>JAYKKI010000010.1:4540000-6010000 GCA_039881145.1 Druceiella hillmani | reverse complement strand
ATGGATTAATAAATTTAAAATAAATATTAGTCTGTGCTGGAAAAGACTTTGAATTCGGATTAAATTTCTCGTATATATTGTGATTTTGATAGCCATTTTTTCTGCTAAAAGGCGTAATGTATAAATCACATATCTGTCAATATTGTTGTTCATTATCGTGAGTACATCGACTGTGATCAAATTTACTCATTCTAAGTTTTAACATTTTTAAAGGTAATTTTCACTTTTCGCAGAAAAGCTATATGCCGTATAATACTAGATAATGGAAAAACTATTGATGTATTTTTTATTTAATTAATTTTATTTCCTTTTTTCTTTTTTAATTACGTGAATTTACCGTCCAGCGCCAGCGCAGTATTGACAGCAATGAAAAAGTATAAATTAGGTGTTTAATTACTTATTTTGTACTTTATAATATTTAATAACTTAAAAGCAAAAGCCGAAACAATGTAAGATCACACACTTATCCGATTATCTTTCTGACCCAGCTGTTTTTTTTCCTAAACAGCTTCACGCAGTAACTTGAAATTTGATATAAAAATTAAACATGTCAACCTGCGCATACTTCAACATTTAAACACCTAATTTACAAAGAAATTTTAAACAAAAGCGAGGGATTAAATATTCCGTAATTTTTCTATTTAAAATGTAGGGCGGTTTATTGTTCGAAATGAAAAATAGTTAGAGCTTCATAAATAATATTTTCATAATTTTAGGCGATTTGTCTGCTGAGATGTATGTATACAAAGATCAATAATTAATATAGAAATGCAATACGTCACTTTATTTTCGCGACATAGAATTATGACGCTTTCTGAACAAATTGACATCTCATGGTATAAAATTAATCTATAGCCTCAGTTTTTGTCCCACACATATTACCTAACCCTGAATAATGACAATTTCGGTTGTTAGAGGCCTGGGAAAAAGTTATTGAAAAATAATAGACATTACCAAGACCTTATAATTTTCGAAATATATAAATCATGGGAAGTGTGGTGAAAAATATTATACGCAGTATATTTTACTTTACGAAAAGTTTCAATTCAGTAAAAAATTAATAAGTGCAATACGTACTTTGAAATATTTGTAAGTGCCTTAATTTTACGAGATCTCGTATGTAAGATGTATTCGTGAGATAATTAATTACAGATTATTTAAATTAATTTTTTTGTGAAATTGAAAAATACTAGCCTCAGTTATATGGAATATTGTCATAATTCTTCTTCTGTAAACCCTGGAAGCGGAAAGTTATATATTATTAAATATTCGATTAAAATAATTGCTACCTCAATTCTTTTCTAAACTATACTTTTTTACCATACATTTTTAACACATATTCTTACGATAGAATAGCAATAACGTAAAATGGACTTAAGCGTTAATAGAAAATATTTACTTTTAGTTTTGTATAATAATATATAAAAAACGTAATTCCTCATTTCTACAAAAATGCATTTTTCTTTAATCCAATATGTTGTTAAGCAGATTGTTATACCAATATTTATAAATTTTAATGGAAATAATAATTTTACAATACATCATAATTAAAATATACCTTAATTTAATTGAGTACATATTGTTAAAAATACCCGCAAATAGCTTAAAAATGATAATTACCTTAAGAAAACAACCTAATTAAATATGCAATACACATATTTTTTAGGTTATTGTTATTTCACCTTTGAAATTGTTTTACGTAATCATCTTATTAATAAAAACAACATACATTTTACTTATCTTAACCGGCCGAACTACTGTTAGGAATTTTTTTATTATAATCTTTATTATTTGGAAACAATTTGAAATTAAAAAATTAAATTTTACTTATTAATAAATATTATTCAAAGTTACTTCAATAAACAAAAATTATCTATCCGGAATTAAATCTATCCGGCATTAAATCTTCATTTCTGCTTTCAAAAATTTGTAATTTTCCTCTAGATTTTTTTACTGAAATGACAATTTTTCTTTATTTCCACGTTAGAAACTTTCCGAATCTCAACGTTTTATTCCGTATACCTAGTATAGGTTCAACATAACTTTTTGATCAGAGAATTATTATTCCTAATTTAAACTTTACATATTAATTTAATAAATTGTACCAAGTGTTAATAAAATTGACGCCAATTGTTACATATAATTCATTGTGAGTATAGATCCATTTACAGAGTACCATTTACCTTCTTCTTCATCCCCATAATTAAAATTTGTTTTCGGTCAGCACTACCTTAACAAAATTTTCCTTGTGGCTATTTTAAATTACCTAAATTTTATTAAACAAATAGAGATTACAAATAAAATGCACTTGTTTAGTCGCTTGACCTTTACGGCATAATTAAAGCTAAGGATTTTTACTTCAGTCGGATACAAAAGTTCCTGAAATAGGTATCCATTTCTAGCTAGAACAACTTGACATTGTCTCCTGCAAATCCCCAATAAAGTTTGGACTTAAGTGTGATCCGTAACACCCGAAGAGCATGTCGATCCTATGCTTGAAAACATTTCATTGATTGATGAGCGGTCCGTGCCTAAGATCACCCTCGCCACTAAAGGGTGGATTAAACTGTTTCGTCCGTACAAAGATTTTCGTTAAAGTTTATTTTTGTTTCATCTTGACGAAAGCAAATTTTCTTAGAAAAATATGCAAGAGAAATTAGGTTAAATTACACAGATGAAATAAATTGTAAATAAAAACGAAACCAAGCTTGGAAATTTTGTTTTTATATATTTACAAACACAATTTTTGTATGCAAATTTACAAATTTCGTTGATCGCAATATCTACCCATGTTATGTAATATATTTGTGGATTAGGTATGTTACGTTTGTTAGTAATCTTTTCTGGAATGTGGATTAAGTAAAGAAAAAGAAAATTAATGTAATAATTTTTTTAAATCCTACTCTCAAATTAAATTACACTGTGAAATTAAATTTTGGAATACATTTCACCCCTTAAAACTTTTCTATTTTTCATGCAAAATATGTTATTATCTTTATTCCACCGCCTTAAATTAAATAATGCAAATAAAAACGCAAGTAGCTACATTACACTCCATTATTAGCTTGAAATTTTGGGTCTTATTTTCTCATAGAAAAATCTGAAGAGATATTTAAATTAACTTTTTTTTGAAGTTAGAGAATATCGATATATTCAAATATATACGTTATTATATTACATCTAGCAATATAACAACGTATATTAATTTATTCTTCAAATAAACAAACAATCACTAATAAATTAAAAGTGGAGATTATGGTTAGCATTTCTAAATTTTGAATGAGGTCTCTCAAACGATTTTCAAGATACGAGCTCCTGGACAGACCATAAAAAAATTATAAATGACTTTGGATACACCAATTTTTAACCCACTTAGAGTAGTTTTTTGCACATATATTTCTTTTATTATTTCATTCCTTGAAAAATGCTTTTTGCTATTTTGGAAAAGAAATATTTAATGAAATAGTGCGATTGAATAGTTGGCGATTTGAAAAAATAGTTTCATGGGTTTGGCGTTGAATTATTCACAATAACCGGTTTATTATTATTTGATAGTGATCAACAGGAGCCATGAATTTTGCTACACTAGAAAAAGTAAGATAGGTATGATGTGTAATGATTTATACTATTTCCAGACGAAAAGAATTCGTTTGTCTTCTAAAACGCTTTAACTATATTTACCTACCATAGTCGTTAATAGCTAAAAAGTATTTTTGTTAAATGAAATGAGTACATGAGTTACTTAAATTTATGTATGTAGTATTTACCTTTATCTTTATTTGCTTAACGCAGAAGTAGCTATTGTGACTCTCATAATATACTTGTTTAATTCATTTTCAATATTATTATGATATAATTAAAGAAATGTATATCCAGATATACGTAAATAATGTAAAAAATTTTGTTATGACATAATTAAAAATAAGCAAAGAAATTAAATTATTCTGATATTTTTTCTCAACCAAATAATGAAAACGCCGATCGTTATTTACATAATGTACTTTTGGTGAAAATAAAATACAAGAGTCACCTAATTTCATTTGTAATTTTCAAAAATACCTTGTCAAAATTTTTTTATATCTATGTAAATATATATTTGAAATGCGATTTGGCTAAAAGTATCTTTCGTAAAAAGGTTTTGTTAAGAAAATTTGTCATATAGTTTTACATTTCAATTTTTAATACGTTTACATTGGATAACAACAAAACATAGTTGCAACTATTGAATCATCAACTCTCTATTTGTTTGATGTCATCAGTATTATAGGGAATTATTCTTTCAACCATATTAAAAATTGCTGCAATCAATACATCATTATAACAAGCAATAAATTCTTACGGTGGCCTTTATTATACCTTAACAAGAGCAACTTTTTATTATTCTCTCTTTATTACTGTTTAATGTTTAGTTTCGATATGATTTAAATTAAGTGAAGTTTACATATATTAAAGAGGGGTAAATCAAAAGAAAAGATTTAATATAGCTATTTCAGTGGTTACTTTAAAATTTCGAAGTATCTAATAAATATTGAATACAGCTATTGAAGTAAATACCATTGTCAACAATGCAGTGAAAACACATAACTCATTCCGTCAATATATGGTTTGATGTCCATAAATTTTAAGTTTTTATATTAAGCAATACATAGAAGAAACCAGCTTTGTATTAAAAGCTTGTGACCTAAAGTAACTGTTAGTGAAAAGAGTATCTTTTCAGACTAGTCAAATGATACGAGTAATTATTCCCCTGTCTTGAATATATTTCACTAAAATGCGTTTATGTGTAGATGCTAGGATTTAATAAATTTGAATTCTGGATGGAAGCTATTAGCATCTTTTTCAATGAAAGGAACTCTGTAATGCCATATATTATATGGTTAAAATCAATTTAGTAATCCGACGTATTTCATTTATTTCTTCTTTCTACATTTACCTCGTTTTTGGCATATTTCTCATGTTGCTTCTTCTATGAAACTTTACCAGCATTAGTTGTAATGCATAAGCCAGTTAGTTTTAAGTGTTACAGTAACTTCTACATTGAAATAAACTAATAGGTAATGTACAAATTTTGCTTTCGATATAATATTATTTGAAATAAAAATACCGACCACAAAACAGTAAATAAGTGTTAGGTTTAGATTCAGTCATATTCGGCAAATGATTACACTACTACACGGAATGTATGTTCGTGATATTGTTGAAAAAATATCTGTACAAATATGATGTGAATATTAAATTATGTATATTGACCAACAGACACAGATACAATGTTTTAATTTGTTTCATTAAATCTTAAAAATATTTTAATTTTTACATGTAAAAATTCAGAAAATAAATTATTTTCCTATGAACGTTAGTATTCCTCTCTTTCAATTTTATTTTGATCACCTCTATTTCAGACGAATCTTGATGTATTACATGATATAAAATTGAAATCTATCAAAAAATTTAATTAATATTACATCCAAATAATTTCTTTACATATCTTGGCAGGTTGGTAAAATATTTATTACGAATGAATATTTTTTGGATAAATTAAATTAAGTTTTCATAATTATGTCATATGTCAAGCATAATTATTATTTTAAACGCGTAAATATTCATTGTAAACGTAAACTCTATCAGTTAATTAAATGAATTGTTCAAAAAAAAATTATTTTACTTTATGAATAGAACAGGTGTTAGAAAGACTTTCCATTTTCATTGTTATAAATTTTAAAAAATTTCACACTTTTCAATTGTGAGCTTAACAAAGAGCTGGATTGTTCACAAACAGGAAGCGGAGAATCTCTTGACTAATTATTGTGAACATTCTCTTGATTACGCTCACAGTGGCCGAAAGCTGTAGATATCTGGTCTTGAAAAAGAATTACGATGTGCACATTTCCTGTATTAATGTTATATGTCGAATTTATATTTATAGAAGTTTTAGAAAAAAAGGTGCTAAAATGTACATCTAATTCTAAGCCATGCTTAATGTCAATTTATGTGTCAATTTATGTTATTAAAATTAAGGAGAATCCAGATTCTATTAAATATCGCTGCAAAGTAATGTTACTTCATATCTATTTATCACATTTCATGCTCGAAAGAAATAGGGATGGAACTAAAATGGAAATGCACGCCGAGATGCTGCATTTGTTAGTGAAAAATGGCAGCCTTCATTAATTTGAAACGAAATATCATGAGATGGTTAAATTGTCTATATTTACTACTAATGTGTCTATATTTTAAGGAACAAAGGGAAAGTTGTCGAGTAGCAAATGGTTAACCTTTTGAGATTTGTTTAACCATTGAATTGATTGTCTATGTTTTTAATGGATTATCTAGAGAGGGTATTTATTTAGTCTCTATTAAAATTTTAGGATGTTTATTACTATATTTACTTAAAAATCCAAACGTAATTGTATATCATTATTTTTGGGTTATTATTGATTACAACGTATAATTATGTTATGATATTTAAAAACTTTATTCTCAATATCATTAGGGCTATTTAAATATAATACAAAAATTAGCTGGTTATTTTTTTTGTGTGACGGTTATTTTTTTGTGTCGGACTTTTACTCCAGTTTTATGTGAAAACTCCATTGAGATAAATTTCATTTACAATAAAAGAGAAATTAGAAGGCTTTTTGCACACATTTTGATCGCAATGAATTTGTTACCATTACTTAGAATTTTTTTTTAAATTAAGCCCTCGCTCTAATAAGATACAATTAATTTCATATTGAATGTAAAATTTAAAATTAATCAGCGTAAATAAAACAATTATAAAACATTAAAAAATAATAGTAGATATTTGATGAAGAAATGTAAGGAATGCCTATTCGTTTGATTAAATACAGTTAGGTTCTGCCTGCAGTTTGGTATCCATACTCCTGGAAATTAAGAGTCAGATGATTTAGAGAAAAGATCAGAGAAAAAACTACCTTTCACGCAACTTGTACATTTAATAGAAATTAATTTATCAATGTCGGATACAGACTTTGTTTTAAAAATTTAATATTTAATGAAAAATTGCATTTTAAATCTTCACGATAACAAGAAAAACAGAATATTTCTAGTACTAGTAATAACTTAACATTTATAGTTTATACGAAGTTTTCAGACAATATTTGACAACGTCCTAATAACAAATTTAATTTTTACGTAAAGAAAACACAATTGAACTTCTTTACTACTTTGGTTAAGTTGTATATGTTCGGAAAAAAATTTATTACAATTTTTCCTACTGACTTCTCCGACCATTTTGCAATTGCATTTTGTTTCTTTATTGTCAGATAAAATCAATATTTCTTAATTCCTCATTTCTCAGAAAAATATCGTTTTATATGTTACCTCCAATTATAACTTTTCCAACGTAAGTTTTGTTTTCTTATGAAAATAAGAATAATATTAATAATAAATATGGTATATCTCTTTCTATCGACCCAAAAGTGATAAATAAAACTATATAAAATATAACGTCGACTCGAATGATTTTTTCGTAAGTATTTTATTATATTTCCTGTAATTTTGCTTACTATAACGAAATTCAAGAAATTAAAACACTCCAAGCAACCATCTTGACACGATATTACATTGTTTTTCTGATCAAAATTCTGCTACTAACTGAATTGAAAACAAAAAAAAACCTCTCTCTTTAAAGCCATCTCTCTGTAAACATGTTCGAAAAATGTCTAACACAGTTCAGAAATTTTTAAAAAATAGCGACTTTATGAGTTCGTAACCATTAGGTATATACTCCATATATCCTTAACTCCCATTTATTTAATTAAACTACTACAACATTATTCAATGATAGCGATATATTTCCATTTGTGAGGAACAATTCTCTCATCACTGGGATCCAGTACATGGCAAACTACTTACTGACCCTAAAGAATTTGCCACTGCTCTGTGTGTCATTAAAAAAGGGGAAATCTGTCGATCCTGATGGGGTTTTGGAGCCTTTCCAAAGTTTATTACGAACATTGGCCAGCTGGTTCTAAGGATATTTTTGAGGCTCATCAATCTAACATGGCATACTAAAGTGCCCCAGCAATGAAAAAAAGCTAAAATTGTCTCGCTACTGAAAAAATATAAACCAGCTAATAATCTAAACAGCTACCAACATATTTCACTTATTAGTGTATGCTGCATGGTTTCTGAAAAAATTGTCGAACGAAACTTTGAGAATTTGTGAGAACAAAAGACGCCATTGACGACTGCCAAGCAGATTTCCGTAGACATAGATCCACCATGGCTTAGGTAGTGCAACTCACTCAAGCTGTAAAAGATGACTTCCATAGAAGACAATCAACACTTGCTGTACTAGTGAACCTTAAGGCCGTATGTGACAAAATTTGCATGCTTGTTTACAACCTTAAAAAGCAAAGAATAAACAGAAACATGTTGAAGTGGATAGAGAGCCTCCTCTCACAGCCTATCATCCGGTGTAGGTTGCTCAATGCCACCTCTCCTTACAAATTGCTTAGCCAGGGGCTGCCACAGGGGGCCATGTTGAGCTGTCTTCTCTTCAACATAATAATAGATGACCTATTATAGGCAATCCAAAGAGTTTCTGGGACATTATGCCTATTCTTTCCAGATGACATTCTATTTTTGGCTACAGACAGTGGCACCAATGTCCTTGAGGAAGCCCTAAATAAACTTCTATATACATGGGCAGACTTGAACAAAATGGAAGTAAGTGTTAAGAAGACTGTTGTCCAGCTTTTTACCGTGGTAACAAAAAAAACACCTAATTAACCTGAGCCATAGAGACTTGCCTCTTCGGCAAGTTTCTCTGTCGAAATATCTCGGAATTAACCTTGACACCAAGCTCTCACATTATAAACAAAGCTAAGACGGCTCAAAGGCGTATGCATCTCGTAAAAACTCTTGTGGCTCCCAAGTGGGGAGCTATTTAGGACATACCATTCACAGTACATAAAACATATGGGCGTCCAGTGCTGGACTACGACAGTGAAGTCGTTTCATTGGCAAGTAAACTCAGTCTTGCCAAATATGATGTCGTTCAGAACAATGCCCTTAAACTAATAACTGGTGCGGCAGTATCAACCCCTACAACTGCAATGTAAATCCAAACTGGTGTAGAATCTCTGAATAGCCACAGGAATAAATTAATTCTTAAGATCTGGAAAAGGGAAAAGCGGGTGGATATAAATTACTGGAGTGGGTACAATAAAGCAACTCAATAACTAAAAATCCAGAACTTACTTTTAACACATGCCGGCCCTCTAATTGATAAGCAACAGCTCTCGGTAATGAATGATCGCCGTGCCTTTATACGATATATACACACCAGAATTGTACCAGTTCTTTCCATCAGACATCTCGACCTAAAATATTACATTATATAAAGCAGTTGCCATTGCTAAAGAATTTAAATCCTGTACTCTGGAGTCCGTCTACCTCAAATATCCTTCGAGTTAGTGGCTCCATATCTAAACAGATGAATCGTACCTGACTGAAACAAAAGGAGTAGGAGCAGGATGGTTTTGCTCCCTGTTTGAAGACTCACTGGCAGTGGGCAAAATGCATGCAACTACGGTGGTGAGGTTTACGCTGTTTACGGGACTTTAAGTCAGCTACTAGCCACGGATCTGGCACCTGTGAAAGTGATGTTTATAATTGACTTCCAGGCTGCAATCTCTGCGTTCTGCATTAATTCTCCTATCGATTGTTTGCAAATTACTGCTAGCTTGGCAATACAAATGTGTCGTGCAAAGATAGCGGAGCTTGTCACGCATGCAAGGATGACTTTTCTGTGAGTTGTAGGAATCCCTGGCAATAAAACGACCGACAGTAGGGCTAGGCAGAAGGCTGAATCACCCCAAACTGATAAACTTATCACACTCCACAGGACCAAAAACCTAATGAACTCAACCACACTTTCATGACTCGAAAATATCAAAGCTGGCAAAAAGTGGGAGCTCCTCTCCGCGAAGGGATCAATTTCAGGACACCTAGAGAGGCCGGAGATTGTTGTTTATTTTAGATTGACTACCGGTCACGATTACTAAAAGGTTCATTTCCACAAGGTCGGCTTGGTTGATAATGAGGTTTTTCCGCTATGCGACTGAGCGCCAATGGACGGTGACAATCTTCGTACTTGTAAGACTTTGAAATGCCCAAGTAGTGACATTGTCGGACGTTGCTGAGAGGCTCAGTATCAAATTTTCGAATGACCACGGACGGGCGTTGGCTAATTAACTTTAGGATTCATTGTTTGTGAAAATTCGGAAAGCCGTCAACTGGCCAAAAAGTTAAACACATATTAGTTTAAATCATAAATTTTTTGGTTATAATAAGGGTTTCGTAAGAATAAATACAACATATGATGAAATCATTCAATGTAACATTTTTAGTGTGAATATATTAAATTCTTAAAAACTATGGAAAGGGGTTCTCTTTTATTATTATTATAAATTTTAAAAAACATTAAGAAATGCTTAAAATTATTACTAAAATAACTTCATAACACGAGTTCTTCCCATAATTAACGAGTTTTATTAACAGCTTTATTTATTTTACGAACATTGATACGTGTTTAATCCGATTTTTTTGTTTTATAATCAGAAAATAAAAAGAAGTCACTACAATCTGATAAAATCAGTTGATCATCTGTTTACATATCAAAGCTACGTGCCTCTCTCCCAACCTTACTCACATATCCGCCACAATACATTTTTAGAATAAATTTAGGAGGATTGTAGAGCGCTTGCACGAGATGACTGGCAAATGCTTTAATAGACTGAATGTAATTTCTAATCGTAACCTATAAATTTCTTTAGTGGCCAATTAAAATTTTTATTTCTTTAATCCTAATATATGCTTTGTATTTCTTTTTCATAATTATAAACTTTGCTGAAAATTTCATTGCAGCCCATGTTATAAATATAAGCAAAATTTATAATGAAAATTGATGTTGGAAGTAACATCCTATTTATCATAAAAAAGTCCAGTCACCTTCAAGTTTCGCCTTAATAAGCATTATATTTCATTTTAAAGTCAAAATATTAATGTTACAAAAGCCATATTGCTTTTTAACACCCCAAGGTACTCGTATTGTATCCATGGTAAAGTAATCCATTCTTATATAAAATACTTTTTATCTTAGCTCGATATATAAATTCTTAAACGAAACCCACTTTTGTATCAAGATCAAGTTCACGGTGCCTTCAACATGCCATCTATAAATTTTCCGGCATAAGTAGGACTCGTAAGATGCGAAGTGCCTCTCGACCTCATTATTGAGAACATTCCACTGATTGATGAGCGGACAGTATCCATTGTTATTCGCGCCGTTGGAGGGCGGGTCAAAGTACTTTTTTTAAACTAGCTTCTTTCTTTTTTGCATCATTTATTTTTTCAGAAGTAATTTTCTTGATTCTCTTAAAGAAATGGTAGGCATAATCATATTGGCAGTTAATTATAACTGAAAATTAATTGATTTTGAGAACTTTCGTTTTCTATAGAAAGAAATCGTTTTATTAAAGTTTACAGATATTATATATGTCTAACCGGTATAACAGATCAGATCAACTTGCTATATTCATTTCGTATGCATGATATTCCGAAAAGCAAGTGCAGTGTCTTAATGAAGATGTTGCTCATATGAAGAGCAAGATTTTAATATAATATACTGCGCGGGTCGACTTTCTTCGTTCCTTTATCTACTCTCTCGTGTTCCTATAGCCTGACGCTTCCCACTACTCGTGTGAGAGAAATTTAGTATACATTTTTACGAAGTTCCTCATCATAAACACTTTGGAAACGAACAAAAACTAAATTCGTTCCACCTTGATTATATAGGGATGTAGGCCTCAGTAGGGTCAGAAAATTTCAAGTCAAATTTGTTTGTACAGACCTGACGATGGACAAACAAATGATTGTTAATAATTTATTCCTATTAATAATCGAATATAACAGTTTCATTTATCTGTATTAGTGTTTTATCTTACATCTGTTAACTGATAAAAAATAAACATTTTAATATACTTGTAGGTAATTTTTTTTCTATGGTACCTAGATTAGATGAAATAATCACAATTGTAATGAATCACAATCTTCAACTTGGTTAGTTGAAAAAGGAAGCACAGTGCACATTTCCAAAGAGAGGCGGCTGTATATTTTTTAAATTTCCGCTAATCATTTAATTTAAATCTTAGTTTATTAAAATAGATGTAAAGTGAATTTATTTATTGCAAGCATATAAAAATAAATACAGCAATGCCACATACAAATACGGCAAATACAGCATTCTTGAGCTGCATTTCTCTTCCATTTGTTTCACTGAGAATTAAATTAAAGTTCATTTAAGAACTAACAAACTGTCATATTGCTTAAAAGGTACAAATTTCTAAAGGTTCCAAAGCCAGTGAATGTAAATAAAAAAATATTACGGTTTGTGAAAATAATTGTCGGAAACTTCAAATCTAAATTGAAATTCTATCAAAAATACGAATATGAAAAGGGACCGATTCCGGTACGAGAAAAAATTGGGTTTATTTCTTTTAAGTATATATGTCCAATTGTCTAATTTTTTAAGCCGATTGGAATTTATGTAGGTTTTTGATGAGCGTATCTGTGATTTAGTCAGTTTTTTGAAAGCAAATATATTCGGCGTTTACTTTCTAACCAACTATTTGAATATCTTTTACAAAATTTGGTATTCTGGAAAATTATGGGAAATTTAATAAGCAAAAAACTGCAATACATTGTACATATAAGTATTGAATCATAAAGGGGTAAAAATAACTCAAAATAATTCATGTAAATTAAAAAAAAATGGCTGCTGCTTTGGTATTTTTTCAAACTTTCCTGAAACACTGCATGTCTAGATTAAATTATGCGTAATAAAGTGTTTATTATATATTTTTTAAAATAACATCGAAAATTTAATTTAATTGATAAAAAATCTTGCGAAAATTGTAAAATTTCCTCAAATTTGACCGAAAAGCAATTATAAATTTGTTGTAGGCTGACATATATATAAATACCATATTTGTCTGTTTTGTATTATATGATGTTCTCAGTTAAGATAATAAAAATTTCTTAGCGTCTATTTCTATGATCTTACTTTATATTAGTTGTCGTCTATAGACTTTTACCTCATTTAAGATTTTATCATTTTATAGATATCAAGGTTCAAAGTAGAAATAGCGTACCTTGCAAAGCACCGTTCTAACCTTAATTTATATTTATATCAAACCTTTATATATTCAAACTTTATGCATATATTACATATCAATTAATTCATTTTTGTTGCTATAATTTCAAAGACTTCACTATATAACTTTATGGTTTTAGATATATCACGGAAACGTTTTTTTTAGATATATTGATAAATTTATTCATGACATGAGTTTTAAAATATTTGGCCAATCAGAAATTATAAAAAATTGTAAGTATAAATTGCCAAACTCTTTTTTCCGATAAAATCTGATATGAAAATAACCAATAAATAATATATTCATTCGTTACATCTATTTCATATCTATAGTCATACAGACATTTACTGTGATAATCAAGACACTCAAGTAACAATAAATTTATCTGATAAGAATATCGGACCATTTCCAAATATGAAGAGAAATTTGCCATCGGCACGTGCTACGCGATGGATACCTCTGAGAAGCCAGTTTAAACAAAACGCCACCATCTAGCCGACCCTCCACGCGCGCTATGTAACTACTGTCAAGCGGCCGGCCTAAGTAACGCGCCGCCCTCCAGTCGCAGCTTTATACTTAAGTACTCTGATACACAAATGATTGTAAGTATAGAGATTATACAATACTTTTAACAGTGGCCTACGAACCATTTCAAAGGGAATAATATTTTTTATTTGCCACTGAAAGTACATCGTTTTACAACTGCAGCAACTGTATCAATTTTGCACCCAGAACTTATTTTTTCCAGAATATTTTCATAGGTGACAAATTTTATACAAAGGAATAGAGCTTACAAACACCGCGCTATATAAATTAATCCCGGTTCTTGATAAATTTTTATGAAATTCTGTTTTCATGAAGTATAATTTCAACTTCCTGAATATACGAGATATTACAATAAGTAATAAAGGTGACTTCATCTTGCATTATAAAGCCAGGAGGCGTGTAATAAATAAATAATTTCTGACCTATCAACAATAAAATGCCATTAAACAAAATGAACCTTGTTATGATATATAATTCGTAACAAATAGTTTATGTTTGGCTAACACAATGAGAGGCGATGAATAATTTCATTAAAATTGTGACATCGCTCAACTTATTTGAGGTTTCCAATAGAAAGCACTGTGGCCATAGAACAAACTATCTGTTCGAAGTAGCTCCGGAAAAGAGAATTTGTTCACTGTATGGAAGACATCCTACAAGATCCAACTCTAACTTCTAGGTTATTCTCGATAGGTTCACGATTGATAATGATAAACGCGTCTGCAAATGACGGTAATTTTGATGAGAAATATATCTTATCTCTCCAGTAAATCGAATCGGTCATAAACACAAGTGCACTCCCATATCACTTTTTGAATCAGAAACTGTCGTGGAATTTTATGTACTCGTCAACATTCATTCCAGAAAAAATTATAGAAAATAGCCTAAACATGAGCTTCGTGATATTCTACAAGATAGCTTAAAGCTTTTGATAACTTGACGACATATTAAAAAATTTAACGAAACCTATTCTTGAATTCAAATTAAGTGCCAATTAACAATCTGAAGTTTATTTTTTGTCAATATTTTAATTAACAATTTAGAATAAAGTATTCGACATTTATTTATTTTATTCTTTAAAGAACAATGATCTACTTAATGTTAGAAATTAAGGGACATATTTTGCTACATCATTGAATTATTAAAACGTTAAAGAGAAAATATGAGACATCAAATTGGAAGCCAAATTTATTGGTGTTCTAATTATATTTGGTTTTTATTTAGTCTAATTAATCAAAAGATAACATTTTTTAAATAATAATATTCATTATAGTGGTACCTGAAAATTGTCTGAGAGAGATCTAGAATTTAATAACCGCAGTTTATTTGTGACCTCCGAAATCGATCAAATCGACACATTTTACACTACTTATTTTATTTAAATATTCAGTATAAAAATAAAACAGAAAGGAATTAATTCTTTTTTTTATTTCAAGTATTATGAGGAGTATTATTTAAATAATATTTGTTATGTGGAATGTAAATTTATCTTTTCCGAATTCTAAATTAAAAATTTTTAAAGACATTGTAAAAATATTTAAAACATTAATATACTGCCGCCATATTTACAAAAATGCTGAACAATAAATAATAAAAAAGACAATGTTGGTAAAGTTTGTTTAGAAGATTAAAGGAAACTATAGCAATTAACCCAGGTATTCTAAGTTTTGAACTATGTTTAAATGCTTAAAACTTGTGAAAGTTGTTTTCCAACGTACATTTATATGTACATAAATATAAAATATGTGTACATATAGGTTCATTTATGTGTAGATTTAAAATATAGTACATACATAACGTTGTAATAATTAATATTTTTAAAAAAATTACAGAAATATTATTAACATTCCAAAGGTTTATAAGTGATGAAACGTATATGGAATCCTACGGGTCAGTTTTACTCATGCATCAGCTTTTATAAAATATAACACAATACCAAACATTTTCTTACTCTTCATATTTAAATTACTTTAGTTAGTTGGGACAAGACCTGACTTATCATAATTGAAGTATGGTACTTCTTCATAAAATAGTCATTTATTCGAAAAACTATATCGAATATCTACATTATCTCATAAAATACCGTCAAATAAATACAGTTTAATCCCATAACCTATTAGGGAAATATATCCCAAAATAAAATATGAGAATTCTATTCCAGAAAAAACACTATAAAAATATGACATTTATTTTGTCATCCATATTAATCAAACAAACCCCGATTTTGGACACGTTTTTGCTGTTGTATCATGGGGAAGTAGGAAAATATACCTTTGGAAAATTCTTGATTTTTTACGTCGATCCATTGAAGCACGTTGACCTTACCGCCGTCGACGAGAGCAGCGCGTAATTTCATTTGTACGCATTAATTTGCTGGGCGGTGCACTCCATTCTGACATTCCTCCAATATGACGTATGATATTGTTAGAGAAGAGAGTCTTATTCTCCTTCGTTACGTAATAAAATGTTATCCTAACGATATCATTATTAAATTTATGCTTCGGAAAGTTTTCATTTTTATTAATAAACTATTAATAAGCATACAATTTTAGTGTGTACGTCACAAACAGCAGAGGTATGCATGGAGATGCTTCTAATCGGATCATATTAGTTGTTTTAATTAATTAATTCTTTTTCATTTAAATGAAGTACTAGGAAAACTGAAAATTACGTGATTTAATTTTATTTATAGCACTTTTAAGAAGTGTAAGTTATGGTTTTCACAACGCGAAAACGGTTTGCATATTTTAATTTCAATGAAAATCTTCATTAGCATATTACCAAAATGAGAATATATGGAGGTTATCTACGGCATGTGACGGTAATTTTGGATGTCTTTGATTTGAGAATTTTTTCAGTGTTTTACTAACACGTATTTTCTATAAACAAACATCTTCCTATATTTTTTATTACGATAATCGATCGAACAAGGGTAAGGATAAGCGATGACATAGAAATCGCATTTGGTACAAGCTTAATCGTGAAATTGCAATAAGTAATTACCATGGAAGGAGTTTGTCTCAAATTTTCTATAACTGATTTAAATATACCGGAAAAGGAAATGTTTTATAACTGTGTATGAAATAATGAAGTAATCATTCATTTAATTATTTCAGTACCAACTTTACATTTCATTCTTTTGTGATATCGATTTTTTTTTCTTGGTAAAAGGCGTAAAGTAACCAAATACACGAAAAAAAGTTTCAAAAAAGAAAAAATCAGTAAATTTATTTAAGATAATGCAATTATACAATTAAAATTTACTTATTAAATAATTTGTCTATATAAATATAATAAACAGGAGAAAATTTTGAAGATAGAATCTAGTTTGATTTAAAAAAAACACCGAGACGACAGAAACTAGGAGTGAATACATAAGATACAACCTCTTATTTCTAAAAACAAAACCAAAACTGAGGAAGTATACGTGGACATTTTTACCTAATACCGGTTTTTCAGGGCATATCGTTTATTGTAGATCAAACTTAATTTGTGTCTTATTAGAAAGTTAGTTAATAGAAAGTTTAGTTAAATGTTCTTACCTCCTAAACTCACTTATCATAGGCCTTTTTATGTTTTCCATGCACTTCTAGTCAATTATTGGATATTTAGACCCAAGTTTTTCCTACCTAGTTTCAATAATTGCTCAACACTATTATACAATTTTAAATATACAAAATGCGTTTTTCTTGTTATCGCTCACAATGACTGTTCGATAATGGTTAAACACTTACGATAATGTCTTGGTAAAATTGAAATAACTTTAGTTGGAAGAATACAAAAAATTTAATCTATCAAAAACCTTTAAAATTTCCTTTGTACAATAAATACACGTTTAAGCATAATTACTTTTGAAAAAATTTTAACAAATTCCGTTTAGCTCATAACATGACACTGTTTATATGTTTGTATTTACAATAATAAATTTAATTAAAAAAATTATCACTATAACTCAAATAATCAAAATGTTTCGATTCGAAGTGTTTTCATCTATATTTTTGTTATTTTTGACAAATGTATCAAAAGAAAAAACTTAATAATAATTAATTTCAGGAAAGGAAAATTCTTTCAAGTGAACGTTTGATAACGATTTCATTACGACAAAATGTTATTATGATACGAAAACAGAGTAAGATTTTTGCTGTTAACAACATCGTATATCGTTTCGAAGCAATGTCAGAATGAAGCGCGTCGTTCAGCAAAGTGACGCGTACAAATGAATTTCCGCGCTGCTCTCACCGACGGCGATAAGGTGAAAGTGGTTCGATTCATCGAAACCCCCTGGATATAAGAGCGAGAACGTGTGTAATATGGAGTTTCGTCTCATGAACATTTAAGTGAAAATATAAATGAGATCGTCAGTGCTTTATCTCGGAAAGGATTCTGATATATTCTTTTGTGAAATATTTCACCGATAGGATGTTGGTTTGTAGTGTGTTTACTCGGCGTTATCATATGAAACTTACGTACAATTTACTTAATTTTTTTACGAATAAATGGGTTTTAATGAAGAAATAACGTACAAATAAAGTGAAAAGTTACGTACATTGCCAAGTTACGTATATTAATTTAAAGGGATACTCTGTTTGTTTCAACATTATCTAAAGCAAGTATTTCTTTACAATACTAAGTCCAGGTTAGAAGAATTACCGGAAAATTGTATTATATATATATACATATATATATATATATATATATATATATATATATATATATATATATATATATGTGTGTGTGTGTGTATATGTACATATATATATATATATGTACATTTTTTAAATAAATGTTTTGTTTTGCTCTAAAATATTACTTTCAGTCAACTTTAGGAAGTTGACTAACTACCATCAGTTTGAATGCATTACTCGTAACTACCTTACAAGCCTGTATCGGTAGAGGACAGCAACAGATGTACAAAAAAGGAAAGAAATTCTACTACTCAACTATCGGCAGTGAACAAAAAAGACAAGTAGTAACGCTATTCGGCGCTGAGTAAAAGACAGAATAATGACGCTTTGATCATTTTCGTCTTAATTCTTCCTATCATTTATTGTGATATAATATTTTCACACGTGAATTTGCTGACTTTCTTTTTTTTAAAGGCTGAAATAATTTTTATTCGAGAAAGTGAATACTTGGCATAATTGTGTACTGTTAATTTGCTTAAAATTTTTACTAATTTCACCGAATTATTAATTTTGTATTGGAATCCTTGCTTCAATTAGCAATGGCTAAATATCGGTAAAGACTACAAGTGTACCTATATTTAGCTTACGGAAAGTGTCGATACAAAGCGAGGACCGTTGCAGCCCTTTATCAGTCAGCCTTTACCAAAGGCATAGGCGGTATCCAGGTAGAAAGACCGTGATGTATCAACAAGAAACCGGCGCTGGCTGCAATGGAAATAAACCCGTCAAATTCTATTCTCATTACATCGGGAACTATAGGTTATACGAAATCAATTGACGGAATCTTTTAAAGATAAAAATGTTATCTGTTTCACATATAAGTGGTTTGAAGCCCGTAAACCAAGAACTACGAGCTTCGGTATGATATTATTAAAATGTCGGATGTACAATCATTTTATCGACAAAACAGTGTGTAATGATGAATCAGCACGTCGTAAAGATTGATTTCTAAATTTATAAAAGTTGTATAGCTAGCATTCGAAGAGTCCTAATGATGTAATAAAGCACAGATACCAGCTTCAATTTACAATTATTGGATTTGGATCCTCAAATGGCAAGTGTTGTCATCATTGTAATTGCGTGCAATGCCAAATAGCGAGTGGTACTTAGTATTTCTTTTAATTGATTTATCAATTCTTTTAGACCACATGCCACTGTCGCCGCAGAATGATGGATGCCCTGTAAATTTACAATTGCAGTTAGACAACGCCCCCTACCATACATTCCCAAAATTATGAATCAGTCGATTATGGCCAAATGTGTGGTCCCTATAATCTCCAGGCCCAAGTCCATTAGACTTCTTTTTGTTAGTAGGTTGTACTTAAGATAGGTTTACCGATTTAAATAGAAGAAGACTTATGTTACGCGGTCACTTTGCGGAAGCTTCACAAATAACAAAGAAAGCCGGATATGCGGTTTACAATGATTTAAAATGCTAATAATTTCACGCCGCCCATTGTTCAAGCGCACTCTTGAGAAGTGGGCGTTGCGGTTTTCTTTTTTCAATAAGCTACACCTCCAGGAAGGAGCTAAAGTTGAAACGTTACCTGGTTAATTCATTTAAATAGATATATTTCATTTTAATTTATTTTAAGATATTCGAAATTTTGTTTTAAACAATATTGGTTCTCTAGGTGATATTTCCGTTATATTATATTATGTCAATCAAATGTCAAAAATATATATTTGTCAAACATTTCATATTTTAGTTCAAATTAGAGAAAGTACGTATACGTAATATATTTTAAGAGCGATATTTTTGAGTATTGTCATTTACCAAGGAACACTTTTGATGTCATTATGCCCGTCCCTTTGTCGATTACATTCCCACAGTTTTTACATTTGTTGATCGTGAAATTATGTAAGTAGAACCCTTTTGATTTAATGTATATCAAAATATATTTCAATAATATTTAATACATTTTTTATACATTAAACTTCTTAAATTAGCAATTTCAGACCAATGTACTTTTTTCAGTTATATATATATATATATATATATATATATATATATATATATATATACATAAACAATATTTAATATACTTCACATAAGTAAAATGATGATCACCCTTTTGTATTTTCCACAGTTTTAGTTTAAGCAAATGAATAGTTTTAGACCAATGTGCTTGGAATTTGGCAATGTATCAGTTTAGACATTAATCATTTTTATCGTACCTACGTACACATGTAGAACGACGCCATGTCCCTGTAGTTTTAATAGTTTCATACCTAACTAAATGGTATACAAAGTGTATGATATCTTGCAAGTAAATCCACCCAGACAGAAAATTTATTTAGTATTTATAAAAATACGTATAAAAATATTTAATATAACGTTCACGGAAGTAAAATGACCTCAAGCCCTTTTGATTTTTTTAGTCTTAGTAAATCTAAATGGAGAGTTTAAGACAAATTTGAAGAAATGAAAAAAATGTTGAGAAATTTTGAAATACATCCATTCCGACAGGTTTTTAAGTTAATACGTATTAAAATTTTCAAAACAACATTTATGTTATTCTTATGGAACTAAAATTACGCCCCCCATTTCTTTACATTTTCCACACTTTTAGACAATCGTTTCTAAAATTATAAAATAAAACATAAGAATTATTTAATATACCATACCATACAAGCAAAATGATGTCCCAACCTTTTAGTTTCTAGGGTTTTAATATAATCTAAATTAACTTTGGATATAAAAGTTCCTCTGCATGTTTTGGTAGTCCTAAATCTCCTGTCAATTGATTTAACTGTGACTGCGAAAGAGTTACATATTTTTCGTAATGTTCAAGATCTGTATCTATTTGGTTCTCAAAACTACTTCTAATTATATTTTTGGGAAAGAAGTTATTCAAATGTTGAGGAGTTGGCTGGTTTCTATTTGATACTCAAAGCACAGGATGTAGTTAATGTCAGATATATAATCTCTTTTTAATATTTTTGCGCTGTGCCCGTTTACATTGTAGCAACAAGAAAACAAATCACATTGGTGACACACTGGTTTCTTCCGCTATATGATCTTTCCTATTTTAATGTTCTTCTCAATGCATTTTAACCATTGGCGATATCCGGAAAAGCAAATTATACACCCTTCATTTGATGTCTATTTTTTTTGTTTATGTTGCACAATCTTTTAAACAATGTGAAATTCTAGGTACTGCTATTTGAGCATGATTTGATACTTCCAAAGAGCTGAATAGTATTACTTTAAGATATATTACTTTAAGATTAGCTCTTTGGTTAAATAACTGTCGCTTTACAAATTATTCACAAGGGTTAAGTTGCTGAAAATAGAAGTAATTTATTTTTAGTAGCAGTATTTTTTTTCATGTTGACTTCTTTTTATATATCCTGTTCTTTTTAAACCTTTATCAGATATAGATTTAAATTTTAAACAATTTATCGTCGACGATATTTATTATTAATTATTTATTACTTTCTCGGAAACCACATGTCCAACTCACAGTGTTACCCAAAGCTCTCGGCGTGTGGAAGAACATATGACAAATAGCTATAAAACAATGACGAATAAGAAAATACACTAACAGAGCAATTCCATAAAGTTGAAAAACAAATACACAGTACTTTGAATAAATATCATCCCGCAATCAGTCGTGTACTACCAAGTAAATTTATTCCCCTATTTCTGAAGTAGTCAGTGGAGCAAAAAAAAATATCTAAACTGGGTGCATCACGCAATACTACGTTGAACAACTTAAGTGCCGAAAAAAACAGATGAAAACTGTAGAATATTCGTATCCACTCTAGGAAGATAGAAAAAGACATGGTCCTCTCATGTAGTAGCCAGGAGCGTAAAAGAGTAAAAGACCAGTAAACTCAGGATCGAGGGTTCCAATACCATAATTGATTAAATTCAAAGAAAATGCATGAATAAAGCTGTTCCCTTTGGATTTTAAGGGAATTACATTATTACATTAATCTGAGGGAAATAAATAAAGATAATATCCATACATTTTTAAATACAAAAATAAATTAAACTTTTTTAATATTTTCTCCAGCATGACGATAAAAGCAGTTTTATACGGAGACCAGATAATTGCATTTGTTCCAAGTATAATTCGGACTAATGAATTAAATAATGTAATGATATCTTTAGTATTCTGGAAATCATTGGAATTCCGTAGAAAAATCCAAGCACCTTTTAGGCTTTTTGACAGGTTTCCACAATATAACTGAAATGTAAGATGATTGTCCGTAATTACACCGAAATCCCTCATAGTTGTAAAACGTGCGTTGATTATTCCGTTTGAAGGAATGAACAAACCCATCCAGATAAAAAATATGACTATGAACTAATAACAAATTTAGATAGAAGAGGATTGTTACTACTTCATACAGTAAAAAATTACTAAAAAGAGAAAAGTAATGTACATACTTAATGTACGTCTAAATAATTTGCAATTTTGTCAATTCAGATGGATAATTTTAAACAAATTTTTCCACAGTTCAGTTTTAAATAGATTGTAATATTAGTAGTATATCATAACATTATAAATTAAGAACAATTTTCTTTATTTTTATGGACTATCCGGTAATATATTTATCTGTAAATGCTGAGATTGTATATTTGAAAAATAAAATTATTTTGAATTGAAATAAAACTGCTTTCAGTATTATATAAAACATATTGGCAATGGTTATAAATTGTTAATTCAAAATAAATGTATTCTCATCAAAAATCTGAATGTTTCCAACTTTTGAAAAGAAATTGTGCCGGCCATCATTAACTGGGATTGGATATGCATATAAATACGGTGATGCAAAACAGTTTTGCATACTTTGAAGAATGGAGATAAGACTAGCTTTAAGCCGATAATTTTTTACATCATACCTAGACCCAGATTTGAAAACTAGAATTTCACGAGAAGTTTTCTAAACGAATGGATAAATTTCAAAACACAAAGAAGACTTATTATAAATGTGGGGAACAATTATTATAAATCAAGGTCTGTTTTGATATATTCGTAAAGTGGTTTTACGAATGTGTCAGAACAGGCCTTGATTATGTATGAATTTAAACCATCAGGACCAGGAGTATGTTTAGTTTGGAGTTGTTCCGACGCGAGTTTGACCACCTCACCAATACCCAAAATAAATGAGCCATTATTAACAGCGACTCGTGCTGCCATTGCAAAGCCAAGCATCGGTTTATTATCCAAAAGGACTGAATTAAAATACCGAGCAAAGACGTTCGCAGTGGCTTCACCCGAGTGCAAGACTTCGTTATGTGCTATAGTTTTGGGAGGCTACCTCTCCGAGTGTTTTCATTTCACATACGCTCAAAATGTTTTTGCGCCTGACTTAATGTCAGCTTCAACATGCGGAACGTACGCGCTATGCAAGGTTCTCTTGTGATAATTTGCTTGTTTGCATCATAATCTACACGTTTCACAGTAATAACTGATACGATAATTTTTAAATACTTTATGATAATAGGATTTAGTCCGAATATCGCGGATGAGCTTAGTGTTAAAACAAGTGGGATAATGAAACCGATCGTTGCCATTGGTTCGTTTTTTGTTACGAACCCAGTCACATAAAACATAATTTATTGAGGTGTATAAAAATTTAGAAGCTTGATCAGGGTCGTTAGTTCTATAAACATTGTTCCAAGGCAAAGTTTCAAATTTAAAAAAAAAATTTAAAAATCAACCTCACGAGAATACTTCACGAGTGAACAGTTTATACCTACCTCGAGCGGGGTAGATACCATTCGATGCTTATATCATGCTCTCGTACGCCCCCCCCGTCATTAATTTAGCACGGCACCAAATCCAGTTTCTATCCGCTACAATTAAACACCTCATTGCATTCTTGCAAGTTAAATCGGATATGAAGTAATCTAAATAAATCACGACTGATTGGTATGCACTAAACATATTAGGAATTTCCTATAATAATTTATTACATTAATACAATTGCAAGTACAACAAGCATTTAAATTCAAAACAGACATACATTGCGAGTTACAACAACTGGAAGGACAAAACACTGTCGTTACAACTTTTGGTCTTAATTTTTTCCGTCTAGCCCCCTTTCGCAACGCGCGATAGGGAACGTCGTTCCAAAAATACACTCCTCGACATAAATCATAACGACATACAAGGATGTCAAATGTAAAGGGACGCGGTCAGCCAGCAGCACGCCTCCACCTCGGCGGCCAGAACTATAGTGATCCACTAGGGAACAGTTCTGCGTTACTTATTGTGTTATTGAGACACGTCTCAGTGAAAGCAAATAATTTATAGGGCATAGTAAGCACAATTTCAGTGAACAATTTCGTTTTATATGATAACCAATATAAGACAATCGAACATTTTGACAGATAAGGTCGAGATTAGTGCCGTAATTATATCTATTGGGTGCCCGCTTGGCGACGAAATCGCCACTTCTTTATGGAGATATTTTTGGACCACCCTTCGCCCCTTGTTTTCAGCTTGTTGCAAAGGGATAGCTTTTTATCGGTATTTTACTGCTTCTTGATTTTCTTTAGTATTGCAATGTGTTTTTCAAATTCTTCGTATTGAATAACTTGAGCAACCTGAACATAATTTTTCAAAGGCGTTGTATGGCGGTCTTTTTGTGAGTATATTTTTCACACACTTTAAAATTTACGTGTTTGAAATCAGTTTCAGTGGGTTTTAGGATGCAAAATGTCGATTAAGGACCATCCTTTTAACAAAACTAACATTATGTATTCTATATATATCACTTCGCATAAATATGAATTTGTCTAATATATTTGCAATAAGCATATTTTGGACAATATTCACAAAAATTTTATATGAAAATAAAACAAATTGTTTATCTTCCTCACTTATTCCTTCATTTTGCATATTAGGTTTGTAATGATAAAAGGAATTGAAAGGCTCACTGCTTGTTTTGTTGATATTCTACATTAATTTTCTCCACATGGTCGACTTATATAAAGCATTGTATCGACACTTATAGTATTATTCCATTATCCATACTTATACGACTGCAGTAAGAATACTCATGGACGAAAATTATTCCTTAAAATATACTCTTGTCCAAATGTTTATCACTGCTTTAGAGAGATTTAGCGTGATGCAGATTCTAATCGTAAAATTAGAATTTCTAATAAATTAGGAAGTAAATTGTAATTTAAAAAAAAAATATTCAAGTGCATTACCGTGTTAGAGACAAGAGGAACCAACCAATTCGTTTGTCATCAAAACTTGGCTACCCGCCGAAAATAAATCTTGTCTAATATTCCTATACTCTCATGGAAGACATGTATAGTTCGGAAATAAAATATTATAGGCAGCAGTTGTCATGACCAATTATGTAAACACATAAAATTTTCCTGGAGACATCGTAGAAAAAGTATAATAAATAAGCGACCTATGATTGTGTTTAGCATTTTTCAATTCTCCAAAGATAAATACAAAAAAATGTACAAAAATATATATTGGACATCCGAAGGAAACTTTTTCATAGTCGTTTACAGTCATTACAAATGATTAAAAAAGAATTGTAGTTACACTCAAGCATGCATTTTACCCATCGGTACTATTTAAGGTGATAAGGCTTTAATAGTTTTCAAAACAGAAGATTTCATCTGAATTGTGCAAGTTATTTTAAATTTTTTTTAATAAAAATAACAAATATAATTGAAAAGTATAATACCGATTTTAATAAAATATATTACTCATAAAAATATTCATACATATTTATTGCCTTGTAACGCATATTTCACGTCTTTTAGAAGAAAAAAAATGGTTACGGAAATCAAAATATTATTGGCAATTTTCAAACAAAGCGCTTGTATTTATTTTTGGTTTTCAGTTTACAGTATAGTATCACGCGTAGCATATTTGTATTAATAACCGTAATTTTCATTATTAATCTGTGTAAAATAGTTTTCATTTTTGTCATATTATATGCCATGCATTTCATTTCATTATTATTAGATAAAATTTTGATCGTAACCATTATTACAGTTTTTCAAATTATTATCTACACATAAATACCATAAAATCATTAAATTTGTAAGTATTTAAGTGCTATGTTATATTATATATTTAAATATATCGACATATTTCACTTACAAATTAATAATAACTCAAATTAAAAAAGAGCTTCTGGCAGCTTTATACGAGTCTATACTAAACGTGAAAATTATATTCGTAAACATCTTCAATGCCACCTTCTTCCAAGAAATCCAAAGTTCCAATCCAATGCAATTCAATCCATAATTTAAATTTATTATAGTTAAAAATGTATTACAATATAATATACTTGTGTCTAGCTCTTAATCATGTCACGGTTTTAAAGGTTTTCTAAAGGTTAAAATGTAAAATCTGAACTCATAGAAACAATTTGATACTTAGAGTCATAACAGATATCTGTATCAAATCAAATAATTAAAAAAATATTTACAAAATGATTTAAAATCAATAAGTTTTAAATTTTTTGAAAAATAATTTAATACAATTGTTAATTCTTCCGGTTAAATATATTTTTATATAATCGCCTTATACATTAGAAGACTAAATTACCCAAGATTATACTGTAAGCAGTTAAATAAAACGATTGCATAATGAAGCGTGAGGTTGAAAATTAAAATTGTTCTCAGTGAAAGCTTTGATTTCTTGTCACAATTAATTTCAATACTTGACATACAGTTATTATTTTTCAATTCGCTAATGACTTTTATTTACAATCATCGGGACAATGGAACAACTTTTGAAATATTACATAATTTCATAGGTGCAATCAATATAACTGGTAGATTTCAGAGCTAGAGTAGATAATAGAATACCACGATTAGTATTGAACAAACTTCGGAAATATCTACCAGTGACAAAGTCAATGGATTAATATAAATAATACGTTCACGTTATACTTCGATTCCTGCAAGCCGCAGGTACTATCTAACTTGGGCGACTTCGACTTCTGAACGCAGGCCAGTTGCGACCTAAAATAGATATTTAGTTGAGGAAAACTCTCACTTTAACAAAACAGATTATAGGATATTTTTTTAAATTAAAATTTTCACACAGCTAGAAGTTTAATGTAACTAGTAGATTAATAAAACTACATAATAAAATTTAATACAGATAATTAGAAAAAAATTCTAATGTCTCATATAAAATGTAATAAATTTGTACTTGTTTAAATCAGTATTTATTTATGTTTTACGACCACGCTCTTGATATTTATCAAATACTCTCCATATACTACTTATGTCAACGATAATACATTTTGAGGACCTTTGCTGTAATTTAATTTTTCAACAACCTAAATTCATGTACGGCAAAACAAAATAAAGGTACATTTATATCCTCATACTGGGCCTTATTTTCATGGTCGTTTTTCGATTAATATTTATTGGTGATAAATACAACCTTAATGGCAGTTAATTAATGACGAAACATATTATACATTTATGAGCTTATTTGAAATTGGCTAACTTTAATACATTTTCAAAATAAAAGTCAAACTCATCATGATACAACTCTGAACGAGGGACACAATTCTTAGTCAGTTGCTTACCTTTGTCAATTATTAAGTTTTCATGAAACCAATTGGAATCTAGTAATTGATTTTCGTGTATTGTATTTTGAGTTGTGATAAATTTTAAGATAAATACAGTAAGATAAAAGATGTTCATTTCACGCTTTCACACTTTACTTACAAGATACTTTGAAATTAAAACCCAAACGATTTCTGCTTTTTTGAAAAAAAAATTAAGACTGAGAAACAAAAGCCACTTTAAATAAATTCCAAATATTTTAAACATTAAATATGAAAGCTTTATAATACTATGAACAATGAATATATGCAAATCATATTATTATATCTTGTCTTCGTGTCTTCCTGTCTTACAGTATCGTAGCTTTAACTGGACTGTGTAATATAGGTTTGTGATATTATTCAGAAAAAAATTGTGTAGATATGATATGGAAAACAAATTAATGTTTATTACGCGTTAACACCTAAATTATATTAAAATGTACCAATCGCTAAGTTTACCCTAGCATCAGCATTTTTTTCTATACCCTTATTTTATATTAATTGCTTTCATATGTTCTAACACAGTCCAGTTTAATATTTTATTATGTAATATTCAGTCGATCAAAAAAGATAAAAAATGTCAAATCTAAACTCTTCCTGCACCGATCTTGACAGTTTGGAAAGAAATCCACCATGTGGATCGCCATTAAAATTTGAGGTATTCCTGGGAGCGATTTCAATATAACTTGCTTGCATAAGCTTACTTTATCAAGAGTAGATGTTCTTGTTAACTTTGCTTTTTCAAATTCTAGTTCCCGTTTGAAGCTTACTAAATATTTACTTTGCGAGCGCAAGTGCGGGCCGATTTACGTTGACTACGGAAACTATATACATTCGTGATTTCAAAGTATCAGTGGATACAAATTTAATATCCGTTTTATTCCGTTACTTTTGTGGACTACCTTAGTTTGTCATTAGGCAATAGAGTTAAATAAATATGAAATATTTTTAGAGCACAATGTAATACAAAATAAATATTAAAATTCAAGTAAATTTATGAAAACATATGTATTTTCATTTAACAAAAATCGAGAAACAAATACACATTTTGTTATTCAACCATTTATTTTTCAGCCAAACTTTATTTTAATTCTTGATTAAAGGTTCAGTTTCTCAGTAAAATGAATTGAATTTAAACCGTTCTTTCACTAATCTTGAGAGTTTGGAAGGTAATCCATCAAGTGTATCGTCGTTAAACTTTCAAGCACCGCTAAGAATGATTTAAAACTAACTTTATTGTATAAGTTTGCTTCATCCAAAATTAATGTTTACGTTTACTTTAGTTTTTAAAATTTTAGTTCCGGTTTGAAGCATATCAAATATTTACGTTACGAGCTTAAGCGCGGACTGATTTACGTTTACGGTGTGGGAACTGTGTTTATTCGTGATGGCAAAGTTTATATTATTTTTGTTGGTTGACCGTGATTAGGATGAAGTAATATAATACAAAATTAACATAAATTTAAACAGATGTTTATTTAATTTAAGTATCTGTTAATTAAAACAATTATTTATTTTTTAATTCTTTCTTTTTACACGGTTAGACTGTTTGAGTGCCGTGGGTTTAAAAAAAGTTTAAAATAAAATTGGTTTATAAGATTTATTAAATAATTGAAATGATTTAATAAATAAGTAATGGAAATGCTGTAAGATTTATTAAATATACCTACCTCATTAAAAATATATTAACATGATTAAAATGTGAATTTAAAAACTTCCTCAATCGTAGCAATAGAAGGTCAGGAAAAAAATTTTAACACCTTAAAACGTGTAGGTTAAACTTAAAAATGTATATTAACAACATTAACAGTTTAAAATAAAATTTGTATATATATAAATTTCTCACCTGAGCTAATAATAAAATTGATTGATATATTTTTCTCATTAAAACAGTGGCTTACACGTTTGAAAAATGAACTTGAAAATTTAATTAATCATAGCAATAGAAGAACCATTAAAACTTTGAGTTAAAAACGTGTACGTTAAACTTAAATATTTTTATTAAAAATGCTCAAATTTAGCTGGCTCAAAAATATTAATTTATCATTTTACTAAATAAATATTTATCTTGTTAATTTTTGTAACAAGTATATTTTTAGAACATTTCTTCGAATATAAGAAAATATTTGGCTTTTTTATTTCTTCCATTATTTTGGTTATTAAAATAAAATTGATACTATGTTATTAGTAATTTTGGAAAACAACTGTATTGATTTTTTCTCTAAAGCCTATATATGCAAGGCATGGTAGAGACAATATAATTGGAAGATATACAAAGAACGGCCACCATGGTTTAAATGATCAAATCAAATTAATATATATATTTATATATATATATATATATATATATATATATATATATATATATATACTAGAATCATTGCTTGTTTCATTTGTATGGTTTCTTATCATAGTTCTTTGACTTAGGTCAACTTCACTTCAAAAGCATTCAATCCACATATCGTAACTATATTAGATTTTTAACTTTTTCCTTACTCTGATTTAAAAATTCTAATATTTAAAAATAAAAATTAAAAATTAAATAACTATAAATGCAGAATTTATAAATATGCTTTTGGTGTTCTAAATAATTTCTAGCAGCTTGGTATATATTATAAATCATAATTCCATATAACATAGTTAAAAAAATATCTATGAATGAGTGTCTAATGAGTATATGAGTGTCTACTATATGAGTGTCTAACATGCAAATTATGTTTTTCTGGTAAGGTAAGTCGTTTATAAACATAGTAATGCTGCCCAAACTTCACAAGGCAATAAACAGATTTAATAAATTGTGGTATTATTTAATGATAATCGCAGTGTAAAATATTTCATTTAAAGCAAAGAAACAAATTTGATGGACCATTTTATAACAAGTAGTATCTATATTTAAAGTAGAGTACGGTGAAACTGTTGCAATTTAAGATTAGTGAAATATAAAATTGTAATATTTTTTCTTTAGTGCTCTTAGTAAGTAGGGTGCTTGATTTTACAATTTATGATGCTTGCAGACATAAATAGAGAGAATAACATTTCTTAAAAATGTTAGAAGAATAATTTTGAAGGTCAACCTAAATTCAATTTTACTTCAAATGTACTTTATTACTATAACATGTCTTAAATTTTTTTGTAGAAATATCACCCGGAAAATAGCTTTCGTGATGAAAAGAGGAATTAATTGTAAAGAAAATCGCTGTACTGGCAGAGCAGCTCAATCGAAACTTCTGTGTTGCGAATGACCGTAAGAGCCGACCGCCCATCAATAAGTGGAATCTTATCAACAATAGGATTAAGAGGCACGTGGGGGGTTACGGATCGGACTTATGCCAAACATTTATTGCCAAATTGCTGGAAGTAGTATGAAATTGTTCTAGTTAGGAAATGGATACTTCCTTCAAGCACTTTTGTGTTACCGCAAGGAAAAATATTGCTCTTAGAATTTATTATTCCGTTAGTCAAATAACGGTTCAAGAAATTAAGCAAGAATACGTTTTATGTAATATTTGTTTCGTTAAGTCAAATTTAACTAATTTAAAATAACCGTAGCCAAGATTATGCGGTAGTCATTTCGAAGTAAAATATCAAAACTAATTTTTAACATAAAAATTGAAAAAGGAGTTACACGCTTAAAGTTAAATTTTTTGAGTAACAGTTCAGAGCTTATACTCGATTTGTCTCGAATTATCTTCCTAAAATTTATTGAATTCACGAAACCGAATAAAATTTTGTGTCTGTTGGTCATATATTTCAAATTCAGTAAAATATAATTTAGTGTATAACGAAGTACGTGTTAACTTTGAAATAAAATTTAATTTAAAGTAAACACTTTTTTGCGTATTATTTCAAAAATACGTAGATGTTTTTACACTTTGCTCACTATCTTTCTCAGTAAAATTTAGTTTTGTATGTAGGGTAAATAGGAACTAAGTTTTTTATTTCAGATGATCTAAAGAAAATTTTAAGAGCAAATTTGTGAAGAAGACAATATGAGTGTTATCATGGAATATATATATATATATATATATATATATATATATACGTGTACACACACACACAAACATATCTATTTCAGTAACGTTTAAATTAACTCCAATGACTAAATTCCATAGTGAACACTTGGAGAAGCGCTTCTTTGGAGCATTATATTAAGTATGCCTCTTCGTTTCATAATAAAATTTAACTTTGGTATGTATGAATAAAAATACAAAAAAATCCACTGTTGCATACTTTATTTCGTGTTGTGGTTTTGATTAAATAAAAATTTTATTTCTTAATTTTTTGTTATTTTAACCTCGCCCCACAAAAATAAATTCAGAAAAAATTATCAAAGGATTTAATTAGACTATGAAAGTAACGACTATCTAATTAGCATCTTATAACGGTTTATAACTTAAAAAAAATAAAAAAACACATTTTTGGTAAAGGTATTTATTCAAGAAAATAGTAAAAATCCGTAAATATGGAATAGCTTATCAACGAATTGAAAAATGCCAAAATGGCTGCCACAAGAAAATGTAAAAATATTTTTGTAAAATTTTGATATTATTATGTAATCCGATTAACTCGGCCTGATTAGGGTAATAGATAGAAAGATATAAAAAATGTCACAATATCGAAATAAAATTTAATCCAAAGTAATGTATTATCAATTATACAATCAAAGTAACATTAGAATAAAATAGTTACAGATGGTTTTAATATCACATTACAATAAAACATTTTTCCACGCTTTATTATATTAATTAAAGTTTTCATGATGAATAATTATATTTTAAAGGAAAACATAGGCCTGAAAACATCATCTATATTGCAGGTTCAATCCACGTAATCATCACAGCGATATCACAAGGGACTTACCGAGCTAGCACAGTTTTATTAGCACATTTAATCAAATGAGTAGATTTAAACAAAGGTATCAATGTTTGCTCGGAAATCCACCGACATGAATTATATGTACACTCAATATAATTAGTATATCTAAGAGCAATAGCATATCACGGATCAATAAATGGAATATTCTTAATAATACGTTTAAGGCAAGGCTGCTCAACCTTTTTAACAATCGGGCCAAACGGTTGATTCAGACTTCACGACGGGACACTGACAATTCCTATTTCAGTTACTCTCAGGATATGCGCAATAAAAACCCAATATTAAGAAATAAAATAAAAGTATTCTTTATTAGGTAATATTATGAACAAACAGAAAGTATCTTATGTTAAAATTTAGCAGCTAAACAAAGAAAGAAAATTGAACTTAAGTATACATCTTCTCAAATCTAAATCTAGGGTAAGTCGTTGTTACAATTAATGTGATTTCTGCCATTGTTTGTCTTTTAATAATTTACTTATGTTAGGCGACAAATCCGATGTTGATAGTAACAACAAGTCCCAAATATGTTGTTCTGTTAAGATTGTGCGGTATTTATTTTTTACATAATTAAGGTCTGAAAAAACCTTTTCACACACATATGTTGATCCAAAACTACTTAAAAACTATAACGCCAGGTCAGTTATTGCTGGAAATTCTGCTTTTGGTACCAATTTCCAGAAATCTGCAAAATCTTCTGAAGAATTTTGTGCTTTCGAAGACAATTTGTTGGCAAAAAGGTTTTTAACGTATCATGGTTTTGCAGTTCAACGAGTTCCAACTGAATATTATTTCCGCCAAACTTATTATGAAGGGATCTATAAAAATTTGTATATTTTGTTTTTTGCTTTCAAAGTCTTGACATTTCTTCTCAAATGACTGTGATAAGCATCGAATTTTAGATTGGTATTTAGAATAATTAACAGAAGTAATATTCAGTTCTTCTTTCAAATGTTTTAGTGTGGGGAAAAGGTCAATATTTTCTGTAGCTAAATGAATCGAAAAGATATTTAATTTTGCTTTGAATCCGTTTATCAAATTAAACATAGTCGGAAGTGAACAATCTTTACCTTGTAATTTGAAATTCAAAATATTGACGTAATTCGTAACGTCAACAAGAAATGCATGGTCACTTAACCAGGATGTATTCTTCAGTAAATCAATTTCCAATGATAAAGCCCCTTTCTGCTCTAAAAATTGCAACACCGGTTCTCTCAAGTTGAAGAAATGTTTCAACACGCTGCCCCTTGAAAGCCATCGCCCATCACAGTACAGTTGTAACTCTCCATATTCGCTGATTTCTTCTTCAAATAATAGTCTGAATTGACGTCTGTTAAGAGCTTTTGCACGTATGTAATTTATGCAACGTACTACTGGATTCATAATATCATCCAACTCCATATCTGTTGCACATAATGCTTCCTGGTGAATAATGAAATGATACGAAAATAAATTTCAACCTAAGAAATTCTGTAACAAAGCCACGCAACCATTATTTTTTCCAATCATTGCCAGTGCACCATCAGTGCAAATAGATATCAATTTGATGTGAATGATAATGCCTTTTTTTCAATACATTATTTAATTTTCAAAAATATGTCTTTTCCTTGGGTTGTACTTTCCAGCTCACAGACTTATAGTAAATCTTGCACCACATTCCATTTTTCGTCAACACACCGCACAAAAATAGCCAACTGAGATCTACTCGTTAAATCCCAAGTTTCATCTAACGTAAATGAAAAGTATTTGCACTTAGCTACGATTTCTTGAATCTGCTCATTGATGTCAACTGCCATTTGCTCTACCCGTCTCGTGACAATGTGCCGTGAGAGTGAAATACTCTCCGCTTTAGCTTTGACGTGTTTATCATCACAATTTTGTGCAAAGATCGTCAAAGCCTCTTTAACAATCTCTCCATCGGAAAACGATTTTTTTTTTTTGGCTAAGAGCAAAGAAATCTCGTAAAATGTTTTGCTCAAGCTCGTCGTGCCTTTTCACGAAAATATTCTGTTGGTTAAATAGTTCCCGTTTCTTTTTCTTTATAAAACAATATTTATTTTCCCATTCATCATGAAAAATACGATAGATCTCTGTTGATTTCGAAGTACTCGGTTTGCTGTGAGCCATACTGAAACAAACCACGTTTTGTTTATAGTTTCCTTCCAAAATAAGTATGTACATAAATAATATGAAAATATAAATACATTGAATAACATACCTTTGACAGCCAATGTAATTACGAAAATGACAAAATATATGTGCCAGTTACTCATTAACAAAAATACAAATTAAAAAACTTAACTTTTAACAGTCAGTTAAAGCTTAACTGTTAAACTATAAATAATATATCACGTGCACACTCAATTGTTTCTCGAAACATAATGAGACTATATTGCGCGGGCGGGGTCGATGAGCGTACGGACAGTGTAGGACACTGTAGGTACTAAGTTCCTTCGCGGCAGGCAATTTGGCGGAATTTTTCAATTTGGTGCGTATTTCAAAACTTAGTTGCGCGGGCCATTTAAAATTCTTTCGCGGGCCACATTGTGGCCCGCGGGCCTGGGGTTGACCACTCAAGGTTTAAGTACTTCGATTCTTATAAGCCACAGGTACTAACTTGCCCGTTTCAGCACTGAGGAAATTGTCGAAGATGGACCAGATGCGACAAGAAATTATTCAACTCTAGATTTGAACATATTAAATATTGAGTTAAGTTTAACATTTGCAATCTCAAAAATTATTATGCAATATCTTGTTAAGTAAAATGCATGTAATTTTTGAAATTTTAACATAAAAATTAAGTTAAAAATGTAAACAACCTTTTGGCAAAAAGTTTTCATATTGTTAAATTGCGAAATGCCACACAGTTTATGATTTTTATTTGATTATTACTTGTTTAAATATAACGACCATATTCCGGATAAATTTTGAAATATTATTTGTATTTTACGTACGTTATCGATAAGGTATGTAGAGAGACCTTGTTAGTAAATACTTTTTAATTCATATAGTAGTCTGATATTTTTCCATACATGATTTTTGAATTAGAGGAAGTTCAATAACGTGTATGAAAGTTTCTGGGATATTAAAATATAAGCTTTTGATAATAGTTGATTTTTTTAATATTGCACTTTTTATTAACACATAATGTCCTCTGAAACGATGTTTTAATTAAAAAATCTTAATAAGAAAAATTTCTAATCCTAACTTTTTCAGTGCTCTAAAATGGGAAAACAATTTTTAAAGCACGTACGACCTTAAAATTAAATATATTTTACCTGGCGGTCGAACATTGGAAAAATTATAATTTAATAGCGGTTCGATTTCAATAACCTTTTAGAATTATATTGAATGAAATCAGAAATTATTGCATTTAAAATGTATCGAGTGTGTAAATTTTGACACGTGAATCATCTTACGATTTAAAGTTTTTAGTGATATTTTTGCTAATTATTACCAACGATAATTGCTTTAGGAAAATGCTAATAACTAATACTTTCTAATAATTTATAACTAATACTTTTTGTTTTTATAGCAAATATTTGCGTTCAGAGGTGGTTGAATCGATTAAATGAGGAATGAAATTAATTACATTTAAATTCCACCACATAATTTATTTTCTAAGTTCTGTCTTTTTATAGTATATATATATGTATTTTTTTATTACAGAAAGTATAGATATATATACAAAAAAACTGGAAGATTTGTATATCAGATAACGAGAATGTAAATATAATAATTTGAAGGTGTTAAGATAGGAAAATCTTGAATTTATTATCTTACATTAATACTAGACGTTTTTGTTTATGTGTCTAGTTGATCCGTAACTAAAAATATTTAAAATGTTTCTAATTATTATATAAATATTTTAATATTTTCCTTCCAATTATATTAAAGGATACGAAGAAATACGAAGAAGTCTCGCCTTGTTTCTCGCCTTTTAAATTTCAATTCTTGTTCAGTCAATTTTGAGGACTAAATTTTACTACTTACATTATGAATATAAAATATGTGCTTTCTTACGTCGTTACAATTAAATATGATATGTTATACATTTGTAATGATCTTATTTCATTTTAGCTTCACTCCCTTGTATGTGAAAAGGGAAACACCACTTCAGTTTAATTTAATAGATTCTCATTTAATAATTATTTGTAGGGTTTTATTAGCGGAATGCATGCGCTTCAGCTTTATGTTTTGGGCTTTAATCAAGTACCGAACGAAAGGGCGAAGTCTTGTAATATAATAACGATTTACGTATACTATTTATTTGCAATAATACGCGACGTATATCCTGGAATACCTTTGTAAGCGTAAAATTGTTTCCAACACTATTTTGATCCAACTACGAAGGCTTAGCTAACGAAATTCGAAAATATTTTCATTATCCCATTTTACAATAGAAAATGGACAGCAAGTTTAATTTTTTTGTCATATTTTTAACCCATTTTTTGTAATATTTTTGTACATTATTTCAATAAAATTAATGAATCTATAAAAGCGTAATTCAAAAATGCGTCCAGTACACTTTGGCTCTTTTTCATTTGAATCGTCACTGCTCACTGAAAACACTTTTTAACGTATTATGCATTCTAAGTCTATTCGTAGACTACAAAATATTTTATGATTATTAATTATTAATATTTATGAAATTCATGTTAATTGGACAAACCGTTTTCATGTTAGACAAATGAATAAATGACCTTCGTCCTTAAAAAATTCACATGATTATAATAACATATTCATCTTCAGAACAATTACAATTAAAAAAGTTAATGTTTGGTATTTGCATATATTTAATTTGTTAACCATGTGTGTATTTATATATTAGGGCTATTGGAGAATTTTGTTTCATTTTTAATCTTATTGCGGTAATTATTTCGATGGATGGACGTGTTTTTCGTCGTTGCTAAATTATTTAATCTTGAGTACACAAATGATATTTTTATTTAGTGTCAAAATATTGCATATAAAATAGCGAAAGCGTATTTTTGAAAAATTATTTACACTGTTTTATATTGTATCAATATTATAAACAAATTGCACTCCAGTTGTTACAAAAAATTGTTGCTTCAAAATAATATTCATGGGCGTGGCCAATAGTGTATTAAATATTTTTACCAGAAGATTTATATTTAGATTATGAACCCTTACACGAAATACCATTAAATCTAAACGATACAATGTAACGTGCAAAAAATGAGTATAATCCAGAATTTTTGTTTCAAAAATTACTTAAAAATTATTTTTAAACCTGCTCAAGAGTGAGTGAACTTATAAAATAAAAGGGTAGGTCCGGAGAATGATGTTTGCATACTGAATGATTTTTTTCGAAAGTGGTTCGCATAAATGTATCTAAATAACTAAGGTTTTTCGGCATTAGTATTAATAAAGTATTTGAATCAATACTTTTAAATCCCTAAAGATGAGAATCTCCGCAATTTTTTTAAAATTATACCCGTAACAAAAATGGATACTTTATGATAAACGAAGTAATAATGGTTCAGATAGATAATGGTTCTCATCAAGACAGAGAGCTAAACAAATTGATAAGCACACTTTGATAGTTGGAAAGGTATTTCTTTGTTTTCTTTTGGTATGGTAAGTAATAATTTATTATGGGACTTTAAGTCTAAGCAGAATTATTTTATCTCTGTTATTTACTTAACTTCATTCTGAATAAGTAGATAGCTAGAATCAGACCTTAATTAGAAAAAGACCAGAAATATTGAATGGAAGAATAAATATTTTTCAATGCAATAATGGTCTATTTCATCGAGCAAGACATCTTGCTTAATATTTTCCGAGCTGGATAGGGATGTTCTATTACACACTCCTTATGTGTTAAAAAAATGTTTACTTTAATTTCTGCCGCTCAAAGATATTTTTAAGAAATAAGAAATGAAATGAAATCAAAAGTTAAAATTATTCTTAAAAATTTGTAATTTATAAAAAAAAACCAGGAACGTTATAAATCGTTAATATTTACTTAATATGTTAATATTTTCCATGAAGCGGATCGAGATCTTGTAATTGTTTTTATTCTATTTTATTTATGTTTAAAATATTAACACTTATTTAAAATATTTGCTTATTTAAGTAATTGTATTTATTAATTATCATTTAATAACTTTTAGTGAATTAAAAAATATAGATTCAAGACGTTATTTAAAATAAAAGGTTGGATGTACGATGTTACAGTTAACGCTAATCACCGACACTGGAAAAATACTACTTTTTATGTACAATATCACACATTAACATTCATTAGGTTTCCATTAGCTTCAGTCAATTCTAATGTACTGATAATTAATATTCATTTATGTCTTTTCACATCTAATACAGTCCATTTTACGGTCTTATTTTAACCACTCGCTTTTTAACGGAACCTTGCTAAGATTCATGACATATTGTTCAATTCACTTAAAAAGATAAAATTATAATAATCCTAAACCATTCATTCAATAATCTTGATAGTATGAAAGGTAGTGCATCGGTCAATTCCACTAGCTTCAGTCAATTCTAATGCACTGATAATTAATATTAATTTATGCCTTTTCACATCTAATACAGTCCATTTTACGGTCTTATTTTAACCACTCGCTTTTTAGCGGAACCTTGCTAGGATTCATGATATATTGTTCAATTCACGTAAAAAGATAAAATTATAATAATCCTAAACCATTCATTCAATAATCTTGATAGTATGAAAGGTAGTGTGTAGAGTGTTTCACTGTTAAACTTTCAAGCATCTCTGAGAGCATTTTAATATAACTTGCTTGCATAAGCTCGCTTCGTGAAAAAGCTGTTTACTTTAACTTCGGTTTTTTATACCCCAGTTCTGGTTTGAAGCGTATCAAATATTTACCTTGAGTGCCAGGACGATCGGAGTTAGGTTAACGGCACGCAGTTTTCTACATCCGTGATTGTAAAGTAATAGAGTTGGCAAACTTAATCTACCTTTTTATTACGTTCGGTTTGTAGATTACCTTATGTTTTCAACAGATAATTGAGTAGATGATTCTGACAAAATGTCTAGTTGAGTTAATATACATTTACAAAAATGTATATCTGATGCTTGATATATTTAAATTATGAAATTATATTTATAACATTTTTGTAATAGTTTGTTCAATAGTTTCAACTTTACTATTGAATATGTCGTAATTAAATTAAATTTTAATTTTACTACTGTTTAATATCAGTACTACTGTTTAATTGTAGTAATCACACAAAACATACTAGAGTAGCAAATTTCTGGCGATTTGGTATCTGATATATACAATAATTCCATAAAATACAGTTAACCTACTTTCCTTGAATTACTTTCTTCACATATGTCCATGTTTCATATGGGGATTCTGTGTTTCTAGTAATATAAATCACTTATATACTACAGTTATACTACGCAAACTTCATATAATTATATGTGGCAATATGTTGAGTCTATAAATTGTAGTATTTATAATATTCTATGCATTTATTTCCTTGAACGTGAAAGAAAGAATTTGATGAAGTGTTTTGCACACACAGTGTTTTATACAGGTTCCATATCAAATCCAGAGTGATAATCCGGAGTCAAAATATACCTCGACAATTATACTATTCCTTCTTCAATACATTTATTAAATTGTTTTCTTAGTTTCGTAATTTTTTGTAAATAGGTTTATCTCAATTATGCTACAAATCCAACAAAAGTTCGATTTGTAGCATAATTGAGATAAACCTATTTACAAAAACCTAAATTTAACTTCAGTTTTAATTGCATTTAATTATATCTGTATAATTTACCTTAATTATTCCCACATACTTTACGTCCGAAAAACAAGTTTCGTGAAGACAAAAAGTATAAATTTAAAAGAAATTCGCTGTACAAAATGATTACCTCGACTGCCTTGCATTGGCGCGAACGGCCGTAGGCGTCGACTGTTCATCAATAAATACAATGTTTCCAATAGTAGGATCGGGATATACTTCCCGTGCTACGGATCGTGTTATGTCTAACATTTATTGACGAGTTGCCGGAGGCATTGTGGAATTGTTGTTGTTACGAATTGAGTATCTGTTTCAAGTACTTATATATCAACCCAAGAGAAAGTGTGACACGTAGCATGGAATATGACGTAAGTATAAGAATTCAAATAGTTAGGTGATTATATGATATTTACAATTTTTATATTTTGAAATCAAATTTATCAACTTTGGTAGAATGATATTGAAATTTATATTACCATTGTGCCAAAATATGATATAAAAAGTAATTCTTCACTTGAGAAATGAGATGGTATATTATACATTTTACCACGAAATTACCAAAATTGTTTTTCGATGCTTGAAGTGATATGGTATTATCAAATATAAATATTTTAAATTGAAAAATTTTCGGTTATAATTATACAATATAGAAAGATTCTTTACTTTGAAAAGTCGAAGATGGAATTTCGTGATTGAAGTAATTGGTACAAAGCCCTACGCTGCACGACATTTAGATAAATTTCTGATATGCTACTACACCAACATTTGATATTTGAAAGAAAAGTCTGTAGAGCGGGGAAACTCAAGAAGGTAAACAAATAACGCATAAATCAATAAAGTAATTACATTATAGTAGAGCAGATAAGGGAAGACTTCCGACCTTCGTATATATTATGTCGAAAGTTGTAGGGGTGCCTTATTACTACCGAAATCGATAAATAAACATTCGCTGAATACACACTCAAATGTTCATATAGTGTAGATAGATAACGATTGGAAAAAGAAACCTTTTAATTTTAATCGAATTAGAAACTTCTATTATATTAACATACTAGCAGCAACTACCCGCATCACAGGTTTTTGATCGCACATTTATTCATATATATATATATATATATATATATATATATATATATATATATATATACGCACTTACATTTCTACTAACTAAGCAGCTTGCCAAATCCTAACGAGATTTACTTGTCAACGAGTATTAAAGTTTACATCATTTCCGTGAGATCAAACGGCACTTCCGTCATTAGTAGTCCGGGAAGCGTCAAGTTTACTATATCAGTTTTCAATGAAAAATTGCTGGTTACGTAATTCGCTTTGCTTTTGAATATATTTCGTATTGCCTGTTATGTTGTTAATTTATTATTAATGACATAGGTGGTTGGAAAAAAAATAATGTAAAGTAATGAAAGTTTATATTTGTGGTAATTATATTAGTAATATGCATCGACTTTTCTTTTCTTACACCTAATTCATGCATATCACATGGGAGGAATAATAACGTTAATAATTAAAACATTAGATAAATTACCACATGTGAGTATATATATTTATTACCTAATTTTTTTTTTAATTAGATGTATTCACATTACTTGCATTTAATGTCAACTATAAAAACTTTCTTGAATTAATATTACTACGGGCAGCAACGTTTTATAAAAGGAAACCTATATGAAAAAAATTCACGATTAATCTTTTATCAACAAACAGTTAAAATTTTACTTGTAAGTACGACTAGAATGAAGTATACATGAACAATAAAACAGTGTTTTTTTACATACATTTACAATTTTTTTTATTAAAGTCGTAGTGTGCCTCGTTTATTTTTCAGGTGCACATTTTAAGGGATCTAACTATATTTAAATAATACACCAACATTTAGTCGGTGATGTGATACAAACAAAACTTTCACCGGTATGCAAATTTTTTGTTGCAAAATCGAATCCGGAAAGAATTTTTCTATTTTATACACTAAGTATTTTAATTTCAAAGATTGGTTCATTTGAAAAAAAGTCCAGGATTTATATAATTAATTATTTTTGAAAAATAATTTACTGTACAAGATTGCTTGCGCGTCTGTACTCGAATAAAGTACAAATGAAATAACCAATTACAAAGAAAATGAATAGAACAAAATGCATTTACTGTCGCTTTTACAAAGAAATATCGATGCGAGTAGATAACGCAAAAAGTTCATTATAAATGTACAATATATCATATTTGAATATAAGGGTGAAATAAAGCGGCTGTTCCATATTATTTAATTAAGTAAGTAGTCATATTATTTAAGTAGATAACGCAAAAAGTTCGTTATAAATGTACAATATATTATATTTGAATATAAGGATGAAATAAAGCGGCTGTTCCATATTATTTAATTAAGTAAGTAGTCATATTATTTAAGTAGATCACGCAAAAAGTTCATTATAAATGTACAATATATCATATTTGAATATAAGGGTGAAATAAAGCGGCTGTTCCATATTATTTAATTAAGTAAGTAGTCATATTATTTAAGTAGATAACGCAAAAAGTTCATTATAAATGTACAATATATTATATTTGAATATAAGGATGAAATAAAGCGGCTATTATATGTTGCCATATTATTTAAGTAAGTAGTCAAATTTAGTCCTCAAAGTTTATTGAGACGTAACTGTAATATGGCTCCTCTCTCTGTAGACGTAACACCGACATATGGCTCCCTCTCTCTTGAACAACTTGGAAATTTCATCGTTATTAAAACAAGACAGTAGATATATCAGTCATTGTATTATTATATGACATTCCCCTTAATTGTGTCCTGTCATATATACAATTGGTAGGAAAATAATAAAATATTTTTATAAAAATAAACAAACTTTTAAATCTTTTTCGTTACTTGATAAACTGACATAAGTAATGCAGGTCACGTCTAGTATTGAGCTTGAATCATTGAAACGGTAATGATGCAAGACAGTAGGGGCGAAATCGTACATTTCTTAGTTTGTTTTAATCATTATATTCAGGTTTTTGTTATTTAACATAAAAATTATAAGACAATTTTTGTAATAAAAGAAATCATAAAAATAAATTGTTGACAAAGAATTATTCGGAGTTTATCTATAAAACCATCATAAAGGCAACGATGTTTACTATAGAAACAAAATTTGAAAATATGGATTATGAGTACGAATGATTTTGTCTGTTGTGGATGATTAACAGAATACATATAAAGATAAATATTTACTTTATCTTAATTATTTTTTTGTTTCATCGATTCGTATGTTTTTAACGGAATGGTTTAATTTTACGAGGGGATTTTTCTAAATTTCTTAGTCGTTTTATTTTTCTATTAAACAGGATAAACAAAAAAGGAACTATTACATATATATATATATATATATATATATATATATATATATATATATATATATATATAATTTTATCACATTGCCCGTAACAAAACAAACGTAACCATTATCAAAGCATGACTTTTCCCTAGAAAGTAAACTACTGACAAATACAGTAGTTTTGTATTTCTGAGATTGTTATATGAATTATAATATTTTCGAATTAATAACAATTTAGTTAAAAGTGTTCATGCATAAGATGATTTACAATTTCAAAGTCTTCACATGCAGTTCATCTAAAGTGTTATAATTTATTCTTTCATTTAATCAACTTTGAAAATAATTGAAATCTGCCCACTATTAAACTATATTTTTTTAGATTCAGCGCTTTATATGAATCACAGAATTTTATAACCCTAAATCAATTCAAGATTGTTAAATTTTTCGAACACTCTTTGCTCTTTTAGTTAGTAAAGTTAATTTTCGATATTTGCTGGTCACGACTTTATTATTTAAATGCTGCAGAGTAAGCACTAACAACGTAAATGTTAAAATAATTGGAAAGAGAACGTAATAAGTAAGCATAAATTTTCCGATACAAGAAAAGGTTTATTTGTTTAGTTTCATTTCTCCTGACATGAAAATTGATTTTGTTGTAAATCATGTAACTATTTCAATTTCAAATTTCTTTCTAACAATGTGTTTTGTCAATGTGTATTATCCTTAACTTAAGTAAAACATGGCGATTTAATCATTTATCTGCAATGGGGCCGTGAAATGTATGTCTTTACAGATATTAACATTTTTTAATATCACCTATATACATTTTATTAATTTGTTAACCATTAGTCTACTATTAAAATTATAGTTCCTGGCTGTATTTAATTGTTGCGTAATAAAATTTCGTGTGTCTAATAATTCTTGGTTATTTAAAGGTTTCTCTCAACTTAATATTTGTTCTACTTGACTTGAGCTTAAAAAAATATAGGTTCAGGTTGCAAGTGGTCCCTAGCTTATCTGTAGTTTACAAGAATCAAAATATATGTTGGACATAATATTGGGGTTATTTCATTGATTGGTAAATGGTCGAAACCCAGGACTTCAGGCTATTTCAAGGGTAATGGTAATATTTTGCTTGCAATTAAATTTACTCATTTCAGTGAACGCGCAGACCAAACTGTGCTTGTTCACTACTTCGTTAGTATATTGGTTCATGTCATTCAATTCAGCGACCAGAGCTTTTATTGATTTTATATATTTTTTCGGGATAAATAATATTTTCAAAAATATTTTTGAATCTTTCATTCGGAAATGAATGGCCGTATCGTTAGAAATGGAAAAGTAATGTTTTTCGTTTAAATTATCGATTAAAATTAAAGAAATGTTAATTTTCAATTAAAACTATTAACACATCACAAAGTTAAAATATGTAAATAAAACAGCGAGATTGGATTACAGATTTGAATACAGCGCTCTAAGGAAGCGCTTCTCTATATTTATTCTGTCATGTTTTCGTGAAGTTTGGTCGACGGAATTGATTGAAACGGAAGTGAACTTAAAATGAACATGTGTCGCTATATGCGTATGCTGGTTAGTGATGTGCTAACTATATAAATATATATATATATATATCTATAAATATATATATATATATATATATATATATATATATATATACGCTAAAATATTCAAGAATTCTAATATTGTAGTTGAAGTATGAAAAGATAAATAATATGCAATAATAAATACAGCCGTTTCAATTTTGGAAATTATAATATTAAATTTTTTTAGTTAACTTTGGACTTTTGTTAAATTTTATATTTTGACGTAGTATTGTAATGTACATATGAATTCTTAAATTTTTAGAGCATAAGACTTAATACATAACTTCCATATATTCATATAAGTAATTTTTTGTACGCAATAAACAATGTCATATTTTTAAAAGGTAAGCCTATCCGACTTCACATTCAATCGGAAAGATATAAAAGTGATAACAACAAGTTACCCAATTGGAAATGAAATCATAAAATCATTGCCAGCTTGCCATCGAAAAAACGAGTAAACTGTCATTCATAAGGCATGAAAAACCTCTTGACCGATTTTTAGAATGTTCATTGATTAACGAGCGGCATTTATTAGATTGTACCGCTGAAGCGTGAAGTTCTGTAATTGCAGCTAGGTGGCATTAACTTATGTAGACTATAAAAATAATGTTCTTATATTTTGAGGCAGTTTGTTTATATATATATATATATATATATATATATATATATGTTTATATATATATATGTATATATATATATATATATATATATATACATACATAAATTCTTCTAAAAATCTTCTTCTGAAAATCCCGGAAATGGAAAGTTGAGTATTATTAAATATTCGATCAAAATAATTTAACAATTATCTAATCTTTACATATTTCCCATGTGAGAATAAAAAAGCGGACATAGGAGTTAAGTGCCGAATGGAAATAATTTAAATTTAGTTTGGTATAATAGAAAGAATATAAACAACATAATTCTTCAATTCAACAAAAATGCATTTTTCTTTAATCCAATATCCTTTATTTTTATTGTGATACAAATATTTGTAAAGTTTAATAGCTAATATATAATAAATAATTTGAAAACTCATCATAATCTCAAATATATCTTAATTTACTTAAGGATACATTGTTTAAAATACCCACGAATGCATTAAAGAATGATAATTGCCCTAAGAAAACAATCTAATCAAAAACAAATTGTATTCTGAACCTATTTTTTTCGGTTTATTGTAATTTCGCGTTTCAAATTATTTTATATAATCGTCTTATTGACAATAACCACGTGTTTTTACATACTCAAACCGACCGAAGTATTTAAAAGTTATTTTTTTTTAATTTTTATACAATCTATACTATTTGGAAATGATTGTACATTAAATAGTTAAATTTTACTTATTAATAAATGCCATTCATAGCGACTTCAATATAAAAAAATTAGAAAAATAGCAAAGACAGTTTTAATCTTTCTAATTTCTTTAACGATTTTAATGCTTCTAATTTTTTCTAAAGTTTTTTTTTTAAATAACAGTTTCCTTTATTTCCACTTTAGAAAATTTTCGAATAGATAGCATAGCATTTTATCCTGTATATATATAGTAAAGGTATAATCTCATTTTTTGGATCACAGAATTCGTATTTCTAATTTATACTTTACGTATTAAATTAACGAATTGTTTCAATCGTAATAAAATTGAAGCCAATTTTGAAGCAAAATTTAATATAACTATAATTATACCATTTACCTTCTTTTTCATTTCCATAATTATAATTAGTTTCCTACCAGCATTACCGTAATATAATTTTCCATGTAACTTTTTTAATTTACCTAAATTTTAATAAACAAAATAGAGATTAAAAATAAAATGCCATTGTTAAACGGTTTGAACTCACCGCACAATTAAAGCTAAGAATTTTTACTTCAGTGGAAAAAAAATACTTGAAATAGGTATCCAATTCGTAGTTAAAATAATTTTACACGGATTTCTGCAAATCGCCAATAAATTTTGGACATAAGAGCAAACCGTAATACCCGAAGTGCCTTTCGATGCTATTGAAAACGTTTCATTGATTGATAAATGTTTGGTGTCTACGATCACCCTGGCCACTGGAGTGCGGATTAAGCTGTTTTGCCCGTATAAAAATTTTCTTTCAAATTTATTTCTGTTTAATCTTAACGAAACAAATTTTCCTACAAAATGTACAAGAGAAATTCAGATAAATTATATGTACATATAATCCACTTTTGTAGAGATAGTACCAGCTTTTTTGCATTACAAATTTATACATTTTCGGTTTATTACTAAGTCAAAATACTTTTATATACCTACGGTACATTACTCATTCTTGTCATAAACCAGCCATTAATTAATAGTGATCATGTTTAAATTAATTTTTTTTTATAACATTGCAATGTTTTTTCACTAAGGAGTATACCTTGTCGACTATATGCCTAACAATATTTTTTAAATATTCATCAATAGGTCAAGATGTTTTCTTATGTATTAATGTTTTTGCCTTAAATATTAGCAGTTTCTAGATAAATTTTCTAAGGGGCAAAGTATATTTGGCATTAGATGTACAAAGTGAAAGTCGTAAATTAACAAATATTTTGTATTATTTCATTAAAAATATATAAAAATGCTTGGGTGGATGCATAAAATATATATTTGTTTGCGATACAAAATCATCTAAAATTTATACTACATTTTTTTATTCATATAATAAATATGACTGACTTGTTTATGTACCGTTTAACATTTTGCTAGGTGACGGACTCTTCAGAAAAATTTTTTTGAGAAAATCTGGAAAGCCGTCAAAATAATAAAGGGATAAATGTATGAGAGTTAATATGATAAATTTCTTGGTTATAACAAGGGTTTCATTAGGATAAATGCAACATATAATAAAGTTATGTTATGTAACCTTTTTTTGTGACTATATTAAATTCTTAAAGATAAAGGAACAGGGGTTTCATGAAAAGTATTGGCTAAAGGTTCGTTTGCTTTCAATATTTTTTTTGATGAGTGACCTTTTTAGGTTCACATTATTTGTGTAAATTTAATTATTGTATCAAACCAATTTCTTTGTTTTTCCTCTTGATAAGTCTGAAAAAGTAATTTTAATAGAAGAGCAACTATTTCGTTTTGTTGGTAGGTGCCAAAGTTTTAGAAGGATGTCAAAATTTTCTAAAAAGAGAAAAAAAATTCGTTCATCTATCTTTCTATTTACCACATCCGTTTTACATAAAGATTTTAAATCTATTCTATTAGAATTTTATGTAACATATATCTGAGAGGTAATTATATAAAATTCTTACAAAGTTTAAGGGATATTGTTTATAACGATTACTAAAATAACTATCATAGCCGGACTTTTTCCCATACTTTACAAGTTTCATTTATGGTCTTATTTATTTTACAAACGTTGAGAAATGTTTGTGTCAATTTTTTTTTATCTTTGGAATCAAATAATACACAGAAATGATTGCAATTTGAGAACATCAGTTGAACATATACATATAAAAGCTACGTGCTTCTCTCCCAACTTGATTAACATCTCTGCTGCAATAAATTTTTAGGATAAACTTTGGAGGATGGTAGAGTGCCCGTATAAGATGGTTATTGACGAATATTTTAATAATATAAACTGGATGTAATTTCCAATCGTAACCTATAATTTCCTTTAGTGGTCAATTAAAATTTTAACTCTTTTCTACTAAATCATAGAATGCTTCCGATTCTCTACAAAAAATTATAATATCCTACCATATAATTTGTGACTATTTTTAATAAATTATTAGCTTAACTGAAAAGCTTAATGTAGCAAAGGTTATAAATATAAGCAAAATTAATAATGAAAATCGATGTTGGAGAAAACATCCTATTTATGGTAGAAAAAGTCCAGTCACCTTCAACTTTTGCCTTAATAAACATTAACTTTAAATTTTAATTCACAATATTAATATAACAAAAGCCATATTTTTGTTTAACATCCCCAAAATACTCTTATTGTCTGTATCTATATATATATATATATATATATATATATATATATATATATATATATATATACTCTTATTGTCTCTCTGTATCTATTCTTATCTGAAACGCTTTTGCCTTAGTTCGATATATAATTATTTCAACGAAACCCAATTTTGCATCAAGATCAAGTTCACGTGTGCCTTCAACATGGCATCTATAAATCTGTCCGGCATAAGTACGACTCGCAAGACGCGGAGTGCCTCTCGACCTCATTATTGAGATCGTTCCGTTGATTGATGAGCGGGCAGTATCCACTGTTATTCGCGCCTTTGGGGATCAAAGTACTTTTTTCAAGCTAGATCTTTTTTTTATAACAATCTTTTTACAAACGAGCGTTTCTAGATTTGGTTGAACAAATTATGGGCGTAATTTTATTAGCACAGTAAATTAAAATCGAAAATTAATTGATTTTGGGAAGTTTCGTTTTCCACAAAAATAAGAAATCACTTTAAATAATTTTACAGATAATACATTACATATAAAGCAGACTAGGTCGACTGACTATATTCATTGGTAGCATTGCGTTGCAATTTCGTGAGCATGCAATTCTGAAAGTCAAGTGCAGTGTCTTAATGCGTTTATTTTATTCTCTTATATCAAGAGCAAGAATTGAACTAATATCCAGCACGGGCCAACTTGCGCCCCTTTTTTCGTTCCTCTGTCCACTTTTCCAAGTTCCTGCGGCATAATGCTTCCAATTACTCGTGTGGTGGATATTTTGTATAAATTTTTAAGTAAACACCTCATCATAAAAACTTTGGAATCGTTTTAAATATTACCATTGAATAAAAACTAAATTAGCTCCAAGGTTAATATCTAGGTAGCATCAATAAATTCCAAGTTGAATTTCTTTGTACAGACGTAGCGATGAAGAAACAAATTTTTAATAATTGGTTTCTTTTAGTAATCGAATATATCACTATCAATGTCTGTAATGGTGTTTTTACTGAAATCTGTTAAGTGATAAAAACCAAATATTTTATTATATTTGTACCTAAATTATTTTTACGGTATCCAGATTAGATACAAATATTTGCAATTGCAAATCACGATCTTCAATTTGGTTATCTGAAAAAGGAAGCACAGTGCATATTTCCAAAGAGAGGCAGCTGTCTATTTTTTTAAGTTAGGCTAAAAATTAAATTTATATTTAAGTTTATTTAATGTGACTTGATTTACTGTAAGCATCAAAAATAGACATGGCAATGCCATTCACGAGCTGCATTTCTCTTTTATATGATTTAATAATAGACAAATAAATATATATGATCTATCAAGAACTAAGAAACTGTCTATCTGTTTAAAACATAAAAATTTCTGAAAGTTCCATAGCCATTTAACGTAATTAAAAGAAAGAATTTTCTGGATTGTGAAAGTAATAGTAGAAGACTTTAACCCTAAATTAAAATTCCACCGAAAACACGAATGCGTTAAGAGGGACCGAGTTGGCAACAAAAGTTTGGCAACAAAAAAAGGATTTGTCGACTCCAACAATAGAAGAATCCAGATCCAGGTGGTTGCCAAATTCTTATAAACGTTTCTTCAAATTTACCTACAGAAATAAATAACATTATTATCTGGAAAAATTATTGCTTGCTTAGTAATCAACCTTTCATTTTGCCAGGTTTCACGTTTTATAATAAAAACAAACGACTAATGCATAGAAAGTTGCTAAGTTAAATATTTAATTTTAAACCAGAAATAATTTTCCTTTTTAAACAATTTAAATAATATTATGCATACATTTCTATAATTCAATTACTTTCTAATTGATTTAGAGACAGCTTCGTAATCGCAACTATTTTTTAAACGAAGCCAGATAACCCACTTTTTATATACTGAACTTGGCTTTTTGTCATACTTTAGTTTTTAAGGGGATGTCAGTAATTTTTATAAAGTTACATTCTGTTTAAACAGAACACGGGCCAACTTGTTTTGTGTTTATACGTTACCTTTCTTTTTCTTTGCTATTTTATACATTTTATAAAAAGAAACGATAAATACGTGCCTGACATAGACTAGCTTGTGTAAGAAAAACCGTACTAAAAATGTTATATTCACTTTCGGCTAGTCTCGGCCTAAAAACTGGGTAATTCCAGATTATTTAAGTATATGTGCTTAACTGTCTAACTAAATAACAAAGATTCATGTTTTTAAGGCAACATGAATTAATCTAATTAATGTTGATGAGCATGTCACAGATTCAGTTCGTTTTAGACGATATTAAATTCGGCGGTCAATTTCTAAAAAACTATTTGAATATCTTTTAGCAAATTTAGCATTCTGGAAAATTATAGAAATTTAATAGGCAAAAAACAAAAATTTATAGTACACGTAGGTTTTAAATTATAATGGGGTTAAATATTGCTCAAAATAATTCATGTAATATAAGAAAACTTTTTGGGGCTTCGCTATTTTTACGAACTTTTATGAAACGCTGCCGTGTTTAGATGAAATTATACATAGTGAGAAATAAAATATATTTATTATAAAAATATTATTAATAATTGAACTCAATAGATTAGAATTACTGTAGTAATAAATAATTCCTGACAAATGAAGAATAGAATATCTCCAGACAAAATAAGTTCTCTTGTCTGAATCCATTTTTGATTTTATAGTTTATATTAGGCTAACGTGGTCAGGGACAATATATCATTTTATTGCAGCTGAAACGTCACTCTCAACTTATTAAATATTTCCAACAGAATACACATGGAATAAACTATCTGAAATGGAGCAAATTAAAGTTTGACGTCTTTCAAAATTCAATACAATAAATTTCTACATCATTTTTGATACAGGTGCGCGATTGACAATCATAATCGTGTCTGCGAATGATGAGATTTGGTTAAGAAACGTACCATATCTTGCCAGTAAATCTAATTGGTAATAAATACAAGTGGCTCAGAGTTATAAAACCAACTGAATAAAAAGCGCTCTCGTATTAATTTTTGAATCAGAAACTTTCGTGGAATTTTTAGTCTAGTGTGACAATAATTTAAGAGAAATTTAAGGTTTACATAATTTATATAGAGAACAGTCTAAACCTGAGTTTCGAGATTTTCTGGAAGATTGTGTGACACATTTAATGATGTGACAATACAATAAAAAAATTAACCAAAGAATACGTCAATTCAAATTAAGTGCCATTTGAAGCACACCACACAATCTGAAGCTTATTTCTTGTCGATATTCTAATGAAGACATCGGAATAAAATTTCCAATATTTATTTATTTTATTCCTTGAAAAACAATGAACTACTGAATATAAAAAATTAAGGGAAGATTCGCGACATAATTTAATTATTAAAATGTTCAGGAAGAAGCTGTTTTGATCACATTGTTAATGGTTTTATTTAGTCTAACTAATTAGAAAGCAATATTTTCCATATAATAATATTTAATATTACCGTACTTAAAAATATTCTGGGAAATATGTAGAATTTAAATGAGTGATGACTTGTGGAGTGAATGAGCAACCGATGTGTATCCAGTCCCAGATAAATCGACATATTTTACACAGCCCACTTTTTAAAAATATTCATATAACAATTAAAAAGGAAAGAAGCAAAGGTATTTTTTAAATTTTTATATATCAGATGGTAAACATGTTAAATATGTTTTTCCTAATTTTAAATTGCACATTTAGACTTAAGTTTTAATTTTTTTAATTAATTATTGACAAGTATACGCTTGTAATCAATTCATATTAGTTATTTTTGTTCAGCATTTATACAAAGTAAAGTGATGGTTTTCATAAAATGAAAATGGTTAATAAAATTTAAAAAAATTTTCTCTATCGTATTTTTGAAATGAGAAGATATATAGATTAATTACGGTATATGACTATAATTTTGGATGTCTTCAATATGAGCATTTTTTTTCGTATTCTTCTTTCGTAATCTCTTTACTACCACGTATATTCTATAAAGAAACCTATACCTATCAGTTTTCCTATTACGACCGATCGAACAACCATACGTATAAGCGATGACATAGAAATCGCATTTCGTACAAGCTTAATCTTAGAATATAAATAAGTAATTACCAATGTTTTGTTGGAAGAAATGTGCTTTAAATTTTCTAATAATTGATTTGAATTTTCCCGAGAAGACGGGAAAGGAAAAATTTTGTAAATGTTGATGAAATAGTGAAGCAATTATTTATTTATTTCAGTCCCAACTTTACGTTTCATTCCTTTGAGATTCTTTTTTCTGTATTTATATCTTTATTCTTTTTAACCATAGCCAAATGAACAAAAATGACTCAAAAAAAATACAGTAAATTTATTTATTGTAATACAATTATGCTATTCAAATTTGCGTATTAAAAAGTTTATGTGTATATAACGCAAGCAATAAACAGGAAAAATTATTGAAGATAGTATCAATGTAAATGTAAGATAATGTAAGAAACAGGAAAAAAATATTAAAGATAGTATCGAGTTTAATTTTATAAACATAGACAAACGACAGAAACTAGTAGTGAATATGTTAGATGCGACCTTGTATTTCTTAAAAGAAAACCTAAACTGAGGAAGCTTTTATTCATTAACATATGTGGAAGTTTTTTACCCCCAACCTTCAGTAGAAAACGATTTAAAATTAATTGCGTATTACAATTAAGTCGTGTTTAATTTTTGATTTATCGAAAACCGTTTCGTTAAATGTTTTTACTTCCTGAAACTTCTTTATCATGCGCCTTTCTTATGTTTTCCAAGTACTTAGATTCAGTTCTTGGAAATTTAAACCGAAATTTCTTCCACGTATCCTTCAGGAATTACGGAATGCTATCATACAATTTCAAAAATACAAAACGCTATTTTTTTTCTTACCGCTCACACTGATCGTTCGATTATAGTGGGAAACACTTGCGGAGATGTCTTGGTACATTTTAAATAACATTAAGAAGAATACAAAAAATTGAGTTTGCGAAATCCATTAAAATTTTTGTTCGTATAACAAATAGACGTTCAAGGAAAATTACTCTTGAAAAAGCTTACCAATTTTCGTTTAGCTTATACCATGATATTATTTTGTATAACAACGAAGCACATTTTTTATTTATGTCACTATACATTTTATAAAAATGTATAAAAAATATAACTACCCAATTGTTTGTATTTATAATATTTAATTTAATTTAAAATATTGTGAGTGTAATTAACATCATTAAAATTATTCGAAGTATTTCCATGCATATTATTGTTACTTTTTCCATTCATATTTTTATTACTTCTGATTATGTACCAAAAGTAAAAACTTATTATTAATTATTATAAGAAAATGAAAATTCTCTCAAATAGAATATTGATAACGAATTCATTAAGACACAATTTTATTATGAGACGAAAAGAGAATAAGACTTGCCTGTTATCAACGTCGTATATCGTTTCGAAGGAATGTCAGAATGGAGCGCATCGTTCAGCAAAGTGACGCGTACAAATGAATTTCCGCGCTGCTCTGGCCGACGGCGATAATGTGAAAGTGGTTCGATTCATCGAAACTCCCTGGATATAAGGGCGAGAACGTATGCAAAATAGAGTGTCATTCGATGAATATTTACGTCAAAATATAAACAGCCTCTTTAGTGTTTTTCTCGGAAATAATTTTGATGTATACCCTTTCCGTTTACTTAGCGCTATTATATGAAATTTACGTACATTTCTACCCAATATTTTATTTTTTGGATAAGATGCTGTGTAAAAATGAACTAACATCTCGTAAAGATGGGTTTCTAAATGTACATAAATTACATATCTGCATAGCAGCAACATAAGTTGTAGAACAGTTTAAGAATCCTCATGATATTATTCAGGACAGGCCTAACGTCAATTAAAAAGCATTAATTGGATGGTAATCGTCAAAGAGCAGCTGAGAGACTCATTGCTAAACATACATTTTCTTCAAAATGATTTACCAATTCTTTTAGGCGACTTGCTAATACTACTACAGAATAATGAATGCACTGCAAACTTGGCAACAGTTTAACAGTAAACCGATTATAACATAAGAAAATTGCGCAAATAATAAGGAAAGCCGGATATGCGATTTGCGAGTGATTGTAAAACATTTACTATGGCAGGAGGTTATAATTTTTAATAGTAGTTTCATACCAGATAAAAAGAGATATAAAAGTCATTGTTTCCTACCTAGCCCGATATAGCTTGATATGATTTTTTTCCACTAACTTTGGCCAAATTAAAAAACAATATTCTCGTAAACATATATATATATATATATATATATATATATATATATATATATATACATATATATATATATATGTGATTATATTTCACGTAGCAGAAGTCATACGGATACTTTTAATACGGACTCCCCATTGTACAAGCGCACTCTTGAGAGGTGGGTGTTTTGGTTTTCTTTTTTCTTGATAGGCGATGGCTCTAGGCAAGAGCATACCTTGAAGCGTTTCGGCTGAATTCAATTAGATATATTTCTTTTTAATATCCCTACGTGATATTTCAATTTGATTTCATAACCAAATATCAAAAACATCTATTTGTCATTTTAGTTTAATTTAGAGAAAGGACGTTCGTGTAGTATATTTAAAAACCTCTTTGTCATTTACGCACAGTTTACTTACAGTTTTTACTATTATAGATCGTGAAATTATGCAAGCAGAACCCTGTCGATTGTTCTTTGATCTAATGAATACCAAAATATATATTAATAATATTTAATGCATCATCTCAAATTAGTAAAATGGAGCCCTACTCTTGCAGTTAAGGATGTAAGTAAACGAATCATTTCAGACCAATGTATGTTTTCAGTTAGTGCGTATACACACACACACACACACGCACGCTCGCACACGTATGCAGGCACGCTCGCATGCACGCATGCACGAACGCACGCATGCACACACACACACACATATATATATATATATATATATATATATATATATATATGCACATACATATATAAAGTATACCTACTGATGTAAATAAAATGATGACACGCATTTTCCTACAGTTTTAGGCAAGCGTTCTTGAAATTTTCAAAGTAAGCGTATCAGTTCTGATAAATATTCCAACTGATATGTATAAATTACTTAGAAAAATTAATTAATATAAAGACAAAAATAATTAAAGGGGAGTGACTCCTTTAAGTAAAGATCATATTTAGGCCAATGTGCAGAGAATTTAGCAGTAGATGCATTACGCCTGGTATTCCTAATGATATATGAAAAATTATATGAACAATCAAAGACCTCTAAAATGAAACTTTTCTTTTCTTGGATTTTATAGTTGACAACGGGTTTTAGAACTTTCCCGTTAAGAGACCTCCATCATATTTGAATTCGATTTGCCTTGGTATGTACTTTTCACTTTTTATATGTCCTTACGAAGTATTTTACCTTATTGTTTATATAAAAGTTCAAAATAATCAGGAAAATAGCGTAAATGAGAAAGAAGGAAATAAAGTTCTACGCCTATAAAATTCTCTTCGAAAATTTTGTAGCTTTCATTAATTATTTCTTCATAATTTGAACTCTAATGGTTTTCTAAGACGTTCATGATTTCTTTTTTATCAAAACGTATGCTGCCAATTCTGCAGAGTTCACTTTTCTATCACAGTTTTTGTCTTTCATTAGTTTTATTCCATTGAGTAAATGAAAATAATTCCCTTCAATCTGCCTCGGATTAAGATGGGAATGCTCCTTTTAAATGCCTAAATCCCTCAATAACGTTCACGATCTGTTTCATAATACCAACTTTTAGGCGCAAGCGGGACAGTAATACTTTTCCAAATAGTATTAAGTTCTGGGGATATATTTTCCGACATATTTATAAAATATATTTTTATTTTCTTGATCCAAATCACATCTAGCCGGACACTGTCTGATTCACAAAAAGAGTATAGATATTTTACGAAACCACTATTATGAATTGATGTATGTCCTTATAATATAAGTTATATTTTTATTACGATAACTTTATTATGGTATAAAGGGAATGAATTTCCCGAAGAAGATAAATTTATCTCCAGGAATCTCGGAAATAGAATTTCTTCTACATCTTTTTTAGTTCTAAATTTCTGGCTAAACCATATGACTTTGACTAAAAAATAGTTACAGATCCCCAATATTATTTAAGACCACGATCTATATCTTCTTGGTTCTCAAAGCTACTCCTTTTTAAATTTCTGGGAGAGAATTTATTAAAATATTGGGAAATTGGCTGGTTTCTCTTTGATTCTCAAAGTACATGATAAAGAACTGATTGAACGTATATCTACCCTAATCTTTTTTAAACTCTAACCTTTCCTATCCTTTTTTCTTATATCCTTTCTTAACATTTTTGCGTTGTATCTTTTCACATTGCAGAGATTATTTCCACTCTACAAGCTTGCCTAGGTTAAAATTGTTCTCTTTGTATTTTATCCAATTGCTATGTTCCGATAAGCAGATTGTACATACTTTATTCTTTGTCTATGTTTTTTTTTCAATTTATAACTATTGATACCGAAGTATTGTACAAGTTCCTCACAAAGTTCGTAATACCTTTTTTAATGGGTAGAGAACGAATATTTTTCACAAATGTGACAAAAAATCTCACTGGAGTTAATAATTGTATGCAGAACCATGTGAAAATATTAGCCTTAGTCAGATTTTGAAAATTAGACTGACAATAACGTCAACCACTGCTTTCAAAGTTACTTGATTATTGAAGTAATCACTGACGTGTACACAGAAATGTTTTATATTTAAGGTACCCTCATGTACTTGTAGTTATTATAATGAAATGAAATAGTGCATTCTTTTAAGTAATTTAATACCAAATAAAACGTTAATATTATTCATTTTGATTGATCTATTACGATATCTTAAATTCGTTTTTTTCATTCAAAAAAGTTTAACTAATCTAAATATATAAAAAGCAATGTCTTGATTGATAAAAGTATCAACGCCCAGCCCAAACCGCTAATAAAATAAATTTGCGGAAATTGTTGATTTTAAAATGGAAGCATAATCTAAAAAGAGATTTCTCGAAATTTATAACCTAGGAGGGTGAAAGGAACTTGTAAAATTGTGAAGGAAAAATATTTTAATTGTAAATTCTACGTGAAACTTGGTATCGAAGCTCCTCAACACAAATAATGAAATAGGTATTTCATAATTTTCCGAAATTAAGAGGATGAATAGGAGTTGTTAAATTTGTATGGAAAAAATATTATTATAGTAATTTTTACTTAAAAATTTTATATTCTTTTTCTTTAACAATAAAAATTAAATAAGTATTTCAGAATTGTTTTGAGATATCATCCTTAAGGGAGCGAAAAATAGGAGCGAAATTTTGTATAGGCAAATATTTTTACTGCTATTTTTTAAGTGGTAATAATATTCTTCAATAGAAATAATGAAACATGTATTTAACATTTTCCGAAATTCAACTGCTAAGAAGTTTAAAAAGTGGTAGTTAATTTGTATAGGAAAAATATTTTTATTGTAAATTTTTAATTAAAACTTAGTATTGATACTCTTCAATACAAATAAGAAACAAACATTTAATAATTAACAAAGAGGGCGAAATGTTGTGGAAAAATTTACATGTGAAATATTTCTATTGTAATTATTTATGTAAAACAGGTCTTAATGATCTTCAATAGAAATAATAAAGCAATTATTTCAGCATTTTTCGAAATATAACCTTTAAAGGGTGAAAAGAGATAGCTAAATTTGTGTGGGAAAATATTTTTATTGTAAAATTTTGAATTGAAACTTATTGCTCTGAAACACAAATATTTTGAGAGGTTCAATCCCTAAGCAGGCTAAGCGATGTAGTGACATTTGTAAGGTAAAATATATTCATACCAATTTATTCTTAAAACTTTGTATTTATGTCCTTAAATACAAATAATGAAACACGTAATTAAACATTTTTCGATATTTAACAAATAAGGGGGTCAAAATTGAAGACAAAATTTGCATTGGAAATATGTTTTCATTGTAAATTTTTATATAAAACTTGGAATTAATTCTCTTCAATACAAATAATGAAATAGGTATTTAGTCCTTTTTCGAGATTCATCTGCCTATGGAGTAAAAGTGGGTGGCTAAAGCGAAAGCCGCGTGCAAAAAATTAGTTATAACATATTGCCTTCAATCTCTCGCGGTACAAAATAATATGAAGGACATCACAACAAAAATTATCGGAAATATTGTCGTGGTGAAATATTTTCCCGTAATCAGCGCGCTGAAAATATTGACGTTAATCGTAACGTAGTGGAATATTTTCTTGTAATCAGAACCTGGCGGAATATTTTATCGTAATCAGTATAATTTTACACCAAAATACATGAAATTTTACAAATTAATTCGATTCGGGAGGTGTCTTAGTTAATACATTTAAAAATATTTAATTTACCAAGCAGGTAGATTATATATTTTATTTACCTACATGGTAGATTAAATATTTCTATATTAGGTAAAATGACTTCACATTCTCGTGGTTCCTTTAATTGAAAACTTGCATATAGATTCAACTGCAGTTCTTTTAATTGAAAACTTGCACATAGATGCAAATGACATGCACATAGATGTTTCGTGTATAGATTTCGATGAAATTGAAGTAAAATATTTATAAAAAATAAGTCTATCCTTGCATCATAAACCAAAATTTTAAATATTTCTTTGAAAGGGTCTCTTACATGAATTTGAGGTTTTATTGTCCATTATTCCCATAAGCTTTTAAAGTCACGTGCAATGTAATGTATCTTTTAAAAACATTAAAATTCTAGATACTCCTATTTATTTACAACTATACGATGAAAACTTGTCGTTTAAATTTAATTATTAAATTAAGGAGATATAGAGAGCTATGTAACCTCGTGGGTGATCCCGCAAACACTTGCCCGCTTTTACTTATTGACACGTTTTACTCTTAAAACCATTCATTATTTGTACTTAGATTTAACATTCATTGTATGCTTGAGAGATTAAAATCGCAATAATTATTTATAGAGAAAAACAAAATAATTGTCGCTTCACAAATTAGTAACAATGGGTGAGTCGCTGAAAATAGAGTATTATATTATACAGTATTATATTACAGTATTATTATATCAAAATATTATATAGTATTTCTTTAATCGAATCCTAAATTTTTTTTTCTTATACCATGTACTTTTCAATTATTTATATTGATCTTTGTCGAACCAAAATTTTATTCGAAGGTAACCAAAATAATTAATGTAGTTAAACAATAGTTCAAATGAACGACAACGGTTTTTTATAAAATTAAAATATAATATTATTTTTGCTGATTTCATAAGCCACTTGGGGATAGAAGTTTGATTTTAATTTAGTAGTTATTGTCATTACGTATTTGGTTATTGTTCAGAATATAATAATTGCGTATAACCAAATAAATAATTCCCAAAGTAAAAGTGCGACCTTTTAACTAAACTTGTTGGTACATTTCTGCAATATAGATTTTGATTTTAAACGGTTAACCGTAAACAATATAAGAAACCAGTCGCAAATGAAGTTAAACGTTCAAATTTAAATATATATTCTGAAATACTCCATTTTCTGGTAGTGTACTGAGAACTGTTGGTTGAATTTAATTTTTGTGTGGAATAAAATGTATTGGCCATTTGACGAATAACAATTCTGCATACTGTAAATTAATAAAAGAGCTTATCTCTCAACTCGGTATTTAATGAAAATTAAAAGCAAAATTGCATAGGTTCACTCTATGCAATTTTGCTTTTAATTTTTATTACTTTTTTCTTCACGAGCATGAATATATATATATATATATATATATATATATATATATATATATATATAATCGGCAGGATGAAGTTGCTCACTAAATACATATTTACACACGTGTAGTGACGGATACATTCAAGATATTAAAATGAAATATATTTTAAGTATATTTCTCTAAGTGAGGTTAAGTTTCGTTATCTATTTATTTGCATTAGAAATAAAAACTTATTGTTTTATAATTTGTTGAATAATTAAAATAATAAATTACAATATAGTAAATCACAATGAGAAAAAAAATTTAATAATTTGAATTTTAATTTTACCAACAATATTTACAGTCATGCCGCAGTCCTTTTAATATTTTATTTTCATTAATTATTTGGGTACAAAATAAAGTTTTTCTTATATTATACCAGAGAAATATAATTTCCAACGTGCGTACATAAGTACATGCACAATTTTTTTAGTATAACATGGATATTTTTTCTCGACTTAAAATTTTTATTTTATTACCTTTTATTTGGTACGATTAAAACAGTTTTCCAATTTACGTTCTATCAATATAGATATATTTTTATTGGCATAGGTATATTAATTACTTCTTTATAGATTTCTAATAAAAAATGTTTATAATAATTTTATTTCAAACTTTTTTTAAAAGCAAGGTCCAGGAATATAATTATTAATTTTGTAAAGCAAGATTGAAAAAATATCTATTAATGCCTCATTTAATACGTATTTGGTAAGAGATATATGTCTCAATAAATACATATGAAATTTTACTACGTATTTGATAATAAATATGTAATTCAAAAAATATTTTCATTTTTTTACATTCATTTTCCTAGTGAAAATCTAAAGCAATGACGACATAATAAAAAAACGACAACAAATACGACATAATAAAAAAACAGCCTTCTAATCAGAAATACAGTTTCCGTATCTTCCAACCGTAACTCCGTCTAGCCCTGCGATCTCAACGTAAATATTTAATATAATTCAAACCGGAACTAGGATGTAAAAAACGAAGTTAATGTAAATATCCGTCTTTAATGCTTATACAAGCAAGTTATATCGAAATCGCTCCCAGCGATACCTAAAAGTTTAACGGCGATCCACTAAGTGGGTTACCTTCCACGCTGTTAAGGTTAGCAAAGGAATGGTTTAGATTTAATACATTTTCAAGTTTTTTTGATAGATTTGATATTTATACCCTTAAATGTACCAAGAAATTCTAAAAATGGATGGTTAAAATAGTAAAATGAATTGTGTTGTAAATGAAATTAAGTAAATTAATATGAGGAGTGTGAAGCAAAATACTAACGCTAGGATGAAGATGATTTTTTTTTAAGGTAAACTGTTGTTATTTTTTAATATATCAGTATAAACAGTCTGATTCTATGTAATGAGACATGCTTATTTTATTTTTTATTTATGTATTAAAAACTCTCTGCCAACTTAATTATTCGCCTAAAATTTTGGGCATGTGGGAGAACAAAATTTCAAGCTCATAAGACTATTACTAATAGAATGCATAACGAGTAACGATAACAAATAAGATAGGAAAACACAGCTATCGGAATAAATGTAATTCTACCTTAAATTCTATCACATCATATGATTGTGACATGCAAGACCATTGTCCATAATTATACTGAGATCCTGCACCGATGAAATCCGTTCGAGGGTTGCAAGTTCAATACCATCCACAAGTGGGACACTAAACGGGAGAACGTCACCATTGCTTACATTAAAATAAAGCTCACTTCTCACACCACATTAGAACCCCAGATTGGCTTTTAATGCTAATGAAGAGTTTTAAATCATCGGCAAACAGATCTAAATTACTACTTTGGGTGACATGAGTAAAATAAGGATGAGTCTCAAAATGAACTGGACGTATTAATTACGAGCCCGGAAATAATTGGGTAAAAAAATTAAAAACATTTTATAAAAACGGAAAATAATCCAGTCTCCATAATAATCCAATAATTCAGTTTGATAAGTAGAATAACATTTCTGACTTGGCCAAATTCCTTTTAAAAACCAAATAGATTACATTTAGTTAAAAACCTTAATCAATTTCCCTGCCACATATCCACAAGATTATTGAATTAGTGACGGTCTAAACTTTAGACGGAAACCGTGCTAGTAGTGCATTAGCTGGTATGAATTTGAAAATAGATACGGCGATATGGAACCGTTCCATATACATTAACGAACAAAAATGGTACAGCTATAGGTTTATAATGTTTTATATTGAACCTAGTACCAAATTTCAAACAGTCGTTACCAGGAACATTTTCTAAAGAGATGGATTATTTTCAGGACTAAGAAAAAGTTTCATTGTAAATATAAGTGGTTGACAAATATAACGTAACTACCTTGATTACGTACGAAGTAAGCAATCAAGGCCGGGGGCATATTTTGACTGAAGCTATTCCAATGTGTATCTGACTTCAGCACAATCCATCCTATCGATATGCAATAGAGATGAGCCATTCTTAACAGCAACCTGTTCATGCCGTTGTCAATCCCAGTCTTGACTAATTAAAAATAAATTAATTAAAATACTCCGCAAAGACCTTCTTATCTGCCTCACCCAAATATGAGATTCCGCTCTTCGTCATATTTACAAAAAACTGCCTGTTTGAGCCCTTACATCTCACACACGACAAAAATGTTTTCGACTTTATGCTAGTTTCAACATTCTGAACGTTTCGTGCTATGCAAGGATTTCCTTATTCCTTTTTTTGCCAAAAACCAAATATTTCACTATTATAACTTAAATTATATCTATATAGCGTTTATAGTAAAAATAAATATTCTGAATGTCGGGGATAAGGTTAGTATTAAGCAAAGTCGAATAATAATACCGATGGTTCACATTGATCCACTTGTTATTAGCAACTGAGTCCATCAAAACATTGTTTATTGAAGTACGTAAGAACTCAATAGCTTCATTACAATCATTAATTTGGTGAATATCATCCTCCAATAACACATTAAGTTTTGAGAACAATTTTAAGAAAATGGGCCATATTTTATTTGATATCAGCAGTCGTATAATACTTTTGCAGAACTTTTGAGTTAATGAATTCAAACCCCCCTCAAGGGGAGGGTGAAGAGGATTTGAATATATAACCCTCTCCATCTCTGGTAAAATGCTCACATACGCCCCTGTGTCATAATATAGGCATGCTACTACATCTAATTTCCTTCCGCTTAAATAACCACCTCATGGTACTATTGTCAGTAGCAATAGGACATGAAGTAACTAAAATAGTTCACTACTGATTGAGAGGCGAAATAGACAGATTAATATCTCCAAGAATTACAATATTCCCCCAATTGGTGGAACAACAAACATAAACATATACATATAAAAATAATTTTAAAATATTGCAAATCACAAGCAGTCGGAGGAATGCATAAAGCACAAATGATTACACAAAACGAACAGTGCGACACAGATACATAGATAAATTCATCAAATTCACGCCGGCATCCAGGGATTTCATTTGTAATTTAATGCATGTGACCAGCCGCACAGCTTCTCCATAGAGTCCACTACCTTGCAATATAGAGAATCCACAGGAAAACAGTTCTGTATTGCTAATTGAATCGATAAGTCTTGTTTTGGTAAATGCAAATAAATTAGAAGGTATAGAAACAACTGCAGTCTTCCCTTTCTCAGAAAATAACTTCATTTCTAAAGAAAATCCTCTAATAAATACGCTCTCGGTACAAATTTCATTTAAGAAATTACCCACTTTTTAATACTCTCACAAAACATAAAGGTATGGTTTATTAGTTCGACTTTAAATTTTACATGCTCACAATCAATTTCGGTAAAATATGTCCAATTTATAACTAGTATTGGACTTTATTAGTATACACCAAGTAAATAATCGCATCTCAATCAGAATCCTCGTACATTACGCAGGAAACTGCATGTTTCTACTAACCAATGATCGTAATTTTTTAAATTATGCTAGCCCCTTTTCATATTTTTATATTTTCCTTTCTCTTGTGGTCTTTGATTCAAAACTATTCCGGTAATATCTTTATAGAAACTCGAGGATGTTGATAAAGATGCGGATAATTAAACATTTAGATATGAAAATGGGGATGCAAATATGGACTTCAATTTCTTCGAGAGGAAACCGCAATTGCGAATACGGATGGTCATACTCGTCAAATGCGATATTATTTCTGACCAAATGCAATATTCTGATAGTACAAGACTTTTCTGGTAATTTAGTAATGTAAAGAGCATTACTAAGGAGTATGTAATATAATTTGTGAAAATAATATTTTAGTATTTCTATAATAAAGAAGAATTTAAAAAAAAATTAAAATAGAAGGTTTCTACAAAATGTCTAGTTTTTTAAAAATAATAGTTATAACCCATGTAATTTTTTAAAAAGCATTTACACTTAATTGAATTATGTGTACATTTTGGTGTTTTTTTCTCTTCTATTTAACGATTTCATCTCGCTTTTTCAGATTGAATTATATGTATGAATATATACGATTTCATACAAGTTACACCGTGGTTGAAAAAATTTATTTCCCCCTCATTTGAAGAAATTTCGACGCACTCTAGCCTAGAAAAGTGAACACAAAATTTTAATGCTCTTTTGCATTTTTGTTCAGTTTCAATTCAGTTTAGTTTATAAATTTGGCAGTAATATTCTTTTTCAATTAATAAATAATATGATAGTAATATTCGATAGCACATATAAAAAGTTGCAACATGTAACAATGCAGTGTTGGCTATTGCCAATAGAAGTGAATTTGTAATTTATCGGAACTCTAAACTATTTTCCTGCGTTAACAACTAAGTTATTGTAGTATTAAAATTAATAATCGTAAAATTGGGTGAATTACCTCTTGTAAATACAATAAGTCAAAAATTATGAAATTTGATTATTTTCTAAATCAAAACAAAAAAAAATTATCTAATCAGTTTCCTATTAATTTTAAATGCAATTACTTTAATCAGTACAGTTCATCTCATTTATTATAGACCATCTTTAGTTTAAAAAAATTACTTGAGTAAATGCGACAATTTTGAACAGAATCTCAACCCAAACCAAGTGTCTCGATTCAATCTATGGTAGCGTAAGCTGCAGGCGTCGACCGTTCATCAATCAATGGAATGTTCTGAATAATGGGGTCAAGAGGCACCTCACATCTTGCGGGTCGCACTTGCGCCCGGCAATTTATTAAAGATAAGCCGGCGGCGGTGTGAAATTATTCTTGTTACGAATTGGGTACCTGCTTTAAGCACTCCTCTGTCGAGCTGAAAGAAAGTGAGATTTAATTAAGTATGATACTCGGGAACATGATTCTCATAAATGTAATATTTTAAGTAATTCAAAAGCAATAGTGTTGTAGTATTGAATCGTGTGTAACATTTATAACGTTCCGTCAAATATGTGTACTTAAAAAATAAATGCATTTTATGATGAAATCTGAGAAATCTTAATAATGTAATACAAATTCGGAGGGATTACACAAGTGGTTTTGCATAGTTCTTCTATTTACGAAAATGTTTGATAGCTACCTAATTATTTAATCGCTAAACGATCTCTATTGATATTTTCGCCATTTTAAACAATAACTTGAAAAATACCCGTGAAAATATACGTAAAAATATACGTGTTATAAATAGTTTTCGCCTATCACTTTGCAAGATTAAGTCATCTCATCGACTAGTTAATGTATTCAACGACGGAAAAATTGCTCCAGAAGTAAAAAATATTAAAATAAATCTAAGAATTTTAGTGATTTTTGTATAAAATAGTTAAGATACTCTTCATTGTCTCACTTGGCCATTTAATATATTCAAGTGTTCTATACATGAAATCTGCCTTATAATAAGTTTTGATTCATTTAGAAGGATACATATTGCTTCAGTTTCTATACAATAATAACGTACCATTTTTTCAACGGGTTTCATTTCTTTTAGAATCTTTGTTGAGCTCCCACAATATTTTATTTCATAAAATATTTTGAAATTAATTATTTCATTCATTTTATGTTTCTGGCACCAAATATGACATAATCTACATTTATAACTCAATACGGAGTCCCCTTAAAAGAAAATTAACGGCTGTGTGAAATATAAAATCACAAAATACAATTGTTTGTTACTATTTTTAGGTATCACGACGGAAAAGCCATATCAATCCGACTTTAGTAAAATATCCTCCGATTTCGATTATTTTCAATGTGCTGAGATTTATCTCTTAATTATAAAATTATATTTCTATTTATTTAGCTAAAATAATTCGATCCAGAAGCATTTAGCGAATTTTCTTTAAAAGTGCAAGAGGCTATAAGCCCCCGATTTCAAATCAATTGGTACCGTTTTTATCAATATTCGCACAAAATACATTTCACACCATGGCTGTAACAATACGCTCGACAATTTGTCTATGACAGGTCGGCGGCGTAGTGAATTTTTGCATGTTACTGAGTGGACGAAAAGTCGAAATAAGTGAGAATTTTAGAAGTATGATGTGGTCAACTGGTGATATTCAATTGGTAGGTTGAAATTTAATATAATTCTGAAAAAATACGGCCAAAATAAAATTTTGCTTAAATTTTTTTTATTCCAAATTAACATTTTGCTTAAAACTTTTAAAGGGATAATTTAATGTCAGAAAGAGAGAGGACGCTAAAACGAAAGGGATCTATGACGAAAATATATTTTAGCTCATATCATTTAGATTTTAATTACGTCGGCTTTTAATGCTAACGTGTAAAATGTCAACTTTAATTAATAAATAGATTTCATAAATAGGGAAAAAGTTTAAGTATTGAAAATATTTTTTCTCACAAACTACTTGACCAATTCTCGAGATTTGTGTAAATATGATTTATTATTTATTTATTTATGTAATTTAGTGTATCTAATTGACACATATGGCTAATCTATTGGTACCAAAGTAATCTCTTAGACCCAGTTAAATCACCAGCCCTGCCTCGCCCGACGAGCGGCCGAGAATGGAATTTGCAGCCCGCAGTGCGCCGCGCAGTCAAAGGCTGCATGACTTCTTATAAACCTAGCTTTACCACTGTTACGCTCATGATGATATATAAAAAGAGTTATTATGAAAATTAATGTAGTTATACATTTAAAAAAAAATTTGTTTATTTACTGACTTTAATGTAAATATTTGACAGATATGACGGAATAACTGCTGCTTTGCTCAAACTCTATATCTTACAGTCAAGCGGAAGATAGTCTAGTCACGCTCGACGATCGGCCGGTAATCAAAACCGGCTCCCCGCGGTACGCCGCGCCGTCAAAGGCGATATCCCTTTTGATAAAAGTCAATACACCATATATATATATATATATATATATATATATATATATATATGTATATATATATATATATATATATATATATATACATACATATATACATATATATATCAGTGCAACATAGTTGAGATACTTTAAGTCACATCAAATACAGTAAGTGGAATATTGCTATTAATATGAATTCTTTCGGAATATATGGCTTAATTAATTAGCATTTCAAAGGCAATCTCACTTCTTATTATGTCAGCTTCTAATTCTTGTCACAATTTTCATTTAAAAAAAATTATAGTGCGTTTTTCGTTAAGAGCGGGCTAAAATTCCCATGCTTAAATATGATTTGAGATAGAAATTTTCGTTGTAATATAATAAATTAAATTGTTAATATGCATTTCTCTATTTGTATAACTTCGTACGTTGCAACTTATAAGAATGTATTTGCGTCTTTATAGCGGCTACTATGACTAAATCGGACTAGAAACATTAAGTTTTTGATTACGACTCGTCCATAATATTGTTGAAAATTATATTTGTAATTATTGGTCTTGTGCTTCCAGAATATCCCACCGGGCAGTTTTTAACCCTAGACACGTCACTCAGAGTTAGACTACGTTGTCAGAGACGCTGATTCGAACAAGACCTCGAATATTGATAATATCGATATCCTAATTATGAAGGTATTAAATCTGCGGCGTCGGAGGTACTTTTATTCGCTAATCAGTGCTTGCACGAAGGCCTCTCCAGAACGTCTGAAACGTGAGGTAACTAAAAATTATACTAAAGAGTAATGAAAGATTGCCTAGCCATCTGAAATTATATAGACCCATTACGCTCTTTCCAGCTTTCAGGAATTTTCTCGAGTAGGTTTTAGCGGCGCGCCAATTGATGCAATTAGCTCAGTCGCTGGTGTCATCTAGGTTATTCAGTTATCGACGCAGAGTATTTATATGCAATATATGCCTATTTCTTTTGGATAGACAAGTGCCCAGAAAAAAGATACTTAGTATTTTTTTACATAATGCTGGCAAAAACATGTCCAAGTTTGGATATCTTCCGTAGCCGACCCGTTTATCCGCGCTTCAGTCCTAAGGTTTGCCACTGACCTCCGCCGGATAATAAAAAACAACTTCTCGGATCATGGTGTCTTCTTGCAAGATGGAAGCTATGAGGAAAAGAAAACGTTGACCCGGAGCTAGTCACAGGGCTTGATCCCTGGTCGCATTTTGTGGAACATTATTTTCGATAATATTCTCGCAAGACCCATTGAGGGATGCGGTATAATCGTTTACGCAGATGAACTTCCACTAATTATCTCAATTATGATACTTAACTAGGATACTATATCGCAGTTGTGATGCTTCACTAGGATACTCCAGGATACTTTACTAGGATACTAAAAATAACCTCAGTTTAACTTATTAAAAGGCGGACTGACTAAGGAACTTATTGTGGCCACAAGTTTCTTCAAAATCAATTTGCGGAATCGAGTCACGTACTTGACTGACTTTAAACGGAGTTTTCTGTCGCAAGTGTGGCACATTAGGGAGAGTGCGAAGATTGTTCACTACGCCATAGTTCGGTTTGCCTCTGCTGACTAGAACCGCAATATCTCGATCTTCAAGTTAATATATACGGCAATATACGTCGGTATATTGGCCTGTATAAAATTAACTTGAGTGCATCAGAGTCCCGCAGATAATAAGAATCCTGCTTAGATTAAAGCGAGCGCACTCATGATATTGACCAAGGAAATAGAACCTATTCAAGTTATGTGCTTCTGGTTTTCTACCCACTAACCTTGCTGTGGTGGAACGTTCTTCTAACTTTGAATTGATTTGAGGCAAACATTTTGATACAGATTCGTTGAACTTTTACTTTAGTTAGATAAACCATTTACTATCAGAGAGAGGCGTATATGCTGATTGGCAGACTTGGTGGTCTTTACCCAATTTGAAATGTGAAATCGCTAAAACAAATTTCCGCAAGGATTCATTAGTAAAAATTCCTGACGGAACGTGGCTCCTTCCGTAGGAGTATGCATAGTTTTTTTAATTATGATGTTCTAGAATTTTTATAAATAGCCAGAGTGAAGTTAGTAAAGTAGATTCCAGAGATTTTTAGGACGTGATCTTTAGTCGCCGTGACTTAATTGAAACACGGGTACACAAACCTTCCTAAAATACACATTCACACATACGTATACCCATGCACATTCACACACGCATATGAAAACACGCGCAGATGTGCTTCCGCACAAGCGCTCCTGCACAGATGCACACGATCACCAGCGCACTTGGGCGCACGTGTGCGCACATTAACACAAACGCTAATGTATATGTGTGTACAGGTAGTTGTGCTCATATACGCACACTCACGCACACATACCCGCACACACGCACTCGTATGTCCACACTACCATACACATGCACATCACGCACATACACAACACATACAAATGCACTCGTGCTATGTTGACTCTCAGGTTGTTGAATGTTTTGGCTGCTATGATGGCTTCAAAGTTCTTTGTAGGGGTTCTGACATATCATTAAACAGGTCTCGTCGCTGATAGAAAATTCTAAAAAATCCATTGAAATAATTTTTTTAATGACTGAAGTGACATTGGGTTACACAAATAAAAGTTATCCTGATAGTTCAAGGTTTTACGCCAAGTTATTGGTTTTCATTATTAAAAAAAAGTATGTTTGATTAGTCCCTAATTGATAATTCTCAATAGAGGCTGTACACTATAAATAAGGTAAATAGGTCTTGTTTTTTGTTAGTGAAAAAAAAATACCCAAGCCCTTTTCACAAACTCACATACTTTGACATTGTTTTTGCTAAAATTTTCCATATCGTTTACGTATTTTTTCGAGCTGATATAAAAATTATAATAATAATGGTACTAGTTAGCCACGTCATTGACAAAAATATTCTGCTATATACGAATTCATAATTTTCAAGAATTCAAGGTTAGGTCAAAAAAATAAGTGCATAAAAAATTGTGCTCTTAATTTATATAAAATAATAGGTAACAATTCGTGCAAGAAAAGAAATTAAGTATTACCGTGCTATGTATTTATATTATTTTCTCTAAAAAACCAATACAATTTTCTCTCGAAAATTAATTTTGTATATGTCCATGATTGAAGTAAATGTCTTGAGAAGTGTCCGAGTAGTTTCAATTGTTTTTATTTTTACTTTATCTTTTTTCTCAAAATATACGTATTTTTTAATATTGATATTTCATATTACACATAACTCGTAACGTCAGTTATATTAACGAAATGATACGAGACCGAACAGAAATGAGCTAAAGGCATTTTCACTATAGAAATACAGTAAATAATTTTAGTACTCTTCAGTCTCCGTGGCAAATTTGACCTTACCTTCTTTATATCCGCTAATTCCATTAAATTACCTAAAACTTTTATTCTCACGCAAATTTCCATTTCGCTTTTAGCCAGCAAGTGATGGAGAATTTCCTGTCGTTTTTCTAAATCTAAGAGCAATATTCATTCTAATAGTGCTACCGTATTCGATATTTACTTATACTAGATTCATTTCAACACACATACATATAAAAAAAATAAGAACCCTATATATCATTGGTTCAATCCAAGCAAGCATACGTCGTTGTTATCCGATACATAGTCATTTAAATTTTAGTTCCGTTCCAATAAACTCCGATGACTAAATTTCGTAGCGTGGATGGCTGAATAAATAATAATCCCTGTCATTTTAGAATCCTGCTTTCAAATACACTTCGTTATTTTGTATTAAAAAAATTAACTTTGTGATATATGAAATTTATATTTCAATTGTGCATATGATATAAAAGTTTAAAAATGGAATATACGATCTAATAAAATACGAACATCTATTCATTACCAGACCCGAAATTATTAAATGTTATGAATTATAGACTAAGAAGATATCATTTAGAATATAAACTCTATGATCTAGTCGACTTACCAAATGTTAGTAGTTAATTGTAAAATTAATATAATTGATAATTTAAAAAAATTCCGTTATGAGAAAAATTAAGTAAATTGCTGAAAAAATTTATCTTTAAATGTAACCAACTTGAACAACTTTGATCAATTTGATTTTTACCCTTTTTAGTCCACAAAATAGAAAAAAATACTTTACAGGAACGGAAGAACATTTTCTAAGAATTTATGCTGAAAAAATTATGCAAATAGTTTAACGTAAAAATATAGAATCAAAAGATTCTGTGAGAAAATGTCGACTGAAGCCATTTAAAATGTAAATTTATTACAAGGAAGGGTATTATTTTAATATTTATTCAGGAAGATTTTTCCGTTCAAAAATGTTACCACATAAAATTATAATAATGTCCTTTCATGTAGGTAATCATCAACGTCATCTTATTCCACATAACCACCAAAATGTTTTAAAAAATAATATGATGTACGAGTAGATAATATGGGGTAATCATTCCATTTTTTTAGGAAGCCATTTTGAAGCTTCGAAAAAAATCTATATTAAGGCTAATATTTTTATTATACCCATACTTAGACATCCTTCAAAATTAAGTGTTTATAATTATAAATGTACATATATATATACACATTTATAATATATATACCTATATATCATTTTTTAAATATAATTTAAATAGTAAAATCTGGACGTTTTCCATCTCATCGGAAATGTATGGATAAAACTATCACGTAATTACCGCTACGTTGTCATTTGCGTTACCGCTTCTTTGGCTCTTTTGTAACTATACTGAGTTATTCTGGTACTAGATTCATATCAGTCAATGAACCAGTAATTAGTACATCTAAATGACATGCTATTTAAAACTATCTTAAAAACAATTTAAAATTTATCAGTATTAAAATAAAAATAATTAACATGACAACAATGAAAAAATAATTGATAATATGCAAAAAAATGAGACTTATTCTTAGTAGCAGATATTTCTATAAATAATTAACAGAAATGTTTGAATTTATTTCTAATAACATACTTTGTCATGATGGTTTAAATTACTTGGATTTATTTTCTTTCTTCCAGTAATATATTATCCTAATACTATTAAATGACTCAAGATTTCTTTCGTAATATTAATATATAAACTCTTTACAACCCTCATTCTTGTCTTAAATTAATTGGTCCATATTTGTTTCCCAATATATGCATACCTATGTATTCATTTTACTATAATATTTTCTTACTCACATGCTTAGAATATAGAGTAATCCAGAAGGCGCATAGGCAGAAATCACTTCGCGGTCGCGGTGTAGCCAAAAATCGGTGGAGGGGGCACCGCGCTCCGCCTACTAGCGCCGTCCCCCAACGCGTACGGTGTTACCAGCAGAATAAATTTACCCACGAACTTCAGGAAATCGACGCATATATATTATAAATATATTTGCTTGCAGCAGTAGGATTCACATTTGCATCAATTTATATGGTCATGGCTTGGCTTATATGAAGCATTATTAAGGCCGCCATGTTAAATTTGTAAAATGTTTATTCTGACCACAACCAATGGCCAAAGTATTTAGATTAAAATTATTTAAAAACTGTCACATTTTACCATTTTATTCACCACTTGACACTTTTAATACAAAAAGAAAACAATTAGCTTAGTGTCTTAAAGTAAAAAGAGATGTGAAAAGGCCCATAATAAAAGTTTGAAAATATTCGATCTCAGAATAAAGAAATTAAAAATAGGACGAAACAATTATTTATATTAGTTAGCATTCAATGTCGTGATAAAATTTCATCATATTTTAAACAATATCGGTTCGCATTTTTCAAGAAATTAAAAAAGACGGCGGAAATGAATGAATGTAACATGTGTTTCTTGCCGTAATCCTACATATAATACGCAATAGGTAAAATATTTTAAAATTGAATATGATAACGGAAATTCAAACGTTACACCAAATTCTCCAACGACATTTTCCAAATCCCGATTTTTTTTTAAATAAAATTTTACATTTTTCAGTATAGAGCAATTAAGATGTTTTAATTTGGGTAAACAATTTTTTAAGAGGTGACAACACCAATAAAAAGGGCACGCTTCTGTTAATAATAATCTACTTCGATATTTTAAAATTGCATAGTTAATTGAAAAGTAATCGTTTTTATGTATGAAAAGTAATCCCCATTTGTTACTTTTTCAGTCCAGTAATTTTTTTGCAGGTGGAAATAGCACAAGCCGGCATTTTATGCTATATTGTCATGTAGAAAGCACATAACTTTTCAGAGCTGTGTCTTAAATTGCACTGACAGCCGTGTTTTGAAACTACGCATTTTACGCATAGTTTTTGGACACACTTTTGCGCGTGTTCTCGCCTTCTGGAGTACTCTTTATTCTAAGCTCATATGCCTCGATTAATATTTTCACCTCGTCTTCACATATTTTTCCAATTTTGATATAATGGAATAAATTTATAAAAAAATATATACTTAAAATCTTTTGCAATAATTTCAAAATCATTTACCCCATTATAAATAGATATTTACCCATAAATGTTTAGAATATTCAGATTTTAATCAATAAAATCATATAAAGCGAATGATAACTTTTACGTCTTTTCGTAACTATGCTATGCCTTTCTAAATTCTAGTTCTAAAAGATTCCTCTTTTTCTAAATATTTGCCACTATTTAATCCACGTCCATCACTTGCTTATATGTAGCTTGTGTTATATAGCGTAATATTTATCGTGCAGTTCTAATTTACCCATATAAACTTTACTTTTCATTGAGGGAAGTGCCTCTAAAATTTAAATCATTTTAATGGCGTTGGCTAATAAAGTGGGTCAGTTGAAAATTGAATAGAACCAATAGTAAAAGTGTATACCATTTTCTTAATTCCTGTTATTCAATCTAAAATATTTCAGTGGTAGGATAATAAATAACGGTTTTTACGTCTCACGCATAATTTGAAGAGCCATTTTATTCACTACATTAAATATAAAGATTATAGCTATCACATAATAGTATAAACTCAATAATATAGAACTTACCGTATATGTTTTTGATGTATATTTTATCATGTATTATAAAAAAGACACAAAGTTTACAAAATTTAATGAAGCCAAACGGAAAAAATATATTTACAAATTTACAATTTAATGACTGAAAATGTTTCTCTGTATGGTGGTATTATAATTTGGAAAACAACAATTATGTACACAAATTATTTTAAAAAAATATACACAAGTAATTAAATGTTTCTTTCAGCTCTTGTAATTTTGAGAGATGAAGGCAGGTATCACAATGAAACTAAAAGTGTATTGCTTAATATAATAATACATATATTGGTTAAAATTCATCGAAATTGAATACATTATGACAATGGAATAAAATGTAAATTCTATCGGTTATTCATTAACAGCAAATGTGTTACCCTAAATATTCAGGTTAAAATTTCGTGAGAAACGAGATGCGAGTGTCCAAAAACAAGAAAATAAATGTCGTGTTTTTTAATACCTATTCAATTTTCAATAATCTTCTTGATATCCTATCACAAAAAGTAATCAGCATGTTAATTGAAAATAGAGACACTAATGTTTCCACTGTATCTTTTCTAATCTATCGGACATCATTCAAACCACTAGCATTTTGCAAGTTCTTAAAATGATTTAAACCTTGTTTTAATTACCACAGGCAGAAAATTCATTCATAGCTCGTTTCAAAAATCCTCGTGGCATATTTCAACAATAGCTATATGTAAAAGTGCAGCTTACAAACGGGCATATGCACGTGTTCAGAGTTATGGAATTACTATATTTAATTGTACAGAGTTGTCGTTAACAATTTTTGACAGAATGAATTTATGATTTATCGGAAACGTTAACTAATCTCCTGTCTTAATATTTAATTTATTTTATTAAATAATTATTTTAATTTTCCAAAACGAAATAAATTTTCTTCCGTAAATAAATTAAGTTACTCTGCTAGAAAATATATGATGTTTGATAATTTTCTATCGGGTCATAAAACAATATTATTTGAAATTCGAATTCTGGAACATTTTTAATTTTAAATTTATTTCTAATATTGTAGACTATCTTCAGATCAAAATAACGATCATTGTAAAGGCAACAATTTTCAATAACATTTCTATGCAGACGGATTTTATCGATTCGCTCTCCGGTGGCCTGAGCCGCACGCGTCGACCGTTTATCAATCAAGTGAATGTTTTACGTGTTTTTTAATATTGATATTTCATATTACACATAGCTCGTAACCACAGTTATGTCAACGAAATGATAAGAGACCGAACAGAAATGAGCTAAAGGCATTTTCACTATAGAAATACAGTAAATAATTTTAGTACTCTTCAGTCTCCGTGGCAAATTTGACCTTACCTTCTTTATATCCGCTAATTCCATTAAATTACCTAAAACTTTTATTCTCACGCAAATTTCCATTTCGCTTTTAGCCAGCAAGTGATGGAGAATTTCCTGTCGTTTTTCTAAATCTAAGAGCAATATTCATTCTAATAGTGCTACCGTATTCGATATTTACTTATACTAGATTCATTTCAACACACATACATATAAAAAAAATAAGAACCCTATATATCATTGGTACTTGGAGTACTCTTTATTCTAAGCTCATATGCCTCGATTAATATTTTCACCTCGTCTTCACATATTTTTCCAATTTTGATATAATGGAATAAATTTATAAAAAAATATATACTTAAAATCTTTTGCAATAATTTCAAAATCATTTACCCCATTATAAATAGATATTTACCCATAAATGTTTAGAATATTCAGATTTTAATCAATAAAATCATATAAAGCGAATGATAACTTTTACGTCTTTTCGTAACTATGCTATGCCTTTCTAAATTCTAGTTCTAAAAGATTCCTCTTTTTCTAAATATTTGCCACTATTTAATCCACGTCCATCACTTGCTTATATGTAGCTTGTGTTATATAGCGTAATATTTATCGTGCAGTTCTAATTTACCCATATAAACTTTACTTTTCATTGAGGGAAGTGCCTCTAAAATTTAAATCATTTTAATGGCGTTGGCTAATAAAGTGGGTCAGTTGAAAATTGAATAGAACCAATAGTAAAAGTGTATACCATTTTCTTAATTCCTGTTATTCAATCTAAAATATTTCAGTGGTAGGATAATAAATAACGGTTTTTACGTCTCACGCATAATTTGAAGAGCCATTTTATTCACTACATTAAATATAAAGATTATAGCTATCACATAATAGTATAAACTCAATAATATAGAACTTACCGTATATGTTTTTGATGTATATTTTATCATGTATTATAAAAAAGACACAAAGTTTACAAAATTTAATGAAGCCAAACGGAAAAAATATATTTACAAATTTACAATTTAATGACTGAAAATGTTTCTCTGTATGGTGGTATTATAATTTGGAAAACAACAATTATGTACACAAATTATTTTAAAAAAATATACACAAGTAATTAAATGTTTCTTTCAGCTCTTGTAATTTTGAGAGATGAAGGCAGGTATCACAATGAAACTAAAAGTGTATTGCTTAATATAATAATACATATATTGGTTAAAATTCATCGAAATTGAATACATTATGACAATGGAATAAAATGTAAATTCTATCGGTTATTCATTAACAGCAAATGTGTTACCCTAAATATTCAGGTTAAAATTTCGTGAGAAACGAGATGCGAGTGTCCAAAAACAAGAAAATAAATGTCGTGTTTTTTAATACCTATTCAATTTTCAATAATCTTCTTGATATCCTATCACAAAAAGTAATCAGCATGTTAATTGAAAATAGAGACACTAATGTTTCCACTGTATCTTTTCTAATCTATCGGACATCATTCAAACCACTAGCATTTTGCAAGTTCTTAAAATGATTTAAACCTTGTTTTAATTACCACAGGCAGAAAATTCATTCATAGCTCGTTTCAAAAATCCTCGTGGCATATTTCAACAATAGCTATATGTAAAAGTGCAGCTTACAAACGGGCATATGCACGTGTTCAGAGTTATGGAATTACTATATTTAATTGTACAGAGTTGTCGTTAACAATTTTTGACAGAATGAATTTATGATTTATCGGAAACGTTAACTAATCTCCTGTCTTAATATTTAATTTATTTTATTAAATAATTATTTTAATTTTCCAAAACGAAATAAATTTTCTTCCGTAAATAAATTAAGTTACTCTGCTAGAAAATATATGATGTTTGATAATTTTCTATCGGGTCATAAAACAATATTATTTGAAATTCGAATTCTGGAACATTTTTAATTTTAAATTTATTTCTAATATTGTAGACTATCTTCAGATCAAAATAACGATCATTGTAAAGGCGACAATTTTCAATAACATTTCTATGCAGACGGATTTTATCGATTCGCTCTCCGGTGGCCTGAGCCGCACGCGTCGACCGTTTATCAATCAAGTGAATGTTTTGAATAAAGGGGTCATGAGGTACTTTGTATCTTATGAGTCAAACTTATGCTAGACAATTTATCGATGACACATCTGCGGCAATGTGACATTGTTCTTGTTACGAATTGGATACCTGCTTTAAGTACTTCGGTTTTGAGCTGAGAGAAAGTGGGCCGAGTTAAGTGTACCGCTGAGGAACGTGATTTTCATTGAACTGTAATGGTCTGAATTGATTTAGAGTTACAGTGTTTGTAGTGTCGAATTATGTGTAATATTTTTAATGCTTTGTCAAATATTTCTACTTAAAAATGGGTAACGAAATCTGAGGTAAATTAGTACTAAAATATTAAATTCAAGGTTGTTTCCTAAGATCAAGACTTGCAACATGAAGAAATCAAATGACATCATAATTCTTTGCGTTTATTGGTTATAGAGCTAGGGTACCATTTCAAAATATAAAAAACGTATTGAAGTTTCTATCATCACTTTATGGTTTACAATATGATAACATTATTCAAAAAATAATATTTTTTTTTCATTTCACCTTCTCAAAATGGTGAAAATGTTGTTTTGCTATGTTCGGTTTAATAACATTTTCTGTGAAGACGTCCATGTGGAATTTGAAGACTTATTTTATCACCATTAGCATAATCAAATTCTTATATTTATGCAAAAATTTTAGGAAATATCATTTTCTAATAATGAATAAAAATTTTAGGTTGACCAAGCTTTGATATTTCTAAATTATTGCTTTTTGGAAAAACGTTATTTATATAATTTTTTTTATCTATAAATTGCATATTTTGCCACTGAGCAACTTGAGTACTAAAGCCACACAAGGAATAATTTTATGGCTTTTCAAAGTGGTTGGATTTCGCAATACTCAATACACATTTAGTCACTTCGTTTTCCGCCGAGTTTTTCCTTATATTGATATTTTATTTATTTAAGTTGTATGGCGCGTTTAATGACCTCTTCAAATTAATATAAGGGTGCTAAAATAACTGTGTACAACTGTTATTAATTTCCAAAATCATAATTTATTAATAATATAAAATGTAGCAAAGAAGAAAGATATTTCTCAATTTTTTCACTTGATGTTTGAAATTTCTAAGTATTCCATATACAGCAATTGTCATGTTATAAGTTTAGAATTATGAAAAACATACATGATACTTTGCTTTCAAGATAAAAATAAAGCAACAGATTTCATTTCTTCTAGAATGTATAATTTTTTCCACTTTGTTTTGATTTTACACATGTTTGACAAATAATATTAAAATTAATTAATTTTTGGCACCATGTAAGTCTTCTCTATTTAACACAATCTGTGGTTCTAACTTAATAGTTATTCCTTCATTACATTCTACGTAAAAGAAAATTAAAGGATACAACTTTTAAAAAAGTAAAAATAAAGAAAAATCTATTTTGGATTTTATAGCATATAAAGCATATTTATTCAAGTTTCGTAAAATATCCTTCGGCGTTTACTATTTTCAAAATGCCGAGGTTTGCAATTAACTTCTGAGCTTAGTGGGTCAATTTTTTTAAAATTGTATTAATATTCAACTTGTTTTAAAGATGAATATAATTTTATGATATAAATTTAACACGTGTAATGACATGACAGTAATAGATCAAAAAATTATAGTTTTATTATTTTACCAATAATATTGGCATAACAGTGGCAAATACCAATAACAGTAGCAAAGACAGCAAATACTAAAATCTTCATTTAAAATATAGTTATGCTGAAAATATTACTTGTTAAAATGGTTCATTAAAATTTTCATTTAATTAATTTTGATTAACTTTCTTCATACAGAGGTAAGATATTTAATTGAAATTAATTAAATACTTACCTCTTCCAGCCGACCACAATATCAGCACAGTCTTGCTCGACGAGCGACAAAGAATCGAACCCAGAACATTACGGTACTCAGCGCCGTCCAAGGCCGTATGCCCTGTGATATGAACACACTACAGCGACGACAACGAATAAAATTAGTTAGTCTAGGCTTCCTAAATAACTACGCTTTTAGTTTTTACGACATATCACCTTTTTATTCCATATGATATTTATTTTTCCCCGACCAATTCATTTGGCAAAAGTATGTCGAAAAAAATTATTTTGCATGTTCAGGCCATCAAAATACAATAAGTCAAACATCAATATTAAAAATTAAATTATTTAATAATATGTGCCCTAATAAATCAGAATTTAAAACGCGATATTTTTTTGTTACGTATGTATCTAATTCTCTTCATTACTTTCGTTCATAAAAATTATAACATCGCTCAGTTACAGTCATGCTAAGTTTTCAAGACGGTTGCATAATTTGAAAAAAAAATTTCTATTACGACATGATAAACGAAATATTAAGTGTAAAGCATTCCTTTTATTTTTCTACTGCGCAGAACCCCTATGATTTTTTATAAAAATTTCGTACTTCGCAACTAAATTAGAGGCATTTGCATTATTCTAGAGGCCATGTACTCTTAAATCCGATTAGTGAAATTACGTTTCCTATTGCGACTCGTCCATAATATTATTGAAAATAAAATTTTCAATCGTTACTCTTATGGATCTAAGACATTTTTACTGTATAGTATTGATCCTGCTATATTATACTCCGAGTCAGAAGACATAATTAGAGATCATGATTTCTATAAGACCCCGGGTATTAACAATGTCAGTAATATAATTATGAAGGTAGTGTGGAACACCGCGACACCTGAGATACTTGCAGTCTTTAGTAGCTGCATATGCCAGGTCTTTTCCCGGCTGTCTGAAAAGTAGGGAAACTAAAAGTTATACTGAAGGGTAACGGGAAATTTCCCAAAATTTTGATATTCTTATAAACCCATTAACCTCCTTCCAGTTTTCGAGAAGCGGCCCGAGATGATTTTGAAGAGGCGTTAATAGGCGCAGTCATCTCGTTCGCCGGGATTATCTAGACAATTCAGTGTTCGATCCAGAGTATCCACTTCAGATGTGTTATTTACCACTTTTTCCTAATTGGACATGTGCCCAAAAATAGGTTCTTGTTTTCTTTAGATCTCAGCGGTAGATCTGATAATGCGTGGTAGTCAGCCATTCAGTCCCGAGGTGTGTCAATTGACCTCATTTTAATAATAAAAACTACTTTTGAAATCTTCTTGCGGGACTGAGATACTTAGGTAAAGAAATTTCCAACCAGGATCTTCCCACTGGTCTCGATCCTCAGTCCGGTTATCGAACATTATATTCGATGGTATTTTCGCAATAATATTTCAGGAATGAACTGCAATTTCTTGTAAAGATGATACTCTTTAAATAAGCTAAGAAGTGAGCAGAAGAAAAGAAGACTCGGTACGAAAGGATGGTCATTTGCTGCTTAACGGCTCGACTTGATGGGATTGGCTGCGGTCTCAATACTTGATCCTCAAACTTATGTATACATTAATATATCTCGGCATATTGGTTCAAGCTCGATACATTTAGATTTCGTGGTGTACAGAATTCCAGCAGGTGAGAAGCGTCGTGCTTAGATTACAGCATGAAGCGTTAATCGCTCTATCCAAAGTATGTAGAACCTGTTTAATTAATGCGCTGCCGGTAATGACGAGCCTTCTATCCGCCATTTTTGCGTTCATGAAACGCGCGTCATCAACTTTGAATTGGCTCGAAACGGAAGTTCCGGTGCGGATTCATCTTGCTAGATTACTATTAAGCTTTAATCGAATGTTTATGAGTAGGTGAGAATTATTATTGTTAGAAATATTATAATTATTATTTATTGTTTTATTTCTTCATAATAAATGTATGAAGATTTGAAAAAAATATTGATTGCGGTTTATTTCAAAAAGGAATTGGCCGTGATCGTTTTGTAGCTTGAAATATTTATAAGAGAAGAGGTTCTAATTTAAAAAGTTAACCACAAAACTTTATAAATATTTCTGTTCACTAATGTAGGAATTGTGTAAACGAGTCTTTTCTTACAACACAGTAAGACATATTTCTGGTTTCATACAATTACGAAAATGTTTTAAGAAAGCAACGTGATAATAGTGCTCATTGTAATTAAGGGTAATATGACCATATTTCTTAGGAAGCAATTTTGAAGCCTCAAATTAAAATCTATATTAGATAAGAATAGATAAGAATATTAGAATAGATCTTGCCATTTTTAATCTCATCGAATATGCCTAGATAAGATTGTTAGTGAACTAGCGACAAGTTGTCAGTAGCAAAACTACCTGTTTAGTTTTTTCCTAGCTATGCTGAACTATTCTGACACTAGTCAAAATACCAGTACCTGATATACCTTTGGGTATTTTGTTCTTTTATCTTGGGCACGTATTTGGTGCTTTTATAAAATTTTTCTCTAAAGTATTATGACAGGGAGGTAGGCTGAATGAATGACTAAATGTTTATATTATGAAGTGGAGTTACATAAATTCATAAGTTTTATGTAAAAATACGAACAAAGGTCAAACCGTACTTAAGTTGCCGAGTTATTCGCGCGAATGTGTTTCAATGATGCCATGATTATAGTGCATCTCATCTCCCAAGTAACGAGTCGTCAGTGGAGGATTCTCCTCTATTCATTATATGTCGTGATTGTTGAACGTTCAATTCAACAGAACGTCCGGTACGGGGTTCGTCCTTAAGATCGTAGTTCTTATTCCTGAACTTTCTGAACCAAATCATTTCCGCCGCCTGAGGAACCGTGAACTCGCCCATTGCATGACACATATTATTTGTTGCTGTCTTTGCATCATGACCCAGATGAAGTTCGTGAAATAACAGAATTAGTATTTTATATCGATTTCAATCCACCATCTTTTATGTAATTCACTTAAAGCTTCGGCGCTGACTGTTGTCAATTGACTGCACTTTAATCTATTTATACCCTACAATAAAACCTTCTAGAAGATTTGAGAATCTTTCTAGAAAAGTCCCGAAATTGTGGCTAAAAACTTACTAGCCAAGCCAATAAACAGTATTACACGTAACATAGGTATCAACTTATTAACAAAAACTCCTACAATTACTTATTTTCGAAGTTTCTGCCAACACTACTGACTATGTGTATTGTGAAGTTAAGGTTTTAAGTATAAGTTATAAATTAAGCTAAATTAATAATTTCTTTAAGTTATTCAACAGTGCCGGCACTGATTGTAAAAATAAGTAACCTAATTATTTATTGTGAGTGAGTTCAATAGGGACCCCTATTTGAATTAATTATTTTTTACTTTTTATCAGTTGCTCTTTTGGAGCCGCTTTTTTGTTATCAAAATTTCATTACAATTATTTAATTTGAAAAAGAAGCTAAGTTTATTGTAAATTTTAGTAGATTCATTAACATAAATTGAGCAATCGAAAAACTACTATTAATTTTTACTCACATAGCATACAAATGTACGCCACCTAAACTATGTAATAATTCCATAATATAAAAAATTATAGTTCATGCCAGAAGTCAACCATAATTTGTTAAACTATAGTGATGATTGGTTAAATAGAAGTGTTGCTATTCATTTATTTAGTTAAAAACCAAATCGAGTATTATTCAACTTCAACTTTATAACAATACACGTCATATAATATTATATTTACAATACTGGTCGCAAATATCGAGGAAAGCAAACCACCCAAAGACAAACTTTAAGTCAGAACACTATATACCAGGAAAAAAAATTAAAAAAGAAGACATATGAGTAGTTATACTTACACATAAATAAACGATAACTACTAAAAGTAACAAGATACCAAAAGTGATTTTAATTCATTTGAATACGAAATTGTTTTAATCTACAGCCCATATAAGGATTTTTAGGGAATTTCCATATAAAAGGAGGCACCTTGGATGGAATTAGGCTAATGTGAGATGCTTCATTTAAGAATGAAGTTTGAATTTATTAAAAACTTTCAAGTTTGATTTAGAAGATAGATCGAAAAAAAAATATTGAAATTTTTTTTAAAACGGATAAGCGTAGAGCAGCTTAGTAGCAAAAGAATGAATGAGTCAATTTCGTATAAAATGTTTAGCAATAAATATTTAATTTGACATTTATTTTGACAAAATTAAATGAAACTGCGTGTTGTAGTATTATTCCTACCCTATTTAAATTCTTCACCACGACCTATGTTTCGTTGTATTACAATATCTTTAGGTGGGCAATTACCAAAGATCTCTTTGAGGTGGGCAACTAGCAAAGAATCTTTGTTAATAGCCCACCTGAAGATGTTGTAATACAACGAAACCTAGTTCGTGGTAAAGAATATTAATAAAGTAGTAATAATACTAAATCATGTACTGTCATTTAATTGTGAATAATGAATTTCTATCAAATTAATGCCAAGTATATTCAATTTTTATTTTGACACTAGAGCAAATAACAAATTAAGCATGTGTTAGAAAAATTAATGCCAGATATAGTAGATAGTAAATATGTCCAGAAGAGGTCTGTATGGCCAATAGTTTAACTGTGACAAATGCACTGCTACAATAGGCATATATTTAAAAATAAAAATGTAATTTGTTATTGCTTAAATTACTCACGTAACATGACAATTGAAAGGTCATATTTAATACATTTTAACATTTCGAGTTCAGGATAGGATATCTCTCTAATTTGAACGTTAGTGTATTTTGCTATTAAAATAAAAATTATTTCACTTTTTATGAATTTCGTTGATCATTTCCTAATCATTTATTCTACTATATATTTTATGTATGTTAATAGATACTATAATACCACATTTATTATAAAGTTGGAAGTAGATTAAGTGACGTGTAAATTTCCTATGTTTCCTCTGTATGTATGTCATCAGAGTAACATGGCCAGGCTCTACATGTCTGTAATTAATACCAGTAACGAAGGGCTACGACAGCTACGGCTAACTAATATTACGTACCCGCTGCTGCAAGCATAACTTATATAATTCCATTTAAAAAAAAAAACACAGAAAATGACCCAAAATATTAATTATAAGCCAAACTTTATTCATGAGCTTCATTAATTATATCTTTTCCTTGGTCAAGTGGCAATCTTATATGCAAAACTTTTGATAAAATGGTAAATATTTAATATATAATATATATTTCGTGAATCATAATTATTGTTGTGAATTCTAGGTTTCCAGGAACGATTAAATATAAGTTTAAAAAAATGTTAGTATCAATAGTAGAAGTAAAAATGAAAGTGTATTTCGTTTCTAGCTACAAAATGGTTACTTAAGAACCTGTGACCATATTACACTACATAATCCACACTCCTATTTTATTAATGTCTTAATATATTTGTGTAACTGCATAGAAGCATCTGTTATTTCCTGTGGTGTAATAAAAACATCATAGAAGTTATTTAAAAGAATACGTGATTTTTTATATAATGTAATCTTATCCTTAATCCTGGAAAGACTTAATCCTGGAAAGATTCATTTGATGAAAGTTAACATATATTTAATTTTGAGCTAAAATAATTTTTTTTGGTTAAGAATTTTAACGAGATTAAATTTTGTCTCATAAATATTTCAAGCCGTAAAATGCACACAAATATTATTTTTAAAATTTTTCTGCAATAAAAACGTTTACACAAATTTCTACACTTCCATTTCAAAGGGTGAATTCTTGTTAAATTTCTCTAATGACTGAAGATATTTTCTGATGACGTTAACCGTAATATTTAATATGTTTATTACAGTACACCATTCATGGTTCAAATAATGTCCCAATCCAAAGGCTATCACATTTAATAATTTTCTGTTTCGTAATAAATCGTTATGTTAAATTACATCATATAAGCTATTTATAAAATAATATAACGCATCTTTATACCCAAATATATTATTTACATATCGCTTAGTTGAATTTTAATGTAAAATAGTAAAGTGTAATTGAACACCAAGCATTGAAAAAGCTTGGTGATTGGTGTTCAATTACAGTTTCACATTAATAAAGCATATGAAAGTCAGTCATTCGAGTTTATGAAACCAAAAAAAATTAAATGCAAGTGAGTGCTTCTCGAACGATGGTGGCATGTATATCAAAATTATTTAACGAAAGACAAAGCTTCAATTTTTCTTTTATGTGTGATGAAATGAATCTTCAATGAATAAATATCTGATAAGGCAATATTATTAGAATGCATATTATCCTTAGTTATTGAAAACGACCAAAAATTGAAGGAGCAACCGAGAATTGTGATTAAAAATTTCTAGGAAATTTTTTTTCTATTAAAATACTTAATCCATTCTCAAATTGATATGAATTATAGAGAAACGGTAAATAAAAGATTGAGAAAAAATTCTTGTCATATGTTAGAAAAAATCAAGAAAACAAATATTTAGTGTATAACCTCTTCTTAAGCTTTTTAACCAAGGATGCCCAGAGCGTTTTGCATTTGTTGCATCCCATGGCATAAAGCATGTATTTAATGGAGGAAATTACGTTATTAAAGGCTTGATTACCTAATATTGGAATAGAAATATTCCGTTTCTTTTCGAAGTGAATTTAGAAGTCTGTTAATAATTATGAAATGAAATGTAGAATGAAACATATTACGTATATTAGAGTTAAATAAATCTGCTACAGTATTAGTTCCTCGAGAGCGTCATAACATTTGTATACTCTAAAATTATTAAATATCAATGCATACAAATGCATGGAAATAGTCAATTTAATATCAAGTCAGTCAAGAAATATCGTTGTATTCACGTAAAAATTACCAAATATTACCCTTTAATTATGTAATATTTTCATTTTCAGACCAAATGTTGCTTAAATGACTGCATTGAATAGTCAGTGTGAAAACTCAGTGCGTAAAGTAGTTAATTGGTTGAATACTATTAATAATATGTTTCACAATTATTTAGATTTTATATTGAAATTTTAATAATGGAAAAAAAATTTACGAGTCTTCGAAAGAGAAGAATGAAATAAGTGACCGATAAAAAAATTGGTTAAAACAGGTACTTCAAAAAACCAGTTTCTTCCCCTCTGCGATATTACATTCCATTATCAATTCTGTTTTTGAAAGTATGTATCATTTCTACATAGGTATTTTTGGGTAAATTTATATATATCATTTGCGCAATGTGTTTATGTTTCTTTCATTTTGTAAAAACGCAATCGCATAGTTGAAGGGGCTATTTGTTGAATACTAACTTCATTTTTTGGAAGGAAATACAGTGAGTTAAAGTTGATTAAACATTTTCAATACCTCAAGGGCTCATACATGAAAAATACTATTAAAGCAAGCAAAGGGGTAATTATTAATTTATAATTTTTAATGTAACAAATTAAAGAAATACAAAGCTGTATTAAACCTTTTGCAACTTTTAAAAATATCCTTTACCTTAAATATGAAAAAAAAAAGTTTCTTATTTTTAAATATAAAACACGGCTGTGTTTAGTCACTACCTGTTTTAGTAAGTTCACTGCTACTTAACTTCTCTAGGTTTGAAACTATTAATTGTAAAAAATAATCTTTAGGTTTTTTTAATATCAAAATATATTATTACAGCTCATATTTCGTCACAAAATACATTAATTTGAAGATAGTTATATTTATTAGAACAAAATAGATATTACACACGATTCTAGGCTGCAAGCACTGTGTTGATTTTGATCAACTCGATCCATTACACCTCTATGAAAATTACGTTCCTAAGAGTCACACTTAACACGTCCCAACCCAAGTCGTAACAAGAGCAATTTAATATTACTGTCGGCGTGTCGTCGACAAATTATCGGGTATAACTTTAACCCGCAAGATGCAAAGTATCTCTTGACCCCGTTATTGAGAATGTTCCATTGCTTGATGAACGGTCAATGTCAGTGCTACTGAAGAGCGAATCGAGGCACTTTGTTTAGGTAAAAATTCTGTTAAAAATGTTTGCCTTAGCAAGGATTATTATTTAAATGGGACATCGAATTTATATTTTATTTCATTATGATTATGCATTTCATTTCGATGAATTGCAACCAAGATTTATAGCGGTGCAGCTTTTCTCTTCATTCTTGTAGCATTTATTATAAGCATTTCATAAAATCACGGACGAGGAACTCATCATTGAAATAAATACAAATATGTTACAAATAATTTGCAGATCACGACTGTTATTTTCAAAATAATTTAACTTTCGTTTATTTCGGATGAGGAACTCATCATTAAAATAATTACGAATATGTTACAAATAATTTGCAGATCATGATTATTTTCAAAATAAATTTAACTTTCGTTTTACAAGAAAGTTGAAAGTAAAAGCTAGCTAATTTATTTAAACAGCATTTAATTTAAATTCCAAAAGTATTACTCTCTCTAATGATGTTACATGCACCTTAAAATAGCTTCCTATGTTTATAAATTATTTAGATAATTGCTATGTATTCGGTTACAATTACAAACATATATACAAAATGTAAAAAAATACGAAATGATTTAAACATTACTTATAATCTTTCATAAAAAACAAATTCAATGAGTTTAATATGATAATCTGTCAGGTAGGAAATTATAAATATTGTTTTTCCATTCAATTTCATTACATTTCATAAAGCTTGCTTTTATTATATGCTTGAGATCCGTCGAAATGAGATAAACCTATAACATATTTGTACCTTATTGGACCAAACTTTAATAAATAAAATACTCTCAAATAATTTTCTAAAAACTGCAATCTTTATGATTCAAATTAAAATCCTAGGTTTATTCTAAACTTAGGATTTTAAACGATTATTCCAACCAAACCCATATAACAGATTCAAAAAGAGTTTAGAATACAGATAAAAAGAAATCGGATACTACACTAGATCTCTGTAGGCATGACATATTGGTATTGATCCATTTTTTTCTAATTTGTAACTTTTATTGTTATTGTAATGGGTTTCTCATTTTTTTTCGTATACTAAACTACACAACAATAAAAAAGTAATCAGTGTTATCGCTTAATTTTATCGAATATATTAGAAAATAAAATATTATTATTTAAAAAAATTTCAGCCCACTTAATTTTGGAAAAGACCAAATAATAATTGGTCTTTCAAAAACAAAAAAAAAGTTATATCAAAAGACGAAAGGCATGTAATGAAAATATTATTTTAAAAATTATATTTTATTTGCACAATAATAAAAATGATTTGAATTTACAATTAATTTAAATTACATGATAAGTAAAAATAAACGAAAATAATGGAAAAGTTATATCATCTGTGCGACCCTGTAAATGGCACTTTTTGTGGCATAGCTCATTATACATATATATATATATATATATATATACATATATATATATATATATATATACATACATATATATATATATATATATTTATATATATATATATATCAGCTATCGACAATTTATAATGATCCGTTCATTTCAATAATCGTGACGGGATTACGGCTCTTATGATACTTTCAGTAACAGTAAATATGAATGTAATTAAGTGAATCATGAAAGATATAATAAAATAAAAACTCCAAAATAACAATTCTACACCAAACTTTTGTTTGAGTTATACGAAATAATCGACTTGGAAAGATCGAAAATAACTTCAGTGTTACGTTTAACAAGTGCTATGGTTTAACAGGATGAAAGAACTTTTGCTGGTATATAATAAGCAATTTAAATTATAACATAGTTATAACATTAATTTAATTGTCACTCAACCTTTGTAATTTAATGATATTTACAATCTGTAATTAAAATTCAAATAAAACTTAATTTGAAACATAAAATTCTGGTCTAACAATTAGTGTACTCATCGTAGTATTTCTTTAATTACGCCTAGAGACAATAAAAGTGGAGAATGAGGGCGAAACGTCGGTACCACTCATAAGCTGTTCTGTTACTGTGGCTGATTAATTATCTTTAATTTTTCACGAGAAACTGTGAGGATTGTATAAAAAATAACTTTATATCGCTCATTTATTTTATAAGATTAACATTTTTCATTTCATGAAATTGAGTTCTAGTGACTTTGATTAAACTGAGTGGAAAAATAATGAAACGAGATGAAATATCGGATTCTTTGTTTTACAGATTGTATATTTGCCAAACTTTGTTACCACTCTGTAAGATCTGTTATTCGTTTTTATTTTTGGAAATAAGTGACATTTAATGAAAACGTATAAACTTAGTTTAAATTTTATATTATGACAAGCAAATTTATATGAATGAAAGTAAATATTTTTATGAGGAAAGGCGAAGAGTTAAGAGTAGACTAACATAAATTGCCTTATTGTTTAGGCAAGTCGACATTTAAGCATTATTACCAGTTTAACCACGTTATACATCCATTCTTTTTTTTATTTCTAGCTCACATCTAATTGAAGCTACTGTGACAATTCTGAAAATTTCATTGACTACTCGCCATTCTTATGCATGCATCCAAATATTTTTCAAAAAAATAGGCCAGCAGGTAACCAAAATATACATTTTGGTTTCATCCTTTTAATACATATGGGGAAATCATCATTGTTCAAGACGTTGTTGTAGAAATGTCCTTCGTCGGTTGAGTGATTGTGATTCGACGGTCTTGGTGCTGATTCGGCCCCGAGTCGCGAACCTGTGGTAGACATCCCAATTGAAATACCTAGAGTTTGCTAAGGTGGGGATTATATGTATAAAATTTTAAGAAGTAATTAAATTTACGTAAACCATACTAAGATTTATATAATAAGAGTTTATTAAATTTTTTACATAATCCATTTGTGGATAATACATTTTTATGTATATGTAATATTAGGAATATATGGCTTATTTTTTCCGCTATTATAGAAAAATTTAGTTATGTACTTATTAATTCAAGCATGGTTATAATTGGCAAGGAAATTTGAAAAATTACATTAGTTATTAAATTAGCATAATACCTCTCTGAATTATTTACCTAATATAATATTAAACCCAATTGAAACTAAATAGTTCTAAATGTGAAATTGTAATTATGCTTTTTAAATTTCACTATTTAAATAACACGCAAAGTCAAACTCATGATGATCAATGGCAAGAAATAGATAGGAAGTCATTAGTAATAGATTTCTCTTCTGTGCTAAGTCATCCGCAGAATTTTCTTGTCTTTAGAACACAACTAGCAGCATATTAGATTTTGGATTATGAATGCAAAAATTAAAAAAAGACGCCAAACATAAAATCGAGATTAAATGTATCAGAAACACGGCCGTATGTTTAAAGTAATTCTATCCTAGTTAACGCTTTATATTTCCTTTGATAGCTACGAACTTGTTTTCTTTCACCGGAGTCCAAATGTATTCCCGTCGTTGTTGACGATCTCAGACGCCTCAGTATTGTTGCGTTGCCTGTACCATTTCAATTAATCATACAAAGTTTCATGAATATCATTCAATATGTGTTATAGAGTTTTACTAATCCTAAACCAACTTTACTATTAGACCAGTAGAAGCTGATGTTATTTTGGCTTTTCTTTATTTACACACTGAACATTGTGCAGCAAAATTTAACTATTCTTTACTGTTTTTCTATACTTTGCCCGTCTGCAATTGATGAATATTGATAAGAATTGTCGATTGAAACTTAAATAAGCGCTGTAGATTTACTGATTTAAAATGTATGCAGCACGGAAATTTCCAGACGCGTGAAAACAGATATAAAATAGTTACGACCCCCTCCTTCCCCTGTGCATGATATTTTTGCTTCCCTATTTTATGTAACAATTTCTTTGATTTTTGGTTACCATTTATGTAATTGAAATTTATATGTAGCCAAATAATTCAAAATTGTCAATTTCCCTCTAATTTTCTTTTTATAGGGTTTTACTAATCGCCACCTCTATGGTAGGAAACTATTGAGTAATCATAAGTTTTACCATTTTAAAATTATTATTCTAAAGATATATTTCCAAACTAAAAAACTAAAAGAGCCGCGGGCGAAATGGTCATTGAAAATATTCGCTATATGTGTATGTCAATGCGTTTCTCTTGTTTCCATATTTGTGAATTAATTAGATTAAAATTGTACCGAAGGAAATAAAAATGCAATAAATTTCCACAAACACTTTAATAATACCCTCCGGAAAGTATTGAATTACGCAGTACATCCTTTACGTGCATTTTGTATGTAAAGTGCAACACTTCATTTCAGTTCTGGAAATAATATTTGGTATAATTATTTGGACCATTAAAATTGAGGAATTAAATTTTGTAAAAAATTATATTAATATTTTAGATAAAACTAAATCATATCTTAATTACTTTATAATAAATACCATACATCCATTATTCCCCTGCGAAATATTAAATAATACTGAATATATAAGTGCGAAATACAGCCGTCACCAACTTGTATCGATCGAATTCCATATTATAACTTAAACTAAGTGGCGGATTATGTCCCGTGTATGCAAAAGTAGACATGTTTGAAGAGGGATTACTTACATAGTATTATACATAACGTAATAGGTTACATAACGTAAACTTCGACCCTCGAACGTGGCTGTTATGTAACTCAGTAACTTGTTTTATGATACCTTGTTTGATGGTATTGTGATTAGTGGACTTTCATTTTGTCTTTAAGAAAACATATTACAATATTACAAAGAGTGAAAGAATCTGTGAAAATTTAGAGGTTTAAACTTTTTAAAGAGGCTGCCAGAATATTAAAAAACACAATGTTTTTAAACAATCGATTTCAAAAATTAAGTTCTTCATATGTAAGTTGTTGTACATTTTTTTTCATTTAGGGCCTAAAAGGTTTTTAAATGCATTTTAGTTTGTGTTACTACAAGTTGATTTTTTTAAAATTATATTCAAAACTATATTCTAAAAAAATGTCATACTTTTTCAAAATCAACTTTATTCCTCTGCATTTTAACATCTCATGTTACGGTTTAATTAAATGGAACCGAAAAATTTTCTCTTATTTCAATATTTAACCCCTAAAACATTATACTTAAGAAGGAAATTTCAAAACTAACACCTTTAAAATTTTACCTCTGTTTATTCATATAACTGTTATTATATATATATAAATAGTATAACATGTAACAATTATGCGTGTGCTGTTTGTGGGGCGGCTTATAACTATACGATATAATATTAAGGGGTAAGTCATTTTTACAAGTAGCAAGGTAGTCTTTTTAAAAACACTAAAAGAGTCGACGATTGCCACCCCCCTCCAGGGATGGCCGCAGTAACATTTTCAGAGAAGACAGAAGCAGAAAATTTTCTCAATCTATTTATTGTAATATCATTTATATATAATTCCATTTATATTCATTTACATAATGTAGACGGCTTATAATTAAACCAATTTGTAAAATAATTGAAACACCTTTATTAATTTCGTTAAATCAAATTTTCATGGCTTGTAAAATAAAAAATATGTAATTACTGTGTTTTGGCGAATCACGTGTAATTATCAGAACGGCACCAAAAAAAAAATAAATGAAGTAATGTCAATCTTTAAGTAGCATTTGAATGTAACAATATATGACCTAATTAAATAAATTGTAATAAATTATAAGTAAACATTTCAACAAATTAATCTTTGGAAATAATAAATTTTTAAAATTCAAATTAATGATTTAACAAATAAACCAATCTTCAATGAAAGTATGATCCTCGATTCCTTATTGTTTATCTTTATCTTTGATTATATAGCGTTCGTTCTTTCCAGAGATTCTTTACTGTTACATGACAAATTAAACTCACCATCTGTATAGAAAATTGGCATTTACTGACCTTAACACAAATCAATCTTGGACACCCCTGCGCTCTACCAGATGGTCCCTTGAAGAGAAGGTGCTGAATCTCTGGCTGAAAACTGATGCTCGTGGTCTACAAGATAACTTGAGGTGTAAATCAATTTGTATTCAAACCTCTCTAATATATAATCTTCTAAATAAAAGACCAGATCCTGTGGTTCTTCATTTAATTTCGAATATTCAATTCATCTTCGACCATGATTCTATACCAGCATACAGAACTTTCTCGGATTATCCGTTCTACATTTGTTGCATAAAACCACGTAACTACTCTAAGAATATGAATTTATTTTCCATTTTTTCAACTCGGTTTCAATAATTATATTGGAGCAATTTGTTATTTACAGAACTTCCAAGAACTTCTAAGATTTACAATTATAATCGAAGCCCTATGAGAACGTAATCAGAACATTACAATCGAACGCCTTATGATCTCAATCAGAACTACTGCTAGTATCTACAATTATTATCCAAGCACTTTCAAAATAAATTCTGAACTGAACTCACTGAATAATGTATTTAAATTAATATAATATTTGTAATACCATCTAAAAAATTTAATATGTTGTAAAAAGTTTGAGAAAGGCAATATGGAAAACTTTTGCTAAAAGAATATCGCGTAAAAGCAGAAGACAATTTTCTTATTTAAAACAAATATAAGAGAAATTCCTTCGAGAAAGTTCTATACCTTAACAAATTTATTTCCTATTTATTGAAGTTAAGTGAAATGTTATTGGCAATGAAACCTTGTAAAGCTGTACAGAAAAAGAAACATTGATATTATTAATTATAATATATATTATATAAAATGTGCAAGTTGTGATAACCTAAGCTAACCCAACCAAACAACACTAACCTAACATAACTAACACAACCCAACCCAACCGTAACTAAAATAATTTCTAGCCGCGACTGATGTATTAAAAAAATTGCTTCCATAAGAAATAAGTTCCAAAAAAAATTTGTTAAAAATATTTTGAAATAATAAGCAAAATTCCAGCCCAGCCTGGCCCGCTGGTGGACTGAGCTGGGCGTGAACTATTTCAGGATTAATAATTCGGTTAATGAGAAAGAACGCCATCAAAAAATAAAAATTTTCGTATTTATATTCTTATTTATTTTTGATTTTACATTTATTTGTATATACTTATTTTATACTATCTTTATATTATAATTTACTTTTCTTCTTTTTGTTTAATTGTAGCCAACTTCTTATTTAATTTTTATTATATTGTTCATTCTTTTATTAACAAGCGACAATGACAAATATACGAAATAGGGCTAAATCAGTGTTACTTAGCCTTTTTTCCACACTTGATATTGGCAAAAGTTCCTTCTGGAGAGAACAAACGCCATATAATCAAAAATAAAAATAAAGATGTTATGATTCGAAATATAAACCATAAATAAATAGACTCTATCGTTTTCTGAATGTTGGTACAAAAAGAAAATGTAGTGGTGAAAGTGACAGGTTAAAAAATCATTATAGTTAAATAACTACATTTACTTATTTATATTTATTTTAAATGATAATTTATAATTAAGTGTTGCTTTTAATTGTGTAATAAGTGCTTAGTGATAAAAAAAGGTAAAGTAAGTGGAAAAAATAAAGTTTAAAACACATTACCCCCCAAACAAAATCGTCAGGTACAAAAATTTTCAAATTATTTTTTTTTATGATAAATAACCATCAGCTGCAGAATTTCTTTCCAGATATATAGTTTTTAATGTGCATTTATACAATAGTTTTTAATGTGTATACTTTTATCTGATTTAAAAAAAAATTGTCGAAATGTTTCTGGGTGTAAAGAGCACATGTTCCAGACAGGCTTTCATCTAATTTACGAAACTATGTGAGCATCGTGTTTATAAAACGTATTATAAAACTAAATTTTATTAGAGTTATAAAACAGTGCCCTTATTTGATAAGGAAATTTTAATGCCTATAGAAAACTGAAAAATTATGAGTTTTTCACTAAATATTCAGCTTCCTTAATTTTATATGGAAATGGTGAAAATAATGAGATGAGAATTTTGGTTGTCAATTTTGGGAAGATAAAATTGAAGTCCAAATATTTTTTTTTATTTTTAGTAATTATATTCCATAAGAAAATTTTGCATGTACCCGAAAGAATTTTGAAAAATTATTTTTTAATATAAACATAATTTAAAAAAATAGAAAAGAACAACTCAAATTTGCATTACCTTGAACGATTTAACTTCTATTAGCGCCATAATAATTCATGTTATATGATATATTATTATGGCGCTAGGACAGAGAACGTCAAAATTTATTTTAAATCGTACTTTTCTATTTTTTAAAAAGTTTTGTTTATGTTTACAAATAATTTTTCAAAGTATTTTTGTTTTTTTGCACGGTAATGTTTGATATTGATAAAATCACTCATTAAATAATTTACCTGGCTTATAACTTTCAATAAATCTCAAATCGATATACAGGGTCTGTCACCTTAAAGAAAACCTTGAGTTTCTTTTTATTGTTTAAATTAATATTATAATATCTTACTTATTTCTGGTTCAGGGAAAAAGCCTAATGTACTATCTTTTATTTATGATTTAATTTATTGCATTACAATTATTTATTAAAGGTGAAGTATTTTTTTAATTATTTATTCGGTTAATTTATGCATATTATGTCAACTTTTTTAATAATTCAATCCGAAGTGTGATATATTTTAGTCGCAGCTTAAGCAAGAAACTGCGTTCTGTAACAAAGCTATAAAATTATTTCAAACGTAATAATATTTTTACTATTCAATCACACATCTAGACCGCGGTAACTTTCACCTAAAATTAAGGTTGGCATAATTTTGAAAGTATCGTATACCAAAATTTCGGAAAATTTGTTTTACCTGTACGTTTATATTCGCTCAGTATACCAGTCCGTTGACCCCCTTTTCATATGCAATGTTAATTATGAATGTAAATAATTAAAATCATTACATATTATTAAGGCTTCTCCTTGTTATCGTGATTCAGAAGGAGGGTTAATAAATGACGTCTCATTCGGGGTTATATGCATGGCTGGGGTGTGCCTGGTTCCAGGGCGTCGTTACAATATATGCGCGTGGAAAGGGTGACTTTATTGTGACAGATAAACTGTGCGCCAGCAGAGTGGATTGCGTCAGCATATGTTTGGGTGCGGAACAATAAGATAAGGGGTTAAGTTATGTAAGCCAGTTAAGATTCAAGTTCATGTTGACTGTTATTAATCGGCTGTTTAAACTGTGGTTTAACTCTGGTAAAAGAGACTTTTGGTGGTGTCATTTTCCGTTTATGATCAAGGATTATAATCGATGCTAAGATATTCAAATAGTTAATTATTAATAATTTTGTTTAATAATTTTATTCGTACTATTTGATATCGTTTCGAAATTTTGGTATAAATGTTTAATATTGCTTAATCGAAATAAGGGACACAAAAACTTTTACTTATAATTTTTAAACGAATTTTGTAGTAAAGTTTTAAGGAAATTACCTTAATATAATTGTTGGTATATTTTAAAGTAATGATTTCAGATAATGGCTCATTTTTAATATTGATAAATATAAATATAACCAATATTAATTTACGATTTCCTAATGTCGGTTTAAAATTTTCTACTAGCTAGTTAACAGTTTAATTAACAAGCCAAAATATGTATCTTTTCAAAGTTATTACAAGTTTTTGCGAATGAAGCATGACTTCTTATGGTTAATTGCCTTGTGCATGTGAGCGAATTATTTTCTATCGAGGTTAATATATAGCGTTAAAATTATTTTAATAGGGAGATGCCATTTGGCAACACCATTTTAGTAGAAGCGTAACAATCCACCTTCGTTAAAGAAATTATATTTAAATATTTTAGTATTTTGGTCTGTTTTGGTATTATTTTTGTACCTTTATTCAGTATTCTTTCTTGTTTCTTGCTGTTTAATATCCAGTTACAATAAAATTAACTGTTTACACCGTGAATTACAATACCGAAGATTACGGTAGTCTCATTTTGTCCAAATACACTTATTTAAACATATTGGTGAAACACAAAAACGTATAGGATACATTCAGTAATAATGGCCATCGTCATGTTCACGTGACCGCATATATATATATATATATATATATATATATATATATATATATATATATGTGTGTATTAAATGCAACCCGTACATACGCATTATAATTTTAGACATAGAGATATGGACTTAATACGCTTAGCCTATTAATGATATGCTTAAGGTCTTCTTTTTCCTTGGTAAATGGTAGTTTTTGTTTTATTTAATTACGATATACTGGCGCTTGGCTTTGCAGATAGTTTCACAGCCGGCCCACTGCCTACCACTGATAAAAGAATTTGAATTGCTAATAAGGACGTTAATTATAATACTTCCACGCAAAATTGTTATTTCTTCTCTGTAATGTTTGGTTAACTGATATTTCAAACTTTATTTTGATTGCCTAACTACCAGTTATCCCGTTTCATTAGTGAGAAATGGTAGTGATTTTCGTTTTAGAGGATATTTACTTCTGCAGTCGAAATGATTAGTATGAAGCAACTTTTTGTTGAATACTTTATATTTCAAGAAAACAAACTTTTAACTTACTTTGACATAATGTCATATTGACGTTAACAATTTTAGTTTAATATAATTTATTTACGTTTATGGTGGTTTCTTACTGCGTACTTGAAATTTTTCATACTATATTGACTTAACTTTTATGAATTGACTTTTTTTTTTTAAATCGACTACTTTTTACGTCAATACATACATTGATATCTGTCAACCAAGGTAGATGAAAATGAGTTCGATAATTTTACCCATGTAACTGATGAAAAATGTGTGATTTTTGTAACTGATGAAAAATATGTGATCGTATGTAATAAATTTTATCTATTCTAATAATGTTTTTAAGAAGAAGAATTTTTAAAAAATTATTAAAATAGATGAAAGAAAACGACAGAAAATTGTAATTATTTAAAATATTTGCATGAACTCTTTAAAAAAATAAACAGGAAATACATCACTTGGCATTAGACAGATCTAAAAGAGACATAGAAAAGGTATTTCGTTGGAAAACAAATTTTTGTATTACTATTTTAAGATCTTTGCTAATAACCCACCTGAAGATGTAATACAACGAAACCTAGGTCGTAGTAAAGAACTTAAAGAAAGTTGGAATAATACTACATCACGTAGTCTTATTTAATTGTGAATAATTTATTATAAGTAAATTTGTATAAATCATTGGTAGTGATTACTTCGTTCATTTTAAAATCATTTAGAGGCCGAGTGAAGATTTTCATTCAGATCAGAAATTTTATTCCTTGGACAGCTTATTAGTTTATTGCCTGTCTAGATGTCTCATATTTTACGAGATGCTTATTTTGCATTCCTTGAAAGTAGATAAATTAATTATAAAACAACTCGACTGAGTGAAAATATTTTAATTGTATTGTTATTGGTAATAACAATTGTTCTATGTGATAAAAATTGTTTCATTTATGATTTTTTTGTAGGTAGAATTTGTGTTTAGTATACATAAATAACCTTAAATAAGCAATCCTTTTATCTATAACGAATTGACTACTAATATATAACGTATTAAATTGTTAACACCATCTTATAATAATAATGACAAAAATCATATATGGGTTCGTCCTGTAGATGCGATAAAAATACTATCAGAAACCTCCTTGTGTTCGAAAATTAATATTAAAAAAAATAACAAAACATTTTTTATTTAATTCAATAATTCATGCAATGTTGTATGTATGTCGTCGATTTATACATTCATTGTTCAAAATAGAGTTTTCAAAATCAATGCCACTTTTCCCAAATAATCTTTCAATTAGTGTGATAATATTAAAATTTTATTTAAGTTATTAACGTTTGTGACGATATTATTTTACTATTTAATATTTTATCTCTCACGTAAGTATTATTATAATATGATATTAGTATTATGTTGTATATAAAAGAAATCTATTCCAAGTAAAAACACTTGTTGTATTGATCATATCAACCAGTACACATAGTTACAAATTTATATGCAGCATATTCTTTGGAACTGAGTAACACACGTAAAATAAGTAAACAATTTATTTTAAATATCTTATCATAATCACGATATAAGTAACCGGTTTTCGGGAAACATGTATAATGTTATGGAAAGTTAATCAGAGTAATTTTATGTTAATAATTTAATTGCTATGATTGTTATCGTTGCTCTACAATATTTGGCGAAATTTTGAAAATATTCATTATTATATTACATAATCACAAAAAGGAGATCATGTTAAATACATATGTAATTTTGTGATATAACGTTGGCCACTTGAAATGTGGTATTTTTAATTTCATGTTCTTTTTTTTAGAGGTTGCATAGCTTAATTTCTATAAATTGTCTTTAATATACTAAAATAAATGTTGGACATATTGTTACGAAAACAATTTGTTACATATGACCAAAATATAAATGAAAAATATTTTCTACGCATATTTTATTTGTATAATGGGTATATGTAAATTATTTTATGTAAAAATTGCAAAGGATTGTGAATAAAATTGGAAAAATAAATATTTATAACAATAATTAATAACAATTACAAATAATATCTTGACAAGAGTAACCAAAAGAGAAGTTATACGAAAAGAAAAAAGAGCAATACATAGTTATACTTAAGTTTTATTTCACAGATATCCCATCCTTTGAATGCGTGAATTGACAGCACATTCCAAATATCAGGAAACAACTGATTCCACAGTTAAGCCAAAAGGAGTGAAGCAGTATACTGATATATAAGATGAAGGTAGTATCGTGGCTGAGAAGAAGTAAAGTAATTATATTTTTACAAAGAAGCCTAAGGTCATCAGCGTCTAAGACTGAGGATCTAGGCCTAATAAATTTTAGTTCGCATCAAAGACACTGAAAGATGGTTACGTTGGTGTGTCTTTTAACTGCTCGGTCACTTTTGGGAAGGAATGTTGGGTGTTCCCGGGAAGGCCGATCAGTTAGGCTTTCTGGTATACTCGGCTTAAAAGATTTGCAGATTTCTTATATTCTCCGCGTCCTTAATTACTCTACAGTACTTTCTCGCTAATTCTATTTCAACAAATAGTAACTTCCTGACTCGGCAAATCAAATAGCACAATTTGAAGAAATCGGAATCGAATATCGCTTTGTCATTTTTGTATGAATCCCTAGACAATGCGCATAATAGTTAATGGAATAGGAGACCCAAAATTTTATTTGTCGCTCTGAATGGGGATCTGTGTTTCACTCTTAATTTCTTTGAAATCGTATATAATAATAGTTAAGGGAACTAACTGATTTTCAGATGGTTCCTGACTAGTATAAGCACGTTAAGCTCAGATATATTAACTGTTAGGTAAAATTGTAAATTTGTATAAAAATTAACAGCCAATTTAATTCAATTGCTTATCACTACAACATTGAATAGGATGCTATGCTGTGAGGCAGTACTGGTGACACTAAAATTGTTACTATTTTGGAATAGGGTATAATTCTAGCCGCCTATACCATGATACCATGGGAGTTGACTCTTACGCCATTGCCGAAAAGCGTCGAAAAATCCTGTTTTAAAAATATACGGAAATATTGTCCTTAGTGCAAGAGATAAGTTGAAAATTAATAATCGTAAGGAAAACTGTCGAAAATGAGAATAAAAATAGAATAAAATTTTGGCAAAAAAAATATATTTCAGCTATTGAAAGTCAATAAAGAGAATTTATTTTTAGTACAATAAAATTTTAATATGCAAAATAAAAAAGTTACTTTCATAAACGCGCACATTGTATATTTCAATGCTCTTCAAGAATTGTAAAAAAATATAATTAATAATAAAAATCTAAAGAAATGCATATTTTTTTAGAAACTAATAAAAACAGGACCAAATTCCTTGTTTTATTAAAATATAACCATCTGTTAAAACATTCGGTTTGTATCGTCAAAATGAATGTCCTTTACACTATTTATGTGGATTTTCTGGGCTACCCTGTCAGGCCTGTGAATTTCTTGGTGTTAAATGTTTAAATGTTGATGAAGGAAACAGTGAGACACAATTCGCGCTTTATTTCCCGTTGCTTATTTAAAGAGTGCCATAGAAAAAGTACCTAGGAATTATTGTGAAAAATAACCCAAAGTTTAAAAAAAATAGAACAATTCTTATTTATCTGATTAGCTGTTTAGATACAATTTTTATTTTTCCTTATTTTATATATATAAGGGTATAATTTTTCTCTTAACCCTTTGGTCAGACACTATATTGGTATTTAAAGGCTTCCATTAGACTATAGAATACTAATAATAATTTATTGAAAAAAAGTACATAAAAAACATAACAGATTTTTCATAGAAAAGTTTTTACGCCATACGACGTATAAGTTTATTTCAATCGCAAATATAACGCCATTAATGATTATGTCGATGGCACAGACGTTTGAAAGCCAATCTAGTTTTGGGTAAACTGGTTCTAATACATACACTGATTATGAGAATGACGATTGTATATATATATATATATATATATATATATATATATATATATATATATATATATAGTAAATAATGTTAGTCGTGTTTTCAACAGGATACACTCTTTGAAACGTCTTCAAAATTTTCTACCAACTAAAACGAAAATCTACCTTTGTCAAATGCTTTTATTACCATACATTGATTATGGAGACGTGCGCTATCCTGATCTTAATGAAGAATATTTGTGCAATTTGGAACGTTTTCAAAATGTATACAACCGGTATATATTCGGCCTCAGAAAATATGATCACATTTCTGAATACAGGTCACTTCTCAAATGGATGAAGATCCGTGATCGACACCAACTTCACATATTTACACTTCTTTTTAACATATTAAAAAATCCTCATAGCCCAAATTATCCTAGTGGCAAATTTAAAGATTTGTCTGCTCACGGCCTTGGGCTAAGATCTGAAAGTTCCCTCACCCTACTTATTCCTAAACATACCTATATCACTTATGAAAAATCCTTAACTGTCCAAGCAGCAAAAATTTGGAATCACCTGGATCCTAACAATAGGAAAATTACGTCTCTAAATATTTTCAAAGATCGAGTGAAAAAGTCCTGCATCTCCTGAAACCTTTTCCTTTGTGTCCTTGCCCTTTCTTGTCTTTCCCATCCCAAATCATATCAAATTTTTTTCCTTTTTTAATTTACTTTGATATTTTTTTTGTCTAATGTGCTATGAAAGATTTTCATTGTAAAATCTCTTACAGTCTACCAACTAAATTTCAATACAAATTGTTATGGTTAACTGGAAGAGATTGCTCATGTAGCAATAAGTCTGCCATATGTGCTATACGTAAAATATAATAAATATATATATATATATATATATATATACATAGTGAGAGAAGGAGAGAGAAAGAGATTTTTTTTAGTCTAGCTTATCTTTCTCACTCATTGATGAAAAGAAATTAGATACGGACCTATAAACATAATTGAGAAGTGACATCTCTTTTTGTTGTTAAAGGCAAACTTTTGCAGGCGTCGACAGCTGCGTAGAAACAGATTTGATAGAATATATATTTTATTGAAACTTTCAGTGGCCATACAAATAATGATTTTAATGAGTAGATTTCAGCTATATTAATAAGAAAAAAGTCAAAAATTGTTTATTGATAACCAGATAATTATGCGACTTAAATTTCAGTAATAAATAAAATCATGAATGTAACGTGAAGACTTTGAATATAATATAGTTCTCAAAAATAAAAATATTTTCCGAATTGAAGTAAAAAGGAAAAAAATCATCAACGAACAACTTGACACCATACCCATTGACCGCATAATGTAAGAGTTTTACAATAGAAATCAACGTGACCACGGGTCGACACGGTTACGAATATTTCTTTGCATGGCGCAAGCAGTAATAACGCTACCTCGTAAGGCGACAAAAGCGTCGTAGGCATCTGACGTGCGACCTTTTGTTCGCTGATTTTAGGGAAATTTGTGATTAATGAACAGACTTTCATATTACATTAACTTGTGATGTAGGGCCAAATTGTTCCTTTTTATTGCTTTAGGAAATTGTATAAGAATAGAAAGAAGCTCAGATGGTTAGGTAATCTGAACATAAAGTAAATTTTGTCGTCTTTTTTGATTAAGCTTCTAATTAGATCAATTATTACAGGAACTTCATAATTAATTTGAACTAATTTCATTTTTACTATTTTATTGGAAAAAATGCAAAATTTCCTGCATTTCTCATTATATTTCAGATATGATTATTTAAAGTTAAATGAAAAGAACAATAGACATCAACTATTCGTTTTTTCTTGTTTATTCAAAATTTCTTTATTCAAAATTAGAGTTCATTGTTTTTTTATTGATTAAGCAACATGTATGCCTTTACATTTCTTTCTTAGATTTGAAGTACTATAATGTAAAAACTTACGTTATGTTCTTTAGGGAGGAGTGTAAACACTAACCGAGAAACTAAGAGACAGATTGTTCAAAACGTACTTAATTTATCCTACCATTCCTTAAATTTTGCATAAATAAAAGTGAAACCCTTAACAAAATGCATTCAACATTCTTATCTGGGATACAAATAAACAAAAATACAGACTCATTTGAAGAAAACGATTATGTTTCCTGATGAGGTTTTTTCTAGTTATACAAATAATTTTTCTAATTACTCTGAATTACTCCTGATAAAACTTCATACGGGGCGCTATACATGAAAATCGATTCTTAAAGATTAATATCCAGAAATCAAGTAGTTTATTTCAGATTTGAGAGTTTTATGTATTTTTAAAAATAATTCATAGCGAAGTTTGAATTCGTTTTAAGATCGAGAAAGAATCTATTTCAAATATTATGTATATCACGTTATAAAAAAAAACACGCAGTATAAAGATAAATATTGGGATAAGCCGGTTATATATTAGTTTTATAGTGCTGTTTTAAATCTAAATCTTTGAATGACAATAAAACTTATTTCAGTTATATATCTAGTAGTGTGAAATAAACAATCTTATTATAAGTCACAAATATATCATTGTTTGAAATAATCGAGTCTGCATAGCAAATATACACAAATAGATTAACTGTAAAATATAACGACGGTAAAGTAATTATATAAATGGAGAAAAATAAATATCAACAAAAATGTATATAATTTAGAGAAAATTTACTGCAGACTTATTCAATATTTATCGAGACCCACAATGAAAATTACACCTCAACGATTTAAGGGTCATAGAGTTATTGTTTTAATTTCAGATAAACTTTTTTCGGATTTACTCACTTCAGTTTCCTTAGTTAATAAATAATATTATCATGGTATGAATAATTTGTCTTTGAAGGAACTTTTTTAAGTATTTTAAACTATGATGTCGTTTGTTAATACATTTCAACGTAGGTCTTTTTAATATTTTTAGAAACGTTTTGCTTTGTTTTTAAAATGTTCTTTTTTTTAAGTTTCTTTAGAATAAGGTAGAATCAAACATAATACCCCAAAAATTTCTTTTCTTTCACTCCTTATGTTCTTTATCTTTCTTTCTAGAAGGAATGAAATAAATTTCACTATAACCCGAATAATCGCTCTTATAGCTCGGAAAGTCTCGCTTCAAAAAGGTAATTGCAATGATATTATGTATTATAAGTTATCGATATAATTAGCGCTAAAATAAGTCTTTCACTTTGAGCCACTGATTTATCGATATGATTAGTGTTAAAATAAATCTTTCACTTCAAGCCAATGAGGAATTTTGACAGAGGAACAACTCTCTCGATTCAGAATAATTAAATTTGTTTGTGTACATGAAATTAAATTAATATTAAAAATGTTTTGAGTAGTCAATATTTAAATTTGTAGTAATGAATATAGCATTCTCGTTAAAAATTTATGATGCGTCTCTTTTGCTCCATTTTTTTCTCCTCTCCTAAATTATGAGAGTATAATAATGAAATTCCTAAAGTGTAAAACGGAATTTACCCTTTTATCAATCTCATGGCAAACAACAGCTGTGGGGCTGCGCCAGTAAGTCTAATATCCAAGTGATACAAAGGTTCCCTAACAAAGGGCTTAAGTGTGTGTTAACGCGCCTTGGTATGTCCGTAACTGTGATCTCCATCGCAATCTAAAGATTGAGATGATAGACGATACTGTTAGTAGATTTGTTAGTTTTCACCAAAAGAGACTTCTATACCACATTAATCCAGAAGTGTCCAGACTCTCAAATGTGCAAAATACTATTAGAAGACTCAACAGAATAAAACCTTTTGAGTTTGTTAGACATAAGAACACTAAGTGATTCAAAGGAAAATCTTCAAAGGAAAGTCAGCAAATAGTATATTAATTCAGAAACAAATTAATTGTTAGTTATATAACTTGTTTTAATAAAAATTGTAAATAAAACAAAAATGGCAAACATGCAAATATTTTTTTGGAACTCCATTCTAGTCATTCACAATATAAAAATAGCTTTTTTATTGAATATCTACCGGAAAGTAAAAAAGTTATTGCTAGTTGATAGATGAAGTTACAGAAAATATTATTTTCCATTTTGAATCTCAGTTTGGCAATATGTTTATACTAAAAGAAATAAAAAAGGATTACAATAACTTATTACATGTTATTTCAGTCATTGTAGACGTGAGCTGATACCTATCTTCTCCACATCAGCCGACGGTAGTGGGGTTTTGCCAAAATTCGTAAAGGAGGGTCGAATTTTTTTTGCAATTGATATTAGATGATTTTTTTGCTGAATAGAGAAATGCCAAGTTTACGACCTCTCTCACTACCTTTCACTAATACATGGTATGGAAATCATAAGCCCTTCAGCAGCCAAAGATTGTCGACAACCTTGACAGTTTGTCGATAACTTTTTGTATTTAAAAGTTTTGTATTTTTGAAAGAATAGGCAGGGTTGGCGTTTCTTTTCAACGCTAGTATTTCTGCCTGTAAAATAATCCAAAAAGCTATTTTCGGGGGAGGGGGGGGGTGGCAAAGGATTCACACCAGTCAGAAATTATGCTACTACAATCTGTTTATTTAGCTCCTGCGATTATCACTCGTGGGTTTGAGTTTTCTAACCGGTCTAGCTGGGTTATTTGGGTTTCTCCACATTATTCTATTCCTTTTCTCCTCCCTATTTAATTATAAATCTAATGTAAGATTTGTAGCTAATAGCTAGTATGTCTTCAAAAACCCTATGCTTAATCTCTTTAGGAGTCGGCAGCGTATCATACTATTCTTAAATTTTCTGGTTGTTTACACGAGTTTATCTGTATAATAATTTTTAATAAACATTTTTTTTTAAGTTTAGTTTAATTGTTTCCTAAGTTATCTGGTAAAACAATTTTGCGAATTTTATTTTTACAAATGGGGAGCTAATATTTTTGCTATATTATAAACAAATAAATATTTTTCAAATTTTTTTGGGAATAACATATTAGTTAACATAGAGTTATAAAAAATAACATAGAGTTATAAAACATAACATGACAATTGTATATATTTATGCAATTGAAACGAATGGCAAAAAAAAATCTTTCAAAAATAACTTGATAATCATAAGGTAATACTTTTATGTAACACTATTTTAATTACTATTGTTTTTAAACTTATAAGTTTTACCTAAAACATATAATTGAAAAGTGACTTATTTTTTATATCTTTACCATTTAAAATTACATTACGTTGACTTTTGATTTAAGTTAAGAAACTACCCTTTATTAAATACATATATACCGTGCGTGATATAATTACTCACTTTCTAAACTAATTTAGAAAGCTTTGCGATGAATTTAACAAATTATATGAACCCTTCATCGCATGTTTTGCAATGTACCATTTTTTATAAGTAATTTAAACTAAGAAACGAAATAGAATCTGTTTTAGCTTTTACTCAACGTAATGGATTTAAGTATTTCAATATTTTGTTCTATTATTGCAATATAAAATTATACTTAACAATTTTAAACTAGATTTTTTTACACTGTTTATCTATTAACACATTTACATAGACAATACATTATTTTGTGTTCTCCAAATTTTGAAGACATGTTGGATGGTTTTAAGGATATCTAAATTTAATTTTTGAAGCCAATTTCTTTCTAATAAGTATTCTCTTTAATAAAACATTTTTTCTCTAAGTTATTTTTAGGAGAATATTGTGATCAAAAACTATACAACTTTCCATATTATTTTACTATAAATAATGCTCTACTGATCATCAGTTACAATGAAAGAAGATAAATAAAATTACGATAACCTTAACATAACGTCATTGTATTTTCAGACAAAAATCAAAATTTATTTCGCCTACTCGAATATAATTACATAAAGAAAGTAGTTTAGATGAGGAAAGGAATATTCTGTGAATAATTAATCAGATTGTAGAGCTTATGGTTATAATTAAAAAGTTAAATTTGGAATCATCGATATGGTAATCGGATAAACTTTAGATAAACTTTAAGGTGCGCTATATTTCCCTTAACTAGTTTAGTTGATAGAGAAATCTACTTAAAATATTAAATAAAAATTCTGAAAAAAAATAGTTATGAAATCGTTGGGACTTGTTATTTCAATTGACATACTATATTATATAAACAATAAAAGAATATATTGGTATTCGTAACGTTAGGGTATTATTGTATTAGAGCCTCAACCGATTTTTCTCAATATTTAAAATTTTTAACGGCTGGTTATATCTAACGGTTAATATGTTTTAATATTAAGCCAAATTTCAGGTTTCCAGCTGAAACTATTCCGGTGAAGAGCCTTGTGGATATTTTTAGGAATATTTCTAGAATTAACTTTGAGAAACGTCTGAAACATCTAGTTCGTTAATCTTTTCAAATTGTTATGTTTTTTTATTTCCTATGCGATGCAAGAATTAGTGTCTTTAAAATGTTTATGTAATATTTTTATTGAGACATATACGGTTTAGTACACTTCATAATTTCATTCATAGATTTCAAATATATCATTGAAAATTTTTAAATTTCTGCGTCAAACAGCGTTTAAAACTAAGGTTCAGATAGATTCACAAACTAACAGGTATTTAAATAATCTTAGAATCAAGTTTTTATTTCTTTTTATGAATCATAATAGTTTTGTTGATAATCAGATAAGAAGTAAGATTGACATAAGTCTTACAATTTGATGGTGGTAGATCCTCGAATATAGACTCCTCGAATATATTTTTCACATAAAATTAGACAAAAGCTTCTACAAAATATGCAAAGTAGTTGAATAGAGCGAGTGGAAAAAGACTCGAACGTTAATAAACCTAATTACTAAGCACATGTTCTTTAAACTGTGCTGTTGTTATTATGTATAAATTATAAAAGAAACAGATTCCAGAACTAATTCTCATAAATAAAATACTAATGCATTTATGTATTGAAAAAATATAAAGTGTTTTTTTTTAATTTGATGTAGAACTTTTACACAGCACAGGTAACATTAACGAAGACAAAATATCTCTCTCATTGACACTAATATTTCATGACTATTCCGACGAAGCGAGCCTAAGTTATTAAAATGGATTCAGATTAAAAAGGAAAATGCTGCTACAGTAATATGAAATTCGTTGGTCTAGAAAACGTGAATTTAATTATATATTTAATCTACCTAGACGCAGTGCCTTGGCGTTATTAGGAAGATGGTGTTAGCCGGCATATAAAATTTAAACAAGTATGAAAAATATGAACAATTGTGTTAATTAAAAGATAGCCAATGGAAAAATTATCGATTGAAATTTTTATTTCCCACCTTTAATCCACTTTATTTTTTCCACGCTGAACGAGACATTCAATATTTCCTGATAATTGATGTGAAAATCTAAGCTATAATTTCCAAATATATGGCCAATCTAAAATTATAGTTTATTTATTATTGGAAAAAGTATAATATAGTAATAGATCAACAACATTTTATGTAGAAAGTTGAAAACTCACAAACTTACAGCAATTTCGACACAATTGAAACCAAGTATGAGTGGCTAAGCAATCGTACAATGTTATGGGTACATTTTTTTATGTAGAGTGCAAAAATGTTTATTAAGAATAATCTTACATAAATAGAATTTGGTCTATCTACGAATTAATGTAAAGATTCTTTTACCATAGCAAATAGGTAATTTTTTCTGTACCTCATCAAAAATTCATTTATTTTCCATTTATGCAAAGGTTTAAAAAAAAACTTAGTTTGAAAATTAAAATGACGCTATTAATATTAAATATTCAAGAACAATCGACCTGGTTAGCTAATTTACAAGTATTTTATGGTGCACTGTAACATAAAGATATTTGTAAATTTTATCTGAAATTTAATATATAACGTATTATGGTTTAATAAATACTTGGTAATAAAGAGTTCTAGTTGTCAACATGGAGATCAATAGAAAGTGTTAAAAAATTATTGCAAAAATAAGAATAATTGTATTTTTGTCCAGCAGACAAGAATACAAATTGTTGCTATTTGATTCTGGATACAGAAAATTTTCCAGTATATCTTTTAATAGCATGAGCATAAAAGTCTTCACTCCAATATGCCTTTCTTGTCGCTAGTTCCAATTTATAGTCCGTACCGTGTAGCATTTTTTCGCGCGAAGTTGTAATTTTGCATATTAAATATTAGACAGATGTAGCGCCTCCATTTATTATATATATTAAGCACACATACTTCAAGAATTATAGGCAACTAAAACTTTTTTATTAGATAATTTAATCAAATTCGGATAAAAAGCACAATAAAAGTATATTATGAAATAATGAAACCTCATAATCTTGGCACAAAGAGACTTCTACAATATTCTTTGCCAACGACCAACTTTATACTCTTCATGTAACGGCTTTATAATACCGCACGATACAATCACGAATTGCTACAATTACCAATGCTCCCTCGTAGGACGTAGGCGGTATTAACGTATACAACGACAAAGAGCTCACTGGAAAGTTAACGCGTGAACTTTTGTGCGCAGCCTTTAGGCCAAAACATGATTGATGAATGTTTCGGACGTAATTTCATATCACCATAACTTATGGGCAGTGGACGCCTTTCGCCTATACACGTACTTACATGAAGAATCCACAATGGTCTTATCGTGTAAAAGTAAAACCACATTAATATTAATACATACTCGTATGTTATATACTATATTATACAGTTTAACATTACTTTAAAATATAGAGGACGGTATTTCGGTAAAGTCTGTAGGTTATTATGAAATGTAAAATATATTGTACAATGCACAATGGTATGTATATATATATATATATATATATATATATATATATATATATATATGAAATATTTCAACAAAATCATTCAGCGAATCATAATTATATATTATATGTATATATATATATATGTATATATATATATATATATATATATATATATAAATATATACATATAATATATAATTATGATTCGCTGAATGATTTTGTTCAAATATTTTTTATATTTCAATAACTTATTTCAGAAAGGCCTTGTCAGTCATATCCGTGATAGGGTTTATTAGCCATAACAATATGCAGTTTTAAAATCGTACCCATGTAGAAGATTATAAATCTTCACCTTAACAAAATTTCGTCTTTGCATGAAATGGTAAAAGAAAATTCTGCAGTGTACATTATGTTTACATTGAAAATACTTATTTAGTATAATGCTATAGTATTTTGCACATTTTAGTGACGATGTTATAGAAGTTAAAGGACAGGGATGGCTTTATAGTATAAATGGAAAAATATGTTTCGAAAGTTGAGCATTAAAATTACTCCGGAAATAAACTTTGCTGCTTTTTAAATAACCAATTTAACGATATTCTATTAGATGAGGTAGGTGACTTCTTTTTTAATTTTACTCCATATGTAATTTTGCGTGATTACTTTACATCTTAGCGCTAAATTTTGTCGTAATAGGCCCAAGAACGAAAGTATAAATTGGTTGTGATATACGGACGGACAGACGTGATAAAATTATAAGGGTTCTTGGCTGAGTTTATGGAACTCAAAAAATTAATTGTCGACTTGAGTTTTGCCATATCTAATACCAATTATCAACCACTGTTAATAATAAATAAATTTGTGTCTAAAATTATTCCAGTCAACCAACCTACAGACGTGTGCAAGATATTGAAACTGTATAAGTTTTTGAAAGAAATCTCGTCAATTGATGGTTCGGAAAAAAACTATTGGCATATGTATATTGACCGGAAAATGATGGAAATACGATTTAAAGGAGAGAATATCGAAATAAAAGCTGTATAGAAACTGACGGAAGTAACAATTAAATTAATAACATATATAACATAATAATTAAATTTCTATAACAATTTAACTATTTGAGAAGTGGGTACAAAATGTCTATATTAGACCCCAACAAGGTAAAAATGAATGCTTTATGGAAAGACTTAATTGTGAAAAAAGCATGTTTCTTCGTTAGAATAATGGAAAATTCATGACGAAAATAAACACTTACTTCGAGTAGATTTACTGCTAACGAAATAAACCAAGACCGTTTTATTTGAATTGTGATCATAAATATTTAAAAATCATGTAACATATTTCCAAGTTCTGTCACTCTTTCATGATTTTATTTTTTCTACAGTTCTAAAGTTACACACATCATTTTATCCTTAAATATTTTCAGCACATTTCATAACATAATGACGGCGAAAAAAGTTTTTTCTATTCGTATAAATCATACAAAAAAATTAATTTAGAATAAACTTACTACTAACGAAATAAGCCACATCGGTTTTATTTCACTTGTTATAGGTATGATTATAGGTATGTGTATTTCCAGGTGCTATTACTCTTTCGTGCCTTTATTTTTCGATAGCTTTAAAGTTAACAATCATTTTATCATTTAATATTTGCGGCCTATAACACCACACAATCTTATCTTACCTTGAAAGTAAAATATGATGGAAAAAATATCCTTGCCCGGGCGAGAAAATTATTTCTTTCATTAGACGTCATTGCAATGACATAATGAATTATGATCTGTCAAAATTATTTTCGTTTTATTTCGAGGACAAAACTGAATTAAGTGTATTATTTTAATGCGACGGCAAAGCAAACCTGTATAAGTATACATAATTTAAGAAATAATATAGTTACCAGTAGAGATTGTTTCTAATAGAAAAAAAATGTTGCCTACGGTAGTATTGCGTTGGCGGACAGAATTTTTATATTTGACATAAAAACCAAATTCAAATCGATATTTTATTGATAATTTACATATTAGACAATAAAGAAACAAACAATAAATGTTTAATAAACTTGCAGATTAAGAATACAATATTATCTATTTTAAGGTAATTTTTTTTTCTTGCCTGCTTCGTTTTGCAAGCTATAAAATGGTTAAGGAGTTACAGTCTTAAATTATCAATGATCTAGGATCATTGTTGCTCCTTGCATGATTTCTGATAAGTATAATAATGAAATATGTGTTTAATAATTCGGTATATTTCATGAAAATCATACTGAATATTGCCAATGAAATTATACACAAAAACAGAAAAAAAATAAGAGCTGTGATAAGATTAATCAAGTTCCTAATTTATTACCGTTGTTTGTGTTGTATTTATACATCATTAACTCCAAATAAAGCCTGTTGTATTAGTCTGACAAGATTTCGTACGTAACAATATACATGTTACATATGAAATCTTGCCACGAAAAACTGGATCAGTAGCAAATAAGGTATCAGCAACTTATTTAGATAAACTAACTCGAATAAAAGGGCATGTAGTATACATGTGAATCATTGTAAAATTGTTATTTGTAGTTCAATTTAATATTACTTATAACAAGGAAAATATTTTAAATAACTTTAAAACATATATTTCACAGTATTTTTCATTACGGTTATTTAGATTTTATTAAAATATTTATATCATTTCAGAAAAAAAAAAAGTGTTTAAAACATAATGCAGAGAGACACATGGTGATTGTAGTTAATCAATCACCATATGTCTTTCTGCATTATGTTTTAAACACTTAATTTTTTTCTCTAAATCTGTATGTATAGACATAAAATTACCTAATTTAAATACCTAAATTCCGTTTCTAAGTTGAATTGTTAGAAATAATGTGATTTGTGAGCCCGCTTTTCTGACGAACACTGCTATAAACTTAATAGCTTGCCCATAATTTTTAATGGAGAATGCTTTAACCTAGTTATGTATCCTGTAGATGGTATTCTTATTTGTACTGGAGTAATTCAATTCTCAATCTCTACTTAAGATGCGAATTATGTCCGCAATTTTAGTGAAATTTATTTTCCCTACCGTACTAACTTCCTATAAAATTATAAATAAAGTAAATATTCTGTTTCGGACTATCTGATAAAATCTGATTTGGTAACGTTGAGCATTCGACTTACTTATATTTTCAAATACCAAAAGTTTAAATGCGTCATTGTTTCTGGAGGTGGTGATATAAATTTCTTTACATTAATTTCGAATAGGAAACAGCCAAACGTTGTCAAGGATTAAAGTAAATAGAACCTCAGAACTTAAATGAAACACATAAATCGATTCTTTAATATTTTCAGATTTTGCGTTGAAATAAATTTTCGCTCATTCGAATTTTATCCAAACTTTTAGGCAAAAAAAAACCTTTATTTTTTTTTTTATAACGACCTGTAAATAAAAGCCCGAATAATTAACTATAACACATGACTATGAAAATGTTTAAAACTAGTTAATAAAATTCATATAATTTTAGTATCTAAATAAGCCGATTGATTTATTCCTCTATAAAATGTATCCGTACTAAACAATTAATGTAAAACAATAGCGATCTTCGATCGTATCAATGGGATATGAAATTATGTTCAAAATATTCATCAATCATGATTTGTTCTAAAAGCTACGAACATAACCTCACGCTTAGGTTTTCTAGTACGTCCTTTATCGTCATATTTTGTGACGTTATTAAGATCGCGCTACGTTCTTAAACCGTTACACTAGACGGGTGGGCGGTATTGTTGGACGTTGTACGGAAATACTGTCAAAGTTCTAGCTTCTGTATAAGTTCTAGCGGGATACAACGAGTGTACACTTTTAAGAAATAGTTTGAGGTTGGGCCTTTTTTTTTTTTTTTGATTATCAGTTGTTTCGAAAAATTAATAGAATATTTACAAATTTTTATTGTTACCTTACGAAATATTTGATATTATTTTATACATAAACGTATGTATATTTTCCCCAAAACACCAAATATTTAAAATTCAGTGTACATCTATTATTGGAACCCACAATACAGTACTGAAAAGCGCTGGCATTAGCGATGATAATGAAACAGTTTTATGGAAAAAGGGGTGACTCAAGATATCTGCAGACTTTGAAAAGACCACAAGGAGCTTAGCCGATACACTTTGAGTGAACTTATCACAACACATATGCCAGCATGATTGAATAGTCAGGTATTTCTATTATTTAAATCCTCATTTTTTCACGATTTTATTACCGTAAAATAATTATAATTATAATCTGAGTTAGGTTCGAATATTATGCTCCTATATTTTAAGTTTGGAGATATCAGGATATTTCATATATGTACGAAATGTCTATTTTTTATTCTACGCGCAATTCTTACGAAGTGTAAAGTATACACTGCACTTCACAATAAAATTCAAATACTTTGGCAATTAAAGAGTTTCATAAACATTTTAGCTGATTTATTTCAGCTTGATTAACTTGACAACCTCGGAAAAGATTTCCTCATCTACTTTTTAACATATTATGTCACTATAAATAATATATGTGTAAAAACTAAAGTGCAGCTTATTGTGTATTTTTAATTCTTAAAGTAATAAAAAGCAGATATTGAAAAGATAAAAGCTTCAGTTTTTTTCCTGCATTTTGATTTATTTGATGTATACACATAACACATAAATTTAACTAAAATAAGACTTTTAGTTGTTCATAGGTTTACACTGTAGTTATAATTATTTTAGTTCTTTATAAATTTATACTGCTTGTGAAGCGTAAAATTCTGTGTGTGTATTACGCATATTTTTTTATTTCATAATATTATTTCTCTAATTAAGAGAATTTATTAAACCTTTATTTCTATAAATTATAGTCAATTACCCAATTAAACATAATGATTTTTTATATTATATCGTGAATAAATCCATTAGAAAAACAAAAGGAAAATGGAAATTGTCTTCAACCTTCAAAATAATCCAGATGAACAATTTGCCCCTAAACTGTATTTAACTAAGAAATATCAGCTGTTAATTCCAGCTAATATCAAAGATTCAGAATCGAAAAAGTATTCAGCGTACATGAGATTTAAACAGTTATATATTCACCTTCCTGAGACTGCGACGTGGTTCCGTATCCTGGTGATGCCAGCAGAACAGTTTTGTTGAATGTTTTAAATAATTTTTTTTATCGTTCACTCGATCTTGTAATAACATAGTCACAGATAGCTAATAGGGACAACGTATCTCCGTCGCGTATCGTAGCTGTAGATTTTATTAAAGCCAAGCTTGCGTTGAAGCAACTCTACCCAAAACTAGCATCATTGCTGATAGACTATCCCGTACGCAATTAAGGTACATTCCGATATTTTAATAGAACTGGTTACATTCATAGTAAATTTCTACATAATTCTCGAAACATATCTTTTTTTGGATTATTTCCTGAGTTGATAAAGTATTTGAAGTCGTTTAATGTAGCCGTATCTATTGTCAGTTTCAATCCCAAATGTCGAAATGCCTACACGGTTTACGTAACAAATATTCCACCGTCTTTGTTATCACCTCAATTTTTTGCTACGTAGTTTCATTATCAATGTTAGTGGATCTGTCTTATTTTGATTTTTTGAAGATATTTGCCGCTATTAATAATGCCACTCTCGTAAAGTTATTGAAAGCTGGTACTATTTTTGCAAACTTAATAAAATTTTCCGTCAATTATTTTCGAGCGGGAAAATAATACGTCTAATGAAGAAATTTCGTGTAATGGTCTTATATTACTGGATATAAGGTCAGCCAAGTTAATAAATTGGGCCCCTCTGGTTTCACGAAATGATATATTACTTGCATTTTGTTATCAGCACTACTCGTTGCCTTCTGTTTGCCGTTGAAGTGAAACTCTTAGGAGTAGAAAACCAATTTGATTACAGCAGTTTAGAAGTCACATAATATCCGTTGGTTTAATCAATGAGCTATATTTGAATTTGAGCAAAATTGCAGTTATGATATGCCCTCTCACGTGTCGTCTTGGTGCAATGATAAAATTAAACTGTACTCGAAAACATGTCAGCCATGTGGAAACTTGCTATGATTATGGACGTTTATATTATACTTTGCAAACAAATAATTCAAACTTGTCTAGTATCAACCGGTTGCTAGGATTTATCAAGCGATATTCCCACGTTTCTCATGAGAGAGGAAGTAATGGAATTTGCTTCACCTCTCTAGTCCATAGTATCCTTAACGAATGCAGTTATTTAAACCCCAGACGAACTTGCTTATGTACTCATGTCTGTAAATAAATTAAAGAATTTATTCAGTTTTAATTAAAAATTTATGGATACTACTCCAGTTTGTTTCTTTGAAATATTGTAATAAGCATGGTTGTGTATAATCCCCTTAAAGCTCAAGGGTAAATATTTTTATTATGCATTTTTAAAAACTAAATAATTATGTTCATAGCCCAAAATAGAGGCAATATCACAATATAGATCGACTGCACAGAGCCCATACAACACTGCATTTACATTTACAAGTGGGTTGTTGCCAGAGGCAGTCAATTTTGATATTTTTTCTGCTTTATTGATCGCTATAGGAACACGATTGTGACGTTACGTGTCGGAATTATCAGCTAGGTAGAATCTAATAAATATCGTAAGATATGGTTGCTATTCTACAAAGAATAGTTTAAATTTGGGAATAGTTTTGTTTAAATATTTTCCGAAATTACAAAGCTATTGAATAACAAATACCTATCCATCCAACTAAACTTTTGCCTTTGTGATATTAGTTAGAATTTTAATTGATACTTATCTTTTTTATTTTTTTGGTGAATATTATCTCAATAATTTTCTGTACTTTGGGCAAACTTGAAAGTTCAGCAAGAAATTTTTAATAAATAAAAACTTAGTCCTCTTTATTGTTAAACGCAAAAACATCTACAACGATGTAAAAGAATTTAGGCTTAAAAATACTATTAAAAACAATATTATTTTTCAATTTTTCAAAATTAAATGGAACCACGTTATGTAGTATTATTTAAACTTTATTCTTTTATTTACTTCATTTTTTTACTTACTTTATTCTTTTGGTTATAGGGGCATTTCACGCCAAGCGGACAACGAAAAAAAAGTCAGGTCGTGAAATTTGTTCATATTCTGTTTGATTATACTTCTAGTGAACATGGATGTGCACACCCATTTTTTTTTTCGTGTGGTGCTTTATTGTCGAGTTACGAGCTTTTGAAAATTAACAATGCATGAGGAATGCATTTTTTGGATGCTTATTTTTTTAATCAAACAATTTGTAACAAAACTTTATAAACATTGTTTCTTGAAGTTAAAAGTATGCAGTTTTTAATTTTTCCATAGAATTCGAAATTCGATTTTTTTTTACTCGTCGTAAACCGGAAGTGAAGATTCAAATCGATATTCGAGTAACTTCGACATATTTTTTTTTCAATATTTTTTATTAGAATTATAGCGTTATAAATACTAATACTCCAATAAAAAAATTAAAACGTGATCTCTAATAGTTTAGGATACAGAGCATGTAAAGTACATACACATCGCGCCCGGTTTCTAAGACGTTCGGGGTTATTTGTTAATACTTCGCTATTTACACTTCATTCGGTTATGTTAACATACAAAATAAATCAAAATCAACTGAATTAAATTTTTAAGAGTAAAATATATGTAATTGATACCATAAATATTTTTCATTAACGAATTCATACAAAACAATGACAATGTTGTGATATACGACCAGTAACGCCATCTCGTAGTGAGTGATGAAAGCTATTACTAACCCAGAATAATATCGTCGTTACTTGCTAGAAAGAGACAGCTATATGACGCGTAACTGTTCCGCTCGTAGTTCGAATTAACCGTTATTGTTAATTGAAGCTTTGACCGCTCATCGGCTAGACGCGTTACTATTTTCTATTTGATTTAAAATGGATTCTTACGGTGATCGGTGTTTTAATCCGTTTCTCATGGCTCGTCATAAGAAGCGTGTGAAAGTTAGAAAAATATCTAACGCATTAAGTGTAAAGTGGACAATTTCGCCCAATGTTAATTTCGCACCGATGTTTATAAAGTTTTGTTACAAATTGTTTGATTAAAAAAATAAGCATCCAAAAAATTCATTCCTCATACATTGTTAATTTTCAAAAGCTCGTAACTCGACAATAAAGCACCACACGAAAAAAAAAATGGGTGTGCACATCCATGTTCACTAGAAGTATAATCAAACAGAATATGAACAAATTTCACGACCTGACTTTTTTTTCGTTGTCCGCTTGGCGTGAAATGCCCCTATAACCAATATTGTCTTTGATAATTTTCCAGTGCATTTTTGGATAAATTAATTTTTGACTTCCAGATTTTAATAATCCTAAATAAAATATGAAGTAATCTATGCCAACAGCTAAGAAATATTTAATGACTAGCTGTGTCTACGATTTCGTCTGCGTTACATTTAGAATAATAATAAATATTAAAATTTTATTTTCTCTCATTTGTCGCTTTTGGCGTAAACAATAACCATACCAAATTTTAGGAAAATCCGTCCAGTATATTTTATGTGATTGAGAAGCAAATTACCATACAGAGAGACAAAACAGAAAAAATTCTAAGAACAGATTTTATTATTTCAATTATCATTCGATACGTTAAATCAATCACTCTTAAAATATTTTCCATGTTTGAATTTACTGTTACAATTTATTAATACGTATAGATAAGAATTTATAGCAATTTTCTTTCGTTAATAATAAATTAATTTTTAAAAAACATGAAAGATATGCTTATTTTTAATAGTACCTAAAAGGAAAGGTTTTTTTATGGTATAAAAATTAAAAATTTAGTTTTTTTTATTTTACAGAAAAATTATGATTAAGCTGAGTAATGATTAAGCAAGGTAAAATGGAAAGATAACTCTTTGATATTACGTACGAAAAAACATGTAAAAAGTCACAATTTTTTTATTTCAAAACAATATTAAAAATAAGGTGAGAAAATAACGGGATGAAAACTTGTATCAGATAACTTTTGATAATTTAAAATTACGAATGAAATATTATTCAATCACGTTATACAATAGAACATGACAGTAACATTTTAGTCATTATAATTTTTTCGTATATTTAACGAAATAATATTTTCTATATTTCGCTTATAAAATTTTACATAATATTTAAAATGTGTCAAGGAAACGGCACGACAAGAACCTGTAACGATAATATACAATCAATTATTTAAATGTATTTTTGGCCTGGTAATATTAATAGTAGTTTCCTCGAAAGCTGTAAACAAAAGATTACGTATTACCTTTCTGCGAAGTCTTCAATCGTTGTATAGTGTTTTATTATTAATATTGTATTATAGATGCTGCGGAATGAAATATCGATAAGCTTGTCAGCCTCTGGTTATGACGTATCTGGACATAAAATATTTACAATGTATAAAGCTGGACTGTATTTTCAGATACTGTGTAGAAATTGTGCTTAAGTCTCACCGCTCTAAGGTTGGCAAGATTTTATTATATTTTTCTTTTACCTAGGTTGCGAGCGAAGCTTTTATAAAAGTCACTCTTTTGTTGCTCACGATATATTTTTCGGAGTTGCATAATATACCAACACCTCAGTAACTTTATAAAGTCAGCTAGTCCGATTATCAAGCCGTACAGTTTCTATCGTTTTGGATCTACGTACACAACATTTTGTAAATAAAATTTCATACAATTTTCACAAAAGAATATGTAAATAATTACAAAAAAAATTCAGCGTAAAAACTTATAAAACGGCAATCACAGTTCAGAGTAATTGCACACACCGCAGGTTTGCTTTATTATCGACTTCCGCGCCAGCCTCGAGTTTTGATAATAGAAACAATTTTAGCTCGGGTATTTTTGTTAGTAATAACATTTCAATATAATTTTCTGGGACGAGAATTCTTTCTTCAAAAAAGCTTTCAAGCACGAGTAGAAACCACATTGTAATAGTTGGGTACACATTTAGGGTCTTATAGAGTTTTTCTAATCAACATTTTTACGATTATTAATTTTCACAACATAAATGTGTGGTCTGCTATATCTTTAAAAGGTGTAAATACAAATTAATTTTAATGATATATTAATCTATATTTGCGGTCAGAAAAGGGCGAGTTTGTATCGCGCAGCGTGACACGCATCGCGCATGTCAGACGGCACGCAGAGCACATATAAGTAATGTATTTAAAATGTTCATCAATACAAATAGAGAATTCATATAATTTCATATTCAAGTGACTGGTAAGTGAAGCATATTTTAATGACTAGAGAGATATATGTATGCTTATGAAGAACTTATCTTCATCTTACAGGTAAATAACACATAATAAATTAACTTTTATTTGATAGCATACACATATTTCAGTGACTGTTAAGTAACTTTTCAGTCACTAAATATGCGTTATTTACCTGTTACGTGAAAATTAATTCCTCTAATCGTGTAAATGATTAAACAGCAAGGAAAACAACTCGCAGTCGGAACAGAAGAGAATCGGAGAGTTCTGTGGAGTAGAAGCACAATCCATCCAAGACCTATTATTGTTTCACGCACTGTTTTGGCGTGCAATTGAGCATCATCCTGCAAAAGGCATGTTGCTTTGATTTGTACGAGATTTACCGAACATTTGGTATATTATATGGTCACAAATGACTTAAAAGTAGTTAATTTATCTAACTTCAATTATGCAAAAAATATAAATTTTCAAAATGTTCCTGTGCTTTTAAATTTTTTTTTGTAGCTACCCATTGCAAGAAACGCAACGTAAGGTCAATTTAACATGAATCAATTTATAAAGAACTACATTTTTTTTAAAAATGATTAATAAACTCTAGGGTACGATTTTTTCAATAATTTTGGTTTATTCTAGATTGATTACTTAGAGGTCATCTACCCACAAGCTTTGACTAAACCACTGACGCAAGGACGCCTATATGATCTAAAAAGGATACATTTAATTAAAACTATTTGTTTCATTGTAGATAATTTTATGAAAGCATTAACCTCCTTCTATTCTACAGATCGCTAAGATAAGAAAATTTAAAAAAAAAATGGAACATGATCTAATTTCAAGTTAACTGTCAATACTCATTTTCACTAATATAGTTAACCAATTAAAAACTTATTATTAGAACTCATTGAAAATAACCATCACCCCCATACTGATAATGCCCCCTATATATTACAAATAAATACAGAAGGTAATAAACTTAATATCCTAGAAACATTAGAAATAAACAGACATAAAAAAGACGCCAAGGTTAACATATTAAATGAACAACTAAATATAATATCATCACCCATTCTTAATATCTTCTAGATATAATATAAATATACAACATTGATACTACAGTACCCTGGAAATTGTTTCAGCACAAATACACATATAAATATAAGTATATATATTAAAAAAAAATTAAAAGAAATAAATAAATAAATATATGAATACACAAAACCGGAGATATGTAGAATTAGTGTATTACCTTGTCCTTACTTTCAAATAACCTTGCTTTTGTATAAATATATTACCGATAATAACTTCCATTTAATTTTATTACATACACTGTAAAGTTTGTATTGTATAACCTTATATAGTAACAACAATTGAACTTATTACCCTAACTAAAATACTGGTATATTGTATAACTCTCGGAAATATAATATAACCTACACTGCTCCCCTGCAATAAACTCACTAACATAAGCAATGGAAAAATCCGCAAAAACCAGGCTTCCGCTATTGTGTTTGAAACATATAAATGCTGTTGGTTGTTCCTAAGAGTTAATCTTTGCTAATATCCCACCTAAAGATGTAATACAACGAAACCTAAGTTGTGGTAAAGAAATTAAAGAAAGTAGAAATGATACTACATCACGTAGTTTAATTTAATTGTGGATCATTGTCCTAATAAAATGAATTTTTTGACATTTTTACTTTCTGTCATTCATTGAATAATTTTGTATTAAACCGAGGTGCATAGCGTCCTATATATTCATCCTTTATAAACAACCATTGAATAAACTAAATTTACATTAAACATACTTCCTTTTACGTTACATATATTTAGAAATTTGATTTTCTTTGTGCACTTACTAGTTAAGGCGCAAAATTAAGCTTTCTTTATAATCTTGCGAAAGAACAAGTGAAATTAATATATTTTTTATGGAGTTCTAAAGATATATTATTAACATAGGAACACAATTTCAAAATATAATTTTTTTAACACTTTGTAGAACTACAAAAACTTCTTTAACAGATTGATCCTGTTAACTGTATACACATTTAACAATAAAATTGTAAACTAGCTGCATTAGAAGGGGTAATATCTATAAAAGTTGTCGTCAAAGCATCTAGTAGAAGCTTACGAGTTGAATCATTGAAAAGTGTTCATTGCATAAAGATATAAAGTTGCAATTTATTTTGCAATAATGACACTCTACTCTAGGTTATTATAGTTTTATAATAATAAACATCAAAAGCATGGGTCGCAAAGATTGCCCATGTTTTCTTCCGGAGTGCACGCTGTTATAATATGACGCTTTATGGCGACTAAGAGGCAATAGAAAGTTAAAGCGAGAGTTTACGTTTACATCTTTCAAGGCAACTCTGATTTATGAATAATAAGGACGTAATTTTACATTACACTAACTCCTACGACAAGGTATACTCGTTATTTCCTTGCCATATTTTAATTATATCACATAAATTGTTAATTAATAGTAAAAATAATATGGTATATTTAACTGCAATACAATAAGAAGATTTATTGCTTTTATCGCAATATATCTTTTATATAAAAAGAGTGTATTCAATTTAAGTAAGAATATGTTCAGTTTATTTTCGAGGGTAATGGGTATAATTTAAGTAAAATCCAGGAATCTTATAGTTATATTATATTATGATGGATTTTCAACACTGATACCATTATTTTCATCTTTTTGCAATCAGCGTAACTTTTATTATCAATATTTTTGAAAGCTTTCAATATTGTTATTGAAATTAACAACTACGAGAAATTACTACAGAGAAAATTACTCATGTAATTTTTGTCCGCGAATCTAAATACTTTTTGCATTCTAACCCAAAATATAATCAATATATGTAACATGTGATTTTGTAAATTATATAAAAACGACCGTTTCTGCATCCTACTAAAAACTATATATATATATATATATATATATATATATACATATATATATATATATATATATATATATATATATATACATATATATATATATATATATATATATATATATATATATATATATATATATATATATAGTTTTAAAAAGGAATTAGATGTTTCAACTTTACTGAGATACTAGAGATATTATCTGATATGGTAGTGGTAATTAAAATTAGAAATGTTCTATTAGAAACGGTGTATAGTGTTAAATCTCAATAAAACCATAAGGTTTGTTATTTTCAATAACAGTTTCTTAAAGTAATTGTAAATGCCGAAAAGTTGATATCATTTATGTAATCTTGAAAAATGTGGTCTGGATTATTGCCAATATTACATTCTTTAAATATACCAAATTCAAAGTCTTACAATATTTCATCTCACTTTAAATGATATCAGCTTTCAACACAATATCAAAGTCATTAGTTTTTTTCTTTTGAGACCGTTTTAGATTTGGGAAGTTTGATGAAAATTTTAGCCCATATAGGCCTTTTTAGTGATCAAGTAAATTTGGAGAAACTTTGGAAATAGTGAATTATAAATAACATGAAATGAAGACAATCAGTGACATTATAGTGGTTATGAGTATACACATAAGATATCATCCAAATATTATTTTCAACGGATTCATTGAAAATCGTATGAAATTTTATCAGGCGATGCATAGAAAAAAAGAGCAATACCATTGAAAAAAATTGGCATATCCAAAATAATGTTCACATATAAATATTAAATGATGCACATTACCGCTATATGACGCTGATATTAACTCTATCCATATAATATATTCCTTTTTGTTGTCATTATTATATTTTAAAACTTGAGAATAAATAAATGAATTTGATTTATCTACAGTATTCCTCATTTGGAAAATAATACTATAAATGTAAGTGTTATCTCTTAAGTTTACGCCGAAATGAGGTTTATTGAATATAAAGTTATGAGCAAGTTGTTTTAAATTTCTGATCAGAGTGACTGTGCAATATTTAATGATATCAACACTACAATTGGCGGATATTTTTTCTCGTTGACAGCTTTGAAAAATGACAATGTGTTTTTTTTTTAATTTAGACGCTTGAACTTTTTTAACGAACTATTGCTCTTATAATGGAATAACTAAATTTATTGGAACGAAATTCTATATGGCACATTACGCACTTGCAGAGAGAGGTAGCTCGAAAAAGTGTTAAGAAGAAGATTTCGACCAACACTTTTGCTACAGTATAAAAGTATAAGATCGACCGACACTTTTGCCACAGTATAGCCGTTTCCGTGTTTACAAATTGCCACAGGTCGAAAATTTGAAAATATTTATAAGCTCTCTTGTAAACCAGTCTATCTTGTAATAGGTATATATATGCTTTGACCTCCCTTGTAAATTAGTCCATGTATGAATGTAAAATATAACGAACTTCGTTTAGCAGTTACATGAAAAAACAGCAAACATGTAGCCAGACATTCGTAGCGGTGAAAAATGGTTTATGGAATGGCTATAAAAGAGGTTACTTTTTCTATAATATGTTTTGATCATTTAGTTCGTAAACGCCAGACAACAGCGAATGAGCCACCTCTTTTATTTAAATTTATTCCAAAACTCTATCACGGACTTATTCAACATAATCTTGGAAAAAAAAAAGAATATATATATATATATATATATATATATATATATATATATATATATATATATATATTATATATATATATATATATGTATATATATAAATATATATATTTATATATATATATATATATATATATATATATATATAGTATAACATGTCATAATTCACTCACTATTTAATCAATCTTAATTTAAAAAAACGGGCAACAAAACGAAGCCGCTTGGCGTCGTTTTGTTGCCCGTGTCCGTGGTCTGACGCACATTATAGCCTACATTTTGTTCATTTTTATGTAACAAATTTTTGTGTATATCTTCAACAAATCAAAGTCGTTTCACATCTTGATGCAAGGGGCTTATTCTCGAGCAAACTAGTGATGCAAGAGCTTATTCACCTTTCTATATATTTTAACTCACGCAATGTAACTACAATCTATAATAACTGATAACTTTAAAACTACGGACTAACGTGAAGGAAAAATATTAAAGACTCCACGTTTGTGGCAATAGCAACTCTCAACTGGAAGTTAGAGATTCTATTAACAGCCATTTTTAATCTAGAACTACGAAGACAAAACTTACTGACCGGTAATTTAATCTACTAGTGAAAGTAGTTCAAAAATAACAGTGTAAAGGCCCGGCGTGATGAAGATTTAAGTAACCTATTTCATTTGAATTTAAAAATAAACGTGGTTATCAACAGTTGTTTACCAACTTTAAAATGTCATAGAAATTTTTTATATACATAATAGACCATATCACAACAATTAATTACTTGAGTTGAAAATGTAACAAATAATTTAAATATACAGACTCCACTCAATCAACAATTATGTATAAGGTTACATTTTTAAAAATAAAACGTTAATTTAAAGATGTTACCAGAGTTTAAATTGTGATTATCTACACGTTACCTACTCAGAGTAAAACCCTCGAAGCCCCCTTGAACTAATTTTATTCGATTAGTTCAGTACTCTAAGCAAATAATTTAATTTGACTATTTAAATTGAATAGGTAACAGAAGTTGAATAAGTTATATTCCTTTTCTGGCATGGTTATACGAAAGAAAACGATAAAATTTAAAATGGTAAGCTGGGCAAATTACAGGTGAAGTTCACTGAAAAAATTCAACCAATTTTGTCATTTGAAAAAAACTACCTTACTCATATCGACGTTTTTTTTCAAACTTTTATTTAAACCGCAGCAAGAAATTGCAAATGACATGGAAAATATGTGTTTCCTCAATAAAATATCTGCAACACAAAGTTCGTCCGATTTGAAAGAAAAGCAAACCAATCCCAGAAAAATAAATTACTTGAACGTATCTATGGAATACAAAAAGGCTTGGATGAGATATTTAAGACGTGATTGATTTTTTATATTTTTGAGTTTTATCTAATAAACAAATTTAGAGATATAAGTTATTAAATTAAACGTATCTAAATTTTTAAAAAAAATCGACGTTTGCAGAAACTGCATTTAGAAAGAAAATAGTAAAAAACTCAAATACATCTATCGGAAAATAAAATGTATTAAAACACCTGAGGAACATAAAATTTATAACACTTATGGTACTATTGAATAAAATGAATAACTTACATCAAGAATATTCACTATACATTTGATTTTTGGTTTCGATTATTAACATCGTCCATTTATTGGTTTTATATTTTATCGATATGTTTAATTCATGTTTATTAATTTAAAAATCTTCTTCATTATCTTACACTCCAAAAAACTTTGTTTTTTTTAAATTAAAAAATATTAATTTTTCTTTGCATTTTTTAAAATTTCAATAAAAACAAATTCTTCCACCTATTTCAGCTTCACAATTATAAAAAACTATTGGTAAAAATTGATATTTGTGTGGTACTCATTTTTAAGTCGATTAGACCAAGAAAATAATAAATCTTTGTTATTTTCAATTATTGTTGTTAAGTTTTATTGTCATAGATATCGTGCACAAATGCCAAATTTCAAATCAATTGGTTATGAGAAAACAATAAAAAATAGATTATAATATTCATATCGGGGTTTAGTTACACGGAGGCGTTTGAAACATGAGACACAAACGTGATGAAAAAAATAATTTTCTCTTGAGGTAAAATGGAAAATAAATGTTCGATCTCTGACTGAAATAAATGTGAAGAAGTTACGACATGGCAATCTGTCCGCATTGTAGCCTAATGTTATAATTACTCGAAAAAAAAAAGAAATATCTGGTTTAAACTTAAATCAAGAAAGCAAAAAATGTGTATTAAATCAATTTATTTACTTACTATTATTTCAGAAATTTTAATATGTTTCAAAAATCCCATCGCAAACCGGAGTCGGTGTAAATTTCAAGTACATGAAATTTGGAGTTACGATTGATAAAAGAAGCAATTTTGAATATCTTCAGTACAAAATTAACACTAAAAAAGTGAGTAATTCTCTACTGGTATTTACGCAAAAATACATGTTAAAATTTTGATTTTTTTTTCCAATTTTATTAACGGTAAATGAAACATGTGAGTAACTTGTCTGAATAATAAAATTCCTATATTCGAAAGTAATCTAAATATGCAATAAAATTAAATAATGAATATATTATGTGCTACGCACAAGTAAGAATGTTTCTAGTATACCACAACAAAAATATTTTATGGAAAATGTATACACGGGTTGACGGAATAAGGTGTTGCTTACACAAGAAACTTCTAATGTTTTAAGTATAATCAGTGTAAAATTAAGTCTGACGAAACGGGTAGTTTTCTACCGTTGCCTATGCGGAAATACGTATTTAATTGTTTTTATATAATTCTTTTTTTTTCTCAACGGTACGTCGATTTTTTCCATAGCTTGTCTTGATTAATAAATCTTTACATTCGATAATAAACGAAATATGCAATAAAATAATATTGTAATCGAACCTTTCAATTTCAATAAATATGTCGATAATAATTAAACGTAGCATATTCAAATTATTTTAATGACAATAATATTGAAAAATTCGGTGAACATTCACAAATTTACGGTGTGTTTATGGTAAGAGTACAAAAATATCGAAACGATCCCTATAGATCGTTACGCGGAGTCCCCGTTGATTAAATGTAGTTAATTTCTCACAATTAAGGACATGTATATTGCTAACTACGTAATGGACTATGCTGGACTTGCTTGAATTCGTTCTATTAGCTTCCTGATATCAATCAAGAGTTGCTCATACCTCCTGCACTATACCTCACAAACTTTTTCTTTGAATTTCTTGCAGTTCAATAAATTGCATCACTGCAATGAAACGAATGTAATTTTGAAAATTTATATTATACCACAATTTCGTAATAAATGGAAAGGTTCGTGAAACTGACGAGTAAATGAAAGTGAAGACGGGAAATAAAACGTCACGGAATGATGTTGTTATGAAAAAGTTAGTAAGAAGAAAGCACCCTCGAGTTTTCAACAAAGTTTCGTTAACAAATTAACTCAAAACTAAATTTAGCTTATCATAGTCCGTAAATAAGATTAATAGAACGAAATAAGCGCTTGGAGCTGTTTGAATGGGAATACAAATTGAAAGCCGACTGAAGAGCCTGTCTGTTTTATTTATGAAGGTATAGTTCTGTATGCACTGACCTTTGTATATTGTTTTTAAATTATACTTAGGATTACTGAGAATAACTAATATTTTATTATTTTTGTTATGTGCATATTTTATGTGTACGGAATTTAGCGTAAAGTTTGTACAGTAATCTTTAGAATATTATAATTTTCCTCTATTTATATATAAATATATATATATATATATATATATATATATACACGCCGTGTATATATTTAGATTTAAAAAGATAAAGTATTAAATTGAACTTTTTTCTTTCATCCCATAACAATTTTTATTTCATGACGCCTTTGGGCCTTTTAAAAATTTTTCTGTATTCGAAATAATACTCAAAATCTCTCAAAGAAATCTCTCAAGACTTGCGTGCGTATGTGCGTGTGTGTGTGTTTGTGTATATTTGTGTGTGTGTGTGTTTATATATCGACAAAATTTAAAGAGGATAAATAAGGAGAAGAGAAAAACAAAGCTTTTCCTTTAGCTTAAAACCGGTTCAAAATAATTGATTGTATTTTCATTACAGGAATACAGAAATTTGAAATTGGAACTTATTTTGAATTTGAAATTAAAAACGAAGGCAACCAAGAAATCTCACAAAAATGCCATGATTTCAAAGCCACTACACATAATTTTGGATGCTACTGCAATTATATAAGAACTGTAAAAGCGAAATTAGTATCGATAGAATTATTATATATTCCTGAAAAGAAAATAGATGAAACAGATACTTTATTTTATTTGTTGAGATTTAAAAAAAAATTTATAAATGGCATGAGTAGATTAGATCAACAGCATCTACACTCGCCATCAACCGATCAAACATAAGTTTGAAATAACACTTGTATGACCTTACACAGATTATAATGAGAACTGATTTTTATTTCACAATATGTGTGGTTAATATTACCACTGATAGCTAATAAAATTGCTTAACAAATAATCCTTTGATATAACGACCGATTTTGTAATTATATATTAAAGATAAAAGACATCTTTGTTTTATGTACTTAAAACAGGAACCGATGTTCGTTCTTTTCTAAATTCTGTCATCGGCGTTATTTTGTATTTTGACCAATCTTTTTGTTCTACTTGATACTCTCAGGAAAGTGCACACAGAGTTATTGGATAGTTCATAATCTTCTGCAATGTCGTAATATAGGAATAATTATTTTTACACTGCAATTGATTCTTTGTAATATTGTTCCACCTGTCTGATGTTACTTGCTAACTTATCCACCATTTTAGATTTGCAAGATAAGTTAGAGAAAAAATAAATGAAAACAAAAAAGGAATGGTATTTACCATTAAATTATCATAGTCCTTCTCAACATTTTTATTCCTGACCAGGATTTCGATTATAATGTCAACGATTTTAAATTTATTTAAATTACCCTAAATGTGAGTAAAAATACATATAGTTTACCTTGAAGCATGATAAATATTATATTTAACTTTCTGATTTAAAACTTAAAAACTATTTTCTTTTTTTCATTATTTAATCGCAAGTTCTCCGTGCGCTCCAACAGCTCATTTTAAATGAAAGCTTTCTGTCTAAGGGGAAAATGATATAAACTTGTTCTCAGAAACTCTATCAAAAGAACTTTTGCTGTGAAATTCATATTTACCAAATATTAAAAGCTGAATTAAGACCTCTTTATACTGATTCCAATTAAAACTAATATAAAGCAAAGTGAAAATATTAATCTGAGTAAAATTAAACTTTAGGTTCTGATATTGTTGACTGAATCTCTTTTATTTTTACAACTCTATTGAATTATATCACTTTGATACCCGTCAGACGATCTATATATTTATATTATTTATTTTTGTCAGTATGAATAAACAGTGATTAAAAGTATAAATATATCCATGAAGATTGAGAATAAAAATAAGGTATATACAATATATATATATATATATATATATATATATATATATATATATACGTATACATATATATATATATATACTATTCAGAAAGGTTAATTACAATCGGAAGATAACGACTACACAATTGACTCTTTGGAAGTTGATAAACAAGTTATCGGTATTGCTTCCTGGCCTAATATTTGTCGATTAACTCAGATTAGTTAATAAATAATTTTATTACGTAACATTACTAAAATTTTATTAATTCTTTTGGTTGCTAAATACTATGTTATTTGAGAATAGATAAGCTATGGAATATATTAGAAATACTATGAAAGTTTTTGAAAATATCCGCGAGAAAATCGTCAAAACTGCTAATTACATTTAATTTTCCAATTTGAAGCCAATAAAACATTAATAGAAATTTACCCAGAGCTTGCTGGAAAACCGTAGCGATTATTTGAATCCTCATAATTATTCACGATATTTTTTAAAAAAATTATGATAGGTAAAATAAAGAATTTATGATGGGTGGTGAAACATTTTACGGTTGAATAGAAATGTCACACCCTTAAATGTTTATATCTTACTATGTTTACGAAGGAGTCATGGTATAAACTCTACTCTTATTTAATAGAATTAATTTTGTTAAGTATCTTGAGGTCAAGATCAATTATGCATTGCCTTTTCAGTATTTTAATTGATGCTTTTCTTGCTTTGAATTCATTTTTCATACCGTTTGTATTAAAAACGGTACATAACTGATATCACATCGACACAAAATAACATTGAAGCATACGTGAGCCCCACTTCAGTTGCGTGTGCTTACGGTAATATAACGCGCAACTTGCGGTTTTTTAACGTTCAATTCAACGCGTTATATTACCATGGCAATGGCTTGACAAATAGTATGATAATTGTAGATAAATTACTATTTTTTTGTAATGGATAACATAACCTTGAATGTTTTTATTTAAATAAAAACATTATGTGTAGCAAAAATGAATTCTTAAGTTATAAAATAAAAATAAATTTAACCTATAGATACTTTATTAAAAATATTTTCTTTAAATTTATAATATGATTTATTCAGACTTCTCCATACAGTATTTTACGAGATTGGATGGATTTGCAAAATTTTTAAGACTTATAAAAAAATATCAAAACGATCACAATTATAAAAGTTGGTAATAAATTTTTGAAATCGCGCTTTCATTTGATAACCACCGCAATCATTTTGATTATTAGAAATATTGATATATTCAAAACGAACTTGCTAAAATGTGTGCTTATATATATATAAGCACACATTGAATGACAATTACTTGTTTCAATAGGATTTTATTACATAAAATCCTATTGAAACAAGTAATTGTCATTTTTATTGAAAATGTTTTTAAATTCTAGACACTTCAACACCTAATTCTGAATATCTTTTTAAATAGAATTAAAAATAATTTCATGATGAATTGGATTTAAGGAATCGATGTCGATAAGCTAACAAAACTGTGTCAAGTATCAGGTCGGTATCAATAGTATTTGCTGAGACAAACTGCCGTAACTTTCGGACATATACCGAAATCTCACCATAAGAATTCTGTTTTTAACTTGTAAGGAGATTAAATGTTATTCTAAATTCTGTCTGCCTTCATAATTTTGGGAAGGTTTATAAAAGACATGAAATATTATATAACCAAATTATTGGTTATTTCACTTTGTTTTAGCTCAGGCAGCGACGATGAAAATGCTCGAGAATTTACGAATGTATAGAGTTCTCGAGGAATTCACGCAAACTTATCGATATTATGTTAGCTTTTTCAATTAAAAAGTTATTACTGCCATGAATTAAAAATAAATAATATATTGGAGACAGAAACAACTTAGTTAAAATGTCTTTTGTCCACGACATCTACGGCTTCAAAATGAAATTGTTATTATCAATTTAAAGGAGAAACAGGAATAATAAATTAGTTTCACACATTCCAAAATTAAAATTTTGGTAAAAACATCTTGTTGTTCCAGAGCTGCGGTTAATTTTTTTATTGACATATCATTAAGAGGATAAAAGAGATTTGCCACAACTCGGCAGACATTATTTTTCAAGTAACTAGTTTTTTAAAAAAAATTATTTCATAAGATACGTTACATTAACAGATTTTTTATATTTTATACAAGTTATATCACAAAAGCTCCTGACTTCTGACAAAATTTTAAATCTAATTTATGTTAATACTTAATTAGTATAAATATTATATTTTCAATTGTTTTTAAATGAAACAACAAATTTCTTTATTACTATATAACAGACCATACTTCAATTCCTAAATGTTTCATGCTGTATTATTTTATAAACAGTATAATATATAAAGTAAAATAATATGGTATAACTTTTTATAGAAGAAATATTATTCAAATTCTTCTCAAAAGTTGGTCTAGTGGACGTTAGCTCTAAAAGCAATTACTTTAAACTGAAATAAATGTGGCATAATAATTGTTAGTAAATATTTCTGAAAACTTGACTTATATCCATACTTCAAAATATAACTTAGAGTTATGTAAAAAACATTTAGTCATCTAGGGAGCAAAACTTTATAGCAAACTAGATTCGGATATCTGAAATATTTCTTAATTAAATAATTAAAGTTTGTCTAAAAAAAAATTTTCAAACAAAACTTATTCCGGTTGCCGCAATTGTAAATGACACTTCACTTTTCTATTTTAAAAATCAATACTTATTGTTCTATTGCTACATCAAGCCATGCAAACATAGAATTAACCAACTCGCCACCATGTTCAAAATATTAGTTTTGTTCAGCTATATTTTCATTAATAATTTTCAGTCACTTACCTCAAATATTTTTTTCAAGAACTCCTTTTGGTTGATATCTCTGGTCGTAATTAATACTACATATCTACACTATACATATTTCCTTATAAATGTCATCTCTATATTTAACATTTGTAAACTTTCGTGGAATCTAACTAACAAGTATTAAAATTTTGTAAAACATTTCCTCTTTGGTGGAATTAAAAATGCTTATAAATATTCAAGTACAGATTAAGATTATTCAAGATATCACAAATGATTCGGTATATGCTTAAGCCACTGCAAAAGTTTGGTTAATCTAAAATGAGAATACGAAAGGGGAAATTAGAAAGTGTCGAATTTAAAAAATAGGAAAAGGAAATGTGATATTATAATTGATTATCCTAGACGTATTTTATTACGAAGATTCAAGAAAATGAAACACAAAGAAATAATAGAATACAAGATCAAGTATCACTTATGGTAGTTTAATTAGAGAGTAATAAGCTTATACTAAAGCTGAAAATAAATTCCGCAAAAAATAGAAGTTAAGTTCAAGTCCCTGTACAATGGCAGAGATTGATTTTTTATGATTTAAAATTATAAAAGCGATAATTAACAATTATAACCATTTGTCCTTTTATTATTCTTTGATTTACCATTAAGGGAAGTAAACTATTATGCAAACCCAAATAAAATATTTCGAAATATTTAAAATTTTTCTCAATGATTACTTCCTTTGTGATTCTGTATCATATAATTTATTTGATATTAGAGGTAAAGTAACAAATATTGGCTGTGATGCTTTGTGTACTTACAAATCGCTACTTTGCCCATTAAACAAATTTCGACACAATAAAAGTACAATTTTTCAGTATATATCCATCAATAATATTAATCCTAGTGATAAAACTGAAAACAATGTTTCACTCTGCAAAAAAATTTCGAAGACTTACAATGTTATACTGCCATCTAGATGATAGTAGTAATTGTTACACAGTACTTAATGAATGAAAATGTAAATCGATTTTGTTAGAAAAGTAAAGAAATAAAAAAAAAACAGAAATAGTATTTCTAACCATACTTAAATTTTCCTCGTATCCTCCCATTCAAAACAAATACATGATTACTTAGGCTGGTTAAGATTTCTAATCTTAATCCCAGTGCATAAATTATTTAAAAATGACCAATTATGACTTATATTTTTTTCAGTTACCTACCATCAGACAAAAGCACACATGCTTAAAAAAATTTAACCGATTTTTCAAATTTCCCAAGAAATTACGTTTTTATTTGACGAACTCTTTCGCAGACGCTGAGCTGTTATTTTATTCAGAGTCATTTTAAGATCAATTTGCTGCCACTTAATCTTCGAAATGGACGCGTAATTCAACTTTCAGCAGAGTCTAGCGCTTTTAAATTGATTTTTTATTTCAAAATACTCTAATAATATTTCGAAATGGACATAACAATTTAATCTCGACTTAATAGTTTTAGTTAGGAGCAATTTTTCGCAAATTCAAATTAATTTATGGATTTGAATCGATTTCACATTAATAACCTTTTTTTTTCTTATTTCTGTGAACTATTTTTACAGCGTAATATTGAACATACAGCGTAATAGCGAAACTAGACTGAATATTTAAAAATACTTGTGCGTTGAAATCATTTTCACTAATTATTTTTATTTTTTTGTCACATTTTTAATGCATCCAAATGATCATTTTATTCTACACATATCCAACCTAAAATTAAAATGTTCTTTATAAAATATAATTAAAATACCAAGATGATCAAAATTGTTTTTCTTTGAAGCGTACCAATCACTAATTAAAAAGTAATTTCAAGAAACATTTTTATTATATGCATAATCGTCTCTATTTCATAAGATTTACATTTAAATATAATTTTTATTTTTTTAAGATATAAATAATTTATTTCTTAAGATTAAATCAATCCATAAAAACCTGTTGTTATCTATATTTAATATTGCATAATTGCTGCTTTCGAAATGGATAAAAATCTGTGTGAAGCAAAAGTAAAGCATGGTCTGTTTGAAGCAAAAGTAAAGATAGGTTAAATTTTTATACTATAACAATTACAAGGATGATCGTTAGGAATGTAAATAGACTTTAACAGTCACAACAAAGGAAAAGAATAAAAAATACATGAAGGCGGCCCCTTACCTAAATTATATAAAATATTTTTATAGAAAAAATATAGAAGAACAGTTTGGTAATAATGTGAGTATGAGTTTTATCTATCTACTTTAGAGTTATATCATAGAGGGTAACTTGAGGTGTGTTATATTTTTGTATAGATAGCCTATAGTATTTTAGCTTACATATCTTTATTCACCAATATATCATATGCTAAAACATAAGAAAACTCCTGTCTTTAAGAAATAAAATAATATTTAATATTAAATGCAATTTTCGTGTTTTGCCCAACATATTATACAACCTTATGAAAACTAGATACATAAATTATTATACTTATGAGCTAAAAAGCTATGAAAATAAACTAATGGACAAACTGTTACATAACAGGAACAATGCGGAAACTGGAAGATCAACAATGACTTTTAGACATAACAAGTACTAAATGTATAAGGCCTAAACGGCTAAGACAGAATTCGTACGCAAATTTAAAATATGATATAAAAATACAATATTGCTTATAATGTAACAAACTTTCATTTTGATGACAAACTCTAGGAATAAATTTAGGGAAATTATGAAAGCTAGAACAAAAAAAACATATTACACAATTACGTTGTTGTACAAATGTATTCATTTGTATATAATCGGTAGAAAGCTATAGTAAAATAAAAAATTGAGTTAGGGCATTGTTAGTGTAAACCACTTTAACGTTAGTTTTAAGCAGAGCATTCATATTAAATACTTAACAAATTACTAAAATACATGCTTAAAGTATTAGTAAAATATTTAATGTGTTACTAAAAGCCTCAAACAGCTTCAGCTGCCATTTTAACAAATTCTACGACAAAACGTCTTGATTATTTCAACTCAATTGTTAATAACTGACGAAATGAATTCTGAATATTTGCGTTATAGAGCGTGTTAGGTATAGTTTATTCAGTTATTAATAATTACGTTATTGGTAAGCTTTGCATACTATTAGTAGATAAAAGCCTCTATATCGAACATAACTACGACAAGATTTGGAAAACTTCTTATGATTCGTTCAACCACATGAAACACTCGAATATTCTTGTCACTTTTAAAAATAAACAGAAATGCACGTTAGTTACCTCGGTTAATCACGCTTTACGAAAATCCCCATAAATTTGTTCATCTATCGAGTATTTCATCTATTATACATTTTTAATATTTGCTCCATGTCCAAATGTTGATTTGAAAGAAAAGTTTATTAAATTATTTACAGGTGTAATATATAGCTACTATACCACTGCTTTGCTAATTTTAATAAATTCAACTTCAGTAACATCAGAACAATTTGTATCATAGATCGGTTCTTTCACATTGCAGTACAAATATACATATTTAATCAATAGAATAAACTAGATAATGGTAAACGTTTATACGGAAATTTTTAAAGTAAAGAAGTTATTAAAAACATACAGCCTTTCTTCGATTGTATAAATATATAGACGAGGAGGCGCCGAATAAAATTATATAAATTGTTTTTTCGGTCTTGACAATTACATTATTTTAATTTTTCTTTGCAATACAGTTTCACAAACACAGTAGAACCACGTCAATTTCTTACAAAAAATATAAAGTTACATAAACGAAATTTTAACATTTGGTGTATTTTTTCAAATCCAATCGAACATTAAATTATTACAGCATATATATGAAGCAACACAATCCGCGTATTGTAAGAAAGCACCTTCAAAAATACATTTATTAAAATTATTAGAAACTTAATAATATTTTGATCAGAAACTTGTTATTTCGTAAAGAAAGCAACAAATATTTACCGAGCTTTAAAATAAATTTAAATATCTGGCCTGTATTTTGTTATAATTTTTTCTCATCTATTCACTATTTAAATAATTATATTTCGATGACATTTTGACAGCTCAAATTTGGAAGCCATTCAATTTTAGAAACTTTTAATTATCTAAGAAGTAAATAAGGGAAACTCTGGATTTATTCCTTTTGAATATACACGAGTAAACGAAAGCAATCTGACTTCAGGGAGTCAGAAACTTCTGGTATAGAAACATAATAGGCATTCTTAACTAAAATTAGGAACTACAAGCGTTTTAAAGCCTGTTGTCGTGAAGAAAATTATATGATAAATGAATAAATTATTATGTACATATTTATTATATTTAAGTTTCTAAATTCACAAAGATAAGAGTAAATTTGAATTAAATATTCTTTAATATCCTACACTTAATTATTTAATTACGTTCAATTGGACGGAAACGAGAATTGATCTTTCAATATTTACTTTATCGAAGCTTATTAATCCATGTTTTTACAACAAAATAAGTATTTTTCTTAACTTTGATTTCAAACAAAGTAAATATCTATGTTTTCATTACCTATTAACGTTGAAAGTAATCGAAAGTAGACGTTTAGGAGGTAAATAAATTTTAGAAAAAAATTCTATTTTAAACACGACTACTATAGAGTATAAGTTTTTGGAAAACATTTCCTATTATATCTTGAACTAATAAAGCAAATGATTTTAATTTATTTCTTCCTTCGTAATATAAATTTTCCTTTGTAAAAATAAAGGAAAAGTTGCAGTTCTTTTAATAAAATTGAAAAAAAAATTATTTCAAATATTTTCTAAAACAACTCAGATGATTGGTTTCAAAAATATTCATCTTATTAAAAACTATACGTAAAAGCTGTTGAATTTGCATCACGTGGGTTCCGTACACGTTTAGGTATTTATAAATATTTAGTGTTACATAATTTTCTATTAAAAAATTCACAAAATTTTAATTTTGACACACGTAAATATATTGATTACTTTATATTTCACTATATTTTTATGCTTAAAGGCCATATGAAATCTCATTTTGATAGGATTTCAACCAATTTCAGATAGGGTAGCCAGATTAGATTTTCAAATAAAAAACAGCATAATTAACCTCATTCAAGTTTACGCATCTACAGAAAAGAGTAAGAAAGAAGGAAAACAACTTCAGGAAACTAGAAGAATACAACAACAATTATGATGGATGATTTCAATGTCAAAGTTGACGATCGGATCGCGATGACCCGATAGAAATGGCAAGACGTGGAGGAGGCCTTCATCCGACAATGACTGCTCCAATGAGTATAAATATTATTTTAACTATCACATCATTATGTAACTATTGAAATGAAGCATTTTTTTATATATATACAAAAACATCTTTCCTGTTGATTTAGTAGAAGTATTTTATCTTAATAATAATATTCAATTGAATATAAGTGCTATTTATTCATTCAAATATTGTAAACTTTTTTTTGCTCTTGGGAAATAAAGGGTTAAATAAAAAAATATCTTTCACAGATGTGTGTTACAAAAAATTATGTTATTCTACATAAGATTAAAATTATTGATTTTTGGAGTTTTTCTTTCACACGTACTATACGACCTGCCATTATACCTACTTTGAAGATCCTACTTTGTAGGTCCATCGAAAATACCATACAAGTTTTGATGATCAGTGACTAAAACTATGTCTAGAATAAAGAAATATCGTCTACTATAACTTTCACAAGTGCATATTTAGACAAATGGTTTAATTCGACTTATAATTAAAAGTTATTTTTTTTATTTTTATTTTTATTTATGCGGTAATATCTCCCTTTTGACCAGATTCAAGATTGTGAGTCGATCAGAAATAACTTATAGGTTTTGATTATTAGTGAGTTAAATTACGAGTGACGGAAGTTTAATGAGGAATGAAAAAAACGATCTCAACCATTCTAAACCAATAAATTTAATAAACAAAATATACAGCAAAAGATTACTACTATATAAAACTTACGACTACATTATAAAACTTTCAATAAGACCTTATTTGACTCTACACATTGTAAACAGTATTAATTTATACAATATTTATTTAAAAAATCACATATCATATATTTTTATAAACAAAGCATAATGCTCGTAATTTCCACAAGCTCAAAGGAATTTTTATTATTTTGCGTAAGTCAGTTACCAAGGCAGACCTCATTTTCAAAAATAAATATGAAGCTGAATTTTTTACAAAATTTATCCTGTTATTTGTAAAAGCTACAAATACAATTTTGGACCCAAAGGAAAAGTTTCTGTTTGCATTTACAAAAGAAATGGCTTCAAATTTAATCTACAAATTTGTTGATTTCAATTTCTGAAGCAAACAATTTCTACATTGCTCGTGCGTACGTGAATAATTAATTCAGCCAATATCAGAGAACAAATAAAAAACAAAATTAATAAAAGTCATTTCATAAGAATATTTTATGTGGTGTAATCAGTAGAAATTTCGTTCGATAGCGTAACAAACAATTTTTATATGCTCGCGAGTTTATACTTCACATTATGCCGTCCATTGACCACAAGTTTGTCACGTAAAAAAGCATAGAAAAGGGGGTTACGTTAAATAATAACAAAAAAATTCAACATATCGAAAAAATAGATGTCATGATGAATTGTATAGGAAGATAAAAAATAGATGAACAAAAATAATTTTTTTTTCAATTTAATTTCAGTTCTAAGCGCTACAGGACGCAACTTGCCAGAAAGAGACAATAATAAATTTCAAAGGCCCTGTGTTTTTTTAAAGTAGACATAATTCACCATGCTGTCTGCTCGTTTAATTATCGGTCGCCATTTTATAATTCTTCCATTCAATTCTGGCTGCTTTAAAAATGCTAATGTGTTACGAAAAACATTTTTCTTAGTTTATTTAGGTTAAATACATATATCTATATATAATGAAGGAGTGTTGTGTTTATGAGTATAAGAATTCAGACGCCAAGAAAATGCCTAGAATATATTTTTGTGGGTAAATAATTCTTTCCTATAATATCCATTTTCCACTTTATTTCATTAAATATTTTCTTTTCCATTTACAAAAGAACACGGAAACGTCATGTGATATATTTATTTAACTATGTAAATTAGTCAAATCACATAAGTTAAACCAATATTTCCGTCCAGGCTGAAATAAAACTAGAACATATTTTGACAACCCTAAGTAGATGACGCTATCGGCAAATTTGATTCTGCCAACACTATATTATATTGTTGACATTTATAATTTAAATATGAAAATTAGTTACTTGGAATATTTTAATGTTTAATATTTCGAGATGTTAAATTGTTTAGAATTCTCTTTTGGTCAGTTTTCCAAAGATAAAGAGCAACCTGTAATCAGGAAGACAATCTTAAGACCTAAGAATTAGACTCCAGATACCAAATCTGTACTTTGTGCAATTAATTTCTAAAATAAACATAATAATAGGACCCATGCCGCGGTATGCCTTAAAGGAAAAGTTATTAGAACGATGTTTCTAGGAATACCGCGATGTTTGCGAAACGTGAGTACCTTTTTGTAAAACTTTAGTTTACTAAACAGTATTTAGTTTATAATAATACCAGTAAGCTATAATTTAAAGGTTGAGGAAGATACATTATCTGATCATATTTCAAGGGCAATTAAAAATATTAAATTTAAATAATAATAATATGATAAAAGGGTAGCAAAATTTGGACAGGATATTATAAATAATTGAAGCAATGAAAAAATGCAGCTTGGGATTAGGACACTGGAATTTATTTGGAAATTGAGTAAATTAAAAGCTGGCTAAATGAAAATATTTCCTGGCTAAAATTAAATTATCTCTTAACAAATGCTAAGGGAAAACAAAAAAAAAATTTGTACTCGTACTTCTTTGTCTACAAACATAAATAACTTTTCTAGTTTAAACTTTACTATATTTTACGTAGAAAATAGTAAAGACGGAACGTCGCGTTCGTTAGCAAAATCTGTAATAATACAAAAAATTAATAATAGATGAATTTTTGTAAGCACTGTGTGAAGGATTTTCAATACAATTTAGTAATATTGGTTTTTTTAGGACATTGATTATTTAACCGTTATTTGTTTATTTAGGGCCCACAATGGGTCTATTTTTATAAACTTCCCAAGAAGAGACTACGTTAATAAAAATATACTTTTCATGTCGAATATTGTAAAATATATTGAAATAAAATACTACCTTTCCGGAAAATTTTATTTCATCTTACATATTCCAACACTTCCGCAGCCTTCAACGTTTTTAAGTATTTCATCAGCTTCAACTTCAAAGGAGGTTTCGTCGAAATGACAGTACCATTAACTAAATTGAAAATGTGAGAGAAAAATACATATGTTGCTTAAATTTTTAAAAAAAATTTATAAGCATCTTGCGAGAAGACAGAAGAGCTTGTGGTAGACTCACAGAGAATTCATGTTGGTAAAAAAGTGAGGTTGATTATTTTGATCGACTTGTAATTAAACAAAATATTACACAATATTAAATTTTTCAAAAAATAAGTCAAAACCATCTCCAACTGTTTTCTCTATCCAGGCTAGAAGTGGATATAATAAGGGTCCGTTAATCTTGAAGTTTAAGACGGCATACAAAAGGTTATAATTAATACGAGCGCAAATGGGCTACAGGGAATTATATTGCGCTTTAAGACATAAATATTTTAACAAAAGGTTTCATAATATTTAAACTATCCGCATTAGTAGATGGCGAATATTATGTTGAATTCAAATTTTATACAGGTATTTTTACGGTTGCTCAACAATAATAACACAAGCGCGTATTGAGAATATATATTGTACATAATCAGTTTGTAGCCGGAAATTGTGAAAAAATGATTGAATGTTATATTTGCAAGAAGCTATCAGTTACGCATTACATTTTTTGACCTCTTTGATTATTTCAAATGAGATTTAGATCAACTCTCTTTTAAAGGCATTTTTGCTCATACCAAAAAAAATTAAAAATCGGTAAAACTGAACTTAAATGACGATTTTAAAAGTATAGCGCACAATCTCCATTTATCAATGTTTCTTTTTTAAGATTTACAATGTTTCGTTATTTTCAATCCAGGGGACCTTGATCATCACAGTAATCATTTTAGTTCACTAATAAGTTCGATGCGACTTTCCTTCATATTTAATTTTAAGAAAAACCTTACTAATTATATTATTACATTTATTTTTAGTATAATTTTCAAGTTATAATACACATGTTTTAGAAATAAATTCCGTAATTTTATTCGAACTTGATTCCATATCTGAGCATGAACTGAGATATTTCACGAATTAAAAAAAAAAATGATCAGGCTTATGGTGTTATTCTGCAGTATGTCGACGTCAGTAGTTTGGGTGCTGTTAATCCACGTAGGGGTGCAGTATCCAGCTCATTATGGTTTTACAATACGTTATATATTAAATAGATACGATGAGATATATATTAAATAGAATGATTATTTTTTATTCAAAATACAAAGGATTATTTCTTCCTTTAACATTTAACAACTCACTCGAATCTTAGCGCAGTAATGTACTATGCAACGAGTATGGCATCACAAAAAGAAGTTTTGAGTTGCCGGAATCTTTTTTCTTATATTACAATATTATTAAAAATAATTTTAAGTGAATCGGAGACATATGAATAAAAACAAAATACACGTCTACATGCAAGTATAGTAGGCTTTACGATGGTATATTTGAGGCATTATTTGCTTCTAAATGGATAAAAATACTATAAATGCCTCCAATCGTCCAAACGTGGGCAATTAGTTGATTACCTAGTGTTTTCTGTTTAATTTATTCATTAACTTATTTCTGTTGACTGGCATAGAGCGATAAATCTTAATTCGTATCTAGTCGTATTGTAATACAAAATAATAAAAATGAGGGAAATCGAAACTTTTTAAATAATATCTGCATGAGACTTGAATCCTCAAATCGGAAAATTGACCATCTTACCATAGCATTAATCGTACGCTGCCCCCGTTATATGACCAAGTAAGGATAAAAATATAGGAAGTCGCGTTACTAGTGGATCACTGTAATCCTTTCTAGTGAACAAATAATACCGAATACAAACATGCATGGAAAAAAGGCGGGAGGTAAACTCATGGTAAACTCATCTTTTTTCATGCAAACATGCATGGAAAAAAGGCGGGAGGTAAACTATAAGGGTAGGTTGATAAAATCTAAGGAAAAGTAATAAAAACCGGTAGCGTATATTTGAATTAGAAGTATTTATGTGTAATGATTTATTAAAGTGTTATAAGTCGCTACTTTGGTGAAGCTAGGTTTGAAACCTTAGACAGATGTTAATTTATCGCAAAATAGTACAATATGTGAACAAGTATATAGTAGATAACGTAGCTATATATATCGCTAAGTTAACAAAAGTATCGACCTAAGCAATATGCAAAGATACTTCAGTACAGATACCATCAAGTATTTTCAAATATAATTTCTAATTTATCTCCTTACGCAGTCATTTTAGATTCAGATGATGAACGTACGATTAATATTGAAAAAACATGTTGAAATTCCAGAAATAATATTAAAATATTACTAAAACTACATAGTCTCATTTAAAGATCCAGCGAGTATCGCACTAAAAAAATTATGAATCTTAAAATCTCATTCAAAAATACTATTAAGAGCAACTTATTTGCTTTACCCAACACAAATGTTCTTTTTAAATGGTTTTATTTATAATAATACATATTTTATTTTAATAAATACACAATTCCATGAAACTATGTGATGTAAAAAGATCTGAAGCAGATGAGTTGAAGCAAAGATCTTTGCTAATATCCCACCTGAAGATGTTGTAATACAACGAAACCTAGGTCGTGGTAAAGAAATAAAAGAAAGTAGAAATAATACTACATCACGTAGTTTCATTTAATTGTGAATAATGAATTTCTACAAAATTAACGCCAAATATATTCAATATTTAATAAATACATAAATAATAAAATACATATTTTATTTGTTTTTGTCGATCGATATCTTATGAATTATCGTGAAACTTTGTGCATATATTCAGCCTCCATGATAATACAGCGTTATGATTTTAATATTTGATCCTCAAATCGGAATACTGCAAGGGTGCTACCGGTCTCGACAGAGAGACTGGGCGATCTTTTGGTTTTAAATTAATGTTGTGTTTCTCTACGCATAGACTTTGTCCTTGAACTCAACTCCTTACTCTTGATGCTACAGAGATATTGCTTTCTTAAATCATGAGACATGTGTATTTGCTGGTATTAAATTAATATTATGAGCTTGAAGCATATGAATTCCGGGATCCAACTCTTCAGTCCTAATTTTGCAGTGGTACGGCCCTCCTAAATCATGAAATTTGCCGATCTGCTAGTTTAAATCGGAAAACTGGGATAAACGAAGCGACTTCAGGTATTGAACTCCAAATTCTAATCAAAATTTCAATTACTTTTAGTAAAGGCAAGTAAAGGTTTATTATGTATCGTATGGAGAAATGTGTAGCAATACGATGCTCTGAACTCAATCTCCCAACTTTAACTAGAACTAAAAGTAGCATGGTAAAAATAGTATGATTTTTAAACTCCACTAAAGAAAGTTTTCTACCAAATAAGCTTATAATTATTTTATTTTATTTTGATCTGAGCTCAGATTGATTACTAACAATTATTTTTGAGCTGTCAGTATATCATAACTATTTACCTAAAAAAATACCTTTATTTTATTTAAATACTCTTAGCAAAACAAAATCAAATTTAATTGTTACCTTATTAAATAATATTTCTTAGCTTTATATATCAACATGTTTATGTTGTATTTGGCGTGAAATAAAACAATTTCTTAACTCAACCTGACTGAGTATCAAGTGGTACTTGAAAAGATCTAAATTAGGTCTGTTTTTATTTTTCCAAAAATTAAATATTTTACAAAAAAAATCCAATACGTGTTCAAAGAATGCTAAATTTTATTTTTTTTAAATTTTCCCTCTTTGAAAAACTAGGTGAAAAGTTAATATAATCGCTTAGTACAAAGTTATATGACTGGTTTTGGGCGAAAGAAATCAACATATTGTAGCGACATGTGGATTAAATACAATTTTTCTGCCTATAATTTTTAATAAAACTTTAATATTCTTATATCATGCGTCATCTTTGTCGTCGTCATATATATATATATATATATATATATATATATATACAGCTGCCATATTATTTATATAAATAAATTAAAAAAATTATTGCAATTGTAATTAAGTGAATTAAAAAAGGTCCATGTATTATTCAACTTACTTGCAAACATGAAGAGTCGAACATGAAGAAATCTCGCTCAAAACTTAAGGTTTTTATAATTCCTTGTATGTAGCTTTCAATTTCTTGCAAGGATATTATTAAGAAAGTTTTAAAATATTACTGAGTATGCCTTTTCATAGGTCGGTTCAAGTACCAATAGGAAATATATAGATAAGGAACGAGATTTCTACAGATAGTGGTGCAAAAGATATTTTCGTATTTTTTTAATAACCCCTTTAAAATGAAAAAAGTTTTGTAGTTATTATACTACCATATAAATGAATTCATTATATAGTACCATTCGAAAATTAAATAGTTTATTCTTGGGATACATCACACATAGGTTCATTTCAATATGATAAATTAAATTTAATTTATAAAACATTGTGGCCGATGTGTATTAAAACTCGCTTTGGAATGAACCAGTTAATATAAGAGAATTATGTATTTTAATATATTGAGGATTTAAAGCACCCTACTATTATGCTACTATTATACGTCATTATGTCTCTTTTATTTACGAAGAATAATAAATATTCAATTTCTCTAAGCTTTTGGACTAAAAGCAAGCAATGGTCCTAATGTTAGAATAATTTAGCGATGCTACACTAAGCTGATATAATAACATCTTTCGCAATAAAATCGGCAATGTGTTTGCGAGCTATTTTATGTTAGTAAAGTATATCTTTAGATAAGTATATCTTCAGTATTATAATTGGAGAATTGTTAAAGAAAATTTAGTACGAACGTAAAAAATTCCTATATATATGACACTTAAAATTTTGTATTGACTTATGGGCAAAAAATGATCGTCATATTAGAAATGGGATTAGGCAAAATAAATTAAGAAATATCATATAATGTCTGCGACTTCCTTCACGTCAACAAAAGTTTTTCGTCAATTTTGAATTGTTGCAACTAAAATATGTATTATTTGAAACATTTTTCATAACCGCCAAAAATTTGGTTACAACCAGTTCTATTTTTTTCGTGGAAAATTATTAAAAAAATATACGAACGTAAAAGAAATACGGTCATATCTATAAACACAATAATATCGTAGGATTGACCTGTCTGTACAATGGACATATTTACGGTTAAATGATTATGGGACATATATTAAAACAATAAAACAAAAAAATATTAATTTTTCAATTTATTTCTGTCGGTTTCTTAGTTTATAAACATTCATAGTATAAAAACGGCTAACTGGATTTGAATGGAGCTGAATCGCTTCACCCAATCTAAGAAATACATGAATTTTTAATTTTTAAAAATTTCATTTAGATTGTATTAGTAGAACGCAGAGAAATAACACAAATACATTATATATTTGTATCCACGTAAATCACTATTTAGTGATGTGTCCTTAATATTATCGGCAATGCCGGTGATCCGATGTTAAACATTAAACAGTGCTCGAGAATCAGGTGCTTAAATAAACAATCTGAATGCCTAAAGGCAAACGTATTACTGGTTGTATTTTGCATGTACACTTGTTCGATGTCGATATATTTAATAATATCAGCTTTCTCTGTTCCCTCAATTCTTTTTTTAGATTTGAATCTGTTTTTTTGCAGAACAAATTTTGGTTTGATGTACTTTATTGTGCTTTTAAGTGTCATATATACATACTTCAAAATTGAAGAATTACAAGAATTTTCTCTATTTATTAAAAATGTTTACGGAATTAAATTATTTAAATCACGATATATTGTTTTTTTTTAATTTTCATCTCTTTGTTTACATGTTTGTTTGTGCACGTATCATATAAAAACTACCTATTAAATTTGTGTGGCATTTTTAGAAAAAATATGAGAATCAACTAGAACCAGTATTTATTTTTTCTTTTATCCCAATTTTTTTATTACGATGGAAGATATGTGAATTTAATATTTTCAAAATTTACATAAATTATATGAAGACAACAAATCTGAAGAAGTTTTTAAATTTCCGATGCATAGTAATTACACAAATGTGTAATGTTCCTATGTACATAATGTAGATAACGTTACGTGTATTTAAAATCGCGCAATGGAGTTATTCACCCGAACACACATTGGCAAAATGGGAGTGATCTGAGATGAATTTGGAGTAGCGTAGGAAGGACATTCAATGCGATCGATATCGTTATCATTCTCTTGGATATAAAGTACTTCCATGTTTTATGAATTCATTTTAAACTTATTTTGATATATTTATTATTTAAAATTTTAATCTGTTTCCAATATTCATAATTTTATTACTTTAGTAAGTTTAGTTCTACGCTATATGAATTTAATTGCTTCTTTATTTTCTTTATATGGTTTAAAATTACAGAAATAGCGTGTACAGACACAGTGAATGTGTTTAATATTCGATGAAGTTGTTATTGGTGGATTCTGTTGACTTTGGGATTAGGTATTTATAGGCTGCGTTTTTTCAACATCTACTTAATAAATAGGCAACGTGACATTTGCATACAAAGTATAGACTCGAAGAAAATTATTTTGTAGTTTTTAAAATAGACGATACCAGAATATTAATCTCAAAGATAACTTAATAATATTTTCTAAATATCAATTCATGAATAAAGCCGCAGGCACAGATAATTTGTAATATACCATGGAAATATGTCCATGTCACTTATGTGATTTTAGGTTTACTTAAAAATATAATCTTGCTAACTATGTACCGTGGGTCCACCCGCTAGATTTATCTTAATTATACAGCTTTCCACCACGCGATCACTAATTTCCTCCCCCCCGTTCAGCAAACTGCATCGCTTTTCGGGGTCCTATATCAGCAGGAATACTCGGAATTATCAGTCAATATTTAAACTGGTCTGTCTCTACCTTACACCGTTAAAGTAAAGTTTGCCGATTTCTGTTTTTACAATCGTTTGGTGTAGCGCGACCATAAATTGGAAGACTAATATGTCGAAGTTACAGAAAACAAAGATGTTTTAAAGTTAACATTAAAAGGTGCTAGGTATATGTATTTACGCAAATCAGAGTAGATTTTGTCAAAACTTCTGAAAAATTATTTACGTAAGAAAGCTATTAAAATTTACATGCAGTGCCTTTTGTTGCTCGAAATGCGAAACAATTCTTGACCCCTTAACACGTAAACTGTCGGCAGAATTTTACCCTTCTGAGATAATTAAAATGGGTCAAGGTGTCCTAAAAAGAGGTTTTGAACTACCTAGCACTTACAATTCTCTCCATTTTAATATAGTCTCCATAAAGAAATAATAGATTTGAATAAAATAGAGCGCGATGAAGAAAAAAAACGTGCATTTGTAACGAGTGACTTTTTTTAATAAGTTCAATTAAAGCATTTTTCGTTTCTAAATAGATAATAAATTCTATCAATACCCCGCAACTGTCTACAAGATGGCAATGTATAGAGTAACATAACGATTATATGCTTATTTTTTTTATTTATCCAGTAAATAATTATGGTGAATTGATATATAGTGACTCGTAAGAATCTTATCTTCTTACATTATAATATAAGATCATAAAAATGACATTCGATCATTTATTTGAAATTCTTCTGTCAAAAAAGACATGACTGTGTGATACATATATTTTTTTAAGATTTACTTTTGAAAGCATAATCATATGGTAGACACGCATACAGACACGTTTATGTATGCTAAATGCTTTTCATATTACCACTAATATTAGTCGTTTCAAAAATGGTCTAAAATGGTATGGGATTGAAGTCAAATATTACATTCATTAGTTAATGCTAATACTTCAAAATCACATGCAAGTTTTTTTTTCTGTAACCGTAAGCTTATGCTGCACCTGTTATATCATCATAATACGATAGTAAAATCCGTTGTGTTTTTTCGATCGCTCATAGTGCACAAATATTACTAAATAACAAACAAAACACCGGGAAAGAAAAGCAAGCGAAGAGAAACATAAGTTTAGGAGAATTACGTAAACAGATATTCCTTACTTATGTTGATTTATTAAAGTGTTGTTACAAGTCGATAAAATGAGGAGCAAACTCAAAAAAATATTAATTTTTGGAGAAATAGCAGAGTACATAAAGAAGGGTGTGGTAGGAATATCCGAAAACATATGGGAATATTTTTTTGCCATTTCACAAGTACAGATATCAAAAACTTTCATGTACATTTAAGTGATCCCTATAATATATGTATTTCACTTAAAATTTGTCTACATGCTATGCTATTTTTAGTAAAGTTGCAAGTAAAGTTGCAATATGCTATTTTTTGTGTAGAAATTCGAAGTAAAATAAAAAAGAATTATTTAATTTAGTTGCATATCTACATTTAAAACAAAAATGTCACCTTGTCTAATATAATGTTCATATTATTTTGTATTTGGCGTGAAATGAAATATGGCCACCTAACTCAACCCGAATAAAATATTTCAAACGGAATTTGAAAAGGGACTGAAGCTGTTTTGATTTAACGAATGAAATATTTTTTGGTACAAAAATATTGACACGTTTCTGCTACTACAGAAACATCAATGTCAATAAATAAGGAAAACACCAAATAATTTTCTATTACATTTATAAGCAATTTAATTTGTGAAAAAAATTATGTCTATATTTAGTTTATTATAACTAATAAATATGTATTCTAGTCCTACATCATATGATTACTCTTGGGCCTGAAAGATGTAGAAATATGTTGATAAAAATGCACTTTTTTTAATTCTTTTAACACCTTTAATATCTATAAACCCTAAATCATATTTTTTCTTCGTATATTTATATAAAATAATTTTTAAGTGTTAACCGTCGATAAATTGCCGATATAAAAATTTTATTTCAAAAATGTTCCCAACTAATATCTCAAAGAATACTAGTCGTATTTTTTTTGAAACTTAGAAGCAATTTTATTTGCTTTAAAATCTATTGACAGAAAATTGTTTTGCTTTCGATATTGTGGTATTCCAGTTCACTTCAAAATTCATTAGATGCATCGTGTGAAATTTTATTGAGCAAAGCGTGTGTAAATTTTTTGTCTGAACAAATTACTACTCTTCGTTGCAGTTTAACAACAAAATTGGAATATCCATTCTATAAAATATTATTACAGTGATTATTCCCTAACAGTGGAGCAGACTGAAATGTGATGTCAAAATACGTCACCATTTTAATTTTAAAATTTTTTTTATTATCAATTCCTTAGTAATCATTTTTTCCTAGCATATTTGTTTCTATCCTTTGTATTATATGTTTCATTTCTGTAGTCATAGTAGTCCTTTAGAAAGTAAATATTTAAAACATAGGATTTGAAAATAAGTTCTTCATAATGCTTTTGTTCCAATCCTGATTTATATACTTATATCGTGTGGCATATGAAATATTAACGCTTACAACTTGAATTTACAGTTTCCTAGATATTCAATATGTTCGTTCTTTAGGATTTTAAAGTCTTCTATTTGCCTTTCGTATTTTGTTTCGGGGCACTCAGAAATAATAGGTCGTACCGTTATCGACTTTTGCATTCACATGAATAAGTTTATTCCATCCCATTTTCTTCTATAAGTTTGTGCAGTGAACAGTTTTGTTTCTTATACTGTTACGCGTACAACAAACAATACCGAACTCCTCAAACCAAAGATTAGTCGAATCAAATAGGCCGGATCCAGCATGGATAGTCCGTTTTTCAAACCAGGTTCCGTTCAGCTTTTTTCCAAGCTTGTTTCGTGAGCGAAAAATACTGATAGATTGCGGTTTTAAATATTACAAGGTTCTCATCAATTCATAGCTCAGTTCTTGGGTGGATTTTTCCCTTTTTTCGATGTAAATGTGGAAGGCAAAGAAGGTGGGGTGAAACAATTTTAATGAGAGTTGGGAGTCGGTGCACTGAATTGAATCTCATAGATCTACCGACCAAGCATATGATGTGGTTCAGATTCATATCTGTAAAAGTGATATGGCGCAGTTCATATAGGTAACGAAACAATATTGTGTCTAATAAGGTTTTGTAATAAGTTACAACATTTCATTTTCTTTACATATCGCTTAATATATTTATTTAAGATATAAACAAAATATAATAATTTTTTGTTACTCAAATAAAAAGGATTCGTTCGACATTTAACAGTTAACAAATCAATAACATTTTACCACAAAATCCGACGCGACTCTTTATTCATAAGTTTAATCTTACGTTGTCTCTATTATATAATTACAGAGAGACAAAAATAAGGACAATCGTGCTCCTAATGAATCACTTCAAGCACTCCCAGCGAAAAAATTACCGACCATAAATTAGCGGGGAATAAAGGCATGAAATAAGCTACAAAGTTAAATTGAGGAATTAGAAAGAATATAAAAAGCAACGTTAGCCTCTTTTCTTTCATGTCAACGCATATTGTGAGGTTTTGCCGACCAAAATATGATGGATGGATTTTGATTATTATAGTTTTGGAACTAAATATAGTATAATAGGTATGAACCAATATTTAGCTAGTCTGTCGGTCTTTTTTTTGAGTTTATATGCAAACTTTCTAGAAGTTTAAAACAAATGGAATTGTTAAATTAATTTTTTATTTGAAGTCTAAGAAAGAAAGTAAAATATCTACGTATTTCGTAAAAAAGAGAGAAATTGAGGTTTACTTTATAATATTGCTTGTTAAAATTTGAATTAAAGAAAATAAGGAAACTCATTTTAAACGTATATTACCAAAATTTCCTAACTTTATATTTGTAATCAAAATTTCTTAAGAAATTTTATAAAAAAGAACCGTCTGGCGCTGCCCACTACCGAATCACAAGTTAACGGAATAAGAAATTTTATTCCAAACAGTCATTAATCACATTTTCTCCGTAAGTCAGAGAACAAATTCTGCACGTCAGCTTTGTGCAAGGCTTTTGTCGCCATAGGATGTCGCATTATCGTTGCTTGCGAGGAAATGCATGTAACCGTGGCGACCTATGGTCACGCCCTGTTGTTGTGTGAATAATGACTTTGTCTCCTAAGACAAAATAAAATGAATTTTATTAAGTTTTTTTTTGATATTTATTTTTGTTACTTCAATAATTAATTTTTTACCGAGGCCCAGAATAAATCTAAAGTATTCTCAAATTCAACTTTATTGAAACTAAGGTCTGACAGTTGGGAAAGAGTAGTATTGTGTAAGAAATATTTAGTAGAGAAAAATGTAGCAAAAGCTATACGCTTATCCCACTTATTTAGCCTTTTTTACACTTGAGTGCATTTTTGTAGCTTTTCATACTTGCGTCCTTAATTCACCTACGCATTTCATTTTTCAAGAACGAAAGGCACTGTTTACATTCAATACGAGATAATCTTAACCCCAAGTTATTAATAGGAGGAGATAGTGGTAAAACAGACGAAATAAATGGGATAAATGTCGGTCATTTATCCCATTTATGAATTTCTTTTTAGGCCTTACTATGGGGTGCACATGGTATAATGTTGGAATAATTGTATAATATTTAGTAGTGTTCAATTAACCTCAAAATTACGCAAATAAAATTTAGGATAGAAACCATTCCAAATAAAAAAGAAATGAGCCGTCACGGGACGCCTGGCAGATGTGAAACATTGCGTTCGTACAAGTAATAAGCATAAAAGACAAGATTATTACAGGAACTAAATATAGCATAATGAAAATATAAAGTATTACGAATTTCTTACAGAAAATGGTGACTTTATTTAATAAACATTTATTTACAATTAATTAAAAAATAATAAAGCACCGGTTATGTGTACCGTAGTAAACAACAGTGTCGAACTGAGTGAGGAGGGGGTCGCGTAGTCGGTTGCGCATGGCGATACGTCGCCATACCGTATACTCTACTACATATAGACTATATATTTACCTTAGTATAGTGTGGCGACCCGTCGCCATGGGAAATGTCGCCACGCCAACGATCCGGTTTATACCTGCGCCTATAGATATTTCACATCAAATTACCTAAAAATCGTTTGACTTAGTCGCTTGATCCAAAATATTGGAAAGAAACCCATCAAAACCACAAGGTTTAATAAGGACCTAAAAATTTGTTTCCAAATTTAAAAAAATTCTCACTTCTCTGTATTGTTAGCTAACCATATAAAAGGGAGCTAAGCGCTATCTTGCATAAGAGATGCCGGCAAATTTGACATCTACGTGACGTGAGTACAAACTTCGCATGGACTCGTTATCACGTATGTAGCTGCATCATTAAAATTACATGTGCTGTGTGCTTCTTGTTTCAATTTAATAAAGAGATTGGTTAGTGATATAAAATTGCAATAAGTTTTATGATACTTTTGCCTAATCTGCAAATAAACTTCACAAAAACACTCATGTGTATTGCTTATGGTCCGACTATCGTAAAAATATGCCATACTCCCGTCGAAATATTTAGTCAATAATTAATAGAATTATAATCTGAAACTTCAATGAGATTATTTCTGTGCCAAGCTTGTAATTAACATGTTAAAATTTTTTCATAATTTTATCCTTTTTTTTTAATTAGCGATACAATATATGCAAAATATAGTTCATTTGCTTTATACTGATTGTGAATTAGTGAATCGTATAAACGTATATAAAAAAATTGTAGAATGATTGTATTTCCGGCATCGCGGTCAAAAGTTTTGTTAATATTCGAAGTAGTTTTTGCCTAAGGCTTCATCCCCTCCAATTTTCTTTAAAATGCTGTGATTACGCATAGATTTTGGGCTATTGAGACAAGCACCTAACATTTTTATTGTTCACGTTCCGTCTTCTATTGATATATGACTACATTGTAATTAATATAAAGGAGACCCGGATTTTATCCTATATTTATTTTGCACTTTCTGGGGTTAAGACGTAACCTATATATACTTTATTATGAACTATGACTATACCGTGTTTTACAAAATTTGTTTTGCCCTTCAGGCATGTTTCAGTCACCATAAGCAATAGCTCATTTTGTTACATCTTTTATACTGTCTTTAAGAAAGTGAAATTCAGGTAACAATTTGTTACGTAATTATTAAGTCTTAAACAAACAAAAACAATGTATCTAGTATTTTTTGCAATTGCATAAGTAATAATTTTAAGTTTTCAAATCATTTTCGTCTTCCTTTCTCTGGCTATTGGTCCAATATCTTATTTAGGCTCAACCCTCCTCGAACGTTTTCACCATCATAGTCTCTATTGTGTTGTCATTGGTTTCGTGTCCATAGATTTGAGAGTGTTTTCAATAGTGCTTTTCCAGGTAGCAGCGGCTTAGCCTCCTACCTCTTACCTTCCATTTTATCACTGCTCTAGTCACATGGTTTTCCCTGCGCCTCACAATTGTCCATACTTACGTAAGTGATTTTCTCTTAGTTTTTCCTCAATCTTAGCAACTTTGAATGTTCCTTTAATACACTCGTTTTAATTCTACCCAATCTCATAACTCTCCCGACCCGACGTTACCAATATTAAATTAAATATCAAAATTAAAATGTAAATGGACATGTAAATAAACGAGTTAAATGTAAATTTGAAGATTATAATATCACAATAAAATTATAACAGCTTGGATTAAAATTAGAAATATTGGAAATTTTCATTTAGTTTAAATTGCATTTATTCAGTTTTTTTAAGGCCTAATTATTTATTTGTTTGTAAAATAAAAGGAATAATGTTTTAATTACGCCAACAAATAAAAAAATTAAAATTGCATTTAGTTATTTCCAGTAATACATTTAAATGTAAAAATATTCAAAATCAATTGCCTGAATTCGAACGCAATGTCAGTAATTCTACTTTTTTGTATAATTTTAAAACATTCTTTTCGCTTACGGGTTATTATTGGGAATCGTGATTCTATTTTAGTATATTTTGATGAATCGTGAATATTAGCAGATCGGATTTAAAAAGTTTTTCTTAGCAAAATTTTATTTTCTCACTAGCTGTGCTCTCAACTTCTTTCATGTGAAGTTCACTGATGATTATTATTAGGAATAACCGTCACACGTAAAACTATTAAAAAGGGATGAAATAGACGGCTTTGTTTTATTGTAACATATCTAATATTTTGACAAGTACGCTATACGGACGTGTTACTTTTGCTGCACGAAAAAAAAATATTTTTACAACTAAAAATAACAGTACAACAATAGAATTTGCATTAATAATAGACAAACAAAATTATAAACATTTCACTTATAACAAAAACTCTTAATACAGCATACAAAATCTTTAATTTTGGCATAATAGTGTAGTGACTGTGACTTTAATTAGAAAAAAACTGCGGGTATTGAACAAATAGTGAATGCGACTTTGGTGTTGAGTGAAGTGAATCCTTTGTTCTTCGCATTTTAACAAGAGTCAATTTATTTACTTTATTGCCGCCATTGAAGGAACGCGTCGTCTTGTTTCGTCGTGAAAGTAAATACGAGTTGTAGTGCGAAAAGTTTGAACTTGTTACGCTACTCACGCGGGTTCGATCCTTAGCCAAACCCTTGTAATTTTTTTTTTTTTGTATTATTTTTTATCTCGAATAAAATTAAAATATAAAGATATTTTATAATGGCTTCAAAAAAAACGACTCGTGCTACAAAGGTAGACGAAGCAGCGCCGCGCATCGCAACACCCGCATCAACCACTGTCACGATGTCTACAGGTGACATATCAACCATCATGTCTGAACTGGCGGCTATGCGTACCGAAATGTCGGCTATGCGGACCGATTTCCAAGTTTCATTAAACTTCCTTGCTGCAAAATTTGACGACTTCGAAAAACGTCTAAATAAATTAGAAACAAAATTAAATAAAGTTGAGGCGATCGAGACAGAAGTAACTAGGCTTCGTGGAACTGTTGCAGCCTTGCAGACGCAAAATCGAGAACTGGAGCAGCACGAGCGCCGCTATAATATCGAAATCTTCGGTATCCCCGAACGACCGGATGAAGACTGCGGTGAGCTGGCGCTGGGCATCGCGCGCACAGCGGCTGTTGCGCTGCCGCCGCACGACATCGAGTCCGCGCGTCGAGTGGGAGCACCGCGCGAGGATCGTCCGCGCCCACTACTGCTGCGACTGCGGTCACAATCCATGCGCGATAGCTTACTTGAAGCCGTTCGCAAGCGCCGGGGAGTGAACACCATCGAGCTCGGATTCCCTGCACCGTCGCGTCGATTGTTCCTCGTAGAACACCTCTCTCCTTTCTACAAGGACCTCCTGCGTCGAGCCAAGGAGAAAGCCCGACAAAACTCGTACGCCTTTGTGTGGACACGCAATGCACAAGTGCGTGTATGAAAAGAACAGGGACAGCCGTATATAAAAATAAAAACGATCGCCGACCTAGATCTTATTGTTTAATATTTAACGTTCTAAATTATTTCCATTCGTGCCATTTTTTTGACCTTTATACCTATTTATTCTGTTATAGCTTTATGTATCTTTTATTGTGCATATATATGTATGTATATATGTATATATTTATTTCAACCATTATATTTAGTTGGATTTTACATACACTTGTTGTTAGGGAGGTATTCATCATATATATGTATATATGTGTGTGTGTATATGTGTGTATATTGGTATGTGTATGTATATATGTTTGTTTGTGTGTACATATATGTATTTGTGTGCGTATATGTGTATATATTTGTATATGTATGTATATGTATCCTGTATATATGTATATGTACATCTTATATTTCTTTCTTTTCTCTAAATTGTTGCTCTTTAAATTGGAATACTTCGGAAAAATATTCCCTATCAATTATAACGGATTTTCCACTCATTTTATGATAAATGAAATATCTCCTATGGTGGTAATAATAAGGCCTACACATATGTTGGACCAATGGCTACAGTAGATTGTAGAAAAAGTTGTCTTACCCTGGGTCATTTAAATGCTCGGTCTTTGTGGACGGGTCACGATGAGTTATACGCAGCGATAATAGAGCATGATCTAGACATTCTGGCTATAAATGAAACGTGGATTGCACGCAGTTCGAACACGTGCACCCTCGCCGTGCCTGGCTACTCGTTTGCGCACCGCGATCGCACTGTCGGCCGCGGAGGAGGTGTAGCTTTTTATGTACGCCAAGGCATACGGTACCGCGAGATAACCATCCCGAACACAGAGCTTGAGCAACTTTGGATTCGCTTGGAGATGGGTCGCGTAAGCGTGATTGTGGGTACTGCATACCGACCGCCAACTATGTCTCTAGATTTAGCGCTCGATTGCCGGAGCGAGGTGATGACCAGCCTTAACTGCACCGCTGAATACTTTTTCTTCACCGGTGACCTTAATACAGATTTACTGAAACAGGCCGATTCAAGCACCGCCAAGACCATTAACTGGCTGGAGATGTTTGGTTTCAAACAACTCGTATCTGAGGCGACCAGGATAACTGAACACTCGGAAACGTTAATTGATTTATTTTGTTGCAGTCCGTGTGATATTAATTTTAATATACTGATTCATCACAATCAAGATTTAAGTGACCACGCTCTCTTGGTCGGTAGACTCAATATCATAAAACCTCCAATACATGATCGCAAATTCCGTTCCCGTTGTCTTAATAAAATGGATATGGAGTTGTTCGTTTCAGAGGTATCAAAATTTTGGTGGAACAATGTGGCAGTGGGCGACGATATCGACAAAATTCTTAATAATTTTAATACTAGCGTGTTGTCGATTTTCGACGCCTATGCACCAGTAAGGGAGCGAACAACGCGCATCCATTCATCCAAACCGTGGATAACGGACACGATCCGTCTCATGATGCGTCTGCGTGATCGAGCCCGCTCTAAAGCTATTAAATCAAAGAAAGATACACATTTAGATTATTATAAATCGCTGAGAAATCTAGTCATCACAGCTTTGAGACGGGAGAGAAAAGCATATTTTACTTTTTATGTAAACGCACATCGTGGAGATAGCAAACAGCTGTGGAGAGGCTTGCAAACAATATATCCCATCGGTAAAAGTAGAGAAAATAGCCTGCTACGCCATCTCTGCGATCCAGATCAGATTATCGATCACTTTGCAACGTTACCTTGCGCCGAAAGTGCGGACGCTGATCTTATTTCTTTTTATGATACCCATTGTTTTGCTGAGACAAAAATGCGTTTTCAGAAGGTGAGTGAAGATATTGTGGCAACGATTGTGTATTCTTTAAAGTCCGAAGCTATCGGTGTGGATGGTATCTCTGCACGGATGCTGAAACTGACACTACCGTACACCCTTACCGTAATTACCACAATTGTGAATCTGTCGCTCACTTCTTCTACCTATCCGGAGATATGGAAAAAAGCTGTTGTTATCCCAATAGGCAAGAAAAGTAGCGTTCAATCATTAAGCGATCTTTGCCCCATAAGTATTCTACCAGCAATGTCTAAAATCATAGAAAAAATTGTCTGCAATCAGCTTAAAAGATTTTTAGAATCAATCAAAGCGCTCCCCCTTACTCAATCAGGTTTCCGTGGTCAACACAGTACATCCACAGCACTTCTATCCATTACTAATGATATCCTATCCTCAGCTGATAAAGGGGAGGCTACTGCTGTCGTTCTTTTGGATTATTCACGTGCTTTTGATTGCCTAAGTTTGCCAATTTTAATGGCTAAATTACAATATTACGGCTTATCGGAATGCGCTTGTGAATGGTTTAAAAACTATTTTAAGCGACCGTGTCAGTATATCAAAGTATTCGATGGTAGTAAAACTCTTACCTCAAAAGTTCATGCCATTTCTAGAGGTGTACCGCAAGGGTCAATCCTAGGGCCGCTACTTTTCACTTTGTACACGTCAGATATTTCGAGCAATTTAAAGCATGTAAAAACTGATTTTTATGCTGATGATACAGCTGTACAATCATCAGCATAAAAATGAGTTTGACATACAGATGACAGCTGTACAAATCTTTTCGTGTGGGAGATGAAGACAGAGTGTGTGAAAAAGTTAATGAAGATCTTATGAAAATCTGGAATTGGTCGTGTAAACATGCGTTATTGTTAAACCCTTCCAAATCCTGTTTTCTAATTACGGGAAGTAGAGCTCAGGTAGCAAGATCAGGAAGACTGAAGCTCGCCACAAACGGGCAGTCTATTCCTATGGTGGAACACGCCAAAAATCTAGGCATTATAATGGACTCACAGCTGAGATTTCATGAACACATAACCACAAAAATTAAATGTTGCTTTATGCGTCTCAAAACGCTATACAGATACCGTCCTTATCTCTCTGTTCCCATTAGGAAAATTCTAGTTGAAAGCCTCATACTTCCTGTACTCGATTATGGTGATATCGTATACGGCCCGCGTTTACTTTCAAAAACAGCCAAGTCAATCCAAAGAATACAAAATGCATGCGCGCGCTTTTGTTTCGGCATCCCGCGGCGATCCCGTGTATCACCGTATTTAAATGAGCATGGAATGCTCCGAATGCACAATCGTCGCAGTTATCACACTCTTTGTTTTTTGCGTAGACTTTTCACAACAAAAGAACCGAAATATCTCTACGACATATTAAACTGGTCCGGCAGTGCTCATAGCCACGTGACGCGCGCCAGAGACCGACTTCTCTTAGTCCCGGAACATCGCACAACCGGTTATCGGAGTAGTTTCAAATTTGCCGCAACTAAAATTTGGAATGACCTCCCTCCGCCCCTGAAAACTGCTGTATCCATGACTACTTTTAAAAGGTCAATCCGTAAGTGGCTTTTGACCCAGCAAATGCAAACGGAATAAACGGAAAATATCGGCTTCTATCTTCGAAATCATTTCATCTAAATTATATTTTCTTTGTGCTATATTTTCTCTTTGGGTAATAATGTGTATGTAGTTATATGTCTGTATATAATACCTCTATTAAAAATAATTATTAATAATATTATATATTGTGTATCTGTGCGTGTATGCGTGTAAACTGTATACGTTTATGTGTGTATATATATATATATATATATGAGTATTTGTATGTATATGTATGTATATCAACAGGTGCTAGATGTAAACCGGCCGTGTCGGTTTTGCTCATAACTGCACAAGCCGAGCTAGTAACCTTTTTGTGGATAAAATATTGAATAAAATTTAGGTTAAGGCGTGTAACTTAATTTTTAACTCTAATTTTGTCATTAGCCCTAAGAAAATTTCTGTACATGTCTATTACTCTACCTGTTGTATTTTATATCCACAAATAAACTATATTATTATTATTATTATTATTATTATTATTATAAGCATAAAGTTTCCTAAAAAGGCTAATACATAATTATTTCTTTAATTTCTCTATTATCCAGATAAAAATTTTCTTCAAATATAAATATTTTGCTGGAGAGTACAAACTATTACCAAAATTTCATCAAATTTCGTCCAGTAGATTTCAAGTGATTGATGAAGAATTTAATATACACACATAGACAAACAAAAATTTTAAAAACAGATTTTCTTGCTTTTTATGTCTTTCTATATGATAAACCAATCACTCTTTTTAAGATATTTTGCATGTACAGAATTCAATCGATTACAATTCTTTATTATTGACTAATTAAAGTAAATATGATTTAATTTCATTGATGCAAACTTTCCAAAATTATATTGGGTTTCTAAATTAATGTTGGTTGTGATATTATTATATACTGATTAACATTTAGATTTTAAGCGTAATGGATTCTTATATTTGTGACTGATTGTAGAGTCAGTATCATGATTGGTTGTGTATTCATTCTTATTGAAATTTCATCTGAGTAGAATGGAGTGAAAAAGAAAGAGTCTAACGTGATGAGCATACCGAAATGTCATCATGGTATATTTATAAAATCTATCAAGTTTCCTACACAGGTTTAGGCAACTTATCCATTTAAGGGTATATATACTTCTTAATACATTATTTAAAATAATATTTCTTTTAAAAAATAGCAAGTACAAAATATAGTAGTAAGTTTCAACGTGGTATAATTTCTGAGAAAATCCATTACAAAAACGAAAAACGTGAATATTTCGCCTACCATATTTTTCACAGGAATTGTGAAAAAAAATCTGTGATTCCGCATAAAAAAAATGATTGCTTTTTGTTCCTTTTCCTTGTTTAATAAGACCTTCCATTATGCCGACCTTCAATATTGTAGGTTAACTGGAAATAATGAAAATATATGCCTTAAAGGGTTATACTTAAAATTAGCATTGCAGAAAATATTTTATTAGTACTTGATATATAACAATTGTTATAAGTGGTGTTGATACAAATTTATCCTTGTTATTATAAATAATAATTACTTTAAATGATGTGGATATATTTATAATATTCACATTTAAATTTGTAAAATTATGTGTCCCACGTTTGCTTCTCTTTATTGAAATTTACTTTCATTAATTTTATTTCATTTATGTAATAAAAGAAATCTAGTTATTTTCAGAAATTAGAGAAAATAACGCGTGTGCACATTTGGTTCTATCAAAGATTACATTTACATTTTTGAAAATGTAACTTTACTTGAAGACAAAAAATATAGAAACAATACATTTATTAAACTAGCTCTTAATCTGAATTCTGAAAGTTTTCCACGTTCTCAAGCTTGAAAAAATTTTATTGTCTCCAAATAAGAACTCTGCACGAAATGTCTAAATTTGAACGAGTATAATCATATGAAGTCAGCTTCCATTAGTCAGTTAGCAACCCTTTGTTCTGATGTAGTAATTTCGTTAATTGATAGCGGGAATGTTTTAATTAAGTTAATAGCGACTGCGCATTTTCGACGAAAAATTGTGATCTCCAGAGGATGACGACTGAAGTTAAAATTGTTTTTCATTAAATTAAAACGAAACATAATTTTAGCAGACACAGTGCATCATGCCTGGGCAAAAACATTTTTTTATAATTTGTTTACGAAGTATGTTTATATTTACCTATATTTCAAATAAAATTTAACGAAGGTTTTATTTCTAGTCAGTTAAAATATCGAGGTTTATTTAAAATTCTTGTTCATTCGACAGTCTCCCAACATGTTATGATTGAATTTATAAATATATTTAGCTATCATTGTCATTTAGGAAAATCAAGTCAGATTATAAAACCACTTAAAAATATTAATCTTTTGTACATTATAAATTGTAATAGTTTTATATATTGTAATTATTACGTTTTATTAAGATATAAAATTTGATCATAGTAACTGACGCTATCCTAATGTTGACTATGGCTCATTTCGTTCCCATTCCATAGTTTTAGGGTTTTAACAGATATTGGGAAAGCACATGATATAATTCTTTTTAAATCACTATAGTTTTTTGAAACCATTGTCATTTAAATAATATACGTCAATGCAAAAGAAAATTTGAAAGGATTTCCTTTTATTTTAATATTTTAACATCTCATTTTTTCAAAAGTAATTTTAGAATTATATCACGTATGTGCAGGAAAATGTACAAATGGAGTCAGTGAAGAAATTTAGTTCTTAAAACTTTATGTAGAGTCTTAAAACTAAGTATCGTCATAAACACCGACATGGATGAAAACTAAACACTGATTCAAACTCTCTCATCTTAAACTAGTTTATCATCTACGCATATCGACCTTCCCTAATGAGTATTATAAATCTTATCTATAAAAAATCCAATGTCTGTTTCTTATTCAATATACATGCATGCACATTTACCTCTGCGCACGAATAATTAAATGAAATTTTATATGAATGTAACGTACATAAATTCAATAATGTAACGTGCATAAATTTTAACTAAATATTAACTGCTGGCAACCTTAGTACATTGCAATTTAATTTTATAATTATCCACTAGATGGTAGCATTTATGCCATTTTTTTATAAACGTAAAATTTAATATAACATTTCTTTGCCATACAACGGCATTTAAATTAGAAATATATTCATATTTACGTATTAGTAGCTGCATTATTTTTAGAAATAAAATATTAGATTATTAAAATATTAGAAATAAAATTTGAATATTCTTTCTTCAGATAATACAATTATTTTTAAAAAGTAGTAGGTTTTTTCTAAATATAAAGACTACCGATTTTTGTATTACAAACACATCCCTTACTACGTACGTACTTAGTTTTATTATGAAAAATGTATTATATTAAATGAATGTTAATAAAAATGAATTCCTCAGCAATGTGCCAATGTTTTCTTGAAAAGTAGCGATACATTACATCTCTTTCCAACTATGCACCATTTTTCCTCAATGTTTTTTCGTTCCTTACAGGAAATAATTTTTTGTGGTTATCGTCCTGTTTCTACTCTTGGGCAGGATAAAATATCGACAACAGGAAATTTTTATCTGCCTTTAGATGCAATTATATTATCGTGTATATACTGTGTATATAGCGCCAAATAAGCTAGACTCATAACAGAAGTTCACGTATTTTACCACGCGAGGTGATTAACGATACAATTATTAATGCGCAATAACGTGAAAATTTAAATTGAAAAACAACAAAATTCAGTCAATTTTAAAGACGTCTTATTATTTCTTTGATATTATTTCTCTAATTTCTGGAACTGTAGTTAAGAGAATATACTAATAAAAATGTAATCATCTGAATTATGTTAAATTTGATAGCATTTGTTAAAGATTTCTGAAGATTATTTGCTAGAGAAATTTATATATTTTAGTTTTGTACTACACCGATCTATTTCAAGAAAATAGGTAATGATGTAAAATAATTCTTGTCTATATAACACGAAAGTGGGAAATGGGTAAAATCAATTTCAACTGAAAATCGAATCCCCGTCACATACGGCACATACATTTCTTTATTATTTAAAAAAAATTTGTATCTTCAGCGAACCTAAAATTTGACATATTTTTCCAATAATATTGATCCTCTTTTTTTCAGTTTAATGTATATAAGATAACTAGAGTTTAACTAATTAACCGTGCTTGTTTAGTCCAAAAATAAATAATCAACTATCATATAATTGCTACAAACCGAGGCTGTAATGAAAATTTAAAAAAAACATTTCTTATATGTTATATAAATAAGGTAAACATAAAGCCATTATAACGCATAACCTTTTTTTCATAACTAACTATCCCAAAAACATTTGTGCTTTGAATATAAAAAGGTTAATATGAGAAATAAGTGCTTCACAAGTAAAGAGAAGAGAGGATTCCTATATACCGAGTAAGAGTAAATAAAATATTTTGTAGATTTTTTTAGATAGTGAAGGTATTAAAACACTTCAAGAACTTTTTTTAAGAAAAGGGAATTAAAATCAGTTCACAGTCGCCTGAACCAAAACATGAATGCGATTAACAAAAACGAATTAATATTGTTAGATAGAATCTGTGAATAGAATGTAAATTCCTTTATATTACTGATAATTTATTAATTTATTTGAAAAAGTATTGGGAAACAGTCTAAAATATATGAAGCATTTTTCAAAATTGTTTCATTCATTATTGTTTGAGTATTTCTTTTCTCAAATACGAGTATGAAACTTTTTTACGAAATTATGACGTAACAATTTCTAACTTTAAATGAATTTCGTCGACAAAAGTAGATATAAATCATTCATATAACTCCTCAGAAAGAATTTCAAAATTGGATTACAACGTGTTCTAGAACAATAATGAACAAATTATTTGTAAAAATGTTAGAAAAGAGATAATCTGGCGTCACCGTCATCTAACTAGTTCATATGAATAATTATTCTCCAGTGAACTCATCTCTCGAAGTTATTAAATGATACACACGTTAATTTTCCTAAATAAAGTTGTATTAATATATAATTACAAGAATTATCACGTTGTTGTAATTTTGTGCTAATTAGTGTATACCCTTCTCTTTTCAACTTCTTCCGCCAACGAAATCTGAATATAATATTGTATTTCATTCGCTTTGTGGGGCATTCTTCCCACTGTAGCAATTTGGAACAAAAATGTATTTTTTAGTGTTTGCTTACTCACAATGGTCAGTTCATTTGCATATGTATACGCGGTTAGAGTTATAAAGGGTTTCATACATTTGGTGTGGCCATGAATCTAGAGCGGCGCTGCAATGCCGTCCGTCGTGTTTAGTGTACTGGAAACTTTAGGGTAGAGATTCGTTGAAAATGTTAACGATGTGAGCACGATGTTGATAGTATGACGAAACATCTACAGTAGATAGCGATTTCTTTCAATGTTACTTTAAAATGTATGTAACTTCAATTGCAGAAGCCAAGAATTCTTCGAAAATGTATGTGAGAAAAATTATGTAAAAAATTAAAATTGTGCGATATTTGTAATTAAGTATTTCCTTAGTTAGGAGAAAATCATTTTTTTATTAAGTTCTTCTTAACATTCGTCAATTTTTAACGGCTATTTAAATGATTTCTTCAATGCTTATTACTTATATGCTTTCTTCAAGTTCAAGGGACCTGGTTAATGCTGCCTCGGAAGGATGTGATTTCAATAGTTCCATTCTCTCATGATTAATTAAAATATTTTAATTTTCTTGAATATATTCAATATTAATTTATTGAAGTATATAAATAAAATATTTTTAATCTTTTTACTAAATATTAATTATTACAAATTTTGTTACGAGTTACCAAATAGTTATTCTTTTTCGCTTACCTGGCTGAGAGATTCGAATTGATGTGCAATTTACTTTGAGTTATTAATTTTTTCACATTAGTTTAAAAAATCTGAAAAAAAATTAGAAACTAGTATCTTATTATCACAATCTTATTTTGTTAATAAATATACACTTTTGATGAAAATGCACATTTAAGTAATTTTTAAATTTTTCAGTTTTAATATTTTCCTCTTCAAAACTAATTTTTACCATTACTCTGAATAGTCGGATGGTTTTATTTCTTTGAATAACTACATTTGATAAAAATTAATTAATCATATTATATTTGTTATTACGAATTATCTGGTGTTACAGAAACGGAACAGATTTTACCAGCCTTACTGCCTTAACGTATTACTAGCTGATCTACAACATTCAATTACAAATTTGATGAAAATAAGTTTATTTACAAGGAGTAAATAAAGTTATTATCATCATATTATGGAAATAATGGAGAGGTTCTTGTGGAATATAGAACAAAAAAATACAGTATGTATATAAATTTAATAAATCGTATCGCTTCTGTCTTTGAGTTATAACCTTTATACTGTATACATGCTGCCGTTGGAGTAAACCTTCCAACTTCACGATTATTTATTAGAGAGAACGTTCATATTATTTGGAACGAAGCCGATTTTCGAATTGACCACGTCACCCTTGATCAGAAATGGAAATAGCTCGGCCGCTATCAGAAAATAATTAATCATATTCTTTCATAACTTTTTGTATTGTATACTTTTATTGTAGGGTGTAGCGTTACGGTGTCTCGATATTTGATGTATTTGAGAAAGATAATGCGAAAGAGTTCGGTCAAGGCATTTTGGCGATGTTATTGTTGTGTAAGTAGTTATTATCCTTTATCTATTTCAATTGAAGCTTTGAAGAGGTGTTGAGCAATTTTTTTAAGTGTTCAAGAGTTGCAATGTTAAAAAAAATATTTAGGACGATCGAATAGAAATATATTTTTTGTAAAAGTCTTTTAAGTTACAATAAATATTTGTTCATTAAATAAAATAGTACATATTTAAAATAAAACATGATTGTTGAGATATTTGTCACCGTTAAAAATAATCTTACTACAATTATGAACCTTTTGTCTATTTTTTTTTCATCATCATCTTTTAATGTCTGCTATCGAGCAGACATTGAAAGTTAATATTTTATATTTAAGCAAATTTTAGATTTGAAAATATTTAATTCGTAATCCGAAATGAAATTGCCCTAAAGCAGTAAGAAAAGTATTAATAAAATACAACCATATTTCTAACTTTTTTAAAGCCAACGCTTTCGGATGTTTTTAGTAAAACAATAGTAACAAAGGATGGAATAGGATGTTGAAATGACATTGCACCGTGGTACTGGATCTTAATTATTTAGCGTTCTAAAGAAGACATAACTTCGGCTTACACGTTGTTGAAATGTTGGACAGTACTTTTTAATATTTTGAATAGACTTCAATTTAGATTCGTTATACGCAGACGTTCATTAAATTGTGTAAAATTTATTTTTACTGGCAAAATATTTCATTCGTCTTAGAAGTCGTTTTTTAATGGAAAAAGTATTAACACAAAAGTGCTTTTTTATTTGAATGGCCTGGAAAGCAAGCCTATATTCAAACGATTTTGTTCATTATGAAAATAGTATTAGAAGCCGTGTCTCAAATTTTTATTTTAATACTTAAATAACCACATAAGGGTATGATTAAATTGTTTAAATGCTCAAAGTGTTTAATTGATTTAATGTTTTATACATTTTTTTCCATTTAAATGAAATATTTATAGGGAAACTCCATCTTCTGCTTTTAATCATTAATATTCTTTAATTTTTCTTTTTACTTATTTATATTTTGTGCTTTTGTATTGTTACCTTTGATTTTTATATATGGCTAATAGTTACTTATTGTTTAAATTTTTCGTTTTTGACAGGAAGAAATTTCTCTTGTCGTCAATATTCTTTTAAATTTATACATATTTAAAATATAGATAATAAGCCAAATTTATAGATACAATTATTATGTATATATATATATATATATATATATATATATATATATATATATATATATATATATTTATAAATATAAATATATATATAGTGTCATGTACGTGTGTATTTCCACTAACCATAAGGATCACAATTTTTGACGACTTGTACGACCAACAGTTTTTAAAAAATACCAGCAACCTCCAGTCCATGTATAATTATCATTAATCAAGGATTATACACATGATTTATGTGCAGGTACAAGTGTACGTGAAAAGAAAATTTGCTAAAGACCCGCGATTTCTTCGGTTTTTAATTATCAAATTCGGGTCGTCAGTGTTCTATTTCAGTACCATACTTTAACATTTAACATAATAAATTTAGCAGTGTAACTATTATTTTTACTTTGATATTGGGCGCTGGCTATTATTATACCATTTTCTGTTAATTGTTCATATAATTATGATCAGCACATGCAGAAAAACGGAAATCCGTTTTTCTGCGTGTGCTGATCATAAATCATGAGATATAATGGTGTCCACCAAAGTATTCTAATATATATTCGACATATTAGCTAAAACTCTGTTATTAAAAGCCTTTCCTTATAAAGAACACTATGCGGGTACACCTTGAACCGGCTTGACTCGTGGCCCTGTCCCTAAGCCTTTGTAAATCGGCCTTAAGCTTTAAATGCTGCGTCCAGTCTCTGCGCTCGGCCTTAAATTGTGTTTACGTTATACAGATTATAGGAAAGCGTAGCTACAGTCACGTACGTTACACCTATCTTTAGATATTTCGATTGTATTATGCAGTTGATTATTTTAATTGACCGATACTGACTTTTATTGAATTTAGAAATGATAATCTTATATATTGCTCTAAGTTGGTTTTAAATTCGATTTCATTGTTAGAAATATTATAGTATTACCTACATTAAATTTAAATAATTATTCTTTAAGTATCCATCACTTGTGAAATAGGAAAATTTTTCAACATAAATATAGCAATGAATTTAATGAAATTTTGGAGATGGCAATAATATGATTGTTTGTTTTTATAATGCAGCTTCATCGACTGTATATAAAAACTTGATAACTATAAGACAATATTTTGAATATCAGTTTATTTAATGCGTATAGGGACAAATTATTTGTGTTGCTCAATACAACCTGATTATATTAAATGGCTTATTTGGGGATTCAGATTTGCATCCAGAAAGTATGTCAGTCATAGTTATACATTACGTTTGCGGTCTCCTTGCATGCGAAGCAATAAAACCAGTTTTGTGTAGTAATTTGTATGTTGGCTACGCGCTAACGATAAAACGACCATCTGGTCAGTGACTTACGCGCTTTCTACTATTTATTAGTCCATCAAGATATTAAACATAGTTACGTCACTTTTGCCGGACGTATAATTGTCTTGGTTTACTTTAGGACTTACGGTTTCAAAATTAAAATTGTGTGGCAAAGATTCTGCCATTGAACTCCGGGACTCAACTCCTTATTTTTGAAGTTTTTGGGATACTGCTTGTTTCAATCGTAAGGTTTGAAGGTCTGTTACTTTTAAATTAGTTTTATGTTTCTCAAGCAGAGGACCATTAAATTCCAAGTTCCATATCTCAGTCTTGATGGGGAGAAGGTACTAGCTGCTTAAATTGTGAGAACCTGAGACTTACTATTTTCAATTATTAATATGTGGGTCTCAATCGAAAACTCTATAACAGAATTCCGGATTAATGGTGCAGTGCAGAAATAATGCTGCAGTGACAATCTATATTGCATATATTAACGCATATCTCTGGTAATAATCAAACGATTTGAATGACTCCCTTTTATTAGAATCGCGTCAGTGTAGTATCATAAAATTGGTCAGGATTTGACTAAGGAATTTGAAGGTAACCTAGTTCCTCGATAATATATAGTACTGTTACCATAAATGAGTTTGTATGATAAAGTTTTGATGATAATCTAACAATTATCTTCAAAAATAAGATACTAAGGTCTGCCTGAATCGATCATTTAGCAAAATTCAGGTACTATCATGGATTTTGGTGACAACAAATCTTCTCTGATGGGAAATAAAATCACAAACACATATATTTATTGTTGAAGATATATATGAATATATTTCGATTCATCTGTGTTACAAAAATCTCTTCGGATTTAAATAAATGAGTTGTTATTGATATTGAACTCATCGTTAGTTCGTAAGATTCTAAATAATATAGGATATCATGAACTTTAAATGAAAGAAAATATAGTTATTCCATTAAAATATAGTCGACTTCAAATAATTATCGAATAAACAGCCCTTTGAAAAATTTAAATGATGAGAATACGAGTACTTATTTGTACTTTTGCGGTTCAATACCGTTTCCAAATATAAATGAATTTGCGAAATACTTTAACCGCAGCTTTTGAATTCGGTGCAATATGATACGATGCATTCATCTGAATGTGTGTGTGGTGTGCATGTACGTGAGGGAGGATCAATTTGGCATAAATATTTTCTAATAAAACTAATTTTTTTTTATATACGCCTGATGCATTCATGCCTTTACATAAATGTGCTTATTTCTCTGGATCTTACAATAAAAACTACAACATTCATTAGATGACTTAGGTATTTGTTTGTCTATCTTTAATTATTATTTTTCTCAAAATCTGTTTCATGACAAAATCGAAAATTTACCCTTTGGTTGGCGTAATAACAAAACGTATTAAACGTGTTTATTTCAATACTTATTCAACAATCTCTCTCTCTCTCTCTCTCTCTCTCTCTATATATATATATATATATATATATATATATATATATATATATATATATATAATTTTTTAAAATTTTACAGGAAAAAACGTAACTCGAAATTGGTGTAAATTTTACCATCAAAATGTAGCAATTACCCTAAATCTTAAAACTTTTCAACCATTTGCTTCATTTATAAATAGTGGATGGAAATATTATTATTTTTAAATAATTTTATTGTAATTACTGTGTATTTTGAAATGCTTTTAAACGCGCTTAAGTGTGTATGGAAATCTGGTTGTGCGTATCATAATCCTACTTATTTTTTTAAATTTTTCGATAAATCAACATTCTTTAAAATTATTGACGAAAAAGGATCGAAACAAATATTCAACCCTTGGCTTTATATATTGACCAATATTTAAGCTGATATATACTCCACAATTAAATGAAACTACGTGATGTATTATTATTTCTACTTTCTTTAATTTCTTTACCACTACCTAGGTTTCGTTGTATTATAACATTTTCAGGTGGGCTATTAGCAAAGATATGCTTTCAAAACAATGCTTACGAACGAGTCACTTAATGAAGGTAATTCCGAAGTCGAATCAGTGATTTTGAAACTAATACAAATTTGAAACATGTAGCTATAGATCTTGTACGTAATCTTAAACTACAAGCAGGTACACGTATTCCCACGTTGAGACATTAGTAAAAATTTTAGCTCTCTCGTAAAAGAGTAATGTGATTCAAGGAAATATGTGAATATACGGTGTATTTATATTATTTTTTAATGGAATCAAGAGTCACTTTATGTTTTTCGCAAGTACATAAAATTCAGTAAAGGAAATGTTACGTTGGCTAGTAAGTTTATGGCCACAATTCTGGAACTTTTCTACAAAGATTGTAAAAACGTCTAGAAATATTTACTGTAGGGTATAAATAGGCCAAAGTGCAGTAAGTTGACAACAGTCAGCGCCGAAGCTTTAAGTAAAAAGCCGAACATTAAAGGTAATGAATTTAAATCGATACCAAATACGGATTCTATTATTTTACGAATTTCGTCTGAGTTACGATACAAAGACTACCATAATTAATATAAGTCATGCGATGGGCGAGTCCACGGCGTTTTACGCGACGGCAAAAATTTGGTTCAGATAGTCCAGGAATTAGAACTACGATCTTGAGAACCATCCCCGTATCGAACATCTTGTTGAATTGAACATTCAACGATTAGGACATCTAATTGAGGAGGATTACAGACGACGACTCGTCAATTGGCAGATGAGCTACACTACAGTCATGTCACAATAGAAATACAATTGGGAAAAATTTTAAAATACGGTGTTTGATTACACTGTATTTAAATGTAACTTCGACTGGCTGAATCAGTTAGTAACTGGCGATAAGAAGTGGATTACATACGTCAACCATACACGCAAACGTCAATGCCTGGGTGTAGGAGAGACAGGGGTTTCAGTACCCAAACCTGCAACAAGTGCCAAAAAGGTGATGCTCAGTTGCTGGTGGAATATCAAAGGCGTTCTTCATTGGAAGTTGCTTTTAGAAGTATCTACAGTTAATGCAGATATTCGCCTTGAACAATTGGACCGATTAACTAACAAATTGAGAAGTCAAAAAGATAGAGTTTATTTTCTACAATGTAATGGTAGTGTCGTCTAACCACATGTTTCAAAATGTATTCGTTATAAATTAGAAGAGCTCGGCTGGGTTCTATTCATTCATCCACTATATTCGCCGGATATTGTGCCCCCTGATTGCCATTTATTCAAGGCTCTAAGTTACCATTTACGTGAAAAAAATTCACCTTAACGAAACTCCTCAAAACGACCTCGCACAGTTTTTTCAATCAAAGTAACCAGAATTTACTGTAGTATAAAATTTTTACTGTAATATATAATTTTTTTAATAGAAAATTATTGGCAGCAACTCGGGAATAAAACTTATTAACCAACCCATTAATCCTCTCAATGAACTATTACTTTCCTACAATACGGAATATATACTACAACGTTAATCCAAGGATTAGTAGCCTAATATAGCTACTGAAAACTTGTTATATGTTTGCGGAATAACTAAAATTTGAATTATTGTATTAACTTTGTCGTGAAATATCAAGGTACTTGTATTAAAAACTTTGTAAAAGCACATAATTCAAAGGTCTTTCCTGTCTCTATTAGATGTTGGAATGTAATTAATTAAAATAATTGGAGAAAAAAATTGAGTTGCGTTATTAATGAATTAAAAAAAAATATGATCAGAAGACTTAATATTATTTAAGTCAAAGTAATCGCATTAAAAAAGTAGAACTTAACGTCTCGTCAGAGTAATTTGAAAAACTAACTGAACAACAATGCATAATTATGATAAATTTACAATCACAAAACAATAATCCCATATTTTTTTTAAAGAAATGTTTGAATCCAAATTATTTGACTTATTTTCAATATTTTATAAGTAAAGTCGCATTGCTTGACGAGAATATTTCAATAATTTGTTTGTCTACTTCTTTGAATTGTTTGTATTCGAACATTTATAATTTTAATAAACATTACACATGTTTAATAAAATTATAAATGTTACATATATACACACCCACAAACATGCATATATGTATATATGTATATATATATATATATATATATATATATATATATATATATATATATATAAATTTATTCCCCGCATTACCTAATAAATAAAATCATCATTATATAAAAGTAAATCTGAAACTTAAACATCATTTTTGCATCAAATATTGATTGTAATTGAATCGAAACTCAGTCAATGGATAATAAAGTTAGTCTTTAGTAAAAGGCATGCAAGATTGCAAACTTAAAACTTTTGAAAATTTACAGTCACATCTCTTTTTTGCAATCTTGCACGTTCCTTTTTATTATCCAAAATCTAGTGAAGTGATTGATAATACTTGGACTTAACCTTTACTTAATATATGCAGTATTTCTCAAATTTTCTTTGTTATGTTACAAAGGAAATTACAGGAATCTTGAATCGGTAAAGTAACACAGACTTTACACATTACGAGTATGAGAGGGCGGGTGATGATTATATTTATACAAGTATTATTGTCAGTGGTGACGCGTATACCTATTTTGACATATTTTTTTGCTTTTAATACACATTTTTGGTATTTTAAATAGTTGAATAGGAATGATATACGTACATATATTTAAACATTTAAACTTCTCTACAGAATCGTCGTATTGTGAAATGAATAATAATCATTACATATATTATATGGCACTACCTCCGTGCATAGTCTTGAAAGCTACTTTAATAACCCTAAATGGAATATGAATACCACTTCCGAAATATTTTAATATTAATAGGATGGATGTTTAACTTATAAATTTAATTACTAGCGATCGCTTTATTCAACTGTAATAACTCAGTTGTTACAGTTGAATAAAGCGATCACTTTAAAGGTTTAATTTTTCGGTTGGAAAATACAGATTAACTTAGGTGACTAAATGCTAAATTATAATCACTGATATACGCAAATGTCTAAAATTTATGTAAAGTTAAAAGCTGATTATATTTGGCATTGACAATGGCATTGAATGAGAAAGAGAATGGATAAAGGTAATTATTTAAATTATTATGTTACTAATAATTCCTTGACACATTTGGTAATAAGTTAATTCATTTATTAACTGAATGACTATTTAAAATATGAAGATTTCATTTCCCGTCATGACAGATGTCCCCGTATTGCCTATAATTAAATAATGAAGAATGAAAGAAAAGTAAAAGATATAAAAACTTTTCAAGTTTGGATCGAACTCAAAATGAGGGTTGCCTGAAAATTTACGCTTTTTTTTATAAAATTGAAATCTTATAACAAACCTCACCAAAACGGTACAACATATTATGCACGAAATAAAAAAAATCATGTACTTAACATTTTCTTTCACAAAATTTCCACACGAACATATTTGATTGTTAGCTCCTAAGATATATATGTATGTGTATATAAATATATATATGTATATATATATATATATATATATATATATATATATATACATATATATATATATATATATATATACATATATATTTACATATAGGTAATACATTGAATTACTGTCCCAAATTTGAAACAATTATTTTTTTTTTGCTTTTTTTTGTAATGTAAATGGAAGATTTTACTGTACTGATCAAAACGCATAAATTAATAGCATCATTTCATATTATTATGAAATTTTTCATACTCGTGGAAATACATTTCCAATCCAATAAATTTGAACATTCAATTTTATTTTATTCTTCGAATAATTAAAATAAGTTTCGTTGGTGAAATGCAGTTCGACCAATAAAGAATTAGTTACGGAAATTATAGTAAATTTTGACAAAATTTATTATATTATAAAAACGTTATTTAATTACAATTAACGTAATGCCTAATATTAAGTTTTCTTTAGACCTGAGTCATTTATGCACTGTTCTCACTTACTTTATACGTGTGGTATGAAGGGTTCAAAAATATATATTGAAATATAAATACGATACCTCTCTTAAATACATAAGGTTTTTCAGTAATTAATTTAAAAGAAATTGACCACATTGACGTTACAGACGCATAAGTGAGTGTATATGTTTGTTTTTCTCATTTTCTTTACTGAATTATCTAATTGATCTTTCTAATATATATATAAATATATATATATGTATTTATATATATATATATATATATATATATATATATATATATATATACATATATACAAAACAATTAGCAACAGAGTTATTTTCAAAGAGCACAATAAATAAGATAATATATATTAATGTTTTTTTAAATGAATACCTAATATTTATCGGGCAGCTAACATAATTTTTTTCCGGTAAAAAATATTTATCTGATAATAGTGTAAATATAATTAATTCATGTAACGGACATTATTAATTAAAATTTAATAATTTTTTACGACAGTGTCTTATATGAAAACTTTCAAGGTGTTTTGGATATTATGCCATAAAAACTCTCGTAGATATTTTTTTCAATTTCGATCACCAACTTTTTCCTTACACTAATTGTCAAAATTGTGTTCATTGGTTTATTTCGTGTTCAGTCTTAAAAATGAGAAGATATGTATTATTATAAAGAAAAAATTAAATGAAGTAGTTTGTATTGTATACTTGTTATTTCGCTATTTCAACGAATTGCGTAAAGGGTAATACTAAATGAGGAAAAAAGAAAAGATAAATTTCACAAGAATTGTTATTGTGGTCAATTGTAAGCAAAACACAAAGTACAATTATTTATACATTTATTTTTAAGTACTTTAATATATACAGCTGATACCTATGGCGGACTTATTGCTACAAGTGTAATTTCTTTCAGCCAACCAGAATACCTGTCCGGCCCTGCTCGATGAGCGGACGCGGATCGCACTCGGTTGTTCCGAGCCGTCAAAGGCCACAGCCACAGCGACCACAATAATTTAGTACGAAAGCACATATGAATGTATCCCTCTAAAACATTAAGTAACAGACCCGCTGCAAATCTCATCTTATTATATTTTAAGTTTATTTTCCTCATTGCATTTTAATAAAACTCGTGGTCAAACACACGGTTCCAAAGCAGTCCTGTGTACAGACCGAACGTGACTAGAGTTGCAAGTACTTGCCGAGATTTTTCAATTTGGAGAATAATGCTACAGACGAAATGAGTACTGATAAAAATTCGTTTGAGATAGTATTTTAAATGGAATGCAGATGTATGGTAATATATAACATCATTTTGGTTTTAAATCCATTTTAATAATTGCTGTAAAGTAATAATGTTATAACATTATACTGGTAAGAAAAATATAAAAAAAAATATTTTTTTATTTTTAGAAAGATTTTAAGAACAAAAAGTATTTCACATTAATGAAAATATGTTATTAAATATATATCAGATAAATCATATGTAATATGCTTATGAACTGGTGAGTTTACCTGTCTTCTAAAGTGTTTCGTTAGGAATGCAGATGAAACATACAACGTGTACAAAACCAACTTCTGCTGATAAATATTTGAAATGATCATTTTTTTACATTCTGTTTTTCTTCGAGTGATATAAAAGCGTAACATTTTTAAAAATACGAGTACACTTCTCTTAATGATTTTAGTTCCATAGATATTGCCTCCGATTTGTAGATATGTATTTCGATGGTATTTAAATAATCAAATATTATTTTCAATTTGATTTTAACTTTTGTTATACTTAGTTAAAATATGTATTTTAATATCGATATCATAGTGTGTGTTATGATATCGATATTATATCATAGCACACACTATGATATCGATATTAAACAATTTCATTTATAATTATAAAGTCTTTTTGTTTATACACTATGAAGTAATAAAATAGATAAAATTGGATTTTAGTTTTGATTCGGGTGTGAAGCATTACGTTATTTGCGGGTGATGTGTAAAAGCAAAATCTTCGTTATAAAATGAAGTTACGTATATTTTCTGTGTAACCATTTTTTTTCTATGAAATGAGTTAAAATGTTTACAAGCACATTAATACAACTTATAATTTGTTTCGTTTTTTTCGACTTTACCTTAGAATTTACAAGCTTATATACGTTATTATAGAAAATGTTAGGGCGATTAATTTGCACATAAAATTAGTCTCGCTGTCGGTAAAATATCTAAGCAGTATGTCAGTTAATTGAATATTATAATATCTTTTAAGTGTTGAAATTGGGATCGATAGATGGATGTATGAATGAACGCATATTTCTTAGTCTGTAATTCCGTTATTTTTTAATTAATTTACATAAAATTCATAAAAGTAGATTAAATCTTGAAAAATTCCGAGAACTGATTGTATCCATCTTATGATATAGCGTTCTAGGGGATAGCATCGAACTGTTCGTATATTATATTTCTATTTGATCACACAATATTTTATATTGAGAGCTTTTGACTAGAAATGAATTCATATGAGTTTCACATATATAATTTAAAAAAAAATACTTTTAAATTTCCAGTAAGAGAATAACAATTGTAATTCACAATCCCCATAAAAAAGAACCCTGTAAATTAAAAAACATTTGTAAAAAAAATAATACTGATAATATTTCTCTATCATCAGTAAAATTTTTTTAAATTTATTTTTAATAATTTTATTTGTACACACATAAAAATATTTTCACTAGTCATGGTTCTTTATTTAAATACCTCTTTCTTTATATTACGGTTATCTGTGATAGTAAATATGCTCTATTTATTGTCCGAAAAATTATCCGAATCTTTTATTGTACGAGCATGGTGTGAAAAAAGTTTAGGTCCATTTTTGTTGGCTTATTTAAAATCGAAAGACTGCCTTTAGTCCGAGAATATGTGCGCTGTGCTGTAATATTAGTTACGTCTCGCATAGCACTGGATCTTTAATAATATTACTAATTCATTCCAGACATTCGTGAAATTTCCTAATATTCAAGTTTTCACTGATTTCAATATATGTCATATTCGTATTACTTAATGATATAATTGACATTTATATTTAGCAACATAGTTATGTGTATTAAAGGACGTGTGTATAGTATATCATAATATTACATAATTAATGTAAGCGTTGCAAAAAATAATTAATCAAATCATGTAATATTTACAAGTGTACGATCTAAAATCAATTATTAATATTTTAAAAACTAATTAATATTTGTAAGCTTCTTTCCAGTAATGACATACACATGTTTTAACTTGAAAGTATATATATATATATATATATATATATATATATATATATATATATATATATATTGCACATAAAATGCTCATATAAAACAGATTGCGCAAATGTTAACCGTGACGTTAACTTATAATACTTACAATTATCAAACTGCTTGCGTTAATATTGGATATTGAAGGGAAACTGATTCGCCTAGAAATAACTAAAGCAAATAATTACATTGACTATATAAATGGTGTATTTCCTACTTTGGGACATGCATATTCATTAAATTATGGTTAAGGCATATTTTTTTATCTCTATGTGTAAAAAATTTTACCTTCATCCTTCGGTTAGTTATTCCAAAGACTTTTATCGAAATATCCAAAATTAATTAGTAGGATTATTAATGATCCCATGCTACACGAATCGTAACTGAAATTATCGCACAGCGTAAATATACACGAAATAAAGGCAGTCTCTTGAGTTTAAATGAGGCAACAAAAATAGATCTGAACCTTTTTCACGTCATTATTTTACACCCAAACATTTCGGTTAAACTTTCAGAAAATAAGTACTTACAACGTATTTACTTTCACAAGAATACTGTCGTAATATGTAGAAATATTTAAATATGACGAGACCTTATAAAAAAAGGTTTTTTTATTTGGAGAAGGATTTCATGAAAAAAATATTCGACATTAGTGGAAATATGGTTACAAAATATATGTAATTAATCATGCTTAATATGTGTATGAACTATGTAATCTCTCTTCTAAAATGCTAATTGATGAAAATTTCAATTTATTTTATTTTTCTTTCTCGCTATATACACACACACACACACAAAAACCTAGACCCACACACACCAACCCCAATCACACACACACACACACACATGTATATATATATATATATATATATATATATATATATACATACATACACATATATATATATATATATATATATATATATATATATATAAGATCGAATTGGGAAGTACTAAAAAACAATTATTTTAGGATCATCATTTTAATATATAAAAAGGACTTCTTACTTAGTAATTATGAATTACTATTGTATTAACCGTGCTACACGCCCCATATGACAGTCTTGAATAAAATAATACATAACTATGCTGAAAAGGACGCGTTATGCGATTAGTGTTGGAAGAAAGTTTGATGAATGAAACTTAAATTCACGCCAAGATAAAAAGTTTTATGTTGATGTAAATTATGCAGTGAGTTAATGGAAGCTGTATGATTTAAAAACTGGTCATTCTTCGGTGGCAGATTTCCCATTAACTGTGATCCACTTTGGCATACCAATTAATAATTTCGTTCCAAAAAACTTTTCATGACATTAGTACAAAAACTCGTTAACGGTAAGCGCTACTAAGCTGTAGGAAAAATAACATCCTGATGTACGAAATATTTTGGTAATAGGCACGTTCAAGCGTTGTCTCAAAAGGCTTATTTTGCGTAACTTCGTCTTATCTAATTTTTCTAGCAAAATCCTATCCAGTTCATAATATATCATTAAATTTCGCCCTTCGTATTCACTAAGATCCTGTGGCTTATGAGGAAGCCACATCATGTAAATATTTATTCACATGGAGGATTTTTAATATTTTGTTACAAAAATGCTGCAAATAATTTATAAAATATTGTTCATATATGTACAAATATTTTGTTTTAGTCGGCTATTACCTTAGTTTACATAATTATTCTAACAAATTCTTAAAATTTATTATTCGTTTTACACCCGACGTTTGCTGTATGATATTATGTTGTCGTATTTTTGCACGAGTGATGTTCGGTGTAGATGTCCAGTGACAACAATTAACACCAAAATAATTCTTCTTCCTGGGTCAACTTCCACATTGCAAAGTTGAAAGTGGAATATCATCAATCGATGAGTCACTCCCATGCGGCGCCCTAGATGGAAATTTACCAATGACCTTGAAGAGACTGTACCTGCTCATTCAGCTTGGAATAAACTGTCTTGTGTCGAAATCGCTTCGTTATCAACCTCAGCCTGCAAAACATCCTCGGCTAAATCAGATTCCACGTAACTACAATTCTCCTCCTGCATATCATTCTCATGTGACATCTCTTGCCGCAGCCATCTTTCAATATTTTCAATGTTTTTATAAATTTTGACAACAAAAAAAAATTAAACGAATAAAGAAATCCCATAACCACCTACGTACAGTTTTGAAAACCGCTGGCGATATATTTTAACTTACCTAGACCAAACGCGCGATTGTGTTTACACGCGAAGTTCCAGCGCAATACTATTCTATGTGTAGAAAATGTAATTGGGTGCACTCTGTCGTATAACACGCACACATTGAAATATTTAAATTCTAACATTCGTTGCTGTCTCTGAGACCAACGGTAGGTGGTTAAGGGATAATGACAAATTCTGCATTTAAATTTATTTTATTTTATTCAAAGCCTATCATTGTTTCTATTTTCATTTCTTTCGTCTCTATAAATAATCGAATATAATGTCGTCAACGTTGTAACATTAGACTTGTTTTAGTTTAATTATGAAAATAAAAAAACGATCACATTTGTGAAAATCAAATAACAACGTGATTTAGAAGCGTCGATATTTCTTAATTAGTAAAAAAATTTACCGACCATAAGTAGTGGGATATATTAGTAGTGTCAGTCTTAACGTTCATCCGTTTTTTTTCTAGGCTTCGGAAAAGGACGTATTTTCCTAGGGTTAAATGATTTGAATTATTTAAAAAAAATGCTTCTAATCATGGAAAATATTAAAGTAATTAGAAATATACTCCCGTTTGAAACATTTCTATCATCCAACACCCATTTGAAACAATATTTTCTTGAATATCTCAATAGTTTTTGTTCAAAACTGCCCTTTGAATCACAAAGTTTTGCTTTTAAAAATTGCAAGTTACGAGTAGGCGGAAAATCGTGAGACTTTTGGAACACACTTATCACGATTATATTTGATTCATTAATTAAATTAAATGTAGGATATATATTTACGTCCTCTATCATATTTTATTGTTATTATTAAAACATAATGCATTGCAAATAAAGAAATCCTTAAAATTTGTGATTAAAAATGTATTAAAAATATAACGTATTTTTAAAATTAATAAAGATATTGACTAAAAATTTTTGCGGGGTAAGGTAATATTTCTGTGCATAACTATTTTATAAAATGTATCCAAAAATACAAATGTGTAGAAAATACATTGGTCCTTTTACTTCATACGATACTGAAGAAAACGTCTTTTCGTCTTGTTCTTGTATAAAATAACCCTTTCCCATATAACCAATAAAGTGTTGTAGACAAGTCGCATAAAATAATATCTGCCCAAAGACTATTACCAAGATCAATATTTATCTTACTCATTGAAATGACTTGCTTTATTTACATGGGTACCGGGATTTTCTTCAAATATCGAATAGGTGCATTAGTGAGCGGATGAAAGTGACAAGAATGAGCCGATTTTATTGATTTAGGTTTAAATTACGGTTACAATTTCATGCTATTGTTCTAAGTAGTGAATACTCGAACAAAACTTATATTTATATATTGCGACTCCCAAAATGAAATACATTGTCGCGACTTTTAAAGTGAATTACATATTTAATAATGTGAATATCATAAATTAAAAAAATTAAAAATCAATCCGCTTTAGTGAGCGGATGGAAATGAGCAGAATGGGTCGATATTATTGATTTAGGTTAAAAATTACGATCACAACATGCATTAAACTCTTGTAGAATTGAAGCGTTTTACACGGTCGTGGTATTATTTTAAGTAGTGAATACTTGAACAAAATCTAAATTGTTATATTGTGAGTATCGTAATGAAAAATTTTATCGCCACTTTTTAGAGGGAATTTTACTTAGTGACGTGAATGTCATAAATTGATATGGAGTCTTGGACTAATTATAACTTTATTGCTTAAGTGTAAACTGATGGCTATTGTCTAGACATTAATTATAATTGATCATTAATATATCAAATAAATAAAAATTATCAATTATAGTTAATATCTAGATAATATCAAAAATATCTTGCTTTTGGCGTACTTTCCGGAACGAAGTAAACCGTGTTGTTATGTCTACATTATATGTATGTGCATCCATCCGCTTATATTACTATGTATGTGCATCCATCCGCTTATGTATGTGCATCCATCCGCTTATATTATTTAGCGTACTTTCCGGAACGAAGTAAACCGTGTTGTTATGTCTACATTATATGTATGTGCATCCATCCGCTTATATTACTATGTATGTGCATTCATCCGTTTATGTATGTGCATCCATCCGCTTATGTATGTGCATCTATCCGCTTATATTATTTAGCGTACTTTCCGGAACGAAGTAAACCGTGTTGTTATGTCTACATTATATGTATGTGCATCCATCCGCTTATATTTTCGTCTGTCAGAGATTTCTAATTTTTAAATCAACTAAGAACTCACATAGAATCTGTTTTCATGCCATACTGACTTCGATCAATCGCGGCGGGAGTGACAGAGATCTTCGTGATGATCTCAACTTAATGAAACCGACAGCGAGTATATCGACCACGACGTTTTTTACCCTCTATTTTCCTTATAACAATTCAGGGCATCTTGCTGTCTACGCTCTACCTGGCCAGTTTTTGTTAAGTAAGCTATCATACTAATGTACTAATATATTTATAAACTTAACAATATTATATAATAAAAGTTTACATTGAGTTAGGTAAAAAACTGTGTGCGAATTGCAAATAACCAACGGAAAAGAGTTATGATTAGTTTATCAGCACAAAAATTAGGAAATGAGAGGGCAATCTTGCTTTTAGCGTTTTGACTGAAATGAACAAAACATTATTGTTGGGGTAACATCATCTGTTTTTTCGTCCGTGCACTTGTCTTTGCGCGTGTCAGACGTTTCTTATTTCTAAGCCGAGTGAGAACTTATATGTAATATGCTGACCCTGTTTCACTTGCAAATTCCAAATAATATTTATAATGATTTATTACCATATTTTGAAGTGTTCCCCAATATGCTAAAGGGGCATGAATTTTTTTTCTTATGCGTAGTCATGTTAAGTATTTTTGAGAAACGTGTCTGAGTATAGATCCGATTATTTATATTTTTTCTCTTAAAATAATAACCCTGTCTATTGCTAAAATTAACATTTTTCGACCCATTTTGTTACAAAGTTTATCTCAATAATTTCCTTTCATAATTAATTATAGTAACTTAATATTCATGATTCCTGCATATAGACAAGTAATACGAAAAAAAAATATATATATATGTATATATAAATGTAAAACATAAGAAAATAGTAATGAAACTAAGAAAATATTGATAAAATGATGATTTTATATTTCGTCCAACACGATGTCCAGAATCGTTAAATTGATATTTTTATATTTTGAACGACACGCTCTACGACATATTAAAAATAATTTCATTATTTTCGAATAATGTTTTAAGGACACTATATGCGTTTAAATAGTTTAATGTTCATATATATATGTATGTATATATGAAACCCTCTATGAGTTTGTTGGTACTTGACAGGTTTATTTCACATACAGTGCGTTTTATTTTGTACCAGCGCATAGCTGAGGTAGCGATTTTCTGATATGTCAAAATAAGAATATGTTAACATTATCGCATATCCAATATACAGATTTTCTCTAGCGTACATGTTCATTAGTTGTTGATTGACATTTATAATTTTGTGCCGTTTACGCATTTAAGAAATACGATGGTAACTTTTTGGCGGTTGAACCAACAAATTAAATGGAAATTTTAATATAAATCCGTAGTTAAGTTCGATATGACGCGCGCTTCTTTTAAGCAATTGCTCGAAGTATAGCTAATGTAATAAATATACCCAAGAAATTGAAAGAGTACTTCTAGAGGAGAGTATTTCTAAAGTATTACGTGACTAAATTTGCCTTCATGTTTGTTTAACTGAAGAATTGAAAATGTCTTTTCTATGGTAACTAAGAACGTCAGTAAATGTTATTAGGATTTTCATTGGTATTGATTTCTATATTCTTTAAATATTCGGTTAATGCCTTTATTAACCGAATATTAAAAATTCCGTTTATTTTTTTTTATACTAAAGATTCTCTATAATTTTTTCAAGCCGCTTGCGATAACCATTTGGTTGTGAATATAAAATTCTTAGATGATACGCGTGATCCAAAACTTAAAATTTTTTCTGATTTTTAACTACAGAAAAATATTACTATCTCTAACTTTAAAAATCAAATTTTTACACGGAATAGCTAAAATGTAACGTTGAAAAATAAAAGTTCTACTAAAACGAAGTAAATCACAAATTTAAAAAGTAACGGAAATAGAATTTAGTTAAACATAATACCACAAATAAATACGATACAATATAAGTAATTCGATAAATACAGTTTTGTTAGTAAATCATAGTAAATGTTATATAACAAATACACTCAATAGAAAACATTTTCCCAATAAATATTTTGCAATTGTATATTCATATTTTTTCCATTTTAAATTAATCGAGGCGAAACGTGCTTATGGATTTTCTAACATTGGAATTTATAACACCAGGTTAAAATAGTGAAAATGAGACATTTATGGATATATCAAATATCAATGTGAAGCTAAATCAAATTACTTGAGCGACCGTGCCACATTTATTTATATAGCTATTTAGCAGCGCGACTGTGTCGAAATAAGCAGGTTTCTGCATTGCAATTTTTTCGGTATCGATTCAGAAACTCCAATATCAATGCAAGAGCATAAGTAAAATTAATAGCACTGCTGTACTGCTATCGTATAAATAATTATCAAATATGTTTCATGACTTTATGCATCGCGGCTGTGTCGATGCTGTATTGCGATTGGATGCGACTCGATACAGAATTGAGTAAATTTTAATTATATCACGACCGTATTACTACGAAGTTTTGCCGTGTGCAAAGGCGTTTAATCATGTCGAAAAAAACACACTTCAAATCATGGAATTTTTTTGTTTGGTCATGTATATTTATAATACAGAACTGTTTTTTGTACGTAGTCTTGCATTGATATTTTACTATACGTGCGGGCGCATGCACAAGCATGATCGTGGTTTTAAAAGTATCTTATCATTTATAATGTGACTACTATTCGCAGCTTATCAGCACTGCTCGCAACTGACTCGGCTGGAGGGACACAAGGATACCTTTAATGTAAATTTAACAACAACCGACAAAGGTGCTTAATGTGATCTATGTCTGTGTTATTCATTTAACAGCTGACATTATTTACTGATTTTGTTTAAATATTTCTGTTTTATTTTAAATATTTCTGTTTCTGTACTGAGTTTTGTTTCAGTGGCTCACTGAATTTATATAATTTGAAATAATGCTGTTCACATAGTTTGAATTATGCATAATAGTAATTTTTAAGTTTACGTGTTAAGTAGACATGAAGACTGTTCGAATGAAGAATGTTCGTGTATAGTTTTATAGAAACAATATACATTTTTGGAAATATGTGTCTAAATGTCTGGAGAAAACTGGTAACGATTGTTTAATTAATTATAAAATCTAAAAAAAGTAAAATTTCCAATCCAAATTGAAAGTATTACGAAATCTATGAAAGTATCATAGATTTAAACGATATGTTTTTTTTCAAAATTATTTCAATTTTCGTAATTAAAAATTAAAAGGTAGCAAGTAACTTTTCATTATTTAATATAATTTTATACTAAAACTTGTAAAATGTTTACTTCTGCAATAGTTCTTGCAATAGTGAACTATTCAAATAAAACAAAAAATTGCTACAAGAAATTATCAAATGTTTATCAACAAATTAATATAAAATTCACATGAAGCTTTTTAAATTGTTTATAAATTGTATTAAATTACGTTGTAAATTGTTTAAAAGAAATGCTACTCATTCTTCTATTTTGAGAAATAAAGGAGAATAATGGTGTTTGTAAATAATTTTGAAATTCCATTCGTCATTTAACAGCTAAGCAGGGAATTTTTTTTTGTCCAGTAGCATGCTCTCGTATGTAATTTTTATACCTTTCCGTGGCATAAATAATTTCCAATTAAATTTATTTCTAAAAGACAAAATTCAATCTAAAGCCTTAATAACATATTTCAAAATACTGTATTATGCGAAGAGTTAATTGGTAAACACACGATGTCACGTGTCGCGGTGACAAGCGGGGGCCATAGAGCATAAAATATAACTAGAGGTGGTAAGAAAGCATGGTGTGTGCTCCACGGATATGATCTGCCTATCATGTGTAGTGATCTGCACGATGACGTATATTTTAGTCGTAAATCAAATGGGATAAATGGTAGAGGTTCATCGTTTTTTTTCCATTAAGTCACAAATATGCTCTTTTGTGCTCTAATTATAAAACAAATTAATAGGCGGTAAAAGAATCTAACTAATTGAGGAACTTTCTCTAATCGATAAATTTTAATAAAGGTTGTATTTTAAATAAAAAGGTTAGTAAGGACGACAAAAGCTATTGTTTATTATTTTAATTAATTCTTTCTCTGAAGCTGAATTTCCATGCAACATTTTAAGACTTGGACGTAAATTTTTGTCATTGCCTAATTGCATTTATGCATAAATTTCTTTTCAACCAATTTATATTAAGAACTTTCACTCAAATATATCGGCATGAATGAAATTAATTTTCTTTCTCTAGATTTAGGTAAAGATTAAAAGTAACGAACCAATATAAAAAAACCACACTACCTCTTTCTTAACACTATGGAATTTTAGCAAATCATCCTGAACATTAGTTCATTAACCATATTCATGCTACCTACAAGTCAACATTACAGCTATTTAATTAATTTTAATTACTTGTTATCGGCCATAACTTATTAGTAAGACAAGCATTTAGCCATAACAATTTAATAGAGGCGTTAAAAAAGGTGCGGTATATTGATATTATTTATATTTTATTAAATAGGTATATATTATATACATTTATGAGATAGACCCCCCCCCCCTTCAGAAGTAACTCACCATATTAATGCCAAGAAAAAAAACAATTTTCAAAATTGTTTTCGGGAAAATCCATTATATTACTCTCATCGAAATGTCCACAGTGTCATTAGTTAGCAAGAAAATAAAATATATACTTATATTGTGTAAGTAAAAATAACGATTCGAGTGACAGAAATTGGAATATATCTCATAAATTTTTTGTTAAATTGCAGTTACGCAGATAAAAATATTTTATTGAGACATCGTAGACGAAACTGAGAAATAAATTAAATCGAAAATATTTCTCGTTACTAGAGATTTTCTGTTACGACCAGTGATGTGTTGAATGATGTCGAGTTTCGAAATCGAAATAGTTTACACAATGATTAATTAACGCAGCGAGTAAAATTTATAATGAAAAATATATTATACCCCATTTGGCTATTAAATCTAATTTCAGAATACTCGTACTTACATACGAATATTAAATAGTTTTAAAGTCGAAAGTCGATATTGCCGACTATTTCTATAAGTGGAATGGATATTAAATGATGTGGAGTCGTGAAATAAATCATAAACCCATATTGTACTTTACTGTTATCTGTGCCACCGATATACAATATATTTATTTTGTCTAGTTTTGATAATGAAATATTATTTAGTATGATAAATCTGTTTAAAATCTGAATTTTTTCAGCAATTTTATATTAATCAAATAATGAGATTTCTTAAATCATGAACAGAAACATGATTTTTGAAGCGAAGCTTCTTAATGGGCGTTTGAGGTGGCGATTTAACTGAGAAAACTTGAAACGTCACGAACGCGGCTATGAAACGCTCCTCACGTAGGAAAAGAAATCTCACGTGGAGAATTATTTAATATACTTAATCTGTTTATTTATTTTTGTTTTTTTTAAGTACTTTTTATTTTGTGATGGGTGAATCCAAAATAATTTTAAAAAATATCTCTTATTTATTACGGAGTCAATATTATATTATATTAATTAATAATTAAAAATTTAATTTTATATGGCACGCTTAAATAGCTTTGTTTCTCTTGGATGTTCCAAGATATTTCACTTTTTTTTTAAATTTTTCTCACGAATACCATTTTTTAATCTATGGTATTATACAAAATACTTTTTTATTTCCCTTAAATCACTATTGCTTATTAATATTATATAAAGAGGTCTATATAGACCATATATGGCTGTAACTATACTAAGCAATAGACTGACATAAATTTATGCCACGCGGTAACTACAATTCAATACCACATTTATTAAAATTTGTAAGTTAAATACTATTTCCACTCTTTTACACTTATTTTTTATAAATCTGTTATATATATATATATATATATATGTATATATATATATATATATATATATATATATATATATATATGTGTATATATATACATATATATATATATATATATATATATATATATATATATATATATATATATTGGAAAGCTCAACACTCATGGGCAACCTTATCTTTGAAACCAAATACCTAAATACAAAGCTTTTGAGTTCCCAGATAAATTTATTATGTAAAATATTAACACAAAACCTTCAAAATTACTCCCATCTTAAGTTATCATTGATGATAAAATTTATATATATTGCCCCAATTTATTTAAAATAGGCTAAACGTTAACCACAAACGCGTTCGTATTTTACTTAAACTGATTCTGATATATGGCATTGTGGTTAATTTAATCTCTTTAGCGATGGAAAAAAAGGTTTTTATGGCAATTAATTTTAAGCCAGAAATGTTTTATTAGTATTCGCAAGTTAATTACCCGAAATTTGAGGTTTGTGTGAAATACAATTTAATTATTTGTCACATACTGTCCTTTATTATTTAATTGAAATTATGAGTTGTGACATAATTATAATATTATCAAAAAAATAATAATATCTTTTACGGAAAATAAACTTCGATCATCTGACCCAACACTATACTAAACTTTCATTGTTATATGCGAATTCATATACTCGTAGCCTAAACAAATAAGATCAGTTTAAAGCACTCACCTTCATCAACCACCGAAGCCTACATAAAACAATGAAAAGGAAATGGTTTATCGGGTATATAACTCACGCAAGTAATTAAATTGGTAAGTTAAATATTGATCGTGCAAATTCAGCTACGCGGTGGTTATTGAATTTTGGTCAAGGGATATGCCAGTTCTTGTGCGCCATCTATTACGATTAAATGAAATCATTGAAATGAAACTGGGTGCGACCATTGATGTAGCCTTTTTGTGCCGTAGGTCTTATTTTGTCGCTTTTTCGACAAAATTAAGAAGGAAATTATATTAAGATCTATTGGCATTATATTATATAGAAGGATCACAAACGATTCAAAATGGGCATAATAAAAGTGACTTAATTATCTAAACTTCGTTTTGTGCCAGTCAGTTTTAACTTATTCCCCGAATCGGTTGGTTGCCTCCTGATTCCTTTGTTTGTCTGCTTTTTAGAAGACAAAAATATGACTACGTCAAAATGCCGACTTGTGTGATATGGAAATGAATATATTCTAGTTGTGCTACATCACAAAGTCATGTGCATGAAATATAAAAACTTAAAATTAATTTTAGTAAGACATTTTCAGGTCATCTTAGGAATAATAATAAAAATATTTTTAATGTACGAGTGTGAAATATTTTTTAGAATATACACCATTTTCATGACGCGTTTATAGATTGGCATTACCGATACATACATAATCGGCAATGAGAAGGTCAAGATTAAGAAAAGAAATTTATCTTAAAACAAATTAAAATTGTAGTTTTTCCTCCACATATCTGCGTCCTGTACCTGCGTAAACCTTTGCCTTGTGCTCGTATTTTGTATTATTTTAGGTTCAAAATATTAGTTTCTTGTTTTACTGCAAAATAAGTTAAATGCAAGATGTACAAAAACATACGGACTAAGCTAGGGTCACATTAAAAGTGTAATTCGTCACGTGAGAAACCACGAGTTTCCAAAAGTAACTCAATTTCACAATACACTTCAAAGTTAACACGAAATATTATTAAATTAATATGAATTACATTATGCTGCGTATTTTACTTTTAGAATAATTTACATTGAGAAAAAAAATTCCAATCCAAAAAATCCCTTTTATATGTTCTTCGTCTATTTTAAAAATTAACGAAACCTTTGAAAGAAATATCTTTTGGAATGGGTTTAGAGAGCGATAAGGCTACTTCAAATTATGTGAAAATATTTTAGTTATTAGTTGGAAGATATAGCTTAACCCTTTTAATAGTTATTGCTTTAATAAAGTCACAGAGAGACGGACCGTAAATAATTCCTTTGCTTGTAAGGTTTTCTGTTTTTCCGAAAAATATGTATTTACAACTGTTATTAACTAATGATAAGATACTTTATAAATTCTTGAATTGTAAACATATTTTACTACAGTATCCACCAAAAAATCGAGATGTCAACTGAAATGAAACTGCTAATTCCGACATTTACTATCTTCTTAGTATGACTTTTTCGGTTACTTTGGGCCTATCCTTACAAAGAAATGTAAGTTTATGAGTATATAATAATTATTTTTTTACTTTAGTCAGACACTGATTGGGGAGGCAGATTCGAGAAGGTGGATGGCGTTGGGATAGTGGTTTGCTTAAAAGATTATTATATAATTCGTTTTGCTAAATTAAATTTTGACTAATTCGAAGTAACAGTGCATATCTTACATATAAAAATATTAAAGTATCATTGAGATCTTTATAGTAATTCTCGATTAATACAAAAAAAAATAGAAAGACAGGTACGATGTTTTTGGATAGGTATGATTTTTTGTCTTAATTTTCGTTATTAATTTATAATTATGAAGAAAGATTTGTGTATTTTCAATAAATATGAATGAAATACCTTTTGCTTTTTCACCGTGTATTTGAAATCGATAATAAATTTTTTGAAGTTTCGATTTCAGATTTTTACTAATTATCTTAAATTTTGACGCAGCATTTTAGTTAAATTTGAAAGTCCCAAAGTCAAATAATTATGAACTTTAAAAAAATGTCAAAAAATTAAGTTTCTAAAAGATTGTAAGTATGAATGCATGAATAAAATGTTTGCTTGTATATTATTTAAGCACATGCGTTTATGCATGTTCGTTAATCACTTTTCATTATATTGGACAATTGTCTATAACCTAAAAGGATACAATTAATTCATGGAAAGTCCAAGTTAGTAGTTAATACTACTAACTTGGATTGGTTTTAGTAACGAAAGTAAGATAAATGATCTGATCATTCGTATGACAGCCATTCATCAAATAAAAGTCTGTAAGAAAAAAAATTAATTAAAAAAATACCTTTACCCTGAAAATTGAAATAAAAAATTTCTTTATATACTCTGTAATGTGGATTCGAATATGCTTCACTGTGATTTAAAATTAAGTAGCTATATTATGTACTGTGGGTATTTACCTTCGTCAAGAAATAAACTTTACTTTGGTAAACAAATAAGTTTGATATTAACAAAAACTTTTTATTTGCAAGGTTTTCAAATATTTCCATTTCGGCGTAGTTTATTTTTCTTGGCAGTGATTTTTCTTTCGAATTAAAGTAAGTGTTAAATTATTGACATAATTGTGGAAACATAATATTAGGTTGGCAACTTATAAACGCGCCATCTATCTACACAAATATTTCAACTTCTATATGTAATCAGTAAAATTAATCGTTAATTATATAAACACAGTTGGTATATAACAATTGTCGCCAACATGAAGGCAGAGCTAAAGTTCCTTCCTTGTAGAAATCTTCGGGCCTTTGACTGGAAAACCGCCGAAGTTCAATTTTTATATGATCTTTAAACGTAAATTATTAGACAAAGAGCGAAATACATGGTAATTAGATGGCGAAACATCTGGAGAATACAAAGGGTCACGTAGCATACTCCATCCAAGTGAAAGTAATTTTTCACGCGTTATTTTTGCATGGGATTGAATATCGTTATGTAAAAAATTAATTTGCTTTGATTTGAACAAAATTTAACGGTAACTTTGCTCAATAATTGTAATAAATCTTACCTTTAATTCTAATCTTAACTTTAAATAGTTCCCAATAAATAAATCAATGAACTCCATATACACTTACCCTCCACTTAAAACTATCTTATGTGGAAATATTATTTTTTGGTCAAGATACACCTTTTTTTGTCTCCCCCAGCCACTGGCATTTACACTAAAAATTAGCATAAGTCACCGGTTTTTCATTTCCTGTAACTAGATACTTTAGCTTCTCGTTGACACGACGGGAACTCAGAAGTTCTAAGCACACATTAGCTCTTGTCTGAAGTTGAAACGGTGTTAGTTCATATGGTAGGCAAACAAAATATTTCCAGTTCTTTTTCAAAGTATACCTCGAGAAAAAAATTAAAACATTTCATTTTGTTCCATTGCAGTATAGGAGCATGAAAAAATTTCTGCTAAACAATGCGTACTTAATCTATTATCTGTTTCAAAAAGACTTTTAAATCTTTCTAAATCAATTGTAGTATTGAATATATTTGGCGTTAATTTTGTAGAAATGCATTATTCACAATTAATTAAAACTAGGTGATGTAGTATTATTTCTATTTTCTTTAATTTCTTTACAACGACCTAGGTTTCGTTGTATTACAACATCTTCAGATGTTGTAATACAACGAAACCTAGGTCGTGGGAAAAAAATTAAAGAAAGTAGAAATAATACTACATCACGTAGTTTCATTTAATTGCCAATTGTAGTAGTTCGCTTTGGATGAAGTTTATCGGACAGGTCAAAATTTCCTCCTTTGAATCTTTCCTTCTTTGAAAAGTACTTATTTTTAACTATCGTTGTGTATATATTGTGCGATGCTGCGCTGGTTTTTCGCCCTAAACGACACTTATGAAGAAAGAGATCACTTCGAAATACTTACATTTTTAATACATTCTTTACTCGCAGATTACTCATTTTCAAACTTAACAGAAGTTTGAATGCCACACTCTTTATATATCCTACAAGAAATATTCTAGAAAATTTTATATCACTCCAGAAATAGGTCGAAAAAAGTGGCGGATTATAAATTGCCCACCTAATATTAAAATGTCACAAATTTTGTGTGAAGTATATATACAAATGTCTCCTGGAATATTTGCTCAAGGAGATATGTGTACATATACTTCATATTTTCTGCAAAATTAATTGAATTTTTAATACCAGGATCTCGTTGTATATCAACGGCACACAAATCACTGCTTACTATTAGGACTCGATGAGACTTAAAAGAACAGAGCAGAGCGTGAATTTTGAGCTTCTATAAGAATATGCATTTTATCTAACTTTAGTTTGTCAAATATTGGATATGAATTTTATATTTCTAGTTAATTTTTTAACCATTTTTCCTTAAATAAAGTTTTAAATAAACGACGGTAACCGTTATAAGCAGAAATTGTGAAATCTTTAAAACGATGATAAGAATTTTCTCATACTTTGGTCGATATTTTCAGAATTAAAACATCTCAATAAGTTACGTTATTGTATTTATTCATCTTTATTCTCCCTGTTCTCTGATGGTTATTGTAAAAAATCTTAAGTTGAATGTCATAATGAAGAAGAACTTTCATTTTTAAGTCGCAGATTTTTTTTAATCAAAAATATTTCCTTATGATGGTATTTTGAATTCGTTTCAGGGAAACGGAACCTATTATTAAAAAGATTTATTTCCCCGTGAATAAAGTTAAAGTATTTAAAAAAAAATTGCTGTGAAACTAAACAAAATTAAAAATGAAGAATAAATATATTAAATGGAATATTATAAAGATGAGCCCTTTATGGTTGTTTTAAATAGCTCTTTGGCATATTATATTTCATTACACGTTATAGCAGAAATTTAGTCTGCAATTTATGCATACGTAATATTCGCATTATACAGGTCAGTGAACGGATGGACAGAATAATTGGAATAAAAGGACCGAAAGGATGAAATGATACAAGAAAATATAGTTCAACGATGTAAATACAACGTTTTATTTTTCGAATTTTATTTACGTACCTGTATATGGAAAGAAATATTTTAAAAGAAATGAAACAAAAACTATAACTTATTCATTCATTCTATTGTCTGACCTTCCATTTGTGTAACACAGACGTTTCTTTTAGAAACCATTTGATATAGAAACTTAAAATTTGGCCCCTGCACCTTAAATCTGAAACTACAAAGTAAAAATAACTACAAAAAAAATGGTTAATCAAAATTTACCTAAGTTTTCGCGGAAAAACAAATAGTTGTTTATAAATTTCATTGGCCATGAGATATTGACAATGCTTTAATGATTCAATTAATATTTGTAAATATTTTTATTGAAATACTGTATTCTGTTAAATATTTATATGTGCTTAAGAGTATACGTACCTAAACCCACACAGTGCGAGTTCTACTAGTACTAAACAGTGTTCTTTATAAAGTCGAAAACATACCGAAATTGAGAATGATAATTGTTTTCCACCTTAACGTTGTTGAATAGAGAATAGTTATCAATAATGTTTAGTAATATCATAAAATGGTCTCCCATCTATATGGTATGGTATGGTCCCTACCATATGGTGTAGGTCTGTGTAAGTATTCAACGCATTTTAATGTGACAAGATTAAAGCTTTGTCCGCCGCATCTCTTTCTTTAATTAGGGTTTTCAAAAATGTGAACCGACATTTTTTTATTTTTCAGTTCGAGATTATTTTTATCAAAACACATAAATAAATTTATATTTCTTAAATCTATGAACGGCAATTTTTCTTACGCCTCTAAAATACGTTACTAATATTTTGAATAGTTCGATTGAAATGTCACATACATATTTAAACATTTAAACTTTTATATTGACCTCAGGGTTCATGAAACAATCGCAATGAATATTATATTCGTATCTATCAGGTTTTTGTATCACTTATATAATGAATAAGAAAAATTTGATAAAATATACCATTGCAAACACACCATGCAAGACTACCTCCCTAAATCATTCTGAAGGCTGCTCTAAGACCTAACCCCGTAACTAAATATTAACAAGATGGATGTTTAACTTGTAGATTTAATTAATGGGCATCAGTTATTATAGTTGATAAATGGGTCGCTTTTGAGATTTAGTTTCTGTGTTTGAAAATGTAGACTAGGTTCGTTTACTAAACGGTATGTTATAGTCTCTCATATTCGCAAAATGTTGTAGATTTATGTAAAGTTGAAAGTATAGTATATATTGGCATTTAGAATAGCATTAAACGTGAGATGAAACTGATATTGCTGCTAAATGTAATTATTTATGTAACTGGATTATTAATAATAGCTGAACACCTTTTAAAGTTATGTTAACCTCTTTACGAAGCGATTCAATGTATGTACTTTAACAATTTATTGCTCGCCTCCACAATTGATTTTACTTCGCCTCCTATTAACAATGTGAACAATAAAAGAATGACAAGTTGAACTTGAAACAAGGTTTCTTCACAAATGTTGGCTTTTACAATTTAGGATATATAGAGGTGAAAATATATTTTGCCATATATATGTACATATATGTATTTATACACACACACACACACACACACACATATATATATATATATATATATATATATATATATATATATATATATATATATATATATATATGGTATATACGAATCAAATACTTTTGAACCCTTGTAACGAGCTCTGTATAAAAACCAAACTCCATACCAAATACTACACATGAAAAAAAAAATCATGCACTTATTTTACGTCCTCTCTCACCCAAACATTCCACGTGAACATTTTTGGTGGTTGGCTTCCGAGATATATGTGGATTAATACGTTCTATTGCTACGCTAAATTCCAAATTTTTTGGTCTTTCAATGTTTTTGTTTTTCCTTTTGAGATATGAAACACTAAAAATAAAATAATATATTGTAACAGTGAAAGAAATCAACAGATTGAAAAAAAATTAAAAGTGAATAAAAAATGTAAAGAATTCGTTTTACTCTCCAAATGCGTAGGAATTAAAATTATTTAAGCTACAATATCATCACTGTAAATAAATTATTTATTTAAAAACAAATTAAATTAACAAATAAATATTAACTGCTCAGGAAAGTTCGTTGTAATCAAACTTTATTATTTTTATAAGTGAAAAACATTTAGTTTGAATGCAATATTTAATCTTGAGAGCAAGGTACATGATCGCCAACATGACATCTCGATGGAGAGCCGTATTTTCGTATTTTTATGCATTTTATATAATTTTTAAGGGTCAAAAAATTAAAAACACTCACACTCTTTTCAATTTGTCATTGTTAATATGCCATACAGAAATTGGTCAATATGTACACTTTAAGACGCCTCCAGTGTCATTTAGCAAATATTCTAACGGAAGGTTTCCTTCAGCAACTGCGTCAAGGAAAGAAATTTGCAGTAATATTTATTATATATATATATATATATATATATATATACATACATATATATATATATATATATATATTTATTTTTATGCATTAAAATATGCACTGACATATATGTATCAATAAAGATAACGAAACTAATTTTATAATGTATATAACATTTTAAAACTGGTATTATAATTTATAATACTGAGGTATTTAGAAAATTATTTTAAATTATCACGAAAGAATAACATACAGATGAAGAGAACATTAAGTGATTGAAAATTTGTATATCGTGGTATGATAGCTGATTTCTATTTAATTTGGCTGTAAATGCTGATGCAGCAAAAAATTGCTATACCAAGAGTGAGAAAGTCTTCTCAACTAAATTGTATTTGAGGAACTTTGCGATATATGAACTCACGAATGATTTTTGCGTAACCAAATATATAAAGACTGTTCGTATACATACACACACACACACACACACACACACATATATATATATATATATATATATATATATATATATATATATATATACTAGCGTGACCCGTGCGAAGTCTTCGCATTATTTATTCTATTTTACTAAAATTGACATATAGAGGCGCAAGTATCAAAAGCATTGAGCTAAAGCGCCACTTTATTTATACGTGAGTGGACTTGAAATTAAACAAAAATTTTACCGACCGTCAATCATATTGACGTTGAGCCGTTAGATGGCAGCATTGCTGTTTTGTGTATCTAATTTTAATAATTAATTAATTTGCAAAAACAATAGCAATAATAATTTTTTTAGTTGTGGATGCCGGTAGAGCAAGCAATTATCTATAAAATGGTATATAATTTATGTGGATTAGTTGTGAGGTTTTTTCTAAAAAGGGAGTGTAACATCTTAACCTTAGCGAATTAATATATATGATGATGATGATGATATGATGATACATATATATATATATATATATATATATATGTGTGTGTATATATATATATATATATATATATATATATATATATATATATATATATATATATATATATATATATATGTATATCTTATGATATATACAATGATTTTGAACAAATTTTTCATATTATCAAGTTTTAAAGTTATTAATTCAATACTTGACATATTTCAAAATTAAATTAGCCAGTAGAAATAGACCAGGAATCGTTATCAAATTTTGAAAATATTTTATTTCGGTAGTTGCTAAAGCAGAAAAATAGATATGCAAACGCAGAAAATGTAAGCTATCTCTTCGTATACATATATATTTTTTTATGAAGAAATACAAATCAGCAATAAAATAAATTATTTTATGAAGCAGCATTGTGAATTTTTTATCCTTAAATTTTCCAAAAGAGTTTGGTGGTTTCAAACTGATTTACCTACTTAAAATTTTTTGGTTTCAAAAAAATCTCGTCCGAATATGCCTTGTCTAGACGTAATTTAAAAAAAATATGTTTCTAAATCACGAAGACATCCGTAACTTCTTTTTCTTTCACATGTGTTATGTTGACACAGTACCCCTTTTAATTACGACACTCTACTTACATGGCCAGGATATGGAAGCTGATCAACCTTTTCCTTTTTATTTACCCTAAAATTAATATGAGCAATTTTCCGCCACTCTATTTCTAAATGTAGTATCGTAAGTTTTATAAATAGGTTCTTCGAGTTACTTATGTACAGTAAAATTTTTCGATTTTCACTGATGAAATAAAGAAATAAATTTTCCATGATACGAAACTATCAGGCTTGTCAATAAAATAAGGCTTAAAATTTTATTTCATACAAAAAAACATGGTTCGTTGACTGTAAGAGATTGCTCTCGTAGAAATAAGTCCGCCATATGTATCAACCAGATACATTAAAGTAGATAAATAAAAACATATTTATTGCAAACGCAATGAATTGTATATAGGTAGAAATATAGGACGTTCATCTATTTTTCGACGTAATCACTATTCCGATCAATGTAGTTTTGCAGGCGCTATGATATTTTCCATATTCCCTTGTAATAGAACGCTGTCGCTGTATCATACAGATAACGCTCGATTTCGTCTTTCAACTTGTCGGTCTGGTTATTCGTTTCGTTCAGGTGTAACTTCAACCCAGGAAACACATGAAAATCACTAGGGATAAGTTCAAGCTGTAGGGGGTGGAATACGATGTCCCATCCGATATAGGCCAGTTGGTCGACTATTGCATTAGCGGTATAGGGACGAGCGCTTCTGTGATGAAAATACAGTCCTTTCGTGAGCATTTTCCTCCCTCTATTTTGAATGGCACGGCGACGTTTTTCCATACTAAAAGTAGCAATCAGCCTTTATTATTATGTAGGCAGGCATATACTCCCCCAACAATAAATATTTTCACTCCCAGAATAAAGTGGCCATAACTTTGCTGACAAACAATGTTTGTTTGATCTTTTTTTTTTGCGAGACATTTCTTTAATTTTCAGTATCATACAGTGCACTCAGGTTTTACCGTTAGTGACAATGGAATTAAAAAATTGTTCGCCCTGTTCCGTGTAACGCTCAAGGAATTCGCAGGTCGCTTCAATACTTTGCCGTTTATGGTCTTCGTAAACTTTTTTAAAATTCTTCGTTTATTTTTCTTTTGCACTAAATTCATGATCTCATTGATGATAATTTCTAGGGTACTTACGATCCGGTTGAGCTACAACATAGCCACGAAAAAACCGAACTTCCATTATGAAGTCCCATCCTCGACTCTTCTCAACAAGATGGCAGCGTTATTCTTCTAATTATGTCTCATCATTCCATGGCATATTATAAATATTCTTTAACGATGGGGTCATTAGCCCGAGGGGCAGTCTATAGTGCATGCGTAGACCACACCACATCTCCAAAGTGTCAATGTGTTTTTGTCTGCAGATTTTCCAGTCCAGATTAAGAACCGTAAAAACATATAGAGTATCAATATTAACTGAAAATAATTTTGATTTTCGATTTTCCTTCATATATACTATATCTCCATGTTTTGCTCTTCGCGACATAACATTCTTTGACAAAACATTATATATATATATATATATATATATATATATATATATATATATATATATATATATATGTATATATATTTATATATATACATACATATATATATATATATATATATATATATACCGGGTTTCTCTCCTTGTTATACCGCCTTCCCAATCTGTCTACCGCTTGTTCTACTTTTACGTCACCCTTGCTATTGCAGTATTAGTTTTTCATGAAATTTTTAAAGTTTTGCTACACTTCCATTTTGGTCTATTTGTTTTGGTTACTACTTACCAGAGTTTGCTCTAATGCACTTGCCATTAGCTTTTTTTTAATTAATTGAGGATGTTATCGTCGATAGGACAAAAATGTAATAGATGTGACAAAAATCAATAAAATGACTTAACATCTTAAAAAAAATTCTATCTAGGTGTATTAGTTTACGTATTTTAATAGACTTTTACAACAATTCAGAAATAATATTGGGGGAATTAAAAAATACTCGTTTCAATGCTTTAATTAACGAGTTATTTTGTATAGAAGTGAATAATTTAATTTAAAAATGAAATGTACATTTCTGACAATATGTTAAAAAAATGTGAACAAGTATAATTACGACCAAATTGGAAAGTACTGAACAACAAGTTTCTGAGAAGCATAATTTTAGTATTTAAAAATTACTTCTTACTTAATAATTATGAATTAGTATTAGATTAACCCCCTACAGGCACTATGAGATAGTCGTGTCTTAGGTAACACAGAGTTGTGGTGTGAATGACGTTGTGTGCGACTATTCATAGAACACAATTTAACGAATGAGATTAAAATTGAAATTGGTATGCAACCATTGATAAAGATAGAAGTGATGGTTTATTAGTACAGCAAGTTAATCGAAGCTGCATGATCCAAAAATTGATCAGTTTTTGGTGGTATAGGACTCATTGACGGTAATTTATTTTGACATAACAATTGGTACTTTGTTCCTGAAAAGGGTTTCATCAAATAAATCACCATGCAACCATTGATAAAGATATAAGTGATAGTTTATTAGTACAGCAAGTTAATGGAAGCTGTATGATCCAAAAATTGATCAGTTTTTGGTGGTATAGGACTCATTGACGGTAATTTATTTTGACATAACAATTGGTACTTTGTTCCTGAAAAGGGTTTCATCAAATAAATCACCATGCAACCATTGATAAAGATATAAGTAATAGTTTATTAGTACAGCAAGTTAATGGAAGCTGTATGATCGAAAAATTGATCAGTTTTTGGTGGTATAGGACTCATTGACGGTAATTTATTTTGACATAACAATTGGTACTTTGTTCCTGAAAAGGTTTTCATCAAATAAATTACCATTAATAAATATTGTTCTATATAACAATCAATTATCAGTACACGATAATAAATTGGAGAAAAAGTTACATCCTCACATAGAAATGCCCGGTTACGACACAAATCCAAGAATTATCTTACATCTTACTTGAAAAGCTTACTTCGCATACTTATCCTTTTTTTTCGATAATATCCTCTCCAGACCTTACTTCTCATAACTTCTTATTAGACTTATCCTTTTTGTCCACTAACATCAAGGCATCCTTTAAGTCACGCTTTACATTGATTTATGTACGTCCATGTACATACGGCCGAATTGTAATACTTCGTTACAAAAATATACGTGAAATATTTTAAAAATATTGTAAATACGAATATAACAATATTGTATCATTTCACTATTTAGTTCACATAATCGACAAGTTCACCAAAATTATTACAATTTATTTGTATTTTATTAGGCTACTGTGCAGCTTAAGATATAATATCTTGTTTAAGTATGTATCTTATTTTAAATTTTAAGTATATTTAAGACGGTCGATGAAGAAACAAAGCAGTTAATTAATTTCATATTTTGTAGTAACTAATTAAAATACCTTATTAAAGTATCAAAAAATATTAAAATTATATACCCTATATAGTCTTAATTATTTTTTAATTACTAAATTAACTTGTCTAAAAAAAAGGAAAATGCTCGATAGTAGATAAGTATTTACATTCGCATATAACAATATAGTAAAGTAATTTGGTCATTGTTTTCGTGCAAATTTTCAAAAAATACAAAAATTTTCAAAATTAATCAAGAAATGTACTGTCGCCAACGTTATCAATATTAGACTTGTTTTGTTTTAGTTATGGAAAGGTGGAAAATCAGAATACTTTTGGAACATATTTATTATATACAGATATAGTTCATTAAATATACAAAATAGAGGATATATATCTATGTTTTTCTTGTTATCAATAATATATTTTTTATATTATTCATTGCAAATTCGTGATTATTATTAGTGTTTTATATAATTATTTAAAAAAAATCGTTAAAAGTTAATTAAAAAATACACCCAAAGCTTGCTTTGAACAAATGTGTCGATGGTTTTTTATAACTTAATTACATATCTTTCTATTCATTATATTATACTATTAATTCTATTGGCTACAGATTCTCGTCGGTTCATATTATTTGCTCTTTTTCGTGTCTCTGCAAAAATTCCCAAATGAAATAATTTACTAATTCATGACTACATTGTTTATTATTATTTTGCGAATCATTTGGTTCCATTTTTTTCGGCAATTAGTACAATTTATTTTTAGTCGTTATACGTAGACTTCTTTCTTTCATTTCGAATTTTAAGACATTTATCTACATATGAATTTTAATTACATTTAAGATTCAAATATCAGATTTTTAGATATTATAAATATATCACACCCAAGGTAATGAATACCAGATCTTAAATTTGCGAACATAAGAAACTTAAGTATTTTCATTCGAGCACCATGAGCTTGAATGTCTTTATGCAACGACACAGATTTTGCCTATGTAGATAGATCCCAATAAACGTATTTAGTGATATCAAACCAAGAAACGAAATTTCCACGTATTAAACAGGTTATAACGTTATAACCTTATATTAGTACATAACGTTATAACTAATATGGTTAATTACTGGTGGTATTATATGCTCATCTACCATTTATAATGACAAGATTTTAAAAAATATTCCGTTCAAGTCTCTCTTTATTATTTTGCACGGTCTCATAATTCTTATTAACACTCTTTCTCTCTCTCATATTCTAATATGGGCATTCTTAGGTACATGAAGCTAGGAGATGACTCCTGCCTAAAATTATTTTGTATGAGTACATACTACAGATTACAATATGTCTAATTCGAAAAATATTTTTCCACATACTTTACTTGCCTTCTATGAGTTCTTTTTTAAATAGTTTCCATTAGAAATGTAATTGGTATCGATATCAGTCTAAGAGTACTCGTAACGAATACAAATATTTATCTCTATTCACTACAGATTCAATAAAATCTAATATTTTATAGGGTAAACGATTACCTATTTAATTTTTTCCTACTTCATCTCCTTCTGTTCTTTACAAGGAATTATTTTTTTAGAGCTAGGAATTAACATTAACCTCAAAATAACTATAGATATATTTTCCTTAGAATCTGAATAAATTGTCCTAAATAATTATATAAAAGTATATTTAACCTTGAATCTTATAATACTCCTTTTTAGGGTGCTACAGTAGGAAAAACGGAACCATTATACGATCACTCACGTGTATACTACAGTCGTTTCTCAGAAACCATTTGATGTAGAAAATGAAGTTCAGTATATTTATGAAAAATATTTTTCACCCAGATATCTCAATAGATAACACTCATGAAAGTAGATTTATACGTAAATGCAACGGGGTTAATGAAGTATACGAACTTTATTTTTATTTCCGTATACAGTGTGATTTTTCGTATACAGCATGTTTGATTAGTCTTATGAAAAAGGTATCGTACATATTTTTAGAATATGCAACAAAATTACTTCCTGTCTTAATTTAAAAATTGTTCAACCTAAAATTGCAAAAAAAAAGTATTTTCAGAAACCCACGAAACAATTTTAAGAAAAATATAACAATTATTCTAGACCTTATAATTTTTTAAATATGCATCATATTTTCACTATTGTGAAAAATATTGTAATACTTATAAATATGTTGATATAAATACGATGCATACTTAACAATTAATAATTGCCTAAATTTCTACGGATTTTTCGTCATGCGACTTACTGCGTCTCATAGATATTATAGTAGTAGATAGTCTCCCGGATTTTTTCCCGGAGATTTTTCGTAGATGAAATTTCTTAGGTAAATTTCATTTCATTCTAAGAAAAATTAATTATAAGAAATTATCCTTTTCCACAAGTAAACGAGTGGTAAGTAGAATTAATTAAAAGACCATTTTATATTTTAAGTAATGCAGCTATCACTAAAGGTGAAGAAATATTTTTTTTCTTAATTTTTCAGAAATTAATAAATGTTAAATAGAACTTCGCAAAAAAAATTGTTCTTTAACATATAATAAAGGAAATTTATATAAGAAAGTAAATTTAGGCTATTTCTGCATACACTTTTTTCACAATATTGTCAAATAGTGTCATATGGGGGCTTAATAGATAGTTCTATAAATATTATTAAAAATATAATTTAAATTTGCACGACAAAATATTTATTTATTTATCTCCATAGGATTATTAACAGATACGCCATTTTTTTCTTTATGATATGAGCTATTTTAAATAATAGATTGTGTCTGCAGCCGTTAATATCAATAAAATGTTATGAAAGTTCCCAAAATTAACGTCAGTAAAATAGGGAAAAGAAAAAGTCGATTACAGCATAAGAATGTAATAAACTTAACGATTTTTTTTTATCTAACTTACTGATGGAGAAAATAACCGTAAGTTCTATTAATCTGCCAAATATATGGAAATCAAATATTAATTCTTTGAAAACTTGGTTTGTATTATTGTAGAAGTAGGAATTTCTTTGTGAAAAGTTCAATAAATTGTTCATGAAACTTCTCTCAGTTTATAAAATAGCGACAAAAGCCCGGCTTCTTATTTTAGTATATATATGTAATTGAATTAAAAAATCTAAAGATGAACTCCGCTCAGTCTACTATTTCTATAAATTAATTAAAAGTATCTCGAAGTGTTAAAGTTATTTTTCATTGAATCGTAAGAGAATACTTCTGGAGAATTCGCAAATTAAACGCTGGAGACATTTATTTTTGAGAAATAGACATTTAGTTCATTATGAGAATAGACACGTATCCAACACAAAAATAAATGTCAGTTTTCATTTATAATCGAAGATACATTTGTTCCAGTAAAAGAACATAGATAAGGTTTTAAGTTTAGTGAAATGGTTGTGTAGATAAGAGAAGTAAAAAGTGAAATTCAACAAAATTCATTGGATATCCCTAAAGATTTTTTAGAATTATCCATATAAATATAAACATATGAAATAGAAAAAAATATAAAAAAAACTTATTAATGAAAGTTTGTATTAGATTTCTCATATTTGAATCTAATGTGTTATATTTCTCAAGAACCAAACAATAAGGAAATAAAGTTAATGGAAATACGTAAAAGATGGAAATTTTGCTAACATACTTACACATATAATAAAATTGTAACTGCGTGAATTCTGTTCATAGATATTATTTTAAAAGTAATTGTTTTAGCGTTTAGAATGAAATTATAAGCCAGAAAACCTTTTTATTGATTTTTTGTCTATCCATCAGTTTGTGTATTAATTTGTTCTTCAATTAAGCGAAATCTCCCTCATGAATTTTAATGAAATTTGATACGGTAATAATTTATATCCTCAACCAACATACAGGATACTTTTTAAAATGGATATTAGAATTTTTTTATTTTTTTCTACAAACAAAGCCAAGTTCGTAATTAGAATAAAACAAATTTTAAAAAACCTGTTAACTATCAATAGAACAATGAAAACTAGGATACAGTAGACATTTAAGTATATATGAATAAGTAAGGGTAGGTAGAATTTCTAATAAATTATATATAAATAGTAATGTATAATTCACTATGTAAATATATTGCCTAGTATATATTTCACTGGCACACAAATATCACGAGTTTATCAATATTTGTGAGATATACAATCATCAGCATAATTTTCCTTTCAATTTAGGTAAACTCCCAGCAATAGTAATTTTTCGTAATTTAGCTTTAACTTTTCTTTTTTTTCTTCTTTTCTTCTTTAAGAGTCTATCTTAAATAAAATTCGAAAAAAAACACTTTTTGTATCGCTTTTTCAATTTATAACTCATATTAAACAAATTTAGAAAAAGAACAAATATATTTGCCTCCTTAAACTCTTCACTCGTTATATAAATATTTTTGAACAGCTTTATGAAGATCTCCTTTAATTAAAATTATCTGTATATATAATAATAAAACTGTTAAATTTGAGTGCCTAATGAGCGTGCTAATTTTATTTTAAATTATACTTTTTTTCTTACTTCATTGACACTCAATTTTTAACACTGACATTCATTAATTGCATTTATTTAAAAAAAAAAATTAACTATTGAATCTACTAAGAAATCCAACTTATAGATATTTTTCCGCGCGTTTCAGTGTATATTATACAAAAGAGCTATCAGCACTAGGTTTCAGAGTTCTAGTGTAGGTTTAAAATTGAATAAGGATATTACTTACAAATTACTCTATATTGTGAAATGCAATATTTTGCGGTTTTATCCTGTGTATAAAATTTACATAAAATACAAATATATAAAAAATTCGTTGGTTTCAGTTACTTCACACGATTCTGAAGAAAACGTTCTAAAATAACGCTTTACCGTATAATCAAATAAAGTGTTGTAGACAGGTCGCATGGAACTGGGTCCCAGCCAGTGTTATTATTAGTTAATTCGATATAATACCCACCCACGGACTCTATTAATAAAATCAATATTTGTCTTACCCAATGAATTTACTAGCGTCGTTTACACAGGTACAGTGTTCTCTTTCAAACATCTAATATATGCATTAGCGAGTGGATGGAAGTGAAAGAATGAACCGATTTCATTAATATAGAATTAAACTACAAAATGAAATAGTACAAAATTGTATTATTCTACAATTTCATGATATAAGTTATAAGAAGTGAATATTTGAACAAAACCCAAACTTGCATGTTGTGACCGCCGCGATGCAAAATATTATCCTGACTGTTTTGGAGGGAGTTATAACTTTAAAGACTTGAATGTCATAACTTAAAATGGAGTCTCAAACTACTGATAATTTGATTATAGAAGTGGAAACTAAAGGATGTTATCTAGAAACAAATGAGCATTTAAATTTTTTGTCATTGATAGGTCATTAAAAGCAATAAGGTTGCAATCTCGTAAATTGAGGCTAATATATCATCTCATGTCGTTTTATTCGCAAAAGTGTTTTCTTGTTTTTTTAGTTATTCATTATAGTTTGTCTAATTACCACAGTTTATTTATATTCTTATTTAATGATCTGAGTAAGAAAAAAATAAAAGTGTAATATGTTTGTAGATAGTGAAGGAAACATGAGCTCGCCGTGTTCTTTTACTACCCAGAGAAATCTTAATTCAAACTAAAAGAAATGATCGTCGGTATAGTAAAATAAATTGTTTTAGATAACAACAGTAAAACGATAACTAAACAAATAATCCCTTTCTGCTCTTTTCTACTACGTTCACAAGTTTTATACAAACTATAGACCAATATTCAGTCTCAAAAATTCTATCAATTATAATTATTAGACAAATAATTCGTTAATTATAAATAAAAAAGAGGCAAACAACTATTTAGGAAAATTAAGGAAATTTAACTTAAAAATAGAAAATATTATGATAGTCGATTTAAAACAAGGACATTTATCAACTATTCTCCTATAATATGTGAAGAAGCGTGATTTTTAAATCTACCTAGTTTTTGTTCAAACAATTTATTATTTATTTTTCATGAACCAATGATTAAATTTCACAAAACAAACAAGATACAGGTTCATTCAAATGTATTTAATCAATACCTGGGACCGACTATACCTCACTACGTAACACTGCTGGAAAAATAAAAACTGTTAAATTCAGTTGCAATCTCTAAGTTACCTGTTACCTTATATAGCATAGGTTTAAGTTGTAATTACATTTACAAAAAAATTGTCGTAATCCATTAACTAATTAAACAGTTCATTTTTAAAACTCATTATGAATATGAAAGATGTTGGATATGTTGATTTAATGGTGTCCAGATATATTTTGTTTGTAAATTATAAATAATAAATAGAGTACACAAAGTTCATTTAAGCTTTCACTAAATTTCAAGTGAAGGCATGTTTATTTATACGAAGATTTAAAAAATAAATGTATAAATAAGGAATTAATTTTTTCACGATCACCAATTTAATCGTTAATCCAAATAAAATTAAGAAGAAGAAAAAACCTTGAAAATTTTTTTATAATTGTATAAATTACAAAATATTAAAGGTAACAACGAATTTATGCCATATAGTGGTGTTAATTCAATGTAAAACATATTTAAAACACGCGTGTTCTCTTTTTTTATTTCGAAATATGTTGCGAATAATGTCAGTTTGTAATTTTTTATAGTTAACAGAGAATATGTTTCACAGTACAACCAATTTTAAAAAACGTAATTTACAAAAGAGAATTTGAAACATTTCCATAATCTAATTTAAATCATAAAACTATATTACCTGATGGCATACAATTTACATTTTTGAAATTGCTTTTTGATGTCTTTATTTCGTTGAATGTAAAGTACTTCGCTTATAAGGTACATTAATATTGTAGTTAAAACTATGGTACTTGTTAATATTTCCTCAGAATTCGTAGCTAGTATGCGCTAAGCTAAGTCAGATAGTAACTAAAATTATTTCATACCTATGTAAATAAGTTCCACAAATAAAATTTTTCGACTTTCTTTAGATGGAAATTCGTTCCATACGGAGTAAAATTTGCTCATTGTCTAAGCGATGTAAATTCCTTATTAATTTACAGTTAAATTAGTTTCTTTACTTGTAAAAAACTAACATTGAAAATTTTTTGACGTAAAAGCATGCGTCAGGTAAATTGTTTCAAAAAATACACCCGACTTTGGATCTACTAAAATATATTTAGTTCGAAATCCTCTTGTTTACATTTTATTCTTTATCTTTTGTCTTCTTTCTTTATCAAAAATGTTTGATCGATTCCTAAAGAAAATGTATTTTTTTTAAAACAAACAAATAAATTTAAAGTTTTCGGTTATATTTTCTTAGTTGAAGGAATCAATACAAACCATAATAACTAATATTATTAACGAGAGTAATGTTTTTTTTTGTCATCATGAAAAATGTTTCTGCCAAAATTGATCACTGCAACCTAAACAATACATGAATGATAAAATTATCATAATTATAGGTTTCAACCTCGCTCATGTCAGATATTCATTTTACGAAAACATAAAATTTGGAAATATTAAGTCAATCTACTACGATATAGCAATTGCTACTAAAGAGGCAATGGTAACCATTTTCGTTCAGAATTATACGAAATGAAAAGTTTTCTGCAAGGCCGACTACTTACTAAATTGTTTTATATGAAAGCGACTTATTAAAAAGACTGAATGCTATTTGAGGATGAATATACATCGTTATCCAGACTTTTACTCAATTCATTATTGTTTTAACTCTGTGCGTACTTCATTTTAATAATATATCCTACTTATATTGTAGTTACACTAATACAAATGTGTTATTATATTTAAACTTTTATGAAAAAAAAATGAAAATTACAAAACTACATTTTTGAGATGGTTACTAGTTTCTACTTAGAAATACAGATGTCTAGCGTCGTTTAACAGTTAATCAGTTAATTATGTAACAGCAGAATTGAATCATAACAATCAAAGATATAAATACTGCATATTCGTCAAAATCCGTGTAGTTTTTACTGAATGTATAAACAGGCACACTTAATCAACATTATGTTTTATATTTTGATCAGTAGAAGATATTATAATAGACAGATTCAATAAATCTGATATATTTTTAATTTCTCTTAGTCTATACGACGGCCTTTTAATATTAACTTAAAATAGCCAAAGTGAGCTTTCAGAAATAGAATTCTTCATACAGAAAATGTTTTGACAATATTAAATCAATGTCTACCGCAATTTTCGCATTTCTCAGTGCAATTTTTTTAAATATTTATACGTAATCATAAGAAAAAATTGCTCATCTATTTACAGTAATGTATGAGCACATTGATATGTCGCAATAATGGCAAAAATGCACGTTTTCTCAAGCTTAAATAACTCAAAGATCAACTTCAGTACAGTAGACATAAATTGTTTTCAATACAGTTTCAGTTTCTCGTAAAATAAGAAATGAAAATATGCTTGCATGCGTAGAACAATGCAGGAACAAAAATACTATTATAACTTTCTGCATTAAGTAAATATGATATGAAAACGGTTATTTTGCTTTTTGGTATTTTAGTATTTGTTATATTTTTGTCTGGGTATTTGTTATATGAGTGCCTGAAATTTTTTTGCGATGATATATTTTAATAAATCCAATTTTATGAATTACCTGTTAAATTATATTGGACGTTTTACAACTTTTGCTAACACGGCGCGGGTAGTGTATAATAAAATATTGTGCGTCAAAGTAAATTCGTTCAAACACATAATGAAGAGTCAAAATTACTAAATATAAAAACAAGGAAAGTCCGCCCAAGTTACTCAGTTTAACTTCATGCTATATAATATTTTTATAGGCGGGTTTATAACTTTCTTACAATTTTTACTGGTGTGTGCGTTTATGACGGTGACATTTTGTATTATATTTTTTAAAACAAAATGCCCAGATATTTTGTATTTGTTTTTATGTTACATTGAAAAAAACCTGAAACATATCAACAGTATTCATATTCACAATTAAATGAAACTACGTGATGTAGTATTATTTCTACTTTCTCTAAGTTTTTACCACGCTCTAGGTTTCGTTGTATTACAACATCTTCACGTGGGCTATTAGCAAAGATTGCTAATATGTTGTAATACAACGAAACCTAGGTCGCGGTAAAGAACTTAAAGAAAGTAGAAATAATAATACATCACGTAATTTTATTTAATTGTGAATAATGAATTTCTACAAAATTAACGCCGAATATATTCAGTATATAAATTTTTTGAAATATTTAAATCTTATTAATGAAGCTATTTTTTTAATATAAAATCGAATATTCTGAGATATATTTTTTAAAACAAATGAGAGATTTAAAAAAAACATTTTTATATATTGTCTTTAATTCAGTTTTTTCCTTCTTTCTGGCTTTTCCTTCCTCTCCTTCCTTCCTTCATCAATTTATTATGTAACACTTTTTGATGCACTTGCTATTTGGGCTTCTAAAATTATATTTATACATATTAAAACACCAAGATAATATTTTACGTAATTAAAAAATTCGAAGGTTAATTTGTAGAAAGTAACCCCTAATTTTTTACCTATTTCTAGCAACAGAGAAATTTTTTTATTTTATTTTTATGGTATGTAAATAATCAAATGTTTGATCGTTATAGCATCAATGTCAAATTTATCTAAGAATATTAAAATTAAATTGTTTCCCATTTGTTATAATTTTCTGCAATTTTATCTTATATGCATTTGTTTAAACTAAATACTTAAAAATGTCAAGTCTCAAAATAGTAAAACACCTACTATGAGGGTTTCGAAGACACTTAAACATATAAACATTTCACACACGTACATAATGAAAGTATAGTTGATAGAAGAAATATCCTTAAATATTAATACAAATAATAACAAATTTACACATATTGCTTAATATACCATAGACAGGTGTAAGATAATGTGAATTTCTGAAAATAATAATATAGTTTTAGAAACCTCATAACGTCCTTCTTCATTTCATATTTCATCCAAAAGTCTGCTCTTTCAATTACCTACTTCGAAATTTTTCCAGAAACATACGTAGGTGTTAACTTTTAAAATATGGCCGGATTAATGTATTTTATAGCTGCGCCAAATTTAAATTTTCTAGGATTTTTGAAAAAAAACGGCGCGGACATTTGCAAAAATTTCTTTACAATTTTCTTATACGATATGCAAAAAAAATAATTTTGAATTATATATAATTTTTTTTATAATTAGTATATCACACAACATTTGGAAAAAAAAACAAAGGTCACTTTATTTGTTACCTCTAAGAGATTCATAGAAATATATTTTCTTCTTTACGAGAGAAATACATGCATGGCAATATACCACATTGTTCAACCAAATTATAAGTTCATATCATAGTTACCTTATAAACTATCATTTTTAGCTAAATAACCCGGAAATTTGAGTCCTAATTTGTGTTTTTTATTAAGAAATATGGCATTAATTTAATACGCATATTTACAACTAAAAGAAACTAAGTGATAAAGTACTATTTCTACTTTCTTTAAGTTCTTTACCGCGACTTAGGTTTCGTTGTATTACAACATCTTCAGGTGTTGTGATACAACGAAAGGTGGTGTGATGTACTATTATTTCTACTTTCTTTAATTTCTTTACCATGACCTAGGTTTCGTTGTATTACAACATCTTCAGGTGGGGCTATTAGCAAAGAAAATCTTTGCTAATAACCCACCTAAAGATGTTGTAATGTAACGAAACCTAGGTCGTGGTAAAGAAATTAAAGAAAATAGAAATAATACTACATCACGTAGTTTCATTTAATTGTGAATAATGAATTTCTACAAAATTAACGTCAAATATGTTGAGTAATACGCATAACTTAAAACATTTTTTTTATTGTTTCACATTAGGTTCCCAGCATCTTGATGAGCGAGGCTGGAGCACTGTTGGCAACTGCGTAGCTAAATACTATAGATCAGTGACGGGCAGCAGTGCCACCAGTATAACAAGCTGCGCACTGCGATTACCAAATCGCCTATCCACTTTGGCAATCATGGGCATGTTATTATATAATTTGTAATCATGGCGAGCATGACCACCAATTATATGGGCATGGAAGGGTCGATGCTTCCTGCTGTTGACAGAGATAGCCTTTTCATGTTGGTAATGATGGATACCAAACATGCCAAATGTAAGTTATCATTTTTCACCTTTATGGCAATGTCATCAAGGTCGCTTAAAAATTATTGCAAATATTATTCATTAAACCTTTGTCAATTAGTCCTTATAAAAGTAATTTACATATTCATCCAGTAACATGTTGCACATGTCAAGATATTTGGATATATCGTTGGCAATATCAAACTTCAAATTTAATACATCTCCATGAGAAATAAATTTTTGTCACCATATGCTGAGACATAGCGCTGAGTAAGAATGCTGTATAAATAATATAAAAAATCTCACTAGATCTGTAGGTACAAATATATCATTGTCAATCTACCAAATGATAGGTAGATTGACAATGATAGGCAATGAGCCTATCTACAAAAAAAATCGTGGAAAACACGTTGTCACAATTTGTTACGAAATAGACATAGAAATAAAACGTCATTTGTAAAATATTACAAAACCTTTGCATGTAAAAAAGAAGAAATTTTGCTAATGAAATATTAATAAACATATTAGCGCAATTTTTGCGGTCTGAATTATTAATTATTTCATTTTTAAAAGATATATTGTTTAAATGCACATTTATATAGAGTGGAAATCTTGTGTGAAATGGCCTATATATAGCATAAAATAATGGAAAAGTTTTCTTTTCGTGGTTGGATAAGGAAATTAATAAAATTCACGTTAAAATTTATGACTAAAACGGTTTTATTTTGAATTTGTAATGTATTTGGAGATGGCTGGATTTATAATATCATATTTAGTGTCAATATTTTAAGGTTTTGATTACATTAAAATTAATACAATTGTATTTCGTGAAAATTTGCACAAGTTATTTATTTAGAACACCAAGTACATTATCGAGCTATGATTTTAAGGTATAGAAGATGTAGTCATGGTAAACTAAAGTTTGAAACCTTGCAAATTAGTGCAAATAATGGGTCTTCTTTCTATTCACTTAATGTTGACTAAAGATGTCGTGGTTGGAGAAGAATCTGCCGATTGGGTGCCAAATTTATTGTCACTGTATCACGCTATTGCGATTTCAAGCAAGTATTTAGCTACTCTTGTACCGGAGATGATATTTGACGGGACCTGACATTCTACGAGCTGGAAAGCAAGTTTCAATGTAGCGTCTGCGTTTCACCATAGTAAGCAAAATCGCTAAAAAGTCGGCAGGGAAACTCCTGTTGAACTGCTTGGAAAATTCTAATCAACGTTGATATAGTATTCTGAGCATGTACATATGTATAAATAAATAAATAAATATATAAATATATATATATATATATATATATATATATATATATATATATATAAAGAAAAAATTTTGTTCGAAATATTCAGAAAGGAATTCTGATTTAAAATATTTCTAATTTTCAATTTTTTTGCGAACACGGTTCAAAAATGTTTCTTTTCAATATTTAAATAAGTTTTTCATTATGAACATTAATATGGTTGTTTTATTTATTTTAACACTGGCCTTAAAAAAACTTTTTTCAAAATAGTACTTGGAGTATTTTTCACACATTAATTTTTTTCAAACAAGCGCCAGACTAAATCTCTCGCAAATGCAAATATACAAGGAACGGTTTAAAATATATTTTATACTAAATAATTGATGAGCTAAGAAGTTTTGTAGCTTGTGAGCATAGTTATAAAAATCTCATTTAAAAATTTCTCTGAATTAGAATTGAGTACTGAACCCAACACTAAACTGGATGTTTTTCATTAGAAACACATGCCTGTGAGCTTATTACTGAACAATTATTCTACCCACTAGAACACTACAATTATCTTTTGAATCAATTATTAGCCACAATCGACCCCAATTATATTTTTTTATGAGTAAGGTCATAGAGACGTTCCCAGTATTATTACCAATAACATGTATCTCAACATAATTATTGTCCAACGTGACCTAAAGTTATTAGAAGAAAAGATATCATCAGGTACTACTGACTAGGGCTGACGTTTATATTTGTTGTGGGAACAAAAGCATTCTTCTTATTAATATATATTGCAAACTTGATCCCAAGGTGCAAAAATCGATTCCATTAATATAATTAAACTACTTACTTTTCACAGTTAGTAATTTTAATGTTACTTTAATTAAAAGAATGTTTTGAGTATTAATAAAAAATTTAATGTGTACACAATTTTAAATATGAGAGAAATTATTACTGCTTTAAAGACAATACTAGATTGCTTTATAAATATGTCTTTGCAAGTACCACAATTTCTAATAAAATGAAACAATTAATAACAAATTTTTTAGTTTTATAGTAAAAGATAAATTAAATATTCTAAAATATGAATGACATTTTACTTTTCTTTTAAGATTTTTATTTTATTTCTTCTTAATAATGGCCTCGGGCATTTGCTTCTATAAGAGGTTTTCCTTTACTTCACTATTATAATTACTTTTATACAAAAGATTTATATTTTTACATTGAATTTTTTTTTTAATTTTAGCGTTAACGTTATAAGATTGAATATGGTTTCATAGATATTCTTTATTTGCTATTCACGATCCAGCACTCAATCAATATTGATCTCTATTTTATAACGCTGTATTATATTAAGGCTTAACTCACACATAACACTTTCCAACGACATCAAAGTTACAAAAAAAAACCGTTGTCTGTGGATAGTAGCAATTTAGTATAGAAACGCGTCGCAGCGCCCACCCGACATATTGAAGTTGGTTTTGACGATAGTCGCAAGGCGTGGTAGATATCACCCACAAAATTATTAATAATATGGCGGTAAGTGCACGCCACTTACAATAGTGCATCATACTGATACAATCCGATCACAATTTCCTTTTGATGAAAAAAATTAATTTAAATGAAATAAGTGGGTCCGTATACCCACTCATTTCTAGAAATATTACTTTTTCAATAAAAAAAACAATTTTTTTCTTAGCTTATAACAATTGCGACGTATTCATCAGGAGTTATATTTTTTCCACGGGGTCTCCCCTCATTATGAACTGTTCTGTAACTTGATAAGCAAATAATTGAATGGAGTTGACTTATTTTGATATAATGAAAAATTTGTCATCATACACTAAATAAATGATAAAACTGTTGGAAATCAATTTTATTCCGACTTGCATTAATGGGATAAAGAGCACAATAAACTCTACTTAGACGACGCTGCCTTCTGCGGTGTACCAAATGACACAACCGTACTTCCTCTTCAAAATCCATTGTATTATTCGATATTTAGTATTAGCCAGACCTAAAACTGATTTCGATACTACAATATTTTTGTGTGGTTGATTTATGGTACTCATACTTATGACGGCACACCGATCAAATGTAGGTTGTGAAATGGTTTATTTATGTGACTGCGTCTCAGACTACCAGACCCAGATCTCAGTCACTGATTTGTGATTGTGTTGTGTTACGTGTGAGTTAAGACTTAGATCTGCTTTACATTGGACAGTATCACCGCACCAGCAGATCCTTTTACATTGCCGCGGCTGCAGCGCCGTTTAGTCGCGGACTTGCTGCTAGCGACTGTGAGGAACAGTCTCGTGGCACAGTCGTGTCGATGTCGCGCGGTTTTCAATGAGATACAAAATGTAAGCTGTCATTTCAAATCTAAATTCCAACGGACGGACACTACTACTTCTGTTAATTTTTATATTTTTTCAACGATGTCATCATCGTCCCATATAAAAATTCACTGCTGCAATACTGACTCACTGCCGACTGATCACGCGGCTACGCTGCGAAAACCAGCGGTGCTGTTGTCACGCTACAATCGCGTTGCTGTCACGCTGCTACTTCAAAAAGGAAGTGTAACAAATAAGTTAAAAAAATGTAATAAGGAACTCAATTCGGTAAAAAAAAGTTGGTCATTCAGGAATTTTTTTTAAATAATTTTTAAATTTCTACGGTATATAAAATTAGTCCTTAATTCTAAGAAGTAATTATTTTAGTAATTTTATAAATACTGTAAATTTACCTTCAAGGCATTTTGTTATAATTTGCAATAATTTGTTTTGTTATAATTTGTAAAAAAAAATATTAAATGATCATAGGCTGTACTTTTTTTATTATTATTATTTCACATTGATCAAACTAGTGTAATGACGTTGGAAATGTAGGAAATCCAATAAACACACTGTATTTATAAAACCAGAAAAACTATGAAATAAAAAAATTTTAGCCCAATAAATTTTATCTTATAGCATTTCGTTTTAATAGTGCATATAATGAATACGATTAAAAAAGTACAATAATTTGGCTTCACTCGCCACTAAGACGGAACTGAGCAACCGTCCCGGAAATGGCAGCCGCGTGTATAACTTCCTTTAGGTTGGAGAAAACTCAAACTTCATACATTATAACAATGAGAGCGCGAGATCGCATCAACGTTTGTAATGTCTACGTGCACCTTTGGAATACTTTATAATACAGTGCAATATCGGATATTTATAATCTCGTAATTTGGCTTTTGAATATTATTTGATTTATAACTGATTTAAATGGAACTGGTTTAAGGAAGTTAGTTTCAAGAGTTTGCAAAGTTTTTAAATATTTAGAAAATTTGATAGCGGATATTAATACGTGTTGCTTATGTACATATTTTATATTTATATATCCTTTATTATTTTGTAGTGCCACAAAAATATAATAAACTTTGTTATTGTTTTCCACAATCTTTTGTTTATAATTTGAAATTACGTATAACTTACAATAAAAGATTAAAAGGAAAATATATTTGTGGCAATTATAAACAGGTACGATATTCATTTATTCATACATATTTTTACCAGGGTTTCGTTCGTTTCATGGACTTGATACCCAATAGAGGAGTAATAACGTACATACAGTATGAAACCAATGGTGTTTAAAATAGTGAGGTATAAAATGATATTCTCGGTCCTAATTAGTTTACTTCGCTAAGGCGTTCAAATGCATTATAATTGGGAAATCCGTGGACTAATTACAGTAATTTATGGGTCCATTAAAATATCAATAAATAGATCTCTAAATAATAGAATTTAATGTTTTTGTTTAAATATAAAACTTTCTATGAAGAGTATAGCTTACACCGGATCCATCGTGTACTTGTTTTCTAAAATATTTCACTTGATGGCGGATAATGTTAAAATGGAAACGTTATAATGTGATTAAATTTTCCCATAGAAAATATCTTGTAAAAGCAACTATTAAAGAAAACGGAACTAAAAAAATATTCATATTATGCTTGAAAAAATGAACAAGTATTTAAAAGAAAAAGTGTAAACAATTTTGTATATTATTTCAAAAAAATTTATATTTACCTATTGGTGATTTAAAATAAAAGTGTTTAAAAAGCGGTAAAATATAATTTGTTTTGTAACTTTTAAAACATTGACATATTGTAATTTGACACATTTTAATTTCTTACACTTAATAACTTATGTACGTAATCATGTCCTCCATATGATATATATATATATATATATATATATATATATATATATATATATATATATATATATATATAATTTTTTAAACTAAATAACAACAAGAATTAACATAAGTAAGTAACCATGTCCTCCAAAATATATATAATTTTTTAAACTCATTAAATATCAACAAGAATTAACGTATGTAAGTAACCATGTCCTCCAAAATATGATATATATATATATATATATATATATATATATATATATATATATGTAAATATAATTTTTTAACTCATTAAATAACAACAAAAATTAACGTATGTAAGTGCTGATGTCCCCAAAATATGATACATTTAGGAAAAAGAGGAATTCAATGCAATAACCGTAGTAATAGGTAATTGTAATATGTCTACAAAATCATATTTAGTCATATCAATAACTCACAATATCAGTACTCATAAATACACTGGAAGCAAAGAGAAGAGCAAATTTTTTTACATATTGAAATATTATAAATCTACGACAAAAACATAACCAAGTACTAGGCCAATGCATTTGAACAAATATATGTTTTAGTTGATATTTGTTCTGTTAATGTGCCTGCGATTCAAATCTAATGAATTTCTCTGCTCTCCAATATTTTTTTATGATGACGGCTACCAGAACTACGTCATCAGTACAAGGAAGGTTTCATGGCAATGGTTTCTGAATCACAGCAATAAAGAAAATTTATAACGATATTGAATAATAAGTGGCTTCGGCGCTATTCGTTAAAAGTATTTTTGAAACCTGTCACTTAAACTGCAGACATAAAAATATTAATTTATATTGATACCAATCAATGACAACTTAAAATTATAATTATTATTACTAAATTTTTGTAATAATATAATAAGTGGGGAACAATAATTTCCAAACTTTACGATCGATACACAAAATCGAATTAAGAGCATCTAAGTTATTGTATTTTTAATATTTCCTTGTTTTAATTGCGAATACTGCCTAAAAATTATTTATTTTACTAAATAAATGAACATTTACCAGTTTATGTATCTATTAATAAACTTATACTGTTATTCCTTTCCTTTTCGTTTTCCGTTTATTTCCTTTCCTTCCGACATTGTAATGTAATTTCTTTTTTCGAGAAAATTGTGATAAATGGATTTGGAATAACTGCATTTTTGTGGAATATGCATATCCTTTTCCCTTATTTTTGTATCTATAACTAAACAACTATTTTGACCAATGCATGTATGTTACTGCTTATTATTGCCAATGTCCTGAATTCTGACGCATATTGCTATGAAAAACTGACCCAGAACATTATAATTGTAGGTAAATAATGTGACTATTAACTTTTAAAATGTAAGGCATCTAAAAACCAAAGTAGGGAATTTGATAATTTAAATAAGTATAAATTGTGAATAGAAATATATTAAATGTTTTTGTAGAACATTTTTCATAACGTGGTCTAGCAGTGGTAATAACAATTCACTAAATAAAAATAACCAGATTATATAATCGATCGGTTCATTTTATTTATTTATACGCTATTTTCTATAGATATGAATCTACAAGAGATCACCAAACTAAGAAACGAGTAGAAATTAAATTCATAAACAATAACTACTAACATTGCCTAACGTATGCATGCCGTCGTAAGGAAAATTTTGTTACATATTTTAATCATAAATGTTTAACGAGAGTTACTTTTAAGAATTGTATAGAATGTGGTATGTGTATGCTACACATACCACACTCCAAAAAAGTTATAATACTATAAACATTTTGAATTGGATGCAATTTTTGGTAAGTGGTGGTTAAAATAGTAAATGATTCAATATAAAAATGTCCTCATCATTGGCCTGCAATAAATATATTTATAATATATGGCGATTAGTATTACCAATACTTTTAAAATAACACATATTAAAATAGACATATGTAATATTAAAGTAATATATTCTCAAATAAATATCATTCCAACTTATCCAAAGGAAATCGAGAAAATATATATAAGCTAAGCCCAGGCCTTACAAGAATGAAAATAACACTGTTATTTAAATAAAATGAATAAAATAAGCTACTCAAAGTTTTATTTAAATATACAAATAGGAGATTTCGTATTTTTTATAAAAAGTTTTACTTTTCATGATTGCAAACATTTTTAAACGACATTTTCTGAACCAGGAGGGTAAACCAAAATACAAATTGTGTTCGAATGTATCCTTTATACCTGGATGTAACAAATTCGGTAAAAGAAAAAAACGAGTAAAGCATCAAAGGAGCGGAAAAAAATTAATTTTCACTACAAAGAAAGAATATCAAAGCGTAGGCATTAAAAAATACGTAACGCGTTTGCCATGTCAATAATTTCCATGTATTCTATTTTGAAGGATAATTAGGCTGTTCATGGAAATTATGTTTAATCTATTTTTCATAATAAAACAATTGACAACATTTGATAGAAATTCAAAATTCATTATTGAAAAACTGTAGTTCTTTGAAAAAGTTATTTAACATTTCACCAATAATAAATAAATTTTGCAGCTGAACAGTTTAAAGACATAATTATTATTATTAAATTTGGAAACAGTCTGGGATGCGGATTGATTTTTGATCGGTAAGACAAATTATTGAGGAATGACGTTAACATTCTGCTTCATTTCTAGTTATTTTATTTTTGATTCCTGCATCAGAAAATTTATATTTATTTATTATTATTATTACATAAAAAACTTCACGTAACAAAAATGCACATGTTAAACTTATCAGCGTGTATCACTCTACTAAATAAAATGCGTTGGTACGGTGATATGAAAATAATAGCTAGAATGAAATGCTTGAAAAAAAAACATAAAATTGAGAGAATTATTTTAGAATGAATGAGGCCTACACTTCTGCGGTAGAATAAAGCTAAAGAGGAAGAGGAAGAATAACATAAGAAACGAATGAAATAAAATAAGAAACAATAAAAAATAAAGTCAAAGAAAAATATATAATTAAGTGTAAAGATGCCCGAACGATCATACAGTGAATATTACCTTAACTTACCACTAACAGAGCGAGGATGAGGAAACTCATCATCCATTGAATGAAGACGATCAAAAAAGACTTGAAAGAAGCCCGAGTTGACGTCACCACAGAACAAAATCGTTCTTGGAGGGAAAGAAGGACAAGGAAGACAATTCCCAAATAAATGGAATGAACGCTACATGATTGTAGTATGATCGCAAAATTAGTGTTAAATAATTTATGTAAACGGTCAAATGTTATATGAGTTTCATGTGTAGCTTATGATATCACATTAAGCTAAATAAAATTTTTCATTTCAACCTTACCCATTATGTATTGCAATAAAAAAAACAATCATAAAATTCGTCCATTTTATACGCCATAAACACAGGTGGTTGTTTCCGACCATAATATACTTACAGAATTCTTTTTTCTTATGTTTCCTTTAAATTCGGCAAAAAATCAAAGCTCAAGTTTTGATAGAAATGGATTTCAAAGCACAAAAAAAAATTTAATTTATAAAGTGTCTTCTTTTCCTGTACATTTCTGTGAATGTTCAAACCTGCACATAAGAGTATGTGGCATGCATACCTTATTGTGCACACTTATAAACGTTTATGTGTCTGCAAGCATGCGTACGCACTTTCGCGCCTGCATGCGTGCTGGCATCCATAGGAACGTTCGTGTGGTTTAGCTTTTACCTGAACAAGTCGATCGAGGTAAAGTTAACGGTATATTGCACTTCCAATTATGAAAAAGCTTATTCCGTTCTTAAGATATATCTAAAAATTACTTCTTCTTACCAATTGTTTAACGACTTTATTAAATAATACCACATTATTAGTACATTATTAGCGAAACAATTTGCCATTATTCGCATTATTTGAAAAAAAACTGAATTGATGAACCTCTTATTCAGAACAGAACTAAAAAACTGCGAGTAGTCATTCAGCATAGGCTCCCGAGTTTAACTGGCAGCAGGTGATGTTCTGCAATAATTACGCTTATATCAGAAATAGCGCATTTTCTTGCGACTACACCAAAACGTATGATTTGTGAAAAAATATATATGTGGAATGTGGTTGTACGTATTAGTGTTCTGCAGGATAAGTCGACTGTTTGTATTATCTAATAATTATATTGGGACTGCTTTATAATTGTTTAGAATACGTTTTCAAATCTTTTAAAGTTTTTTACACTTTGGAAATGAGGCTATGAGCTTTATTACTGCAGCGCTAAGAAATTCTATTAGATAATATTCTTAACACTTAACAAAACATTGGTTGCAAACCTTAATCCGAAAGCCGTAACAACTCCCGAATCCGAATTTAATAATTATCCACGTGATAAAACGGAGTTAGTGACATAGACAATTATAACATTTTGTCAAATTCATTAAAGGACATTGATTGCAATTTATTAGGTAATCTAGTAATTCAGTTTTGAAGTAACTTTCGAGCTTATATTAATGGTTAATAATAAAATTAGTGCAACAACTCGTACAAAAAGTATATCAGTTGTTAAGCAGCAACACTGCGATTACGGTTTAACGCAAACGTGTATAATGTATCCTTGTTACTGCAAAAATGTTTCCTAAAATATTAACATAATTACAAATTTTGGATCATTATGGATAATAGTTTCAATCTGCTGTTTCTTTAAATTTCACTTTAATGTGATAGGGTTTTTAAATTGAATAATTTTTTTTAATCAAACTTATATAAGATTTTCATTCATATATTTAAAATATAATGTAACAAATGTGTCTAGCTTATGCTTTCTACCTATTTGAAAGTATCATAGGATGTTTAATAAAATAATCGCAATTCGTTCATTAAATTGGTCATCTTCTTATTGGGAATTATTCGTTTCGAGATATCGATATTAACCGAATTATTATCTGGAATTCCACTAGTTTTCGTACTTGCCGTTCAATTGTTGAAATGTTGAGCACGTTCATTTCAACAAATGTACTGCGGTCGCACGGCGGTCGTTCAGTTGTCTTCAATTTGATGAAACTAAAATTGGCTTATTTCAATAAATACACGAATATGGCCACAATTTGTATATTTCCAAGCCGTTTATTTGAATCTGTTACAGGTGGATTCGGAAAATCTATTTATCTGTTCAAATAAAAATACGGGTTAAAACTTTCTGAACATTTTGCTTTCAAAGTGCGGCTATATGACTGAAAACAGACAAACAATTTTGATGAATTTTCAATTAATTCATTAATTGGCATTAAAAAAAATAAGAAAATGTAGATTATGTTAATATGTTAAAATAAATAAATTATTAGAAGGTAGTCAATTCTCCCAGTTGAGATCGAATTTAACCACATTCAGTTAAATGCTATTAAATTTTGCTAAACTCCCGTTTTTTCTACCATATGTTAAATTTTACCACATTCAGTTAAATTTCAAAAAATAGAAAAGTTTCAGACGAACTTCCTATTACTTTGCAGCCGAAAATACAAAGACAAAGATATAGAAATAGAATAGGCTACTGATGCGGAAGAAAAATGAATCACAACTTAACAGTAAAAACGCTTACTTCACCAAAAATTGCACCAATGATATGTACTGGATAAAGCAAGACATGTTTCAGTAGGTTATATGCTCCTCAATATGCTATTATGGGTTTCATGGTAGTGAATTCAAGAATATATAATGGATAATGGGGAATTATGCGACAATCCATGAATTTTATTAACTTACTGTTCACCCCAATTTAGCCCAAGGAAAACGGATAATGATTAAATTTTTGTTTATTTGCTCATTTATATAATAACTATTTGCGGTTGAAGATTTTCCGAAAACGACGGAATCAAACATTTGTCTCCGAGAAAATTGTATTTAGACAAATGAAATTTTTCATTTGTCCAACTGTAATTATTATCATATTTTCATATTATTTTTCATACCTATTTTAAAATCTTTGGTGATAGAATTTCAAAGAATTCCTACTTTGCAAACCAAGCGAAATATACTGGCAAAATTTAGAGTTGTAGGTTTTATGGTTCAGAAAATCGTAATGAGCTAGTCAATAGATGGTGTTTGATTTTAAAATGAGGATTTTGCTTATATATATCCACTCGCAGATGACATGAAGGATCACGCCCTTATTAAATTAAATTACTTTTATTTGGTTTTTTAACTCGTATTATATATATAAAAAGTCTTTTCAAGTACAAATTGTCAATTTCCTCACGCATACTCCATACGATAATATATCTAACAAAGTGTGATAAAAGTTAAAATCGCATTGAAAATTCATATTTGAATATTTAAATATAACCAAAGTATGTATCTATAAATACGGAGGCAATATTTTTATGACTACAATCATTAAGAGAAGCAAAGTCATGTTTTTAAACATTTTACGGTTGCATATCAATCCAGGATATGGTGTACAAACTAACGGAATCAGATTTAAATCGATGGTCTTTGCATCGGTATGTGATAATTCAAAGATTTTGTGTAAATTTCCTGTGGCATATACGGTATATACGGTTACATCATTTTTAAAATGTGGTTTGTTACGTATGCACAGGCACGCACGCACGCACACGCACACGTACGAGCACACGCCCACGCTGGCACCCGCGCACGCTCGCATAAAATTAAAGAGTGATTTATATACTGAATAATTTTAATCGGAGGTGTTCGGAACGCGTGGTGGGTAATATTGGACACACAAGTACCACCGCACTGTATTCTTAGTGTATTTATATGCCTAATGTTTTATTTAGCATTGCAATGGTTTGAAGATGTTGTCATAATTATCGTTCCATTATTTTTCTAACAATTTTAGTAATTCAAAATTCTAAATGGACGTCTTTAAAAAAATAAAATAGTAAATTTTTTAACTTATTTTATTTTCCTAGTCGTTAATTTTAACTAAATTGGTAGAATATTTTATTTTTTCTACTGGGACCTTACTTGTAACCGAAGTGTTTATATCCCAAAGTTATTTAAAAATATCCTGTACTATTTTTTTTCATATAAAATTTTAAATATAAACCTAGGTGTAGCAATTTTTAGATTGAATTTATCATACTGTCAAAAGTAAGAAATGGCGTACGAATTAAAGAAATTAAAATTTGGGAAATCCGCTTTCATGCGTTGAAAATATACGGATGGGAAACGGAAAACCTAAAGATTGATGCGAGTATGTGCTGTTACTGATATAATTTATGAGGGTTGTTACTATCTTTAATCGGCGAGATGAAATTTGTACATTTCCAAGATGATTGCAAATTTTCTTGTTAAGTTAAAACAAAACTTTTGTAATTTTCACTTATTTAATTGGTATTTAATAGTTTAAGATAATAGCCTCTTTCATTTCTATTTATGGTGAAACTATTAAAATTTCTTTCTGATTTAAAAATTAATAGTAATGTAACTTTTTTTGGCAAAGGGAATATTTTCTACTTGTGTTTTTCTGAACTTAATTGAAATAACAAAGAAAAGAAAAAAACCTTTACATCAATAAAGGTTTTCTTATTCGTGGTATTTAAAATTATCATATCATTTTAAATAACTTTTAAATTTATAGTATATTGAAGTATGGCCTACATAAGTGTTAGTTTAATTTAATATTTTGATCGTATTGTATAGTTACGACCCAAATACACTTTTGTTCAATTCTGGTCAAATTACAATATGTATAAATTATTAAAAATATTATTTAACTCGTAACAATTTTCCTTCAATACGAAGCCTCATATTTTAGCTTAATTCTAGGTGTTTGAGGTGTGTATGTTCTAAATATATAAATAGTTAAACAATTGTATAAGTTCTAGTTGTGGAACCTACTACGAAAAAGCAATTTGCATTTTAACTTTGAAAATGTAAATTTATTATTTTGATACTTCACCGTAAAACATTGAAAGCTTTTTCAAAGCCATTAAATGTCTGATAAATTATCTTCGCCATTCTGATGCCTGTTTGAAGATAATACAAAGGGCGTTAATATGCATATCAGAAATTTGAGCGGAAATCAGCTTGGTATCAGCTTGATATTTTATAATATGTCCACTTTAATCACCATATCTAGTTAGATCTTCGTCTATTCAAATTATATGGAAGTTCCACGATTTTCTAGAGAAAGCCTCAAATTTTGAAAGGAGATTTTGGCTACCAAAAGTAGTGGACAGTGTAGCACTTAACATTTTTGTATTAATCTGGGTCGGTACTGAGACTTTACCAGTTTTTAGGTAAAAAGAGTGCTTGCTATTTCAATACAAATTGGTGGTGCATTGCTAATATCTAGAAGCTGAGATAAACTGTTAATATAAAATCTACAATACGACAAATAATGGGGTCTTAGATTTTGAGGTTTGATTCTTGCAAACAAACTGTCTACAGTGCATTAGTAACTAAACACCAATTAAAAGCAGAATATTAGTCAAATTAGTTTACAATTTCTGACCATATAACTTGGGAACTCTCAAAATCACGCCACTTCAACTTTATCACGCCACTTCAATAAGTTTGCTTTATTCGTGTTCTCGCAACAACAGAATGTAAGTCTGCATCATTCGTAATCCCGCCCTCTACCTTAGGACCTACTATAACCACACCGACTTACGAGTGCCACCTACCATTATAATTGCTAACAAACAACGATATAGGCTACTGCCTAAATACACAATTGAATTAGTTTAATTATTTGATTTTCTAAACTTGAACAACATAAACTATGAACATGCAACGGATATTATTATCCATTCCATAATATTTCTGAAATTGACTATTAGATCAAAGGAGCCGTATTTGCACACGCAACATTTGTAATAAAATGGCCTAATTACACAATTTAATTGGTTTAATGAGTTGACCTTCTAAACTACTATAAAACAAATAATGAGCATACAATGGATATTATTTATTAATTCCATAATATACCCAAAGTTGGCTATTAGGGCAAAGGAGCCTTATTTGTACTTGCAAAAATTTTAATATAATGGCCAAATCACAAACTAATATTTCCAAAGTTGACCATAAGGTCAAAGGGGCCGCATTTGTACTTATAAAGCTTGTAATTTATTGAGATAATTACGCAATTGAATTGAGTTAATAATAACACTTTTATCACTTCTTTTATTTTCTATCTTTCCAGATGTTTTAAATAATTTTGTTAATAAACAATTGTTAGAATGTTGTGTCGCGTGTATAGAAATATATGAAAGGAGAGAGAAATAAAGCATGTACATTCATTGGATAGAGAAAAAATGTTTTTGTCGATATTTATATATATATATATATATATATATATATATATATATATATATATATATTCAATTGATAACAGGGTTTCCAATATTTTAACTTTTCCTTCACCTCCCGTTTGAAATTCTGTCTTTTATAATAAGTTTCAACACTGTGTATCTCGACTCATATCTATTCTAACTTTTTCACTTTAGTCCTTAGTTACCAAGAAAGCAATTCTATGTAATTTTGTTCAGGTGTCAATTTTGGTATTTAACCCTGTCTTCGATTTATTAATTTGACGTATTAATGTCGTCCACGGCGATGAAATAATGGGTTGATTTTATCTAATAGCAATCGGTACGATTGACAATAATAGCAAACGGTAAACTATTATCTTGATCTAGGTGCAGTGGGAGAAGGCTCGATTTTATTCAAATAGTTTTAGACATATGTGAAAATTTACCAATTAGGTCTGAAATAATATGGCAAAACCCATTAGGTCTGAATCCTTGTATTTGTAACAATATTAGCCTTAGATATATGCTCTGAATATTCTGGTCCAGAAACCAATCTAACAAAGACTTGCTAAATGAAGCATTGAAGTTTCCATCGAGGTTAAAATAAAGGGCCGTAAATAGAATTCGTCTGGCCGCAATCTCAGAAGCGAACTCGTCGATATTCCAAACTAGGTTTTGAAGTGTCTTAGGAAATCTGTCAACATAGCTGAACAGTTAGCTTCTGGAGTTATACATTTAGTGGCGATTTTTTGAAGATGGTTTCAGATTTAAAAAAAAGTATGATAGTTAAATATATTCTATTATATTTAACCATATAGTATAAAATTAATTTATAATTTTCATTTGTAAAAAATTATGTATCAATTTCAAGTGTTATCAAATAAAACGATTTCATTTTGATTATAATTATTTAAGTATCCATATTGAATCAACTATGTATTTCTTACATAGCGAATAAAAAAAGTATGAAATTAATATCACATTTCTGTATTATCTTTTCATTTCTTACACATGGATATTAAATATGCCAATGCAGTAACGAAAAAATATTACGTGTTTTTTTCCATAGAAAATGACTTTCTGCCAAGATAACCTCAATAAAACTTAAATATGGTGTATAATTAATGTCAGATATATTTCACTTCGTATGGAAATTAAATATACCCCAACACTATTAAAAACTACTCCTAGCTTTTCTTAATAAAACTTGATATTCCCCCAAGATTGTCTTAATAAAACCTGGGAATAATATTTTAAGAAAAATAAATGGGTATAGATTATAATACTAAAAGTATAGTGATCGATGCTAAACGAGCAAATGGTAAAGATACGCATAAAAAAGTAACTGTGTTGGCCCCTCGCATGGAATTCACACAATAATATTTTACGGTCACTATTTTTATTTGTCAATGAACGGAAAAAAGTTTATCAAATTGAAGGTTAAAATAAATGAGAAATATTGTGATAAAGTAATAAGCTTACCTACATTAAAATTAATAACTCAAAGAAATAGATGGATAAGGTAATACTAAATTACATCATTCAATTAAGAGTTAAAATCTAATATGCGCTTTAATCAAGGAAATAGTGATTCCTACAAAATATTGTTAAAAGAATTTAAGAAAGTTAACTCAGTATCGCATAGACTAATGTCGAGTTCAGCACAATCGTAGCATTTTATAAAATATTACGTTTATAAAATTCATCGTCTCTCTGTCCGTATCCTTCTCTTTTCGGTTGTACTTCTGAATGAACTGATAACTATAATTTACGCTATAAGCTAAGTCGTTAATTTCACGTCCATCATTTTCGGAAATGTTTGGAAAAGTTTATAATAGGTTATGGGGTAATAATATACCACAATTTTGCTCAATAAAAAGTACCTAATATGATTTTTGTGTAATCGTATTGAATGACGAAAAATTTACTAACAAATATTCCAATATTTCAATCAAGCTACTCTGATACGCTTCTCTTTCAAAATCGCTTTTAAACTGCTAAAAACTTGAATCTACTGATCGAACAAAGTCATAGCTATTAACCTCAAGTAGTGATGTTTATTATTATATTCCTGTTCAAATGCACCTCCAAAAGCATTTTCAAAATTTTCTAGGTGTTCAAGTCATAGTTCTCCTATGACAGACACTCTTGATGCTACCGTTTCACTACAGAAATATATACCACCCAGACCTTATTGAAAATCGTCTTAAAAAATTAGAATGCCTTCGAAGTATTTGCGTCCACCAAGTTTTTGTTGCATAGAAAATGAACGTATTTTTTAATTGAGAGTATAATTTAAAAGAACAAAAGTCGGCAATCCGCGTGATCTACATGCTTTTACGCCTGTTTATAATATTTTGAATAAGAATATTTATTCAACATGTCTTAAAAGCAAATTTAGTTACATATTTGTGTACGCAGAGTAAAGACTGGGCTCTGAAAACTAGCTCAATTAATTTTTTCTCGAACACGCAAATTTCACAACCGTTTTGTCCATACTATATTTGATTTCATAATAATTCATTAACATTAAATTTTTCTGTGAAGATTACTAAAATATGAAATTAATATATATACATTATTAAGGTAATAAATATGTTTGAGTGTTTGATACGATCGCTTAAACTGGTCTACCCTTTTGAATAATCCTTTAGCCAACGGTTTATTATTTCATGATGGATTTATGTATATTTGTATGAATATTATGTAAATATTTTTAAACTTGATATCGTTTCACTCTAACATCATGAAAGTTTTAAGAAATGAGCAGGAAAATGTATGAATATAAACGGATGTAAGTGAATTTGCAATAATGTTATACACCCCGTTTATTCTTTTAATTTTATTGTTCTGAAAGCATGGTCTGTGGTTATGATATTTGGTTATATAGTTCTGGGTGGTATTTAAACACTCAAATAAAGTTTAAAGACCTCCTAGAGCACCCAAAATGAACCGTTCAACTTGTTTACTTCGTCAGGTGCCCGACCATTATTGGAAGTTTATAATGTGTGCATATATAATTAAATATTTACACCTATCTATTTAACATTAAACGCATATAAAATTAATATATGAATATATACATATCCTAAATTCTAAAAGTCTCGAACTTAAAATAAATATCGGTGTCTCCGCGGGTGTAAATTAGTTTTATTTCATACTTTGAAGCGATCGCTCTAGATCAACGAGCTAATTCTGTGGATTTTGGTCAACTCTAGATCAACGAGCTAATTCAGTGGAAGCGATCGCTCTAGATCAACGAGCTAATTCAGTGGATTTCAGGATATGTATATATTCATATATAAAATTAATATATGAATATATACATATCTTGAATTCTAAAGGTCTCGAACTTAAAATAAATATAGGTGTCTCCGCGGGTGTAAATTAGTTTTATTTCAAACTTTGAAGCGATTGCTCTAGATCAACGAGCTAATTCAGTGGATTTTGCCTTCATCATTCAGCAAATTGTCGAACTCCCTATTCGTGGTTCGGTAACATACACAATTTCGCTTCGTTTATCAACGATCCTCATCTGTAAACAATTTTAAAAATAGTTATTTCCGAAAATATATTACTTTGAAATCGATTAACGGAATAATATAAAAGTAACAATGCTTACTGTAAAGAAAATGATCAAGATCTGTTTTATTCAGCAATATTTCCTTGCAACCCTTAATTGTTCGCAAGCAAATATTTTGCCCGTCAAAACGACTGGAACAAACTAACTCAACAGCTTGCAGTCACATACTGTAATTTAAGCATTCGATTTTATTGACCGTTTACTATGGGCTATGGTATGAAGTTATTCTGAAGATTGAGTGTTTGTAAAAGTAAATTTTAATATAATTGCAGGCGTTGACGATCAAATTTGTAATGTTTCCAACTCAAATCAAGATGAAATCAAGATGAGTATATTAGTAATTAATTACAATTTTTTTAAATGTATTTTTCTATGGTTTAATTTAATATTTTGTCACTAAATTTGTGTTTCAAATATAGTTATTCACCAGGCTATATTAGTTTTTGTATAAACATTTGTATTCTAAGGGACAAACAAAAAAGTGGTTTTGACAAGAGATGCAGTAAGGAATTTGATAGACATTTATAGAGACTCCTGTATCTCTTGTATGAATTAGATAGATATTTATATTACAACCAAATATAAGCATTTTTTATTGAGAAGATGTTTGATGTTTTCATCATTTATTTATTTATGTACTTTAATGTATCAAATTTATATATATGGCGGACTTATTGCTAGGAAAGCAACTTCTTACCCTCAACCGGAACACCAGTCCAGCCCCGCTCGACGAGCGGCTGGGAATGAAACCTGGGACCCCGTGGTGCGCCGCGTAGTCAAAGTCCGTATGCTTTGTGATCAAACCAACTCACCACGGTATGCTAGAGCAATTATTGAGCTATAGAAATATTCGTGACGGGAATATTTGTAGATTGTTTGTTACTAGACTGTACGTTGATTAAATATTTTGACTCGTATTAAATCATGTTAGATGGTATAGTAACTTTTGTATAGCTGGGTAAAAATAGTATGAGGGTATAGAAATAAATATTCAGTAGTTCTTGTAGGAGATATATGGCTCTAAGGTATTTCCAATTCAAGAGCCAAGTAAGGAAATATGATAGTAATTTAATAATATTTTATAAGGAATACAATTACCAAAAATTAATTTTCATATTCAAGCTAAATCCGTATAAAATAAACCGCTGTAAATGTATTGTAAATTCAAGAGCCAAGTAAGGAAATGCGATGGTATTTTAAAAATATTTTTGTAATAGTAAAATTACTGAAAATTAATTTTAATTTTCAAAGTAAATCCCTCAAATGGTTACATTTCAAGGAATATTGAAATCGGTGAGTTGAAAATTGCAATAAAAATTAAGCAGACACTAACAGCCGTTTTTTTTAAATTTTGACATCAATTTTATATTAAACTTGATGTTTATATTATAGTGTGATAAAATTAAAATGCAAACATCACATACTTCATGCAAATCAAGCCGTATATGATATTAATTTTTTATATAACCCAAATCTTCGCTGAGGCATCAATTTGGATCAAGATTATACATATCATTATTACGTTTACAATAATAAAAAAAACCAAACGCGTGTGTTTCTACTTTTATTCTCTTCTGAATATATTGCCGAATAAGTTTGTTTATTTCATTAAATTAAAAATTACATTTTTAATTTAATTTTTCTATAAAAATGTTTTCTGCAATGATTCGCTAATTCACTCGATATTAACTTCTTAGTTAAGTCTCTCCCTTTACGTTGTCGAAAATGTATTTCTACTTTAGATTGTGAATATATTAATACATGTGCCCTGTATATTGCATTACACAAAACAATTATTTGTTTTGCGTTTCAGAAAAAAGGCTATTACATTGATGTCAATAAAGATTGAGGTTGAGTCTGGCGTTTATGCAGAAAACGGTCATGCCGCCATTAGAGGACTTATTGGTTCTACTTTTGAAAAAGTTCACTGGAAGTCACATTGAGCAATTTCAAACACAGTGGTGATAGTTGATATTAAATGCTAAAAATATGATACTTTCTTGGTATGTCTCCACTCCTTCGTAAAGTTTATTGTCATAAACAATGATTAAATAAAACATTTAATAACATGGAGAGAAATTATTATATCTATATAATTTTCATCCATACTGCTTATTAAAGCAATATATTTGTGATTTCTCTGACTATACCGTTGATCTAAAATTTATTTAAAATTTTGCACATTTTGACTAAAATTGTTTAGGAAAAGTCGTTATTTGTTTACTACTACCCTTACTTCACATAAGGAGCAAACAAAAATTATTTCTCGTTTAAAAAACTGTATGACATGTCTGAAGACTTCTGAAATGGGCAAGAAAAGACCGTTGGCAAAGGCTAGTCAAAAACTTTAATTTTGTGTAGTTATTGAATATTTGTGTTGTTTGTATTGTTAAGATTAAACAATAATGAGAAAAATTGTGAAAAGAAGAAACATTTTACAATTAAATTAAACAAACTGAAGTTAGCAATTTCATTTGTTTAAAAAATCGCGAAAATTACTTTTGCAAAGTAATGGCATAGCGCAATTTCCTAATAGAAATTGAATAAGTAGATGATTTTGTTGTGTAACTTTATTCGTGTATTTAGTATATTAGGCTACGCGAAAAAAAAAATTAAATAATACACACACAGTAATAAATTATTCACCTTAATTCCTGTTTCCACTTGAAATTTTACACTAATTCCTTTATAATAAGAACCATAAAGACTGTTATAAATCTATTATTCTAAAAACGATGAATGGAATATTGAGCAAAATGTCTACGATGGTCTTTTAATACTACAAGCATTCTTAAATTTCTTATACCAAGCTTCAGTAGGTTGGTCTTTATATCGTCGAATAAACGTGCCTAACTAACAAAAACTTTATTATATAAATTTTGAGAACGTAAAACCAATTATTTCATGATATCATCATAAAAGATTATTAAAATCTAATCCTCGACAAATTGTTCTCCACATTCACGATAACTTCAGTGAATTCGTTTACAGAAGTAACCAAATTGGGATCTAACTGATTTAAAAATCTACCGTATAACTTTCCAAGTTGTGTGATTCGATGCCTTATGGCATAAAAGCCATAACTTGTATTTTTTGTAAATACGCAATTACCAAAAGCGAAAGGTTTTAAAATAGTGATGATATGTGCCGGGTTTCAGAAGCAATAAAAAATAGTAATAATAACCATATATTCATCTCAAATAATAATCAACAATTTAATATACATTGCTGATACAAATGCATAAAATAAAAAGAAGTATCTTCAACTTTAAATTTCCTATGTCAGAAAGACTTATTACCTGCAAAGTTCAGTTCGCCCAAAAGAATAGCACAATGAAATAAAGGTATACTGAATATGTGTTCGGGTATCAAGTGTAATCCTGTCACACTAGTGAAATTTATTTCTTCCAACCAGTTTCGGCTGTTAAAATAAATAGTAATTGAAACCTTTCATCAATTGGAAAAAAGAACAAGAAGGTGTTTAGCCCAGTGGTTTGAAACAAAACTTTCATATTCATGTTTATTTTTTTTGTTGTACCAAAACGACAGGAAAACTGGAAACTTTGTAGCCGTTTTAAATATTTGGTTTAATTATGTTAAAAACTTTTATAAAAGCCACATTCATTACCTATACATATGATATTTAGTGTAATAAGTAAAGGAACAAAAAAAATAAAAATAACTCAGGGAAAATCTCTATAATAAAAATTATTAAAATGTTTTTGTCGAATAGTCTTTAAGTTATTTGAGGTTTCATGCTCTTCCAAATACCGCGAAACAAGTTTTAAAGACCCTGAATTCAAAATTAGGAACCACCGACGCGTTAGATATAAGTTAATTAATTTGCTGTTAACTATTTTAATTACTTGAAATCAGCCATATGTTATCACAAAGACAAACATTTTGCCTTAAAGATTAAATGTGAACGTTGAAACATGTTCAGTAAATAAATTCATACTTATCTATGGCTTGTTAATTGTTAATAATTTAACTGAACTTATATTATAAATATTTGTAATATTTATCCTCCCTTGGTGTCTTAATTTTAACTCCGTCTTGTTAATATTATAGCGAAGAAAATTTACTTTATTCGGTTTTAAAAGTTTTACGTGAAAATCTCTTAATTTGTTCTTATCGAACTCAACACTTTCTTGCTTATAGTGTATTTATATACATAGAATATGTAATACTTAGTTATATGAGAGACAATAACAAAAGGCGCGGAGGGAATTGGAATATATTTGCATTTGTATCGAAATCATTATAATTGTTACCCAAGTTAAAATATTGTATGGCAAGGTTATAGATAAAATCAACAAACAAATTCAATCCAAGATACTCAATTAATATACTGTTTCTAATTAACAGTTAATATGTTGCATGATATACAATTTCAAAAGAAAAATGGATTGTGCACCGAGTAATTAAAGCAAATAATCAAATTCATGAGGTAAATACTGGTGGTACTGATTCTATTACGAAGTTGTTATTAAGTTAGAGTTTAGTAGTAATCACACGCTCATGTACAAATATTTAACAGACTTTTTTAAACTTTCGCGATTCGAACACATATTTTATTTGATTTGAATCGGGTTTTTTCGCGGTAATTATCTATTTAATGATTAAACCTAGATATTATAAACTAAGTATTCACTATGTCCCGACGTTTCAGACTGGTTGCACAGCCTGTGGTCACGGGAAGACTGAAGATGTATAGGAGTCACCGCTGCGACGCGGGAGTGTTTTTCAAAACTACCCCACTTGGTTGATTGTAGAAATCTAAGGCGCGTTCACACTAGACCTACACACTACACTGATGGTGTCATGACACTTGGATTTATGTATACATCGCGAACACCTAGTTGCAATCACTAGATTCAAAGCCGCCGAGAGTTTGAATCCGTCTTCACGGTTGAAATTTGGATGTTTTTTAATTTCAATCGCTTCCCGTATAATCCTCTTGAAATAATGAGGCTCAGAAGAAATAACCTTGGGGTCATGAAGTTCGATCCAGTGATTGGGCCCCGAATCAACTAAGTGTTCTACTATAGCAGACTAATTTATCTGGCGGTTCTTCACAGCTGCTATGTGTTCCTTCATGCGTTCGGCGATTGTCCTTTTTGTCTGACCTATGTAGGAAAGACCTGAAACGTCGAAACGTCGGGACATAGTGAATACTTAGTTTATAATATCTAGGTTTAATCATTAAATAGATAATTACCGCGAAAAAACCCGATTCAAATAAAATAAAATAAATATTTAACAGCTTTAAAAGCCATTATTGCTGACTGTTTCTTTAAATATAATGGAAACGAGAGAATGTGAAATAATTGTTAGCTGTTTCTTTAAATAAAATGGAAACAAAAGAACGTGAAATAATTTGTATGTCGTATATAGGTAATATCGAGTGTTAACTTTGTCGTTGCGAGTAACCAAGAATATAATTATTTTTATGAGTGGTAAATGGTATTACTTGTAAAGTCTGACGGGGCATTGGACACTTTTGTTTCTTGATTATATTCCAAAGCCTACTGACATTACAATGATGTTCAGGCGAACAATACATTGTAGTAAATACAAAAAGCAACAGACTGTTTCATTTTTAACAAGATAGAAGTAATAAAAGTTAATACGCAACTGATTTAATTTGTAAATTTAATTATGATTTATGTTCCTTTACTTTTAAATTTTATTTACATGTCTATACATCAATATTCGAAAGCGCGATAATTACGTACACAATTTTTCCTGAATGAATTGAAATGCATTAAGGAAAACTTTCTTTATTTTGAAGATGTATAAGTTTGTTTTAAAAAATGTTAATATAAAATTTTCAACACTGTTAAATTTCGCTTCGTCATCTAAATTTTACATCCATGGGTTAATATATTATCTTACAACAGTTTAAAACGTAACATTATACTAAACCTCAACAGCATGTGCTCTCCTATTTTATTGAAAATCTGACGTCGATATAAAGGGCTGTGCGTTTTGTTCACATCCCTTTTAAACAAGATATATTTCGATGGAATCTACAGATTAACTTACACAATTTTTTTGAGGCTCATTCTAAATCTACTTTCAATGTTTTTTATTCACTATTTTTTTTAATTCATTTAATGGTTGTTGACATAATTATACAAACATTTAGAAAATAAATAAATCCTTCATAGATGTGTGCTCTACTAATATAGAAATATTCTATACTAAACTCTAGTATTATATAAGCATTCATATAATTGTAGCCTAAACAAATAGCATCAGTTTATGGTACTCACCTTCATTCAACTACTGTCACCTACATTTAACGGCGGAAGAGATATAGTTTGTTGGACAAATATTTAACGCAAACAATTAAATTTGTAAGTTAAATATTGGCCATGCGAAATCAGTCCCGCCGTGGTTATTAAATTTGAGTTAAGGAATACTCGAACGCTGATCTATTTAATAATAAGGGATAGCTTTACAGATGATTGTGTATGTAAATATTAGGGCAATAGACGAGGGTCTCAATGGAGTATAGAATTAATATTTTCTTTTGAGTTGGCCATAGACTTATAAACGAGTCTAAGACAGAGTTTTATTTAAGAAGAGACTATTATAAAACTTTGTGTAGATGTGTGTTAGGTACTGTCATGCTTATTTGTTCATCCGTGTGTACTGGATCATTTTTTTTTTAATTTGAGACACCGCAGTGGAACAAAATCTAATACAACAAAAATACAGACTGGAAAGTAGGTTTTTATTTTCAAAGCACGTTTCTCTGCTTAGTTGCATTAAAATTCATGAAAAAGATTTATGTATCCTCAATAATTAAAAAAAAACGGATCATAGTTTTGACTTAAGATCCTAACTAAATATCTAATGTTTCTATTTGTGGTTCAATTTAAATTACAGGAAAATTTTCAACGGCAAGAAAAGTAAAACTCTTGATTTAAAATTACGAGAATATACAGTTTCTTCAGATTGACATCCAAAAATGATTTGTTAATGTGATTCTTTAAAAGAGTAGAATTTAAATATTTCATTGAACGTACTTAGCAGTTTATAGAGGTTTTACAATTAAAGTAGTTTAAATATTTTGTTCGTTATGTGTTGTTGTTGACAAATTTTCTATTCTATGCGAATTCATTTAAAAACCATTTATAATACACTTCAAAATGCGAGTTCGATTACGGTCTTATTTGACTAAGTAGCTATATAATGTTCAATGTATGTACGTAGCTATGTAATGTACTACGTGTAATTTACTTACTTTAGCCAAAAAATTAAAATTTCTCACTGGAAATAAGTAATTTGAAACTGACAATAACCTGTCTTATCTGAAAATTGGCGTAGTTTATAAATGTAGCAATATTATATAGTCTGATACTTGAAAATATAATTTGTAAACATAGATTATTACTTGTCTCAATTCAAAATTATAATCTTAATTCACCACTGCAATAAGTCTTAATTATTTTATGGAAGATGCTTAACTACGTACTTCGAAAGGATTTAGAACTGAACTAACATAATTGATTCGTTCGTTATATATTATCATTTATTCGTTAAAGAGAAGAATTTTAAAAATAAAATTAAATTGAGAAAATTTTGATGCCACTTGAGTTAATGAAAAATAAACATAATGCGATTTGAATTACGGTCCTCTTTGTGTAAAAAGCTCCGTAAGACTAAGTTTTTTTTAGCATAATATGTAATAAAATGTTACATTGAAAATGAATAATATGAAAAGAGATAAAAATCTCGTTTAGCACCAATTTAATATAGTTTATAAATATAGCTACATTACTTAGTCTATTACATAAAAATAGAGTTTACAAATATAGATTATTACTGGTCTTGATCCAAAAATTCCATAACTACTACAAGAATACATTATTTTTTGTAATATTTTAGCTGTGATGGGATTTTTGGATTAAATTTATATTATATACGCGAAAATAACTTAGAATAAAACGTCTGCGGTGGCAATTGGATTTTGAATATGTGTATCTTATTCTTTGTTATTGCAAATATATCTTTGCTTGCTATCAGGGCTCAATTTAATTGACAAGGATATAGTTGAATGTGAATACTTAGATTTATTTGCTGTATAATTCCGATACTTGTAAACCTATCGAATATAAATTCTCCTTCATTCTATTTTTTTCTTTGGAACATCTTTCCTTTGATATAATTCTAAATAAGGAAGTGAAAAATAAGGGACGGATTTAAGTAAAGAAGAGGAGGTAACATTTTCTTTTTCGCAACCTTAAGGACTTTCTTGTTTTGCCGATGATATTTTCATAATCCAAACATATCTCCCTAAATAACGCCACAATATTGGCACCACTTTTATTTCCGGCATATATAATATAAAATTACAAGTGAGATGTCAAAACAAACTAAAATTTTCTATTTTAGGAAGACGTTATTTCTTTAAAAACTAAAAATACTTTCCTAACATTCCTTTAGTTTCAGTCAGTAGAATGGAGTTTATTCTTATAAAATTATTACTACCTTGGTCTATGAAATAAGAGAGCATAAAATAATTATATACGAAACTAAAAAAACGTGAAAAGTGAAGGAAAACTGTACCAAATCGGTAGCTCCCAAGCGGTCCTGTATTATTATTTTAAATAATAAATTAATATATGTTTAAAAACAGATTATTGTAGAAACTAATATGTAGCCTATATGTGTATAATTTATGTATTACAGTATCTCTGACCAGTCAACACACATAAATATATGCTAGAATAAATTCAAGGAAAAGTGGAAGGAGGGAAGGGAGGGGAATAGATAGATGGAGGAAAAGACAATCAAAACATTTTCTTTATATTAAACATAAATTAACTACGATTAATGAACTCGTGCTTGTAAAAGCATAACCATTTTTCTTTAAAAGTAACATGATTAGGTACTTGTAATTGGCAAGTGACTGCACTCAAGTTTAACCATATTTATAATACTTAAACTTAATTTTAAAATTATCTGTCCTCATTTACGAATAATTTTACATAATTTAATGGCCTTTTTGTTAGGTACTGTATATAACACTTATAATTTTGTCATGCTTATTTGTTCGTCCGTGTGTACTGGATCATAGTTTTTTTTTTAATTGGAACCACCGCAGTGGAACCATCATAATAACAGTTCTACTCGAACTTATCGGTTTTGTTATACTGTGCATATTTAACTTACTTGAAAATAAAAATAACGAAGAAAAAAAAACAATAAGAAAAAATAAAATATAAAAAGGACGAGAAACAAGAACACCTTATCAAGAATATCTCGATAAATATACCATTGTGAATACACTGAGCAACACTGCATCCTTGTATAAACTTAAAAGCTACCTTAATAATCCTTGAAGGAAAATTAATGCCGCCTCGGGATTAACTAAATATTAACAGGATGGATGTTTAACTTGTAAATTTAATTACTGGATACGGACCGTGAGTTATTATAGCCGGACAAATAGGTCTCTTGTAAGATTTAAGTAGAACACTGGAAGACGTAGTGATTTTGTTGACTATAAGCTAAATAATAGCCAGTAATATGCGCAGATGTCCTGAAAGTTAAAAAAATTAAATGCTGGCAATATTTGACCCTGAGAAAGGTATTTAATGAGAGGGAGAACGGATATTGGTGGTAAACGTAATTAATTATAAAACTAAGTTACTAACAACGGCATGACAGCTGGGAACATAAAGTAATGCAATTATAAATTGGTGGATTATTTGTTCCATATGAATTTATTGTTTTTCCTCACAACTGGCCTTCTCTCGCTTACCATTGAGAATATAAGGAATAAAAAAAAAGAAAAGCAAATGAAAACAAAATAATTAAATTAAAGTGCAATTAACAAGGGTGTACATTTAAAATAATTTGACAATAAAAAAAATATCCACTATTAATTAACTATTTAAGACTCCATTTTATATAAGCCACAATATTACTTTGAACTAAAAATAAAATTATTAAATTTAATAAAAATATATAACAAATAAACAGTAATTACTAATCAAGACTTAGTGTCAATAAATATTTAGCGGGATTTATTGTCGAGCAACTGTGTCTTGAAAAGAAATTTGCAATATTTTGTAAATTATTCTGGAATTATACCATACTTTTTTTTGACAAGCATTTTCAAAGTTGTGACTGTTAGAAATATTTACATAAGAACAACATTAACTGCTGGTTTCTACAACTTGGCGATGGTCATTGCAGATAAAAGTCGTTCTCAATGAAAGCCTAGCTCCGGATTCGCATCATTTATATTTATTTAAATTTTTTTTTTCAAGTACCGTCAATTTATTTTGCAATAACATTTCTAATATAATTTTATAAAAATACTTATTATTAAATTACTATATTATTAAATTTTATACTTTTCCCCCTTTTTTGACTTAAAAAAAACGTTTTACCGTGTCATTAATTAAATATGTAAGCAAAATATTCCTAAAAAGAATCAAAATGCATCAATTTATTTTTAAATATATTATCTTAATAACATTCTTTTTTCTTGTTTTTTTTAGCTTGGTAAATTTGTATATTAAAGTGTATCTCAAAAAATAAATAAATTTTGTTGGTAAAAACACAGTTTGATAAAATAGAAATTACTTAACCAAATTAATGTAAATCGATGCAAAGTTTTATTATTGTAAACGAAAATAAAGGCCACAGATTAAGACTATGTTTATATATATATATATATCTAGGATATCCGGAAACATTTTAATATTAGGTACACCTTTACAGAAATAAAAAAGTTTTATTCTTTATTTAGGAATAAGATTTTTTATGTTAAATATAATTTTAAAATATAAAATAATACTGTCTTGAGGTAAGAGGGATTGATTTTATATCATGGTGACAGCTACAGCCACATTTTAAATGCCTTTTCTTCAGTTTTGTGTGGAAGATCCCTCGTCTCGTATGTACATGGATCGCTGGCTCACTTACCATACCGAGCACTGTGCAGATATACGCCCATTCTCGCCTAGTTTTGTCGTGCGGCTGTTGGCGCATCCTGTGCGAGTGAGACGGTGTATGTATCTATTAAGTAGATACACTAAATGTAAAAACACTACATTCCTTCCGCATTGGTGATTTTATTTAAATAAAGGGTTTAGCTTAATCAACGTAGCAATCAAGTAAATATCAGTGAGTTCATTTATAACTAGCCGCCATTTTAACTTGCTAATATTTCATTTGTCTAATCACGATCGTTTTGAACATTATTATTTCTTTGTACCAGCTGTTGTAACCCATGACCACTAACATATATGCATTGTTTTACAACAGCCCTATTAGCCCATTGAAACATCCACCTAAAATTTAACAAAGAATATGCAACTTTGTTTGTAGTCGAATTTTTCAATCCTATCCCTTATAACTGTTTACCAGCATCTCAACTTCTTTGTCAACCCCCGTCCACCAGACCTTAGACTATAATTTTTCCTGATAGCTGCGATTCACTTTCATAAAAATGTAATTTATCTTTGAAAATTTTATAGTTTTCTTATCCCATCCCAATAATTTACCATATTTCCCCACATTTTTCTTTTCCATATCACTTTTATAGATGTTAATTATGTCTTTAATAGACATTTCGTAAGGCTTTTAAAGTTGTAGTAAATTATATATCTAGTCATTTTTTACTGCCAAATATTTCAATATTTTTATTATTAACCCAAGCGTGTCAGCAGAGTTGCAGTATTGATATTCTCGGGTTTGTACTGCATGCTTTATCGATAAACTACAGCTTTAGAATTTATTGATTAACACGGGTATAGGGTCTTCATTCGGATTACGAATTCTATTTCGGATTCCAAATACGAATTCAAGCGACTTATACTCTATAAATAATCAAACACTTTGCCATTAAAGACCTTATTAAAGTACTCGGTAGCCCAAACGAGGGCAAGTGCTTTCTACTCTGCTGGCTATACTTTCGTTCACAGTTTATTGGAGTTTGACTTTCGTACACGATTACCCTAGGATTATTTTTATTGGTCTCTAGTATGACAGCCTCATCCCAAAAGGGTCTGGCATACACGTTTACTTGCAACTTATCCTTGATTTTATAGGTATCTTTTCCCTTAATTTTTTTCTTTTGCCTCCTTATATTTTACCTTATTTCTGTATTTACGTTTTTCAGTTTGTATTTTTTTTTATTTATTCCTCGACACTTCTTTTAATGGTTTTGTCCTTCTAGCCAATTTTGGAAACTATTACTATTGTAACTGACTAGTCTAATAAAACTCTTTATTCTTGAATTATCTCGGCACACTAAATTCAGGTATGCTTTTTATATATTTGCGTGACGGTTTCACTTCTTGAGATGTTGGATAAGTAACACTTGGGACCGTAATTAATAATTTTTTTTAAATACCCATGTCAAATCACTTTATTCGAAAATTAATATTTTGATCTGTTAAGCCTTTTGGATATTACGAAAATCGTAAAATGTCGAAAATTAGGCTGGATTTTTATTTTAAAAAATTCATCCGTTATGTCCAATTTAGTAAATACTGTTGCTTTTCTTATCTAGGATGGTAACTATCCAATAAAAGATACTATAATTTTCTCGAAGCGTTAGTGTATTTGCATGTTTACTTCCATTTCAATTCGTCTATAACAATTCATTCATTGTTTCTATTTATACAAGAATCTCATAACTCCTCATTTTCTTTTATTTCGTTCTCGTATAATCTAATTTATACCACGACCTACTTTCATGAAGCTTAACCACATCACTGTTGAGCAGCAAATTCCTAGACCTATTAATTATGACATAGTAGTATATTCTTCTTTTTTTTATTTTTACGAACATCATCTGTTAAGAAATTAAACTCCTATGTCAAATCAACTAAAACAGCAAGTAGCAGAAGGCGGTTGTAGCTTAAGAATTTAATAAACTTAATGAGATAAATTGTTTATCTGAATTCGTAACAACTTTCTGAAATAAAACGAAGGTCGGCTTTCTAATTTGACCAAAATTTTCGGGAATTATTTTACAATTCTTGGAAAATTAATTGGCATTTTCATGAAAGTATCCATTTCATTGCCAAACGTTAAATAAACTATTAATAAAGCTTTTTTCAGCTTGTAAGATTATAACAGAAACCTATATCTTATTTTGCCAAAGAGATTTAACACAATTAAAAAGATCAAGATAAACTCAATTTTAATTACTGCTACTATAATTTAATAAGAAGTAGTAGGTGGAATTAAATCGAAATTTAGTTTAACTCACTGTTCATGGCATAGTCATAGAAGAGCTTTGAATAAAAATTAAAAGCAGCAAAATAAAAACAATAACATTGTGATTACGATATGAAAGATACATTTAAAAAAAAAACATTATTTTAGGTCGACATGTATCAAATAAAGACAAATTATTTATTTATAAATAATCAATGATGATTTGTTTTGCTAAAAAGACATATTACTTGATTATGTTTATTTAGTGTAAAGGAGTGAATAGAAAGAGAGCTAAAATGCCATTGTTATTATAAAAATAATTATCCCACTATTGAAATTAGTGTTACTATTAGAAACATATTATTATATAAAAAAGTAGGAATATACAAATTAACTTGTCACATTTTACTACTGTTTTTAGAATCGCTTATATCGATAAAACCAATTAAAGCGGGGGTCATGGTCATTCTTAGGGAACAGAAAAATCGGAAAAATATGAGGACAGAGAAACGAGGCATAAAATTATTCTTAATTAAATATACTAGCGTGCAACTTTTCTATAAATAATTATTATAACATTTCTTTGCCGTAATAATATAATTGGAACATAGCTAAACTGCACCTTAATAAAAAACACACGGCAAGTCAGTTTTCAAAAATTTACAATTTGATAAGTTCGCAATTAAAAGATGTTTTGAAATGCAAGATTTATTCTTACATTTCAAAACGTTTTTAGATAGATCATAAAAAGAAAAAGGAAAGGAGATTATAATTATGGAAAAAAAATTTAATCGGATGTAACAAGTAAAATAAAGAGGAAAATGATTTAAGAAAAACCAAGTGAATAAGAGCAAAATTATTTTTAAATTTGTATTCATTTCAAAACATGTACAAAACATTTTATAACAAATTACATTTATAACAAATATTTTATTTTTAAGATGTTTCTGCTTTCCATAAGTAGCATTACTGTCTTACCATTATATTATAAATAAATAAGAAAGATAAAGAAACCTTTAATGGCTTATTATTTAGTTTCTTTTTACAGAATCGGTAAGTTCTTGGTACACTTAGTAATAATGGCACTTATCATTCATTATTGAGTAAAAATAATTCCAAATTGCTATTGCTATCGATATATTAATCAAGTATTGCAATTTGTCTCTATATCACCTTGTTTTTATATCTATTTAATTGATTGAAAATTGTATTTTCATAGAAGCTGAAAACATTGATGAATTAAATAGTGATGCTTACTCCAACGTCACAAAAACAGGTAAAATCTACGTTAAATATTAGATCTATAAGAGTATAAAATATTAACAAATCGTACAAGGTTTTTGAAAGAATTATAATTTTATACCGAAAAAGGTCTAGCAGGTTTACTTCCAAAGAATAGAAAAAGTAATTAAAATTTTTGAAAAATAAATTTTGGAAATTAATACCAGTAGAAATATTTTTCGGTTCTAAATTACCATGTGTAATAGCGTCGCTAGAATTGTTTTCATCATTAAAACATTTAAGGTAATAAAGTTACCTTTTACTTTTAATTTTATCAGTATTGACATTTTAAGTTTCAATTCAACTTTTTAGATAAAGAAGAAAATCCCCCACTATTAGGGCGAAAGAAAAGGAAAAATATCTTAAGCGAGTACTAATTCCTCATTGTTTTCCTTTTTAGCAAGTATTTTTTGTCAAAAGTGTAATGAGAATCGGAAAGATACAGTAAGATCGAGAGACGTATTGAAAATATTATAACTATCAGTCTCATTTTAACGACTCGTATTGAATAATTCATAACCTTTATAAAAGGTATTTTAAAATTTTCACCGCTTGCGTATCCTAGTTGAATCTTAATGCCTTAACATACGTTATAATATTAAAATTCGAACAAAATAAAAAGTATTAAGTGCATCTAATTCTAAACATTTATTAGTAATAACATAGAATAATCAAGTATTAAAATATCGAATTTATGTGAAAGCACTCATTATTATTAGTATGCACTAAGTCAGTAAGTTTTCTTAAGTCAGGGTAACCTTCAACTATCGTTCCTTATTTCCATCGTTGGAATTTGTTATTAGCCTGTTTCCACGTGTAATAGCCTTATACTTTAGCATACGTCAGAGTTCTGGTAAAATCATCTTCTGAACATGATTTAAAAAATGCTCTCAGCGTCGTACATCAAGGACGTTGAGTCCATTTATGTTAAAAGACATAATCCGCCAAATTGCTATGAATTACAAATGTAGCGGTCGGATTGAAATCGCTCCACTTCGTTAGTCGATTGTAAGCTAAATGTAACCCGATCACTGCTTTTATATATATATTTCGTTACAAACTTTATCGATTTTACAGTTCGATTTTAAATTTTACAGTTCTACGTTTTTATGTGCATCGTAGATTTTCAATAAAAGTTTATTGTAGGACGCTACCCACTTAATGTTGATTTCGTGATTACGAATAGTAAGCTTATGCGCACCTTCCTCAGATGATAATGGTTTAAATTTGTGGATAGCCGTCATCGCCAGTTGACATTTGACTCTAAAATGCTTCTCGAATTTTTTTCGAATATTTCCCTCATTTATGTATGTCAAGTTAAGATTAAAAGCTCCACATGGTTCCGGAGTCATGTGCCTTACTATAGTATCATATAATACTGGGTCTTCGTCCTGTTAGGTATTTCTGCTGTAATTATACTGTAAATTTTACCTGGCCTGACTTTATTTGTTAGCTACAGAAGCAAATCTATGTATGGTAATCCACGTTTTTGCCATTCCACTGTGTACATATGACAGCATGTAGGAACAAATATGTTCACCTCATTTATCACAAATAATAACTTTTGGACTTTTAAATGATATACTTACGAGTAATTTACAATATCAAACCGATTTTGGTGCGTTAGAATGGAGGTTATCTTTTATTTTCAGTCAATTCGTATTTCACCTCATTGTAATGAAGAAGTCAGGTTTTCCGTAATTTCTAACATATATCAATGTGTATTTTTGTGTAGATATCATGGTTCTCTAATAAAAGATGACGTCCAACATTTTTGCTATGTTCATTTGAATGCAAAGCGTTCTGCAGACGAATATAATTTTCAGCGCGTAATTTTGTTCGATTGTTACGTATAAACGCAAAACGTTCTGATTAAATTTTAGTGTTTCTGATTAATATTGATTAAGTAAACTACCGTACCTCATTAATTCCTTATAATGCTTGCAGCATTCTATTATACGATAACAATAATAATTCACGCATAAGTGCTAGATCTCTATTAACAGGATTAACTTGTAGAATGTAGAATTTCAATTAAATATCCATCTTCGCCTCAACAAAACGTCAAAGGATATTATAGGCTCTCATATGAGCACAAATTATGCGGAGATTCTTCTCGTGACTTCGTAGCACGATATCCCTTTTGTCAAATTGTTGTCCAGCAATACTTTGCTCGTATAGGGGCATAATATCATCCACGGTGCTCACCAGTAAGCACCTTGCTGGCGCTAGTCACTGCATTATAGTTTGGAACATCAGGAGGACATATTCCATGGCAGTTTTAAAAAATTACATAAATCTGTTATGCGAATGCAACATATTTTGCAATGACCTAATTACAGAGCTATCAAGTGGTTCCTTTGAATAAATATTACTTAATAAAAAACAATAAGCATCGCTTAGCTGTTTGAATCTTAGGATCAGCAATAAAATAGATCTGCAAACATTTAAGGTCATTAAGTCGATGCGGAAGAAGACTACCTAAAAGGTGATAAACTTGTCCCTCAAATTTAAATGTTGGCATAAATGTATATTCAACCACCCGTTGACTTTTGAATGACGTCATCTGAAAAGTGTTATACCGACGAATATTACGTTTGAACACTGTATGTTTTGGGTGACTTCCGTCAAGGAGAAAAATAAATGGATTTGATGGTACAACTATGTCGTTTAGTTTAACCTTACCATCTAAACACCATACATCTTTGTTCATCAACATACAACATTGATCTTTTCTTTTCAAAGCTGAGAAGTTTTTCCAAACAATAGAAGGAGAGCCTGCAGATATAGTCGGATCATTTCTGTAATTAATTATTTAATAATAATTTAGTGCAGAATATTCTTTATTGGACCAGCTATTAGTAGTTTGAGGTCTACCCCTATTAGTTTGTATATTGTCCCTTAATTTCTGTGCCGAATAAGATTGTTACGTAATCGGAGTTGTCTATCTTCAGACGTTTATATTTCCCTTTGAGCATTGTACCTATTACGGTTTAAATATAAACGGACACCACATTCCACAGACGTCTCTCGAACTCTTTATGTAGCACGGCTCTCACGGTCAAACGATAATCGGATATTACGTTTCGCGGACGACTTATGCAATCTTTGAAAATGTTGTCTCGCACGGTCCAACTATAAACGGACGTTATGTTTCGCGAACGACTCTTGCAGTTTTTGCGAAACGTGTTTCTCACGGTTCAATGATAAACGGACGTCATGTTCCGCAGACAATCGATGCGTTCTCCGGAAAATATGTCGTTCATGGTCTAATGATAAACGAACTATACAGTCTAACGATGACATCCGTGCTCCTTTGTAAAACATGACATTCATGGTCCAATGATAAACGGACTTCCATTTCTTTTGCATCAGTTCAAAAATTGCTTCAGTATATATTAAATTGTTACAGTTAATTTAATGAAGTCAATAATTAAAAAAGAAATATTAATAATAATATAAATACGAAAAGTTATGTAGTTTTAAAAAATTATTTTGGAATTTGCACCAAGTTATAAGGTTTGTAAAACTAATTTTCTTTCCCTCATGATTTTGGGAAAGATTTTCAAATTATTATGCGATTAATGAATTATTCTAAATGTCAATAAAATACTTACCCTCTCTCCCCACCAAAATTTGGAAACCAAACTTTGCAAAAATAGTCTTACTTGATTTAAAGTTTACAAGAAATTCATAGTGATGATGTAACTGTAGTAGATATGCTAAGAAATATTTTCCCTATAATTATAAAAGACTAAGAGCAATGGGTCGTTTTGATTTTTTAGGAAAATGATGCATACTGTGTTATTTAGGACTCAATGGAAAATATAATTTCTATTATAAATTAACTAATTACAATAGAAATTATATAAAATTATAACACATTTATTAAAATTCATATGAAAATCATTGGAAGCCTTTATTTTTTAAAATATTGACTTTAATATCACCGTCTTACCTGTATTATACTATATATATTTACAGTGTTCCATATAGTCCAACGTTATATGTATTATCAATATAATATACTTATTAATAATGATGTTAATCTGGATAACATTTTATATCTAACGCAAAATATGTATTAGGAGACCCAGATAAAGCAATGAAATTGATAAAAGGTAAAAAGTATACTGGTAATTTTAATATAGTAGAACTGTGTCGATATTTTAATTTAATTGGTGTTAAAATATGGGTTAGGAGATGAAAGGCAGAATTTCTTAAATTACATAGCTATTGCGTTAATGTTCATAAATTGGCTATAAAAGAGAATTTGGTAAAAATGTAAAGTGAAACATCAAAAATTACGCAACGTGGAAATTTGGAATCAATTTAGGAAAAATTGCGAAAATATTCCAAAAGGAAAGTGATGAAATATTTTAATGGCATTCCGCTTTTGACATCGTCATCGCGATGAATTAAACTTTTTCATCAACTGCCTTTGAGTGTTTAAATAAAATGTGTACTGGACATTTTGAACGCTGGTAATAGATTTTTTTCAAGCCTTTAAAAATTATATTTTATTTTATATTCAAAATATAATGACAGCCAGTTTTATACGCAAATTTGAATTACGCTGACCTAGTTATTTAAAGTGTGATGCAGTGCGCTATATTTGTTGCATCTTTAATAACTAAAAGCAGCTTTATGTTACCCGCCATGGCCCGACATTATTTCCGTAGTACCCATTATCTGTAACTATAATACCAAAAACAAAATTCTGAGATACCACAATTCCTCTGCATCATATCCAGATTTAAAATTGAATATTGTACTTTTTGATTGTCTAAATACTTTATGAAACTGTAAAATTATATGTAGCTCAAGAACCTTTTATATTGTTTCGGAGGACCGTGAACTTTTAATCAAAACTGATTACTTTTAAACTTTTCCTGATATATGGATATTTTTCAGTTAATTTATTATAATTTTTTGCACATATCTAAGGAATATTAGGGACTAAAAAATTTGTGCATCCGCTTTGTTTTTGATTCAAAAGATATGATCATGTATCTCATTTCAGAGCAAACTTAAACGGTTTGAAGTCTGTAATCGGCACAATCTTTACATTTTTACACTTCTCTATAATATTTTAAATAATACTCCTTATCCAACTTATCTTAGAAGCAGATTTAGTTACTTGTCTGCACAAGGTATAGGGCTACACTCTGAAAACCAGCTCAGTCTCCTTTTTCTCAAACATTCGACCTATGAGACTTTGAAATCGACTAGATCAGGATACCAGGAACTCGCCTTCCTCGAATAAATTCAAGAACCGTCTGAAAAAGTCCTTCCTCTCATAATACCTCTCTCTATCTTATCTTTTGTAATTCCATTTTGTTCCCCATTTTCCTTGTTCCCAAACATGTCAAAATTTATAGTTAACTATTTTTTTTGCTTCGCATTTCTTTTATTAATATCTTTTACAATCATCCACATCACAAAATGTTTACATTTAATCAATGCGGTTGACAGGAAGAAATGGGTCTTGTAGCAATAAGTTTTCCACATGTATGTATTATATGTGCATTAAAGTATGAATAAATAAATAATTCAGTAAATAAAAAAAAAGTTACTTTTTAAGGAAACTTACCCATTCCGGAAAGGTTAACTGATGGGACCGATGCCCTGTTGTGCAATTAGTATTTCATTTTTGATTCCTCCAAATGGTTTTTAAGATCCAATAGTGGCAAAAATGCCTTGTATTCAATACTTACAGATTTTTCTTACGTACCGCTCAATTTCATCACCGATCTTGTGAGTAGAAACATAAGATGCAACGTTCGACGAATTTCTAATTTCAAGCAAGGAAACGGATTATTGTTAAATTCCAATTCCGAAACTTATTAAATAAAAAAGGAAATACATACAGAAACAGAATACAATTTTACAGAAAGAGAACAAAATTTTAATTATATAACTCATTTTTCAATTAATATTAGGCAGTTAAAAGCTATCAATTAAAAAACAAGCGGAAAAGTTCTTCACAAAAAATGATGTGTTATTTATTTGTAGATGATGTGAAGTCATGCTGCTATTTTTTTATATTTCATTGCCGTATTTACAAAATCACATAAAGTTTTCTGTTACAAAACAGCAAGAGTTTTCTTCTCCATTAGATTATGTCTGTCGGTAATCAATCCAAGATGATTAAAAAGAAATTAGTTTGCAAACTCAATTCCCTAACAACTTGCCGAATTAACGGAATTATTAGCAATCTAACTTCTTCGGCTTTTAACAATTTGAATAATAAAATTTCAACTGTGCCTTTACAATATTCAGCCTTGACTTGAAATGAACCCGTAAATTTATTTCGTCATCGGAATGTCGGGAAAATTCAATTTCATCAATTAAAAAATCTTTTGTGTTCAACTATGTTTTTAAAATCGCATGTTCTGAAATAAAAATATGTGATTAATTGCAAAAATACCTAAAGTGAATATCAAAATATTGTTTTAACGTAATGCCTAATGGCATTATATTAAAACAATATTTTAATATTTATTAAATTTGTATCAAATATACAAATGTTCATTATATACATGAGATAATTCGTCGTCATACTGACTTTCTGCTAGTATTTATATATATATATATATATATATATATATGTTTTAAAGACATTGGGCGTGTGACTTGGTTTTGAAATAAGTTACCTGGTTTTTTTTCCTTGGTTGTGATAACGTAGAATAGGTTGATATCTGGCTGCACATCAATGTATCACCATGTTCTGAGATGCACTGTAGAATATTGTAATATTAACCTGAATTTTTTCGAAGATATATTGAAATCCCCACAACTGAGTTTAAGAAAAAGACAGGAGCCTATCTTTTGACATGACGGGTGAGAAATATAAGATCACAATGTATAAAGAAACCAAAATGAAATTTTTCATTTATTGGTTCATTTTTAATGCTACGAAATGTGTGATAAAAAATCTGTAATAAAAATGACCTAGGTTAAAAATAACTATGAAGAATTTTCTTGGATTAAATTCTGTAAGGGCTTGACCGCTCTATCTCGTTATTTTTACGCATAAATTTTATAGAGTAAAGTAGCTAGTAAAAATATATTTGATGGGAATTTTTTTTATAACCTAGCATATTTGAGCTGTGATGTGAGCAATTTGTAAGTGCTACTTTAACTCACTACTAAGTATATGTTTATGTGGGTTAAGCCACGATCTACTCACTTCGCTTTACTCAACTACAACACCATTATTTATTTAAAAAAAACCAAAATTATTAACAATGAAATGCTACAAAATTTGCTCTCTTCTGTATTAAATGAATAACGAGATTCGACTCATCGTCACAACAGACATTGCAGATTTTAATCTAATTAAGAAACAACTAAGAAACTAAATCTCTAATAAAAAAGTATCAACCAATAGCAATAATTTCTACTTGTGTTAAAATATGCAAGAAAATTACCGAAAACGCCTTGTATTAATTTTTTTTAAAACAATTACTTCCTTTTTTAGAAAAAGAATTATTTTGCAGCATGGAATAAATAAATAAAAACTTAAGCCTTCATGACCATAATTCAGGACAGAAAACTAACCGTTAAAAACCATAATGAGGGCAGATGATTTAATAGTGTCAAGCAAGCACGTGCTATCATAATGTCTCAAACACCTCTGTTATGAAATTATGATTTATTTAAACGATTGAGGTTGAATGCATAGGGACAAAGATAATATTAAAATATTTATTAACTTGTTCGGTAAGATCATTAATAACGACCTTGTTCAGAACATATACAAACTTACACAAAAATAGACACGCATTTTAGTGTTCACGTGTGTGCGTTCATGCGTATTAGCGTATGCGTGTTTCTATGGCTGTGCTTGTACGTGTGTGTGTGTGTGCATATGTGTTTATATGAAAAATTGTCCCTATATGTTATATTAGACAAATTTTGAAGAAGTTAGATCTCCTACTAAGAGGGCGAACAAAATTTTAACATTAATATCATCTCGGAATGATACCCTTCGTCTCCCTTGCATGTTATGATCGATATATCGGAGTTCAATTTACATATCAAACGTCAAAGTTGTTAACTCCCAGATACTACACGAGTAGTTATTTAATTTGCATTAAGGGTTATTCATATTAGATTTAGAGAATTTCCTTCACTTGGTCCTAATAGTGGAACTCTCACGGGTTTCCATATTAGCCTCAGAATATTACTGTCATTTGCCCCTAATAGTAAAACTTTCATAGGTTTCTAAGCGTTAGTAATATTTGCTTTAAAATAGTACTACGTACATTTCTTTATAAAACACATTAATAAAATGTAAGTATCGGAATCACACACAAAAAAGTATTAACATTCAGAGCTGTAAGTGATAAATAATTGGTTTCTAAGTTTTTGCCAAAAATAACTGTTCGCATTAGTGGAAATCGATGTGTATGTAAAAATGCCAATTTTATTTAATTTTATAAATAATCACAAATACTTTACAATAAATTAGTCCTTTCCATACACCCATCATTAATGAACTGTCGCTTAAATCAGAGCGCAACGAATAATGAATATCAAAACATACAAATCTAAGAAAGATTCCAGTTATCTTTAATTATTAACCATACATTTTACCACCTTGACTGTATTGTTGATTACATCGTAATACGAAAATATTAAACAGAATCTTCTGGTTAATAAAATGTAATGAAAGCCATGATAGCAAATTTAAAATTGCTAGTTGAAAATTTTTCGCTAGCTACATAAAACATTTTTTTAATCAATTCTTGATTATAATAACTATACAGACAGTGAAACTTACAAACTTTCGTTCATCGATAACATATGCCATTAGAAATAATGATTTATTTATTTTATCATCTCTAAAGTGTAACTACATAAGATTTAATGCTACAAGGGCGACCTCTTCAAACCAACTAAAACATCAAGTAAACAATATATTGCGTTGTTGAAGACTGCAACCTATTTTATATACAATAGAAAAGGAAGGTTAAAGCTAATTAAGAAATTGCAGGCTAATAAAAGAAATTATGTGGTTAGCTACAAGCAAGTAAAAAGATATCTTGGTAAAAATAAAAGAAAGACCTGCTTCTAAAGCTATTTTCTTATAAATAGTAACGTTAACTATATAACTGTATTACATCGATAGAAAGCAACTCGTTAATTAAATTTTCGAACTAATTATTGTAGGCGTACACTCGCTCACTTTGTAGATTCGGTATTAAAATTTTCACTAAGTCCTTGAAATATAATCTGTGAAACTTAATTTATTCGAAGTGAAATGTCAAATTATTTATTATAAAGTATGAAATATTAAGTGAACAAAATATCTACAAGTGCTTAAATATTTTATGAGCGGATTATTTTTTATATCTGCAGAAGAAATGATAGAAGAAGTAATTTACGTTAATTAATTATTTGTAATGTAAGAAATATTAAGTATTACCAAATTTGATTCCAAAAACAGTTTTAAATTTGAAAAAATCAAAATGTTGCCCAGAAATTCACATTTCCAGAATTCAATATAAATGCCTTGAAAATATAGACGGTATTATCATTTAAATATATTAACAGATTCATTAGAAATTATTTAAATTTATATTTATCGTGTTTTTGAATAGTTCATATTATCGATAAAGGCTTATTAACAGATTTACTTTCATAAACATTTAAATATATATATATATATATATATATATATATATATATATATATATATACATATATATATACATATATGATAATTTTCTGTAAAAATGTAAAGCAATGTAAACATCGAAATGATTATAGGACATTGTGATATGAAAATTCAGCGAGATTATACATGCTTTGTTACTTAGGATTCAGATATATATATATTGATATTTTAAACATCAAAACCCATGCAACCCTTTTGCATACAGAGTAGTATTAAACATCCCGCATATGTGTATATTGTCATCACCGTGGTGTGTTGGGTTGATCACAAAGCATACGGCCTTTGACGATGCGGCTCATAGCGGGGACCCGGGTTCGATTTTCGGCCGTTCGTTGAACGGGACTGGACTGGTGTTATGATTGGCTATAAGAGATTAGCCCCGTAGCAATATGCCCTATATGTATCAATTAGATACATTACAGTAGATAAATATATATTCGCACAAGAGTAACAAAAAGCACAACGTAGTCGAGTAAAAATTATTGAAACAATAAATACGTTACGTCGCACATACCTCAATAAATTATAAAAAAATAACGATATTACAGGCATAAACATCTTTGTTTACATAAATTTCTTTACTAAAATTCGCCTGATTATCATTTGATGACATTACTTTTTTTCGCTGGCAATTCTTACCTATAGTACACTGTATATTTTTAATGTATGACATGTAGCATAACACAATAAATATTAATAGGGATAATAACCTTATCAGTAAAGTTGTTAATCTGGATAACAGCTTGTGTCTAACGTTATAAATATACGTTAAGAAGACATATGAAATAGTGAAATTTACAAAAGGTAAGAAAGTAATAAATTAAGTTGAATATAGTGAAACTGTGTCGATATTTCATTTTACTTGGAGTTAAAATATAAATTAGGACAGATGCGGCAAAATTTATTAAATTACCTAGTTATTGCGTTAAAATTTATAAATTGGATTTAATACGGAGTGAATTTGATTAAAATATGAAGAGCGGAAAGCGAAGCGTTGTAGATCACACAGTGTGGCATTTTGGAATGTATTTAGGAATTATAATGTAAAATATGTCAAAACTTAAGTGATAAAATATTTTAATGTCATTCCGCCTTTGATATACTCATCGCAATAAATTTAATTTTACCGTCAAACGGTCTACGAGTGTCATAACAAGATATGTACTGGATATTTTGAATGCTGATGATAGATTTTCTTCCAAGTCTTGTGGAACACATGTCATTTTTAAATTTTGCTCAAAATGTAAAAATATATTGCTTAATTCAAAACTTCGAATCATGTGGACCTAATTATTTAATGGTTTGATGTATTGCGCTATTATTTGCTCGGTGCTGCAACTCTTGGAACTAAACGCAGCTTTGCGTCACCCTTGATGGCTCGAAATTATTTCTGCAGTACTTTCTGTAAACGAAAACTACAATAACAAAATTCTAAGTTTTACAAAACGCTCGTGCCTTTATACACAAGCAGATTTAAAATTAAAAATTCAAAAAATGTTTGATGGGCTACAAGATTTAAAAAGCGCGAATTGATTTGGAAGTCAAGTACCTTTTACATTATCTACGAAGCCCACGTCCTTTTAACCAACATTTATGACATTAATTTTTCGTTGAATATCTTCAGTTTATTTATTACATTTTTTACACATATCTTAAATATATTACTCACTAATTAAGATGGTTTCTTCTAAGGAAATTTACCACTCCATGAATATTTATCGCTCAAATAACTAATTTTTTGCTAATTTTCTCTATAATCTAATAAACTTTTTCTTTAAAAATCGTTACAGCTTTATTAGGTAAAATAGCAGATAAGATGCAAAGTTCAACGAATTTCTAATTTCAGTTAGGGTACCGGTTGGTAGTTAAACTCCAATTCCGAAGTATATTTAGGATCAGATTAAATTTTTTAGATGATCGTTTGTTTAATATTAGGCAGTTATAAGCTTTTAGTTGAAATAAAATTACAAGCAGCAAAGCTTCACATATGAAATCATATTTTATTTAATTATAGATGATGTGAAGCTGCAAAACTACCTTTTTTTTAATATTTCATTGTAATATCTCTAAAATAACGAAGGAGTTTTATTATAAAACACCTACAATTTTAGTCATAATTATTCTAATTGTATGCAAAAATTAATGTAAAATCGTTAAAAATTGATTAATTTTGATAACCCAATTTTCTAACAATTTATCGAATTAACGAGTTTACTACAATCTAACTTTTTCGGCTAATAAGAATTTAAATAATAAAATTTCAACTAAGCTCCTGCATTCTATTTCGACAACATAATTATTAATATGTTGTTGAAATAGAATGCCATTAGTTAATAACATTTTGAATCATATGTACATATACTTATGGCATTTATGAGACAATTCGACTTTATAATGATTCGACTTTATAATTAATGTGTAATGTTTAACCACACAAGACTGGTCACTACACAAGCAACGTCTCCAAGTCAACTAAAATACCAAGTTTACAATATATTGTGTTATTAACTACAGCCTGTGACAGCTTTTATATGCAATCGTGTTTGGTATAGTAAGAAGGTTTTAAAAGAAATGTTAAGGCCACATGCACCTAAGGCTGGGAATCTGTGCCTAAATTACTTTGGGCGTCAATAACACCTCTGTAGATTAAAGAGTATATATTGAATATGTAGACTGCATAGAGTAAGCAGCAAGTCTCTAATCAGATAAACTTCGACCTATAATGTGAAACATGATCAAATTTTATGGAGCCGGAAATTTAGCAAATGTACAAATTTAGAAATCGTTCAAATTTTGAAACTAGTGGACTACAACGGACGAAAAAAGGAGAAAGGAAAAGGAGAAAGATAGGAATAAATCCAACGAATGCTGGGTTATACTTTAATTTACTTCCCGGTATCACAAAACACTGCAAAATTTTCATTAATGTTTTACCCTTTACGGTTAATTTGTAGTGCTCACATATATAGTTGTATTAATACGTTAACAAATTTTTAAAAAATTAACCATTTTGGTTATACCAAACAAAAATATAAGCCCGCTAAATCTATAACTAGTACTCAAAAATGGAAAGTAATTCTGGTGTAACAAGGAAAACTAATTTTCACTGAAAACAACCATGAAATTATATACTGCTCTATTTTTGACATATAGAAAACATTCTAATAGAAGATTTATCATTCGTATATCTATCGATTTTTAAATTTAGGATTAAGTTTCTAATATTTATCATTAAGCAAAACATTCTTCTTTTCAAATAAATTTATTGATACCTCTGGCCCATTTTATCTTCCAATGCCTTTACTTCTAATTGATATAGATCATATTAAATTGTCGTTTTACTGAGAGTCAGTTTCTTTGAATATTGCATTCACAAAATAAAAAAATAATCAGTATTAATAATTGATAGTAATGGAAAGTAGTTACAATATTTCTATCGTAGGTAGGATAATTACGCAATAATAAGATCAAACGAACATTTCTAATCAACAGCATCCGCGCCAAATGGAAAACTGATTGTTTAGTTCCAATTCTAAGTAATTTCAATCTAATAGTTTTAAAATGATGGATATATTTTGGCATAGCTCGCCTGTCATTGAAGTCACAGTAAATAACATTCCGATTTTCTTATTATTTACGACGAATTTTGAATTGTAATAAAAAATTATTAAAGAAAAAGGATTAACAAAATTTAGGACACGCTTTTGGATATGAATGGAAAGAGACAACAAGACTTATAGCCATGTTTTAACGAAAAGGTGAGAGAAGCTAAAGAAAATTTATAATAATGTTATTTCGTTATTTCTTGCAATTGTTTGTACATAAATATTGCTTTGCTCAATTTTATAAAAAAAATGTTAAACAATTTATAAATTGTTTAAATTAATTAAAAAATTTATTTGGCCTTTGTTGCGAAAAAATTATATTAGTAGAAAATATGACGTAAAGAAATAATGACAACCTAAACATAATAGCTTTACAAGCATGGACTATTATTTTTATAAAAAAAAAAGATACAGACTTCTTTAACTAGGGTTTTAACATGACACCAAAGCAAACATAATGCCAGCAGTCTTCGTCTTCATGAAGACGAAACTATTCAGTTTGTTGCATCTTTGATATGGTTAAATGGAAAAATATGGAACTTGAAAAAATTATTTTTAGTTATGTAAGCTCCAACAATTAAGAAATAAAACGGTTTAAGTAAGGGTAAAACTCACATTACAGGAGTTTCGTGTAAGCTTATGCGTATAAGAATAGAAGGCTGCCTATTATTTATATAAAGAGCAAAATTATATTTATAAGTTTATTTGACTACCGAGTATTTCTAAATATTTATATTATTTTGTTTAGTAAATTTTTTACCAGCATAAAAATATAAAGAACTTCTCAATTATGTAATTGAGAAACATCGGTACAGGCTTCCGATAAATTTTATGTAAATATTTAGTAACCATCTTTTCCTTTCTTACTTTTGATTTTAAGAATTTTAGAGAAAAGAAAATGATATGTTTATAGAATTTATATATTTTTAACAATATCTCCAAAACTATCTTAATTTCTTTATAACTTATTTCAGAAACCTGATGTGTTGCTATGCTATGAAAATTGGAATAACACTTTAAAATACTTTATTCGCCCTCTCTAAAGTTTAAACATGAATAACTTTGCCTATAGTCCATAATGTAAATGCGGATTTATGCATTTTACCATTATTTCAAGTTACTACCTTAAAAACAGTTCCTTACAAGAACATATATAAGTGAAGAACTTACATTTCTTTTTTTCCACCTACTTTCTGTAATGGCAATCATTCATAAGTCAGTACTCTGTCCTAATTTTAACGTTCCCAATATATTAAACCATATCATCATCCCAAATGCAGCACTATTTCCGTATCTTTCATAATTTCAGCTAAGCCACAATACTGATTCTTTATATACCAAAATAATTTGTCAAATTTGAAAGTTAATTACGCGCCAGCCAATTCTCAAATCTAAGTATGCGAAAGCAAAATAAAGGAGAAATGGAAAATGTCTTGAGAGGGAAATAGGAAAATTATTTAAAACAGATACCTTGTTGAAAAATTTATGTTAACGCAACATTATGTATGTTGTGTCAACATAAAACGTATTCTTCATTGGTATTACAAATAATTTCTTTTAAAGTATACCAATTTTACGTAAGATTAACAATTTCCTGCTAATTTAACCCCTAACTCTCAATTTTTTTCTCGTAGTATATTAGAAAGTTTAGTCAATTGTGTAATTTGAAATTAGTTTCAGGAAAGGTTCGTAAAATCTATTTGAAATCACAGAATAGTTTATCAGTTGCACGCCTTTGTTGTTTCAATGAGAATATAAACGAAACTACAAGTTCATCGTTTTTAATATATTGGTAAGTTTAATGCGAATGAACATCAACGTTCAATTTGACAATTTGTCTCTGAAGTTTTTGTTTTTTCTTTAAACGTATAGTACGTACAATTAAATCTACCTTAAATAAAATTTTGTTTCTTTTAATCTTGTTTCTTTTAAGGATATCAGATTTAAAAAGCTATATATTTTTCAGAAATAATTATTTCCAAAGAGAAATAAAACAAAATAATTGAATTGAAATTATTCGCAAGTCGTGTGCTACTAATTTTTTTAGTGTTTATTTTCGCACAGATTATTCTAAGAAATATCTATTGCATCTATTTAGGCTTTGTAAAATGCAGTAGAGTAATAAAAATAAAAAGATTTTAAATTTCTTTGTTAGTTTAACATCCCTTGATTTTTTAGAGTAGTGTTTTCTTACTGAAAAATGTAGTTCAAAAAAAATATTTCTTTTTTTAGGAAACGTGGCACGAAATTCATTAAAACAAAATAATCGAATCAATGCCTTAGAAAGTTAGTAATTTTATGTTCGTGTAATGGTAATTAAATGAAAAGAAGTTATTCGAAAATTGCCAAAAAAATACAGATTAAGAAATATTAATTTAAAAACGGACGGAAAAATATTTACTGTTTTCATAAGACGAGTTTTGAAAACTTATAAATGATTTTACTGCCAGTGAAAGGTAATTTCTTTCCAGTCTGTTTTACTATGCATTTATATGCATACAATTATATTATTCGAGTCTCAACTTGCTCTTTCGATAAATATTAAAGAAACTATTATAGATTAAATGTCACCATTTGCATTGCAGTGGTGATAAATTAATAATATCTACTGTGGTCCATATCATTAGATAAAATTTAAGGAATTATTATTTTATGGCCTTAATGAATAAAGTTAATTACTGAATGTAATATTATTTAAAAGACATAATATATAAGACATAAAAAATTTAGATCTGTCTTCTTTGAATTATAACTCATGTGGACCCATTTTTCACAATTTAAGAGAAATCATATGTTGCGGATAATATATACGTATCATATGTTTTAACTTAGTACCATATCAGAGCATAAGGTGACAAAAATATGTTTTCTCATCGAAATATACTAAATTTGAAGCTTGATAATGTCAAAGGTTATATGCAAATATCCAGACGTAAGCTAGACGGCTGACAACATATTACTGAATGAATATGTGAACTACATTTATTAATGAACATAGATTTATGAAATTGGAATGCTTCATGAATTTACAAAGTTTGAGGTTAATAAAAATGTATTTAAATGTAAAATTCCTCTTATTTAATTTCTGTTTGTTTTAACAAAATAATTTCAAGCAAATTTTAACACTCTGGTTGAGATTTTGCACGTATAACATTTTGAATCATATTTTGTATTTGCATAATATAAAAGTGTCCACTGTTCCCAAACATAAAGATATGCATTGGTTTTTCACATAAATTATAACCTAAACACTAATTTATTTATTACTAACTACGTAATTTAAATTACTCTCACGGATGTGAAATAAACCCATTCAGAACTACTTACCAGCCACTAAGACGATAGTAAACGTGTGGATAGATACATTTGAAGAAAATTATATTACTAAGTTTTTTGAACGTTGAACACACCTGTAGTTTTGAAGAGTTGGAGCGAAATAAGAATGATATATAATGACACATCGAGAAACTTTGACACCATCGAAATAATGACACGGTACAAACAATTAAATTGAAATAAATCTAAAATAATTTTTAAATAGGAGTAAGTTTGCTAGTGATAACTAATGTTCTTCGACAGATATAGAAAATGACCAAACTCTCTAAACGTGTTTCGATATATTTACTTCACTTGTATTATTTACCTTATATTGAGGCAAAAGCGCTTATTTTCGAGATAAATATATAACATAAGGAACTCATTAATAATGTCTTAAAACAGGGGTTATAATTAAAATAAATTTTATTTAAACGATCACCTTTAATAGAAAATCGTATAACGTATCAGAATTACGTGTAATATTTATTAACACTACCGTGGTCGTCAAAAAAGGAACAACGTACCGAGGATTAAAATGTGAATTTAAGATTGCAATTAATAACTTATTCTCATTTTTGGTGACTTATCGTCACAAAAATGAGTATAATGTATGTGATGAAACAGTTTAACTATTTTATAAAATTAGGTCAGCGATTGTGATAAGAAAACATGAAGCGCGATAACTCATAAAAAATACTGACGTTCGCCTCACGCCTATAAAGAGTACAATCAATGTAATTGGCATAAAAATGATTTGGGATGAAATAAGTTCGTCATTGGTATATTCTCAATGTACGTAAATATTAATGTAAAAGAAGTGATTAAATTTCCGAAGACCCAAAATCAATAAAATATAATTCTGGGCTCAGGTTCAAAATTTGAATTGGATCAGGATTTAGAATATAATAAGCTAATTTGCATATTTTTACAGAAAACAATTTCATTTCAAAAATAACAAATAACAGCAATTGATCCACCTTAGGCTACAAAAATTGGTGCTATGCAAAAATATAAACTAGAGTTGTTCCAATACCACTTTTAACATCTTACAAAAGTCGGTCTTGTCCTTTTTTGTTTTTGCGAAAAAAATTACTCTACGAAAACACTTAGAAATTTATAAAAGGCTTTAAGCTATATATTATACATATTATATATTAGTATTTTTTATCGCTATGTACTGAATAGTATATTTGCACAATATATCAATGAAAATATACTATGCAGAGCATATTGCCATGTTAAATTTTACAAGCGTTAATATGTTGCGAATATCGAAGAAAATCGAAATATTTTCTTTGTAATGATCGTTATAGCATTTGTTAAATTTTGGTAAGAATTTCCTTTTCAAAATTTGAATTTCATCGCTTTCAAAAATTATATGGGTGGATTTATTTCTTTTTGCAAATTTTCTCCTCTATTTTTAGAAATATCTTACGTAAACTTGTGAACAAATGTTAAAATCAGTTTAGAAAAGTCAATTACTTTATTTGCCTCGTAATAATTTATAAATAAATGTTTTAAGGTCATAGTTATTCAGTGAATATCCTTTAATATTATATAAAAATTTATAATTCTTCCTTAAATGATCTCTGAGCAAAAAAATAATGGAAATTTGAAACAATAACTCAACAACAATTTTTTCTAATTAAAATTAAATTATTAAGTAAATCATTTTCACAGTAAAAGAAACTAAAAGTAAACGCTTACTTTACCTACCCCCTTAGACTAGCAGCTCACCCCTGTTTTCAGGGATCCGTTTCCGAACTAGGAACATTATTCTTAACGGTATAATTATATATATATCCTTCAAAAATATTGAAAGTATGTCATGAACACTTTTTCCATACAGGGATTGGTTTATGAAATATTAAACTTTAAATAGTCACTTTGTTTAGATTTACGTCTTTTTGTTCAGAATTACTTTCTACCAGCTAAACCGCTATTTTAAAATCTTAAAAGTATTCAATGAAATGAAAAAAAAAAATTATAGTTAGGTAAGCTCTACTAGGTTACGGATGATAGTTCACCAACTTGTGGCATATAATTAGATCTATAAAAAGGCCATGGAAAATTAACGCAAATGAACAGTAAAAGTAACTTGTTCTTATAGAATGTACCAGATGGTTCGTGCGAATAATTAGTGATTCACCGAAAGGTAATACAATGTAAAAACAAGTAAATGAAAGGCAATTTACTTTTGAAAAGTAATAATAAGTGCCTCAATGTATAAAAAGTCTTGTGTATAACATATTTTTTTAATACGTTGAAAAAGCAGATACTAGCTTTATTTTCTTTTTCTTTTGAACCTCTTGTTTATAAAATTTCTTTGAAAGCAATAATAGAGACGATGACGTGGTAATTGTTTACTTTGGCTTTATGTCACATAAACACAAATATCATTGAATCTGCGAATTCGTGAATAAGCCACTATCTATGAGAAAAAACATGTTCTGTTAATTACAACTTTGTTCTTTTAGGCACTTGACCTCGTGATTTACTTTGATTTAATTAAATTGAACTTTTTTGCGCTAATGAGTGACAACGAATGAATGCTTCTTATTAAATAATTCATATTTGAACGATTTCCTTCCAAGTCAGTTAAACAGATTGCCAATAGATGGCGCTGTTTAAAATAATTACCCCGGGCGACTGCCGTGTAGTTAAAGAAATTATCGACAGATAGCGCTGCTTACGATATAAACTCTTTTGAGATATAATATCTATAGATAATTTTTAGGACTCTAAAAATAAACTAGGCGACATATTCGTATATTTATAAAGTGAAAGTATTATTAACATCTACAAATAGTTTAATGGAAATACTATGTACGAATGAACGTTAACTACAATTTGTTTGCAAATGTACTTGAGTTTTTACAACATAGAAGTAGTAGTGCGAGTTACTTCCAGATAACTCCTAATTATTTCCAACTCAATATTTTCAAAAGGATATTTTATTTTAACATTAGTTGAAAAACTGTTATGAAAAACATAACAGTAATCCTCAAATCGTGGACACACTTAAAAATAGCTTTTCAAAAAAACTAAACCTTATAATACCAAATATATTATGGAAAAAGGTTTCTTATTATTTTTTATTCTATTAAATGATTTTAGTACAGCGTTACTTAATATTATTATTTTGCATCTTTTCTATTTACGTTTCTATTCAGGTGCTCTTCCAAATAACACATCTATATTTTTTGCTGTCTAAAGATCGTGCGTGAATCATTTGATTAAACTTAAATATAAACTCAACCAGGTAAAATGTAAAACGTCAACATGAAAAATCATGGATATAAATTAGTGTAAATATAAAACTATTTAAAATGACAAGAAACTGAGAAAATATTGTTTAACACCGCTGGGAATAACAAGAAAAAATGTCGAAATTAGGTTTTAGGTTCATGTGGGCAAAAGGTTGATTTGAACTTTAATTTTACAAGTCGTATCGTATATATTAATCAAGTGTAATATAGTGTCTAATATATTCGACGAAAAAATTAAGATAAATAAATATAAAAATAATCCAAAAATAATTTATCAACTTTTACCTAATATACCTAGTACTTTATGTATTTTAGACATGATAAAAATAGCAAAAAGACATTTCGTCACATGTTACATGTAAGCCTGAAGAAATGTATCATAAAGATTAAAAACTGCTCGAGACAAAATTGTCATAATATATCTATCTAAGATTGATTTACCGTTCTAACACACCTAAAAATGACCGACTAAATGAAGACTATTTCAACTGCGGAAGTATCATTCACAAACCAAGCACGATCTAGCAGTTTAGAGCGAGATATTGCATTAGAGCAGGAAGCAAATTAGTTAAAGAATACGTAGTCAATTGTGTGAGATCAGATTACCTTTTGTGTTATCTTATCTCATTCAATTAAATAAATTCTTTTGTCAAAGTTAGGGCCTAGAAATATATTTACACATATTTTAAAAACAAGTCAACCGCTCTCATAACAATGCTGTGGCTAATATGCGTCACATATTAAGAATATTTGAAATATCGTTACGTTTTATCAATAGTTAAGACATGATGAAAGTTTTACAAGATAATCCGAAAAATATTGACTTGCGTGTTAGTCTCTTATGACGAAGTTGACTCAACACACAATTCCAAGTTTTTATACTAAATATGGAGGTTGTCTAAAAAAACTATTGTGACAGAAAAAAAAGTGGATAGAAAAACATACGGAGGAATACATGAGTGACTTATGTCCATTTTTCGTTTTCTATTGAGCTACCGACCCTAAAACGGATGTGGGATTCAGGCGTTTAAAATCATATTTAAATTACACTGGACAGATCGACAAAAAAAGACTTGGTTGTAAAATTATAATTTGTCTACGTAAGTGTTTGCTTTAATTATCTTCATTAAAATATACCATACACAAAAAATAATGCAGATCTTAATTACAACCAGTTATACCTCTCAATTTCATTACATAATGCAAACTTCCAGTTTTATTGCTTTAAATTTATTGTCTAATTTTAAGATAGACTTCATTTCATATTTTTTAACACGATTTCAATTTACGCCTTCAAAAATATACAGAAATTAGAATAAAATTAACATGTACAATTAAATAATAATTTTTGTTATTTAAATTAAATAGGCATATTACGATACAAGATAAATCTTTGTTGGATGTCAAGAATTTTCTCGTTCCCCTACGAACTCATAGACGCATATAGCTGTAATTTGCTTTAATGAAACGATTTCCAAAGAAAAAATACAAAACACGCACTTCATTAAATGTTGTAAAGCGCCATCAAGGCGTCATTACTAAGCTGCCTACGACCAATAAAATATAATCGAAAAAATTAAATAAGCCTAAATGCTTCAAATTGAAAAACATATGAGTAGCGGCGTAGAGGCTTCAAGAAAGCGAATGTAACGCTCTTATCGACAAGGAAATTATGCGAAAATGGGAGATACGTAAATCTTTAACGTTTTTCTGAACGCTTTTTTTCTCTAATAAAAGTATCACACAATAAACATTACGATGGTCTAAAAAGATACTTTTTGAGAGATATGTAATATTGTTACGTCAAATTAATTTATATTTCTTGTCCTGCGTGAGACAGCAATGCAAGTTCCTTTGTGTTGCATATGGAAGGAAGTTGCTATTGATTACTTTAAGGACACATATATGATAAATAAAAGTTAGGCTTAAATTATGTCGTTCTTTTTTCGTGTTTGACCAATTTTGATATATTATTACAATTATTTCACATACACTATTTGCAATTAACAAAAATTGCAATATTGTATTTTTCACAAATTTCCCTCAATCCTTATTGAATGATATAAGCCATAATTTCATAATTAATAATCTCCATAATTAATTTTACCATGTCAATGATTTTATGGATGCTATTATACCTTTTTCTTATTCGTCATGGATACTGAGAAAGCAGCAATATAAGAGTGACCTGCGAATAAAGTTTGCTATACACAACTACCATATTTAATTATATAAGCGGAGAGAGTAAATGGATATACAATTTTTTTTTCATATTTTAATTATCTTCTTCGGATTACAAATTGTATTTATATTTAGAACTTTCATGCTTAGGCCCAATACTATTTATTTACATGTATCTATCCCAAAAATGTTGATTAGTTTTCATTAATTAAAATAAAAAGATATTATTAGTGCATTTGATACGAAAATTGAAATTTAAAAAAAAAATATCCATCATGAAATACTCCTTTAATTGTCAGTACACAAAATCAAAGAACAAACTCAAAATGCTTCGAAATAATGAAAAACTAAATAGAAAAGTAGAATGTATAATTGTGTTCAGTCACAAACCAGACAAAAGTTTTAGTATTTTAAAACTCACTTATTGGATGAAGTGCTCCAAACTATATTGCAACACAAAAGTAGGCCACGATAATTAAAGTATCAGCATATAGCATCATTTAATTTCCAAAATCAAGCAATTCAGTTAAACTCATATTTATGTGCGAGACCAAAACACATCTATTGTACATTAAATGTACAATATGGGAAATTAAAATGTCAGTGGATATATATAAAAATTTCATCCTTCATTAATATTTAAACAAATATACAAATATAATAATTACATAGATTAACAATTTTATGCACATAATTTGCGAGAACTCAATAAAGAAGGCTGTTGTACTTTTGTAAATCAAGTAAGCCAAGAACGCTCCTTTTCCTCTCTTTTACGGTCATGTTAACCCACCGACTGAGAACGGTATTTTCTAAAGTTATTAATGTCTAGATGTAGTATTTTATTACAAACTTACCCGTTAAATTCTCGTATTTTATAATTTCTTTCTATTAAAGTAACTATCGAAAGTAATTTCACTTCTTTTGTTTAAAAGTTTTATTTTAAATTTTTTATCTTATGTTATTAGAGGATTATAAGTTCAAAAAAAAATTGATGACATCTTTTTTATTGAAATTTAAACAGCAATTTATAGGATTAAATGAATATGTACTTATATATATATATATATACCTATATGCATGCATCTGTATATATATTTACATATATATATATATATATATATATATATATATATATATATATATATAAATATATATATATTTATATATATATATATATATATATATATGTATATATATATATATATATATATATATATATATATATATATGTCTAGCAATGAATTTCCCTTTTTAAATATGCACAATAAATCCAGAGATAGAGGTCATAACTTGATAAAGAAACGCTTTGTCTGGTTCTCCCAGAAGTTGATCAGTTCCAATTATCCCAGTGTCATTTCCTGTCTGTTGGTATTAAAGGTAGCATCAATGGTCCACACATAATAGCCCGAACTTGCACGTGGTTGGCACATTCTGAATATTCTGCATACCGCTAATTTGCGGGAAATTTATATATATATATATATATATATATATATATATATATATATATATATATATTTGTACTCATAGCATTGTTTTATTCACAGAACAGTGAGTAAATAGAAATGGGATATGGGCGTGACGAGCGCGCCACACATAAGCAGCACTCTGCTTATTTTTAAGTAAATGTATCTCGCTCTAAATTAGTTTGTTTTTTGCTGAGACACCAAAAAGGGCTACGTTATTTTGGCGCAAAGAAACAAAAATATGCTTTACTGTGCAATTGCATCGTGTAAAACTTATAGCCGTATACAAAACTTTACTAAAGGAGTTATTTTTTACCACAAGTATACCGATTTTGCAAATTTATTTCGATGTGTAAAAATAAATTTATGCCGCCGATATTCAACGACAATGCATTGTAGGGCTGCACCGCGATATCTTAGATGCGACTATCGATATTTTTGCAACTAGAGAAATGTGTGTAATATTAAAATATTAGAAATGCTTACCAATTTCTAAATGTATGCACTTTGATATAAATTCTTCAGATGAGATCAAGTCACTTTTCTTATCATATATTAATAATGATTTTATTGTATTTATTCGAATTAATGGCTATTTTTATTTTTATTTCATAAAATATTTCTTTTTACAGTTTCCAAAAAAGGTGATGTTAAATAAAAATGGATTGAAGCTATGGGTCGCAAAAATTGATTTCCTACAAAGTTAGGCACAATTTGAATAAAGAAATAAGATGAAATAATTTAACAAAACCGCAGAAGAGGTTTCTATGTCTTGGACTAATACCAACTATGAACATTTGGACATGCATTTAGGTGAATGAGTTCGAAAAGTAGATGCTGAGTGAAAAAGAGTAAGTATACTTCTGAAATGAAACACATTTTCTTTGAGGATATTTTTAGAAATTCATGTAAAAATTTCGACGTTTAGATGAACATTAATGTGAGGAGTTACACTTTTTGCCAATTATTAAAGTTTTTATTTTACACATAAGTACAATCGTTTTTTTGTTTTAAAGTACGTATTTTCCAAACTACATGCACGAAATATCAATTACATATATATATATATATATATATGTATGTATGTATATATATATATATATATATATATATATATATATATAAAGATATTTTTTTTCAGCCGTAAGTAATTTTAAGTGAGCCTTCACCTCAGAAAAGCGGGACATTAAAGTCGCCAAAGATTCGTTGTACCACCTAAGTGAAAATGATATGGGATGATAAATTTTAAGAAGAAATTAATTGAAGGAGAGAGGCTGGAAATAAAATACCTTCAGGCACCAAAGTATGCGATTCACAAGAAAAATGAAAATAGTCTAAGATATTTTAAGTGCATTTCAGGCCAAAGCTCTAGTAGGAGAAGATATATATTTTTTTACAAAAATCAAATAGAGAAGTTATAGACCTTACGTGTCGACAAGTAATTAAAAGTGAGTGTGCCAGCTTTAAGAAATTTAGCATTATCATTTGCACTTTTAGTCATTAAAACTTAAAATTATATTAGAGAAACATATGATTCATACATTCCTCTTCTTCGCACCAAAGATTTAAGGTGAAAAAAGCAAAAGAAATTATTTTTAGCCAAAAAACTATGGTTTTTATGATAACAGCCATTAACCGTAATCAGAAAATCCCAGTAGAATATTTTCTTGTAGATAGTATAACAAGAGTGCAAAGAGCAAATTTAGGTAAACAATGTTAAGAGCTCCTGCATAAAATTATCGAAATAATTTCCTTGACTTTTGATGGGTGAAAAGATACTATGGCATCAATCTTGAATCCTGCATATATTTTCAAACTTATAAGAAATGCATTACATGAAAATTTTGTAAATAAAAATTGAAATCAGGTTAGCTGGAAATATTTAGAGAAATTGAATATATTCAAGGAACAGAAAAGTTTTACTTAACCAATGAACTTCATTGAATCGATTTTGACTATCAAAATCAAACAATGAAAGTTCAACTGGCTAGTCAGTTATTCAGCAGTGGTGCCGCTGACATACTTTTATTTTTCAAAAATAACTAAAACTCCCTCCATTTCATGGTAGTGAATAGTAAGAGGGTAGTAGTTAATTTTTTACGGATAATTAATAATCTTTTTGACATATTTAACTCAGAAAAGTATCTGAAGATTTGAATTTAGGAATAATAATAAGCATTGAATAAAGTGAAAATTATAATATTATGTGGTCTTCATTTGAAAAAGTACTGCATATTTAAAACCCTAAAAATTTGTATTTTTGGAGTGTTATAAGTTGTATTGATGTACATTTTTATTCACAATTTGTTGCAAGGAAGTTACTTACGTATTTGCCATCTTACAAAAACAGTCAAAATCAACTCGAATTATTATTTTGTAACACATATTCACATGATGGCATAATCACCCTGACTCGAGACAATTCAAGTCAACATATGAAAAACTTCGGACGCATATGCATTTACGGGGGATCAACAATTGTAATTTTGAGTAACTAAAAGGAATTTCTATTCTGCATTTTTCTTCCGCCATTGAATGTATTAAGAATACCACTACCCGATTAGAAAATTTTAAAGAAAATGAAGAGGGTTTTCAACAAGCAATTAAAGCAGAAATCATCAATTACTCCTCGGAATTCAGTTATCAAGTTATGACCTCTATCTCTACATTTATTATGCATATTTAAAGAGGGAAATTCATTGCGAGTCTTTTGTATGTGCAAAATTAACTCAAGAATAGACTCAAGAACGGAGTTTATAGTCGCAAAACATGAAGGTAGTTTACTGTATCCATCTCAAAATATTATTAATAAATGTGAATGCACAGAAAAATAATAATGAGAAGAATATACATTTTCAACGAAAGAAAATTTATTCTAGAAGCTTTAAGATATTTTGTAGGTACAAACTTAATGCATGGTATTCAAACCCAGCAATATTTCTCAACATCGTCCCACTTTACTAGCTTAACTAACACCCACAACAAAAAAAATGTAAAAAGATTAAGACAACGATAATTAGTTAATAAATGAAAAATTTTTCGAAGCGCTTAACGGTAAATAATATATGTGCATGTGTGTGTGTGTGTGTTCGTGTGTTATATATATATATATATATATATATATATACATGTATATATATATATATATATATATATATATATATATATATACATATATGTTCGTATGCAGTTCCGGGTACCGGTCATTGTTATTTTATTTTATACTGGCAAAATATAAGTTTTTATTTTATTGTGGCAACATCGAATAGTAAAACATTAATTTATTTTATTTCCTTCATATAGTCATTATATTCTGTTCAAATAAATTCAATTTATCAGGTATTAACAACTAAATAAAATAAGAAATTTGTGAATATATAAGAAGGTCGTTTATTTAATAAATATTAAATGAATGTATGTATGTATGCTATGATGAACACGGAATAATGTGAAATTTTATGTATGTTATAAAGTGTAATTTAGGTAAAGATCCAAGAATAATTATAATTTCAAGAGATCTGTTCAAAACTACTTTCCTAATATCGTTCGGAACGGAACATTGACAAACATTATAAATTGAAATTATCGAAATGAAAATGTTCCTTAGATTTTAGATATTGAAATTATTATATAACTTTTTTAAATTTAAACATTCGGCAATTGTAATAACTTATGTTATTAAAATTTTAGTTTTATCGTTTGTCGCTATATTTATACTTTCAATCATGCGGGTGTCTTTTTAGAGCATGCCTATCATTTTATTAAACAGAATAGTTTCATTGTTTATCAGGAGCATCGCGCGTTTTATCATCTAATTTCAATTAAAAAAACTTAATAAGTAGTTGTTTGCACATGGTGGAAATATAGATCAGTCCCATATTATTGAGAATGCAAACGTTTGGTTAAATAAATAGTGAAAGTTTTAATCATCATAATTCTCTGAAAGTGATGAAACCCTATTATGAAACTCTCGTGTCTCCATTAGTAACCTGGGTGTATCGCATATTGAAAATAATTTAATAAATTAAAAGGATGTACGTAAACATCACAATTTTGCAGAATTTATATTTTTTTAAAAACATTTAAATAAAACTGCTAATTTTTTTTGTTGCCTTATGTCGATATCGCGGTGAGCGGTCGTTAAATATGTGAACAACACTAATATTTTAGAAGTTTCGTTGGGAGCGGGATAAAAATATGGGATAGAGCATGTGAAAACGAGAACGAATTTAACACTCCATAATGGTCATGAATACATAGGAGTGCGCCGTGTTGTAATTGGTGCATATAATATTCATCTGTTTCATACTGGCGACACAGTTTTCCACACAGTTTGGCCAATATGCCACTTCTATTTGTTTTATGTTCTGTGGTTTTACTGAAGAGAAACGTGGTGGAGACAAGTCTATATATATATATATATATATATATATATATATATATATATATATATATGTATATATATATATATATATATATATATATATATATATATAAATTTCCCGCAAATTAGCGGTATGCAGAATATTCAGAATGTGCCAACCACGTGCAAGTTCGGGCTATTATATGTGGACCATTGATGCTACCTTTAATACCAACAGACAGGAAATGACACTGGAATAATTGGAAGTGATCAACTTCTGGGAGAACCAAACAAAGCGTTTCTTACGCTTGAACTTCTTTCTTTAAACAATTCTGAAGACAAATTAGGGATAATATACTTATCATAGATATACCAAACAATATTTTCCTTACTTTTGAAAATACTATAGCTACTATATAGCGTAACGACTATTGGTAGTTAAAAACGCCAACGACATGTACACTCATGTGTATGTTCAATCTGGTAGGTATATAGCGATGTGTACAACCCTACATAATAATACAGACTATTTTTTTTGAGTAGTGCATGGTGATAATATATGTTTCATAGGAAAATTAGAATTGTAGAAATGGTAGTATCTAAATAAAGAGGTAACTGGATAAGATTAGTGAAGTTATGAAAAAAATTATAAATAAAGTCTTGAAAGAAAAAAAGGACGTTTAAAATGTAACGTAAATGATTATCTAGTGGAAGGTTCTGCACTACGATTCCCTTTAGAATGCATAGTTAAAAATATTTCAATTTAATAAAGAAAATATTTAGAAAATTAGAAAACAAAAAATACGCACTAAAAGGAGACCAAAAATAAGCAAATGTCTGATTATCGGAAGCTGCGGTTCAAAAAAAAATATTCTGGCTCTTTTATTTTTTGTCTAAAAGTGGATGACCCATATAAGGATACATCAGTAAAAGTGGTCGTCATTATCATTATGCGATGCTACATTTGGTTCAAATTAATACGGATAAATGTACAATACTAGATTGTTCAACTTCATAATCTAATATTCATGACCGGGTAAATTTCAAAAAGTATTCATGTAGAGGTTTAACGGTTTCAGTTTTCACGAACGTTTAGCAAAGAGAAATGTTTTCAGGCTATCTAAACCTTAGCTTATAAAGTTTAAAAAACTACTTTTGTTCTCAACATTTTACGCAAGATAATTCTAAATGTCAACCAAAACACTTAAACCCTCTCTCCTGAAGATTTTTGAAGTCAAAGTCTAAAGTTTACAGGAAATTTACAGAAACGATATATCTGTCGTTGGGACAGCAATATTTTCCGTGCAATTGGAAAATGGCTTTAACAATAGGACGTTTTGAAATTAAAGCAAAATTACCGATAAATATTTACTGAGGATTCAATGACAAATATATTTTCAATGACGAATTAATGATATTTCAGCTATGAACAATTATTTTACATAGACGCGTTCAATAAAATTCGTGTGAAAATCATTTGATGACATATTTTTATATTGCCTTTTATATCATCGTCTTACATATAATATCTTATACTGTATTCATTTACATTGTGACGTATTTTATAATATGATATATGTTACCAAAAATAATTATTTATTAACAAAGCTGTTACTCTGGATAACAATTTGTGTCTAACTTTAAAATGTATATTAGGAGATACAGATAAAGAACGGAAATTTATAATACGTAAATATTGAATATATAGGGCGTTAATTTTGTAGAAATTCATTATTCACACAATTAAATGAAACTACGTGATGTAAAGATTCTTTGCTAATAGCTCACTTGAAGATGTTGTAATACAACGAAACCTGGGTCGTGGTAAAGCACTTAAAGGAATTAGAAATAATACTACATCACGTAGTCTCATTTAATTGTGAATATGTAAATAAGTATGCTGGTAATTGTATTATAGCAAAACTGTGTCGATATTTTAATTTAGTTGGAGTTAAAATACGAATTAGAATATGAGAGGCAAAATTTCTGAAATTCTCTAGCTCTTGCGTTCATGTTCATCTATAATGGAAACGGCTATAATGGAAAGTCAATTTGGTAAAAATGTAAAGCCAAATGTTAAAAATCACGCAACGTGGAACTTTGAAAAAAATATTCCAAAAGTAAAGCGATGAAATATTTTAATTTCATTCTATTTTGACATGATTATCGCGATAAATTAATTTTTCGATCACACCACCTTTGGTGTTATAATAAAATATATACTGGATATTTTGAATGCTGGTAATAGATTTTCTTTCAAATCTTAGAGAACCAAATTTAATTTTTGTACTTTGTTCAAAATACAAATAAAAACCGGTTTCATTTGCAAACTAAATTCACGTGGACCTATTTATTTAAAAGTTCCATGTAGAGTGCTACTATTTGCTCTGTACTTCTGAAAAATAAAAGCAACTTTATATCACCGGTCATGGCCCGAAATTATTTTCGCTGTACCCATTATCTGTAACTAAAATATCAAAGACTATATTCTGAGGTTCCATAATACTTATGCATGTGTGTGTGTATATATATATATATATATATATATATATATATATATATATATATATACAGAATTACAATTGAAAATTGAACTTTTTGATAGTCTAAATACTTTATGAAATTGCAAAATGATGTGATAGTCAATAACCTTTTACGTTATTTAAGAAAACTACGGACTTTTAATCAACACTAATTACTTTTTAACTTTTCTGATATATGGGCATTTTTCAGTTTATTTATTATACTTTTTTGCACATTTCTTAAGTAAAGACGACCAAGGTACAAGGACGAAAAAGGTACTGTTTTTAAAAAAAATTTCCCATTCCGGAAAGAATGACTAATGTGATCAATGCAATGTTCTGCACATAGTATTTAATTATGGATTTCCCCAATTGATTTTTAAAATCCAACATTGAAAAAGGTACCTTGTATTCGATATTTATTAAAATCTTAGTTAAAAATAAAGTTGGAAACGAAATATGCAGGTGCACACAAAATAATAAATTATCAGGAATAATGTACGCGCGTGTAGCTTACGCCAAAAATCCCTTAAATTCTGTACCGATCTTGTGAGTAAAAAATCAGATAAAATGCGACGTTGGATGAATTTCTAATTCCAGATAAGGAAGCGGTTTGTAATCAAACTCTAATTCCAAAACTTATTTAGAATTAGAATAAAATTTTTAGGTAATTAAATAAACTTTTATTTAATATTATACAATTACAAGCTATCAATCGAGACATAGTTACGAGGAGGAAACTTTCATATATGAATCCATATGCTATTTATTTATAGATGAGTTTAAGCCACGCTATTATTCCTTTTTCTCATTACAATGACATATCTACAAAATCACTAAGGGTTTTTGGCTACAAAACAGCTGCACTTTTAGTCTCCCTTGTATTAAGTCTAATTTAAAAATTAAAGCAAAATCATTAAAAAGAAATTAGTTTTGCCAACTCAGTTCTCTAATGTCTTATCGAATAAACGGAATTATTAACAATGTAACTTTCTCAGCTTTTAATAATTGGAATAATAAAATTTCGTCTATGCCCTAACAATATCCAAACTTGGAAGTTAATTCATTTCGTTCTGAAAATGTCGGGAAAATTCAATTTCTTCAATTAACGTCTTTATTATTGAAGTAAATTGGATTAATTGAGAAACTTACCTATAGAAACAATATGAATATTATAAAATGTTGTTATAACAAACTGCCATTAGTTTACAAACTTTTGAATTAAATATTAAAATGTTTATTATACACATGAGACAATTTGTCATCATATTGACTTGCTGCTAATATTAATTTGAAGGTGCACAGTAAAATATATTAAGTAAAACACATTGACCGTCTAACTTTTTCTGAAATAAGTTAACTGGTTAGTCTACCTTGGTTGTGAAATAGTGTAATATTTTGATATTTTCTTGCGCTGCTGTGTTACACCAAGTTCTGAACTGCACGATCGAATATTGCAAGATTAAGTCTATTCGCAGATATTTTGAAATCCCAAAAACGTAGTTAAAAAATGCAAGGAGCCTAGTTTTCGGTATAGATAGGTGGAAAATCACGATGTAAAAGAAATATTTTTAAGCTGTTGTTTCATTTTCATGCTATGAAAATAACACGTGTTGAAATATAACCTAGGTTAATATCAGAGTGTGATATAAAATAACCTAGATTAAAACATATCTATGAAAACCTTAATCCAGTAGAATTTTCCAAGACCTTGAGTGCTGTTATCTCGTTGTTTTTACATAGAATTTTTATACGGTAACATGAACCTCGTCGTAGTAATATTTTTCACGCCCTAAAATTTTTTAGCTATGATGTAAACAATTTAAAATTACTGCTGTAACGCACTACTAAGTATGTGTACTCTATATATGTACATGGGTTATGTCACTATCTTTTTACTTTGCTTTACTCAACTACAACACTTAAGTAGCAATGTAGATCTAAATAATTCATGTTACATGACACTTAGAGTATAATAGAGAGCCGTGAGATGGATACATACCATTATATATTTCAACAATTTTCAAAATTAAGGTTCTCTTCTGCTTTAAATGGATTACTTGATTTTTTTTTAGAATTTCTCGTAGTAACAGGAAATACAGATCTTAATCCAATTACACCTACCTTACACTAAACTTACAGCTACCCGTAGCCTAAATAATTTAATGTCAAAAAACTCACATTATTAAACCATGGAATAAATCAAATTTGAGTCTTCTCATCGAGTTCATTGAGACATTTGTTTTTGGATTTTCGCCGAATTTTAATATTTGCATCAGAGGAAATAAAGGTGTCTGTAAAAATGCTAGTTTGTCTTTAATTTTTTGACGAAAATTCATTTATTAGAGTTGGCCCTTTCCAAATATTTATCATTTATATCTGTTGCTAATATCACAGCCAAGCAGGTAATAAATTGCTAAACATAAAACTCTTAAATTATTCCTGTCGTATAAATATTAATTATTAAATAATATTATTAAATTTACTACTTCGATCATCTTGTTAAATACATTGTAATACAAAGATAATAAACAGAATATTCTGGTTTATAAAATGTACAGAAAGCAAAGACATGACTGAACATTTAAAATTGCTTCTTGAAAATGTTAAGCAATAAATCATAATTCAAATCAATTCTTAATATAAAAGATACTAATAATTAAAATTAAATATAAATATTGATTATCGTTACTATGCACACTATGAAACTTACGAACTTTTATTTATCAATAAACATATGGAATTTATGTTTGAAAATAACGATCTCTAAATATTATCATCTTTCGTACGTAACTAGACAAGACTAATTACTATAGGAGCAACTTCTTTAAGTCAACTAAAATACCAAGTAAACGCTATATATTATGTTGTTGAATACTGGAGAGATTTTATGAGCAATAGCAAGGAACAGTTAAAACAATGTGAAAAAGGGCAGGCTAACAAAAGAAAAAAATATATATTAGCAAGAATAAAGAACATGATTTAATAAAGCAAATCAGGGACGGAAAACTGTGAGTTACAAATGAGGGTTAAGCATGAAATAATTTTCCAGCCAGTTTTGAATGCGTGAATTGACGTCATATTTCGGTTCAACTTATCAACATTCAGTGTTCAACTTATTTATTTGACAGCATGAACATTGAAGAAATTTTCATGTAAGCAGGTCTTATGTTTGGGGATAAGTGTAATACAAAGATTTTCAAAGCGAAATCAGAGCCGTTCGCATCAAAGGCTGAGAACGTAGATCTAAGTTACTATGAGCTATGAGAATAGTTTAGCAGATTAAATAGAAGGTATATATATATATATATATATATGTATATATATATATATATATATATATGTATATATATATATATATATATATATATGTATATATATATATATATATACATATATATATACATATATATATAATTAGTAAATCTCGAATCTCGATCTTGGACAACATTTCCCGAAAATGTAGCACGTATACAAATGTTTAAGTCTTTGAAATATTTAATCTAGAGCACAATTTGGTTTAATATTTCATGGAAAATGATATAAAAAAATAAAATTAAAATCAAGGAAAAGATGCTTCTAAAGCTATTTTGTTATCATTAGTAACGGCTATACACCATGCTTTTTTTAATTTTATGCCTTTATCTCCAAAATTAATTACATTAGAAAAAACATCAAATGAAAGAGACGTGTTAATTAAATTTTTGAACTACTTGTCGTAGGCGCACACTAACTAACTTTTTAGATTCAATAATAATATTTTTATTATGTCCTTGAAATATAATATATGAAAGTCATTTCGTTCAACATGAAAAATTAATTTATTTCTTTTATACTATTAAAGATTATGTGAACAAAATAACTACGAGTAATCAAATGTTTTAGGACCGAATGATTGCCTTTACATTATTTTGGTTATCTGCAAAATAAATGACAGAACAAGTATTTGCGTTAGGGGTTTATTTGAAATGTAACAATAATTAAATATTACGCAAATGTGGTTCGGAAAACAATCTAAATTCATGATAAAGTCACAATTCACATTTAATAAATTCAGTATAAATGCCATGAAAACTTAAACCGTTTTATCACTTAATTGTATAAACAGGTTAATTAGTATTTATTTAAATTTACATATTTCATATTTTTAACAGTTATAAGCCATTTTGATATTTCAGCGAAATGATGCATACTTTGGATTCAATGACATATATAATGACATTCTAAATATCAAAATTCATGTAGCTTTTTGGAATCCATGGTGATATAAAACATCCCACATATGTACTCATACAAGTGGAATTGCGCGGTCGTGTAAAAAAGATTGAAACGATGGGTTAACCGACTGGCCATATTTATGTCGCTTATACCCTATAAATTACATAAAAATTAACGATATTACAGGCAAAAACTGCTATGTTTACACAGACTCGTTCATTAAAATTCGTCTGAAAATCATTTGATGACATCATTTTATTCGCTTGTGTTTAATTTAGTTACGTTACCTATATTATATTATATGTATCTACTAGGTGACATGTCATATAATGTGAAACATATTAAAAGTAATAATATACTTATTAGTGAAGCTGTTAGTTAGGATAACCATTTGTGACTTACGTTAAAACATATATTTAAGAGACACATATGAAATATTGATATTTATAAAAGGTATTTGGAAAATAGTGAAACTGTCTCGATATTGCATTTAAATAGGGATAAAAAAATACCTGGTTATTGCGTTAACCTATATAAATTGGCTTTAATGCAGAGTCAATTTGATAAAAATCTGAAGAGCGTAAAGCGAAACGTTTTAAAACATGCGACGTTGAATTTTGGAATGTATTTAGGAATTACGACGTAAAATATTTCAAAAGTTAAGCGATGAAATATTTTAATGGCATTCCCGCTTTGATATGCTCAACGCGACAAATTGAATTTTCCCATCAAACCGCGTATGAGTATCATAACAAGGTATGTACTGGATATTTTGAATGCTGGTGATAGATTTTCTTTCAAGTCTTGGGGAGGGGGCAAATGTAATTTTTTTTACTTTGCTCAAAATATAATGACAACCTGATTCATTCGCAAATTCGAATCATGTGGACCTAATTATCCAACGGTTTGATGTATTTGCTCTGCGCTTCAACTCTGAAAAATAAAAAAAGCAATATGTCACCTATCATGGCCCTTAACTTTTCCTGCGGTACCAATTTTATGAAACCGAAGATATTAATACCAACATTTTAAACTTTCCACAATGTTTCTGTGTATATGAGTATACATGTGCAAATTTAAAATTAAAAAAACTGTTTGATGCTTTAATAACTTTACCAAATTGTGTAATTATGTGGAAGTCAAGAACCTTTTACATTATTTAGAAAGCCTATGCCATTTTAACCAACACTCTTTGCTTATTAATTTTTCCCGGAATATAATAATTTTCAATTTATTTATTAAATTTTTTTGGTCGTATTTAAAGTATATTAAAAACTAATAAAATAGAATTTTTAAGGAAATTCACCGCTCTAGAAAGGAAAACTAATATATGATGGAAGCATTGTTATACATAATAAGAGTACTTCCACAATATTATTTAAAATATATATAGCTCAAATGTTGACTAATTTTGTATTAATTCTTTCTAGAAACTAATGAATGCTATTTTAAAAAATCACAATAGTCCTGTTAAGTAAAAACGCAGATAAAATACGATGTTCAACGAAGTCCTGTTTTCAGGTGGTTGATAGTTTGATTCTAAATCCGAAATATATTTATCATTAATTAGCTATTAATTGAGATAAAATTACAAGCAGTAAAGTCTCATATATCAAATTACATGCTATTTATTGATATAAAGCTAAGTTGCTGATTTTTTTAAATATTTCAATCTCTTATCTACTGAAGCAGAACTGATTTTTGGTTAAAAAACAGATACTCTTTTAATCTCCATTATTTTAATTGTGTGTTAAAAATTAATGCAAAATTATTAAAAAGAAATTTGTTCTGAAAACTCCATTTTCTAACAACTCATCGAATTTACGGAATTATAAACAATCTACCTTCTTTGGTTTTTAGCAATTTAAGTAAAAAAATTTCGACCATGCCCTTCAAATATTCAGCTTTCAAATTCAATTAAATACATTGGGGAAATTCAATTTATTCAATTAATAAATCTTTTCAGTCTTCATGCATATTTTAAAATCGCATTTCTTAGATTGAAGTCAATGTTATTAATTGAGAAACTCAATGTTAATAATTCATCTAATATGAATATTAATACATATTTTATAATACATTTTCCTTGGTAAGTAAAATTTTGAAATATATGTGCAAGGCTTATGGCATATATAAGGCAATTCGCCGTTATTCTATCGTACTACTAATATTAATTTAGAAGCTAGTAAAATAAATTTAGTCTCTTACATTTTTGAACGAAATTAACTGAAGTTATTTGGTATAGTGGAATATTTTTATTTCTAGCTGCACTGCACCAAGTTCCGAACTACACTTCCTAATATTATAGTATTAAACTGAATTTTTTATAGGTATACTTCCCATAGTTAAATTTTAAAAACTGTCAGAAACCTAACTCTTAGTAAAATGTGTACAGAATAACAGATTACATCAAAAAACCAAAAAAAAATCGAAACTATTCGTTCATTTTTAATAATATAAAAGTAACGTGTGTTAAAAAAATAAACTAGATTAATATTAAAGTATTTAAAAAATATATATTAATAAAAATAATTAAGAAGTGTTTTATCAAGGAGAACTCTGAAAGAAACTGGATATTTTTACCTCGTTATTTCTTTACGAATATTTTTTATCGAATAAGGTAGCCCTTTTTGCAGTAATATTTTTAATGAGAAATTTTTGTTCTCAGCGACCTAGCATATCTTGGCTGTGATGTATACAATTTATGATCACGTCCATTATCTACACATAATTTTGTTCTCCTCAGCTTTTTACATTAATAACAAGTCCTTAACGCAAATTACTAGTTTTTTTTCCATTTCTTCTACAGGCAACAAAATAATATAAGGGCAATCGTCGGCTAGTGAAATATTTTATTACTCGTATTTATTTTATTTAGTTAATCATTCATAACTTATAATAAATAATTTTACATTTTACATCGAAGAAATTATTTTCTCGAATTGTATCTCAAGGACATCGTTAAAATAATATTGTTGAATAAACAAAGTTAGCTCTTTTTCATTTACGAAAAGTTGTTGAAAATTTTATACTTTCCAGGCGTATTCTCTGAATATATTTTACAATTTTATTTATTTCCGAATTATTTAATTCGGAATTAAATAAAATTATTAGAAAAAAATAGATATGAAACGTTTGAAAATATCGATATAAACTAAAATTGGTAGGAATAAGGGAAAGGGACCAGATTTAGTTTCACAGTTTGATAGCATGGACAGGGAAAGAATTTTTACAGAAGTTTTATATTTGAAGATAAGTATAATAACAAGGTTTTTAAAGCAAAGTCAAGGCCATACTCACACATATTATTTGTAATAAAGTGTGAAGGATGAACTAAATAAAATAACTACAAGTGATAAAATATTTTATGAGCGGACGATTGTGTTCACATTATTTAGTTTATCTGCAGAAGAAATATATATGTTGTCATTTTAAACATCGAGTTAAGGAGTTATCTGTGATGTAACGAAGCATTAATATGCTATTTGTGTTAAGGGCTTATTTGTCAAATAGTAAGATTAAGTTACATAAATATGATTTACAGTACATTTAAAACTTTTAATAAAATCACATAATTGCGTGGAAGTAAATATCTTGAAATTTCAAATCGCACTGCTATTTTCTTTGGAAATGTAGTCGGTGTTTTTATATCTAAATCTCCGACAAGGATTCAGTTTGCATAAGCCATAACTATTTATTAACCGATTAAACATAAATATTTAACGTATTTTTAAAAAGCTCACGATACATTCACGCTGATTTATTTTATAAATGTTTGAATGTATTTTTCATTATATTCTATAAAAAAATTAAAGCAATCGAAAGAAAAAAAATTTACTAGAATCCCTCGTAGTTTCTTTTTCTCTTAAGTTGTATAGTATAGGTCCTTCTCTCTGCTTTCTTTATCAAATACAACATTAAATAGAGCCGTGCTATGATAAGATTGCACCACATCTCAGGGTGAATAACGCAAAATGGTTAAAGAATAACAAGCACACACTAATGCAAAATAGTAAATAATTATATGATAGTATATTGCTTAGAGACACACAAAACAAGTAAAGATGTTTTGACGTCAAGTCTCATAATAATCATTTCAACTTTTTTTTATTGGAATTAATACAAATCATAAACCATTTTTAGCTTGACCTTGAAGTCATGGATTGAACAATAGCTTCTATACTCAATTAATTTGTCATTCCAAATCGAACACGTAGAACTATACAACGACGAAATATACAAAATACCTAAACCGAGATACAATAGCATGAGGGAATATAAAACAAATAAGTATATGCAAATTAGGAAGGGACACTGCTAGCTGTTGACAAAAACAATATTTATACGATGTTACGAATACTGTAACTTGATACTTAAATTAATTTTAATATATCAGAAATTCTAGAACCTTCCTTCCAATGACCTCTGAATGAAATTAGCGCGGGTGAAGAAAGAAAACTATCACCAAAATGAATCATGAAACCAAATGACCAAATGAAATATTTTCCGACGTTCAAATATGCTCAAAGTTAAGGAATGCGTCCCGCAGGACATTTTATCAAATTCTAAAAGGCTTGTCAGATACATGGAACAACATATTAGTTGCATACTACAAAAATGAAGGAAATGTATATGACTGCGAAAAATTTCGTAGCATTAAACTTCCTTTATATACTTTATTAGATTAGGGAACGTATTCTCAAGAAGCCGCTTTCCAGTTATATCTCCGAACGGGGGATCAGTTTGATTTTACTGTTGATAAGGGGACCACTGTTACGATGCATGTAGTTAGGCCGGTGTATAATTGGTATACTCAAGGCATTACTGCCTTTTAAAAATATTGCCTGGTTTTCATTGACCATCAATAAATGTATGACGGTGTACTTAAGTCTTTAATATGAAATGTTTTTGGAACTCATACTTTTAGAAAAAGTATACAGACCTTATCCTGGATAAGATATATATGATAACAAAGAATATTAGAAAGCTTCGTTGTAAAAATAGGTATACATCAGGGTAGTGTATTATATCCCATATTATCCAATATTGTCATGAATTACTAAATCTGTGAAATTTAGAAACAACCGTCTTGCAAACTTCCATGCACAGATGCAACAAAAAATTGAATCTGTTGAGAAACTCACTTGAATCGAATATTTTAAAAAGCATAGAAAATAAAATTGAATATAGATTCTGGTATAAAAACTTAAAATGGCCTAACAATCAAGGAAATGTTATCATAGCACATATGCATCTGCTAAATATGACATAAAAATATTAATAAAAACAAAAGTTCTGTTCCACAAAATCATTGTATTTACAGCAACGAAGTCACGTCAATAATATCCAAGACTACAAATCACACACTACACAATTGCAGATGCTCCTTTGTCGGGTGGAACTCAAAAATAGAACGGATACGAGCATGGGAAGGAAAATTACAAAGTAGCTTCGATCATGGAAAAGATAGCATTCATATTTAGATGGTATGGTCATGTGACGAGAAGACTTAACGACCTTGTCACAAATACATTTCCATTAACAAAAAGAGAAAGGAAAAAAAACCTTCTAGAGCCTGTTTGATAAAAACCAGGGCTTTTCGATATGACGATGCTTATCGATGAACAAAATTATTCTGTAAGATCGGAAAACCAGATTGGGTTCCTTCACACTTAATTAAGTGTGACGGAAAAAAGTGAGAATAACAAAAAGGATATTAAATATATTAATGGTCTTTTGCCCGTTTTACTTATAGCAAAAGGTAATAAATATTTTTGGAATCGATTTTCATTTTGTTTCATTAAAAAAGGTTTTTTTTTAAATAAGGTAGGTCTGACTACGTACATATGCGATGCTTAGCATCCTTTGGTAAAATGGAAATAAGGTGAAATTTTCTCAAAAATCTTGTATTATAATTTAAAGAAAATATGATCAGAATTAATTTCGGGGAAGAATTTGTATTAACAACTAAACCAAATGTATTTCAAATAACCGTTTTGAAATAATTCAACGTTATTTTTTATTCTTTTAAATTTATGACTTTGCTATTGGCAAATTCATCGGTGCTTACTTGCTACTTTTTTATGCTTGTCAGAAATTTATTTTGTTCGCTGTTTAGTTTATATTATTTTTCCCATCACTTTTTGCATATTAGCATGTACCAATATTGCATACTATTAATATAACTGAAAATGCTTTTTGTAAAAATATTGCTGTGAACCATGGCTATGGCTAACTAATCTGATTGCTCTTTTACCCAAATTTGTCACATCCTAGAAGATATAAATTGGCGTATTTTAGATGATTTAAAATAAATTAACCATTTCATAATCAACATTTTATAAACAATCGAAATATTTTAAAGTTTTCTTTGTATCATCAATTATTTGTAAATAAAAGAATTCGCCATAATAATCTATATATCTAACACAAATCGTAATTTTTTCGCAACTACACGTGTAAAGGTTGAACCACTATATGACTTTTACAAAATAGTTCCTTTATGGCCACTTAATAAAATTACAATATTTCCGTTTTAAAATTATCCTTCATTAAATGAAATATTTTACAAATCAGGAGCGTAAATATCGGGTGCTTCAAATTTTTCAAGCAATATTTATCGATATGGTTACGGCCTTGCAAATTATGAAATGTGATTCACTTATAGGCTTAACAAATACAATGCAATACGAGTAGAGCCCTCCTTACCGCATTGACACATTTGGTTTCATAATACATTTACATTATTACGCGTCCAATGGTTATCATTATCTCACCGTGTTTCCTATTATTTTCTAACCATTTATTTATATTGACTTTTTGTTTTAATTAATGCAAAAAATCAAATTAGGTAAAGAAAAGGTCTTTAAAAATATTTGTCAAAGGTATATGTCATAAGGTACGAGTATATGAAAATATAAAATGTAAGTGTAATGTAAAATGAAAATGCAATCTATGTATTAATATCCGTTAATGCAGTTTGTCAATAAGTATAAATTTTTTGTGTACTTCAAATTGACTCTCTTGAACTTGTTCCTGTTGTTAAATAAATTAAAAAAAGCACTCATAAAATAATTACGTTTTAAAAGCCAAATAATAATCACACTAGTTCAATTTGTGTGAACCAAAACTATTTGCATATGTGACTGTAACCTTTACTTTAAGACTGAGTTTGCAACCTTGAATCATGTTGGTTCCAGTTAGTAACAAACAGTTAATAATAATGCTTTCCATTCCTAATTTTAATTCTAAAAATTCTGCGGAAAGCAAAAAAGAGATATATTTTTTAAATTGGATATCTTCAGCAATATCTCTTAACCTATCTTAATAACTTTTTATCGTATATTAAAATCCATATTGCTCTACCATAAAAATTACATAAGAATATGAAATATTTTATTTGCCCCTTTTAAAATTTAAATATGCATATAATTTTTCAATGATTTTAAGATATATTCAGGTTAATGTATTGTATAATCTATATATATAAGTTCTTCTCGCCTTTCACACCTACTTTCCGAAATGGCGACCATCTGTGTCAGTTCTCAGTCAAAATTTTAACCATTCCAGTATATTAAACATCCCAAATGTAGCACTACGTCTATATATTTCCTAATTTTGCTAAACCACAATGCTGATCCTTTATATACAAAAATAAACTTTCAAATTTGGAAAACAAATTTAGATTAATCAACTCTTAAACCCACTGTCAGTGAAAAACAATTAAAGGAGAAAATAGAAATGTATTGAGAGCAAAATATAAAAACTATTTGAAAGAGATACCTAAACCTAACCTAACGCCTAGAAATGGTATTTTAAATAATTTTTGGAAAATAAGAATATTTTCACGTAATATTACCAGTTCTGTGTAAACACTTAATACTATAACTCTTAATTTTTTCTCGTAGTTTTTAAGATAGTTGCAGTAGTGCAGTAGTAAAAATTATTACGGGTGTACAGGAAATGTTCATCAAAATAATTTAAAATCACAGAACTGACTATGAGGTACATACTTTTATTGTCGTATTGAGAATGACAACGTGAGTACAAGTTTGTTTTCTATAATATATTTGTAAACTGCCTGCAAATAAACACAAAATTTCAGTTTGATAAATCGACGTTTATTCTTTTTTTAACCTCATATAATGTGCTTTTTTTCAAATGTACCTGAAATGCAAAAAAAATATATAATTTTTCTTATTAGTTTTAAGGAAAACCATATATTTTTCTAAAGTAATTATTTTCAAAGGTAAAATAAAAAAGTAAAACCGTTGCTACTGAATTTACTTTTAAGTAATTTATGAAATCTTTTTATTTATAACTTAGTTAAAGAAAATACCTTTCTTCAGATATTTCATTTTTGCACAAATTCGTTTAACCAATATATCTTGATATTATGTTATTTTCGTAAAACGTTATAGAGTAGAAATAAAAACAAGTATTGAAGAATTCATTGTTAATTTAAAACTACTCAATTATTGAAATTATTTTATCTAAAAACTAACTGCTGCGAAATGTGGAGCTGAAAAGAGAATTTTTTTTATAAAGGGAAATCAAAAACCAGAATAAAAAAATAATAAGTATTAAATTTATTATAAGAAAATGATTAATGTTGTACTAGTTAAATAAATGTAAATGAAAAAGTTATTTAAAAGTAACCAATAAATAAATGCATATTAAGAAATATGACAGACAAGAAAAATATTTACTTTCAGGGAGAACCGAATTTTAAAACTTACAACTAATTTCACTGACTGAAAGGCAGATTACTACTATTTACTATTTATATTATTCGAGTTTCAATACCACTATTGGTTTAAATGGTGAGAGGTGATAAATAATTAATACCTACTACGGGTCACTTCATGAGGTAAATATTCTTGATATTACTAATTAATTACTTAAATTAAAAGTCTACTATTGAACGAAATTATATGGAAGAGGCATAGTAAGTTTTCTAGTTACATGATGTTTCATTAGTATTTCAAAATTTTTCCGCAACCTATACACACAAACGTTGACAAAAAAATAAAGACGTTGTATACTTTCGTTGAATAGACGAGGTGATTGAGCATTCTGTGTTTTGGTAAATAATCTAGTGCGTGAGGGCGCACTGTCTTGGAGTACACTCAACATCTTAGAGAGCATTCGGCTTAAGATAGACCATTAATAGAAATATTTGGCCTTTAATATCCCAAACAAACCACAATTTAACAAGGTTTCCCTGTCGATGTCTCAGCTATTGCTTTCTGTAGGGGAAAATTGGATCATTTCCATTGAAGCTTGCTCGAGTATTGCATCTTAGTAATATACCCGAGTCCCATTTGTAGTTGCAAAAGTAGCTAAAGTTTATCCTGTTCCCTCTAAATTTTGGTCTAGAATTTTAACTAAATCTCTGTTTTGATGACTACGTCAACCACTTTGGCTTTCAATGGACCAACTTTCCTTATCAAACAAATCTACGGTCAATATCCAGATACCAATAGAGAAAGTTTTACTATCAAAATGTCATAAAAAATGAAATAATCAAATCATGAAAAATGGGCCACAGTTTTGGAAAATGACGTAAAAGTATCTTTAATGATTTTTTTACTTTTAATACCCAACGTAATTACAAACAGTACCAATGTAAGGTAAAAATCCTTAGTTATTTAAACTAGCAATTTTTCTTCATCTGGAGTCATTCCATCGCTACAAATTCGCCCACAAATCGATATTTTAGTCGGTGAACAGCTATAATTTCTTGGATAATCAGTTTTTACGAAATACAATACCTATACTGCAAGAGGGAACAAAGTGAAAGAATATTAGTTAATGGCTGAAATTAATAATTTAAATGGTAGTCTGCACACCGCTTGGACTGCCCTCAAATATAATACAAATTAAAAAAACCACGTTTTATATCCAATATTTTCTCAAAATTTGTGCAAAGATTATTAATATTTATATTTCAGATCTATCCTATTTGAATTTCAAATTATGAGGACTTACTATTCACGAATTTACGAGAGATCATATATTGAGGATAATATATGCGTACTGGCATATATAATAAGAATATTTTCAGAGGGTTCTAACTCAGTGCCATGTTTGAGCATATGGTGACAAAATTAGGTTTTCTGGTGGAGACATTGAAGGTTGATAGTGCCAAGGCTGTATGCAAAGTCTAAACGTATACTAGACTGCCGGCAGCATGTTACAGAACGTATATGTAAATTACTTTCATTAATCAACATAGAAACGGGAATGTTATGTGCTAAAGTCTATACAATCTAGTAAACTTTTTACATTATAAAATTTCTTTATTTTATATCTATTTTAATATATTCGTCTTTACTTTAACGATAAATGTTTTCTTTATGCTTCAAAATTTCTAAGTTTCAAAATTCATTTATTGAACTGGTTTAAGACAACTTTAAAGCCTTGATTTATATTTTATACTTTTCAATCTTTTTTGTAAAGCTCAATTCAACAAAAAGTATGGAGTGCCTCAAAACATAAAAAAAAATTTTAACATATCAAATAAATTATAACTCAAATTCAAGTAAACTTTTCCAAAATTTTCCAAATATTAATTCGTTCAGTTTAGTTTCCATATTTGTGGGTCCTTACACAAAAATAAAAAAACGGAGCCATTATTACTTGATAATATATTCTTTTTGTTCTTGCATTCTAAGAGAGATTATGATGAAATTAAACAAAAAAACTTAGAAGACTTTAGTTGAATTATATGAATATATCTTTTCCCATTCTCACAACATGTTATTTTTCTTAAAGTATATTCTCACATATTTATTTTGGAGAAATGCTTTTTTTCAATGATCAGATCGAGTGGAATATTACGCAAGAGGTCTCTTGAAATATAATTTCAAATGTTTAATAACATCTCATCATACGGTGATCCCTTCACGACGGAACCGAACCGAAACCGACGTAAAGTTTCGCCCTTCAACTTTTTAAACACCAACTATAATCTGAGAAAAATAAGTATTTCAAGGCAAAATTATTGCAAATAATTTGCGGTAATCTATTAACGAAGTACACATATGAAAAACCTTCCAATGCATGTCGAGTACTCATTGAATAAGTACTTCGTTGCTGGGTATTATTCACTTATTTATTTAGTAGTTTAAAACAAAATTATTAAGTTAATATTGTTTCTTACTTTTGACGAAATTTATACTGTTTCCTGTGTCACTAGCTAGTTCGAGATTTTCAATGCTCACATGCAGGATTTTTGAAAGAAAATGATTTGCTAAGTACGTAATCACTTTTATGCCTTTCCACTCAGAAAAAAATGCAGGCTGTAGCTGATTTAATATGTATTTAACTAAATATATATATAGGAAGGAAAATCCTCATTGTTAGTTATTTTTGTTAATGTTTTGACCTTTAAAAAGTTTCCTGACTCGCCTCAAATAATATTTTAAAATAACTTAAACGCGACCTTACGAGTATGGTCGTCGTCTTCGAAATGAAAAAAAAAATTAATAAAAAGATTAGCAAAAGCCCGTACCATGTTGAAAAACTTAAAAACATGCTGATTTCAAATTCACATTTGACGTGTTCGGTGTCTGAAATTTTGCGACAGATTAGTTCAAAGAGAATGCCTGGTAAGTCTGTCTTCTATAGACGTAACTAAATAACACTGCTGAAAAATATGAAGTATTATTAATTTCAAATGTAACCCCTAATTAAGCTATGAGTTAGCATGACATATATTTAGGTTGTAACTTTAATTACTGTACATCTGTCGTAATGTTTAAACCGTACAAAAACTTAGATTTTAAGATTAAGTATGGCTATCAAGAGAACTTTGGTATATTGGGATAATGATTTTATATTAATTAACCGGTAAATTAAAATTAATAAATGGTGCACAGAACATTTAATTGCTAGAGCTGAATATACACACAGAGCTTATAAAAACCTATCTATTTATCTTTGTCATTACAAGCTTTTTCTACTTTTTCTAGAGCGAACTAGGGACGATTCCCTACTGTTTCTGAAAAAATTACTATCAATGTTGCGATTCTGACGAAAAAATGTTGTACATTTTTTAAAGAAATACGTTGCAAATATGCAAATTGTGATACGTTCATGTTCACTTGTATGAACAACAGACATATACGTTGTTCCAGCTTATATAAATATCTTAATATATAAAACATATTTTATAAAAAAAAAACAGTAAACTAGGCCTTCGAGAAAAGAAATATGATATAAACCCTTTGATACAGTTCTTAATTAGACAAAAACATATTGCTGGCACTGGATTAAAATCTAATCGATAATTAAGAAATATTGATACAATATTGTACTTTTATTGAAATCCGGGTAATTTTTGCGTGAATCACAAACAGTTGCAACTTTGTCATCATTATATTTTATATAAGATCAGTGGTAGAAAAGCCATAGAAAAGGATGCTCATCTATATACGCATTGCATCGCAGCAGTGATATAATAATGATGAAATTTCATGTTAATGCCCAAGTTTAAATCAAAGAAAAACATAGGCAGTCACGTGAACTGCATCCATTATTTGCCAACAAAAATATTGTCGAACAACTAGAAATTACTTTTACCACGTTAGTAAGATAACTCCTAAGCCACTATGAAATAATCATTGCATGACGTATTGCAGAGGTCAAATATTAAAAAAATAAAAATTAAATAATGTCAAATTATTAAACCAAATATTGACACGAATATTGGAAATATTTGAAAATAAATTCAGTAATTATTTCATTAATTTTCCTAAATTAAATATTACAATATTTATAACTCACTGTTGTACTCCACATTGATCCTACAATTAATCGATTTTAATAATTATCAAACTAAAACACAAATTAAACAACCCACACTGAACTTTTCACGTAGTCAATTTAACTTTATTTGTATAGATATACACAGCACTAATATTGCACAGCACGTCGCCCTGTTTACATGAGGTATGCCCGTAGCTATAAAGCTACAGATATACATCATGTCGGCGAATTCGTAAGATTTTATCCATCCAAAAAGCGTCGAACGCGCTCATCGAACAGTCGGTTATATGAAACGTGTTTATGTATATAGTGTATACGTGTATAAAGTCCGCTGCAAGTACGCCAATCTGGTACCAAAACAGCATATATATATATATATATATATATATATATATATATATATAAATATACTATCACTGCTAAGCAAGTGCCACACGTCACATTCATAATTATATATATATATATATATATATATATATATATATATATAAGATGTTACCCTATCCAAAATTGCTCAACGCTTTTTCTTCTACAAATATATATTTTTTCATTATATCCCAAAACTTATGGAAAATAAATTCAGTTCTTAATATAAATAAGAAAACAAAATATGTTGCCACATAAACGGACCTTTATTTATAACAATAATAGAGCATAAAGACTAATATTTTGCATTCCTGTATCTCAGTTTGTACCAGAAATATTTATATAGAATTTATAATTTTTTTTATTGTTAAATATAAATTTTTAGTCTAGGAAATTATTTATTAAAAACTTTGGTCTTTTTCAAAATTTTCCTTGCATGTATGACATAATGATACACATAACGTGAAAAAAAACATTATGCTTTATAGCAAATTCATCGAAAGAATAATGAATACTCAAGTAAAAAATAATACACTATAAATAAAAAGCAAAGTAAATCCGCCCATGCTGTCCAGTCTAATTTCGCGGCATATAACATTTCCGTAGACCTGCGCATAAATTTCTTATATTCGGGGTTAGGTAAATTATTCCTATGTATTAAGTTAGACTATTATGTACATTCTTGTGTTGTTTAATGTTTTATTTAGCGAAATTTAAGTAACTCTGACAGCATTCATATTCTAGGCGATTCATATTATATTTATAAATATAATTTTTGAGTGATCTAATGTATGGTAGTATTTAAATTTACCTTTGTAGATATTTTCATATTTAAGACAATAATGTGAGTATATATTCACTTAATATAATATTAATTTTGGAAAATGGCGCAATTAAATAAATTAGGCAAAGACTTCACTTAAAAGCAGTTTAGCCATTTTTAATTTTCTTGCGATTAGTTTGACCCTATAAAAGTGTTTCATGTGGAAATAAAATATCAAAGTTACTCGTTACATTTTCATTCAACTCCATATGGGCCTTTCATAACGATATAAGTATATCGTACAATAACAATGGCTTAACGCATTTTAAATAATTTAATTTTGTATTTTTGTCAACAGATTTTGATTTAATTAGAATCTACGCAGGAAAGAAGCGAAATTTCAGGTGTTGAAATTTATTTATATTTTTGCTCAAATCTATTTTTCTATTTAATGCATAAAATGATTAACTGATAAAAGTTCGAATCCAAGGTAATAAGCTAGACTGAAATTTAAAGCTACTAGTAGCCCATAATTGTAACTTGTTTATGTAATCTTTCACAAGACGATATCTACAATGTCTAACGTTTGTATGTTAAAGGTTATAAATTGGAAGGTAATTTTTTGTTTAACACGAATTACACATTGAGGAAACAAAACGCGGGGTTAAATGTATGCAATGTAACAATGTATGATTGCAGCCAGGATGATAAAGTAAATATTGGGCGATCTGTTGGTGGTCAAACGTTTGAACCATTCCGGAGAACTTTACATTTTGTACCCAATTAAATCAGCTAGCTTTACTGAGGTGTAGGTATGAATAGAGTATTTGGTCTTGCCCGTCGTTTACAGAGGCTACCTAGCGTTCCCGTAAATATAAGCTCAATAAAAATAACATCATTTTTATGATGCGGCTCACAGTGGAATAAAATGTTTGTTTGAGGGTCTCGAGATTATTTCACAAATATCGCATTTATTTAGATGGCAATACATAGAAATAATTAGCCCAATGAAATGTTCCTAACTAAATTTTTTTGTGAAATCAACTTAGCGAGAGAAAATGGAATTATTTTAAATGTATAGAACAAATTACAATTTGCTCTGTTTTCCCAAAACATTGGGAGCTGTTGACATGACTTTACCTAAGGCTCATTTTATGAACATTTACCTACAATATTACAGATGGTTAACACATGCCCCTTCTCGTTTTATGGTGCCTTTCACATTAAGCTGGTACTTTTTTCATAAAATACATTGAGAATTTATAGTACGTTCCACAATTAGGGATGTAATATTACGTATTATGGAAATGAAATAGTAATATTTATAAAATATAACTTTCATAAAATTCAGAACTATATTGTTTACTCGTTAAAAAGGCTGTTTAATAGATGGAGGATCTTTTACAAAAATAATATTTAGTGGAAGATTTTTCGCGTTGTGATTTATTATAAAGGGGAAATTTGAAAATAATGTACGAGACAAATAAAACTATACTCAGATTCTCTAGAAGTATTTAGAGCTATTAAATCTGCTTTACTTGAAGTTCATTTTATGGGTATTTAACTACAATAGTGTACTTACACAAAGTGTGTATTTGTCTGATATATTTCATAAAAAAATTATAAATTTTCTGGTAAATCCTAAAGTGAGTTTATATTACGTACTTTGTGAATTTAATGGAAAATTTGTTAAGTACAATGTGTTATTTTTCATTTTCAATGAAATCATTTTCAAATTAGTTTATACTTAAAAAATATTAATACTATCAGTGAAAATCATTACTCTATACATTATATAACGTAAATTCTCCGTGTGATTTTCAAAAAAGCTACTATTTTCAGTGTCATAGTTCAGATAAACAGCACATAAGATCTTGTATTTTATATACCCCATAACATAAAGCTTCTTCAAAAGCTCCCAAGACTTAAGAGAAACTGGGCGTGTTTTTCTTTGTTTTAAAGCATGTTTTCGAACATTCCATTGTTGATTGAGCAATTTTACGTGACGCTTATCTTAGATCTTTTGATAGTCATCAAAATAAATGTAGTTTTTGACCAAAAAAAATCCTCTCAATTAAACAGCCGTTTAGATCCACTTTTTACGCAGTTTGTCAATATGCTATGTGGCGTCGTGCATTTAACAATATACAACATTTCAACAATACTCCAACAATAATAATTAAAACATTTTCAATTATATATATATATATATATATATATATATATATATATATATATATATATATATATATATATATATATATATATATATATGTATAGACAAACATGTAATAAAGTCGTAAATGAGCCGTGTCTGTACATTAAACATTTTTCGGAAAAAACAATTTATACACCTTGTAATTATGTTACAGAGGCCAAAAATTGTTTTTAGAATTTTTGTCTGTTTATGCGCGCTAATCTTAAAAACGGCTGAACCGTTTTAAACGCAGTTTTTATTAATGTATTGTGGCTTCCCGTAATATTTAGTCTTTTTTTCGTTCAAATCGGTTCACAAACGAAAAGTTATATTGATTTTAATAATACGTACTATTCTAGAAACGCGCTTCGGTAGATTTAGCGGAAACTTTTGTTAACTGTAGTTTGTAAAGCCATGATTGGAAATATACTTGATTTTTGAAGTATAGACGTATCCAATTTATGTTGAAAGAAAAAAAAGTCAGAGTTCAGAGAGAAGAAAAAAAAATGACAATGATAATTGTATATGTAATTTTGAATAAATCCTATAGCAGATAATAGTTTGTACCATTGTATGTTCCCATATTAGAATTTGCTTGAATTTTTTGCTTATGGGACACGTAAACTTAACAACTATATATAATTTAGGCAATAAATATCTTCAGAATTCATAAACACGATGTATGTAACGCTTAATTCAATATGTAAATAGAAACCGTTTACCCAAACAATATATGCAGTTAAATAAATAACAAAAACATTGATGAAGTCAACGTCTGTTTCTGGTTATTAAAATTAAGTCACGGAGAATCTTGGGTCTCTCCAGTGGAGTCGTTTGTGAAGTGCATCGTTGCACATCGCATTTACAATAGTCGGTTTAATCAGAATCAACAGCAATGATGTATATTGGGTTGAATATATTATGAGGATAGGAAAGTAGGATGAGCGACATGGGCAGCATTATTTCTATGTTCTTTACGTAGAAATAATTCTAATTTCGTAAGGGTAAAATATTAGTGAAAAATTTAACAAGAAACTATGTATCATTAAATGTTTTCATATAATTATGGGTGAAGGATAACCTCGTACTATGGGTTCTGTTTCTACCTAAGAATTGTTTTTTTTAATTGACGAAATAAAAAAAAATAAAATAATCCGACTGAATTCGAAATATTCAAAGAATCATTTCTCTGAATTAAATCTCAATCTAGACATTATTAATTAAAATATTTTAATTTCAAAAAGTCTCACTCTAAACATTGACATGAGTTCTATTATGCGTCAGTGTAAGTTATATCAGTATTTTATAATAAAAAAAATCAGGTGAATTTAAGCTTGCCTGTGTATTATGTAAAACATTAGATAAATTGAACAATCGAGTTCCAGAAAAATATGACTAAATCTCTTCCAACTACGTATCGGTGTCACTAAAATGTGTAGTTTTGTACAAATTATTTGAAGAGTAAAAACTTATCTAATTTGTTAAGTCTTCACACGGTTTTAGTGTTATTTTTTTGAGTATTTGACTTAAAATCTAAAGGTTCCAGAATTTGCGTTCCTATACTCCGTCCATTTTTCCACCTATTAGTTACAGTCTTGTTACAATTGTATACCCGAATAATGTTTTAATACACATAAATAAGAAATGTGTGTAAAACGTATTTCAAATAATGTTATTAAGTTAATGAATTCTAAAGGAACCGGGTTCTTAGTTCATTTCATGCACAAATTTTTAATTTTACAAAGCAAATATAATATTTCGAATCCACTAAAACAGATAAATTAAAAACTAACCGAATATTTGAGAGAAACTAAATGTAACACCAATCTATTGCAAATCAAAACCATAACTTAATTTAGTCCAGTCCAATCCAAACTTCATACAAATATTTTTTCCGGAAATAAGTATGCAGAAAGAATCCCAATGAAATTAAGATTAATTTAATTTAAATTAAATTTTTTCTTAAATAAACCCAACATGATTGACGTTTAACCGTAGGTATGATAAAACAAAAAAATACATTTTTTAAATAAATTTTGAAATTTGTTTTAATATTTATTACTTTTATTAAAACTGCCATGTATTTACTTCTATGAATGCCCTTAATGTTATACTTTCAAGCTTTAATTATCCATTGGCGGAACTAAATTCTAAATATCCTATTAATTATCGAAACCTTGATATTAATAATATATTATAAAGTTAATTTTCTGTTATCTTTTGCGAGCCTCACTCAGTTCCATAACTTTTTACATATGGTATTTACTCTGACATTCTTAAACTATATTCTTTAGTCCAGGCACGCGATGCTCCAGAACTACTAGGCCACCGAAAATATATACGTAAGTAATTATTGCACAAATTTATTACCTACACAATCATGGTCATTAGAATTATAACTAGTCTTATAATTAACGGACGTGTTGTATATTTTAATATTTCCCTGAAGTCTAGCACGGTAATAACGTAATCTTAAAATTTTAAATACGAATAGTGTCAGCCCTATCGACAAACATACTTGTTCCTCTTGGCAAAATTTATTTTCTAGTTTTCTGATATCCCTATAATTTTTGGAAACACGATTATTTGTTACGGTGAAGATTTTTCCGCTTAGCCACGCAACTATGTAAATTGTTTGGGCAATTCCCTTTTATTTTTGGAAATCATCCCAATCAGATTCAACTTATGTTCTGACTCAAATTTATTTAATAATGGAATATTAGTGAAGAAATTTACAAGTAATGTTACGGCCATTATTTTGAATATTTTCACTCAGTCGCAAAACAAATGTCACAGACGAATTACCAATTAAGGGAACCGTCAAGGCATAAATTTTTATAACATATTTATTAGTTTTCCAGGGCATGTCCTGTATAGAGTTACAACGACCTATGAAAGCCTCTAATTTTTCATCAATTTTAACAAATTTTTTGAAAGTTGCCATAATTTCTTCACAAAATTCTCTAATAGGAGGTAGTTTATCTACAGGAAGCTTTAATGCTTATTATTATAATTATATGCTTGTTATTATAATTTATTTGAATGGAATACCAAAAAACCATATGCTTATTATTATAATATATTTGAATGGAATATATGTTTAAATATTAATTAGAGTTAAATTTTGATGGTACTTATTATCTGATATTTTGATTTCTCAAATTGTATATTTATGTTACAATACATGTGTTTTGGTCTCACACATGTATATCGGTTTAATTGAATTATTTTATTTTGAAAATTAAATGAATTTATTTGTAGATACTATAGGTATCATGGCTCATACGGGTGTTGCAATATAGCTTGAAGCAAGGGAAATCCCTTTTTCCAATAAAAAGATTTTAAAATAAATATTTACTAAAACTTTTGTCAAAAATAAATGTGACTAAAACCATTATACATTCTACCTTCTTAAATAGTCTTTGATTACTTTGAAGTATTTTGTGTTCGTTGTTTAATTCTTAAATGCCTATTTCATAATGAAACATTTGTTAAAATTTTAATTTTCATTGCCAATACGCTAATAATATTGTTATATTTTCGTAAATGGAAACTAATCAACATTTTTTTAATTGGGCACATATAAATAAATAGTATTGAACCAAAACATGAATATGATTTGCAAACCGAGAATGACACGTACAATGTAAACAAAAATTCTGTATATTTATTTACCCTCTTCGCTGACTTATTACTAAATATAGTAGGTATATATAGCAAACTTTTATTCACAAGTTACCCTTATATTGCTGCTTTCTCAGTATCTGTGAAAATGAGAAATAGGTTTAAATATATTCATATAATCACTGACATGGTTCAATTAATTATGAAACGCGTGCGCTTATATCGTTCAACAATCGTTATGAAAAATTTGTGGAAAAATATGATATTTTAATTTTTAGTAATTGCAAAAGCATGTGCAATAATATAATGGTAATAACATATTACAACGGTTCAAACACTTGAAAAAATTATTATTTAAATACTGATTTTTATTTAAAATCTATATATCCTTAAAGCAAACAATAGCAACATCCTTCCGTGTGTAACATAAAGGAATTTACGTTGCTGTCTCACACAAGACAAAAACATATAAATGCAATTGATGTAACGATATTACACATCTCTCGGAAAGTACCTTCTTAAACCATCGTAATGTTCATTGTGTGATACTTATACGAGAGGAAGAGGGGTGCTGAAAAACGTTAAGGATTGACGTATCCCATTTTCGCATAATTTCCTCGTCGATAAGAGCGTTACATTCGCTTTTTCAAAGACTCTACGCCGCTACTGATTGTATATAGTATGTTCGTTTTCAAATTGAATCATTTACGCTTATTTAGCTTTTTTGATATAATTCTATCGGCCGTAGGTAGTTCAGTAATTATGCTTAAATCGCGCTTTAAAAACATTTAATAAAGTTCGCATTTTTCCTTTTTTAAAAGTCGTTTCATCAAAGTAAATTGTAGCTACACCCATGTATCAATTCGTGAAGTGAAATTTCTTATATTTAATTATAATAATCAATTTTATCAGTTACTACCAACGTACATATTATTTTTTTTAACAACTGTATATTGTTGAAAGCATAAATTGACGTTGTATTAGGAAATTTAAAATTAAGTCTGTCTTAAAATTGAACAACAAATATAATGTAAGAAAATTTAAACAACTATTTACTATAAAGAATGTGAAAAGGTATAACTGTATATAATCACGGTTCGTATTTTTTGGTTGTGTTTGGTATGTTTTAATGAAATCAATTAAAACAAACACTTACCTAGACAAATTATAATTGTAGAACCACAATTTTTTTGCCGATTTATCTAGCGTAATTTAAATTTAATATCAAACACTTGAATTCTACGTCGGTTTTATAGTACAGTAGCTCAAAAGAAAAATAGAACTGATATAATTTTATTCAGTTATCTCTCCGCATGCTGTTCTATCTGTCTGTTCTTCTATCCCAGTAATTTTTCTCGGAAAACATCTAGCACAGGAACTTGAAAAATTGTACCATAGTAAATTTCATTATAGAACAAAAACACTCATGTCAACATTTTTCGGAGTATCTTTTGCAAGTTTCATCAGTCTCAGCTATTGACAAAATAATCTTTATATGCGATGCATATTTGTAATTTCATTTTTACGAGAGTGGTTGAATTGTTTTTAAAACAATTTTAAATATATTTCTTGGTCCCAATTCAATTCATTTAAATGTGTGAGATAAGATTACACAAAGTATACTCTGATTTCACAAAATTGACTAAATATTCTTAAACTGATTTGCTGCCTGCTCAAATGCAGGTCTTCCTCTAGCCTCAGTTGAAAAACTGATTTTGTTTGAATATTTCAACGTGTTTTCCAACGATAAATTGTACATTCTGTAAAACTTTAAATACATAGTTTTGTCATTGTATGTTAAAGTTTAATAGATGTATTGGAATATTAATGCACCTAGAAACGTAATGCAAAACAAATAAAAATCGTCAAAATTTATTTCAGAGGGATCGAGTAAATTTTTTCGTCATTACTTATTATAGTGAATTTTTTTTTATTTTCCTTATTACATAACATAATCTGTAATATAGGATTTAATTATTTCAAAAGCCACTATTTTTAAGAATGTCCACGATTTAGGAATTATTGTTATATTTTTCGTAATAGTTTTTCCACTAATGAATTAGAAATCGCCTGAAACCTATTTTTCATAACATAATGGTATTTAATTAATTGAATTACCAATATTTTTAAGTGTCCAGAATGTAGGAATTACTGTTACATTTTACATATTAATTTTTGAAGTAATTTAAAAATAAAGAAATCCCATATTATGTATTTCAAATAACCTTAGGAAAATATTGAGTTATTTGGAAGTAACTCGCACTACTACTTTTACCCCGTATAAACTTAAGTGTATTTGAAAGCAAAGTATAGTTAACATTCAGGTATTCAGTGTTTCCATTAAATACAATAGATATTAATATTATTTTCAATATATAAATATATTGCCTAGTATATTTTTGGAGACAATAAATATTTGTGTGTATTTTATTGCAAAGATATTTATATTGTATATTTCGCCATCTGTTGACAATCTGTTCAACTAAGTCACAGTCGCTCAAACAATAATTATTTAAAACAGTGCCATCTCTTTACAGTCTCTAACTAACTTGCACGAAAATTTTTTTGATAATAATTATTATAAAGAAACACTACCCGTGCGAAGTCTTCGCATTATTTATTCCATTATGAAGCTCAGATGACAGATCAAACAAATATTTTACTAAAATTGACATATAGAGGCGCAAGTATCAAAAGCATTGAGCTAAAGCGCCACTTTATTTACACGTGAGTGGATTTGAAATTAAACAAAAATTTTACCGACCGTCAATCATATTGACGTTGAGCCGTTAGATGGCAGCATTGCTGTTTTGCGTATATAATTTTAATAATTAATTAATTTGCAAAAACAATAGCAATAATACATTTTATAATTGTGGATGCCGGTAGAGCAAGAAATTATCTATAAAATGATATATAATTTATGTGGATTAGTTGTGAGGTTTTTTCTAAAAAGGGAGAGTAACATCTTAACCTTAGCGTATTAATATATATGATGATGATGATGATGATGATTCATTCGTTGACGCTCATTGCCACAAAAAAAGTTCAATCAAATTAAATCAAAATTAAGCATGAGGTCAAAAGCTAAAAAGAGCAAAGTTTTATTTAACAGAACCTTTTTTCCGCATGGATAGTTACACATGGCTTTCCCACGAGTTCGTGGATTCAATAACATTTGTGTTTATGTTACATGTAACCAAAGTAAAGAATGACTACTTTATAATTTCACAATTGTTTCAAACAAATTTTGTATGATTAAAAGTTTAAAAAAAATTATATTCGAAACGGCTTTCAATGTATTACAATTAAACATGTTGTACAAAATCATAAGATTTTCTTACAATGATACACTTATTACTTTGCAAAGGAAAATGCATTTCGCTTACTTATTTTTACATTATATTACTAGTAAATTTTACAAGAAAAAGTTATTTTCGCTGTTCATTTGCACGAATTTTCTATAACCTTTTTACAGATAAAATTACAGGCAACGAGCTTATCGACTATCATCCGTAAAGTAAATGAGCTTAACTAATTTTAAACATTTTTAAATTTAACCTTATATATTACCACCTTCAATACTTTTTACGATTTTAAAATAGCAGTTTAGTTGGAAGAGGATGGTGACACATAAATATAAACAAAATGACCATTTAAAGCAAAATATTTTGTAAATAGATCGCTGTATGGAAGAACTATTTAACTTATATCTTCAATATTTTTGAAGAAGATATATAATTATACCCTAAACAATAAGGTTTCTAGTTTAGAAACGGATCTTTGAAAACAGGGGTGAGTGAATTTTAGTAAAATTTACCAAAATTTAGCAAGTACGATATTCGATTATTATTTAAATAAGATTATTAAAATAAGATACTTCGATTTTCTTCGATATTCACATTTTTACACCGATAAATATATAAAATGCAAATATGCCATGCATAATAAATTTGCATAGATATATTGTGCAAATATGCAATGCCATACATGGCGATAAACAATATTAATATTAAACGTTTGTAAATGTGTCCATAAAAACAATGGTTTTTTTTGAAAAATAAAAAAGACAGAACCGACTTCCTTAATGTTTAAAAAGTGATATTGAATCAACTCCAGTTTATATTTCGGCATAGCACCAATCACTATCGCCTAAGGTTGATCAATTGCTGTTATTTTGGTATATTTTTAAACCTATATATTATATGAATATTTGAAACTTTAAGCTACACTAATATTTTGTCGATTTCAGGTCTTACGAAATTTAATTACGTCAACTACATTGGCATTTAAGAACACTGCGAACATAATAATGACGAATTAATTTCACCTCGAACCATTTTTAACCCACTTCAAAAAAGGAGGAAATACTCAATTCGTCGAAATCTTTTTTTTCACATATACTCAGCAATAATTCTTACTTATTGTAGATAACCAATTTTAGACAAAGAGAAAATTATCTATATACCAGCTTTAGTCAATGACTTTAAATAATTATGTAATATTCTAAAAAAAAATTAATATAACTGGCATTATTAATCACTAAAAATCCTAACATTATTAAAGAAAACTAACATTATAAATAAATAAAAAATAATTTAATGTAACTAATATTATTATTAATTAAAAATGATTATTATTATTATTCACTAAAAATTTTAAAACAAAACATCTTTTATAAAACCAACTTCAAAAAAGTAGGAACCTACTTATTTGCATATTTTACTTATTTTTGTATTTTGCGCCAGCACCGCCAATACACTTAAAGAAATGTAAAATTTTGTATTATTAATACTTAGGAATTTATTTCGTATTGCGAGTAGATTAGTCGTTGAGGTTTTCAATATACATTAAATATTAATTTAAATTATAAATTTGCTTAAGGAGGCCGATAGTGCTGGCACCGAGTTCAAAAACTATTACCTTAGATATTTATTGCGAATAAGTGGATACCTATTTTCACTTAATTATTTTTTACGTTTTAGCACCTACTTTTTTGAAGCTGGTTTTTAAGATGTTTTATTACGCAAATGATATTGATTCTATCATTTATATGCCGTGACGTGAGGAGAACGTCAATATTTTTTCATGAATTATATCGCTATATATTTTCATATTTTGTTCTCACACCTAATTTTATAAAATAATTACACTGTTTCATCACATAAATTATTCTCATTTTATTATGACGATAAGTTACCAAATACTTACTGTATACTTAATAGCCTTGTTAAGTTCACATTTTTTATCCTCGGTACGTTCTTTCTCTTCTAACGATCACGATCGTGTTAATAAATATTTCACATAATTCTTATATGTCATATGATTTTCTTTTAAGTTGTTCTCTTAAATACATTTTTTTTATTACATAGATAAATAAAACAATGTCAAAATTATTTTATTTCCAAACATCGAAGTGATTTCTCTAGATTTCCATAGATTTTTTACCAATCAACGAGCTACTTCAGTGGACTTCACCATGGCCATTCGACCTGCTTGATCTCTCTTCGTCTATCTATATACAGTTTTCTCAGTGTCTCGTCGTACATCAACCGCAATTAGATCGTCTCAACCAATTATTCAAACCTTTCGTCTGTTCTCATCTAACACTAGTGAATCGTTCAATTTAATTGAGTATGATTCTGTAGCATTATTTTTAAGTATAAAATAAATAATGAAGTTGTTATTGTCTTTTTTTAATTATAACAAAATTTAACGGTGTAATTCTCTTTATGCTTTGTACGCGTTATGTGGGAGAAATAAAGTGATTCGAAATAAAAGAAAACCTGAATTCTATTCTGGTACTATTAGACAGACAATTGTTATCATAAACTTTTATTTTTAATAAATGCCGTTAAATACCACTTAGATTTCTCAATGATTAGCAAAAGGTATCAATATCATCATTATGCAGTCGACTTTGTCGATACTGAACAAACATATGGAATCAATGTACGTAATACACGAATTCAAGAGAATTTTTGTGATTAACATTTTTGATCTACTACAATCAAACAACGGCTGTAAATGTGACAAATCTCTTAAGTGTACATGAAAGAAATTATTCTAACAAACAAATATTTTATATTGTGTCAGTCTATCGCTACAAAAAAATATAATATTAATTTTTATTATATTTATTTATAATAAAGAAAGATATTTCATTATAATAAAGAATAGAAACATTGGAACACGTATAAGTGCCAAAGGTATATTATTTTGTGTTATAAACACAATCGTTGTTTATCGAAAAAATTAATAACTTTTCTAGAGAGAGAGAGGGAGTTTATGTGGTAACATTTTTCGGCCCCTGGTTTGTGAACACAAAATTTCGCACATTTTTTTATTACTTTTAATTAAATTATCTCAAACTTCCAGATATTATTTTCTCAAAGGACAAATGTAGTAATTACTATGTTTAAATTAGGATATTTCCATAAATGCTTGAGACAAGAAAATAAATATACACGGAATTCACGACTGAATATGTAAATTTTTTAATGAATTTTTTATCATATCTGAAACTAAATTGGAATAAATCCTTAAGTATCGAAGAACATACATTTTTATCAAAGAATATGTTTTTTTCTATGCTCTGTTATAAGAATATATTTTTTTCCATATTTTTTTATATTGGTTTTGAAAAAAAAAATTAAATAAGCAAGATTTCTTTCATTTTTTTTCGTTCCAATTAATAGTGTTACTGTGCTGTATATATATATATATATAAACTAATTCATTCTTACTTCAAAAAATGGAAGAATCCGTTTAGTATATATGAACACAACACAGATTTCATTTAAAATTTATTATAATAAGTTAATTTTTAATTTTTCCATTTAAAGTGCGTATAACTAGGTATGGTTGATATTGACGAAATTGTTACTAAACTATATTTAAATAAATAACCAAAAAAATAAAGAATAACGAAGTCAAGAAGGTTACGCGATTTTCGCTATATTTGACATATTATATAATTATTTGCCTAATTGGAAAAAATATGAAAATTACTCATAAATATACAATTTTAAGTTTGAGTAACTCAGTAACCACGAAATGTTGGTTATGAAATTACTGGTTCGTTTTGCAATTAGCATGCGATAATGAAAATTAAGTATCTTAACTGCATATACTACTTGTTACAAGAATTTTGTAAGTGATAACGTAATATATTATGTTTGCGACATGTAATTTGTTTTATTTGAAATTCAATTAGGGTCTATACTGTTTGTTTTTGTTCAGATACCATTTTTGACGTGAATGCATGTTTAATGTTTGTTAAGAAATAATCGATAAATAAATATAAGTTGCAAATTAATTAAAATATTAAAATTTTTTTTAATTTCATTATTCTATTCACGATTGACATTTTTACCAAAATAACTGCGACCCTTCTCCAGCACCTTCCTCCTTTATATAATAGTAATTCAATTTACGGCTTATAATGGACGTTATTCCTATTGTATACAATTTCTAAGACAAATAGGCTGCCAATTTCATTTTTCTTCATTACTAGTTTATGTTATATACAAAGCTAATCAATAATAATTAAGGAACATTTAAAATCAAGTGATATTTTCTTAAGTTTATTATCTTAAAATTAAAAGAAATGAGCAATTATGACTTTTTTCGTTTTATCTGCATGTGTTTTGTTGCATAAATCCTTACTTAAAAATAATTTCAATCAAGTTTAAATACGTATTCCCTTTATTCTATTACTGTTCTCGTTTTTATAAGCTCGTTTTTATCTGGCTAATTTAAGCTCAAAATACTTTTCAAGTTTCATCAGCTTCATCTCCGCAGATTTAATTTGCGTTTTACGCACTTCAGCTACTTTAATTAATACATTTTTCACGCTGTTGAACAAAATATTCATCGGATTTCAAGGGAGATAAATTATATAAAATATTTTATTCACGCTCGGGTATTTTTGTTTATCGTTCTTTTCTTAATATTTTTTTCAATGGACGACGAAAAATATATTCTCAACGTCCTGCTGCCATTTGAATAAATTAGACAGTGAAACTAAAATTATCAACGCGATTAATGCTATCAGTGATTTTAGCTGTATTCAAGTTCAAGAAATCACCCATATTTCAAATGTTATTGATTTATTTGAGTATTAGCTGTATTATGTTGTCCTGAAACTTCTGTTTTTATTTAGGTTTCATATTTATGCAATTTGCACTATCGGTTACGGTAAATTTTCAGTTAATCATTCTTTCTAATCAATGTGTTTAATCCACTATATTATTTAAGCAAACTTAATAACTAAGGGTACTTATTAAATTGATTGATTTGAAAAAGTTAGCTTTAATTTTAGTTACACCGTAAATAAAGAAATAATAAGGCTGGGCTATTAATATTCCCATAATTAATAAAATCTATGCAAAAATGTGCTTCACTCACTATTTAAACAAAATTATTGAAAACTCGTTTGTTTTGCAAACAACATTGGTATAATGAAGGTATATATATATCTCATCTTATTACTTAGAATCTTATTTTGAGAAAAAATTTTTAAAAAATGTCTCCGACTTTTTAACAGCCTATATAAAGGCGTTTGACATGGTATTAAAAGAGCATTGAAAGTTTCGCAAAATAGTACATATTAAAAAGGTAAATTCACTACAAGGACGAGTATTTCTCTTCCTTCATGAATTAGGTTTAGAGCGAAAAGCGAGTGAGCGTTTGTTTAAAAAATTCAAAGAAATTTTGAACCTTTTGTCCTCCTATATTAAAAAACTTACTAAATTTATCCCTATTAAGATTAATTATGCTTAACTCATGCTCTTGTATTGCAAAGAAAATCTTCATACTTTAGAAAGGAAGTGGAAATATTGTGTGGCTACCATGAGAACTAAATACCATTCAACTAAAGAAGAGGACCGATGATTCTGTGGATAATTATATATATTTATATATATATATATATATATATATACATATATATATATATATATATATATATATGTATACATAGATATATATATATATATATATATATATATATATATATATAAATAATGTTAAAGTTATAAGTATTAAATTTTTCAATTAATATGTGCATACATGTGGGCGATAAATGATAAATGACGCTAGTACTTATGGTATTAAATACATATTGGGCATAAAGGAAATTTTTGAACTCAAACCGTTGATTTAATAATTATGTCCTTTTACACATTTTTACAATTACACAGAAAAAACACATCGCACGGCTTTGAGAATTCAAACTCAACTTAGTCGTAGCTCCTCTGGTGTCGGAAAACTTGAACCAAAACATACGAAGTAGATATTTTGATGAAATCTATACCTCCTAAAGAAGACCGTCAGTGTAATTTTTTTTAATTTATCTGAATACAGAACAAAAAACAATCTTTATTGCTAAAGATGCGAGATTTCTTTGTGCTTCAGCCCAGAGTAGGTTATTTTGAAATATAAGCGTAACCATTATCTCCTGATACTAAATATTTTAATTCTTTGATATTTTAATTCATGATAATTATGCTATTTTAAGAATAAAGTTACACTTTTCTTAGTTTTTCAACACAAAGTTTGAATTTCAGTACAACTTATTAAATTTAATGGAACAATAATATTTTAGTGCAGTAAAAGTTCTTGTAATTAGTTTCTGATCGTTATGTACTTTAATTCTTATGATTTTAAATTTAATTTTTTTTCATTTATCATATCCTAAGCATAATCCACTATTCCCTGTATAGTATTCAGGATAAGTAAAATTGTCGCCTGGTAGTTTTTTTTTTATCAAAACTCCTAAAATATAATTTTTAAAAGTAAACAAACTATTTTCTAAATTACGGCATCATATAATGGATATCACCAATGAGAGCAAATAACAGACGATTATCATAGTCGATGTAGCTGACTCTTTTAAATTTTTGACTTTATGTTTAAAAAACAAACAAACAGTGAAACAACTTTTTCTGTTACAAACTGGAGATTTAGCAAGCAAAATGTATTTAAATTGAGAAATTATGGTAAGGGTATATTTCTTTTTCTGCCACATATTGTATCGATAATGTCGAGCTGATAACTAAAATTCGTACTTGTATAAACTTACATTTTGTGATTTTCGGAAAGCTTCAAAAAAAAATCACTACATTTTCTCTTACCAAATCGTCTTTTTAAATAAAAGTATATAATAATACTAGTAAATACGTATATTCTTAAAATATTAAATATTTCTAATAATTTGCTTAGAGTATTATGATCCAGTTAATAAAAAAAAATGTTATTTTGTAATTTTTAACTGATCTAACAAATATCTTGACTAAAATTGATTTTCATATAATTTTAGATACAATATTAATACTTGATTAAAACTGAGGTATAAAACGATCTTATTTTTCTGGTTTTTCCTTCCATTCTCAACTAAAATTAATCCGTGATAAAAAATAATTGCAAGATAGAAAAATGGCTGTTTTGAAATTTCCATAATAAATTAATTTCTTTTCCATATTTTTAAGACCGAATCTGTTAAAACTTTTACCCTGACATTAAAAAGTAAAGAAATGTTTACGCCCTGTACCTTAAATATTGAGAATTATTTGTATCTGTATGTAGAATATAAATTCATTTTTTCAGAATTCCTCTGACTCCCTCTGACTATGTAAATCAAGGAGTTAAATTGTATATATATTTTTCAAATGCAGATTCTAACACCTTAAAATACTTTCGACGTCTGGACCCCGCATTTTAATATTTTGTTGAAAAGTGTGTTGAAATCGGTTGTAATAACCGCTTAATCCTTAAACAAAGATAAATTGTTACACGTTTCATTTTTATTCAGCAATTAAATCTTGCAGTAATTATTTAGTACCAGTAGAATTGTAAAAGGTTACAAAAAAAGATATGTTTGCTTAAAAAAGTTAGGTGCGCTTAAGAAAATAAGAATTTGAGTCTGTATTGAATTTTTTATATATATATATATATATATATACATATATATAGATATATATATATATATATATATATATATATATATATATATATATTTATATATATACATATTTACACATACATATTAATAATGTTATTATTAGGCGTGATAATAGATTTTAAATGTTCAATATAACCTTTAAAACGAATTTTTAAATAAATGTTTCTGACAGATAAGTAATTAATATTTCATCGAAATTTGCCTGCTATTAATTTAAATTACTTTCGTTTTTCCAATTGTGGCGTGTAATTTTTAATATGATTTTTACTATATTAAAAATCCTAGAATGTATAAAGTGAAAAACCAATGCCATTGCTATATATTTAAATACCGAAATTTAACTTTATAAGTTGAAATTTTAAACATAAATAAATAATGACTATCGAGATTTAACATTAAAACGAATTTTTTGTCACATTCACTTTAGGACACCTAGAGGACAAAAAATACTTTTCTAAATGTTTTACATCTAAACTTGGCTATTGAATCTTTTCCAAAGGAGTTAAGTACCGAAAATTATTTTTTTTTCATTTTCTCGGTCAGAACCACGTTACAGTATTACTACTATTTGATGTGCCATTAAGTACATTTCTGGTTATTATTTTTCAAATATTTTCCAGTGTTGACTGTCGAGATCTTAGGCTATTAGAAGAGAATATGCAATCTTTATTGCTTTTATAAAATTTGTGTGATTGTTTCAGATCCATAGTTCAATTGTAAATCGTAAAATGATAACATATTAAATTCCATCGTAGTTTCATTACCTGCAAAGGCTAAGTGTAGCTTAACACCGCTTTGAATTTAAAAACAATCTGCGTTGTCATATATTACTATAATTTATAACTAAAGCTATGCACAAATAGGAGAATAAAAAACGCAAGAAGAGGCAGAAAAACTCTCTAGAAAACCTATTTTAAAAAAGGAAATAGTTTTATGTTTAAATGCTAAGTATTCTACGCGACAGTTGGCGATTTAATATGCGTTCGTGCGTAAAAGCACGCATGCATTTTTGTGTGAACGCTGTTTCCATTACGCAAATAAATACGTGCGGTGTTACTTTACATTACTCAAAAAAATGATGAAGTAAATTCTTCAGTCGTTCGAGTGTTGCAAAAAAAATGAGTTAGCCGTAACTTATTTTTCAATGTTTTCTGATACAGAAGTTAATCGAAATAATCCGAATCTTATTTTTGATACCTGACAATGGTAACAACTCTTATCTTATTACAGTCGATCCGTGTTATAAATGAAATGCTTTATTAACACGAATTTACTAATGTCAAATATGCTCCTTATATATTTAGAAAATATTTAAGTCCTTTTAAATTTATAATTAACACAACATATTAAAGCAGAATTAAATCAAAATAAAAATATTAAATAATCCTATTGTTGCCGATTTGACAGCATAAAAGAGTTTTCCTAATTTCTTTTTGGCGAAATGCAAAAAGATTTTAAATAACCGATAAAAACTAATGTAGACGATATTTTTAAGTTTAATAATTAATTAATTTGTTATATAATATTTCATTCTTAAATTTGTTGAATGTTTTGTATGTATTTTTCAAACTTTTTTATCCAATTATTACAATATTTACATGTTATATGAGTTTAAGTACCTTTAAAGGTTTTTCTGTTAAAAAAGGCTTTATGATGCTCTAATTTATAACTTTATTAGAAAATTTAATAATATGTTGACTAGAGTTGACATTTCATCCTTAAATTTATTGAGTGTTTCACACATTTAAAAGAAACTTTTAGAAATTTTATATTGAGTTTCAACTCAAATGTAGTTTCAAATGATGACCACCACCTGATAATGAAGCTGAAATGTGGCAACAGAACTTCTCAATTCTCAATAATAGATTCATCGAGTTTGAGCTCGTTTGAATTATCTTGATAGATCTTTCAGTAATAAGTGGCGACCAAGGTCTGATAATGAAGCCAGAAGATAGTAAAAGGAACCCTTCCATACCGAAGTATGTTCATCATATTTGTACTCTTTAGATGTGGAAGGAAACGAATACAGATCAGAATCTGATAACGGTGTCAAAAACAGGTTATTGAAACTTCTTAGGGGTTACAAATAAAATTACTAAATTTGAGCCAAATTAAGTGTCTCAATGTACGAAAGAAAGCGACAAAGTTAATTGGTAGATGAATACATGAAGATAAATTCAAAGGCATGCGTCAACTAAGATATAAGTAGACAGGAAGGTAAATAAATAATTATGTAGAGATATATAGAAAGGCATAAAGTAACTGGGAAATTAAGTACGTGACTGTATGCTAGTATACTACATATAAAAGCGTGAAGCAATTATGATATTGATTAATTAGGTAGGTACATAAACATATACATACAACTTCATGAAGCATTAACTATGGTGAAATTACAGGAGAAATATTATTAATGTAGCCTTTATAGACATGTACATATGTATGTAAAGATTTTTTAAGTAGATGCCAATTTGAGTGTGGCGTTTTTATTTTGTGCGTATGTATGGGCATGTACATGAAAGAGAGAGGTATAGACTTGGTACTCCTTAAAATCTCAAAAATACTGATATTTCAAAAATTTATTTATTTTTGGAAATAATATAATTACTCATTGTAGGTTTATATTCAGTAATGTACTGCTTATTCAGTGAATATTTTGGACCGGTTTAAATTTAAAAAGAAAATTAGTTTTTATTGCTCCAATTGAGCAAAAACATTAGGTAGTCACGTTATAGCAATATAATAAATAGTGTGGTTTCCGATATTTCTGCAATCAGATCGAATCATCTTAGGATGCTAATTTAGTGAAATTACAAAACGCAATTTTTCAAATTCGCTTCGTTTTACAATTTTTATTAGAGGACTCGAATATCCTTCGCTGCGAACCCGTCTACCTCATTTATTTGAAATTAATACACCAATACCTCTAGCTCAATATGATATGAAAATTCGGGTGCTAAACCAAATAATACATTTCTATTGAAAATTAATGAAGCAAATATGTCGCCGCCCTGACTGCTAATAACGGAATTACTGTTTGGCGTATCCTTATAACATGAGCTTTGATCTTTGTCGATGAGCAGATCCTAATAGAATTTGTGAAGCTTCTTCCCAACCAAAGGAACATCATTACCTACTTAATCGCTTTCTGCTTGTGATACGTTTTACATGTCACATGCATCAAAAGATATAATATGCATAGGGGCGTTTAGAGATCCGCTTAATTTGAAAATTTTTCAAATCATTTAATTACGACATTTCCAGCTTAATATTGAAAAATATATGTCTGATAATGTACAAATGTATTTCTATACATTTATAATAATTTCCATAGCAGAAGTGAATATGCAATTTTCAAAAATAAAAGTATTTAAATCTGCATTACTGGAGCTTTTATATTAACGAGATTCTTTGTATAAAATGCAGCAATTGAAGTAAGTTTCACTTAGTTAAGAAACAGAAAAAATACTGAAGTGATTTGCAAATATTTACGAAGACTTGATTTAAAAATGTTTAGCTTCTCTGCTGTACGTGGATTACTATTGATAACGGCATATAACCTGACAATTTTCTGCGCTCACGCAATCATAGCCGTTTTCTTTACCACCACTTAGAACCGAATTATATTGGAATTGTTTCCCGCAGTATTCAACTCTCCAATGAGCTGACCACGTTCGCACAAGAGCATAATTCTTTATTTAAGGAGTGAAAATAAATTTGTCGAAATGTGTCATCGTTTTATTTTGTAGTTCTTGTGTACTTTTGCTTTTTCTTGTGTATTTTTGCATTCATATTATTATATATAAAAAAGTTTAAACTTTATTAAATCATAAATTTTCTATCGTTACCAATAAGTAATGCAATGTACATATGTAACCCATTGGAATTGTGATTCTAAGGAAGAAAGTTGTCGAACCTTCTCACACATGTATAATTTGAAGCCAACAATTTGAAATAGGCACTAAAGAATTTTGTAGGATTTTACACACCAAATAGAAAAATGGGACCCTTATAAGATCATTCGCAGTTTTTTTTCAAAAACTATTTAACATAGAAACTTATTTGGCATACTAATATACCATTAACCCTCATATTTTGCAATAACTATTAGTTTAAAATATATTTAAAATAATAGAAGACAAATTAAGTATTCGAATATTTATTTATTTTCTTTAATATGTTACGTTTCGGTTGAAAGGAATATTTAATCAGTTCATGTAGACTTCAAAAATTTTTTTCAGAACTTTAAATGTCATTCTGGTTACATATTTAGAATGTAGCCCCTGCTTGGAATCAAATAATTCGTCAAAATATGTGCAGCAAGACGATAAAAGTCATCCCAATTTCTGTCACGAAGTTATGACTCCATATTTAGATCCTAACCATTACATAGGTAATGGTTAGGATTTAAATATGGAGTCATCAACGGATTCAAACACAAATTTTAATATCAATTTAAAATTTCTCAAAGGCACCTTGTACTCACGTCCATCAAGGTGTTTTTTCAAAATGTATGATGAATGTATATAAAATCATGAAGTATTCTCTATTACACAAAACAGAATTAACAAAGTTTAAACTTAGGTTACATAATGTATCGATAAATATGTGTAATAATAGCTCACTTGTAATGTATCGATAAATGTGTGTGTAAATAAATGCATAAATCTATGCGAAAACTATTTATTACCCACCGCGTCATTGCCATAGGATTTTATCAATAATTTTGCCCTTTATTTTATTTGTTTTAGTACAGAATTTGAAATAGATTATCATTTCTGAATGGACATCAAGTATTAAAAAAAACTTTTGGTTATATTTTTCTTTTCTGTACACCGTTTTCAAATTTATCAAAAACATATAAAAAATAATATTCTTGACACGAAAAAAGGCCTTATCTATAAAATTTCGTATAAATTGTATAACTCAGTAGTTCAAAGGCACAAACCTCTGCCGTCGTCTATGACTGCGTACCGTTATCTATAAATAAAAAATAATACAATACCCGAGAGTATTGTATTGAGCCTCATATTGCGCATGTTAAATAACGTCTTGAAATGACAAAACAGAAATATGTCAAAATGAAACCGACATATCGAAATATCGATAATTTTTGTTTTACGAGGGTAAATCGAATTGATATATTAAAATATATTGACACTTAACAAGTCCAAAATTACCAAGTTCAGTAACTAGGGTTCATTCGGCGAATCAATTTTGCGATTTCTTTCACTCAGAAAAATAAATGCACGTACATATTTCACAGTGAGCGCACTCACGCTTATGGGTGTATGCGCATATGCGTGCACACACGCACAAGCACGCGGAAATATATATTTAATAATATGAGTCATATTTACATGTATGCGCTTATATGTATTTTAACATTATAAACAATAAATTAATATTAATTAATTATTAAACCAAAATAAAGAATAAATTAATTTAATAATCCATTAATATTATTCTAATACATCATTTTTTAAAATATTTAATTACCTTTTCAGTAATAAGTTTGTATACATATTCTTATACATATTCGTACATATTCTTTTTATATACCATTTCTGTTAAGTGAAATCAAAGAAAAATTTTACAAATAATTTACTTGAAATCATTTATACTTATTGGGATATTTGGCGCGTTTCATATGTACGGGAGAAAATATTTATTTGGTCTTATATTCCGAGTTTAAATTTTAAATTTTACTATTAGTAAAATTTTATTTTTTCTAATTACTTTTACTAAATTCGAGCTCTGCATGGTAAAATTGAAAAAATATTTATATTTAAACTTACAATTAATACTAGTAGATAATTCTCATTAAATATATATTTGAAACAATTGTAATTTTATAAGAATTCTAATAATGAATAGGGAATTGATCAACGATCTAATTGCCTAACGAAAATCTCAATCGTTTTATAAACACGACATCTTAAAAAACTAGAGTCAATTTACGCCACTTTTCCTCGGCAATTGGTATCTTCATCTATAAACCGTAGACGTAAATCCGCTCACCCTTGAGCTCGTAATGTAAATATTTAATAAACAAGGATGTGAAAAACGAAGTTAACGTAAACATCAACTTTTGATGAATAAAGCTTAAACTTGCTTATGTAGACATACTGAAATCGACTCCGGCGATACCTGAAAGTTTAACGACGACCCATTGGATGGGCTTTCTTATAAACTCAATATATGATATTATATGAATTTAAAGGGATTATTCAAGCAAATTAAATAATTTCAAAATGTCACTAATAAAATAAAAAGATACGAGAATTATGTCTCTTCTAAAGAAACGTCTAGTTTGTGAACTACAACATTTCTTAGTTCGTAAATTTACTCATTGTTCTCTGTTCAAATCTTTTCCGAATAATTGTTTAGTTTGTTTGGTGAATATTTCAATTAGATTTTGTCCATGTTCATTGACATGAAGAATAATAATTTTATAATTAAATTATTGGTCTTTAAGTTTTTGTGATACGAGTTTCAGGTAATCCACGCAATTTCTCCTTACTAAAAAAAATTATATTTATACTGTGATAGTCCAAATTATATGTATTTACTTCTGTTATCTGTATCTTTTTTCTAATTAACATAAAATATAATTTACGTTTGTATGCGACTGTAATACTCATAATAACTTTAACATATCATTGTGATATATTAAGGAGTTTAGGTTTATATATAATATGTTTATATGTTATGCGTGTAATTGCAAAGCATCTTGTTAATTTTAAAATTGGAACATGTAACAGCAGAATGTAGAAAATAATACACTATATCGAAATCATATTATCGATAACAATTACTGTAAGTGGTCATATATATATATATATATATATATACATATATATTAGTTTTCGGTAAAATAATGTCAACATCAAAGTATGATATGTCCTTCTCTAATATATCACAATGATATGTTAAAATTATTATGAGTGCCACAGTCGCACATAAGCAAAAAATAAATGGTACTTTAATTAGAAAAAGGTTACAGATAAGAGAAGCACATAGATAGCTTGGACTAGCACAGTATAAATATAAAATAATTTTTTTAGTAAGGAAATTTACACGGGTTACACGAAACCCTTATCAGAGAACCTGCATTTGGGAAAACATAATTACATTATTATTATTATTCATATTATTAGTGTATAAAAGAGATAAAATCTAATTAAAATATTAATAGAACAAATTGAAACATTGCTCGGGAAAGGATCTGGACATAGAACAATTGAATTAACATACGAACTATGATAAAGAATACAAATTAGTTGTTTCCTTTATGTATGGATTAGGTTTTGTGAATAATTCATTTACTTTAATAATTACCTGACTCTTGACTTAGTATTAATTAATTTACTTAGGTAAGCACTAGTATCAAAATATAAACAATAAAATGATGTTAAATATAAATCATACCCTCGCCACACTTGACAGCTTATGCGGCAGCCCATCAAATTAATCGCCGTTAAACTTTCAGGTATCGCTGGAGTAGATGACAATAAAACAAAATAAGTTTGTTCAAGCTATATTCATAAAAAGTTGATGTTTACGTTAACTTCGGTTTTTTGCATCCCAGTTCCGGACTGGAGCCCATTAAATATCTACGTTGCGAGCTCAAGTATGAACAGATTTCGTTACGGTTTTTGTAGCCATGAATAAGTGATTGTTGAGGAATAGTGGCTTAAAATGTGAATCCACTTTTTATGATGAATTTATAGTAGATTCAAATTTTCATTAGGCAATAGATCGATGATAAATTATCAATCCGTTAGTAGAGCCTTAATAAAATTTTATTCAGGTTGAATATAAATATTTAACAAGAATTATCTGCCATTTAATAAAGCTTTATTTATACGAGTACATAAATATTTTATACAATTTTACAAGGTAGAGCTAATCGACTTTGAACGTGATGGGTTAGTATTTCTACACTGTGAAAAATAAAGTCATTGCTGCGGTCGGTACCGAAAATATCGTATCATATTATATCACATCATATCTCCAAAATTAAACAACATATCTTGTTTAAACCAGTTTTTGTTGCAAGTTTATTTGAAGTTTTTTTAATTTTTCAGGAAAATTGGCAAATGACTTATATTACTTTCGTAGACTAATTGACAGATATTTCAGGAATGATCTGCCCACCGGATTTCATACCATGATACTGTGAAAGATGGAACATCTTCCACTTTCACGAGCGCTTACATCTGATGTAATGCACCCAAAATAATTAGCGATTTACACACGAAATATAACGTATATTCGGCTTGGAAATATTTAGAATAGTTATCTAGTAAAACCAAAGAAATTCAGAAGACGACCTGATGAGACTTAGCATAGGTTACATGACATATGAAGAAAAAACAATTATTAGACTATATTTGAAATGTAAAGATATTTTCTACTTTGAAAATTTGCCGCTTTTTTTCATACATGCTTTTGAACTGAAATTTCTTCTTAAATACAATACCCCGATTTTCTTTGGATACTTTGTACAAGCCCTTGGCTAAAATATGAAGTTCAGAATTAAGTATACGATCTATAGAGAAGGAGTTATGTCGACTTCACCTTGTGCCCAAAAAGATAATCAGTTCAGGCAAAAAAGCGAGCCCAGTAGTTGACTTTATGTATATTTAAATTAGGAAAAACTTTCATTATCTTTTATTTGTAAAATTTGAGACAAATTAGGATGCATGCAGTATTGACACTAGATTTAGCTTAATCTAGAATGATATAGACGAAAGTGATGAAAAGAAACTGAGTCTCATCATTTACACAACAAACGCCTTAGACTATATACTTGGCGCGGTAGTGGGTAAGTGTACGCGTCGCTTATAAATCCGGAACGGGGCGTAGGGAGTGGGGAGTTTGTTGGGATCAGTCCGAGAAGCCAGAGTGCGCGAATTAGTTTCAACATATCACTGTGACCTGTCGCGTTTTGTTTACTTTATTTCTGCTAAAAATAATATTTACTGATGAAATCGGCAGTTTTTTGTAATCTGGAAAACTTTGTCATTTCAAAATTTTGGAACCAACAACGTTAAGTTAATTTACTTTTTCTTGATAGCATATTATTTTTGATAAAGGAAAATAACATTGAGGGTTATATTCGTTGTTTGAGATTCAGTGAACGTTTGTTTGAATTTTGGCTGCATGCGTAAAGGAAGCGTGGGTAAGCGAGCGAAGGCAAAGCAAGTGTAGGCAACACTTGCCTCGTGTAATTATTTTAGTAATAATATGCTGCTATGATGTTTTATTGTAAAGCTTGTTTTATTTATATTTAATCTTTTTTATATTTGCAGCTATCATCACACCACGCACATAAGTCAGAATCACCTAAACTCGCACCAAGGATACAGCAACAAATAGCTAAGGCTAAATCATTTTAATCATTCAATTAAAAATTATAATCAACTGAAAGGGGCAAAAGCAAGAGAGTAGCTTCAAGTACCATTAAAAAAGCAAGTCTTGTCTGCGACAAGGAACTAAAACTAATATAGCTGCATCATTTATGGGTTGTGCCATTGGAAATTTATTGAAGGAAGGGTATTGCTTTAAGAAAACTTTAAATGATAACCATGGACGAAAAATATTTTGGTCTAACTATAAATAATTAAAAATGCTTGGCATATGGATACGCAATAGCCATCAATATTAATAACCGTTTTGATAAGCCGTCAAAAACAGCCGCCAGCGACTGGATTGAATGTTTTTTAAGACTACATTCTCAATTAGTCCTTCGCCAATCAACAGCAACCAGTCTGGTTAGTGCCAAGAGATTTATTGAAGTTTAAATTGATCGGTTTTATGACAATTTAGAGGAACTAATTTACACGAAAAATTTAAATTCCAACCTTAGTCACATATACAATATTGATGAGATAGGAATAAGCACTGTACACAAAAAAAAAACTCCAAGGATGGTTATAAGAAAAGGAAAAAAGGTGCATCTAAAGTCGTGTCAGCAGAAAGAGGCATCACAGCGAAAGCTATTTGCTGCATGAGTGCCGGTGGCTATTATATTCCTCCAGCATTCATCTATCCTCCCCTTTACCTCGAACGAAATACAAAAGACGTCGAGGCAAAGATTCCATGAAATCACAAATTATAACCTCGAGCCCATATAAAGGGTAAGAGGAAGAAAAGAAGTTACAAGAAGAAGAAAAAGATAAACGCAAGAAAAAATTCTAACATTGTCATCAGTTGCCCCTGCTAAAAAGAATACATTAGTGCCAAAAAAACAAGAAAAGGCAATTTTGTCAAAAAGGAAAGAGAATCTGTCGATATCAAAAGCGGAAAAAAAGAATTATAATTGTAGAAAAACATTAGTTAGATGAACATATAGAGCTGCAAACAGAAGATTGAATCAAATTGATACGGTGCTTGCAAAGAATGGTGGCACGAACAATGCATTTCTTATGAAAGGAGAAGAATTTTTATATTTGATAATTGCATTGACAAGGGTTAAAATGTTCCATAGTCTTGTGCAAAATTTTACTGATCAAACGTTACTGGATCAATACTTCGGTAGAAAATACTTCATTCATACTTAATTCTTAAAGAAAACCAATATATTTTGTATAATAATTTCGGTTTATCTCAAGTTATAAACCTGAATTTCTTGACATATGTGATTGTGATTTCGACGATTTTCAGATTAATATTGATGCTAAAAATATTGCCTACGTTCTGTTTAACAGAAATTTAATTTTGTGATTATTTATTACTTATAAAACTAGGCTTAATCTGACTATGTGTAGAAATTTTCAATTAGAAGGTATTTAAAATATATTTAATCGATCTCACTTTATTTCTAGACGTAATTTTTTTATTATTCACTTTATTTCTGGACATAAATTATTTATTAAATACGAATTGTAATCGTTGAAATAAAAGGAGGTTAATTTTGCTATTTTAAGCAATACGTTTACTTACGCCGAGCGCGTTTACATACCCCAAAGAGACGCGTAGAATTACCCGAAATTCGGGTTAAGTGAACGAATTTCAACTTCGTCTCATTAATCGTTAATTACATATAAAATATTCCAGCTGGTGCTGTAGTTTCCATCGTCTTTTATAATGTAATAAATGTTCTATTTAAAAAACATTTTATTTCCGTGTCTTTTAAAATTAATTATGAGAATAGGGCTGAGGCGTATGAGGCTTTACAGACTACAGTGTGAATACTTGCACCGAATGATTCTATCACAGTTCGGTATTATAACACCATTTATATCAATAAAAATTCAAAGTTTAGGCTAATCAAAGTCCAATAATATGGAAAAAAATAAGAATCTATATTAAATATTAAATATTCACAATAATGTAATTTTTAAAGTAATTGTAAAAATAGGTGACGAACAACCATAAATGAGATCGTCAGATATCAATCTGGATTTATAACTCTAGGATCTCGTTTATGATTGTTCAAAAAACGGTCATACAGTTATATAATGAATAAATGGGCATGCAGTAACAAAAAATGCTATAGAGAGAAATAAAAAATATTGTCATATTAGAAAATCTCGATAATAATTCATCATTATAGCGTCGATAATACATCAACCGGCTGATAAACAAAAATAAAAACATCTTCATACCAGTAAACGATATTTAAAAACCATTATTTTTTATGAACATACGAGGGCTGACAAGATCTTCTGTTAAGACAAAGGGAAATGACGGATATTTTCTAAACTTATTTAATAGTATGTAACCTCCTTAAACCAAAATTAATGTAATGCCCATAACGCATAATAACAGCAAGAAACAGAGCGGGACGGAACGAATTAATGAAATAGTACTATGAATCAAATACAACACACTGTGGCACTTAGAAAATGTACAGGCAACTGCATAGTAATTGTATTAGGGTAGTTCCTTTACACTATAAACAAGTTCATCAATCAATGCCGATAATGCAATAAATTCAAACATAGAAGAACCTCACGGAATTTCATTTTCATTAACCGACACGCCAATACACCGGTCGAACATATATTTACGTGACTTTACTTTTTAGGTAACATGATATCCCTCCACTTAATAAATAACTTCACAAAATACAAGCAATTGGTACTTATACAAATTGCTGTTAGCATTCATAAAGCATAAGCAATAATTCAATTTTTCGTAAGTAAAATTCTAAATATAAGAATTACGGGGTTGCACACTAAATTGAGAAAAGAATTTTAAAAAAGTTTGAACTCTATATAATATCTAAATTCATTCCGATATACTATATACAACGCTAATTATGATTCACCGATTGTGCCGATTCTTTTCATTGTTGCCGAAGAAATAAGAATTCAAAGCAGTACAACAAAAATAAATTAACTCATCCACAATGCAATATGCACTTTTCTCATGCAATAGTGTTTACATTTAACTACAGAATACATATCTACTATTTTACATTTTATATTTGATACATACCTATATATTTACTATTAAAACTATCCACAAGACTTCTGTCACGACTAGTACTTTAGCATAAATCCCTAACAGACTACGCGATAACCATACGGCATGCAACAAGACATTTCAAGTGGTAAATAGTTGTGGAACGCAATGTCGGTACATACGAAAAATCAGCGAGTGGTACAATATAGTATAGTATTTAAAAAACTTTTTAGCATTATAATATGCCTATTTTCTAATAATGTTAGAGAAATAATAGACAAAAACCTAAATGCAAAATCGACAAGAGTGTCCTGCAAACTCTTACGTCAATAACCAATCACTAGAGATAGAACAAGTTTGAAGCCGCTATATTCAGCGTGGTTGACCTAGGATGCTGGTAATCTCCGAAGAAAAATAACATACAAAAATAAATTCATTATAGAAACTGATATCATTTCATACCACTAAATTAATGTATGTATGAAATGGTGATAGAGAATATAAATAGTTAATAAGTACATCTGTACTACTATAGTTTATATCCGTCAACTCACTTTAGTTAATTACATCAAATGAGAAATGTTACATTTGTACTTCATATCTGGCAGAGAAAATTGTCTTTATTAAACAAAGCCATTAACTTTTCCATTTCCTTCTATTAGGAAAGACATAATATGCGTAAAAAAATTAAGATTAATTTTACATTTGTTGCACTCAAATATAAAAGAGGAAAACTTCAATGTTTAAAAGAAAACAGCTCCTTAATTACTCGCACTAAGAAGAAAGTAATAAAGATAACCTGCGGAAACCAAGTAAACTAGAGGCGAAACCTTAGCGTGACTGTCAGAATAATATCTTGGAAAAAAGAAAGGGAAAAATTTTCATCACTGAACAGAAACCATTACGCAAAACCGAACCCGTTAAATGGTACGGTTATAATTGTAAAAGGTACGGTTTGAAGCACTAAAAATTGCGTAATTAAACCTACGAAAATATATGTCTAATCAAACTACGGCAATCAAATAACCAAAGCCATTAAATTATTGAATATTTAATATATTTGACGCTAATTTTGTAGAAAATCATTATTCACAATTAAATGACACTACGTGATGTAGTATTATTTCTAATTTTTTTAGTTCTATACCATGACCTAGGTTTCGTTGTATTACAACATTTTCAGGTAGGCTATTAGCAAAGATTTAATTGTGGCCATTAAATTAATATGTAAGTTTACACTTGCATTATTTGCAATACTCATCACCGCAAAGTTCTCTACACATATTACAAAGGCGACTAGATCAAGGTGCATGGATGCAAGAAAAGGAACACTTCAGGAATTAAGATAGCCCAACTCCATTGTAAATTAAGAAGTTAAGTAAGAACATTATTGATTTCCATCATTAAATAAAAATATCCGACAGATGACAGCAGTGCGTGCGTGCTTACGCGCTTGCGCGTGTGCAATCCTGGCTGTGTGTGCCCGTGCACGCGTTCGTATGTGACATTTCCTTGAACATTTTTGATACGTTTTTAATGCTATCAGTAAGTGACCCCCGCACAACCAGCAGTTAAAGAGCGTAAGAATATAAGGCTTTTGGAAAGTAGCTTGAGTGGGCATCAGGAGAGCTTTTGCCGATACAGCGGTCTTACCCGCAGGGATCCTCAAAGCAGTTTGGTTATGGACATGGAGTGTCGAGAATAGATGAAATATATGCCTCTCTGTCTTAAATAAACGTCAGTCTATAAAAATATGTATTAGATATTTCCTTGGACATTTTCGATATTTTTAATGCTTCGTGACCGGCTGTTTTGATCAAGCTAGCTCAAATAACTTCCGCTAGACTATATGTAACTAATTGTTTGGTGATTTTATCTTTTTGTAGTGTTGTATTTTTAAAAATGCATGGACTATGAACTGCCTGCGGGAGTCGGTCCTCGATCCCATCTAGTGGAACATCATGGACGAAGGTGTACTTTAAATACCCCTTCAGGAAAGCGGTGTCATCGTATATGCTGATAGCAGGTGTAACAAGCCATACAGAAATAGAGAACCGGAGAGCGGACTTCCTCGCTAGACTAGTTGAACAAGAACTAGCTTATCTTTTCCCGTACAATGGCGAGAGAATACGGATGGTCTTCCATGCCATGGCCTAGCTTGCAAGGGCCGGCTGTTAGTTAAATATCGCGGCCTTCAAGCTGATGTTTATTGCAATATTCCACGGTATATTAGCTTACCGATGGCACGGTAGGGGTATCGGGGTTCATCGTGGTCCAACAGTGCGCCGCTTACGGCTCTAACCAAAGCTTTTAGGACTTGCCCAACGGACTCGTTACCCCTTTTGGCGAATCTTTTGTCTGCTGGTCTTGTGATCGAGGACTGGGTTGCCAATATCGAGTGGCTCGAGGAAAAGGTGTATATGTGGGATTGTTACGATTTTAGTTCCTACCAGATGAACGCTTTATATAGTTTGTGCTCCCTAACAATTTAGATGGTAATATTCGAATCCAACAGCCGTGACGATTAGATTATTGTTCTTGATTGTTTCTGAGGGAGTTGGTAAGACCTGCTTCAAATTCGATTATTATCCTTCGCAATTTCTCACGGAAGAGGACAAGTTTTTACAATTTTCCCTAGGAGATGGCTTTTCTTGTGCTTGTGGCTACGCTGCACAGGATTTGAAACATATTTTACTTAGCTGTAGTGAGAACGACGGAACGAGTAGTTTTGTAGGAGAATAAGTAACAAAATAGTATAGTAGAATTATGCGGTTTTTACAACATGATAATTTTAGTTGCCGAGACTTGGTTTAGGATAGACCCATCTTTTAGTCATTAGGAAGCTTCCCTTAAAGTTTTCTTCGGAGATCATATGCATCATTTGTTTAGATTAAATTATTTATTTATTTATCTAGTTTGATGTTTCAAATTGATACATATGGCTCCGAGATGAACAGCCGGGAATCGAACCCGGGTTCCCGCGGTGCGCCACATCGTTAAAGGCCGTATGCCTCGTAATAAGCCCAAAACATCACAGCGAAGTAAATTAATAAATAAATAAAAGCAAGATTGTATTTCGATATTTGAAGTTTAGAGTGAGTAATAAGGTAATAATGAGGTAAGCAGGAAAATATTATGATTGGACATTTGACAAACCTGATAAAATTGAAAGACGCATTGTAAATCTAATTAAAAAATGAGAAAATATCTGAAATGGGTAAATGAACGGTTGTTGATAAATGCCAGTCGCATATTATATTTATTAAAGCAGAAATAACAACGAGATACAATGCAAGAATTATAAATATTTTAAATTAACTTAAGATATCGGAAAACCTAAAAAGTGAGCTTACATCGACATTTTCCTTCGGAACATATTTCTTTGAACATTTTCGGAAAATAATAACAAAGAGCCATCTATTTGATTTCTAGATAAAATCACATTAGATTTCTTAGCAAATTTTAATTCAATTTTATTGTATAATTAATAGAGCCATAACCTACCAGATAGGTGGGAGGGTTAATTTTGTTGGTCTAAGTTATTTATGTATCTAGTTTAGGTACATTACTTATTTAGGCCATACGAAAAAAGTTACATTGGAAATTTAATTAGGGAGATTTCGTTTAAAAGAAATATATATATATATATATATATGTTTATATGTGTGTGTGTGTGTGTGTGTTTGTATGCTGTATGTAAGTTTTGACCGAAATATTTATTAAAATGAAATGTTGTTGCATGCAGATATCATTAGTATGGGCATCATTTGGAAACATTTTTAAGGTTTTCTTTTTAGTTTTTCAGTGGTCAAATAAATAAGGTAGACATTTTTAAGACAAAATTTATAGTAATTTCAAAATTCTTTTGAACGATGCAAAATGTTTGCACTTAAGATCAATATTCAGTGCCAATCCCTATTGGAAACTCGGTAATAGTTATTCTTGTTGTACAATATTATTAATGTATTTAACTTATACGGAATACTTATTTCAGCCGAACAAACAAAAAATATATGTATAATTAACTATATTTTTCTTAAAGAATTCATTAAAAATAAAATCAAATGTAGGTGAGAGAAAATACAATGTTTTAATGACTTCAAATAAATTGATTAGTATGATTCATTAAATAATATATCGGAAAGTGTTGAGTGCCTATTTTGTTATCATTATGCGATACGCATGAAATAGGCAAACGTATTTGAAATTTGAGATAAATTAACATTGTAATTTTTACGTAATTAAAGTAAAACAGTTCATCTGAAACATGAAAATAAGAATCAAAAGGTATTTGAATGACCGCAAAATATAACTTATAATTTTGGGATTAAAATCCTAATATTTATTTATAGCCCATTTATACTAAAATAATTAATAGCAACATCTTATCCTGTGCAATAGAAAGTAATTTAAATTGCTCGGTCACTCATTATAAAAAAACACTTGATATACCTACATTACACAATTTTCGAAGTGTCTTTTCACTCCATAGCAATGCTCGTTGTGGGATACTTTGATGAAAGTAAGCAGGAATTCCTAGGAACGTTACATATATCCGTATTTCACATTTTTACCTACTTTTCAGGTCGATGAGAGCATTATATGCATATCCTTGATGCATCTATATTGTCACTGATGATTGTTTTCAATTTAAAGCTTATTTTGTATTTTTATTACGTTTTATCGGCTGTGGGTAGTTGACGCTGTATATTTTTACGTTGTAGATAATTTATGAAAGGCATTTGTAGTTATATAAAATTAAAATATTACGTGTAATAGGGCAAGAGTTCTTAATATCTAATAAAGAGATGTCATGTCTTCTGGTAAACAGTAGTATTCAAGATTTTATTTATATTAAATAACCTCAATATATATTAAATGAACATTTTACAAGTTGAATCATAGAAAGCGTTTGCAAAGAATAAAGTTAGAAAAATATTTTAATTTTTAGAATGTTTAAATAAATATTGGTAAAAAAAGGGAGGGAGAGTTATAAAAGTAAAAATATTCATTGAAAATCATTAGCAGAATTTTTTTGTTCTCGGTATTTTATTAGAGTTGTGGAAAATTAAATTGACCCTCCATCGCAAAATTCGAAATTAAATTTGTTTTAAAAGTGGGAAACGAATATCAAATTAAATAATTGAGATGAGGCTTTGTTTTATGAATGTCATTATAATGTAATAACAAAAAAAATTTAACGTGTTTTTAAAATAAAAGAAACAACAGGATTCCTTTGCATTTCTGAAAGCATCTTTATTTATATCACACATCACATATTCGTAATAAATATCAACAACATCTTATTAGTAGCAGAGAAATATAATATATGCAGGAAATTCATTTCGATATGTAATTTAAATCTATTTTATTATCTACGTCAATACTGCATATACAGGTCACTAATTAGTTCCCCTTAATATCAGCAGTTACTTTTAAGAAAATGGAAGAAACTCATTATTTCCCTATTGACACATTTATGTGAACTTACATTTCAAGAAACGTTATATAATTATTTTATTTTAAACGAATATTTCACAAAACAAAGTTAACGCTTACATTACTACTCTGAAGATTTAGAAAAATTAAGTCACTTCTGACATAAACGTTTTTGTCGCTAGCAATCAGGGACGTTCTAATTCAAAATGAAAAAAAATTCATCATAGACGATTTCAACGATTTTAACTAGAAATGATGTCGCCTCAATAAGTCTGACATATCAAGAATTTTCTTTAAAATTTGATTATCTTCTCTGAAAACGTTAAAAAAGATAAATACACAAATTTTAGTTACAAATTTTTTTACCCTATGCATGCGAATATTTTTTATTGAACACCTAAAATATACTGCTATTTTCAAAAAATTGTCTATCGACTATCTATGAAGCATCAGTGTCTGCTTTGCTCGACACTTGCTTCCTTACGCAAAATACTGGTGTAGTTAAATCTGAACTTATAAAAAATATATAAAAGTTAGTTTTACCTATACAGTTTGATCACTCGTAAAATATTGAATGTATAAAACTCGAAGGTAATAGATAGAAAATAAAGAAAATATATCCTCTAAAGTAAAAGCAGAAATCGCCCAATTGGAGCACTGTACAAATATAACAGATATTAACTTATAATGGTTAATAGAATTTTCTCCAACCTATTTACAAATATTATTTCTTGTCGTAGAAATATATTAACTAGTGCAACATCCATAGACATAGAAATATCACGAATCTTAAAAATACCTTGGTTGGGTTGCCCAAATTTTTAAACTTTTATGTATTTAGTTTTTTTTCTGTTTAAATAAAAGATCTGTAAAATATTCTAGATGATTTAATCATTTCTAGTATTTCTTAATCCACTTGGCTAATTTAATGCCAAATAATTTTGAGACTTGATGGTACTGATGTACTATCAAGTCTCAATCGTTATTTTTCTGAAAAAAAGAACTATTCTTTGCTCTTCTCACACTCACCACGTCTCACACGCATATAGAATAAAAATTTATGTATTTTTAAATTTCATTGAAGTTAATAAGATCCTTAGTTTATTATGATACATGGGGTTACTATAAAATTTGGGAAATAGTCATAATCCAGACATAACATTTTATTGCTAAATTATTTATTTCTAGCGGCTAATATTGGCTACTTTATTATTTTGGATTATTGTTATTTTGGAATATTTTATCAATTTTTATTAGAAAACTTACTATTTGAAATATATCAATTAATTGAGGTTATTTCGTCAGGTTTAATTGCTGGTCGATTTATTTTTGGTTTAGTGATATTTAATGAATTTAATTAAAACAAATAATAATATATGAAAAAAAAATACTAATGTTGTCGACAAAATCTCTCGAGTATGGTTATAACGTAGACAAAAATATCTCTAGCATCGTTATTTCTACTGATCTATACATTCTTTTCAGTTCTTTAAAATCAAATGCAGCTTTTTTATTTTTCGTTGACTTCAATTTCAATCCCTCCTCAAAAAAAATTATTTGCGGCTTGCGCCTTTTATCGTTACATTATTCATAAAGAAAAAAACAGTGTTCTGTAAAATTATGCTACTATAATTTCCATGGCTCGTTTGCACATTGCGAGGGTTCTGAAAAATTTTCCGAGGTGAAAGTTTTATTCTTTAATGTGATATGGTATTTTTGTAGCATAATGAGGTTCAAATTTTGTAAAAACTATTTCATTCTGATCAATTACCTTCTAAAAGATATGTTCAAACGGTAGTTGGATAAAATATCTTAAAAAAACTTAGTTGAATCGTTAGAATGGATAATTCTAAGAATATTAAGTTTAGGATTGGGTATTTTCTGTTAAAATGTTTTAAATTCAATAAAATGGGTTTTGACAGGATCATACGTTAAAAGCATTTCCATTATACTTTAATTCAGAAAAGAATGTTTAATAAACTCCCAAATCCTTTTACATCAATTTCTTCAATGAAGTTTTTTTTTACAATTGGTATAAATCTCTTATTAATATTTTCGTTTAATTAATCAATTATTTTTATATACTTCCTTTAATAATAAAGGATTTTCGATCTCTATGTTTAAATTTATATAAGTGTTCGAAATTCTAACACTTTACCATTTAATAAGCAATGCGCGATTAATATTACAAAAAGAAAATGAGGGCTACTTTTTTTCCTATTTTAAGAATTCTATTTACTATTAAAATCCTTTTTAAGATTACTTGTTTTTTTTGCTGGTTGGTTCATCGGTATATCCAACTTATTAGTTTTTCCATTAAACAGTTTGATATAGAAACTTAAAATTTTGTATATTTTTAAAACATAATAACCTACCTATATCTCAATGTTTGTACCTCATCTTCAAAATATCTCAAAAATCGAATTATCAGCAATTTTAAAATAGACACATTCAAATAGGCAAAAGTTATCAAATTCCTCACGAACCTGATATTTTTTTTTCTAGACAGTTATTAACTCAATTTAAAAAAATGCAATTTATAAACAGAACAGTACACCATGATATTTTTACAAGTCTGAATATTTCGTCAACAAACTTTTGTTAGTTTTAAAATATTATATGTTTAGAATATATTTTTTTTTTTAAATAGTTTACATGTTTAGAATTTTATTTAACACAAAACTAAATAAGGTTTGGAATAATACAAAAGTATCAAATAAAGGCATAAATAATATATTTAAAAATTCTCCGTCCTCCATGTAATCCTTTTGACGTAATATCATCACATTCACTGTTCAATACCTATATCCTTCAACCTCTAATCGTTTGTGCCTTTTCTACTAGGTGTAACTAGGCCATTTTTTTCATCAAATTTATAGGCTATAGCTATTTGATAATTAGCCTTTTATAATAGTATGTAAGTACAATAATTTATACTAAATTAATGAACAAATACCATGCTTATTCTTTCAGTACCGAAAAACGTAATATTTTTATATCATAAACCGAATTAAAAACTCTTGATTTATATCTTAAATTAATATTTAATAATAAAATATATAAAATAATTATGTGTAAAATTAGGTGAAAGTTAAGTAGTTTAATTTGAATATATCTATTTAATTTTTTCAAATATGTGTTAAAGCAATAAATTTTATGTGTTTTGAATATCGTATTTGTAAAAACACAATACGCATACCGAAATATAAATATACTTAAAATTTAGTTCGCTTTCAATGTTAATTTACCGAATAATTGCTGTGGAAATATTTTTCAGAAATAAACTATCCTGAAATACAAATACACATTTCTAGAATAAGGTCAAAGGCCCTATTCTTGAGAAATAAATGAAATAATTTATTGGTTTCGTATTACGGGACTGGATAATTATTTTAAAATGTATGTGTTAGTTCTTTACGTCAACTTTGTCAATAGTCTATTTTTCCCTTAACGTTCAGGTTACTTTTAATGTACTATATTCATTTTTAAGAACATTTTGTAATATAAGTAACAATCATGATTATTGAGTTTATCTTGAATTTTAATTGTTGAAAACTACCATGATTTAACCATAACTTCTAATGATATACGACGTTCTGGTGTAGGATATCTATTTATCCAGTAATACCGGACTTTCTCGCCAATGGGCGTTAAGGAAATTTCATTTGTGGACATCAAGTGCAGAAATAACTGATTTTTTTAAAGGCACGTTCCACGTTTGGACTTTCTTAAAAAAAGTCTGACATTTTTCAAAATTATCGTATTTAACTCGACAATATTTTTATTTCGCTGTCAAAAATAATAATTACTTTGAAGGCCAAAAATGGCCATGTTACGTATATTAAATTCAATTATTTATTATATACTATACATACTACACGATGTCATGGTCAAAATGATACATTATGTTATGCGTAAGTAAACTCATTTATCATATCATATTTACAAAACGTCGATTTTAGCAAAGTTGGGATTAATGTTCACAAATTATTGGCAACATTCTGGATTATATTAACAAATGTTATTTTTTTACTACTTGCATTTTGATACATATATATATATATATATATATATATATATATATATATGTATATATATATATATATATATATATATATATATATATATATGTATGTATATATGATATATTACATAAAATATAAAACATAATGGCAAAATCCCGTTCAGGTAAAATGAGGGGAAAAATATACACGATGACAATAATGTTGTTATCGGACGTATGTAATATTATAGTAGCGGAATTTTTATTAAAGAAGAACTTTTGTGGTTTCACAGTTAGGTTTTATACTAGAGTTTAATTTTTATAAATGTTTAATTCTTTATCAAAACTTGTGTTGGCTAATAAATAATCACTCCAAATTTATTTTATTTACAAAATATTCTATCTTACTAAAAGTATGTATTACTGAAAGGCACGGAAAGATTATCAGAAAAATACCGCCCGCACAATAAGTTGCCAAGGTCACGGAACACTTGATAATCGCGGAAGGCATGCCGGGTAAGAAAATATAATGCAACCAAGTTTGAATTAAATTGTTAGCGAGTCGTGGACGACTAATAGAGCAGATATATTTTCCCTTTTTTTTCTATTAAAACAATCGATCGCCGTGTTAAGCTATTCAACGTACTTTTTGACGATATTTTTTTTCGTAATTAAGGTGTTAGCAATTCACAATATCATATACATTCCACTATTAGCATTGTTCATGAGTTTTCAGTTTTATCTAAATTGGCGGCTCTTTTATCGTCCTGCGGCCAGTTCACCTATAGATTTTTTTAGAAAATCTAACTTTAATTCCTAGTCCTAGAATATATAAAAACTATTGCTTAAACTAAGGCCAGATCAAGTTTGTTAAACCAAAAAGAGAGACCATTTCAATTTCTCCTACTAGTTAGTAAAATATTTATTTGTTAGTATTTTAGTGTGATATGTTAACAGCTCCAATTATCAGTTCGCCAACATGTAACGTAATATCAATTTTCATGATTATGAACTGTCGTCTACACTCTTGGGAGAACCGTAAAATAAAAAGGTAGTTTTCGTTCTGATACCGATAGGATATTATTAACAGGGTTAGGTAAGTAGTTAGTAGGTTTACATTATTAGTTAAACAAAACAACATGGAAAAGACGAATGGCGATTCTGACGAAGAAATTGTATATTACTGAATGGAACTAACACTTATTTCCAACGCCGGTACATCATTAAGATCCACTATGAATGCATTATTACGGATTAAAGTGAATACATATATATATGTATAGATATATAGATATATATATATATATATATATATATATATATATATATATATATGTATATATATATATATATATATGTATATATATATATATATATATGTATACATATATATATATATATATATATATATATATATATATATACGTATATTTAAGCGTAATTACATCAACCAAATTATATCTTCCATCATTATTAGTCGATGGACTTCAATATTTAAAGAAATAAAATTGCTTAAACTTCGGTATTTTAAATTAACTTTATGTTGAGAATCAATAGATTTTTATATTAAAATGATTTGTTTATATAACATAAATTAATATAACATAAATTTATTTCACATACTTGATTACAAAAAGTGGGAGTATATCTTATATTTATTCCGCTACATATTTACTAAAATATCTCGCCCTCTCTTGGACAATTAAGGGTTTAGTATATTTTTGTAATGAAGGGAAGCTTGTATATTTGTATACAGAAATATAGTCCAAAAATATATTTTCAACCCGGAGGTGAACAAATAAATATCGAAATAAAATCATAAGTATAAAAACTTTCTATGCTCTTTTTACAATCTTTAATTTTGTCGTGTGATTGCCATAAATTTTATTTTAATTTCGTGACTGAAAATATTTGTAAATCTGACACTAAAATATTAAAAAACTTAATTTACTCACGTTCCCATGATTTTGTAATATTTCTAAAAATGGAAAGACGCTTTTTGTTACAGAGGTTGGCAGTAACATTTGTAATTTATTTAATAATTTGACAGTTTGCCAAACTTACAGGATAAAATAAAGTATTGAACAGGTTAATTACAAACCCTAAATGTCAGATCGTATTCCGAAGCCAATCAATCGACTTTGAATGCATTTTACCTTTATTGTAGATAAAATATTCGTCATTGATATTGTCTGAAGTCAACAATTTGTAAAAAATAAAATATTTCACGATATATTATAATAAATTAATATTTTTACACAAATTAGCAGAAATTCCAATAAATTTAAAATTTCTGTACGTAATATATAAAATAACAACTATTTTATTCTTTTTAAAATTTGACAAAATTCTCCAACTGCTCGAAAAGTTTTATTGAGGGAAAGTTAAAATTATATGCGGACAAGGTATTAAAAATATAGATTTTCTTAATGCCAATACTTCAGTCACCACACTCTTGTAAATAATTATGAATAATGAATTCGTAAATACGAATCAAATAAACCCAAACCCGAAAATATACTTTTAATTTTAGAAGTTCGGTCTCTGCCTTCCATTACTTTCATTAGACCCTAATCACCATCATCTATGAAGTAATTTTTATGTACATATAAACAGAAACAGACATTTTCTCGAAGCGACCTTAAACTCTCATCCGTTCAGAATTTCTTTAAGACATTTCCAAAATGCGTTGACTGGTCCTGACTTTCCTTACACGGGTCTTATCTGAAACCATTTTATTTTAAATAAAAACAGAGTATTGAACGTTATTAAATGCATCCCCAACTTACGGCTGTATATATATATATATATATATATATATATATATATAAATATATATATTTATACATATATATATATATATATATATATATATATATATATGCATTCATAGTGGATAAAAATAGAGAGGCGTCGAATTGAAATCTTCTGTATTTTTTAAACCGATTTATAAAAAGGAGGTAAAATGTTACAAATATATGGAAAAATTTAACCTGTATTAAACAATATGAACCCACAATGCGGATATAGGATTATATAAATATCTCTATAGGAAAAAAACCAAACAAGATATTATGTTTCAGCAGGAGATGCCTTCATGATTTTTTGAGCAGAAAATATTCTCTAACGGTCTCCGTGTCAGAATTGTCTTCGTTAAAAGTGGTCTGCAGTTTTCTTGTTTATTTTTCATTTCTTTACTCTTTTATTCATTAATAAAAATATTCAAGTTCTTTGATCACTGGTTATTTGGCAAAATATTTCTTAAACTTTTTACCATTAATTCCAATTATATTATCTCAAAGAACTAATATAAAGAAATAATTCCAAAGCCATATACATCATTTCTATCTGTTAAATCATCAAGCCCATTACTTCAAAATTTAAAGAAGTTATAAAACTTTTTTATTAATTTACGGGTATTCATTATAATGTTACGTAAGACAAGATTAAGTGAGGTTCTTTTTCATATTTTTATTTGCTGTTAACAAAACGGATCAAGTGGAAATTTTGCAGCTCGTTTTTATCTAGAAATTGTTTTACTTGATTTAATATTTGCTGCGAATAATTTGAAATTTTTATCTATTTCATCTCCGTAAATTTAATTTGCGTTTTACGCCTTTGAGCTACGTAAATGAATACAATTTTTAAGCGTTGAAAAAATGTTCTTTGGATTTGATGGGAGATAGATTACATTTAATATTTTATTCACGCTCGGGTAGTATTTAAAGTTGTTTTTTTCTTTCGTTGTTTTAATATAGATTGAGAATATCTTTTCGTCCCTAAGCTTCAGCTCATAAAAGATACTGAAGCTGATATGGCTTGTACAATTAGGGAAATTTGCAATTTTAGATTACAGATTATATTGATCTGGAAGTCCTGTTTTATGTAGTATTGATTTTCTACACTTTCCATTGGATATTATATTAAATGCATAATCAATTAATATTTTCTGATCAATACATTTAACTAGCGCCTTTTTTCAAACCATAACATAAATGACGAATGTATTTAATCATAGCCTTTAAAAAAAGTAGTTATAATTATTGAAATGATTTAAATAAAGAAAATATGGAGGGGAGATGTAAAAATTCTTAATGAGATATATCATTAGGAGAATCGACTAAAATATAATTTACTCAATAATTAAAAACAAACAATTAAATCTTTTATTATTTTTTTTAATTACTGAGTGAATTATATCTTTGATCCATAGATATATACTTTATATGAAAGTTGACATATAGAAAATATTTAGATAAAAATATGAGGATCAAGTATTTTTCCTTACTTACGTATATGTTATATATTTTTTATTGTATTTTTGAAAAACATAAGGAGCATATTATATTAGATTGGCTTATAAAACATTAAAAAAAAGAGTTCCAACAATTCTGGTCTGAAAAAAAATGTTATTGTTCTTGATTAATATATTATGTTAAGAGCAAAAAGCAAGTAAAGCATTGGTTTCAAACGCTCTCTGATCCCTATGATAATTCTCATCCAGGTCGGTCCCCTATATCAGAAAGACTTAGCAAAACAGATTTCAAATAAAGTTCGCGTTACGAGCGTGAAATAACGCGAAGAACTTTTTTGGTGATAATGGCACTTAACTCATGATATTATACCACAATAGAAAAACGACTCCTTACTTTAGAAAAGACGGGATTATTTTCAGTTTGGCTACCGCATGAAGTGATTTCCCGTGTGATTTCGACGCGGGTACAAATTCTTTCTCTTGAATCAATTGTATTTTTTCACCGTACTCTCCGGACCTCCCGCGTTCTGACTACCATATAACATACGTTTGTTCAATTGTTTACATGATAAAATTAAACACGTATTGTTTATGTATTTATTGAGATAAAACCTGTTCAATTTTTCAATCTAAAGCTCAAGGACCTTTTCAAATAAGGAATTTTATCTATATGTACACGCGAACGATTAATTATAGATGATAATGTTATCGACATAATATAAAATTTATTAATTTATACATAAAAATAAAATACCGTTACATTATGAAAGGGTTAGCTGATTATTTACCACCTTTATATAAGTTTACAGTTAGAATTAAAGTTCTCAATATATAATTTTGTATCTGTCATATAAAGACACTTTCGATATACATATATATATATATATATATATATATATATATATATATATATATATATATATACATATATATATGGTACAAAGGACTGGTACGTGTGAAATACTTAGAATTTTTTGTCTCTGCTTATTTCCTCATAACTCTTTTCATGTTTGGTCCATTTTATATTTTATAACGGATTCATTCATGATTTAACTCAAGTAACCGCATGTTATTCTATAAGCATAAATGATTCAAGAGTTGCCATTAAAGCGAATTTAGGTTCATTTAAGTCATGACAATAGTAAGAACGTTCAAGAAATGGAAACAATTGTGCCAGAAATAAAAAATTTGTTGCAGTCAGTCTACATATAACCAAGGTCATATGTATATGTGTATATATATATATATATATATATATACATATACATATATATATATATATATATATATATATATAGCCATATTTTGTGTGTTTTATGATTAATATATTGATGATGACCTACTTTCCGTTACTTTTTATAATTACATATTATATATATGATATTGGCATGTATACTGTTCCGAATATTTTAAAATAATTGAATTGAATTGCCATAGACATATTCAGTAATGAAAAGATGGAAAGCTATTAACTTAAAGACTAATATTCCATTTGTTCTCAACTGAAGTTTAAAATCAAATAAATAATATTTGCATGAATTTTGGATGCAAATGAAAGGATTTCCAGTACTGGTTTATGATTGTCTATGTTACAATTCTTTTTTCAATTGATTACCAAATTGCAAACAATTGCATTAAAAAATACCAATTTCCTTATATAAATTATTAATTTAATATAATTTTTTCTTGACATACAATATATTTCTTTAAAAAAGTCAAGTGCGTTTTGCCCAATAAATGTTTAGAATTTAGAAAAAGCTGTTTATTGCGTCTTTTGCCTAATATTTCCTTGTTTTCGCGTTTATATAATTAGAAATGTTAATGCATTTTGCAATGTAAATTTTCTTTTCATACAGAATTTTTCAAGAGTGTTCTATTAGATAAATATTCAGTAAGTCATCTGTAGAATTAATTACTGTTGGGCCTACAGCTATCCTCTGTTAGGATTTACCTCTCTTCGTCAGAAATTTGTGCATCTTTAAATGTGTTTAAAGTGGAAAATTAGGCAGTAATTAAAAAGGAATTACAATTATTTATTAATATATATAATTAAATATATTCGGCTTTTATAAATTTATTTACATAATAAATGTTTCACTAATTTCAAAGTAATCTTTTTAATTGAGTACCGGACAGAGATTTAAAAAAAATTCCAACTGAACTTGGCTATCAATTTATTTTTTCCAACGAAGTTAAATATCAAGATAACTTTGACTGTGCACTTAATTAGTATTTGAACCCATAAATATCCAATAATCACAAAAATTTGTCGCTACTCATCTCAATGGAGGTCATGTTATCACTTGTAATTTGTATTCTTGTACAAGTTACAAGGCAGAAAAAATTACGTAGTAAGTAAAAAATGATACTGAGACTTTACATATAACAAATATGCTGCATAATAACTTTACAGATCCAAATTTTTACCATAATTACATAAATACTGCTCGTCAAAATTTACTTTAACACATAACAGAAAAGACTGATCTAAAAGTTTTAAATCTAAATTTAACTAACAAGTCATTTTGTCCAAAGTATGAAGTCTAAAAGTGAATCTGCCTGTGCACTAAATTGGTATTCAAGTATTTAAATGTCCATTGTTCATAAAAATGTACCGTTATTAATTTTAATTGAGTTATTTTTAACATTCGCAATTGGTATCTTTATATATGAAAAAGTAAAAAAAAGGTTCGAAATAAAACTTTTTAATAAAATGTTGAAATTAAGCTTTAAAAATGCAAATTTTTGACATCTTTAAATAACATCGTTAGAACTGCTCGTTTAAATTGATAATTATTATAACACTAGTTTCATAACTTTCACCTGTATCTTAATGAAAGAGAGCAAAGATTTTTATGAAAGTTTTGCAATTAATAATTTTTTTCCAAAGGAGTTAACTATCAAGAAAAACTTGACATTATGTTAAATTTGTAGTGGAGCCTGTAGCTATCCACAGATCATAAAATATAGCTGTCATTAGCTTCGATTGATTTAATATTATCATTTGCTATTTGTATTTTTATATATGCTAAAAAATTTAAAAAATAGAAAGCAACAAAAAAATAATAACACTTATTGTTAAATGCAGAAATGTAACTTCACAAGTTCAAATTTAAACAACATGAAATAAGCACTTTAAGTCACTATTTTCAATGAAGGACAAAAGACTTTTCTAAAAGTTTTGCATCTATACATGTCTATGAAGTAATTTTATTCCAAAGGATTTAAGCATAAACACAAATTAGAGTGTGCACTAGTGTAAGTATTATATTTGAGTTTATAACTACCTATCTGTCATAAAAAAATTCCGTTAATAATTTCAAGCACTCTTTCTAAGGATAATAACAAAGGTTACACCTTCGTATATTAAAAATAACCTAATAAATGAGGGAGAAATTAAAAGAAAATGACATTTTATTATTAAATACTGAAATTTAAATTTGTCATTTAAAGTACTGAACAAAATTTAATCAATATTCCTCATCGAAATTAATTTCTATGTAAAAAATTTCAAAACTTCATTGTGTAATGGATGAAATAAAAACTTCTCCGTTTAATAAGTTACAATAACTTATTTTATTTTAAATTTAAGTTTGAAAACAATAAATAAGATTGATTTAGTTCTGGATATTAATTATTTTCTTTTGATTAGAATTCATCAGATCAAACATAGCGAACGAGAACGAAGAATTGGTAGCCGCCACAAACTCCGCTCTTGCTGTAGATGACTAAATTACCTTTAATTTTTCCTGAGGAATGACAGGAATTATGAAAATAAAATACAAGGAAATGCAGAAAATTCCTTCAACCTCTTTCGGGAACAAATTCATAAATTTTAAAAAATGAGTTAATTACACTCTTATTTATTAAATGCCTGGTGCAGGATAAGTTGTTTCTTAAGGTAAACTTTCTGAACTTAAAGCGACATATATTTTTTTTGTCTCATTTCGTGTTAAATGAGAATGCGTGGTTTTGTAAAGATTATAGGATTTTTATTAAAAATCCTCACATAAACAGTTATGTAAGGATTTTTAGTAAAAGCTGTTTTTTTTACAATTTAAGCTGGCTAGATGGGAAATGGCGTGAAAATGTGAATGGCTCAAAATAGAATCAATGATTTCAAAAGGATTTTTATATTATTCCTGTTTAAATAGTCACCATAAAAAAATTAAATAAAAAGATTAAACAGAAATAAACTCTTAATAGGATGTGTTTCTGTTTTAAATTTTGCGGTAAAAAGTTTCTTCACATCAATTTTATTTTTAATAAGAAGGGAGCAATATTACAAGCGATATTGATGAATATTTCAATAGCAGTCGCCAACACCTCGAGATATATTTTATTTTGAGGAATATTATAAGCGCATACATTTTTTTATTTTATTACTTTCAAAGATACATGAGCTAAAATTTTAAAGAATCCTTGACCAATGACATCATAAAAATTTGCAAATGTTTCAGAGAGAAAAAATAACGCTTTTAAAAAAGAATTATTATTCCATTACCGATTTTTACAATGAAAGAATTGTTATTTTCTTCGTCGTTATCGCATATAAGATATTATCGCACACGGATACGAGATTGCCCTTAAGTTATTATAATATTATAATTATTAGAAGTATACGCTAATTTTGCGAGTTTAAACAAAAATTTTACCGACCGTCAATCATATTGACGTTGAGCCGTTAGATGGCAGCATTGCTGTTTTGTGTATATAATTTTAATAATTAATTAATTTGCAAAAACAATAGCAATAATAATTTTTTTAGTTGTGGATGCCGGTAGAGCAAGCAATTATCTATAAAATGATATATAATTTATGTGGATTAGTTGTGAAGTTTTTTCTAAAAAGGGAGAGTAACATCTTAACCTTAGCGTATTAATATAGATGATGATGATGATATGATGATGATGATTTGTCTATCTTATATTATGATTTATATCTTTTTATCGATTAAAAAAGGAGAAGGTCCTCAATTGTCGAATTGAAAATTTACTTCATTTTTTTCATACATGTATCTTATTCGAGATGCCTTAAACGATTTTTATGATTCTTCTTTAACTTCATTGAATATTTTTCCGGAATGATCCAATGAGAATATGTTCAGGACCTGATAATGGGTTAAGAAGACAGCCTAAAGGACTCCTTAATGGAGGAGATATAGGGCAATTTTGAGAAATCGATATGCAGTTCGAACCCTTTTGACATGCTTTGTACTTTATCCATAGATAGCGGTAACGATATGGTGCGGAGCTGGAAGGTAATAGACCGAATTTATAAATGGTAAAAATTATATTTATCGAATTTTGGCTCGTTTGAATTATCTTAATGATACTTCCTGCCAAAAATTGTGAATGGCGTGACATAAATTTCCCAATAGTGAAAATTAGATTCATTATATGTACGCTAGTTTAATTTTCCTGCAAGAGCTTTTTGATAACCAGTGATGGCCAGGATCTAAAGATGAAATCGTAAATTAATGACAGGAACTCTTAGGTGACGAGGATTAAATCGATTGGTGGCAGTATTTTTAAAATGATTTTGTGTTTGGAAAAATCAGAGCAATTACTCCTAGGTTTATTATTTTATATTTTCAGTATATTTTCTTCAGTAAATATTTTAAATAAGTTCACTTTTTTTAAAGTTCTTTGGTTTGGTTTTCCTCATCGAGTAATAAGATTTACTAGTGGCGACGTCGAATAAAACGGCCATTTTCCGCTATATCATTATTTTTTGCTTAACATATTCTCATAATTATGGACAAATAATTCTACTTTTGCTACATAATTAATTCAGATAAAATCGCTTATATTGATAATTAGGAGAAACTATCAAATGCACTTTTTCAATTTCACTTCCTTTTATCGTTGTTACAAGAGGACTCTTGTGTAAATTATAATAACACCTCTAACTGTTTATCAGTATGAAAATTGAAGTGCCGAGCAGCCCAATAAATGTCTATCGAAAATTTATAAAGTAAAGTTGTCGCCGCCCTGACTGCTGGCAACGGAAGTACTGTCTGCTAGTTTGATGTCACCTGACACCATGATGATTTGAGCTATTGTTTGTCGATTAGAACACCTTAACTCAATTTATCGAGCTTTCCTACCATAAAAGAAACTTTATTACTGATTTTTTTAGTACTTTTTTTAAGATCCCTGAAGGATTTTTTGAATTTTTTTTCTTTTCATTTCATTTCTTTTAGTATTATATTAATATTAGTGTTTGGGAATATTAAATTTTTTGCCTGTGGGTTTTTAAATTCCTGGTTCGAAAACACATCCTTGATAATAGTGTTTTTAAACAAGGCATTACAAATTACATTTTTTGTAAGTCGCATAACTCAGAAGTCAAGTCATGAATCCTCACAATTTTTTAAAATCGAAACAAAACGAATATATGCGTGTCGAATACGTGAAGGGCAAAAACAGTTGATTAACAATAGAAGCACACTGATAGCGGAATATATTAACAAGAGATTGTTTGTTGCCTTTCTGTTGGTCAAAAATCGTTTTAAATAATTTAGTCCTCAATTGTAATTATGCAATCTTCTAAACCATTTGGTTTCCTTCATTTACACAAATGCACGGACATACTATGTAGCAAGCGCTAATAGCTTACTTCTTTTTTATAATGTAATGTAGTAAATCATGACCAAATTTTAGTATGTTATTTTCAATATTTTAATAAAGAGGTCATAATTACAGGCAATGAAAATATGTGAAACAGAATGGATACGACAGATGAAGTACAAATTTTGAAGTTTATGTATAAAGCTATACAAAATCTGGATAATGCATTATTTGGTAAAATGAATGGATAATGTATTGTTTGGTAAAATATAAGTTTAGGCAGAAATTACATATGGATAAGCTACATTTCTCTAAACGAAGGCCTAGTTTAGTTGGAGCTGTCAGTGTGCTTAGTTAGAGTTGCCTGTAAAACAAAATTCACCACAGTCTACTTTACCAAAATTCGACAGAGATAATTTATCAGTAGCAACTGGTACAGCTATTGGAAAGCAATTGCAAGCATTGGCTCATTAGTCAAAGAACTGATTTAAAATATTCAACAAAAAGACCTTCGCTGTGATCTCGGTCAGGTCATGCATAACAATCACAGGAAACTATCTGAAAGCTTCCATTTCACATACACTCAAAAGTTTTTGGCCATTATTTAATATGAACTTGAATATTCAGCACGGAGACGTTAAACAAGTTTGTCAGATCATGTTAAATATATCTGTGTTTAAAACCAAATAGTTCATGATTAACATTTAAACCACCTTTATAATGACATTCTTGATGATATCACTTAGTATTAATATGGCGAATAAACTCAGTATTATATCTAATCACATTACAATGCCACTGGTTTGCGCTCGTTCAAGAATTAAATCATTGAATATTGAATATATTTAAATCTTTCTCAACTAAATGAAACTAAGTTATGTAGTATTATTTATACACTATTTAAATTCTTTACCACGACCAAGTTTTCATTGTATGACAATATCTTCAGGTGGGCAATTAGCAAAGATGTTGTATGATAACGAAACCTGGTAAAGAATTTAAATAAAGTAAATATATTAATACATCAGGTAGTTTCATTTAGTTGAGAAAAATATATTAATAATAAAATAATTGTTAATCGATAAAAAATCAACAGCTTTTAAGAATTCCTTTTTTTTTAAACTATGCTTTATAAAGAAAAAAATAATTTAGCAATGGCTTTTACTTACAGTGAACGGTAATTTAAATTCGATTATAAACAAATGGAAGAGAGAGGGGAAGGCTGTTTGGAAAATCAAAATGCTTACGTATTTTCCTTACTTCTTGAATCTTAGGTGTAAACCTGTCGTAAAGTCGTTATAATTACAACAAAGTAATCGGAATTTTATTTCTGTTTTAAAAAGAAATTTGAAGGTAATTTTACAAGAGAAATTTGAGTTAGGTATCTTCTATTCAAATCTTTCGGGAAACTTTTATTAAATATCTGTTTTTCAAGTTTTACTTACTATTTAAATGTAGAATTTGTATTATATTACGAAGATATAATACAAATTCTCATCTTCAAAAAATTACGCGATCCTGTATAAATATCTGAAACATGTTTGGAAGTTTCCAATATACTTGCATATTTCATAATGTGTTTTTACTGTGTATTTAAAATTCAACAGATAAAATTATTTTTCTATATCATTGCCCTAAAATTTTATCATAAAACCAGATTTTAAGCACAAATATCAAATGTTAATTTTGTTACCGCTGATTCCTTTAAGTATTCACATAACTTAAGTATCATTTTTTAATTAAAAAAACGCTGAGCAAACCTTATATCTTAAGTCGTGTAATAACGTAAAATATTTCATAATTTTTTATTCACAATATCATCCCTTTTAATCAAAAAAGAAAAAAATGGAGCTTATATAAGATCACTCACGAGTATGTCCGCCTGTTTTGTATCACAGTCTGTTTTCTTCAAAACCCTTTGACGTAGAAACTTGAAATTAGCCCAACGGTAAAATGTTTCACCACGCATATACCTTAGTAGTAAAATCCAGAAAAATATACCTTAGTAAATAAATGCAAAAAAATTGATATAGATATTTTAAAAGACACACATAATTTTTTTTTCAATACTTTGTATCCCGTAAACTAGAAAATATTTTAAAGTAATGTAACCAGTTCTCGTATATTGATTCGAAAACCCTGACTTTTTTTTACAATTTTACACGATATTGCTGAAAACGTTGAAAAAAAAATTCCTTTCCACCTCAGAAATTTTAAACAACAATTATCTAACATAAACAATAATATCTAAATTTATGATAAAATTTAGGGGTTTCAGGAAATAAGAACCATGACTCTAAATTTCCTGTTAATTGGGAAAATCATGGTATTTATACGTCTGTGGAGAGTTCACTAAGCAATATATATTTGTATTGAGAAATAACATTAACGGCAAAAAATTTTATAGAAGTTCAACTAAATCTCAAATTTTTATGTAAGTGTATGGAATCTACACAATAGATATTCTAATTCTAACTAACAGGTTTAGTTTCATATGTATATATATATATATATATATATATATATATATATGTATATATATGTATATATATATGTATATATATGTATATATGTGTATATATATATATATATATATATGTATGTATATATATATATATATATATATATATATATATATATTAATTTACAGTACTACAAATATATACTATAAAATAATTTAATGATGTGTTGATTGTAGTCCCATATACAATTTTTTTAAATTTTTTTACTACCTTTTCAGTAATATGTTTTCTTCGCACATTCTTCTTGTATACGAATATTTATAAAATATAACAATTTAAAAACTTTATAACCAATTTATTTAAACTCTTTCATACTTATTGAAATATTTGTTGCCTTTCATAAAAATTGCAGAATTTATTTATTTCGTCTTATATTTCCTATTTAAACAATATGTCAAAGATGTTTTTTCTTAATAATATCATGTTAGCAAAGGCAAGATAAAATGAAAAAAAAACTTTTAAATGCAAATTAACATTTATTTATAACTGATAAAATATTTAATTTGTTTACAATTGAAATAACAAGTTACGAATATATCACCGATTTAATTGCATGATTAATATCTAAACAAATTTACAAAAATCCTTCATAAAAAATTTATTTACGTACTCCACTGTTCCTTTACAATCACGGATATATGCAGTACTCGGGCTTTAAACCGTAAACGTAAATCCGTTCACACTTGAGCTCACGACATATATATTGAACACACTCCAAAAATCGAAGTTAAGGTAAACATCAACTTTTGATGAATACAGCTTAAACGAGCTTATGTAGTTATATTGAAATCGATTCCAGCAATACCTGAAAGTTTAACGGCGGTCCATTTAATAGGCTAAGTTATAAACTGTCAAATGTGAAAAGAAAATGGTTTATATTTAATTCGTTTTATTGTTTATCTTTTTGATGTGAGTGCTTATATAATCAAATTTATTAAGTCATAGCCAAGGCGCAGGTGGTAGGAGTACCGTGATAAAGTAAATTGTGAAGGGTATGGAATTAAATGGAATATTAAAGAAAATTAAATATTTGTAAAATGTCATCCACAAAGCAAAAATAAATATTTTCTTTTTTTAGATAAACACCTACTGTTTAGTTAAATTTACTGTATGTAAATTAAATCAGTTTTTCTCTCCTTATATCCTTTCCTAGTAAAGTTTTAGTATGTTTGGTTAATACTTCCTTTTTATTTTATGTACGTTTATTTGCGTGTAGGATAATAACGTTGTAACAAAATTTTCTAAAAACATAGGTTTTGTTGATAAAAGCTTTCGATAACAGATGCAAATGTCTTTAGAAATAAAAGTAATTTTTTGTTTATATTTTGACAGTAGGAGTTATCTTTATGTCTTCCTGGGATCTGTATTGTTTTTACTGTTTTTTTTAATTAAAAATATTACTAATTTCATATTTACGTGCTACTAATTTATAGATACTACTAATTTATAATTGTAGAAGGTGAATAGTCTTGATACATTATTATTATATTTTTATTAACAATTGGCTTGGATTTAATATTGTTTGTATAAAAATGGTATACTTTTAAATTTAAGGAAAAAAAAATTATATACATATACATATATATATATATATATATATATATATATATATATATATATGTATATACTTTTTTCATGGCCTAATTTTCAAGTTTAAATTCACGAAGTAATCATCAAAATCAAAACGACTTGTGCTTTTTGAAACCTGGACCAATGATATATTAGGGACTTCTTTTTAATTTAGTTTTACGGTAAACTTTGGGTGCAAAATAACAATCAAAACAGAAGACTCTAGTGTTTTTCTTTGATGTGTCGATAAAATTATACCTAATAAACGATGAGATGCGCGGGCAAGCTAATATTAGAGCAAGGGGAAAAAGCCCTACTTTCCATGGACAGTATCAATCATAAATTCCGTGGATGTTTATAGAACTGTCTATGGAATGGTTTCAAAAATAATATTATACAATAATATAAAGAATCTGAATCAAACCTAACATTTATCAAAAATACTTCAAATGATTTTACATCATCATTCTGAAACGCGGACGCATATCACTTCAAGTCATTAAAAATTTGAGGAAAGCTGCGACGTTAAAGTAAGTCATAATATAATTGAACAAATATTAAGATATCTCGCAAATTCGTAATTTAAACCTGTTTTTTATGTTCTTTGTATCTTTAAAATTATCATAAACAACATCCTTCCATACGCAATAGAAAAGAGTTTACATTGTTCTGTAACTCATAACATCCCTTCGTATGCAATAGAAAAAAGTTTACAATGCCCTGTCACTCATGACGAAAAAAATGTAAATCCAATTGATGTGCCTATATTAGACACCTCCCGAAAAGTATCTTTTTACTCCATCGTATCGCTCATTGTGCGATGCTATTATGAAAAAAGCAAGCGTGCTGAAGAACGTTAAAAATTCTTGTATTTCCCATTTTCGTGTAATTTTCCTGTCGACAAGATCATTACATTCGTATTCTTGATGCCTCTGTGCCGCTCCCATTACATGTTCGTTTTCAATTTGAAGCGCTTATTTTGTTTTTTCGATTACATTTTATCGGTCGTAGGGAGTTTAGTAATGATGCTTTGATCGCTCTGTGTAAAGTATTTAATAAAGGTCGCGCTTTATATGTTTACACTGCAGATCATTTTGTGAACGAGAACTGTAGCTGCATTGGTATATATATATATATATGTATATATATATATATATATATATATATATATATATATATATATATATATATGTATGTATATACATATATATATATATATATATATATATATACATATATATATATATATATATATAAGCATAATAAAGCGGGAATTCTTCATATCCGGCAAAGATATGTCTCCCAGCAATATAAAAATGAAAGTTATGGTTTTATATCAATGCTTTCATATATTTTTTTTACTTATTGAGGAAAATATTTGCAACATGAATTATATCGTTTAATCGATTGAAAGAGTATGTTAAAAAAATATGAATGGTAATGGATGCAAATATCTTTACATGATGCTTAAAATATGCTACTAGATCAAATGTACCTTACTCAGATTGCCAGATAGTTTGAAATTAGCGCATTAACTAGCTTCACTTTGCCTAACACTTGCTGCCTTAAGTAAAATACTGTGTAGTTAAACCTATAGGTACAAAGCGGCATATGTTGGATGGTTTTACCTATGCGGTTTTATCGCTCAAATCGTATTGGATGTAAAAACTTGAGAGTGGTAGACATAATAAAAGGAGATAAACCTTTTAAATAAAAGAAATCGCACAGCGCGTACTTCGTAACAGTTTTATTACATATTAACCTTAAGGATATATAAAATTTCTTTTAACCTTTTCACCAACACCAAAATATTATTTCTCAGCATAGTTTATTCTCGACACATATTATTTTTCGACATATTAACTAATGCTCATTCCATAGGTGTAACAATCTCACAAATTTCTCATAAATATTTTGGTTACATTATTAAAAACTTGTCAACATTTTTATTTTCAGCTCTTTTTTATTTTCTTTTTAAATAGAGAATATGTAAAAATTACGTATGTTTTAAAGCTTTCTGCTTAACGGCGTTTCTAAGATAAACCTCACGAAGGAGAACTAGTAAATTTTCCCCACCCAATAGTAATAGGATTTTACCGATGGAAAAGATATCTTTATTAAGAACATTTTTTATCGAAACTAATTTCAGTCATTAGCTAGTTCAGAGTCACATCATCCCGAATGTAGCTAATTACACAATAATCAGACATTCACGCTTTGCTACTTATCATTTCCTTTCCGTGCATTTTATTAGTCGCACAAAACTGACTTGTAATATTTGATAACCGCTACAAAAGTCATAGTTCGCAAATAATATTTCATTACTTAAATTATCAAGGGGAAAAGCTACCTTAATTATTTCCAGCAGTGATTGCGTCAAAACGAATAATATTAATTGTTTTTGTTTAATATGATATACTATTGCAAACTAAATAAATTCATAACAGCCATCTCACTAGGTATAATTAATTAATTTAATCAAGTTTATTGAAAAAAGTACCTAAATAAAAATATTTTAAAAAGAAAATTTGTTTGTCGACTTGTTCAGCGTAATTTAAAATTATCTTTACTTTTCAGTTCGGCATCCTAAATTTCCTTGCCTTAAAAGATAAAAAAGATCGCCCACGAAAACTCAAGGAAAGATTGATTCTTTTATCATATTGTCCATCCTTCCAATCCAGAATTCTTTCTCAGAAATTGACATCGAAGTACTTTGTCCGATATCTGTTGAATAGTTCTTCGGCTTTAGCTATTTTAAAATTTAATGATATTTCAAGTACTCTTACTAAATTTCATTACTATTGAAACGAGATGAGGGCGGATCGTTAGTTATTAAAATTTTAAAAAAAATTATATCTCAATTATGAAGGAAATAATTTTGACAGAAATGAATATTCAAATATATGAGATAAAATTACAGTTTATATATAATAAATACCCTGTGACTAATTTGCTTATACTTCGTGAACAATATCAGGTTAAAACTTTATGTATTTATTCTGAGACTGATTTGCTCCTTACTCTTATATGAAAATTTTGACATTGATTTGTTTTTTTTTATACTCATGTTCGTGTATGACTCCGCCAAATTTATCTTTTATTTCTGTAATTTTATAAAACTTTGTCATATCTGTTTTTCAAATAGAAATATGAGCAGCTTACAAAATATCTTTAACATCATTAAAACCAACATTTTCTTAATTTTATAAAAGATTTGATTAAACATTTATTTAATTACAGTTTAAGTCCTATCCACATTAAAAATAGTCATATAAAAAACTCATGCTTTAGTTAAAAGCCAATGTAAATAATAACCATTCAGTAGTGTTAGTTTTCATTCCAAATCAAAACAGCCCGAAAAGAAAAGAGAACAACGGTAATAAGAAAAAAACACGATGAATAACAAATTGCCAGTAAAAATTTGAACGGAAAATTATATGCCAGAACAGAAAATACATATATCCGAGTAGTTAGTTCGAAGAAAATTATATTATTGCTACGAGGTACTTGTTATTAAAAATTTAATATGTAGGAATTTAAAGAATTAGAATTTTTTCAAATATTCTATTGCTTGTCATATATCATCTTTACTTTAAGACGCTCTTATTCTATAAGTAGTTTTTAATGTATACACTTAAGTGGGATTTAACGGTTGCAAAAATCATTTTCTGTCAGTTTTGAAAGAGAATTGAGCAAGCTGAGCGTATTTTTGTGAATGCAAATATAGAATTGAGTGATAAATTATTGCCTGATATAATACCTGGAAAGAATGCATTGGAACTTTGCATAACATGATTATGTGGCGTAGAAAAATAATTTTCACTCTATTGTTACATGAGGTAATATAGGTAATACAAGAAACCTTACATGATGAGTCAGAGACACATAGCTTCTCTTTTTGGCTTGATTTATCCGGTCAAATATAAATTTAGGAAAATTTAAGTCCCTATCTTAAAAAAACATTCGGCCTGGCTACTAGCAGATATTATTAAATAGTGGTTTTTCTCTTTAAAAATGGTGTTTTGACTTATTATTTTACATGACAGTTCGCAAAAAGAAGAAAAGAATATGAAATTTGGCATTGTTAAGAAATATTCTAAAACAGTGTACAGGGATTAAATATCGACTATATTTATCCAATAGTCAGTTACGTATACTGAGTAATTAGCATCACTTCTTGAGTGGTTATACAGCAAAGAAAAACTTTTTTAAGAGCACCAACCTCCGTCCAGAATTTTATTCTTTTCAGCGTGTGTTTTCCTATCATTTACGTAATTATCATTTATTCCAATTTCGATTCTACCACAATTAATTTATATCTTGCCCTTTATTGTTAGTTATTAAAGAAGGAAAAACGGAGCTTTGTAACTTCATAATATAATGATGTTGTGGCTCATTTACGTATTGAGAGTATTTCGAAATTTTTTCTAATGGAACTTATATTCTATATCTATGTGATTCATTGAAGAGAAATAATATTTTGGTGGCTTCATTACGTTCAAGTTCCTTAAATACTAACTTTAGCGGATTACCTTCTAAAAAAAAATATATACATATATATTTATATATATATATATATATATATATGTATGTATGTATTTATATATATAAATATAAATGGTTTGTTTAGTATTATAAATTAATGTCGTTGGTCACATTGAATGGTCCGACAGGAACTTAAGTCAAAATATGGTATTCTCTCTTATTTCCTTTGAATTAAATTATGCATTAAAACAGGGTCACAAGAGAATCCGAGATATTATCCTAATGCAAACCAACTTATTTCCAAAGGACTTACCTTGTAAACTCATATCAGATAATATCCTGGAATCTCTGGAAATCCCTGGAAATTTTCACTTAAGTTTTTAAATAATTATACATTTTTCAATAATTTTTTTTATTTATGTAGGATTATTTGTCTCTATATAATAATATAATGGAAGTTTATATAAATAAGTTCACAAGTGCGTTAGCATATTGCTTTCTTATTTTATAATCTGCATTAAAAAAAGAAAATCGTGACTGTCAGATTAGCTGTTTTTAGAGTTCCATAGTTTAAGAAAAAAAAACAAAGCTTAAAAATTAACGAAATGGCAATCTCTTTCTGAAAAAGTTTGATACGGGAACTTGAGATTTATTATAAGTATATAGTAAAAAGGCATACCAATCTGTTTACATCTCAATATTTACCACTCAACATATATCCATATGGATATTAAGCCAGTAGTTTATCCTTAAAATAAATTAAAAACCGAATTAGAAGCAATTTCAAAATGACCCGTGAAAGTAAATTACATAATTTGGTATAATATAATATCATAATATAATATTATGTCGTCGCTGTGTTGTGTTGGATTGATCACAAAGCAGTCTACGGTGCGGCGCACCACGGGGATCCTGGTTTAATTCCCAGCCGCCCGCTAGAATGATGTTCTGGTTGACTGTAAAAAATTGCTCTCGTAGCAAAATGTATCAGTTGTGTACATTATAGTACATACATCAATAATTAAATATAATAGAATACATTATAATTATATTTTCTAATTTAAACTTGAGTTATTTTATATTATAAAAATCATATAATATGAAAAAATTCAAGCTAAATTTACAAGAAATTACTGTTGTTGAAAATAATAAAATCATGTTGTCAAATAATTTTGTTGTTATTAACAATTTTTGTTGTGCAAATATTACTTCTACCCTTTTTTAACAGGAATATTTTTTATTTATTTACAAAAACCATGCAAAAATTGATTAAGTACAGAAAATATATAGAGCAAATGGGACTTTAAAAATTTCAAATGAATTTCGTCTCAAAAATGTACATATGAACACTTGGTAAACAATTTACATATTCTACTAAAGATGAAATTAATATTTATTTCTATAGTCCTATAATGCTCATTTGTGCGACGAACGTTTAATGTAGCAATCACCTTAAAAAAGTATGATGCTGGAATCATTATATGTGTAGTATGTACCTTGTACCAAATAAAAGTTTTCGTTGGGCACTGCTGTGCGTTTGTTTTTCTTTAATGGCGGTTTTTCCATTGGGCTGTTGACCTACCTCTTGATTGGATTATGTTTAACATGGATGAATATCTTAATTGTGTAATGCGTCGATGTGGCTTCTATAAAAGAAGACATCACTAGCACCTGTCTAATGAAAAATCTTTTTAAATACAAACAATAAATTAATTTAATTATAAATGTATTTTACTCTTATATATAATATTTTATTTGTGTTTATACTTTTTGATCTCCCTTCTATTTATAATATAAATTGATTATAAAATAAAATAAATATTTTATAATCAACTTGGTCCAAATCTTTCAAACTTATTGCAATTTTTACGTCCTTTCATATGCACGAGATAAATTATTTATTTCATATTACATTTCCTACTTAAATTATAAATTGTATATGAGACTTATAATACTTGTTCCAAAATAAGCTGGCATGGTATATATTTAAAAAAAATATTTGACTTTAAACTGATATTTCCTTAATATATTAGTTAAAACTGAAAAAATATGTAAATTTAATCTAATTATAAATTCGTTAAAACTAATTCAAAAATAAAATTATGTTATCACCTATCTAATTACTCAATGAAAATGTGAAGAAATTTACTGAAACCCTTAATAAAAAAGTGAATCCCCTCTACACAAAGCACGGATATACGTAATACTCTGGTTATAAACCGTAAACCTAAATTCACTCACCCTCGAGTTCGCATCGTAAATATTTAACACACCCCAGTTCGGAACTAGGATGCGAAAAACCGAAGTTAACGTAAACATCAACTTTTGACGAATAGAGCTTAAACGAGCTTACTTACTTTATATTGAAATCGAATCCAGCGATACCTTAAAGTTTAACAGGAAACCATTTGATAGACCGTCTTAAAACTGTCGAGTGTGGCAAAGGTATGATTTATATTTAATTCATTATATTCTTTATGTTTTTGATTCGAGTGCTAGTTTAATAAAATTTATTAAGACACAATTAAGAGACAGTAAGTTGTACTGCTACCAAGTAAATCCTGAAACATATGATATTAAAGGGATTATTAACGTAAATTAAATATTTCTAAAATATCATCCATAAGTTAAAAATAAATAAGTATTTTCCATGTCATAGATACTACAACCTACCTACACTTAGTTTGTAGTTCAGTTTTTTCTCTTCATATCCGTTAAGAATATAGTTTCAGTGTGTTTGTTTAATATTGTAAATAATTCCTTAGGTTTTATATTAGTTTATTTGCATAAAGGATAATAATAATGTTATTAATTTTATTTTAAATATGCAAATGCATACATACGCAAATGTCTTTCTAAATAAAAGTTATTTTTTATTTATAATGCGATAATCAAAATGTGTGATGACTTTCTGTTCTCTAACTAAAAATACCACTAATTCCATATTTGTCATGCAGTTGTGAAGTGCATAATAATTTCGATAAATTATTGTAATTTTTATGTTAACACTCTTATTTGCGCCGTGTTGTACAAGAATGACTTGAATTTAATGCTTTTTTATTACATTGGCTTAAGAGTAAATTACTACCAAATTTTTTTTTTTTATTTTATAAGATTTCTTAACCCAATTTTTAATTTCAAATTCATGAAGTAACTTTCAAAATCAAAACCACATGTCCTATTTGAGATATATTACTTGATATATTGGGGACTTAATATTTAATTTTCCGATAAACTTTAGGCGCAAAATAACAATCGCCATAGAGGCCTTTATTAAGTGCTTTTCTCTGAGATGTCGATAAAAATATAACCAGGAAATGGTGTGATGCTCAAGTGCAAGCTAATATTAAACTAAGGAAGCACAAGAAAAGCTTACTTTGGATTGACAAGATCAGTTGCTGCATTTCGTGCGTGTTCTGTAACATCGCTGTCTGTAGAATTGTTTCAAAATTAATATTATGTTAGAGAATCGGTATCAGATCTATCCTTTGTCAACAATATTTAGAACGACTTTATGTCATCGTTAGGAAACACAAATGTATGTCAGGTCAAGTCTTTAAAAAATTAAGGAAAAATACGCAATCACAGCAATTCATTTACGACACTAAAATAAGGATCATAATATAATTGAATAAACGTTTTCTTTTATTATATCTCGAATTTTCCTAATGTAAATTTCAGTCATTTTTATTATCTATGTATCCTTAAAGTTATTAGTAATAACATCCCTCTGTATGCTATAAAAAAGATTTTACATTGCTTGCTCTGTCAATGATGTGATGAAAATAATATAAATTCAATTGATGTATCAATATTAAACATCCCTCGAAAGTATCTTTTTGCTCTATCGTAACGCTCATTGTGCAATACTTTTATAAAAAGAAACAGGCGTGAAGAACGTTAATGATTCTTGTATTTCCCATTTTCGTGTAATTTTCTTGTCGATAAGAGCATTACATTCGCGTTTTCGCCGCCTCCGCGCCGCTCCGATTACATGTTCGCTTTCAATTTGAAGCGCTTGGGCTTATTTTGTTTTTTCGATTACATTTTATCGGTCGTAGGCAGTTTAGTAATGACACTTTGATCGTGTTGTAAAAAGTATTTAATGAAAGTCGCGCTTTATATGTTTACACTGCAGATCATTTTGTGAATGGGAATTATAGCGAGATTGATGTAATTAATCCTTAATATTCAACAAATCTAAATTCGCCAAATTGGCCATCTTTTATCTTCTGATTTGTTATCAAAATATTTATTAATTTGTATGTAACTTAAAACTGTACTAGGAAAACTATTTACAACCTGAATAACATCGTTCGGTCATTTGAAACAGAAAGTAAAAAATCTGGGCCGTTAAAATAATGGGGGGCCCATTATTTTAATGAATAACAAAATCAAGGAATTATTTGGTATTTCAAATAATATAGTTGTATATTGAAAACATAAATCGAGATAGAGATAGATAGAGAATGAAAGAATTGTATTCTTATATTCCTAGCCGAATATTTAAGCTACGGAGTTTTTTCAGGCGATTGTCAAAAGTGTAAATCGATTGTTGCAAAATTTAAAATAACATTTTCATTAATATTTTACATTATATTTTATAAATATAATAAAGAATAATTAAAACAAGAGCTTGGTTTTGTAAACATTATCAAAATATGATATCAAAATAAAAAGAAATTAAAGTTTTGGATTTATTTTTAAAATAAAAGAAACCATAGAATTTGTGTTAACTGTTCTGTTAATTTTAAATTTTAGCTGGAGGGGATTTAACATTAATAAGTCTTAAACGTGAAAAATTTCCTTCAACTCTTATGGTCATATCTAAAATTCATAAAACAATTTTTAGTCAAACGTTGTATATAAATGTTTTTCCTATAACATTCGAATATATTTTACTAACGCTTAAAATATACTTCTACGGTCAAAAAACCCCTATCATGTTAAATTTGTTGGCGCTGCCGCATTAATTTTAGGAATGGGAGACAAGTTTTTGATTGATATTTTTAGCAATATATTTCAAATCGTGCTACAGAAATCTTCTAATCTTTTTCCTCTTTCTCCTGGCTAAGGTCAAATATTTCTTTTGGGGTCAGCCCTCCTGATACATTTTTGCAATATCGTGTCACTGACTTCAAATTCATGATTGTAAGATCTTTATCTATAGTGCTTTTCCAGGTGAAAACGGGTCGACCTCGGCCTATCTTTCCTTCTTCTCTTTTTAACACTGCCTTCATCATATGGTCTTCGTTGCGCCTCATTGCGTACCCGTACCAACGGACGCGGTTTATTCTCAGTTTTCCTAAATTTTTGCGACTTTAAATCTTCCTCTAATGTATTCATTTTTTATTCCATTCAGCCTTTTTTACTCCCCCGGCCCAACACAGCATTTCCATTTCTGTGACGTGCATCTTTTCATTCGCGTTTCTCATCGGCCAGTATTCCAACCTGTACTTCAAGGCAGTTTTTATTCTATGCTGAATGACTTTTTCAGTGCTGTTTTTTTTTTGAGCTGCAACTGAACCGAGGTACTTACACTGTTTTACCTTCTTCAGCGATGTTCCTCCGATTATCACTGATGAGTTGTCGTTGGCCTTATTTCTAGACATATCACACCGCATGAATTCATTCTTGTCTCTATTCACTCTAAGACCTCGGCTCTTTAGTACCGATTGCATTGGATTTAATTGTCCCTGTATTTCTATTTGAGTTTCGGCAATAAGAAATATATCATCAGCAGTGTTCAAAGTGCAAGTTTTGCAGATGATCTGTGATGTAGTTCACAACTAAATTAAATAATAACTTCTTGTGGATCCTTGGTGAATTTCGACCTTAATTTCAAATTTTCAATCTGGCCTTCCTTGGCATGGATCTTTAATCAAGGATATGAAATGTCCCGGGACTAATTATGATCTCAAAGCATACCAAAGCAAATACCTAGGTACGCGATCAAGTGCTTTTCCTAGGTAGGTAAATAAGATCTAGGTCTTTCTTCCGCGATCTATATTTTTCTATAAGAATCTTCACGATGTTTATTGCATTTATCGTTCTTATCTCGTTGTTGAATCCGCATTGGTTTGGGGTGACTGATAATTTTTTAGTTGTTTCGCGAGGATAATTTGCAAAATGTTTAGTTTATGGGACGTCAGTTTAATATCACGGTAGTTGCTGCAATTTGCCACTTTCCCTTTGTTTTTATGGAAAGAGAGTATGCTTCTGGCTCTCCGCACTCTAAACATCCACTCCGAAAAATGTCTGATATGTTTAAGATTTCGTAAGTATTTTTTATTAATATTTTTTTCTTAGATATTATAAGCAATTTAAGTAATTAAAAAAAGCCTCTTGGCGATACTACTTTTGTCCTTAATTGGTACGTAGATTAAGGAAATGTACTGTATTTGTCCTAATTATAATGTCGTTAATACACCTCGGCTAAATACATTCCTCATGTTTTGTTTAACTGGCAGTAATGCTTCTTTTTCTTTATTAAGTAATTACCAATAATTATTTTTTCTTATTGTTTAATAACATAATCTTGCTAACAATTCTTTCTTTATTTTTTATTTCTGCTTGGTTAGTAGCATGCCATATATTCGTTAACTTACTGGCTAGACAAAAAGCTTTAAAGACGATTTAGTTCTCTCATAATCAGAATGTTATCAAACACCAAATAACTAACGAATACCAGTTCCTATTTATGCATATCCAAAGACGACCTGACGAATATTCTGTTTCTTGAATATTTACCGATACCAAACAATGTGACAAAAAATACCTAACCACTTTTAAAACTAAATTAAATGCCATTACGATCAGTAATACTTTTAATTAAGGGGAATATAAAAATTTGTTCTTAATTAACGAATACAAAAACTGTAATTGGTTAACATCCACAATATAAATAAATTGGTAACATTGATTCAATAAAAAAAAGGAAGCATTACTGCTACTTAAACAAAACAAAAATTATGAACACATTCAGCCAAGCTGTAATTAATAATGACATTAAAATCACAAGAAATATGATACATAACATTCGTGTAAGTACCCATTTACGACAAAAGTAGTATAATCTAAAGATCTTATAGTGATGTTGTTCTTCTTCCGGTTTATATTTATTATCGTCTTAATTATACGATGCCGTTTGCATATACTTTGTAATGTGCAATGTAATGGGAATCATATTTCGAAAAATAATACATTTATTACTCAAGCCATTAATCCGGATAACTATTTGTGAATACATTGATTATGGAGAAACGAATAAAGCACAGACATAGATAAGAACTAAAAGAATATAAAAATCATGTTAAAAAAATTACATTGACTAAAACAATTTGAATAATGAACTAGACTACAATATGAGTTATGATATAAAGGACATTCTCTTTAAACTTCCTAGTTAGGGGTAATGGTCGCAAATAGGCTTTAATGGGTAGTCAATTTAGTAATAAAGTATAGATTGCGTGAAGCGAAATATTATAAATTATTCAATGCAGAGTTATTGGGATACATTTAGGAACACTGACCGAAAATATTTCAAAATTAATGTGGTGAAATATTTTACCCGCCTTTGATATCGTCATCGCGATAAATTTTTCCATCTAACCGCCTGTAATGTCATAACAGGCTATGCACTAGATATTTTGAATGTTGGAAATATATTTTCTTTCGAGTCTTGGAAAAATAGCAAATATAGTTTTTTTATGTTTTGTTCAAAATGTAATGACCACTTGTCTTATTCGCAAATTCGAATCACTTCGACCTTATTATTATACGGTTTGATGGATGTGTGGATGTCATAAATATATTGCGGATATTTTACGAAAGTAAAAAATTATACGATATTAATAAGTTATGTATAGTTTGAGATAATCCTAAATTACAAATAAGTGGAATTGATAAGAAATTTAATTTTTCTTTTACCTTTCAAACGAAATTTTTCTCTGAAGTTTTATAATAAAATATTAAATTTTTTTTCCATAAAATTGTTTGAAACGCTTTTGTTACAAATCAAATTACGATATTTGAAATTTAATTTTTAAGATTGACTTTTTTAAGTTATGAGAGTAAATTTTGTGATAAATTAAATTCTTTTCGCTCAAAAGAAATTTATATAAAACATAACAATTTTTGATCCATCGTAGCTAAAAACCTTCATTTTACATTAAAAACTCAAAATTTGCTATTTACGTCACATATGTCACGATTAAAAAGGCCTTTAACAATCCATCTAATACTTCTAGAAACATAGATATGAGTTATGTAGTTATTTTTAAAAAAGGTTTAATGAACATAGAAGCCGATTTTAAGATATATCATATTAAGGTTTATTACTATTGTGAATTAAATAAATATTGCAAGTCATCGTAAGACGTAAGGTGCATCCATATAAGGTTTCAATAATAAGAGTTTATTACGTATTTGACTGTAATGTATAACAATTTTATAAGAAATGACATTGAAATTGTATAATTGACAAAAGTGTTCTGAACTTTGTAAAATTTCATAATCTGTAGAATTATTATAGGCGGTCTTTGGAAATGGTTATATATTTTCTATTGATATCTCAAAATGATAGGTGAGTTATTTGACTGCTGAATGTTTATTAGATTGTAAAATAACGTCAGTGATATTGATTGTTTTCTCTGAAAGAACAATAACTGATGCTCCTGAATTTCTTTGTAATTCGCAATTTTGTTTGCCTTGTTTGAAATGTTGAAATGACTAAAAACAAATTTCAAAAAACGTGTAAATATGCCAAAAGTGGGGGCTTACGATAATATTTAGTGTAAACGCCAGTGGCTAAGAGCGGGAGAAAAAGGTGTACCTAAACCAAAATATAATATTTTACAAAATATATGCATTCAAAAGTATGATAAAATATAAACGTAGTTATTCAATGAGTTCCGAAGATTTGAAGAATTGTGAACAATTGAGTAAAGTCACCACTAAACTTTTTTAAATCAAAGCAAAATTTATTTTTAGGATGACAATGTGTCCAGCCCCACATAACAAAAGTAACGTGTGAAAAAATATTTTCACTTAAATAGAGTATGCTACTTCACCCACCGGACTCTCCAGATCGTTCACCATCTAATAACCATCTATTTCGCTCTCTGTCTAATACTTTACGTGAAAACAAATTTAAAGATGAAAGTCATTTCATACTCGAATGTCACCGGTTTCTCGGTCAGAGGTCCAAAAATGTCTATAAGGACGAAAATTTAGCTCTGCTTTAACTTTGGTGACAATTGTTAGATACCGACGCTGCTCATTTAATTAACGGTTGATTTATTAACTGCATATAAAGTGTTGAGAAATTTGTGTACGGAGATGGCGGATTTATATATAAGCTGCTATATGTATACATACATGTGTGTATATATATATATATATATATATATATATATATATATATATATATATATATATATATTTATAAATAAATAAGGTTTCTACTGATGCAGAATTATCTAATTAAATTTAAAGCAACTGTAGCTTCGCCTAATCTAAAGAACGGACACTTTTGCATTACTGACTGACAAAAATCTGATGATCCCCAGTGTGTTGTATTTAATATTATTTCGATGTCAGTAGCTTTATGTTTTTATTTTACTTTTTACCCTCACTTTTTATCTTTTTAATATTTTATTTTATTAAGATAGAAAATGTAATTGAGTATAAATAATGCAATTGTTTTACTATATATAGTAAAGACAATAACGGAGCATAACATTCTCTAAAGAGTGAGTAGATTTGGTGTCAAATATTTCTTCGTTTTATTTCACCATTTTTTTTATTATTTTTACCAAATTCCAGTAATCTTATGCAGTTACCACTTACCTTTTCTGTATATTTAATTATCTTATGAAACCGTTGTCATGCCCTGGATCACTGCAAAAATTTATGTATATCATTATTAGGAGGGTGCATATGACAACATAAGTTCACGAAAGGGAAGAACGGATATACACAGGAACACTCGTCATTGGCAAATGTTTGTGCGTAGTAAGAATTTCCACCGTGCCAAACTTGCTGTTCTCCATATCGTATATAATTTTTTACTTTTCACAACGCGATTCTAATGATGGCCAAAAACTAAGTACGGATGATTCATCACAACGTCGCGAGCAACAGCAAATAATGTGAATGTGCCTTAATTTATTCTTCAGTTATTATATTTAAAACGCGTTTGTAATACGTAATAAATTGTTATGAAATGAAATTGATACTATCTGGTTTATTATGCCATTAATTCCACTGTCATTTCCTACCTGTTAGTTGGAATTAAACGCGGCATAAAAGTTCTGTATACCGAAACTTCACATGTACACGCGTTTGGTGCATCCAGAATAATTTACATAGGTAGAAATTTGCGGGTTTGTGTTATAATTTTATACAATGAAATGATTTGGGTGCCAATTCAAATGTCTATAAACTTTAGTTAATAAAGGCATTAATTTGCGATATTGAAAAAGTGATGGAAATTGTGATGAATCTTCACAAAATTGTTTCTGATGTTCTTCGGATTATCTGGTGGACTATAAGTGATTTATCTCGTAGCAATAAGTGCACCATAAGTAGCATTGTTTTACAATAAAGTAAGTAAATAAAGAATTCAAGCAATATTAATCACTACTAAATCAGTCAAACATCGAAGCTTATATCACCTCGATGCTATTTAAAGGTAAAAATTGAGATTTCTGAGAGCGGATTTATAAACATTTGAGTATTTACATATTTGTACGACCTATTTTAGTGAATGTTGCAGAAAGCTAAATAAGCTTTCTGCAATATACATATATTTTAGAGCAAAAGTGTAATAATTATTTGGTTGTACTTACACTAATGCGTAAAACGCTGCTTGAGTTTTTTATACTATCACTTTTTCATTGAAATTTTCAATAAGGGAATGTTTCATATACTCATAACACCTAACGAATAGTAGGATAGTATCCAAATGATTTATACAAAGTCATGCACCATTATTAAGAGATAACTTATATTATAATCATCTCAAATTATTTAACATTCCACTTCATAGTTGTTCGGTTATTACGTTCGTTTGAATTATCTACTTATTTTGATTGTTTATTATTTCCTTGTGAATTGTAAATAATAGATTACGAAGAGTATTTGTTGAAATATTTACTTGAAATGAAATTTTTATTATATTCACCAACTGATATTTTTAACTTTTCACACTTATATTCTCATTTTATAATGTTAATTTGCTTGATTGGAAGTGGACATCGATTAATGTGACCAAAAAATATGATATGGGAAATCGACGTAAAATAAAAACAGCCTAAGCCCTGATAGTAAAAAAAAATAAATGATCATTTAAAAACATATCAAGGTCAAGGTTTTTGCATTAGGTATAAACTTCAATTCAATTACATATTATGTTGTAAAAGAAGACAATTTCACGTGGTGAATTGGTGAGTAATGCAAAAGTAAATGTGATAAGGTTAAAGACTATAAAGACGAGACAAGTAAATAAACGGGAAAAACATATGCGGAATTAGGTGAGGGATAATTGAACTGTAAACATGAGGTAATGTAAAAATAAACATGTGCTCAATAAATACTCGTAATATGTTAATATCTTATTAATATATATGAGATATAAAAAGAAAAAGACGAAAAGGGCAACAATAATCAAAACGTAATTTTAGGGCCTTAATATTTCCCTTTTCTTATGATTCACTGATTATTTTATCACAGGCATAATGCAATATTTTTTTGTATAACCATTTACACAAATCGGTAAATGTAAATTCATAGCCATGAATTGATCTCTATGGAAGAAGTTGAAAAAGAGATTGAAAATTTCTATCATGAAAAATTTTAAAAGACTATATCATCTTAAGAATGAACTTCCCAACTTTAACATAATGAAACAATATTCTAAATGGAGGGCGATTTTTCTTTGCATACACTCTACATACAAGAAATAAATAACGATGAGGTTTTTATGACAATATTAAAAAAAGTATGAAAGTACAAATTAAAAGAGCAGATTAATTAGATGCCAGTCAATATTATTCTTTACTGGTATTTTGCATAATCTACAATTGCAACTAGATATCTGAGGCTGTTACTAAGAAAAAGGGCTTTAACACAAGGATGTGAGGGTGGACGGTCGGATAATTAGGTGCTCAAATAAGTGTTCCATTTTTTTTTATTTTGAAGGACGAAAGTTTTATTTAAAATGGAACAATCGAAAAAAAAATTACATAAATTATATCGAAGAAAAAAGTGAGTGAGGTACAAAATAATTCATAGGTTAAAAAAGAAAAAGTTTGTATTCAGTGGACCCCATTAAAAAAGTATGATTTCTAGAATAATTTCATATGGTGGCATTAAACGAGAAATAGTACATTTCAGAAATAAAACATTTATTGAATAAGTAATGAAACAATAAATATATTTCACATATTCGGAAATCTACGGTGACATTTATATTATTAAAATTACCTACGAATGGTATGGCACAACGCTATAAGAAATTCTACTATAATGTAAACCACAAAATCATTAGTTACGAAATTATAGAAAAATGTTACATATCTTTAATATTATTGCGTCTTAGAACACTTCTAATGTGATAAATATCGAAACCCATTTGCTTGTAATAAAAATAACTGTGTTGCTGTGCTGCTAGTTATTAAACAATGTTCATTTTTCGCCTTCGACTGCCGTCGAATCTAAAGATATATTAGTTTTCATTTTGATTGGATTTATTTTTTTCATTTTTAGACTGTCATCAGTTGTGTAACATACATATATTTTGACTGTATTTTATAAATGTTTAGTAAATATCGTATTTTTCATTGTATTTCATTTGTTGGATTTGGAAATTATTTTTCGAACATTAATATTTAACTTGGGGTTTTTTTTGCAGAGGATGCCACCTGATATATTATTATTTTTTATATTTTTTAAAATTAAACTTATATTTATTCCTTTGTAGTCAGTGATCATCTGGCAGTCTATGATTTTCCTGACAGCTCTCGTGAATATTTTCATACACATTTATGTTCTATTGGATCTATATTATCAATTAAATAGATTATTTCCTTTATACATGTGAATGTACAATTCACATATTTACGAAACAAACCTATTAAGGGGCACTCCGGTGTCAGTAAGTCTGTTTATGTATTCGTTTGAAATTCATCACGTAAAACCAATTAATTTAACATTAACATTTGACTTGAGTTGCTATTTTATCGGTTTCAATTCGCTCAATCAGAATATATGGAATTAAGTATTTAAAAAAATTAATATTTATTACATTATCATAATAACGTGTCTGCTTGTGCAATGTGGAGTAATTAAATAATTTTAGTGTATATGTAATTTTTAGAGTATTTTAAACCGTGCCATGAAATTGTTCTTCCAAACATATTTTCACGAAATGAGAGTGGCCAGAAATGATATATAAAATTGGGCAGGATGGGTACGTGTTTGAATAAGTAACCATGTATGGGCATACGCATGAGGACCGATGACATTGGTTATTTCCCCCACCTAAAATTTTTCAATGTTATATATACTAGTCATTAGTTTACTTCTTTTCCAGAATTGATTAAACATATTAATCTACTGTAATTATTAATAATGTAATTATTTTGGTAGTTTAAATATAAATTTCAAAATAATGTATTTGTAATAAAAGTATAGAATTGGTTTGTCTGTATATTAGAGTTGCTTTTTAAAAAAAAAAGTGACTTGGAGGAATATATTAAAATAAAAAAGCATTATAATTAAAATAATACACATAAAAATATTATCTTTGGAATATTTGTCCCTTTATATATGAGTTTATTTGTCTGTGTACGTACCGCCCAAAATACAGACTATGTTTTATTGCAATCGACTCGTCGAAAAGAAGATTACCAACTTGATGTCTCAATGCAAAGTGTATAATAAATAAATAGATTATTCTTATAATTATTGTAAAAAATTAAATTAAATTAGAGTCAATTTAATTATATTTTCCAATGATCTACGTGCAGAGAACGCTGTAGGCACCGCTACTAATTATTATACAGAGACCATTTTTAGATGTATGTGAATTCGTATATAAATATTTATTTTAAAAACAAGACATAATTTACAATAATTGATAATATAACCTAAGTTTTATTAACTATCAAATTGTAACTTTAAATTTAAAATTTTCAAAAAAGAACTTGTATGTAAATTTTTGAATCACTTATAATATATATACATATATATATATATATATATATATATATATATACATATACATATATATATATATATATATATATATATATATATATACATATACATATATATATATATATATATATATATATATATACATATACACATATATATATATATATATATATACACACAAATAATCTTTGCTAATAGCTCACCTGAAGATGTTGTAATACAACGAAACCTAGGTCGTGGTAAAGAACTTAAAGAATTTCTACAAAATTAACGCCAAATATATTCAATATTCTCAATCGTGCTAAATCTAAAAATACTTTAAAAGTACCTGCAAGTTTATAAAATTAACACCTCCATTTTATCCCTTCATTTTTGTAGAAATTGACAGAGATGTTCAGAAGATTGTTAAAGTCGATAAATATAACTCAGATAGTTACAACTTAAAGATACTTATTGAAATATTAAACGAAACGTGGTGGTAAAACTGCCGGAGAATAGACTAAAGAGATTATTTCATTCGGATTGTGAATATTTCAGTCCAAGTGTTTGAACGAAGGTATTTTAAATTTAATGAAACGAAAAACAAAGTCTAATTTATAAAAAAACGTGTCAAGCATGAATAAAACTATAAAATAAACTATGTGGATTTTATACACATTTACTCACTTACCTAATAAACATTTAAGCCTTTATAGTATTTCTACTAACAATTTACAAATATTGATTTTTCACACCGTAAATAAATCACAACACATTATGTACTATAATTTTCACAGTTTAAAGTTTTCAAAAAATATTTTTATATATAATATACCTTTCCACAAGATACAAAATAAAAAAAAATGTTATTCTTTTTATTTTATTCTTTAATTGACATACGAATATTTCAAAAAGTTTGTGCTGTAAAATGCCATGCCAAAATACTGTGCTAACTTTAAAATTTTTACACATCACAATGTTTAAAAAAATATGCGTTAGATCTAAATATGTTACCTGCTATAACTTTTGTAGGTGTAAAAACACGAGGAATATTAAAAAAAATTATATTTAGAATCGTCGTTATAGTTTTTTTTCTACCTTTCCATTTGCTCCTAAAAACCCATATTTTTTCATAACTTCACTTTGAGTAGTTTCGAAAGAAACCGTATTTTTTTCGAAAATTTTACAATTTATCTCAGAAAATATTGAAATAAATTAATTATGAAAAAAAAATTTTGAATCCCTTATAACTTATCCTTTCAAACAAAACCGTGCGAGGTATCGTTTAGTTTAGTAAAAAAGAATGAATCTCGTACAACTCAATACACGTGACAGAAGTAAAACGTTTTTAGCGATATAGACATTGACAAAAGCAAGTATAATGTAAAGAAAACGGCACTGGCACTAAGACAGAACATACAAAATGTAAATTCATAGATTGTACTAAATTCGTATAAAAAGATTTTAATACTATACATTTGGAAAAATTCATAAAATGTTTAATCTTCATATAAGTTCGTATAGCCAATAGTCAATCAAAATAAATAGCCGCAATATAAATACCAAAACACTAGTAAATGCATTCACAAAAAGATTTTAATGCTATACGTGTAATATATTAATAATATGTCATTACAAATCAATGTAAACATCTAATCTTGATATAAATTTAAATAGTCTATTGTCAAATAAAAGAGTAGCTGCTATGTAAGTACCAGAACACTTTTAAATGTCGCTGGCGTTATAAATTATACTAGCGTGACCCGTGCGAAGTCTTCGCATTATTTATTCCATTATGAAGCTCAGATGACAGATCAAACAAATATTTTACTAAAATTGACATATAGAGGCGCAAGTATCAAAAGCATTGAGCTAAAGCGCCACTTTATTTATACGTGAGTGGATTTGAAATTAAACAAAAATTTTACCGACCGTCAATCATATTGACGTTGAGCCGTTAGATGGCAGCATTGCTGTTTTGTGTATATAATTTTAATAATTAATTAATTTGCAAAAACAATAGCAATAATAAATTTTTTAATTGTGGATGCCGGTAGAGCAAGCAATTATCTATAAAATTATATACAATGTATGTGGATTAGTTGTGAGGTTTTTTCTAAAAAGGGAGTGTAACATCTTAACCTTATCGTATTAATATATATGATGATGATGATGATGATGATGATGATTTGTGACTAAATATGCGTGGGTAAATAAAATAAGATGTATACCTTATATGTTGTTATTCTTGTAATAAATGAAGTACGTGCAGAATTAGTAACAAATAAAACATAAATATATAAATAAATCGACAAAATTTGTTTACTCTTATTTTGACACTTAACGTAAATAACACAATGCATGCGTGGCACCTCAGTTGTTCGTATGTAGTGTTAGAGGCGTACGTATACAAGGCGCGCATGCGCGACACTATCTTATTCAATCGCTTTGTATCGTTGTGTATACGTCGCTCTCTTTTGCTCCACTTCCATGGCGTCGGAATAAACAACTCTCTTTCTATTCCTCCCCTCGTCATATCTTTCTTCTCACTCATGTGACGAAATGTATCAAACGTGACACGACCTTCAATTTTATACTCGATTCTCGTTCAGTTATCGATCGTCGAATCGCCGCATAAGAAGTTTCATTTAAAAATTATGTTACTTAATTTATCTTTAATAGAATTACCATCTTTGAGCTACATTTTTATAATGTGATATACGCAAGCTAATATATTCTATTTCTCTGCCAAATTTCAAATTTCTTTGAGAAGTGGATTTTGAGAAAAGCAGCTGTGACAGATATATGAATGATCACGCGAGTGATCTTATAAAATTTTTCCTTTCAAGTTACGGAACCCTAACAAGATCTAATGTTGTTTTCCTTTGTAAGAATTTGTATACAAATATTTTGTATTCATTTTATTTTTAAGTAATAGTTTAAATATTTTCCTTTTACTGATTAGCACTCTTGTACGTAATCAAAAAAAGTTACGTAATAAATATATTTATTTATGAAAAAAGAGTTTTTATATAAATATGAGCTAAATAAAACCAGCCATGTGTAAATTGCAACATAAATTTAAGGTCGCATATTGCTGTTGAAATCGCAAGTGCAAATTAACCAAGTTCATTTTAATTAAAAGTCTAATTCAAATCCTTGTAATATTTTTTTAAGATTTATTGGTTCCGTGCTAAAAATTAAAGAGCAAAAGTAATGCAAGTCAATTTAAAACTCAAAGTTTGGTAGATTTCGTCCCAAAAATGAAAATGTTTCAATTGAACCTAAATTTCGTTTTAAATAATCTAAACACATCATACGCAGAATGCATAAAAAGGACATTATATTTTATTTCAATATTTTGGTGTTGTGCTTTATTTATATTGGTGTCAAGCCTCGTATATTTTTCAGACATAATCCTTGTTTCTTTTCACGTCTTCAAAAATATACGGTTTTGAAATGTCCAAATGGATTACCTTTGTAATTTTGCTCATACCTACACCTGATTTTATTTTCATACCAGCGGCTGGTACGCGGTGTTGACGGGGCACGCTTGAAGTTGGTGTTGGTAATTCAAGCTTGTTAGTATAATTACCGTGTTTCAAATTGGTGTTCTCGTAGATAACCAGTTGGTTTATTTTTGCAAACCAATTGTAAATGACCAATTTTGGAAATAAGTTGGAAATAAACCCCAAATTTGGAAATAAGTTGGAAATAAACCCCAAATTTGGAAATAAGTTGGAAATAAAATATTTCGTCATTATGTGCCATAGCGCCAGAATTTTTTTTAAATTTTTAATTTGACCTACTCTCGTTAACGCGTTTATAGTTATTATATCGCGAGACATGTTTATTGTTTTCTATGTGTTTTACTTAAGAATAAACAAAATAACCCTTTCTTAAGATGTTATAAATGAAATGATATAAACGTTGTAAATGAATGTTCATGTAAACGAAATTATCATAAAATTCTACCCGTTAGGAAAATATGACTTCAACGTTCGAAGTGAAGAAGTGTAATTTTTTTATATTTACAGTTATAAAAATGGTACAAAAACACAGATTGACTTTGAAAAAGTTAATACCCTTAAAATAAACACGAAATATTTTAAAAAAAAATTCTAGCTCTTTGCAATTGACGTGCTTAGTTATAAGAAAAAAATTAAATATCTCAATAGTACACATTAATATTTCGAAATAAGTGGTAGATTACACTTGTGACTTGGACAATTTTTGTTACATGTTTTATATTTTAAAAATGCATGACTTTCCAATCTGTTTTCCAAATCCTTCCAAACCATAGGGAAATATAATAAGCCAATGAAAACTTTTTCAATCAACCGGAAATTTTACAAGTAAACATATTTACCAAATTTCCTCTTCAAAAACTATATTAAGATCTACTCTTTATTGTTAGAAGGCGTATATTTTGACGCAAAACTATCTTAAAAGTCGATGCCAGATATGGAGAGGCAATCGTGCCCAAATAAGAGATAGTTTCTGTCGGAGTAATTTTAAATTTCTATAACCCTGCAAAAAATGTACATAAATCGTAGTCTGGTTTTAGAGAGGAAGGATATAAAATATACTAATATCGCTCCGATCTCCTTGGCGGTCAGATTTCGCCTATTCAATACGCACAGAGTGAAACTACTACTTTTTATCAATTGATTTAAAATTTGCGAGACGTATTAAAATAATTTCATATCTGTATATATATTCCACTTATCATATTTCTACTCTACATTCAATAAATTTAGGTTGAGAATAAATTAAACATTCAAAACAAAAATGCTATACATTCATTATCAATGCTATATATAATATTCAATCAATGATATACTTACTAATGATATTAATATAATCAATGCTATATATTTATATAATATACAATCAATGATATACATTCGACACAGTCAGGAAAATAACCCAAACTTTGTCCAATACTACAATTCCTTTTTTGTATCCATTTTATTATATGCGTCAATTTGTTAAGCAGAATTTCGAAGTGAAAAAGGCTCAGGCAGCCTTTTTCACTTGAAAATTCTGCTCTGCTTTTCACTCTCTCCATTTTCTATAGTTTTATTTCTGGTGCATTTACGTCCTTCCGCCTTTGGATATTTAATATTAAACCAAATCTAAATTTTCAGCATACATTTCTAAGCACGGCAAATGAAACTATGAACTCCTTTGCATTTGAAATTAATGTCACTAAAATTTTTAGAAATTGTTTTATGTGTATTTAACAGATGTAAATTTGTGAAACGTAGTTGTTAACAGCGACTAAAATTCTCATCTGGTTATAGAAAAATTTCGAAAAGAAAATATACTATTTTAATAATTTGCTAATTAATATTCATTTATTAATGACTGTTTGAAAACAAGTAAATCATTACCTAACATTTAAAATTAATTAATGTAAATATGTTAATTAATTTTGTAGAAATAACAGTACTGTTACACAATTATATATGTAAAAAATATTTCAGTGAAATTGAAGCGAGAGTTTTTCTCTATTATTTTTAACATTTAAAGGAAAGGATTACATGAAAATTACGAAGCTCGTTTTTATAAGACAATTATTTTATTCCAATTTATTTTAGCTCAATATAATTTTCGAGTATATTAACTCGATTTTGGCAGATTTAATTTATATTTTACGTCCTTGAACTATTTTAATGAAAACAATTTTCAAGCGCTGAAAAAATGTGTGTTGGATTTGGTGGCAGTTTAATTACTTGAAAAAATTTCATTCAGGATCGAGCAATTCCGATTAGGAATATTTTTTCATTTGTTGTTTTGAAATTAGATCAAGGACGTCTTGCGTTCACTTGGAAAAATATTGAAACTGATATTTTTATTGTAATTACTGAAAATATTTCATTTATGTATAGAAGGAAAAAGACATATCTATTAACAATATTATTGATTTTTTTGAGTATTATTTAATTTATTTTAGCTCAAATATCCCGTTTTTAATTGGTATTCAAATTTGTACAATTTGTACACGCAGTTACTTTAAATCTTCAATTAAACAGTTTTTCTTATCAATACAACTAACCTGCGCCGTTGTTTAAGCTATGAGCTAAGTAACATATGTGGGTTAAATGTATTGATTAGATAATTAAATATTAACATGTTATAATGTATGAAAGTTCATTAGATATTAACAGATTAGAGTGCATCGGTATTTTTATAATTATTACTAAATTTATTCTAGTCACCTTATCAAATTCTTTGCTTTTAAGTTTAATATATTTTACATAGCACATGTTAAACATCATCCACTATACTTAATGCAACACATAGTGCAAATCAAATTCTCCCGAGGAAGATTTCTGTAAATAGCTTTTATCAAAGTTCTTAAAGCGTAAGTAATTTTCCCTAAAATTTGCAATAGAATATTTGAAAAGAAATGTCTAACAAAGAAAACATTAAATTTTAAATTGTAACTTCACCATCAGTAGATGATTTTTCTCCACACAAAGTAGTTTATTTTAAATAACGGCGTAACAGAGTAGGCATCACCAAGGCGAGTGAAAGACTGAAGATTATCATAAAACCATATTGTTATAACGGCCAACTAATTTCATTTGACTTTTCACTAGACCCCTTCGAAAAAAGAGAAAATTTTATGTGGTTTATTTAGCTTCCGTGATTAAAATTTTCCATTTGGGAAATAAACTGAACAATTAAATAATGGTAAAAGCGTATGTTTATTTATTGTATATATTCTAGTGTATGTTTATTTATTGTACGTCCTAGTAAAATATTTTGCGGATTTTGGAAAGCATTAGCCAAATAATATAATTCCTATTATCAAGTCGTAATTTTCTATAAAAGTGTTTAAACATTCCATAAGAAAAATGTTGCATTATTTGAGAGTAAAATCATACAGTCTTTAATTTTTTTGAAAATATGAATAAAGTGTTATTTATTATAAGACTTTATTCATATTTTCATTACAGTATTAAATTAACAGTTATTCCTATTTTAAAAATTTCATTTGACCTTCAGGTACGTATTACTACATGTAATCTTAATCTTAACCAGTATCCGATTCCAAAATTGTATACGTTCTCCTTCATTCAGGTCGCTACAAAGCAATAAGTCACATTAATTTGTTGCACATATGTAATTGACGGACAAGAAATGACCTAAACTGCATTCATCTTGAGAAATAACATCCTAACTAATATTATAAATGCATGTTTTGTCGGGTTGTCATTCTTTCAGGTTGCAATGTAGCTGCAAGCCAATATGATTTTGATTTGAAAGCGATAGTTTGGCGTAAAAGTTTGTTTCCGGAAATCTGATTAATTTGGAAAAATTCATATTTGAGATTGGTAAGTATATAAATGAAATAAAGAAACATCATCGCTGCTAAGCAACGGATTGATAATTTTTAAAATTAATTGGTCTTATGTCGTTTGTTTTCCCACCCGCTTAAAAAGTAAAAACGCGAATACTATAAACATAAATATAAACACGAATTGGTAATTTAAAAAAAAACATAAATTATTCAAAATTGAGTAAGCGGAAAGGATTATTTAAAAAAAGATCTAAATATAAACACGGAGGCTTGGAAAAAGGTGAATCACGTAAAGGAAAAAAGGTTGAAACATATTCCCATGCAAACAAAAGTACGAAAACTTTTAAATCAATTTTCAAGTTTGTTTTGGAAATAACCAGAACTTTAGAAATCTTGTCAAGAATAACATATATTTTTTCGCGGCTATAAATTTAGTAGATTTTGCTTAAATTTTTTTTAAATTATGTGAATTTGGTATTGTCAGCGCCTTAATGACTAATATTTTCCCTATTCCTGGCCAAAATTATTGGGTTAGTGAATAAAATTAGTATTAGTTTTAAAATGGGCAAATAACTGTTACCTAAATTTGGGATATAATCAAATTGGTGATTTTTTTATGATTGAGTATTTTAATAGTTTTATTCTTATATAGAAGATAAACAAAAAATGTATACTAACATTAAATTTATTTGATAACTTTTTATTTTGTTTTAATTTAATCACTTTGTCTCTGTTTACGACATACTATTATTTTTAAACATAACTGAGTGCCTTGTTTAAAATAAGATTTTCAGCGAATATTGTTATGCTCTCTTGCTTTTGATATCTATACAGGGGAAACGTTAGTGACTGAATTATTTTTCCATACTTTCCCTACCTCGCACTGACAGTGTTAATGTATACAGTTATGTTGAATGAAGAGTTATGTTTAAAGGTAAAAACTAGTATTGCTATCGTTGTCCGAATATTTAACCTTTTTGCATTTTAATTATTTTAATAATTAATATAAATCGAATAAAAATATCGATTATTCCATTTATAACCAAAAATTGCTAATCAGATTGAATATCGAAAATCAAATCTTGCAATAAATTTTTAATACTGGGAATAATGTAACGTTACGTATTAATTGAATATTGAAAATATTTGGCGTTAATTTGGTGTTATGAAACTACGTGATGTAGTATTATTTCTACTTTCTTTAAAAGCAAAGATCTTTGCTAAGATGTTGTAATACAATGAAACCTAGGTCGTGGTAAAGAATTTAAAGAAAGTAGAAATAATACTACCTACATCACGTAGTTTCATTTAATTGTGCTACGTAATAATTTACATAAAATGAGGGGGGCCTTAAGACCAAATAGAAACGACAACCTTGGCAGCCTATGTAATTGTACTGGGTACATTGGAAATTTTCAATATGAAAAGTAAAGAAAGGAAAATAATGTTAATAGTAGTCGTATACTCCCTATAACTTTACGAAGACATGGGAACAAAGCCAAGCAAGGCACTGCACATTTCACTGATCACATTTTGTGCACTTGGGCATCAAATAATATCAGGAGGAATAATATATATTATCGCATAAAAATACGCTCAAATAATATATATAGCTTTGATTGTACATACAAAATACACCCCGCAATAAGGAAAAAAAATTGTTTAAGGAGAAATTTAATGTATTATATTCAAAATATAAGTAGATTTTGTGATACTCATTTCACAAAAAAAAATCTTGCCAATAAAAGCCTATTTAGAATACATCATGCTCTTGAACGGTACGGGGTATGGGATTTTTACCACCAACAAAAGTTTTTTTTTTCCTCATTATAGCAAATAGAAACAAGACTGCAATTAAACTGATATAATATTGATAGAATTATACATTAACTATGCAATTTAACAATTTCGGTTTGTCTCTATTACATTCAGGTTTGTATTTTTTATTGTACTTCAGAAAATAATGGTGTTCTGAGTTCAAGGCGAATGTTTTTTTTTATCGCAATTGTTTTGAGCGATTTCTTTTTTACTTCATTGGAAAGGGTCTCGGATAGATTCGAATGTAAATATGATCAAATTATACTTGACAATGGATTATGTAGATATCATAAAGAAGCCAGAACGGATGAAAGCAAAATACCTTTTGAGAAATTTCATAAATTGTTTGAAATCATATGATATATTTTTATAAGAATTTTAGCTACAGATGTTAGCCAAGATCTGATATTAGAGCTTGAAGTGTGCAATAGAACTTGATGGTATGATTATAGAGTTTGAAGGTGGCGACATAATTTCTAAATAGTAAAACGTATATTCATGGAATTTAGACTCGTTTGATTTATCTTGAAAACTTTAAGTCACAAGTAGTGTTCACGGTCTGATGATGGGGCCATAAAATAAAGACAGGAACTCCTGTTATAGAGAAAAGTTTCATCATGTTGTGTTTTGGATACCTCGGCGGACTAATTATCGAGTTAAAAGTTTGTGACAGGAACTTCTTAAAGACGAGGAGTAAATTGTTTTATGCATTTCACCTGTCTTGACATTGGTAGGTTGATACATGCAGACACAAATGGAGACATGAAGTCAGTAAGATATTAGTAGGAAAGTAGGTAAGTAAGTAAATGTATAATCATGTAGAAATTAAAATATGCATAGACAGATTGTAGAAATGCATAAAAAGGCGTAAAGCAACTAGAATATTAAGTAGGTATAGCTATACATGAAGGCACAAAGCAATTAAGGCGGTCAGTTCATAGGTAGATATAACATTACACAGGTATGTGTAAAGGCATGAAGCACTATGATAAAGCTGAAAATAGTTAGTATGTCCATATGTACGTTTTTGTCCATGAAAGAATATATTTATAGATTTTTGAGTCTGTGTTAAGTTGGGTGTGGCATTTGTGTCAAAGCATGGGAGACAGACACTGATCCCTAAAATTTCCGATATATCCCTAAAACTCCTAAAATTTTGAAGTCTTTTGCCTAATTTTTAGTATTTTGCCAGTCGTTATTTAAAATCGGTTTAATGTTTTTTGTTAAAAAGTTTTTTTTTTAATTTGATTATACCCGTTTAGTAAAAAAAATATAGCAGTCAGTAAAAAATATATGTCAAGTTCGTTTCAAATTTTGAAGTAATTACCAGGCCTAATCCACAATCCAAATGCAAGAAAATTGTCTAAATTTTATAAAGAACTAATAAATTGTCTAAATTCGATAAAAGAACTATATAATGTAGGTTTCTGATTATTTTATGAGGCTTATATATACGTCATCGAGTAACCATTTGACTAAGCAGTGTTCAATTGATACATCAACACTTCAAGAGCGTTATCAGTATCAAACTTGTTCGAGTGCTAAGCAGCCCAATAAATTTCTGTTCCAAAGTAATGAAGCAAAGTTTTCGCCACCCGAGCAGCTGGCAACGGAATCACCATATAATGTCAACTAAATGATATGAACTTTGATCCTTGTCAACGAGCAGAACGTAATAGAATATTCTCAAGTTTCCACGATACCAAAGGAATATTATTAGCATCTCTTTTATTCGCCTTGTCTTTGTGAGACGTTTTAGATAGTCACACGCACAAGGGGTAGGTACTTATGATGTTAAGAAACTCTCCTGTTATTAAGATTTCCAAGCATCTCTAGTAAATTATTAACTACAAAGATTTGCATAACTTCAAGCTTTATTTAAAATACTCTCGCCTTTAGTAAAACGTAAATGGTTTTTAAACGGTTAATATATGTCATATAGAAAACGTGAATATGCAATAGTCACAAATATAATGAATATAGACTATATTTTTAGAACTATTAATAATAAATATAAGCATCAAACTTCCACCATATGCTTGACAAAAATTTGATAGAAAACTCCGATGTTTTCCGATGGGTTGGTTATGTATACGAAACAAGAAAATATACCTACCATAATTTTGAACACAAAAAAGACAGCAATGTAACTCGCATAATTGCACAGGCGGTAATTTATTAACTAGAGTAAGATACATACAATGCATTTTTATTTCCATTTATAGTAAACAGATCGAGACGAGCTATAACTGATGAACTACTTTGCTTACTTCTTTCTCTTTTATGCTATGTTTAATACGTCGCATATTTGTTCATGGAATTTTGTAGTCTTATGACTATCCGAACATCAATATTTACGTATGTACCTAACATTTTATTACCTACGCAACCCAAGGATTTGACCCATATCTATCCTACAGCTTCTATGTCAAGTCTTTAAGCGTATTGTTCATGGTCAACTTGTTACTTTCTTCAATGCTCATAAGTCTCTAAATCCACTTCAATCTGGCTTTAATGCCGGCCACATTACCTCAACTGCCCTTGTCAAGGTTACTGATGATATACGCTTGACCATGGATAATACACAAGTCACTGTCCTTTTGCTTCTTGATTTCAGCAGTGCGTTCAACTCTGTCGACTTCAATATTCTTCTTGGCCGCTTGAAATATCTTAATACATCCCAACATTCACTTGAGTGGTTTAGTTCATATCTTCATGGACGCAGGCAATGTGTTAAGTTGTCAGATACGTATTCTGAGTGGACCGATCTTACAGCTGGTGTACCTCAAGGCGGTGTTTCATCTCCTCTCCTCTTCTTAGTATTTATTGATGATATTGTTAAAACATTTCTAGCAATTATCATCTCTATGCTGATGACCTACAAATCTATGCGCACTCTAACCTCCATTCCTTATCAAAAACCATCGACATCCTTAATCGAGATCTCGCTTCAATTGGTCAGTGGGCTCATGAAATGGGTCTTTTGGTTAACCCAAGTAAGTCACAAGCTATCATCATCGGTAGTCAAAGACTGACTTCTAAGGTAAACCTACCTAGTTTACAGAAATTAGTGCTAAATAGTATAATAACACCATACACGTCAAGTGTTAAAAACCTGGGCCTACTGATCGATCAAAATCCTAATTGGCTGTCTCAAGTAAATGATGATATTCGTCCTATTTTCAACAGGATACACTCTTTGAAATGTCTTCAAAATTTTCTACCGATTAAAATGAAAATCTACCTTTGTCAAACACTTTTATTACCATTAATCGATTATGGAGACGTGTGCTATCCTGATCTTAATGAGGAATATTTGTGCAAGTTTGAACGTCTTTAAAATTTATGCATTCGGTATATCTTCGACCTCAGAAAATATGGTCACTTTTCTGAATACAGGTCACTTCTCAAATGGCTAAACATCCGTAATCGATGCCAACTTCACATACTTACACTTCTTTTTAACATATTAAAAAATCTTCAGCCCAAATTATCTTAGTGGCAAATTCAAAGATTTGTCTGCTCACTGCCTTGGGCTGCGATCTGAAAGTTCACACACCGTACTTATTCCTAAACATACCTCTACCACTTACGAAAAATCCTTCACTGTCCAAGCAGCAAAAGTTTGAAATCACCTGGATCCTGATATCAGGAAAATCACGTCTCTAAATATTTTCAAAGATCGAGTGAAAAAGTCCTGCATCTCCTGAAACCTTTTCCTTTATGTCCTTGCCATTTCCTGTCTTTCCCATCCCAAATCATGTGAATATTTTGTTTTCTTTTTTAATTTACTTTTGTATTTTTTTTGTCTAATGTGCTATGAAGAATTTTCATTGTAAAATCTCTCAACTATATCTACCAACTAAATTTCAATACAAATTGTTATGGTTGACTGGAAGAGATTGCTCATGTAGCAATAAGTCCGCCATATATACTGTACATAAAAGTTAATAATAAATAAATAATAAATATTTTTATATGAATATAAAAATAAAAATAGAAATGTAATACTTATAAGGGTAAAGAGGATCCTTTTTTTTTGGATAAATTTTATACGGATTTTTATATTCCTTCAACACACAGCTTGACATGTTCCTATAATTTATGTACCAATGGTTTGCACGTCAAAAAAGCAAGTTTGTCGTAACGAGCCTGCATGCAAAGTACACATTTTTCACAAATGTGTTGCAATAGATAGCAGTACTTCAACACTTTATAACTTACAGGTTTATTTTCTTCCTTCTTTTTTCTTGTTTGGCAATGTACGGTATTCCTCTAAGCCTGCTCCACTCTGCACCAATCCCCTCAATTTTGCACTTTGCTCTTTTTCTACCTATTTCACTACAGCTGTTCTTTTGATATCATCGTACCAATGCATATTTGGCCTTCCTTGTGCAAAAGTTTTCAGCTCTTTAGGTAAGTACCACTAGGATACATTGGAAATGTATGAAAGCTTTCTGTTTAATTGTTTTCTGAGCCACTCTGAGTTTGGTGATTTTTTTTGTAAACACAAAGGTTTCAGCTCCTTAAGTCAGTGCCACTAAAATACATCGGAAATGCATGCAAGTTTCTGTTCAGTCTTAGTTTATCTCCAGAATATAAACATGTCTCCCATTATGATAACGCATATATAATACCTAGATATGTATTAACATTTATCAATATGATAAATGTTAATACTTTAAATAACAAAAACAGTAGACCAACCAAAAAGGTACACTAGTAGTTCAGTAATATATTCTAAATATCTATAATGATCAATGGATTTGTCAATACCGTACCGACATATTAAAAATTTATATATTTTTCCATAAATAAAATCAACATCTCCCTATCAGCTAAACTGCTATTTGCACAAATATGAAAGTATTCAATATAATAGAACATACAATGAAGATTTAAAATATTACAACTAAGTAGGCTTCTATTAGCTTAAAATTAATATTAGACTAATTCTATACCCGTACTTTGGTCTACAAATTGTTTTTAGAAATTTCATCCATGTGACTTAACTTTACTACGAAAATAATTATATATTTTAAAGTACATATTTATTGTGTATGTTAGAGCTATACGAGGCAATACACTCGTATTTATATATCTGTATGGTGAAAATTAATGTTACTTAAACCTTACTTAAATATCAATTGTAAAAAAATTATATATATAAATAGTTTAATAGATATAGTATTTACCTTAAGCGTTTGTAAGAGTTGAAGTATGTATAAAACCCGCGTAGTACTAGTCTATTTGAACTTGATAGAGTTTTTCTTGAAGAATGAAACGATTTGAATCTAATTAATAATATGAAAAGAATATTAATTTAGGTTATCTCTGATTTTGGTCCGACCTTTTACAATGTTAGTTTAAATTCAGCACAATCTACTTTATCAATATTGAAAAGCGCTATTTCAGATTTAGGCAATGGCTCATTGTTTCGAGAGCTGATTTGAAATATTCAGCGAAGGTGTACGCCACGATCTCATATTCATGGTTACAGGAAACTGTCAAAAAGTTTACACTTCACGCAGATATTCAAGTCGGATTTAATACGAGCTTTAATATTCCGAACATAAACATTAGGCAAGTTTCTCGGGTTATGTTTAACATACTTGCGCGCAAAGCCAAACATTTCAAGCCAAAAGTTTAAATTATTATTAAATTTACATTTATACACTCAGTGTTAAATCGATTCGTATAACAATGCCCCTAAATTTTAGTAGAAAAATGTTGGGTTTAAATATTGTTAATTATTAAAAAATCGATGTCATGATTAGTGTAATTATTCTTATAAAGAATTTGTAAAAAAAAATATTTTTATGAAATTTTAGAAAGGTAAAAATAAAGGTAGAATCCTGTAAGTCCTGTAGTTGGGATGATGTAAGGTTTACATTTTTTATATTACATTATATTATATTTATTATATAATATTTTATTATATTATTTTATTTATATTTAAATTTTGACCATATCTGAAACAAATGTAATACATTTTTTTAAAAATTCATGTATGCAATTTAAATTATACAGATATAATTTTATTTTTCTTTCATTTAGGACAATGACATTTTATGAAAAGAGAAAATTTTAAGAAAAAGTTATAGACTCTATATTAAATATTATTTTGTTACCATCGATATTTTTAATTATATACACAAATTTTATAACAATGACAGGCAGGTCAAGACAGCTCAGGAAATATTCTGTGAATTGCCAATTTTAAACGGTCGTTTCATTAAATATTTCAGATTGTTTACATTCAGACTTTGATCTCAGAAAGTTATAAACATATTGCTGAAAACGTTAAAAAAATACTTTCCTTCCAAGTATCCATCTTCGAAGTTGCTAACATTAAAATTATGATGAAACAGATATCGTAACTAGAATTTTACTTAAATATGATCAGATAATTATAGCGATGACTCTGATTGTCATAATTTATGACAAATCATCAATATATTTTCTTGGCGAAAAGTACTCATGTTAATTCAATTGAAATATCACTGACTAATATTATTGATAACTTCAAAAGTATTATTGAATTAATATAGGTTTTCTCTCCACCAAATTTCAAGTTCTTGCGTCAAAAATGTTTAATAATTACCTTAGAATTATCTTAATTAATATATTGGAGAAAAAATTGTATTATTAAAAGTTTCCATTACTGTTTTATTTCAGTTAGTTTGCTACTCCAGATAACATGTGGTAATAAAAAACAAAACACCGATTAATAAAAAATTTTCAAATACACTACTACTATTTTAGACTGTACCACTACTATTTTAGACTGTTTATCCCATTTATTTGAAGTTGACCTTCTTTTCCACTGAACACCATTTTGTAGTGTTGATGCAAAGTTAGACTCCTTTTAGATTTTTCGACAGTTGTCAGACAAGTGAAGAGCAGTTTTCCATATCCACGTTTTATCGTTGCTAAATTTAGGGGAAGATTTAGCATGTAGTCGTTTCGACGTCTATTAACATGTCCATATCATCAGAAGTGTTTTTATTTTGTTTATCACAGCTTCCCCTCATGTCTTGGTTAATTATATTATTAGTGGCGTAATACCTGTTTGTTTTTATTTTTTCTCATTTCCTTCCTTTATAAAAGATAATTAGGTATGAAGTCAGAGAGCTATGTACAAATGTATATTATTTGAATAATTTCAAGGCACATGCTAATGAGAAGTGAATTGAGATTCGGATATATTTCAAAAATTAACCTAGTTATAAATGTTTAAAATTATACTTAAGACAGGAATGGTAAAACTGAATTATGGTGTTATTTTTAATATTGCACTTTGCATTCAACAGAATAGGTAAAAATGGGAAATATTCGTACCCTATTGTCATTCTTAGAAAATTTTTTAAAACTAAATGTTTTTTAATGTCTAATTTTGAAACTCGTAGTTTGTTTATTTTTCATTCTAATTCGGAGGTCATTTTTGATACTAAACTATATTTTTAAGATATTTTTCGAACATTTTTTAATTCATGTATATATGGAACAGAAAATTTAAAATCATTCAAAATAAACAGAGTTCTCATAAAGCTTTTGTAATGTCATCCGTAAATGAATAGCTAATTTTAACTGTGCTCAGCTTATCTACAATCATAGTTCAGAAAAGTGACCTTATAATACCTTGAGTTAGGGCATAGCAGATAAATAAATACTAAGTAAATTTGATTTATTCGCATAATATTCCTTGAAATTAAATACTACAAATATTTATAGTAGCTTAAAATTAACACCAATGGAATAAATAGATTTACACTGTTATTAAACTTAATTTTTTACCTTTTCCTTTTTTACTTAATTTTCTACACTGAAATATTGTGCTAAAAACTGAATAATCAATATTGTTAATGTCGATATATATGTTGATATTTGATCGGTAATTAAAAGTAGTTATTAAATTTTTTAGAACTTAAAGAAACGGCATGCCTTTTAACGTTGGTTGTTGGTAATTCAATTCAAATTACGAATTGGCAAGTATTTTTTTGTCTCACTTATTGGAACACTTAATGTAGGCTGACTGATCAAATGAACATTGCAATTAACCCTATTGAAAATATTAATATAGTTTGTCCAATTAAAGAGGCTATTCATTTGTTTTGGCAAAAAACCAATACGACTTATTGTAACCAATCTGCAGTAATGTTTTCTACTTGAAATGTATATATATATATATATATATATATATATATATATATTGACGAGAGAATTATTGATTAAGATTTAAATGAGTATCGTAATTTCACAATGTCAAGATTTATTCTGTGCAAAATTTTCCAGACGAATCGACGAGAAATCAAACCTAAAATAGCACGGCCCTCCCTTATACACGAGTCGTGTAATTGGATTATTTCACTACAAATATTTATAGTATGACAGATTCGAAACTGAAATGCCAAACTCTATCTCTCAATTTCAGAATATTTGGGGTTTCTGGGTTGCTTCCATTATGATAGAAAATTACTAGATATATTAATTCAAAATTCATCAAAAGTGTCGGTTTTTTCTCTCATTATTTCCTCGTAAGGTCGCGGAATAAAATCGTGTATAACAAGTATTTTCCAAATATAATTAAATTAGATTTACAATGTTTTCCTCTGAAAGCATGCTATTTACCTTATGAATTAAGTAAATGGTCCATTTCTTTATTAAATTGAAATCATATTTGTCTTTAGACTGTGATGATATTGATACGACATCTTGTGCGTAATATAAAACTGATAATTTTATATAATGAATAGTAAAAATTTGCGTCGCGGTCATTTATTTTCAAAAACTATTTTAAATTAAATTCAAAAACTGAAACAACCCGTCCGCTAACGTTTTTGAGGCAATTTTAATTTAACTCACATGATAGTTACTACTTAATCATGTTTGTATACCTACCTTATTTAAATACTCAAAACTTTTTATTTTATATTGCAAAATAAAATTTTGTTGTCCGTAATTTTTGAAAATTGCTTTACCATTTGATCACTGATGAACGATTACTAGCACTTAAATGCTAATATATATAAGTAGAGAATTTACTTTGGTAATCTTGAAATTTTACTTCACAAGCCGGTTTGACGCTTACGTTTTAAATATTGTTTCTGTATTATATAGTAACATGCTCTTGTGAGTAATTTGACTTATTGTACTATTTATTTGAATGTATGTATAATGCAATAGTCAAATGCGATCTATGTAGATTGGAAATAGTTAGATTACAGGTGTATCAAAAATAATACACAAAGTTAAACATCGTTTTCACAATGTTGTGATCAATTAATGCACACTGTTCTGCTAGTAAAAGTATATAATAAAATAAATAAATTGTACGTAAAATCAAAAAAAAATCAGACATTTAATACACAATAAGTAAATTTTTGGAATACGTCTACAAAATTTTGAGTTTATATTCAACTTATAAAAAATACACTTTCAAAACATTTACTCATGAGTCAAATATTTGTCATAAAGGACGTCCTTGGCCTAATAATTATTGTATAAGTTAAATAATATAGTTTAGCCGTGACCTAAACTCAGAATTAATTTCTGACTTTCAATAAAATAACGGAGATATAAATATTTGGAATATGCTCATTTATGTCAGATATCACATGAATCAAGTATTAATATATAGTATAATAATTAAATTTTAATTAAGTATTAGTATAATAATTAAATTTTATTGAATTACAAATGTCAAAATTGCAAATACAGACACCTAATTATTTTACTTTAATATTTGTAATTATATGGATTACGGATAATTTTCAATTAAGTTACGTTTCAATTCTTATTAGCTATTTACTCAGTGCTCGAAATTATATAATGCAACAATATTAAAAACTGTTCTGACTATGGGAAAGAATTAAAGTAAATTATTTAAAAAATAAATAAGGAACGTATTACAAGTCAGTTCTGGTACAAATACTCTTATCATGAGTAATCAGAGACGTTGTAATCACCTGATGCTAATTATAACTTTCTGCAAATTATATAACAATATGCATTACACATGTTAGAAGGAAATATAATAGGTATATTAAATAAATGAAATTTTCGTGCAATGTTCATTGAGTAAACAAGGATCGTTCGTCTCACAGAGGTACTTTTATCTTGCTTACAAATTAGTACTTTTATGTTGTTTATAATTTAGTACTTTTTTGTTGTTTATAATTTAGTATTTTTTTGTTGTTTATAATTTACACTGTAAAATTGTATATAAAAATCTGTCGGATATGAAAAGTTGTTTCATGGACTTTTTATATCCGGATAAAAAGATTAAAAGTAATTCTTAATTTACAAAAAAAATCTTCACTTTTTAGCTCTCTTTTTGTAAAAAGTGATAGAGATATTCGCACTAGAAATAATTTAACTTGCTTAGTTACAATTTAAAGAACTTATTTAATTATAAAGCAAAGATGATAGTTATATTTCTAAGCAGTCGGATAGGATTTATTTTAGTTGGATTTTGAACATTCTGGTAGAGGGTTAAATGTTCAGACGAGAGTCGTTCACATTTAATGATAAGATAAGGCAAAGTCTATGAAGTATATGATAAAAAATTGTGAGAAAAGTATTATTTTTAAAGTAGTATTATTTTTCCTGTTAGAAATGATATGCAAAACTTAAAAGGTACTAACATTTTAATTTGTATGTATATTTTATGTATATAAATTTTATGCTGTATATTTTATGAAATATTATTAATAAGTACCATATGTCATATATTTATTTAGGAAACAAGAGCTTTCACGTAAATATTAGCTATATAAAAAAAGCTTTACTTTTTTATATCGGAATATGCATATAATAAGGTCTCGTTGTTGTCCATATCCATTGAACTTGTTTGTGCAAATTAGCGGAAAAATTTTCATTCAAAATATTTTTAAAATGTTTCAAATAGTTTTAAAAAATTTTCTGTTCCATATTTAAAAATTAAAAATACATATTCCATGCCAATTTCTGACTTATTGTCTGAAAAATTTAAAATAAAAAATAAAAAATTGTAAATAGAGCCATTTTGGGCTTGACACCAAATTCTGGACTCAGTTAATTTTGAAAAATCTCTCTAATGAAATCCTCCATTATACGGTATACAAAACATTAATTTATGTTTTAATATTGATATTGATCATTTGTTTTTAATATTTGTGTTAAAATTAATTCCTACTATAATATACTTTTTTGTACCATACTCATTTACGCTGGTGCTAATTTTTCTCAACATTTCGATATAACTCTTGTTTCGCTGCATATCTTTAAAAATTTAATTTTTTAAAGTTTAAAGGAGATTGTCATTATAATTTAGTTTAAACGTATTATCTCTCAATTTACTACGTATTTGGGAGAAAATTCGTACTAGATTCTAATGCACGGTTCATTTCAGATTAGTGTTTTATTTCAAACTGGTTAATGAGTAATAAGCATATCTGATTTAAGACCGACGCTAATAATGAGAACTAATTTTATTCTTTTTGAAAACGTACTAGGCGTTCTTAGTTACATTCATTTCTTACCTACAGTCACTACTTTTTCCATCCTTTTTAGATTTTTAATGATTAAGTACTCAACGTAGAAGTTAATACGTAGATGGAATTAATAAAAAATATTCTGTCATGCATTACTTTTCTGTGTATTTTACGGCTCAATCGGTGGGACCAAGAAAAACAGGTTCTTTGCAGACCTTATTAGCATTCATTGTCACCATTGTAACAGTAATTATACTAAAAAAACATGTTATGGGACAGTGAAAGTTTTATTAAAATCGATGTCATACTTTTAGAGATTAATATCTGAATACAGTCAATCCAACAAAGAAATATATTTTATTATTTATATATGTATATTTGTGCTTAAAATGACAATCGTATAAGTACATATCTTTGCATTATGATTATTAATTGATTAGAAGTAACTAACATTAAAGACATTCACTCCTTAATAACATCCGGTGTTCACGTAGACTTCACCTTTTTGGATTATTTAGAAACAAATTATAACCAAATTTTCCACTTTTCCATAGAACTCAACTGCACTTAAATGTGATTTGTTTAAATTGAGTAAAAATAACTTCTTCAAATGTTTTCTCCATATGTATTACAGTATCATAGAATTTTGTATGTACCATATGGTTCTCTTATTCTTATTATAAAGTGTAGGTGTGAAATGGTACATTTTTTTTATTTTAATATTTCGCATTATATTAATTGAGATCTACATTTTAAACATATGTTTGCAAATGTCATGCGCACAAATAACTCCAAAACTATAAAAACCAAAAAGTTGTAACAGATGAATGCACACATATACATAAGAAACATTTAAAGGGAAGTTACTTGCGGTACGGATATGTGTAATACTTTTGTAGCATTTCATAGTAAAGTATGTTGTATTGTTTTCTATAAATCACACACACACTACTCTGACTCCTAACTAATATTATTTTATATATCTTAATTATTTAGAAAAATGTAAGCTTTGAATTATTCTGACATATGAACTGTTCTGTTTATTTCTTTTTTAAATGTCAACCAGTTATTCTCTTTTAACATTTATTCTTGTTGCCAGTTCCGTCACGCTACACACTCCCTTCCCAGTGAACAATATTAGGATATGTAGTCTTTTAGAAGTGACGGGAAACGAACAGTTCTTCCGCTGCGTGTAGTGGTGGGATGGTCAGTGATCAAAATACCTTTTGGTGAAATGCACAAGGTGGTAGCGCTTTTTTAATTTCTTTTCCCAGTGACTTTTCAGAGGGATCATTTAGGAGGAAATATGGTTTCAGTCTGTCAATTGAAATCCTTTTGACCGTACCCTTGATGTCTATATCAAAGTATTTTGATGCCCGGTGTTTAACAGCATAAGGACCAAGATAACCTGTTTGCAGAGATGAAGTGACTGCATTATTGTACACAAAAACGTGCGAGCAATTTGAAAGTTGTTGTGAAACGAAAATGGGTTTTTTGCCATGAGTGGTCGTTGCAGAAGGTTTCATGCTGCGTGTAATTTTTTACAGCCTCTGAACGAAATCTGAATGTAGTAATTCAGGTATCTTGGTCACGAATTTTCCGGGAAAACAGAGGGGGCTGCCATAGAGAAGCTCAGCAGAAGAGTGTCCAATGTCCTCCTAGACCACCGAGCGTATTCCTAGAAGAACAAATGGTATGGTATCAACCCAATTATTGCTTTGTTGCAAATGACACCTCAAACTAATCTTGATAGTTCTATATTGTTTTTCAATTAACCCACTTGATTGTGGATGATATGCGGTAGTCCTAGATGTCTGAAAGCCAAACTACTTGCTCAATGATAGGAAAAGTTAACTTTCAAATTGTCTACCTTGATGGGAAATAATACGGTGAGGTATTCCGAAACGACTTATCTAGGTTGAAATCATGCCTTTTGCAACAGTTTCTGCAGATTGGTCGACCAAAGGTATCGCTTCAACCCATCTTGAAAAACGATCAATCATCGTTAATAAATATCTGAAGCCTTTATATGAAGGTAATGGTCCAACGATATCAATGTGGACATGTTGAAAACGTTCCAGTGGAACTTTGAAGTCGCGTAGAGGTGTTCGTGTATGTCTTTGAATTATTCTGGTAGATGAACTCTTCTATTTATTTCTTTTTTAAATGTCAACAAGTTATTCTTTTTTAACATTTATTCTTGTTGCCAGTTCTGTCACACTACAATAGTATCTACTTTACTTTGCCCGCTAACCAGAACGGCTTTGTCAGTCTGGTTAGTCAATGTTTTCCTTTGTTATAAATATAAGATTGTCTAAATAAACCCTCGCCATAAAACAATTTTCTTTTGTCGGCGCTCAGTAGGACATGCTTATTTTAAATGATAAATGTGCCTACGGTAACACGTGATTTCAAACTTTGGCTAATAAATCTGTTGAATGATTCTAAACTATCCTTAATTCTTTTTAGTTTAATGAAGTACAACTTACAGTTTTTGAAAAACTTCACCTCTTCTTAATTAAAGTGTACTGCTATGAGCACTTATGTTAATTACATGTATTAAAAAAAAGATTATAAAATAGTCGTTACTAGTTTTTAACGTTGATTGTTATACAATAAAATTAATAATTTATTTCAGAGAAAAATATAAATATTAATAATTAAACAATACGACAAATTTTTTTACGTTATTTTCTTATGTAAAGAAATGAAGACGGTTCTATTTAGTTAAATGAATTGCTAACGGTCAATATACAACGTCAATTTTAATAAAACATTTGATTTGAATTTTGTTCCTTTCTTAGTCATAATCCGAGTTGAACTAGATTTCATATTTTTTTTTTCTGTTTTACACGTATTAACTACAAAATATAGAAGTAGAAAATAAGAAAAATTTGTAGATATCCAGTAAAAAAAACTGCTAAATGTAAATAAGTTTACATTTAGCAGTTTTTTTAATTACTTACATAAATTTAAATGAAGTAATTTTTATAAAATGCGATAAAATTGTAATTTTCATGAAAAAATCTATTGAAATGAAAAAAAATTAAAGGACTTGAAATTAATTGTAATGTAGACTTCGAAGAATTGTCAACTATGACTAATTATTTATAAATAAGAAAATCGTGTAAAGATAAATCAATAGTTAAAAAGGGTTCTGGAAAATTTTATTTGTCCCTATTTAACATTTGAGGGCGGGTCGACAAAACGTTTCTGTAACACGTGAGGGGGAGATTAACCCCCTAAAATAAATTAATTATTTCAGAAGGTTTATATTTCTGTTTGGTTTATAAAAATTTAGAACGCGACGAATTTAGCATTACTTTGGAAAGGAGGAATAGGTTCTATCTATTTAATAAAAATATATGAAAAATAAATATGGTTTTGTACTTTCTACATGACATATACCGAAGACGTTATTTAATATGGTACCATTTACTAGGTCGTATAATAACGCCATTAATTTAAAAATAAAAAACGTTAGGGCAGCCTGTCGACGTTGCTGTTCTAAGCTAAAATATAAACATAAAAAGAAACAGAATCGCCATATTTGTAAGATGAATTTATAGCCATATGACGATTATTTCGGAAAAGTATTTTTAAATTTTAATATTTGTGAAAATATTTAACATATTTATATGTTGGTACCATTAACTGCTTGAATCGTTACTTCTATTATTTTGCTTTAAATAAAAGTCCAGTTAAGAACACATCACTCCTAAGTTGAATTTAGAAAATCTTGGGAGAATGTCACGTTCTTTGGAAAAAGACATTAGCAATTTTTTCTGTTCACGTTGTGCAATATATAATTTCTTATCATGGATTATGTGAATTATATTTATTTTTTATCATGGATTATGTTTGAAGTCATGCATTTGACATGTATTTAATTAAAGTATAATGTGTTCTCTCTTTATGATAACGAGTAAATTAATACACAGACTGCGTGGAAAATACCTTTGAAAGATACATTTACATATATTTAATAGAAGCGATAAATTATTGAGTGATTGATGGGAATATTATCTTCATTTTCATCAGAGTTCTTTTTCTGTTAACACTCACGTCGCTCTCTTTGCAGGCAAAGTAAGCAAAACTTGCGATGTGTAAACCAATCCTGAAATATTTAATTTTTCAGAGGCCCCATACTTTAACCATAATTTCGAATAAGACACGCTACTTGTTTAGAATATTAAATTAAGTAGTGGCTGTCGTATCAATGAATGTAAAGTAAATTAAATTTATGGAATTCAAAAATAGACAAAACTATGATTTACTGTGTCCGTTATTTATTTGATGTCATCCAATATTTTGAACAAAATATAATTCCAACCTCATTTATAATTATACACTCGACATGCCTTTCGCTCATAAAGTCAGAATATTCACAGCTCGTTGTTTTTCTTTCCAATATTCTTGAATTAAAATTTATGTCATCTTAAAATTACAATAATTAATTTCTCAAAGTATTGGGTACACTTTACGAATACCGCCATCAAATATGACAATTGGATTACTGATGATTGGACTACGATAACTTTGTTAGTTTCACTAAACTTACTTGTTTGTTAATTTGACACACCGAGTTCTTCATATAGTCTGACACGCTAACAATAGCGTTATAAAAGAAAAGAAGAGGAAATAAAATTAAGTAGAATTAAAACAGTCATCGGAGTAGCAAAAGACTGTATATATAATTGCTCTCGACCTAAATAACTTAACTAACAAAGCAAACGAATGACTTTTGTTTGTGATGAGTTAGTTGCTGACAACTGTCGATTAAAGGGAAAAGTTAAAGTTTTTCTCTTGAGCGCACTTGTTGAGTGATATGGCAACCAGCGTCACTCAAACGTAAATAATAAAGTTAAAATGAGATGTACATTTTAAACTGTTACATATCATAGAAATGAAAACGACGTAACGAAAAAAGTCATGATACAATCTTCTTCAGAGTATAATAATTTTTGTCGCTATGGCTTTTTGAAATTTGGGTGTCATTGAAATCTGTTTCGATTTGTTACGTTTACTTTTAATCGGTATAAAGATTTATTTATATTTTTTATCATTATACTATCAATTTACTACTTGTTTAATTGTTTGAACAAGGTTGGAATCAATATTAATAAATTATTACCGATATTTCAAGTGAAAATTGCTCAAAATAATTTGTAAACTTCATTACTTTATCTTTGTACATTTAATTTGCTTCGTTTTGTCTGTGTAATACATTAACGACTACAATTTTTAGACGTAAAAAAATGTTGGTCTCGTTTGATGCCAAATAAATTTATAAATTATTTGGTTTATGCTTGATTAATTTTGTTTAGTGTGTTTTTTTACATTTGTAGTTATGAGAAAAAGAAAAGTTGTGACAATCTTTGTGCGTCTTAGAAAAAAAAAAGAAAATATGACCAAATATTGCATCCGTAAAAGAATTTACTTTCTATCTGTATTATTTTTCTTGTTTTTATAATTTTATGACAAAATTCAATACATTTACTTTCATACATAAAACAAAACGGATTCCAATGCAACAGATATGAAGTGATCGAGTAGTAAGTAGAGTACATGGGAATTTAAATATAATACTATGCGAGTACAGACGTTAAAAAATTGCAGTTTTCAGTTATTATCCTTAAACAAAATGAAAGTAGTAATTATTCGTACGATTCTAATAAAAGAATTTTTCGCATTTTGATAAATTAAACACAAAACCCTATGTTTTGTTATAAATATAGAAATTTTAAATTTAAATTCACGTAACATCGATTTAAGATTTATTATGTAATTACAATCTTTACAAATTGCCCACCTGAAGATGTTGTCATACTACGAAACCTAGGTCGTGGTATAGAATTTTAATAAAACAGAAATAATACTGCATGACGTGCTTTTGTTTAGTTGCAAAAATTAAATTAAAATCAATTTCTGCAAAATTAACTCCAAAGATATTCAATAAATTTTATTACTTTTAGAACATTAAATTTAGCAATGGTTATGAGTTTTCAAATATTTATCGTTTTAACAATAACAGTTTTATAATTTTTCCATCTTTTGTCATATGGCAAATGATGGTGAAATAAGAATCAATCGCTGTTAATTTTAATGTTTAATGTTCAATTCGATGAATCTTGAAGCAATAACTCGCTCATCTACACTTTTATATCAAAACATTACAAGAATTCGACTGATTTTAATTCAACACATTTTAGACTAGATGTTCAATGAGCAAATTAGCCCATTTTACAGTATTGCTTTTGATGAGATTTTGCTTCTAACTTATTTAAGCCTGATGGACTGGCGTAAGTAAGACAATGTCAACCATTAATATATTTTTCTATTTTTACTTTCATTTGTCCTTTTTTCATGGATTTTCCATCATATTTTACTTAAGCATTAGTCGCATTAATATTTCTCTCTCTTTAACTTTTTGGAGGCAATTCTATCAAAGGAAAATCTGTAGGCATTTCTTAATTGGTTGTTCCCAATATTATCTGATTCTTGGCCTTACTTTTCTTGGAATTGAAATTACTGTGGACGTAACGCCAAAAAGTGCATTGATAATATTAAAACCCGGACTCTTTCGTATTATTATACTACGTTATTGATTACCTTGAAATTACTCCTAACATGTTCCAATTGCAAAATCCTTTTGGTAGAATTTCACAACCACTTTTCTATGATCATGACCACGCACGCACGCACTCCTTCATCAACATGAATTCATCCCATTAGTGTAAGGTTATAATATACTCGAAACCTATATGATCAAACCAAATTTTTAACACATATATATGTGTTTTCCACACTTGCTGCCCTACTGCATGCACTTTGCGCTACTGCGTGCGCGTGTGCGGTAATATACGTATGTATGCGCGTGCGTGTGAACGTGTGCGCGCGCGCGCTTGTGTGTGTTTTTATTTAGTAACCTACAGTACATATAAATAAAACTAAATAATAATAATGTGAATGCGGATTCACTAGCCATGAAAATGGTATTTTCACCCTTGATGACATCGATTCGGCATGGCAGTAGTGGAGGCAAAAAAATAATATAAGAACATATTTTTATAAAAGGTGGCGCCCGAACCGGAAATGGGCTGGTAAAAGAGCGACATACAAGTACCAGTATAAATCTACAGTTATAATTATCCAGTGTAAAAGGTAAATCTTTAGAACAGAGCGGCAAACAACATAAGCTAAAAAATATATATTTATTATTTTTTTAAATAAAGGATGACCCATTTTACTAATATTTTCATAATGAGAATGGCGTAATTGGAAAAAATATTTTTTATTCATACGCTTGACTTAATTGTAGGGTACTTCTTTTAATAATTTATGTAGTCTTCGAATTAAAAATCCATTCCGAACACTTATTGATACTTTACTAATTTCTTCTGTTCTACCGGAATATCCGAACTTGATAAATCAGTCTTGTAGACAACTACAATAAGTCATCAGTTAGTCATTATAAACTTTCCAAACTTTTACAATTAAATAACTAAAAATATAATAATAGAGCAAATACTTTAAGTGTCAACATGGATAGGGAAAAAGGATGGTAGGGAAGAAGGAGGAATAGGGTAATGATAAGAAATCAAGGTGAGAATATCTTTTTGAGACCATTTTTGAAAGTATAAACTGATTTTGTATTTCGAATATTGGGTTTAGGTTTATTCCATTTTCACGAATTGTACAGTGAAGAAATATTCATGAAATTGAACAAGGCGCTTAGGAATAAGGAAAGGGGAATGACACATGTTATTCAAGACCATGATCTACACAGGGCTTTTAATCTTGAATGGAGACAAGACGGGTCACAAAAGTATTATTTGATGTATTGAAGTGAAGACATAGATATATAAATTGTGCTTGTCACCAAATTTCTTCTGGTCAAGATGTAACCTAAATTTAGAAACACAGTTGTATTTTAGGCCAAAATATAGCGAACACATATGTTTTAAAGAAGTTTTATTTTATTTAATAATCTTCAGTGAGATCAGGATAGAACACATCTTTATAATAAAGCAAAGGTAATAAAATCGTTCGAAGAAGAGAAATTTTATTATTGATTGAAAACAGTTTTTAAAAACTCTTTGCAGGTTGAAATTTGTTGAAAATTCGGCGACTAACATGTCTACTTTAGTCTGTCGGTTAAGATTTTGATAAATTATTATACCTATATCTTTGACAGTCAAAATAATTACGTTACATAAGAAATAGGTTTAGTAAAATAAAATATATTTATAAGTGCATAGCAAAACTTGCACGCAAAAACCCTTAAAATTCAAAAAGTATGCCATGCATCAATATTCAAAATTCTTAAAAACTTTAAACACTTGTTACAAAATCCTTATATTTGGCAGTTAGGCCATTATTGTACCGAAGACACGATATCTCCATATCCCCTGATCGTGAAATACTTCTCGCCAGAGTAAATTATAAGGAAATATAAAGTTCCTGTAACAATATAAACAGCAATGTAAATATTGAGTACCGATAATTTGAATTAGTTATGTTTGAGTTGATGTTGATACTAAAGCAGAGTAATTGATTATATGTCAAATAGGTAAAAACTTGTGTACTATCCATCTCGATAAATTTAGTTATTAAGAACCTTATAACTTTCCAAGTTTTTGACATCAAACTATTGTAATATAGTTTAGAATACAGTTTACGAGTATTTTTGATTACTTGCATTCCGAATATATTATTTTTAATAGACTTGTGAATAAGTTGCCTAAAATATTTTTTACGAATATCGCTATAAAATAGCATCAAACCCCTAAAAGTTTTTATATTCAGTTTTTTATATTTTTTTGGAAATATTTCAATTTCAAATATATATATATATATATGTATATATATATAAATATATTTACACATAGAAAATTCTAATTTAATTATAATATTTTACTAAAAATGTCATTAATCGTTTGATATTTAGATGCCTCAGAAAAGTGTCTTTTTGTGATATTTACAATATAGCTCGCGTATATTTCGTTTTGAATCATAGAAACTGTAAAAGGAATACACGATCGTGGAAGATCAAGCACCTGACCACACGTAGAGTTTTATGCTAATATAGTCATAAATTGAAAATTACTGATTTCGAAGACTCAATGGATGATACGGGTGATAGGTATGTTTGCATTATTTGAATAGAATGATGATCCTTATTAAATCAAAAACAAACATTTTTGATCAAAATAGGTTTTTTATATATTAAACATCATTTTCGATTCTCAAAGAATTATTGTTAAACATTTTATTGAAAACTATACCTATTGTTAAAACAAAATTAAATATCGTTCGAATTTTTCAAATGAATTTCTTTGCATTTTTAAAACGTGGTAATAGTACATGTATTTAGTTGATGTAAGCGTATATAGAGTTTGTGACATTTTATAACTGTCAATATATGTTTTGCAGCACAACTAATTACAAGATTATCTTATGCGGCAATATTTTTAATTTATAATTCCAATCCTATATATTAGGAATATTTTTACAAATATCTAAACATTTCTTAATATCTTGATTACATCAGCGTTTACTTATGTTTTGAAGAAAGTAATTCTTGGAGCTTCCCCATGGACTTTTGAGATAGTTTTCGACAATTGTTTTATTAGAAATTATGTCAAAAGAATTACATTAAATATTTCTTTTAGTGGACTTATTCCTTGAGCGTTATTCACAAATTGCATATTGGCATTTTTATATATTTATCTTCAGTGTCAATATACAAATGATTATTTTTAATAGCGCTTAAATTAATTTTTCAAATGATTATTTCACTATTTCACCAGTGGCAATAATCAATCAGTCTAAACGCTAACATTTAAGTTTTTAAATATTTCTTCTAATTTTCCAAAAATTCCTAGTCATACAGAATTTTTATTAAACAGACTGGACATTTATCTCAACACACTTTTATCTCTAACATTGACAAAATAATCACCCTCGGTAGGTCTACCGGGCATAAAAAATTTCGTGGCCTTATCGGAATTCAACCCGAAGCGTGCCTTGACGTATAAACCGCTGCCAGGAGGCAAACGCCCACAATATTCAATAATAAAATTGGCCCACTTAACCCAAGACACTCAAAGTATAACCCCAATTGTTAAAACGTTAGGCCCCCACACACACGACCTCTTTTGGATGCAGTTATGCTGTACTGAGCTAAGTCAATATTGGACGATTAATATTATATTTTTCAAACATAAGTATGCATTATCTAAATATGTATGTACATATATATATATATATATATATATATATATATATATATATATATATATATATATATTAAATAAGGCATATTTATAAATCATTTACTTTAATAAATATTATTCAAAAGCAACTGATTATAACTATTATAAATAAATATCTTTACGATAAATACAAAAGACTGGTTGTCATGTAAATATATGTATAATTATATAACATTTGATTTGAACGTGAATCAAATTAAATTGAATTTTTAATTCTGTATTGATATTAATTGAGTTTCAAGGTTAGGAAATTATCAGATAACCGTATGAAATAAAACCCATACTTTTAAGGAAAAAACTTAAACATTTCATAATAAATTCTATTTAAAATATGATTATTCCTGCATTTTTAAGATTTTATGATTTATTACTTCAAGGGACATTTATGTAAATATTACAAAAGACGATTATTCAGGGATAAAAAATTAATTTTTGAATCAAACACTGCATTATTTCTGATATTTTTAGAACAGAAAAATTTAAGAAATATTTTTACCGAGTATAAAAATTAAAAAATACATTTCTTTGATGGTCATCCCCAGCACAAATATTTCTTGTATAACTTATGATTTTTTTAATGACAAGGTAATATTAAGTTCTGAAATTTTCATTCCTTGTTAAAAATAGAAACTCTAAATTTTAAATCATAGTGAGACTTGAATATAATTATAGCGTTTTTCAGAAGCGGTTCAACTTAATACAAATTTAAGTCATATGTAGCCTAATCGAAAAGGCTGCTTGTATACTAACTTTGCGGTCTTAAAGATCGCTGATTTCGATCCGTTATAACAATTCTTCAAAATTTGTATTTGTATGTGGAGAATTGTGTTATTTTCTTAAATTAATTGACGGAGACGCTACAATTTGAAAAAAAATCTTCCAAGTAACAGTCATTATTTTTCATGTAAGAGCGTAGTCCTTATATTTAATTAAAATAATATAGTCGAAAATACATTCATAAATTTGTAAAAATTTATATTTAAAAATTTGTGTTTTTAACACAAGTCATGTTTGCTTTTCAAGCTCACAAAATTTTTTATATTTATCAATTTTAGCCAAAAGACTTAAAAGTTCTAATTCTAATTATATTTAAAGAAATAATTTATATCTTTGCTTTCCACCATATCAGGTACTTGATCTTTTTAATTAACTATAATGTAATTGCATTGCACGAGGACACTGATATGCTAAAAACTTTACGGGACTACCGTAACTATCGCATTGAAGTATGCGAATTGGACCTTATCAAGCATATTTGACACGGAGGAAATCTCTATGTTATTATTAATGATAACCGGTTCCATCATGCATAAAGCCATCCGCATTACATTCCGCACACGAAACATAGGCGACCGTGCCCGGAATATCCGGCGCGGAATCAATCAGGCCGCGGGCGTCGCTCTGTTTGTCCAGGCCGCGATTGTCGCCCCCGCTCCGTGAATTCGTGCCCGAGTCGAGGATGTTTGTTTTGTGCTATTCATGTGATTGTTCGTGCTTTTATTTTTCGCTTGGAGGCGAAGTAGTCAATAGAAATGTTAAAATCATGTCAGGTGGCTTTGTTGGCCAATACATTTTTGTTCTGACCCTTTTGGTCGACAATGTGTAAAATAAATAATATCAGGTTCTTTTTACTTCCCATTTTCCCATAATATAATGATATGTGTAATTAAGAAAGATTTATAAAGACGAGGACGAGTGGTCACTTTTCACGTCAAAATTATGTGAATAAATTTATTGGAAAAAAGTAGCAGATAAGAGCATTTTACTTAAGGTCAAATGAAATTAGCTAAAACTTTTCAAAATCGACTTTTTTCCATAAATTTATCTTTAAATCTGAATACCACAATGAAATCAAACTATATGTGCACCATCTTTATTTTCAGTCTGATAGCCAATGATAATTTACTTTCAACTTATAAATCTGGTGTCTGAGTCAAAAAAAAATTTCCATAAATCGTCTAGAAAATCTTTCATACTGCAGATTTTTTATGCCTCAAATTAAGTGTAGAGCTCTGATCATGTAATAATTGGATGAAAATATTTCTTGAGTGTATGCAATCTAGCATTATATTAGAAGAAATAAACTCAGATGACAACTTAGCTCCTTAGAAATATTATATAATCTGAATCTAGAGAGTAGCCATCAGTGAATGATACTCTTGATATATCTTCAGCACCTCAACAATATTTTTGTGGTTTTTAATTCAGGTTTGGTTACTGAAACTCCCGTTTTTCGGTACCATTTCAGTTGGTGTTTATGATTAAGGTATACAACCCACTTCTCATAATTTGTTACTATTATTACAGCCAATCGAAGTTACATTTAATGTCAATGTTTAGAATAAAATGTAACTCAAAAATTTAAATATTTACGACCAAAATGACCTGAAGAAAAGATGTGTGATGATATTTATAATATGTAATGAAATATTCCCGAACCCGAATAAATTTATTAGCATAATCGATATTTTTATCTACAGTCTTAATAGTCTTAAATGATTTTTAAAATGTAAATTTTATACTCACTAATTTTGTTCCAAAAGTTTTTCAGTTATAAAATGATGTGAACACAATATTTGATACATGATGATTAAAATTCAGATAATTTTTTCATAATGACGGTAAAGACAGTTATAGAATTTAGGATCAACAAAAACGCAAAATATACAATATTTGAAAAAAAAATAATAAGAGTTATACGTACATGCAACAAAATCGTATGTGCATGCATCGCATAAAAAGTACTGGACGGATTTCGATAAAAATTTCCAAATTTTACGTTAGAGGTTTGTTCAGTAACAAGTATTAATATCCGATAACTATTCTTAAAAAGCAGCGAAGTTATTGAACAAGCCTATACAATATTTTTTGATGAAAAAATAATAACAATTATTGACTAATCAGTAATTTAATTAACTACTAAATACGTTTTTTTAAGAAGATATTGAATTGTAGTTTTATTTTCTTTATTTTTGTATGCGCCAAAGATTACGTAAACTGTTTATACCATTTTAAGGTTCCAATATTTTTTTTATAAAACAGATAAAGATTGACAGACTTTAAATGACTTCTCAAGTAATTGTTTCTGTAAGAATGAGGTATACTCTTTTAAAAAACGAACAAGTTGTTTTTAAAAAATTATTCGATTAATACAAATTATGTAATAAACTAAGAGCTATTTAATCAGGTAGTCGTCAGTAAACATCCATAACAAATTTCAGGGGAATTTTTTCATGTTTGTCAACATTCATTACAAAATATTTTTCTACAATTTCAACTGCGCTTTTCATGACCAATATTAAACATAATGCTTATCTTTAGTTAAAAAACAATATTTATTGCTATGAAATAAAATCAAAATGATACTTTCAAAATGCACATTTACAGAACAGATCATTAAATTTACAGCACCATGCGTTATTTAGAACATAAAGGTAATTATAATAAACATCCGAATCTTATTCCAAGTATTTCCGCTAATTTCACGCATCTGTGGTAATATGTACCTGAAAAATTAAAAAAATAAATTAAATCAACTTTGCACTTTGTAGATCTACTATATCTTTGCTCTACGAAATTATGGTGAAGCGTCCGAAATAAAATATTAGCACAATCTACTTATTTTCCTCCACACTATATTTATTCATTATCTCGTCACGTCTACGGATTACGTTCTAAAAGCTTTTACATACATTCCATTATATTTGCTCTGCAAAAGTCAATTCTAATCTTAATTTGGCTAAACATCTTCCAAAGTTGTTTCAAGAAATTACACCGGTAATTCTTTTATATTAACAAAGTCTTTGCATATTTCACTTGTAAATTGTTATCTTTTTATACACATACACACATATGCACTTAGTACTAATTATTTATAGACAAATGTTCATAGAAAATATTTCTTTGGTTTTTTAAATCTTAATGACTTTTTGCCGAAATTGCTTTAAATTATTTTCTTATGAGGCCTGATGATTTTATATAAATATTTAAATGTATTATCCTGTCTTTAATTTTTCATACAAAATTATAAAGGCAAAAGTACTTATTTCATTTTATTGAATAATTATTGGAGAGTTGACTAATCTTCAATTTGCGGTTTTTCATAAAAATGATCTATATTTTTTATTAAATAATATTTAATGGCAAAACATAGAGTGAAGACCTGTCACTCTGTCCTTCGCTTTCGTTAAACACAATTTATATTATTAAAAATGGCCTCAAAATTCACTTTCATCGTCATTGCCTAAACGATAAAGATTTATGGCCAAATTGGCCTGTCAATGTGCTCACACTTGACAACGTTTGATAAATCCTTCAATGAACTTCATTTTTTATCACTATGATATCGTTCTTAAGTTCCTGAGAAGCGAGTTATTTTATTTGTAGCGTCCTTGTGGATTTGTTTTTATCGTTCATATACATTATGTAAACTTGTTAAACAACAGTAGAACTCCCACTTTTAGAGTTCTGTAAATATTTAGGCGTTTATAAACATTTAAGTGTACAACATATTTCGATCAATCAATTTCATTATTCGCAACCTAAATATATTGCCTACTATATCTTCAACAGGGTAAAAATATGGTGCATATATTTCGGAAACCTTGGTTTATAGAATCATTGCTATAGTTTTCGTACAACTTGCAAAGGCTTTGAAAACCTTGATTTTGGCATTATTATAGGTTGAATAATTTCGGAAATTTGGAGGGGGTGGGCATATTATTTACTTTATCTCTAAAGTTTTTTGAGACCTTTACAAGTAGTAATTTTAAACTACACCCCCATTATGTATGGAACTAAAAAAAAATTACTAATTAATTTGTTTCCCCTAAAAATTTATATTTAAATATTTTTAAATGTTAGCTATTGAGATATGTGCAGGTTAATAATATGTTTTCTATTCAATTATAAATCTAATCAATTCTAAGTTTCTGCTTCAGGCAGGCAGACACTTGTATAAGGGTTGAGATGCGGAACCCTGAAAATTTATAAAATTATAAAGAGCATGTATTATATAGAAAAACATTAATTAATTGAATATATTTAAATAACCTGTGAAATTTAAAAAAAATATACATATCATCGATGATTTGTCACGTGTGGTTGCTTCATGGACGCATAAAATCCCGGCACGTACGGGAACGTACGTATTATTCATTTGATGGATGCTCTCCTATACAATATCTGCACATTCCACTTGACCAGATATCGAATTCAGTGCTTTGAAATATTTGGTCTAGCAATAACAAAAATTGCCTAATGAGTAATACCTGAAAACAGAAGAGGGTAATCATTTTATGTTTAATTTCATAACTAAATTAGCATTAAATTTTATCCAAAAATTCCTACTAAATTCAAGCCATATTAATGTAATCATATCATTACATAATTTTTATCTATTTCCTTTTAGTATCGATTATACAATGTGGATTTAACCGTCCGACACTAAATTAGTCTTTGTATATTAAATGGGGTTCCTTAACCGTTAATCGTAAATCAATTAACAAAATTAAGTAGATTAGTGAAGAGTAGTTTTAATCGGTTTGCCAAGAATATCAAAATAGCTTAATCGTTTTGGTTTTAATAATTTCAAGTACACCGCGCCGCTTCACTACTGGTGCTGACAAAGTCAACACCACGCACCGTCGCCATGGCCGTTGTCGCGTAATATAAACAGAGCAATTGTGTTTACGTTTTATTTATTTTAAAATGCTATTTAATTTTGGTAAGTTTTTTTCAATTCTTGGTGTAATTATTTATTATAGTAAAATATTTATGATAGATAGAACTGACTGGGTTTTCTCTAACATCGAACGGTCAAAAACACTAACTTAATTTTCAGAGTATTGGAGTATTACTAAGATATTATTAAAGTAGACTTTTAGACCTTGGTATGGATTCTTTGACCAAGTTAGTTAGGCGATATAAACGTAAAACTATATTAATACTAAAATCTACTTAAATTTCTCATCCAATTACATTCCTGGAGCTTAAATTGGAACTAACGGAAGTAATGAAAACAATTGAATTAAAAAAATGCAATTATTAAAAGAGAAGAATATGTCATCCGGAGTAGGAGACATGACCAAATTAGAAGACACCAGGATGTGTAAGATACGATAATGTTTGAGATCAGGACTTCCTAACTTGTGGGGCGTAAAGAGGTTATAAGGAAGGTCCAACCTGTCCAAAAAATTAAAGTCTTAAATCCACTCAATAACACATTAGGTCCCATCGGACAAGAAAAAGTTAATAATTTTTTTTTAAAAATTGTACTTAATAATTTTTAAGAGTGAATACCAACGTTTTAGTTTATTAGGTTATGCCAGTGACTGAAAAATAAATGTCGTAAAAATTATGAGTTTTTAAGTAGTAACAGTGAAAAAAATTAAAAGAGGGCATGAATATATTTTTTTATAATCTGAGGAGGCTCAACGCAAAAAAGGTTGGGAATTTCTGCTCTATATTATTTTTTCAACGTTATGAGACATAAACCGAATTTTACAAGATAAATTAGCAGAAAATCAATAATGATGATACCCACACAGTTGTAAATATAAAATTTCTCAAGGTTTTTCAGATTTTTTTCAAGGTAAATAAATATACAAATATACCCATAAGAATGCGGGGACATCATTTTCGACTCACCTCTAATGAAAACATTAATCGATATCTTTATGCTATATGTATCACACCAGAAATCTTAAATTTGGAAGTAATAAGAAGTGTGAAATTAAAGCAGATTAATTTATTCACGATCACACTAAAATCTTACAGAAATATTACTGGACATAGCAAGGATTTTTGTAGGAAATAAAATGTGAGAGCAAAATATGAAAGCAAGAATATTTTTGTATTGCAGTGTACAATACTAAAATACACGTGTCGTTCATAATTTATACATAAGCAGAGTAAATATTACAATAAAGAGTTTTTTGTTACTCTAGAAGACTCCACAAACTGATAGTATTTTCAGGCATATATTGATGGTTGTACATTATTAATCAAATCGATAAGAAATGAGTTTATCCAAAGTACCTAACCCCATATTTAATGGTTTACGCTAAAGTTAGTAAAATTAAACTGGCCAAACTAATTTTAAAATGAAGACATTGGCTAAGATTTACCATATTATAAGAAATTTTAAAATTTTATAAGAAAAATTTCTATTTCGGAATATAGTGTTTTTAAACTCGTCTATTATTTACAAACCACCACCACATCCAAGGAACCTACAAGTTTATGAGTTGAGTGACTACAGAGCGTTTAAACTAAAAACCATGTTGACATTCCGTAACCTGGAATTGGTTTTCTGAAAAATGATGATGATGGTGTAAAGACTGACAAACACCCAGTTGGTCCATAATTTTTACTGTTCAAATTATAGACATCACACATGATAACTTCAGGCTTTTCATAATATATGTGGGTAAACCCAGAAATTCAGATCAATAACCGCATTTCTGTTATTTTGATTTGATTATGCTTTGCTTGCTTGACCAATGTTGATCTTGCTTTTTATTTTTGACACATTTAAGATTTTTTTCTTTAATAAGAGCAATTGCAGCTATTGTGAAATTTATAATTATGCTTTCGTTTCTGTGTAAGCCTTCCGGAACTAAAGAAAGTGTTGATATCGTACAGGCAAAATATTTTTTTTACATTACGAGAATGTATTTTATATATCAATATATTCTATATAGATTTAATTTATAATTTAAATGTTATATAGTAGTGAATATGATTATAGACATTAAGAAAAATTGCTTATAGTTCAAAATAAACTTGAAATTTGCCGCAGAGCGGGTCTTTAAAGCTCTTTTTTAATACAAATTATTTTTGTATATTTACAACTACGAAATATCATGCTTCCGTTACTTGCTTCTTTTTATGTGGATAAACAAGTATCCTTTCATAATTTTTTTTCATGTGCAACGAAAGCTACTTAGTTATTATTTGCAATCATATAATTTGTCAACAGTTTTTCATGTCGGTGACATAACAATTTATTTTCATCAAAAACGTCTGTTGGTAAAGATTTACTTCGAAAGGAATTCATTTCCCGTGAAGGTGTTGATATAACACAAGAAGGGGAAGAACACAAGACTAAAAATTAAACTACGGGTAAAGAATCGTATCTGAAGAAATTACTTTTGAATATTTTCGAAAAAATAAATTTCAAAAACGCTTACGAAACCTGATTCCAAAATCTGGCAACTTTGGTTTTTAAACATGTATTTTGACCTACGGGACACCATATTTTCCTAGATGGCGGGAGGGAGTTGATGAATGAGTTGTAAATTTTTGTGATCTTCCGATAAACTAGAGACCGGCTGCTACTATGACATATAATATGACTTCTGATATGTTTTTCATACGCTTTTTTTGTTAGTTTTCTTTAATATTTCAAAATATTTGTGAAGAGGATAATAGCTTCATATTATTCGTCTTCATAATTCTTCAAGGCAGTTATGTTAACATTATCTGTGTGGTATAAAATCAAGAAGAGTACATATTTAACACTATCTAAAACCTAACTTACTAGAAAAATGTCGGTCCTGAAATACAAATTTGTCTTTTAAAGCAACGGTTAATATTAAATATTTGTTAGTTATTTATCTAGAATAGCAGTTCTCATATTCGTAACTGAATAAACTTATATTATTAAGATAAGTTCAAAATAATTTATTATTTTTGTTGCCGCCTCGCTATCTCTGTCTCTATTCTCAAGCTTCTCTTTTCCATATGTAACTAGATGATTTTAAAATAAAGTAATTTCCTTGTTTCGTTGTTGCAAGCACTCTTTATTTCAGTCGTTCAAATTTTTTGACACTCTATTTGAATTGTCCTAAAAATATTATTCATATACGTAATAGTTTTATTTAATAAAAGTAAAGTTTCTAAGGAACTATAAAAATAAGTTCCTAACAAACTTTTATGTTAATTATTTAACAAGAGATGTAAGTTATATTTGCTGGATGTTAAGAACTCTTCCTTTACTATATGTATTGTTATATGCATACAGCCACAACCCGCTTTCACAAAATAATTTTCAACATAAAAAATATAAAGCGTGACCTTTACTAAATATTTTACGTAGCAAAATAAAAGCATCGTTACTAAACTGCCTACAATCTATAGAATGTAATCGAAGAAATAAAATAAGTGTAAATGGCCCAAATTGAAAACGAACATGTAATCAGCAATGACGTAGAAGCATCTAGAACGCAAATATAGTGCTCTTATCGAAAGAAAATGAAATGAAAATGGGAAATACGAGAATCTTTAACGTCCTTCAATACGCCTGCTTCCTCTTATAAAAGTATCACACAATTAGTGTTACGGAGATATAAAAATATACTTTTCGAGGGTTGTCAAATATAGATACATCAATTGGATTTATATTTTTTTTATCATAAGTCACAGAGCAATACAAATTCTTTTTATTGGACATGGACAGGTTTGGTTATGAATTACTTTAATGGTACATAGATCGGAATCAAAAATAAGGCTTAAAATTACTAAATTTCGAATCATATTTTTATGTTTAATTATATTATATTGATCCTAATGGCGCAGTTGCATTGCTTTTTGCAATTACCAAAGATAACAGTAATAGGTTTTTCTTCAAATGTTTAATGAAACGAACATAATGTGCGTGCATGTTTCATAGCGATGATGAAAGAGGTAGTCTCTCATATGTTGGTAGTAGGAATAAATGTAAGAATTGTATCGAATTCTTCATCATTTTCCTAGAAAATTACAATATTTACATTATCTTACACAAGCTGTTTCAGGGGGAAAAATTGGAGTGAACATCCTTATAATTGTTATAAAAAAGCACATGTTACAAATTATACGAGTTTTTCATGGCGTGATCGGAGTAAATAACACATCAATTCTACTTATTTCTTTATTATTCCGCTTAATGCAAAGGAAATCTACTTTCTTTTCATCATTTTATCCAATGATATATATTTTATTGCTTAAATTATTGACTTTAGGTATATTGTGACGTATATTAAAGTAATTTTTTTCTAGAATTTATAAAGAATTTAATTTTACTTCATAAAAATTGAAATAAATATTCATTAGTTTAGAATACGTACGTACTACGTTCTTTTTAATTATTGTTATTATGTATTTCACGTATTATTATTATATATTTTAAACACACCAATGAGATAACATTTATGATTTTTTTGCAAAAATATCCCTTTTTGTGGTTTGTTGATCTTAATTCCATGTGAATGCATTATCGGAACATTTTGTATTTCAGATGTATGATGAAACATATTATCAAGAGCGTTAACATATGTAAAACTTAATATGTTGCACCGTTGTAGTGGTATCAAAACGAAGAAAAATCTACTTATGATGATCAATTTACCCTGAAGGGTAGCTATATAATAACAACAGCCCCATAATTTTTGAAATGTCAAAGTTGTGCCAATGTTATTTCAGATATTCTAAATATAAGTGAAATACCATCTAAGTATACTCCTAAGTGTTAAACGAAAAACAATTAGTATTATTTTGCAACCGAAAAGCCTTAATAAGGTGAACGACCAATTTATGAACTATCTTCTTTTTTTTAATCGACATTTATTTTAAAAAAATACTTTTTTAGCACTACCATAACTATAACATGTATAAGAATAATATACATGTAGGTATGTATTATACGTGTAAGAATATTTTTTAAAAAAAAAGGTTTTCAGAAAGAAAGGAAAAAGTTTACCTGCATCTCAGAAAATATTCCTTAAATAACAGTAATAGAGCTGCCTAACCCAACTATAAGAGTTCATCAATCAAACCAATCTAAGTTAATCTAACAAACATAAAATAATTTTCTTATTTTAGAGTTTCAAGATTATTCTTCGAGACCTATATAGAGATTATCTTCTCTACGGAAGGGTTGATGTATTTCACGTATAAATGCAATCAGAATGATAAATGTTACTTAGCACCGATATGTGCACGGTATTGTCAATAAAATCAATTTATTGTTTTCTTGCTTTGTTGTTTTCTTGCTGCTGCAATTTTGTGAAATGTAAGAGACGAAGACACTTAAAAAAGAAAAAAGACCTCGTAAAGTTTATTATTACGAAAATATTTTGTATGCTGCTACTTTGCAGTAAACTGATGTTAGATTGTTAACGCAAAAAACAAAAATTGTGATTAAAATGTTTTTAAACCTTTGTTTTGTCACGGTTTGAATTGTAAAGTATTGGTTTCATTTAATATATTAATTGTTTTTTTTTACGTAAATATTAAATATTCGAGTTAAATTTGTTTTTATTAAGTAATGAAACCATATGTTTACCTACACTTGAATACAAACCCCAAATCCATCGGAGAAAATGGGTCTGTAATTTAAATTTGTTCACTTGGCTTTTTAATGATGAAATACTTGTAATTGACACGTGTATGTTACAAGTGTGATGGAAATAAATTATATTTGCCATATTCAGTGTATTATAAACATGATATATTAAGCTTTTGAATATAAAATTTACAAAATGAAAAATTTAAGACCATTTTACCTACACTTGATTAACTAGAGGAGTTAAGACAAGTATTTTCCTTTTTGTCGACCTATTTTTTCTGAACTTGTTTAGAGGAAAGACTTTTTTAGAGGATTAATAGATTATCCGTGCTTTGAAAAATTTGATGAACTTCTGGTGAAAAAATCTATGTATCGTGTCTTGCCGATGAGTGTTTTCTTATTGACCAAAGAAAATAAACCAAAAAAAACTCAGTTATCGTCGTCAATCTTTAAATAAGTTTAATATTAGAATAAAATTATAAAGCTATTTAAAATCGCCTCTAAGAAAAAATTATAACAAAAAATATGTAGAAGGCATCTATGAAAAAAAGAGGCGACAAAACGACGAATAAGCATAAATTTCTTATACAAGAATTAAAGTCACACTACGATTTTTCCGTACACATTTAGGCTACTTGCTTACGTTATTTCTGGATATTTAATATTTCCCTTTAAAAAAATTGAAAAATTAATATTATTTTTCATTACATGAACAAATTGGCTAGTGTACATGAACAAATTCATGTCATAAACGTAAAAATATAATGAAAACTTCAATAACTTTGAAATCTTTGTTATAGTTTTCAATAACTTTCAAATAAACTTCTGGTAACGCTATTTTTTCGAAATTTTGACGAACAATTTCGTAGATAAAGCCTGGATAAACATGTTTTTTGGAGATGTTTCCAAGAATATTTTTTAACAATTTTATATAAAATTCCGAGTGAAATAGTTTCCAAATTTTTTCAAAAATTTATTTGAGCCTTTATACCTAATTTTTGTTAAATTTTGTTTTGGCCAAGCTTATTTATTTATTTTTAGATTTATTTTTTTTATTAAGCTAGTTTGTATTTATTTTGCTTTTATTTCACACAACGATTAATTCTTTTAAACTTTCTTTATAAGATAATTTAACAACATATTACTATTTACAATATTGAATATATTTTGCGTTAATTTTGTAGAAATCCATTATTCACGATTAAATGAAACTACGTGATGCAGTATTATTTCTACTTTTTTTAAGTTCTGTACCACGACCTAGGTTTCGTTTTATTACATCTTCAGGTGGGCTGTGAGCAAAGATAGAAAGAATCTTTGCTAACAGCCCACCTGTTACAACGAAACCTAGGTCTTAGTAACGAATTTAAGAATGGAGAAATAATACTACATCACATAGTTTCATTTATTCGTGAGTATTTACAATATATTAATATTATATAAGCTTTGTAGTTTTTCTTTCGCAAAATAATCTCATTGGTTATATAAATGAGAAAGGATAGAGTTGGCTAAAATTTGGTATAGATATAGTTTCCGTGGCGGAATAAGGCATACGCTGTTGCTGATATATGGCACTACAAGAACAAAATCATGTTTATATAAAAAAATATATCATATGGGTAAATGTAAATTTGACCGTATCGTATTTCCTTTAAATTGACCTTTAGTTTGCTAGAAAAATTAACAAGCCTTTGCCTCCGAATAAGTTCTTTGGACCAATCGTTTATGAGTTAAAACGTTTAATTTACTGATAACAAAAGGATTTACTTAGAAATACAACATGTAATATGTAAAGGTAATATTTTAATTTTGTTTCTTCTTATTATAAATAATATAAATATTAATAACAATATAATTTAATATAAATATTTGCCAAAAAAAGTTGCCAAGTGATTTTATATCCAGATTTGTCAAATTCCTGTACTAAACCTTTCACTGCCCTCTCACCAGGATAAATTACCTTTGTTTTGTGTTCTAGATCATTTTCACGTATGCAGCAGTAGCCGGTCTCTACTTCATCAGAAGACCACAGAAATTTACAACTCATTCATCAACTCTCTTCCGCCATCTAGGGAAGTATGGCGTCCCGGAGGTCCAAATACAATTTCAAAAGCCAAATCTGCCGTATTTTGGAATTGGGTTTCGTAAGCGTTTTTGAAATAATTAATTTTTCGCGACAATTTTTCTTTTTATTCTAATATATAATAAACTTCGATTTTTGACGTGATAACGTCTTATAAATCGATTAACACCGGCTGCACACATGAAAAGTGTCACGTTCCGCTAGAGCCTGAGCGTGCAATCGAGAGTGCGGAACAAGTGATAGAGAGGCACGATCGGCCAAAGCGTCGGTATTTATCTTTCATCTAGCGTGACGTCAAAGCTAGCAGTTCGACAACCATCGATTTGACTTTTTCAAGACACATTATTTCATACACTTGAAACACTCCCCTTGATTTCATACTTTTTCTCTCATCGTCCTATCCTTAACAGAATAACGCAGATTGGAATATCTTAAATATAACACACATGTATAAGTTGTAAATAAATTGTTAATAGCACATTGTCACTTGTAATTTATCTGTATAATTTAAGTAAAAAAATATTTGAATTAACGAGTGTAAATAAATGTTAATTTATCGAAAAAATTGTAATTTTCATTTAACTGTATTATACAAAATAATCATAATTCAGTGATAATAATTCAATTTAATTCATAAAAGTATGCAATTTTTCATCAATGTTTTTTTATGACGTTATCAAGTAAAACTATCGTCCGTAAACCGACTTTACAGACAACCAATTTTTTTTCTATGAATATTATTGAATGAAGGGTAGTGATGTAAGTATGGGGATGTATATAGCTTTTGGAAGTGATTCTAATACCTGTCGCAAATGTCAAATTTTTTTATCAAAATTGTGGGTTCATTTTGCGCTTTAATACTTCTTTTTTAAAACAAAATTATGGCGGCTTTATGCATATTTTAGTGAACGTATTAAAGTATAAAATTACTTCAACGAAAATTTTGCTGAATTGAACATGATTCCTGTTTACATTTCCCATACATTTTAAAGAAGTTTTTACGTTAAAAATAACATCTTGTAAAAAGTGTGAGAAGACTTCAAATTAATTTGTGAAACGAAAATATTGTAATAAGCAAACGTTCTGGACCATTAAATATATATCTTTCATATTACCGGCAAATAATATATAATTTTGGTCTCGGATTTCGAAAAAAATAGAGATTAAAACATGTAACAAAAAATTACATAACAAAAGTTCTAAAATGTGCTAACGTGTAGTGTGTACTTTTCAGATACTTAATGCTTTTCTTTTTGAATTATTACTATTTTATTTGTAAGGGAAGTTAGTTACAAAATAAGCCAGTAGTTCCATAACAAATATTTCGTATTTATGGTTATTGAGTTGCTGAAATTTAAAATTATTTAAACATTCTTTTCAATTTTCAGTTTAAATATATTTTGATGCAGTACATATATTTCCCCAATCTCATTGATTTTGCACTTTAAAGACAGGGCCTATAATATGTAATTGCTAGAATCAATTTATTGCTTTATTTGTAGTTTAATAATTATTTCGGTAACATCAACAATTTCTTCTTACACGCAGAGTAAGTTGTGAAATTCGAAATTAATTTATTATAATCTTCTTTATCTGAAATTATATGCAGTATGATTTCAGATAATAATTATTAAACTACAATTATACTACAATATTAATTTTTATTTGGATTAAAAAATATAATAATGTATAATATACGTTTATAATCAAAACCAACTTTGAAGGAATTGAATTATGGGTTGCTAAAAGAAGATAATACATAGATTGACAGAAAATTTATTCTCTAATATTCATCGAAACAAAATAATTAGGATTTTATACCAATTGAGTTTGAATAAATATGTGATCTCAAATTTTGTCTTAATATCCTGCACCTTCTTATAATAGCGGATCAGTGATGTATTAGTCATGTGGAGATAATTAATCCATATAATACACTCCCATAAAATAAAATATTTATTACATATGTAACAAGTAGTTCTATTATGATATAAAGTTTGGAATATCTTTACACACACAGAAAAACATTTTCTTAATCTGTTACAAAACGAAATTTCTATACGAAACTATTTTCACTATTAATTATGAATAATTTTTTGGAACGCTTTCCTTAAATCATAACACAAATAATACTTACGTCCAATTCAAAAGTTTTGAGTAAATGTTACAAAATTGGAACATTTCGATCTAGATTGACAGAAAATAAATTCCTTCATTCAATAAATGTAAGATGCCAATGAATTAAACGATTTGAAACAAAATTCGTAATTAATTTTAATAAACTCTGCAATTGAGACAGTTAAAGTTTCCATGAAAATAACTACGACAGTTTCATGCATACGCCTTCCGTTTTTCCATAATAGTAATTCAATTTCCAGTTTATAACACCCGTCATCCCTATTCAGTAGAACTTCTAAAAAAGCCTGCTTGTTTCTACTCTCTATATTTCTATTGCATGCGCTTTTCCGTAGACAGTAATCAGTATTATTCCTGCGACGACTCGTGACAAATATTCGGGTGATTAAAAATTCTATGTAGAAAATGGTACTGAAATAAAACCATTATGGGATGGCAGTGTTAACACTTGATTTGGGACTCAGGTGTGAATTTCAATTTCCATTTATTGTGGCCAATATATGTAAACGTAATTTAGGCGCTGATTTCCTTACATATTTAAACTGAACAATTTAAGAAATTTAAATTGCTAATTGATATACATAAATTTACACTGATAAATGGAGTAACTCAACTAAGGGTGACTGGCGAAATTGCTTCCATAAGGAAACTCACAGATATGGTCATAGTAAATACTTCAACAAAATTTTAAACACTATTAAAACCATATCCAGACTTGTGGAAACCATATTTGTTCCTATCAGGTTTAAAACATAATATTCAATATAATATTATATCACATGGTCAACCGGTGCATTCTAAAGCAAGACCGCTGTATCATCAAAAACTTGCAATAGTTAATCAAGAATTCTAATTCACATTGGATAATAACATAATAATACCATCAAGTTCTCAATGGGTAAGTCCTCTTTATGTGGTGCTTAAAAAGTTAGTACTCATCGCCCATGTGGAGATTATCGCCAACTAAATATTAAAACAGTTCCTGATAGATACTTTATTCCTAGGATTGAACATTTTCATCACATTTATTGAAAGTCTGCTACCAAGTACCTATTTCTGAGGAAAACACATAAAAAACTGCGATAATTACTCCTTTTCAATTGTAAGAGTTCAATGTAATGAGTTTTGGTTTAAGAAGTGCGCCAGCATTGTTTCAGAGATTTTTCTAGATAATGTTAAAAAAATTTAACATTATCTAGATCCCTTTTAATTTATCAAATCCTATTTAATATTCAAAATATGTACACATCTAACTAAGAAAAAAATGTTCGTGAAAAAAAAATAATTTGGAAGATTTATTACCTCGCAAAGATTCCAAAGAAAATTTCGTCAGATAATTTTAAATAAATTATTAAAAATCGACAAATAACTTGCTATCCCACCTCTATGCAACTTTGGAATTCAAAATAATGGAGTGATGATTTTAAACCTCAAAATGTTTGAGAAATTTGTCATAATTTTATAACTTTTATGAATTTATTTAGCAAAATTTTCCTTTTAATTATAATATGACTATCTGCAATTTGCTTTACTTAAATTTCCGTAATATTAGGCATTCTATATTACTCATAAATTATTGCATTCTTTAGAGCTCTAGGTTGGTATAAAATATTCCATATACATCTGAGAACAACCAAAAAACCTGGCTCATTTTTCAGTTACCATTCAGTATATTGCCTCTCTATTTTTCAGTTACCAGTCAGTATATTGTTTATAACTAAAAAATATACTGACTGGTAACTGAAAAATATTGTAACGATACATTAACCAGTTGATGAAAATGTGAAATTAATTATATGATTACTAATAATGAACAGTATTACGGACTTGATTTATTTTTTTTTTCTCTAAGACGTGTTTAGTGGTAAATATTACGAAGGGTAACCTATGTTTTAGTAAAACTGTTAATCTATATAATTAATTATGTCTAATTATAAAAAAAAGTATACCGAGAATACACATAAAAAATAATTCATAAGAATTAAGAAAGTACGAAAATGATTTTAAAATATGGAACTATTAGTTGCATTGAGATTTTATTTTCTTAACCAGGTAATTTGACAAATATCATTTATGTTGAAAATTTAATGAATTCCCATTGTTTAACTCATGCTTTAACTCCAAATAAAATACGAGTTACTATATATACGAAAAAAATTTGTTAAATTACTACTACGCTCGTAATTGACTTTTTCAGATATAGTCACTTTGATCAAAATATAAAGGGTCGGAAGAGATTTACAAAAAATATTATAATTTGGAATGTATTTAGGAACACAAACGTAAATTATTTCAAATTTAAAGTGGTGAAATACTTTAATGTCATTCGGCCTTTGACATCGTCAGCGCCATAAATTAAATTTTTCCATCAAATTTTCCGCGCGTATCATAACAGAAAGTATATATTTAATAATAAAAAAAAGAGGTTATAAAAAAAAGAAGATATTTTTATATAGATCGAGTCTTTGAAAGAGAGCAGAGGTAAAGTTTATATTGTCGTGCATTATCAGATTTTGAATTATTTAATTTTTTTCATTACATGTTTGAAATAGTTTCAAACATGTAATTTAAAAAATGGACATTTTAATGTTGCCTTTTTTACGAAATAAAAGTAAATTTTGTTGAAGAGAAAAGTGTTTAGTTTCACTAATAAAAAATTGTTGTGAAATATAAAGGGAATTTAGCAATTATACCTAAAAATTTCAGTTTTAAATCAAAACGTAAAATATTGTCTTTAACGTCATAATTGCTCTTATGACTCTGATTCTAGTCAACCTAGGAAAAGTGCCCTCCAAGAAATAATGGCCTTATTAATAATTTAATATTATAGACCAGAGGTATTATTCAAAATATTCGTGAAAGACGAGAGTCCATGATCATAAAAGCAGGTATTAAAATATTACATCATAAATTTTATGAGTCTTTAAGATTACTTTGTAACAAGCGAGTTTTTAAAATTACCCTACAACAAAAGAGTCTTAAAATATACCTTATATTAAACAATAAATATTCTACTCAAAATTATATTACATAGAAACTGCTATTTAAGTTCTGTTACTGAAAGAAATGTAAAGCTGTTTTAAATTCGTGACTTAGACTAACGCCGTTCTAATTTTAAAAAAAAATTAAATACCGTGATATTTGTATAAACAAAAACAACACAACTACACTATGTGTAATAAATTAGTTTCCGCCAGCCTGCCTTGAAAAATATGGAAGAAATGCTGTCATTCTCTCGACAACACTCTCCATTACCTTATATATTTCCATTTGGATAAAAATATGACGTCTCTTTGGTCGTAAATTGCTTTATACCATTGGTATAGGTATATGGTATTGGCCATCGCTCTTTTTTACAAAATACAGTCATTCACTCCATTTAATATAAATTCCGTTCAAGGCGAATACTCAAACAATTTTCTTTTTAGCTCTTATAAGCAGACGAGGCGATCCACTGTACTACATACATACCCTTGACGTATTAGGGAGACTTTTCAATATAAATTTTATTACTCCCTACTGATATCTCGGCAATATGTCTGATTATTAAAATTTACCAACTACCAACATTCACAATTTTTATGATTCTCTCTAAAATAACCGTATCTAGTACTTCCAAATCCCCTTTAAACTCACAATATTTTTGGTCTTCTAAATTTTTTTTTTGCTTAACTCTGCTCATGGAAAGAAAAAATCGTTACGCTACAGACAGTGAATCTAAACTGACCAGTATTAACGAATATATGTAATAATGCTAATCCAAAGTAAAAAGCATTATAATCTTTATAAAGTTATAAACCTCTCACTTAATATATTAGTTAACATCGAGCGATGCAGCGTGTTGATAGAACGAGCGTTGTATATTTAATTTCGTTTGAAAAATATTTGCAACAAACATTTGTATCTGGCAATGTTGAGAAAATGATGTGTGATAAATTACACGTGTTTGAAAACTTTTTTTATTTTTAAGGTAATTATGTCATCTGTCATTTTGATAGATATTAATATTTTCTCTCAAGACTGGGTTATATCAAAAGCTATCGCCTATCGGCAGCTTTTTCGTGTGAGAGTTGTACTGTCAAAATGTAGCTTTATGTAGTGTTGTGTTTATTTTATTATTTAATTTTATATAGCCGTATGTATATAAAAGTATGGTTGGAAATTCAGCTGTATCTTTTTTCTCTAATTACATACATTGGCTTCAACATTCACGCATGACGCTAGTGTGGTTTTCACTATAATTTTCGATTATCTCTACCTTGTTGAAATGTCCGTTTAAATGCTTCAATGGTTTGATATAAATATATATATATATATATATATATATATATATATATATATATATATTTATATATATAATAGCACTGATATATATATATATATATATATATATATATATCAGTGCTATTGCAGTATTTTTCTATTATATTTATGGAACGCAATATATCTCTCTCGATTATGACTTGACACATGCAGAATTGATTTTAGTGAGGTTTCAATGTTAATTAGGTCTTAAATATGTAATAGCATTTGTAATAAATAAACTGTAGTGAGTATATTTGAAATTCAAAAATAATATTTTATTTATTACACTATAGTTTATTTATTACAAATGCCATTACATATTTAAGACCTAATTAACATTGAAACCTCAATAAAATCAATTTTACATGTGTCAAGTCGTAATCGAGAGAGATATATTGCGTTTCATAAATATAATAGATGGAAAAACACTGCAATAGCACTGAACATTAACCTTAATCGATACGATTTCTAGTTAGCTTTACAAAATTACATCAAAAGTATTTTTCATAACTCACTGCATCGCTGTTCTGACATTTAATTGAATGACCTAGTGTAGTGCTACGGCATTTATCTATTTTTTCGTGTTATTACTTTTGCTAAAGTGATTTACCGTTTGCAATAGTTTTTATTCGGTATTTGGTAAACTTTACACGTTCTTATAAAATTTATAATTTCAAATACGTATACGCAGAAAATATATCGTAATTTTTCTTGCTCCGACTTCAAAAAATTATGTTTTATTCATAATTTAAAATTTAATAGTCTCCAACAAAGGTGTGAGGGCAAATTATTTTGCACATTTTTCAGTACATCCCTGGAAATTAAAAAAAAAAATATTTTTAAGACCTTGTAACTTTCATATTTAATTGATATTCCATATGGAATTTCAGGTTTTTTTTCCCTAATTTTTCGGCTCCACATTTTTCATAAGAATATTTTTGAGTATTTCCTATAAAATACATACGGGCTAATGTAGAAAAACAGCTAACACAGAGGAATAGATATACATGTGAATGATTTTATAGCGGTTTCGCTTTTCCTTTTGAAATAGAAAACAAGGGTTGAACATAACATTATATGAAAGGTAAAAACGGAATCTTATAATTTGCTTACTTTGTTATTTAATTATAACACTAAATTACATAAATACATTGCGGATTGATCTTGGGAGGAAAATTTTGTTGTTACAAATTATGTTGAACGAAGGGTGTTTTTGTAGTCTTATTTCCATTCTCCTTCATTTCATACTTCCCTTGTTATAAATGAGATTTGTTTACGAATTAATTTATGTCTTTTCTATACAATTTTAAGACCACTCCTTGATTTAGTTTAAGGATTATCTTCTTTTCCTGAGCAATTATTACAACATCTGGAACCATAAATGTAAATAGCTAGCATAAGTAGCTCATCGTATAAAATAAAAAAAATGTCTTATTTTTATATTCTCATTAAGATTTATTCTTTTCTGCAGTTGTTCATTTATAAGGTTATAAAATACATTTTAAAAAATCGAAGTGAATAAAATGTTATGGAATCTATTCCTGATTTTTTCAATTTTGAATAAATGTAACAAAAGAACATAACTACTAATATATTCAGTTTATTTGAAACGAAGTATAGTTTTTGATAATTTTTGAAACCAGGAATAATTTATTTATTATTATATAGCAATGTATAAAAATAAACTCTAACATGCCAAACAACAATAAATATGTACATTTATAGTATTATGATATTGGCAGAAAAGTCGTATTTTTTCATTGGGCGCATGAGGCCGAATTAAGCTTCGTCGGCTCGCTCTTCTCGTTCATTCCTCTCCTTCTCTTTTCTCTCGCGGGTGTTTCTTGCCTTCATTATACATTTCAGATGCATACATTTGCAGGCACACACAAATATATATTTTTGTTTTAATTTTGTTCAATTATAGTTATTTTTTAAAATTAACTTCGACTTTGTTTTTTTTTGCCATTTTGTCGCTTAAATATATAAAAAGAAATTATCTGCCGTTAGAACGAGAAAATATTTGGTGTAATTGATTTATTTGTGGTAAAAAATTGGTAATTTATCACACTATGAGGCGTCGCCCATTAAGAAATCTGATGTCATAATCGATAAATTTATAAATTTAGTAAAAGTATTCTAACTTTTAGTTTGTGTGACAAATTTTATAAAAGCGCGTTTAACCATTCATCGCACTATGCACATCGACTGTGTAGATAGTGCGCGGCTATTTGCTCTTCTTTATATCTTATGAACTGAGCTTTATGCTACCGTAATTACTCAAAACTTTTCTCGGGTGCCTGCGTCCATAACTAAAAACGAAAATAGAAAAATTCTAACTTTTCTCTGAATTTTCTACCCATATTCATATGTAGATATAATGTTGTAGATAGTCTAGATACTTCTAAAAACTTATACTTATGTTAAAGTCAATAAACTTTTACATGGTTTACATTTTTGTTTTTCACTGAAAAAAATTCTTTTGATCACCTTATTTATTATAATTGTTTGCATATGCATGGATCATATTATGTAGTATGAAATGAAAGTATTATTTAAGAAAAATAAGCCTTCCCTAAAAGAATAAATGAATTAAAAAAATGACTTTATTGGGCTCCTAAATATTTAATTTTTGAATCGTCCGTTTAGTTCTTGATATACAACAATTGCAACGGTTCCTTACATTCATATTTTAGTTTATAAATGCAAATAAAATGGTATATAATATTTTAAATCTCAGAACTTTTATGCACTTTAGCCGTACAACAAAAATTTAAACCATTAGAGTATTTTTTTTAGTTAATTCCTGGGATGCACCTTGCTCAAATTCATTACAGAGGAGGAAAAACCATTTTAAAGGAAGAAAATTAGTTTAGGCAAAATTTTTTATTTAGACCAAATAAATGTTCACCGGATGCTGGATAAATGTTTAATTACAAGTAAGAAAATCAATGGTAACAGGTAGTAGTAACTGTAATTTCTGACAATATTAAGAACGGAAATATAATTTTAAACTTTTCAAATATTTTTAGTGGGTATTAAGCAATTAAAAGTTATAATTTGGAATATTGTTACGAACCGGAAATTTATGCGTGTCAAATTATTTACTATTTATTTATAAGTTGTATAAGTTCATAAGGATAATTTTTTAATTATTAATTTATTTTATTTACAAAAGAACTAATAATTTTCTATTTCAAAATAGTAAATAATCCATTTTGTTCTCGTTGATTTAATTGTATGATAATTTGACTGTAAAACCATTAAAAACAAATAAGTTTTGCTAACTCAATTTACGAACAATTGTCGAATTAAAGGAATTATGAACAATCTAACTTCTCCGACTTTTAACGACTTGAACAGTTATATTTCCACTACGTCCTTGAAATGAATCACTTTTGAAAGTTATTACATCTTGGAAATGTCGGGAAAATTATATTTTTTTTTCATATAAAAAATTAGTTTTTTCCATATTAATCAAAATTAGTAATTAATTAAATAAAATTTATAGTTATATCGGGTTCAAATTAAGAATTAAACCGATATTCAGTTAAGGAGAATATAAACATGATATTGGGATATAATGTCAATGATTAGTGAAATTTTTATTAATATGTACACGTTCTTAGGAAATATAAAAGGAGGTCAGTATGTACTTTTATGTATACAATATAAAGAATATTAAAGATAAAGAATATTAAGGACATTTACAAAGAAGTCGGATGAATGCTGCTTATATTATTTTATGAGTGGGAAAAACATAGCGAGGCTTCCTTGTGGGTACCATCATGGCATCATGTAATTGTTTTGAACAAAGGGAAGTAGTTTTGTTTAATTATAGTGCAGTAAAACTTTAGATTTATGTGCAACCATGCTATAAGAAGTGAACCACCCGATTTCGAGACGCACTACGGAATACTGCTTCCATTACCTGAAATGCTTAGCTGATATTATGTCATTCCCATAACTCAGCTGCTGGAAAACATCGGAAGAATGACCTTTGGCACGTCAGTTAAAAATATTAAATTACAATATATTAAAACACCTAAAAAAATTTAGTTTCCTTGAGCTGAACTTCATAGTTAAGAAAGCAATTGGATTTTTTTATATCATAAAAGTGTTTCGTAAAATACAATTTTCTAGTTATCATGGAGCATTTTATTGATCAAAGCTCTGCAAGAACTAAATCGCTTTTATCAAATTACTTTTTACGACAAATTTTTAAGAGAAATTTGGTCTTTTTGCAGTAATATTTTTAATGGGATGATTTCTTCGCAAAATAGCTATTTTCTACAATTTTGTGTACAATTTGTTTTCACGGTTTCTTGTATTTACCAGAAAATTGATTTAAATGAGACAAAAAATTGACAATGAAGGCGATAATATCAACACGGTCCGGAGCCTCATTAAATATTTTCTTTCACATTGAACGGCTTGTCTATGGTTTTGGCTTCTTCCCAGGTTAAACGTTGATTTCAAAAATCTTCGGCAATGTAATAAATTCGACCCTTTTCAGGTGCTGCGCATTGACCTTTCCAGCTGACCGATCTTTCCCGACAGAGAAGCTTGTGTAGTAAATAACCCGGTTTTATTCAACAGATGTGACCAAACAAACATAGCTACCGTTCAGAATTTAGTGTGTGATGGTTAACTAATTCTCACCGACCTGTCAAATCTCGTTCCAAGTGCAGTCGTGTCACAACACTCCAAGGATTTGTCGAAGGCAATAAATTTAAAAGATTTTGAGTTTTTTTTAGACCCGACTTCATTAACGTCTAAGTTTCAAATCCATATATCAGTATAAAATATTTTTTCTGACGAAATTTTATTGAATAAATTGATAGTGCATTTTATATACCAGGACTTAACCTACTCTATACTAAAAAAGCGTGAAGAGTGAAGAAATATTAATGAAAGGAGGTATAAAGAAGAATAGTGAGGATAAATAATCAAAATAAGCGAAACTTGAAGTGAAGAGTAATATGAAAGAATAATAAAGAATACAACAAAGAAGAATACAAAAAAGAATACAAGAAAGAATAATAAAATATACAGAATAAATAAAGATACAGAAGGACCAAGCCAACCATTTTACGATTTTCTTTTAGCGGAAACTCATTTATTATCTATGTGTGTTAAGCTAGAGTCTACTGACTTCATTTTACTTAAACGCACCACCTACATAGCACGATAGATCTGAATAAACCGTGGTATACAACACTTTTATGTTTGGCTTAAGGTCATCCAATACCACTAACAAATGTTAAACGTGTAGGAGTTTTCAAGTAGTTAATTAATTTCCAAAATTAAAATAAATTCATTTAAGGGTAATTTCTTTTCTTTCGCGCTACGTACATTATGTGTTTCAACTTTCTTTATTACCAGGTATTACTGATTTTAATCTAACAAAGAAACAAGTAAAAACTAAAGCTAGGGTAAATATAGAAAAATGGCGGCCAACAGCTATAATTTGTAGCAAAATTCTAAATGAAACTAATATCAGTCTAATTTAGAAATAAATAGGAAACTGATATCAGTCTAATTTAGAGCTTAAAGAATTAATTAGATTTTTAGGCTATAAATTATTTAACACCATTCTAATTTGTTTTAATTTCATAAAAAGTAAAACATCAATTTACAACTAGCGCGAAGAAATTAATCATTTTTGTTGGCACTTAATAATTGAACTAAAGCCCATATGGTCATATTTTCATGACAAACAATAAAGAACAAAACCTAAAAAAGAAGTAATATATTCATCAAAATTTGTGGAAACATGTGTCGCCAGTTTAAAAAAAATTAATTTTAAGCAAGCGATTTTGGGGCACATTCCCTTCTCCGCTTAAAATCATGAAATCCTTTCCCGTTTCCACCGCTTTTGTCATATATGTTTATTACATTCAAACATTCCACAAATTTAAAATCTTTCTGTAATTTTCGTATCATTTACACGTTTATCAATCTCTCACCACGACATCAAAATAAAGTAGCAGTAAAAATAGTAAATTCGTAAAAATTTCGTAAAATTACAATTTAAAAAAAATTAGATTTTATGAAACTGTAATATTTACATATATATTAAAATATTTATTAATTTCTTATCCATGTTCTATAAAACAAATTGTGTAATGGAGATATTATTTGTCTAGTAATAGGGTTTCGTCGGTTCAAAGCATTGTAATTAACATTTCGCTAATTTATTTAAGAAAATATTTGAGCTCTATATTAACTTTGAACATACCTACATTGACATATAAACAATGTAGCCTTTCAGTTTAATGACATACTTCCCTTATAACGTAATGGGTGAATATGACGATTTTTTTTTATTTCGTTTTCCAAATTACTGCGACTTAAAAACAAATTTTACTGGTGTATACGTATTAATATAATATGTTATTCCATGTACTCGTAAATAATAAAACCACTGATTTTAATGAAATGGTTGGGATAGTTCCTGTATGATCTATTGGATGAATATATCCATAAGGCTGAAAATAAATAAAACAACAATTTATTGACATAATTTAATATAATTGCCAAGCGTATAAACTAAAAAGAACTCTATTATGATATTTGAATATAATGATAACTTTAATTACTGAATATATTTGGAGTTAATTTTGTAGAAATTAATTTTAATTTAATTTACAACTAAATGAAACTATGTAATGAAGTATTATTTCTAATTTATTAAAATTCTTTATCATGACTAGTATCCGTTGTATGATATCTTCAAGCGGGCAATTTGTAAAGACCGCATAATTTATCTTCAATAGCAATATCAACTATCATCATTAAATAATTTTTTTTGCTTTGTGTTTTCAATTTTGAAATTTAATAAGTGAAACCGTATTTGAATTCAATGTTTAAGCAAATTAGTTAACTTTGTAAATTGATTAATAATACTTTAACGATATCCTCAAAATGTTGAGCTCTGAAACTTGATTTATTCGAAGCCCTAAATTATTTATTTTGAAAAATTTCCTCCCCTTATTGAATTTCTCTCTGATATTATTGGCAATTTAATTATGAAAGATAAACTAAATAAATAATAGTGACTTTTAAAAAGGACGTAATTTGAAAATTACGTTTACATTACACAAGACATTAAAGAACTAGGCAGTGAACAAAATATAATTGATGATCTTGTGAATTCTACTAATTAGTTCCACTTTTAGTTAAAGATATATTCGTAACATAATACATATTAAATATTGCATAAATATTCAGAAAAACAAAAACAAATTTCCTGGCTAACAAAAGCCAGTTAATTGAAGATAATCGGGAAAGCGGCAACGCACACTTTTTAGAAATCGATACACGGCATACACAAAAAATGAGATCTAGTATAATTAATGTATAGTATAACTGAACACGGTTTCTGCTTGTCTAATAATAAATGAAATATATCTACTAATTAAAATACATAAATTGCTCAAGGGTGTCATTACGACAGGAAAAACTACACTGTACATGCGTTTACTGATTGTCAAGATTAATGCGACTTTCGTGTAACTCCCTCATGTATAGCAATTGAACATGGCAATTGGTCATGGCAATTGATATGGAGTGCAAAACAAATTTTTATCGGCATTATACTTTATACAGAATAAAAATCTTGAATGAGAATAAAAGAAACATGACAGGTATAGAAAAATATAACATGGCAACTTTAACTTTTTGTATTAAGTTCACTCCATAAATGCTCACCAAATACTTTGGCCTGAGAGCATACTTAAAATGACTTGCCAAAATAACGATAGTACTTTTCGAACTGAGAATACACTGAAAAATAAAAATTATTAAATAAAACTCCATTTACGACTTGATATATTTGAGTACGCTCCTGTCATTGCACATTTTACCTACGGGAGTCATTGCGCTTTTCCTTATGCTTGTTCGATGACGCACTTCTTCTTCGTTTCCACTTTATTGGAAATGCTGGAACCCAGAAAGTCGAAGTTTTTAATGATTGTTACAATTATAGAATCCGTGAGCTCTATTATCACTTTGGTAGTAGATCTATTAATAGATTACCAAGTCACCACTAATGACTTTCATTTCTTGCAAGAGGGGCACCATTTCTAATTCGTCCGCTGCTAGTGGGGTTATATTGTCAGTATAATATAGGTTTACTAATTCACCTACTGTGACATCCCAATCAATCAATCAGCGGGTTTATCCCTATGACGTATTATTCATACACATCAAAGAGGATCGGTGGTAAAATGGATCCCAGCCGGAATCCCCTTGAAAATTTGAAAGGTTTCGATATGATCTTGGTTACATTCATCATTCCAAATTTGTCAATATATCAAGTATGTAGCAAGGCAGCCAGATGTTTAGGTATGCTTAGTTATAAAATGTCGTTGGAAGGAAATTAAACGGAAAGAATTTTGAAAAATATAAGTACTGGTTAAACGTAAATTCTATTGAACTTTACAAAAGAAATAGAAGGAAATATGATATTTTAGCAAAAATGGCTTTTCCGTCTCTCTAATTTTCATGACGGTGGATTAAAAATACAATACGATACTCATTCCAAATTTCTTTTATTATTTATGGCGGGTTTTAAGTTAAACCAAACAGCAAGTTTTCATCAAAATATGACTACCTGTATCGCAGGATTTATAGCAATTTAATTTTTATTGAAAGAAACGCCTAAAAAGTTTGAGATTGCTATCCATTATCCATGAAACAGATGCAAGATCTATTATAGAATAGATGACAAAATATTTTATTACAGTCTATACAAAAATCAATGATAAATATACCAACATTTAGAAAAAAAAATTGCACGTAAAAGTGGTTTTCACTACGAGATAATTATTTCGTACCTATAGAATTAAATGTCGGTCAGTGACCAAATTTTAAGGAGCAATTAGAAATCAGTAACTAAATCGTATAGTCAAAATAAAAAATAAAAAGGTACGTAACATTTTTACTTCTGTAATATAATTATATTATTTTTCGATTTTTAATCGCTCTTTGAAATTCGGTCATTTATAAAAATTTGTTATAAGCAGATGTATCGTAAGTTTTTTTCCCCTAATTTGTTATGAATAAATACGCACTTAATGTATATCTTTTTTACCAGAATTTTTCAGTTTACCAGAATTATTAAATAGTTCCAAATAGTTTTGTTTAGCAGTGTATATGTAAAGTTGTTTGTGTTAGACCGCACTTTATTTAAGCGGGACTAAAATAGGTGTGAATGGATTCGAATTCTATTGCTGTTAATGTTGTATTATATTGCATTAAATACAAATTAATCCAAAATACAGCTATGAATGATTTATATTCATATTTATTCACTTAATATATTTTTATCATATACAAATCGACGAAAAGTGGAATTAAAAATAAAGCTTCCCATATAAAACAAATAGTGTACCGCCACTTGTAAGCCTATTAAATGAATAACTAGCGTGACCCGTGCGAAGTCTTCGCATTATTTATTCCATTATGAAAATCAGATGACAGATCAAACAAATATTTTACTAAAATTGACATATAGAGGCGCAAGTATCAAAAGCATTGAGCTAAAGCGCCACTTTATTTATACGTGAGTGTATTTGAAATTAAACAAAAATTTTACCGACCGTCAATCATATTGACGTTGAGCCGTTAGATGGCAGCATTGCAGTTTTGTGTATATAATTTTAATAATTAATTAATTTGCAAAAACAATAGCAATAATAAATTTTTTAGTTGTGGATGCCGGTAGAGCAACCAATTATCTATAAAATGATATATAATTTATGTGGATTAGTTGTGAGGTTTTTTCTAAAAAGGGAGTGTAACGTCTTAACCTTAGCGTATTAATTTTATGTGGATTAGTTGTGAGGTTTTTTCTAAAAAGGGAGTGTAACATCTTAACCTTAGCGTATTAATATATATGATGATGATTGGTAAAAATTCAGTTAATTGGCAATTTGAAAAAATCCATTCAAAATGGCTTAAATGGAATCTTGGAAGTAATGGGAAAAATAGAGTTTAAAAAATTTTAATAAAAAGTACTCGGTTTGGTATAGTTAAATAATTACTAAGCAAAATATATTCCAAAAGTGAAATTACTAAATATATTCATTCTACTTTTTAACAGTCCACTTTTACCTGGCGTATTGAAAAGTATTCCCACGGGTGAGCGAAGAACGTAAAGTTAAATCAATAATAAGTAGGCGTTAAATCACCGATTATGGGACGATAATAATTTAAGTTCCATGTTTATGGTCAGTTAAACCTAACTGTCATATTATTGACCAATTCAAACAATTCACTAAAACCACACTAGATTCATATAGAAAATAATACGATTTATGTCTTAATTATTAATGAAATTTAGAACTTAATCCACCTTAAATATTTTTCCAGTTGTAAAAATTTCATCCAATATGAAAGTTAGAACTGATTCTAAATGACAAATATTTTATTCCTAGTGTGAGAAAATATATAACATGTTCACGGTTTTAGTTTAATTACTTTAAGAAAATGTGACTAGAATTAAAAATTAGACCCAACTAGTAGTAATAAATTCATACCGGTAAAATAAAATATGGTTATATATGCCAGGTTTCACTTCTAACACTTGTACAGTTAATATTAATATAAAAGAAAAATTGCTTCGATTTAATAAAACAGTTTTACTAATACCTACATACTGCAATTCAGAATAGAACTAAACAAAACATCAGTTAATATTTTAGTGTTCTTTTAGTCAATTATACAATTAAAATATATAGCTGGACTTATATTTGTTTAAGTGATAACTAGGTATGAAAAAATCTAAATATTAGTTTGATGGGAAGGTATTCGTAATAAAAAAAAAAATAAAATATGCACATTCCGTTTATTAACTGAACAAGAAATTTTAATAGTTGATATAGAGATTAAAAAGGAATACACTCATATTTTCAATAAATTAGCCAAATGTTTAAATTTCTATCAAAACAGAAAAGATATGATTTGTTTTACCCTTAACACGAAACTTAGAAATCAGCCTGTATACGATTGCTCTCTTTCATATATAACTTCCGTCTCGCTGGTTTGAGATAATACTAACCCTCATAAATTATTTTGTTGAGAGCACGCAATGGCATCAAGCTTCACGAAATACAAATGAATACACTATTTGATAGCGGATTGTTTACAATTATGTTACAAATTAATCAATTGACGGTAAAACTTAGGAGAATAAATTCTAATTTAATTTATTTCTAAGGTTTTAACTTTCTTTACTTAATTTTCTTGCAAGTACCTCTTAGTTCAAATCTCCAGGCGTATATAAAATTATATGTTTTTTCTTAGTTTTGATAACATGATAAACTTAAGCTTAAAATTAAATGTTAAAAATACTTTAATATTTCTAGCGATGTAAAGCAATAGCCTATATTCCGTTAATAAAAAAGACAAGAAAATCCTTTGGTAATAAACAAATTATAAAAATTACAAAATAAAATATTTTACATATGTGAGTGAAACAAAATTACGCTGGTTAAATGGTCTAATAGCAAAAACAGAACGAATAGAAAATATACAGTCTCGATACATAATTTTTTAAGACATGGCTCTGTGTAAGATTTTGCCCAACTAAAGGTTAATGTCAGAAAAGTAATGAACCGAGTGTTCACTATTACAACACTAATCTTGTATAATTTTTCACTATAAAAAAAACGTAAGATAGAGATCTAAATCATACACTAAATATACTAGGAATATACAGTATAATATATTCTTGCGTCCCCAATATGGGTGCACCACGTGCCATGAAAAGATATATTGCAAAAGATATATTGTACTCGCAAAATCTACGATTAGTCATTCATTTCTTTAATGGTACATTTTAACCGTATATTTTTTTATTGCACATTTACAAACCATATGAAAGCTCTTTAGTATATATTCCTATTTTCCCAATACAAAATATTGGGTTACTGAAATACAAATAACCCATTTCCGAAAGAGTTAACCAATTACAATTATTTTCGGCTGAAATGTTTAGAACTTTTTCAAATATTGCAGTCTAGTCAATAAGTTAAAAAAGTTACTAAATAAACATAAGCATCCTAAAAATACGTGCGATAGCTCATTCGATCCGGAATAGTGTCTAAATAATTGAGCCAGAAAAGTGCATTAGCTCATCAAAAATTAAAAAAGTTACAAACAATTAAAGATGAAAAAAAAACAAGACTTTTCGTTTTTCGCCGATATCTCATAAGCTAATAATATTTAAGAAATTAAAAAAAAGATGGTAATTTCTAAAAACAAACTCTACTCTCGGAACTCTATCTCCATCATTTATAATTTTAATTCAACGCTGAAAACAGAGCTTCGCGCGGCCACTGCGGGGCTGGTGCGCCGCCGCTGAACAGAGAGTGTAACAGATAATAATTTTTTTAAGGTATTAATTATTTATTTAAAAATTTGAAAAAATTATTGTGTATTCAGGACACTTCAAAAAGTTTTAGAAATTTTACTTAAAGTAAATTTTTCAACAAATTGTATAATTGTTAATTAATAAAATTTTCTCTTGTGCTTGCTTTTTCATTGTAGATTTAAAAAAATGATTTAATAATTGGTGGAAAATTCTTTCGCTTCCTGGAGTCTTTGTTATATACATACTTAACAAGATCAGGACATTAAAATTAAAAAAATGTAACTTTTAACAAAAATTAAAAATCAAAGTAATATTGTGAAAAAATGTTTTTTATCGTATTGTTGTTTTTTTATTAATTAAAGACATTTATTGACTTGACAAAAAAATCTTTTCCGCTATTTATTAATACATTTTTTTAAAGAAATGGGCTATTTCAAAGTTTTAAAATTTTTTTTTGTAACTTTATTGTCTTGGAAATATTATGATTTTCAAAAAAAAACTTTTTCTTAATAACAATATTTGATTGTTTATAATCGTTTCTTTACTTTTCTATTGTTTAAATTATTAGTTAAGCAATTTTAATTTTTTTAAGAAACATAGTCAATAAGATTCCAAAAAAAAATTGTTTTTAACAATTTAATTGTTTATTAACTTAACAATTTGTTGTAAACTATTTCTCAATTTTGTTTTATTTTTTTTCGGAAAATTCTTAAAATTACAAAAACAACTTTGTATAATAAACTATGGAAGACATTTTTTAAAGTGAAACTTTTATTGTATCGCCTCAGAATATTTCGTTTACCTATCGCATGTCGCATTACAGTCGGCCGCGGAGTGGGGGTAAAGAAACCAATATGGCGGTACCTATAGCTCTCATCAGCTGTGCAGCGTTGGTATGGTACTACGATCGATGCAGTTTTTACCAGACACATTGAAAAAATAGAATGCATGTCAATGTTTACTTATTTTAGTTACCACAAAATATTATTTACATTTATAAACTGTGAGACTCAAAGCGAAGATGACGTTAGTGATCAAATAATCGAAATTTAAAATAATTCAATGATTTATATAAATATTGATCTACGTTTTTAATATGTATATATATATCATACCGAACATTGTATTTATTTATGTATTCTATACTTTAGTACGCAGAGTAAAATAAACACTCATAGTTATATATCTTGTCTACTATTATCATTTCCTTTTTCACGTCTTAAGTTAATATTACTTTTAAAATCCTAAATCAAGTAGCTTTCGAAAAATTCTCAATTAAATGCCTACAATCTGAAAAAAAGTTTCACTTTCATCGTGGTTTCCTAAAACCACACAACTTGTTTTCGGTTTTTTATAGAAATCACTTCATTTTTATTTCTCTGTTAATAAGTTATGCTTTAAATAATTTTTTTTTAAATCCACAAATCGCGCTTTACTGAAAATAAAAATCGCTCAGGCCAATTTTTGATTCCTAATTCAACTCGTATCGAGATTTTATTTCCAAAATTCCTAAGTGTCTAAAACATTAAGATAAGATTCTCATGTACAAACAAAAGTCCAAATTTAATTACAGAACCAAATTATTTGTTTAGATAAAGCTTTTAGAAAATGCGATGAGCATTACGCAATTAAATTTGTATAATAATTTAATATAGGCTTTTATTACTAACGCCTCCTTGCCGCTTGAATGATTATTGTTTATAGAGCTTTAATAAAATTTAAACCCAGTTCTAGATCGATTTGTTTCGAATTAGTGTAATGTTTTGTAATATTTTTATTCAATGTAACAATAAAACTTTTACTTACAATGCGCAGAGAATAAGAAAACCTTTACAAGGTTTGATTCAAACCTTTGACGCATTGATATCAAGTGTCATTTTTATCAATTATGTTCCCTTGTATTATCTCATACATATACATATATATCTATACACATATATATATATATATATATATATATATATATATATATATTTATATAAAAATCTCGGTTATAAAATTAGAAATTATTAGTTTATTCGTGTTGTAATTAAAAAATTACTTTTGTTTCAAAAATATTAACGTGATATACATATAAACAGACAAACAAACAAAAATGTATGTTTCCTTAAAAAAATTCAAAAACACATTTAATATCAGGCAGGCTTATCCTATAATTTTAACAAATATAAGTAAGAACTAAATTTATACAGCCTAATTTGGCTGTATAAATTAAATTTTTACGAATCTAGTTAATACTGAAATTATAAAAATTAAAATCTCAAATATTGACAACAGACCCAAATTTTAAACGAGCTGAGGAATCAAAGTAAACTTAAATGCGTGCGTGTATTCGACACGCAATATCAAAATTTTTTTATTCCACGTTTATTTTTACCCTCATCCATCTGTCTGTATACTGCTGCTTACTCATACACTTACCCTTCCCACACCACATCTTTGGTTCTGAGTCGTTTTGATAATGTATTACGCGTATTATTTAAAATTCGCGTAGAGCTATCCATTGATGTGCATAGATACACTATACACATTTGCCTACTTACTATTGCCCTTATGTATAAATACTTCTCTGTGATTTGTAGGGCAATTTAAATCCATTTTTGAAAATATTAAATTCGTTTTCCTTTTGGTTAGGTGAAATAAAGGTAGTATGTTATTTCATATCAACCCCTATGCCTATCATTATTTAAAATCAACCATAAGTTATTTCAAACCAATCTCAACCAAAAATCTCCATCTGAATTGAGCCAATAATTTTTACATTATGCATGCTCAAAAAAAGTATATTTCCACGAGGGGCTTACAAATTTCAAGTCGTTTCTAACGATAAATATGAGCAAAGTGAACTAACCCGGAATAAGTACACCCCCTCTTACGCCATTTATTTTCACAATTAAATGAAACTACGTGTTGTAATATTATTTCTACTTTCTTTAAGTTCTTTACCACGACCTGGGTTTCGTTGTATTACAACATCTTCAGGTGGGTTATTAGCAAAGATCCTCTGCTAATAGCCCACCTGAAGATGTTGTAATCTTTGCTAATAGCTGTTTTGTTTGAAATTGTTGATTTTTCTTTTGATGTCTCCTTAAACTTATAAATACTATTCTACAAAAGATATACTATTATAAAAGATATACTATTAGATTGATCTTTGCTAATAGCCCACCGGAAGATGTTGTAATATAACGAAACCTAGGCTGTGATAAAGAACTTAACGAAGGTAGAAATAATACTATATCACGTAGTTTCATTTAATTGTGAATAATGCATTTCTACAAAATTAACGCCAAATATATTCAATATTGCCATTTATTTTGATTGTATTGAATCTTATTGAATTAATTACGCGTTCAGTGGTTATTATGTTCGTAATACCAACATAGTCGCCGCAAAAATAGTATGAAATAAATGAGTACCTTACCTATATATATTGCTATACGCATATCTTTCTCTATTGACTATATTACAATTTAAGTGTAAAACCATAAAGAAAATATGTTAGAAAATATTATTAAATTCAATTAATTTTTTTTAATTTTAAAATAGTAAGGTACAGGCAAATAAAAAATACGCAAATCTACAAGTAATATCCATTCTGAAAGTTTATAAATAAGTGAAAACTATGCACTATTAAACCTGCCCGTCGTATGAAATTAATCAAAATGTACTTGATGTATGAGTGCTTTAAGCACTCATACATCAAGTATATTTCAAAAACAAAATTAAAAAGCTGTAAATCTAAACAATCCCGTTCCGCACTGTATCGAAAAATATTTCCATGGGTGCACGTAGGCACAAAGGTGCGATCTAGTGCTTTCTCCAATATAATTTATGAGGGTTGGAATTATCTTAAGCCGGTGAGATGGAAGTTATATACGTGCGAGGCAAACGTTTCCGGGAAGGTTGCTTGGTCCCTGTTAAAGGCGAGTTACACCAAATAATTTTGTTTTTATTAAACTTATATAAACTATACGCTATGAAAACACGCGGCTTTGAGATCAAGGTATACTCTTTCTGAGTTAGTAGAGTTTTGCTCTAAATTTTATTCTAATTTTATAAATATAATGCGATGATTCGTTTCTCTACATTATCAATACCATTACACCAGTTCAACCTGTTTGAATCGTAGTTACGTAGCATTTACATAAATAAACAAACTGCAGGCTTTCTGCATATTATTTTCAGCTTATGAGTGAATTATTTATTTTAAATTAGAGATTTATATTTTAACTTATAATATTAATACGTACCAGCTAAAGACGTGGCCACTTTTGTATGAAATCTGGTCTCGCTAGAAATATATGTTTCTAAATTTAATGCTTTTAACGTGTAACCTTCAAAAATATAAAATCTACAAACTAGTGAGGTTTGTATCAAGGAGGCCCTTAAAAAAATTATTAAAACGTTAATAATTCTTATAATTATTACAATACTAGCGTGACCCGTGCGAAGTCTTCGCATTATTTATTCCATTATGAAGCTCAGATGACAGATCAAACAAATATTTTACTAAAATTGACATATAGAGGCGCAAGTATCAAAAGCATTGAACTAAAGCGCCACTTTATTTATACGTGAGTGGATTTGAAATTAAACAAAAATTTTACCGATTAAACAAAAATTTTTCAGATTAAGATAAGTCAGTCTAAAAATATAAGATTAAAATGTTCACTTTTATTAAGAAACAAGTTTTTAAAAAAGTTCTAAAAACTTAACACTAATTTGAATATGAGTGAACAACACTTTCCTTTCTACCTATTTGACCCCTCACTTGGTAAATTTATATCATTTGAGTCTCAATTAATCCCATAAATAATATAAAATTTAATAAACTGGACCAAGTGAAAGTGCAGGTGGCGATAAATTCATAAAACATATATCGGTGCATAACATAAGTTATTCTTTTAATGATATAACATGAAAATGTTTTTGAAATAAACTAAAAGGGACCAAATACTCATATATACACATATACATACGTGTTCGACCATTTCATTTGTTTAGATTTTGCGTTAAGTTTACATAATTTTTTTAGTCAATTTTATATTTAATTTTGGGTAAATTTTGTTATGAAAAATATATTTTTAGCAATTCGTCCATAATAAAAATTATTTAGATACAAATTTTGTTTTTATTTTTACTCCATAGGGTTAAAAGAAAATAATTTAGCAAAAATAAATTCTATAAGAAACAAGGTTGTACCATATTTAAATAAATTATACATACTAAGGGTTTAGTCAGTACCAAGAGTTTTTTTTTATATTATTATTTTTTAAATAATTATTTCCAAAACGTATATATATATATATATATATATATATATATATATATATACATATATATTGTTTTTCAGTTACATTTGCAAAACAGTAGTTTGGAAAATTCTGTATTTTTCAAATTTCTAACTCAGATAAGATTAAAAATAGATTAATGTTTACTAAACAAAAAAAGACTTAAATTACGAATTATCAAGCGAACGAAGATGTTAATAGCTTTTTGTTTCTGATCCAGTAGTAACGTGGACAAGGAGTATCTTTCTGAACTGCAGCATTGGCCGAGTGGAGTCCGCATCGCGATCCAGCCTTAAAAGTCAACGACCTGGTCCTCATTGTCGATACCATTCTACCAAAAATAACTGCTCGAAAAGCATCATAAGAGTCATCCTCTGTTACGCAGAAAAAATTGTTAGAATAGCTGACGTACATATAAAGTGCGGCATCCTAAGAAGACCTACAAAGAGGCTAGTTATCTTACCTACCGATACGTTTGTCTTTCAACCCACAAACGGATGCAACGTCCCGGTAGACGATACATATCGAGAGAAATGTTCCGGACAACCGTTTTAGCTGATATAACGACCGGGAGGCATTGGGTTCATAACACCTGACGAGGAAATAAGCGGTCGCACCAAGAAATGTGATATAATAGATTGTATTTCAATTCATTTCAGTTCGTGTAATAGGTTCCTTTATGACTTTGTAAACAGTAAAACATTAAATATATTGGTATAGCAAAGAAACAGGGACATATTTTTCACGAATTCACGAATAATCGTAGATTGAAGATAACATATTCGTCATGTGGTGAGAATATTTACAGAAAGTTCAAACACAGTGCCATGTTTGAGCATATGGTCAGAAAAATATGTTTTCTCATGGAGATGTGTGAAATTTGAAGCTTGATAATGCCAAGGATTTATGTAAATATCTAGACGTATGCTGACTGCTGGCAGCGTGTCATTAGATGAATATATAAATTACTTTCGTGTTGATTAATGGAATATGAATATTATGCTGCTTTATATTTTGTCAAAACTAACGATTAATGAAAAGATTAAAAATATATAAATTTTGGCAAATTTTTAAAAAATTCAATTTTCTGTTAACAAATTAGATGTACGAATAGAATTTAAACATAAAATAGAACACGAATTCTTTCTGTATGTATCTCTTTAGGTTTTACTAAATATATTACCAAGACAAAATAAACATTTACAAAATAATCTAACGGAATCCACAGAAATAAGCTTTCCGCTAAAATATCACCCTCACAAGAATAGCTTCCCGTATGAGATAATTTTAACCCTCATAAATTATATTGTAGTGAACACGCACCAGCAAACATATTTAAGTAAGTTAAGCGCCCGCCTATGAAAATGTTATTCGACGAGAAGTTTAACTAGACAGCTTGGGCGGATTTAATTCGTTTTTTTTAAATTTTTAGTATATACTTGGTTATATTTAGTTTAGGTGAATTTAATATGAAGCGTAATATTACATTAAACGTTATATGCATCAAGATATCACGATAAGATAAGTTTTAAAAAGGCACAATATGTTTGATAAATATTTTTTTAAAAACTAAATTTATACATAACTCCATTATGGAAAATTTTCACAAATTCTGTCAAAAACAATTATAAAAAACATTGAGGCACTCAAGTGCAAGGTTACGGTTTCCATCTCGTATTTGCTTGATATAGAAATGTTATGGTCTTTTTCTGAGTCGGCGTGTTTCGATTGAAAATTTTGATTAGGAACTCAATTTAATTAGGTTCAATAGTAGTGCCTGTAATAATTTTTTGTGATTTAAACTTGAGCAATAACGTTCTTTTCATCATTATTACAGCATAAAAGCAATGCGTTAGTGTTAATTTTTTATGGTGAATGGAAGATAATTTTTTTGCTATGTAATCATATTTAGTATATTAGCATTATATAAATATTTCCATGAATAGATATTTTTTAATTAAAATTTTTTTGTTAATGTATTTTCACTTTCTGGAAATTAATTTTGTCCGTTAAAAATTAATATGTTAAGGCTATCATATATACTACGATATAAAGATATTACATGAAATAAACTGAATCGATCTACTTCTATCATAATATTTTCTGCTATTGATCCAAACATAAAATAGAATGGTGGTGAAGCCATATCTGTGCCAGCGTCACACAAAAACCGAAAGGTTTCCAATGAAAGGCAGTTTTACACCTTAGATAATTATTACTAAATAATGAACTGCATAGTAGGATAATTATTACTCAATTTCACTAACATAACAAGATAATTAACCGCATAGTATGTAAGTAATTAAAACGTAAAGTTATATAATTAACCAGCAGACGGCCAAATTATTGTATTTTTAATAAATAATTTAAATATAATCAAATATTGACATTCATGTATAAGTGGATACAATATATGTAGGATATATTAGACTGCAAGAAGGAAGAATGGAATTAAGAATATGGTTTTTTTTCTTCTTGGTTTTTTTTTCTTTTTGTGGTTTTTTTTTCTCGAAAATTTAATCAAATTGTGAGTTGAAGAAAAGCTTAGACAAAAGAGTTCGTCCGTCCATAAGCATTCCATCTTCTTGCTACGGTGTTGCTTTTGAAGGAAATGCATTATAAAGCAATGGGTCTTATAGGAATATTTTCATTATATATAGTGTTTAAAGATAACAATAATATTTATAATAAATAATAATATAAGTCTATAACAAAAGATGCCAAATATTAATAACAACTATGATAAGAAAGTAGGGCAAATTTTAGTTTCATACTTGATCTATTTTTAAAATATATATGTTACGTAACATTAATTTTGCGGCATGACTTCGATTGAAATTTCTACTCATAATTATCATAGTGAGATTATCAGTAATAAGGCTACAGTAATCAATTGTAACTAAGATACCTATAACGACGGTAAAGAAAACATCATTACCCTAAATAATTTTCCCAAAAGATAAAATTAATGGAATTATGTAATATAATAAAACCATAAAAAATAATTTAAAAAATCAGCAATTGAAATTAAACGTTATTTAGGTAATCTTCCAATCGTGCAGGGAAGGTCATTAATTTTGGAGCTCTAATAATACAGCAGAACTTTTTTATTACAAACATATTTTTATTTTTATACTATAACCGAGCAATTTTCTTGTATCAAAGAATTTTTAATATTATTTTTCTCAAAGACAGAAAGTTATCTAATCATAAATTGATAACGAATTTACATCGCTGAAACGATGAGCAAATTTTATTACCCATAGAAAATTCAACTCCAAAAACTATATCCGTAAATACTATTTCTGTAGATTAGAAATTATTTTAGCTACCATAACTTAATAGTTATAATTATTACGAACTATTGTGATATCTAAGTAAATGGTGGGATTCGGACTGAAATTTTAGTGAAACTCATAACCTGTTTTCTTTTTCTCGTCATCGATATGGATGAGTAAAATGATAAAATATAAAATTAGTAATAATGTTTAATTTAAATGCAATAACAAAATTTTATTGTCAAGGTTTTTTTTAAAACCTGATTTGAAAAAAACGCTTTTATAAATTTTATATCAAACGTACTTTGCAGTCTGTAAAAGAAAATAGAAACGCCGCTATTCGCCGCACACTTGGAAATTAAAAGTAAAAAAATATGACTTTTTATTTTAGTTCATAACAAATTAACAATAAAATCAGTGCAAAAAATCATTCCAAGTTTATTAATTCGTCGAATCGAATAATTATTTACATTATTTTTTAATGATATCAATAATTTTAATAAAGTAAAGAGCTTTTTTCTTTCCATTAATCCTAATGTAAATGTTCGTGTAACTACACACCATGATTTTAAAATTTATGAAAAGGTTAAAAGAGCTTTTGTAGTAAATTTCTTATTTATAATTTAAAGATATATATTTAAAATTACAATTTTACTCAGTCTAAAATTAACCTCTTATCCAAATACTTATATTACGATCGGTATTTATAATAGTGAATGAAATTACAACTTAAATTTATTATGTGTTAACTCACCGTTAACTTGGGGATGATAATGGAATTTATTAGTTCTTTACGTTGTTCCAATAAAGTCAGTTGCGGAGGTGTAATTGTTACGTGACCTATTCAAATGGTTAGTCTTTTTATTATATAACATGCAATACTACACTAGAGTCTATACACAAAACTGAGGCAGTTGAAGTTGGTGAAATACTTAAAATACATCTACATATGGTTTCCTTATAATTACCTCTTGTATCTCTACCTTCATATACGGTCATCTCCTTTTTAAGTACGAGCCATAAGAGCTTGCAACTGAGAGTTTTGCTAATAGGTAATCTGCCATAAGTTTTTTATTAAGTTCATTTTTTAAAGATAAGTTAGATGACGCCGATACTGGGGAGGAAGCCGTGGATTCTCTTTAGTTTAAGAAGAGCTCATCATCATTTGAAATCTCTCTTTCTATGTTACTCTGCTTTAGTTTGAAGACAATCTTCAGCCTTTCCAGTTACTATAATAAAAGCGGTAGTTGCTTCTTCAAAAAACCTGTATTTCCTTTCGAATGATGGAATTACTTGGTAGTAGGAATGTTTTATTTATATCCCTATTTTTTAAATAATTAAGCTGCTGTGAGATATTTTGTACATATGTTAAAATACCTGTTAAATTTATGCGTCCCTCATAAATTCTGTAGCATCAATGATAATAATCGTTTCGACAAACTTGTTTCTTGTTCTTCTAATTTAACTATAGTTAAACGATGTATTGTTTCAGATGTAAGTGAATTTGCATTTTGATGGTATAATATTTCCATTGCTTACTTGGTGGGCTGAAAAACTCGAGTCATATTATTTATCAAATCGAATTTGTCCTTTCTGAACCAATATTTATATTGTAATTCTAAATCAGTCGGAACCTTGGTAACATATGATCTAAGGTGAATAAATCCTTCCATCGTTATAGCCAGATTGCGTCGACAAGTTTTGAAATCTTAGAGAAGTTCCAATTCTTTACCAGATTCTGGTTTTACGTAGTTTTATCATTACGTGTTTTTGTCGAAATTATTTTAAATATTTTGGCAACTTTACGCAGCTTTTTAAATATAATTTTAATTTGTAATGATATTTAATATCTTTATCATCTGTGTTAACTGTTGAATAAAGGTGGCATTACATTCACCTCTTAATACTTAAAATTCGTCTACTTCATCTTCTACGTTTATGATTTCTTGTTGTGTATTCTCCTGCCTATAAGAATAAATCACGAATTCGTCAGCTGTTAACTGTGACAATAACACAGTTATTAAATAGCTCCATCGAGCGCCCGACTTTTTACATCACTCTTTCACTATCCACTATTATTACGTCTATTTCCTCTTCTAGGTCCTACCCGAATTCTAAAAATAGCTATATTGGAGTTAAGAGATTTAGAAACTTGTACCCAGCTTTGTCAAAGGGTGACCATATGTTTTTCCAAATGCCAAAATTTTCCAAATGCCTTGCATACTCTTATTGAAATTAATTTTTCGGAAAATAAGGCTACCACAAATTAATTCTAAAGAGTTATCACATACACAATACTTTAGAAGTAACTAAGACTATATAATAAGGTTTTTCCAAGCGCCAAAATGATTTTTTTTTTTTTCTCAGGAAACAAGAAAACTAGAATAGTCATTTCTTAAAAAAATTTAGTCAAATTTATTTCTAATTTAGCGTAAAAAATGCTTCCTTTCTTCAATGTGTTCAGAAAGTAAGCATTTGCAATAAAGATAAAAATACAATGAATGTATGATTATAACGTTAACCTGAACAATTTTTTTTTAATAATTCGATTGAAGAGAGTTTCAACACACATTTTAATTAAAATATTATTGTAGGATTACAACATTAAAAAGAAATAAATAATTAAAAAAATTCCTACATATTAAATTAGGTTTAACCCGCGGTTTCTTTGAGTGACAAAGAATGTGATGACATAATTAATAGATAATTATCTTTTAAAAATATTAGATCTTAACATTGAAAATGGTAAGGTAGATCGAGATACACAAAATTTCATTAAAAATAAGAAATAATATATATTTGTTGTTTTTTCCTCAAGCTATTAAATTAATATTGTGTTGTAATCTCATATCGATGCATAATTGACAGGCGTTTGACGGTCTTTTTCATATCTGTGCTTCATCACATAACAAGATGTAAACAAAGTCAATTGTCTAAGTTGTTTGCTTTAAATTTCTTAATAATGTTTTGCTAATGCATAAATATTTTATTTTCATAATTCAATGAAGAAAACTTGAGAGACGCGCGATAGTGTTCATTTTTTATTCGCGTATGCTTTGGGTAGCGCGATCTCGCTCGTCACTTTAAATTGGTCTCTCAAATAAATTAATGTTTACATACTAGATACGATTTTATTTGCGGTACACTTTATCTCACGAAAGAATATGATTATGATCGTACTTGTTATTATTTATAAATCCTAAGCAATTTTATTTCTTAGGTTACTCGAGGAAATTTGACAGGAGCGTGGTAACGCTTTTGGTATTGTTTGCATATGCATAGAAGCGCTCAATCGCGCTCATCGGCAGCTAAAAAAATTCACTCAATAAGTACTTTGTATTATAACGCTATTAACATAAACTTGTTATATAGGGAGAGATACAATGCGTTCGCAGCGAAGTAAACTACACCCCTTGTTTCAGACGTGCAGAAATCTAAGTCTTTTACAGTGGTTTTGTGATTAAATTTTAGAACCATTTTTATAATATTTGTAATGAAAACTTGCGTTCGTTTACAGGTTTTTATCATTAGTAGTTTTATTCACTTTTTACTATCTGGTCTTTAAATAACCAGTGAAGGCCCAAATTTTTTTTCGTATCAAACTGCACCTCTCACCTTCACATTTCCAGAATATATGACAAAATAATTTTTAAAAACTATTCCAATGATTCATACAACTATTTGCCACACAAATGTGTCGCCCTTGTTTATTTTATAGCCACAAGAAGAACAAAAATATATTTTTTATTTATTTATAAAATAAATTTTCCAAGATGAAATATCAAATTTATATTACGTAATTAAAAATGTCTGTGCATATCTTTTAAATTGAACTTTTTTATTTTATTCCATTTAAAAAAAATACTTGAAAACTGACAGGTATTTTGATCTGAATCTTGAGAAACCTTATACTATTTTAACTTAATTATTTCATCCTTGTGGAATATATATTTTTTAACTTCAATATTTTTATTTAAAATTTCTTTAAATTTAGTACTTACAGTTCGCCGCTTCTTACGTTGTAAATACTACGACAATAATGTGATGTAAAATAACCATTTGAAATAAGTAGATGCATTTATTCGTATTCATCCCAAAATCTGAAAAAATCTTGCCAATTATTACCAATAGTTATTTTCTTAAAATACTTGACTTCTAAGTTGGTATCTCCTTATTTTTAATGTAATTTAATTGTTTTTTATATTTGTGAACATTCCCTAATATTAGGTAATATAATGTTGGCTTTTGGTCAAATCTATGAAATTCAATAGAGTGAGACTTTTGGATGATGTATCGTGATTTATACCGCCGCAAATTTTTTAATATTCCACAAAATAATTTAGCCTTTCAAGAAATTATATTTATGTGTCTTTAGGTTAGATAATATTTTTTAATCTGGTTATTGTGAAATGGTTAAGTTATCAAGTATAAGAATTGTCTAATTAATGTGAATATTTCAAGTAAACTCGACGACTCCTCTTGTTTTAGTTCCTTTGATTCAGGAGGGTGCTATTTTAGTCATCATCAGATCCTCATTTTCTTTGATATAATAGCTGTCCTGTAAAACTAAATATTTCAACATAAAGCAAGGTCTCTCACTGATATCCTTCACAGTCGTCGCACTCTCGCCAGAGTGGTCATAGTCTCGGCAATGATGGACATGGTTGCTCTTCATCCTAGTTCCTCTCAATATACTTCCTTAGGTTCACAGAGTGTTTTGGTGAAAATCACATCCTTAGTTCTGTAGATGTGATTATTATCCTATAATATTAAATATGTTAAAAGTAAACCAAAAGTCTCGATCTCTTATAATCCCTTTGATTTACGTGATATCATCCCAATTATCATCAGATCATTAAGGTTTCGGCTGTGAAAACTACCTTAAAAAAGTGAAAACTAGAAATGAAACTGAAAGATCATAGCTGCAAAAAAGCTAAGATTCTGTCACGGACTGAAAGACTACAATACTACCTTTGCAATTAGAAAGAAAAATGTATTAAAGTTGGCTCAGCTATTCTCAAGGAAAATCTGAACAGACATATACATGTAAAACTTCTTTAGTTAAACGCATGTTTAAAAATTGCGTTACCATTATTTTAAAGACATTTTGTTCGATTTATCATTTAAGTTTTTGGAAATGTTATTTGGATAAATTTATGTTAGATCCAAGTTCATTTTACTCAAATTTCCAGTAATAAAAATGTGGCTTGAAAGTAAATGGATAGATGAATAGAAGAGTGCAATTTTAAATTTTGAGTTTGATAACACTGAACTCACTTGAAATGATTTACACAACTTGCTGAAAAGTTTATAGGCCACATAAATGAAAGAGATTTAATTATATTTAACTTCAACTTAGCAGTTCAATTTACCTACAGTTCTATCATACACAATCTATAAACAAAGTCGACCTTACTAGTATTATTTATTATAAAAATGCTAAGTTTTGCAGTAAAATGTTTTTAATTCAAAACATTGTAATAAATAACGACTAGATCTACACTTAGACTAGAAAAAAAATGAGGTGTGGCTGTGTCATGGACACGGCCGTGTGTTGTAAGTGAATACGTCTATGTAAGGCATAATTTCAACCGCCCCAGCTGCAGATGTACTGTCACCATCGTTGATCATCCTTTTACGTTCCCGGCACTGCTTGACTAGGTAATATGTTGTTTTATTATTACCATTTGTCTGTTCTTGAGAAGCCCTTTCCAGCCCTATATGATCTCTGTATTCGGTTTGGCTTTTCGACGCGTATAGGCAGACATTATATATTTATGATAATATTTTTTTTATTCCAACACATTATTAAATACACTGTCACTACTTTAACCTATTGTTTTATACATTTTTGATAGATTTTGATGAGAGCTGACGATTAAAATTTAAACGAACATCGTAGCTATTCCGAATCAAAAGTTATACTAATTGCAAATCTCGATACGCAGCAAAATAACCTCAAAATGGCGACGTTTTCCCCTCCACCGCGCGCGATGCGTCACTGTTCTCGCTTATTGTATTGAATTCTTTGGTCCTTTTTTATCCAGTGGTATACATTAATTTTTATGGAGAGGATAGATTCGAAACTGCAACGCCAAACTGTATCCCCCGATTTTGTTATCATAACTTTTTTTTTATTTACCCCGTATGGTAGTAAATTTTAAAACGTATTCACGTCAAAAGAATATTTTAATCTTAGCAAAACGTGTGACAACAATCCTATTGCTCAAAAGTTATGTTTACTAAATGCTTACAGAATATTCTAGTGTGACTCGCGCTTAATAGGTTTATTTTTATAATTTTATTTAGTAGCACTAGTCCCAACTAATATTATAAATAGGTAAATTTGTTCATTAGTTTGCAAATATATTTACAGGTTTGTAGGAGATAATCTTTGGAACTACAAGTTCGATTTTAAAAATTCTACCATCGATAAAAAGCCATATTATTTTCAAATAATATAGGCTAGATTCTACTGGGTGCCATTGTTTTATCATCAATATGTTGTTAATTAAAAAAATAACATTATTAATATGTTGCTAATAGGAACATACAGGTATATCTGTACGTATAAAAAAGTCATAACGAAGTTGTGTTTGCATATCGAATATTATTTGAAATAAGATACAATTGCCTAAGAAGGCCCACTTTTTGCAAAATGATTGTAAAATCAGGGTATTGCGTAATATATGACAATTTCCACTATTATGAAAGACATTATTTTCTTAGGGCTTTAATAATTGAAAAAAATATTTTATTGTGTTTTGGTGTTAAAAAGTCAAATTTTCAATTTTAGGCTTTGTTAGGAACTTTGTTACCTAATGCGATCTATCAATCTACTTTGTGTATTAAATAAATTAAAATATTATTGTTGTCCACCACATATTAATTTAGAAGTTTTAGTTTAAATTTATATTCAAATTCTTATCACAATAATTTAACCAAAATTATGTTATGGATCTTTTTGGAACTGTTAACACGGAAAATAGCAATAAAATACCCAAATCTTATAAAATTGAAACGAAATTCATTTAATCCTTTATCATAGGTACGTGTTTGTTTAATAAGTGATTTCCTCACATATTTGTATAATTTTGTTTTATTTATTTATAATTATCCATCTAATAAACCACATATAGGAAACTAGTAATGAAGTCGGGTTTGTATATCGAATATTTTTTGAAATAAGGCATGGTCGCCTAACAAGAACAAATTGTTCGTAAAATGAGGGAATTTTGTAATTAATGAAAACTACTATGAGTATGGAAGACATTGTTTAATAATAGTTTTTATGTTGAAAAAAATCATCACATTCTTTTGTGTTTTGCAAATTTGGACCTTGTTACGAAATTTATTTTCTAATAAAGCCGAAGGGCTTTATTCGAACAACTATATGTATTAAGAATAATCAAAATTTGTAATTGTTATCCGCCAAACAATGAATTGTAATTTTATTTTGAATATAAATCCAAATTCTTAGCAAAATAACTTATCAAAATGAAGTTACGATTCTTATTAGATCTATTAAAAAGAAATAAAAAATAACATAAAATAAAAACGAAACTTATTTTCTCTTTTATGGTTAATTAATATGTAAAAATTATATTAAGAATTTATTTTTTGCAGACAATCTTTCATTTGACAGATTGTCTGCAAAAATTAATAACTATTTTTTGCAGACAATCTTTCATTTAAATCAGCCATTCATTTTTAATAACAATTTTCTGTAGTCTTATATGGAGTATTAAAAGTACACTTAAATTAACTTTGGTAATAAAGAAACTAAATGTGCTTTTTGCCTTTCACCAAAACCAATTTTTATTAAAATAATTAAAAATATAACAAATTTAAAATTACTAGAATTTTTCTAAAAAATATCGATAATATATACGTTAAATCTCAAATCAACAATGTTCAATTTGGGTTTATCGACCTCTTAATAGCAAATATATGAGAGCAATTATGTTACTCAAAACGTTTACTAAAGTCTTAGAGAACCTTTGTAGCATACGTTTGATTCACATTTAAGAAGTTTGCTTTTATAATTTTATTATCAGCGTTATGATTATTTAACTAAAGTAACACTAAAACAATACATTAGACTTCCGAGTAATATTATAAAAATTAAAAATTTATGACGAGTTAGTTGGAAAATAACTTTTCTTCCATATTTTTGGACATATTATTTTAAAATAAAATATTTTACATTTTCATGCTGAAGTAGCTGAGAAATTTTAATTTTTAATTTTGAATATATCTTGCAGTAAACAGTAATATGTGCCCTTCGATAGTACAAATTGTTTGATCTTAACATTTACTGACTATGTAATTTGCATAATTTAGATAGAAATAAGATTCTTTTAAATTAATTCTCTTATATAAATTAAATTTAGAATAATAAATTGTTTGCCCAAAGAAGTAAATAATGCCAGTAGTTAAACAAGTGACAAAAAATTAATCAAGTTAACCATACCCGTCAGTGGTTATTGAATTTATGTTACAGCAAGCTCAGGTATATCTGAATCCGTCCAGTCGAATCGTCTGTGAAGTACGCCACTGTAGCTATGTAGTACCTATTTATATTGATTGGTCTAATTAGAATCGATGGCATTAACATCTATTTTGTTGTTAATATTATAAGAATAGAATAGTATATGATGAGTGATTAGGGAGAGTAAGGTACAATTGCAGTATAAGTTACGCTGATAATAAGACTTAATTTATGATTGATGTGACACATTCATATTCACGCTCATACATGTGAATACGCCGCATACAAAGTTATATACAAGTATACCACTTGGAATAATAACTTATTCTATATTAAACAACACGGGTTAAAACGCCACTTTAAGGCGCGGTACTTCCTCCATATGAAAAAGCGCTTTTGCATGCGGCAGCTTTTGTGGTAATAGAGTCGCGATTAAATTAAAATTTGGCCGCTGTCCTGACGCAGTGCCATCACTGTACATTTATCTATGGACGCGCTATCACAATCAGTATCGCCACAGTCACTTTATAGTACGGACATAGTCGAGACGCAGTATCGACACAGTCAGGATACAGGGTCTGTACATTATATCTACAGTCGTGATGTCGCAGCAAGACAATCCAATGAAGCTACGCATTCAAGTTATACCTTTGCGTCGGTAGAGTCACTCTGCTAAATTGGTACAAAAAAACGCAATGCGGTCTGGTGTTTGTATCGGTACTACGTTGCCACGGAATAGTTATAAAAGTTATTGCGTGTTGCCTATTGGTCAAGCGGGTTCGTGAAATATGTAAGTATAATACTGCAAAACACATGGTATGAAAAGGCCCTGAACTTTATATTTTTATACTTGGTGCCAGTTTCCTATTCTTACCTCCATACTGCAAAAACATATATTGAAAACTACCAAAAAAATCACTAATTTGCAATACTAGCACACACTAGGTTTCAGCTTCGTCATAATATTCAGAGTTGAAAGCACAGTCAAGGAAATGCGTTTAATTACGTAACACAATTGTTAGTTGAAATTTTTTTACATTTTACATATAAGTGTAGGTAAAATATAGTGCGTACGTATAGTATATATTCATGATATATACCCGATAATATGTTACTTTTAATTTTTACGCTATTAAATTCCTATCTATTTTGTTGTTAATTTTTTTTTAATATATAAAACTCACTTCATACCTTTGAGTACATTCAATATTTTAGTATTGCCTTATATTAGTTTACTTATATTTTTACGATTTCATTCTTTAAAATCGTTTTAAAATTGTATCAAAATGATTTTTTCACTATTTTAAATCATATATCTTAGTGATAAATAGAAAGACATAACAAAAAATATTCAAACTAGTCCCCTTTTTCGAGTACTGAATAAAAAATTATGAAAAAGACAGTAACTTTATAAGCTTTTGCAAAGATTTTACGTAACTTATATTGATGATTCTCAATGTTATAATTTGTTAAATTATAATAAATAACAAAATCTCAGCTAAAATGGGGTACGAAATCCTCCAATGCGCGAAACTGACCCGCGCTTGGCCGGTTTTTTACTCATGCATGATTGAATTTTAAAATAAAATTTCTCTAATAAAACCTTTCTATCCAATAATTTAAATTAGGAAACTTCCCCTTTTTAGGAGAAATATTAATTTACAATTATTTCAACAATATAGAAAAGGGACAAAAATATATGATTTTTAAATCATCGGTTCTAATTTATTGATTAAATTGTACGCAGATATTTTACCGTAGTAAAAGCAAATCTATACCTGTAAAAGATTGTTGTCGGAAATATATAAGATCAGATGTCGTTATTTCCCAAGATTTATATTTCATATCCAGGCACTTTAATGTCGAAAAGCATTATGCACGTATCTAGTTACCGATTTTTATCTTATGTGAAAATACCATCGTGAAATATTTATTGATGACTAGTTATCTTTTAATCATATCGCTTGGTAAGTAAATTTTAAATGTAAATTAAAACAACTGTATCTTTTAAAACAGAGTTACTAAAAATTGCCTTTATTCACCCTTTTGGGGATATATTTAAAATGCTTATTAAAATCATAAATATTTTCATTTAATTACAATTTGTATTTACCAACGTAATCTATCAGTTATCCCTGTGAGTTTTGAGTTCAGTTTGTAAAGTTAGGACTTTTGAGTTCAGTTAGTAATAGTATATTATAGTTATAAATCTCCAGGAAAACTTTTAACTTTTAAACCATGCGCATCATCCACTTCTAGAGCAAGCGTACCCACCCAAGCACCGTCATGCTACAATCAGGTGATATTAAAAACAATTCGAAGAAATGTACCTTCGAAATGACAAAAGAAACTTTACATAAAATTATGAAGCCGTCTTTATTTGTTTATTTTTCTGATATAAATTAAGAATACTTTGCAGATGGTTGAACCAATCATGATTTAACAAATATAAGAATGTTCTTAAATTTGGCCCTTAAGATCGGACAACTTTTTGCTTAGATATAAAGTTATACTCTTCAATTTAAACTGTAATAATTTAATGACAGAAAATTACTCAAATTCTTCCACACCTAGGTAGACCAAATTCGATAAATTTTTTGCTGACCATATGCTATCCTAACTTCTCTTTACAAACTACTACAAGAAGCCATATAAACATAACAGACCTTAAATAATATGGATGCTGTTTCTCAGGAACTATTTTAGGTCTCTGAATAAAAAGCATTTATGTTAATCGAGTCTACAAACTATTTGATTATTAAAATTTGGTTGGGTTCGTTTAAAAATGACGGAGTTACAGATTACTAAATATAAATATTTACATCCATCTATGCAAATTTTCACATTTATAATATTAATGATAGAATATTACATTAACTTGCAAATCTGAAGGAAAATGTGTCTATTTTTTGGTTTCACATTTATTTGAAACTGGTTTTATATGTAAATTGGTAATTTTATACGGTTTACACATGGAAACATAAATTTTAAGATAGAATGCAAACAATTATAAATTAAACGCGTTTAAAAAATATTACCTCATTGCGTGAAGAAGATTTGTTATGTAATAAACAGTTCTAACCGATTTTGGAATGAGAATATTGATTAGACTCTTATATTTTGAAGCCTAGATGACGTAATATACCAGAATCCAATTAAAATTAATTGACTTCGTCTAGTGTAATTAAAATTAATTGACCTCTCTAATGTAAGTGTACCCATAATAGATACAGAAAACAATTTAATTTAATTCTCTACGATTTAAATTAGATGTTGTTAACAAAGTGTAACAAAGTACACGGAGTCAGTATCTTTGTTCTATAATAAAAATATTAAGAAAAAGTCAACTTATATTTGGTTCTTTTTTTGATTTCATTTCGTTCTAGGAAAATATGGTGTATAAATTAATATGATCACATCTGAATAAACAATTTCTTTCATAACCGTAAATGTTAAAATGTCATTATCTTATAGCGATTAATAAAATCGATTTAAAAATAAAACATTATCATAGTTACCTAGAAATACAATTTAGAACAATTTACAGCAAGAAATCTTTACATTGTACCTAATATTATTTTCGGAATTCCAAAATCTTCGCAATTTCCAAATCTTCGCCGTTTTAAGGACGTGTATTCATTATGTGGTCTGTACGCAGGAACTTCGTGAAAATCGCTTGTTTGTCTACGAAACTGTCTTATTAAAAAGCAACAGAAAATAAACGCAAAAAAGTAGCGACACCGGATTTACAGTGATTTGGCTGTTAAATTTTAGGTGGAAACCCTGATGTATGTTTTTGTACTAAATTACGTTTTGTGTTTCGCTTACCATTGACGGTAAGAGCCCACATTATTAAAATTTGCCTTTCCTGTTTCTTTATTTTAAATCGAAAAGTGCACCTTTGATTTTCTTAATCATTTTATGCACTAAATCAACTACTTCTTTGAAAATATTTACCCATTTTTAATTTTATTAATCGTAAAGGTAATGTTCCTTTTCATGAATTTTTGAATGCCAAACAATAAATATTATCTGTCTTGTTGTGCTCTTTAATTGTAATTCTACTGCTTATTATTTTCATATCTGTTACATATATGTATATATATGTATATATATATATATATATATATATATATATATATATATATATACACACATATATATACATATATGAATACGCGCACACACGTATGTATTCATTTAAAAGGGAATTATTGTATACATTTGCGAACTTGTTTTGACACAAGTGAAACACAGTAATATCAGATTTGACTCACAATTTTCCTCCTATTATAAAGAAAAAATATGGAGAGGTCATTTTAATATAAAGTTTTGATGAAAATTTCTCTTAACATCGAAGGTAGCCAAATAGTTTGAAATACATCGAATTGAAGAAACGGCAATGGAAAAGGTAACCATAGTCCGAACGGTTATCTGTTGTGTTGTCCGTCACAAATATATATTCTTAATTTGTTTTAATTATAAAAAATATCTTGTTCGAAAATAAAAGAAATATTATTATAATTTCCAGGACGTAGCCTAAATTCACAGGCAAAATTTATGGCGATCTATTGAATTTAGGCAAGGAACCATGATAAACTACAAACTTATCTTTGCAATTAAAATATTAGATATTTCTAAGGAAAGTAATGTATATACCTTTCAATAAAGTAACCTCAATTATATAATGTTTTACTGAGACACACACACATACTCGCTTATTCACCAAATTTATTGCCTTTATTTAAACTGTGAGATAAAGTTTGATATCCAATTGCACCAATTGGTAAAATGGTACGATATTTCATTGCGCGTATGTTAAAATGAAAGAAAATAATACGAAATTTAATTATTTACTGCTCAATACCGAAATTCCAAATATTTTTGGAAGTCCTATCTTTTATATTTTGTCGTCATTAATTTAAATTTGAAATGTTATTGTTAAAGATTAAAAAAAAAACTAACAAAAAATAGAAAAACATATATTTCATAGAAAAGGTACGAGTGTGGGGCTAGAGTATTCATGAACAATTATTTTTTCTGCTACGATTAAAAAACCCGTATTCGACATTGTTTTTTTCTGTATTTGAAAGGTCATAACTGGTAATTAAGAAAAAAACCTAGCATGTAACTAAAACTATTTCATTAATATTGTAAGTCCTTTTTTTGAGACAATTGCCCGACAGAAATAAAGGATACTTTTTACGAATCCTATAACGGATATTTGCTACACAGGACTGTGGACATTTTTAGGTACACATAGTGACGTATTGCTGTGTGGTATATTCACAATATCATATTAAAAAATATAAGGGAAATACAGTTTCCTAAATATACGCCTGTTACAAAGGGAAATAATCTGTCAACTAGTATACACCTATTGCAAATGGAAAATTTTGTAGCAGCTGTCTAAATTGACTTGCTCTCGCCCACCTTTTAGTATTTTCAATATAGTAAGTAAGAAAGTACGTTTTATTATTTAAATTAAACCTTTTTTCGTAATTTAAGTTCAGGGTTTTAATCCCAATTATAGAGATACATTCTTTGGCCAAAGAACATAAATGACATTAAAACCTAAGAATTTTATTAATTATTGTCTAGTTTCGTTAACTGGGCGATCACTAGTATTAATTAAAGCTGTAAATATCTCAAAATCGATGAAATTTGTAATTAATAATATATTTTATTAACCGGGAGAATCTAGGTATTTAGAAAGTAGAAGTAATATTTTTTTATGATTATTTTGACTCTTTCAGTTTTGGAGAGTGAGGCGTATTTTTCCCGACAATTTTAGCAATATCTTTATAATTACCGTACAAAAATTCCGGAATAATTTAGGAAACTTTACAACTTGCTCGTTCAATTAATGTGTTAAACGACACGTTAAATTGGTCCCTCAAAAATTTCGATGATAAAATTATTGAGGTTTATGTATTCGAAAACATATCTTTGTGCTTCATAATAGTACTAAATATCAAGTTTCAACTTCTTTTTAAAAAAACGGCTGTGACAGACATTGAGTGATTTATGGGAGATAGTTTCCCTTTTTTATATTTCTTATAATTAATTTTCTATATATTCTTATAATTTCGTCCTGTCCGTCTATCTGTGTGTCCGTATGTCATGCAATGTGACTCGGAGACTATCGGCACTATATAGATGAAATTTGGATCGTAAGTCTTCCATGAACCGCTGTAAAATAAAATAGTTAAATTATGGAAAATAATTATATTAGGGGTGGCACTCCATACATGTAAATAATGAAAAAAGGTGAGTGCACTGTTTTATAATTTTATAATTATTTTCATATCTGAAGGTATACAACCTTAGAAATTAAATAAAACCGATCAAGCACGAGTAAAACTCTCACACCGAAAATTTCGTAAACATTTCGGTACTTATAAACATTTAAGCATATATAGCATTCCTATTAAACCATGTACAAATATTAACTTTTCATTCGGTAAAGTTATTGCAACGTGTAAAATAATATATCTTTTAGAGGAAATATAAAATCTAGTGTAATCGCTATATTTTTCCTATAATCATTTAGTAAAATTTTATTAACCCTTATTTTTCATGATTTTTCATTCTGTAGTTTGGATATTATAAAGGGGTATACTAATTTTTTGTTAGAATATCTTTTTATGTTTGTAATTCGAAATAGCAAAAAAAAATTTTTGTATTATAACTTGCCCTTTGAAACGATACACAACACTATATGTAAAATTGAAAAAAAGTCATTTCGAGCACTTAAACTGCCCCCCTTAAATTTACAAATGAGCATTTTATTGCCATATTTGCGACTTAAAATATTTTATTGCAATGCCAAATTTATAGTTTCTACATCAAGTTGTTATCGAGAAAAACGGCTGTGACCCATGAGCGGATAAATACATCAGTGATCTTATAAGGGTTAAGTTTTTCCTTCCAAGGTGCGGGCAGAAGGAAGGGACAAGGGGCACAGTCATTATAATACATATACAAATAACCTCAAAAAGTAGCTCAAAATTATTTAAGATTATTCGTAAGTAACGACAGTAAAATTGATTTTTAAGTCTAAGTATTATAAAAGTGTTTAAGCTCAAGTGGGTAAGCAGCTCTCTCCGTCTTCAGCTTTCTCCTCCTTTCTTAATTCTATTCTGATTTATCTGTCTACCCATTCAGTAGATACAAGTTTGTATATAAATTACCAAACAGGAAATATAAAATACTTACATATAAATTGGAGATTAAATTTCTACTATAACGTATAACTACACGTAATATAATGTTAGATGTTAATGGTTGCTTTTACGTGACATTACTTTGAGTTCGTCAATATATAAGATAACAAAAATACCACTTAAATTGTCCTATTTTGAAGTGAACTTCTGCCGCGATTTCATTTATAAGGTTAACTCTATATTACTTGAAAATATCATTATCATACCATTATTTGATGCCACACCCCTTATGTACCCTTTTCTATCGCCCTGATGTTTAAATACACAATTGTCTGTAACACCATTCAGGATTGTTAAACAGATGGACGCGGAAGTATCCCTTTACCCTAATTTAATAAGCATTGAGGATTTGAATTCGTGTGATCAATATTTAACTCACAAATAGAATTACTTCGATAGTTGTTTGTAGAACAAACTACTTCCCTTTCATTGTTAAATGTGTCAATAATTTGATAAAGGTGAGAAGTATAATCTTATCTTACTTATTTAGCCTACGATTTAACGCCTATTTAAGACTGGAAGTATAATGGAGTTTTGGATCAGGTAACCAAACTATATTTTCTCTTAAGGACATTATATTAATTATACTTAGTTACATTATATTTAAAAATATACAGAAAAAAATATTTAAATGACATTTCGCCGGAGCCTTGAAAGATTCTGGAACCTGCGGATCGCATTAAAATATTTCTTTTTTAAAATGGCTGGGGATTAAAACAGATTAATTTAATCATAAAAAAGGTTAAATCACAACGCACTATATCAGTACCAAATTTTCCAGAAAATACGTTTGCATGTGCAGTTTTCGATTAGTTAATGCAATCGTATTTTTTTGGAAATTTGATACTGATATGGAGCGTTGTGATAGATTTAACCTTTTTTTTATTTCAAAAGAAGCCAAGCAAATGCGAGGTAAGGTTTTAAGTTTCCGGCTTGTACTATAAGAATAAAAAAAATCTCAAATTATTACTCTTTGCTTTTAAGTAGTTTCTTATCAAAATATGCCATAACCCCTGACTTAACATCATCAGGGTTGAATTTCTTCTCTCTGAAGTTCGATTTTATTATTGAGAATAATTAATAACCGCTTGGGGCCAAAGTAGGGCTATACGGTTGATGATTAAATTCTTCGTAACCGCATTCCTTAATGGCAGCCAGAGAAACACGGTATGTTTTCCTCGAAGTTTTCTTTAATGACACCTTCTATTTGATGTAGCAGGGAACGGCAGTAAGAACCGGTTTTGTTGTTTTTCATTCTTTAGAATTTATTAATAAAATTCATTAAAAATCGTAAATATTGAGGACATAGTTCTTTTCTGAGACTAACCTTTGATTTTTTTGGGCGAAGTGAGCTCAAACGACTCCATTCCATTGACTCCCTTTAGACAGAGATAATGACAAAGACTCATTGTTCCATCAACCGTTACAATTGAATCCAAAATGTCTTTCTGTCATACTTTTTTCCGATATAATTTGAGTCCCATTTTTTTTGGTTTGTGAGAAGCGGAAAAAAGTTTGGGGACCCACAGTGCGCTGACCTTATTCATAATCAAATATTCATATAGAATTCTAATTATTAACATTTTTGAAAAACCAGGCATTGCTGCTAGTTCTTTTGTCTTTACACGTCAATCCTTCACTACAATTGTCTTCACTAATTCAATGTTTTCTTGCCTGATGGCCTCAGGCGGTCATCCTGAACGTGGTTCCACTTCGACTGATTCTCTTCCCAAGAGGCACTGTATCTCCAATTCTTTTAAGCTGAAATATGAAGGCAGTAATAACCGTACAGAACCTCCAAATTTTATTTAATTTCCGAATGTGTCTCCCCTTCCTTTGAAACACAGCCCGATACTCGATTTTATTCATTTTCAATATTTAATTCGGTTGTTTCACTTTATTAATCACTATCTTGATGCAATATTTTTCTTATCTAAATTTATACTAGATCACTGATAGAATAATATTAAATATATGTATCACCAGAATTATTTAAAATGGGTAGTCGGAAACTTTTGCACCTTACCTCGTATGTAAGTTACATGATCAATTGTTTAGGATGGTATTTTCAGTTTTTCTAAGATAATATATAAAATAATGGACGTAACATTTGCTTGACAAAGCAAAACCTAATAAATTTGGCAAGTTTTATATCGTTATTTTATACATTATACTTACTTCGCTTATAAGTAAGAAACTCTCTTGAATTTCTCTTAATTGGAATTTTTTATTTGAGAGTATATTAGCATTGCACTTCCAATATATACGCCTAGATTTAAGAAAATAAAAAAGTAGAAAAAGTAATTAAAATTACAAATGAAACAAATGGGATGGTAACTTATAGTTAGCGCGTGGGTTAAATTTATGTGAAGATCTACATATATCATTTCGGCCCTGTTTACAGTAGGATAGGCTATTGTTTCGTATGTTTTCGTGATCAAGTATTTCCCACAAGGACTTTTATGTTATATTAATGTGCACAAGCAATTTATTGAGAAGATGGAACGTTCACATATCACTTCATAAGTTAAAGGATATAATATTTACAAGCGAGAAAATTTAAAACAAATATTTTACTTGTATAAAAAATTTTAAACAAATTAAACTTTCTCATCTTTTAAACATATATTTAGCATAGTAAATAATATTTTGCTATTTACACTCATACAAATAAACGTAAAATTGATTTTTAGCAAAAATAAAAGGAAAATTAAATAATACTCTTGTACGACAGAAACAATGATTCCACCTCCTATTGTGTCCACCATATTTACAGAAACACTCAGTACTATTAATTATACCTACATTTGCACGCGAGTAACCAAAATTAAATACCCACTTCACAAAAAAATTAGTATGTTCAATATTCATATTACGAATTGGACTATTTACTTTAATTGCTCATGACCATTTCTCTTCAAAATTAAACTTCATAAGACACGTAATAGAGAGTAAACAAGAGTGGGTAGTAATCAGAAATATTTACGATTGAGCTTATTTGTTGATTTTTCTGCTACCTCCTCATAAAATATTTTAATGTTCGTAGCTATAACGCTTTCAATACAGATAATATTCGATATTTTCCGATCCATTTCACTCATATCGTTATCAACAGACACAATATATAAATAGAATTTATGCATCTTTTGAACGTAATAACATTATTATTAACACGATTATGAGTTTAATGATAGCAATGGAAGGGATTTCTTTTTAAAAGCAAACAAATGAAGAGAACTCTCTTCTTTATAGCAGAGGAGTTAAAACTAATATTCTCGTGGTGTATCAATCTTAAAAAAACATTTGTGATAGATACAAATTAGCTACCAGGACGAAGTATTAAATAAATAGCAATAGTTATACTGCAAATACGTCAACACGCATATTAATTCTTGAAAAGAAAGTATTGTCTTGACAATTTAGATCGATAACAAATAATTACAATTAGTTAAACAGCTATTATATAAACTTAAAACTAGAGTGATGACAGATATTAAATTTTCCATTTGCACTACTTCCGTAGTGTTTGGCAAGAAATTGGGAGAATTTTAGTAATGTTATTTTATTTTCAGTTTTAAATTATTCTAAAGAAAACCAATTTCATTCTAGTCGATTGTTTGAATTAAAATGCTTAATAGTTTAAATCCAAAACTCCTGAAGATGTCGCTTCCTGCTACCTTGTTACATTCTACGTACTTTTGATTTGTCATGCCATTAATTCATAGCTTTTTTATAAGTGATTATATATTTGAGACGTTAATATAGCGATAAGTTCTATTAAATATATTTCGATGCCATTTTCACGGTTATGTAGAGAATTTGTCCGAAAAATGTTATTGAAAAATACTTTTTAAACTACCCATAAACGAATACACGTATGTGTCTTTCCTCTTATTCCTACATTTGCTTGTGACGTGACGCCATTTAAGAAAATATAACAAAAAACATCAATTCTGCGAAATTTTTGAGTGTTTTAAATATAATTAAGGTATTTTCTAAACTGCTTTAATATCCAACGTGCATCAGAGCCAATTACAGATAGTTTGAATATTTGTTATAATGTAAAATAAAAACTTTATTTCCTGCATAAATATTTAAATTTTTTTTAATTGTGAATAAATTTTAAAGAAGAAATGAAAGTTCATTTCTTCCTCAGAACTGTATAATTGTTTTCATGAAAAAAATTTAAATGTTAATGCATTTATATGCAAATTAAAATATATGGTAATTACCTCGTAATGGGTACCGTCTCTGGTTAAGTGTGAATATCTTTTTTTTTTAGTTAAAGCAGTAAGTTTTCATCACGATATTTTTTCTACTACATGTGTTAATTTCCTAAGTCATTTGCCATTTCTGAATAATACGTGTTTTTTTCAGCATGAACAGTCAAAATTGGGTGACGACCATTACGAAATCCTAAAAAGAAGGCTTCTAAAAAGCTTCTAAGTGTATTATATATATATATATATATATATATATATATATATATATATATATATATATATATTATCCTACATATATTATTATAGTATATTTACTATATTTCCATGAATTTTAAATCGTATGAATAAATTATATTTACCCATAAAAATTCAAAACAAAAATATCCTAATTTTTAATCGTGGCATCCAAATATCTAACCAGAATAATGATTTTTACAAAATTTCAATAATGTCTATATCTTGAAAAAATAAGACAATTTTAATAAGATAACATTTTGTCCGTCACCCAGTTATATCTTGGTCCATTGCCTGTTCTTGATTGGTCCATAACTTATGAGATAGCTGGTATTGATCAAAGAATATAAACCATTCCAAACGCTAGGAATTTTTATAGGTAGGCAGCCCGGATTAAATTTCTTAAGCTCAATATTTTTCTTTTGAACATTCCTATTGTTGTTATAAAATTATTAGAGCAAACAATTATGATTTTGGACGATTTTCGCTCAACGGAAATAAGACATGCTCTAATCCGTATGTTGTTAATTTTGTTGAAACCCCAACAAAATATTATCTTGTGGTTATGTTTGAATGTTTATACAATAGAGAAGGTAATGAAATAAAAATATAAAATGCACAAACACATCAACAGCGTGTGTGCGAAGCCGTAAAGATAAAAAACCATTTAAACCGTTTTACGGACACTGGTTTTGTAAGTTCTGTAAACATCAAAACTACTTTTTATAATTTTTCTCGATCTATCATTTAACCTTAGATCGAAAAACTGAAATTACGCTCTTCGAATCTAAAATTTATGGCAATAATAAACTTGTCATTTTACTTCATAAAATTATTTAATTTTTTATGTTTAAAAAAAATAATTTTGATTGTATAAGCACCATCATTAAATATAACCCGTCGCCCCCATATACATATACATTTCCTTACTTGTAGAATTCGTTGGTTTTTTTAATTAAAAATTTATGAACAATTGATGAAAGTATTTATGCAACTTGAGATTATAGGTTAAACAACACTAAGTTCACGTTATATCTTGCCAGTTAAAATGCAGTTAATTTGAAATCTGTTTCAATAAGTCTTTTAAAATAAGAGGACGCCTCGTATGAAAATTTATGATTGCTAATTGATTAAAAAATTAAACGACTTGCACTTTATACGCTCTACCAGGAAATTTCGTGAACTTTTCGTAAAGTTCCAGAAATTGTTGAAAAATGTCGATTATTCAATTTCCAATCTAAAATAATATTTTTATTAATTTTTTCCTAAAATATTGGTGTACAATATATCTAAGGAATAATTCCTATTCTGCATAACTTCCTCGCTTAAATATTGCTTGCATATTTCATAAGTTTAATCTTTTTTTTAAATATTAAGTAAATTACAATTTACACAAATTTTGATAATAAATTTCTTCATGAAAATTTCTTTACTACCCCTAAATATTTTCTTTATTATACGTATTAAAGTGACAATAGTTAATTTATTATTACCAACACATTTAACCAGTTCAGTTATTATATTTATGACTATAATAAACAGCATAGGTCAAATATATTAATAAAAAAATTATCGACGGAAGATTTAAAGTTAAAGCCAGTACAAGTAAAATAAATATCAATCTTAAGTAAAAACGGGCCAGTATAACCCTAATTATAGGAAAATATGTCAATAATACTGCTAATGAGTAGAGACTCTTCTTTTTGCATATAACTGAAATTACCACTTTCAGCCATTGCACGATCTATTAAGTTTCATTAACTTTTTTTTCTAAGTCGCAGGCAGACTTTCCAATCTACTTTAAAATAACAAATATAAATAAACCCTGACACGAAAAAAGTACTCCAATATGAATAAAATATTTAATGTAATTTATCTGCCTCCAAATCCGGCGAAAATGTTTTCCACGCCCGAAAATTTAATTCATTAAATAACTCAAGGGCGTAAATGAAATCTACGAAGATAAATTTATGAAACTCGTAAATTATTTGAACTAAAATTAATTGGGATAAAATAATTATCAGATAAAACCGAGCTTCACCGTTTCCCCCTGATTTTTTTTTATTAACAATAAAAAATAATACAAAAAGACTTTAATTCAAATTTTATTTATGAATTGAATTATTTGAATCCACAACATTACTTTCAAATAAAAATGTTGTAACACAGTGTAAAAAAATTAAACGATATATTTTGAAATTTACCACATATATTTTTTCATGTTTTATTTTTGAATTAATAGGTTTAATGAATTGATAAATAGTATCACACACACGTTGAACATTCATTAACAAATGAAAAGCTTCAATCAATGTAAACAACTGCATAATTCCTTATTAAAATGTGTCCTCTACACTTTCCTGAAAAGAAACGAAGCTTTAAATATGTTCATTTATATGGGCCACAAAACTTAATTTCCAGAGATTTTATTGAAATGAATTTAACACACCAGTAAGTCTAGAAAGGAACGTTCAAAAATAACAATTTAGTCCAACAAACAAATATTCTCAAGTAGAAAGGGACATATGCGGCATGTACGGAAGTATCAAATGCAGATAAAGCGGAAATTAAAAGCTTTTTGTCTGAACTTCTGCGTAATAGGTACGACGTTTACTATAAGTTGGATATAAAAAAAAAATAATGCGTGTTATAATGATGCGTTATTATATTAATAGATGACGGTTATTATAAGTTGGGTACAAAAATATTGTTTTGAAAACGTCAATTGTGTATAGTATATTTAAATTGTATAAATTTTTTTTTAATTAAATGGATGCTTTTAATTAATTTACAACTTATATCAATTGACTATCAAATATTGATATGAGAATTGAGATATGTATGGGTACAAAGTTATTTTAATACTCCTCGTAAATATCAAATCACCCGTCAAATATCGTGGGATCACTTTTTGCTGTTAAACAGTCTCAAAAAGTCACTTCCACGTGTAGACAGATCACAATAAATTTATTAATCAAGTCAATTAAAAATTAATTCATCCAATATGGCCTTTCTTACCAGATATCTTAACATATCGTCTTTAGTTAACACTGGGATTGGTAAAATAGAATATGTTTATAAAATTTCCATCTAACGGTCATATAGTAAACAATATTGATAAAAGTAAAGAGCTACCGAGAACATTTTATCTTTGGGCATGAAGTAATATTAAAAGATATGTCTTCTTCAAAATATGGAGTAAATATTACACTAAGTACTTGCAAATTCCATTTATTCTTGAAAGATAACAAATTGAAAACTCATCCAGCCTCAAATAGAAAGCAGCAAATGATAAATCATATCAGTAAAAAAATTATTTATTCAAAGTAACTTCCTAAACGAAGAAACTTACCCCATCAGTCAAATAAACTGAACGTACTGATTTTTAAAACGAAAATAGTTAGCAAAAGTTAACTGGACTATAAAAAATAAGCTTCCAGGAATTTAATAATGACTAGGCCAACATGGTGTTAGTGCCTTTTTGAACTCAAAACAGGCTATATTAAACTTAACCTATAAATGTGACCGCTTAGTTTACATAAGTTTATGTGATCAGAAACTACAAATCATTTAAAATAACATTTATGTTGGTAACCCGTAACTGGAAACCGGATCTAAAAAATAATGATTCTGAAGTACAAAAACTGACAGATATACAATTGATTTATAATTATTGCTGTCGAACATACATACTTTCTTATGGGCAAGCGTCTATCATGAAACATTCAGACTTCTAAGTAGATTTGGAAACAAAATTAAAAATATGTTAGGGAAAATAGAAGATCAGCGCAAGTTTTTATTAGAAAACAGTATTATTATATAAAAAAAACTTTTCTTTTGTGTAAAAGCCACCTTTGTACTTTTAATTATTTCTAATTTGTATTATTTTTTTTGTAATTTAAAATACTCTTAAAATTTAAACATATAATATTTTTACTACTGTCAGTTTTTGTTTTTAAAAAATTCATTTATGCTTTTTATCACTCGCAAAATCGAAATAAAGTTTCCGTCATATTTACAAGAAAATCTAATGGTATGTTGGCATATATATATATATATATATATATATATATATGCATGGGTGTGTATAAATAATGTCTTTATTGACTAGAAAATGTAATTCACTCTTCGGCAATGAGATGAAAAAATCCATTTTTACTTTAAAAAGGAAAAATTAGCTAATTTCTAAAGTGATGAATTTTTAAAAAAAATTCAGGATTGTTCAAGGTTATCACAAAATATTGGGAACTATATGATACACAATTACGGAAGGCGATATCATACAATACAGATCTAACCTTTAAACTTCCGTTGGTAAACATCAGTCGATTGGATTAAGAGTTCAACTTTCACTTGGATTATTTAAAGTCCAACTTCCAGAGGCACAAATGACTACAAGAACACCGACTGCTGGTCAATCAATGGCAGGTTCCCGAACATTTCATACATTGCAAATAAGGCCCGTGTTTGACGAATTAAGAGTAAAAACCAGGCAGCAATCTAAAATATTTTTTTTTGCTACCTTTTTTTATTACGGAACCTTTCTGTTATTTCACAATTCTTAATTTCAAGAGCAGTTAAAATATATTTGAAAAATCTTAAAAGTGAAAAGGATGACAATACTGGATTGTGATACTGAATTTAGAAGCTAGTAACTGGCTTACATTTTAATGAATTTTCTTAAATTTTTCACTACCTATTAGATTGTACCTACCATCTACCTTCCATACTGCTATAAACAATATGATCAAATTTTTATCTTAACAAAAATTAGGATATAATTATAGTGAAAATAACATAATAAAAACTGGAGGTACTATTATGGTTAAATTGTATATTTTCATTGTTTTTAAAAAAAAATATGAATATAGCGAGTTTGACCTACACAGTTTGTTTAGGTATAAGAAAAACATTGAAAAATATTGAAATAATTAAGTTAATTCTGGGTACCGGATTTTTCGGTTTATTAAACATTTAATATGTTTTAAATATAAAAACATGCGGGTCCAAAAACGATTCTTGAGCAATCGTTTCTGTATTTACGCGTCGATAACTAGTTTAATATTAATATTGCTTATTATTTCCATAAAACTCTCTAAGTTTACGGGTAGAACAACCAGGTACATTAGATGTCACTTATTTAATTAGAGAACCAAACATTAAGTCCCCAAATTTAATAGTTCAATTTTTAATAAGGCATTTTCCCTAAACATTCAAATTCACTTAATTTAAAAAACTCGTTTTGATAATTTTCGCGGCCCGCCTTTTTGGAAATATATTACTTTATTTAATTTATTTCCTCTTGTGTTGTCACATTTTATTAAGCGATTTTATACCATATTTATTATGTTAATATTATTTTAATGCTACAGAAAAATTAGCCAAAAAATTAATATATTTTAAAAGTTTAGTAAAGTCCATATTTAAAAATATTTTGATGATATTTTCCAAAAATATGATATTTTAAGTTTTTCTTAAGGTAAAATACATTGGCATTTTTTAACGATATAAAACTTTACCTTGAAATTCATTTTAGTTGCCCAAAAATTATATAAAAAGAACCTGGTTTCTATGGTGTAAACGACTTTAGTCCCAATCTCTTCGATTGATTTTTTGTCAAAACAATCAAGTTGACCAATTTTCATGATATTTACATGGATAAAATGGATTGTTAAGACAAAACTATAGCTAAAGATTCAGAAAAATAAATATAGTGGACAATAACAATAAATATTAAAATGAAGAATGAGGTGAAAAAATTGGCAAAGCCTTTTTGAAAGCGTCTCATTTTTTATTCTCTGAATGAATTTTTAGAGCTCTAAATATGTGTTAATCAAATGGATGTATCGGTTGAATAAGTTAAACCTACCTTCTGAAGCAGTTTGCCTCTTTGAATTTGTTATGAAAATATTTTATTATATATATTGACAATTTAGCTTGTTAGCCGTTTTACCTAATTTTTAGTAGAAAAACTCAGCATTTACAGTACATCCATCTAGAAATAGCTCACAATGAATAATACCGTTGACATTCTGTCATCAGCATAGCATCACATTTATAGTTTTCAATTCAAGGTTTGAATACCTAAACACCTCTTTGTCAGGCACTAAAGGTATTGGCGTTTGTATATGTGATTATTTTATACAACCTACTTCTCATAATGGGTTCTCAAATCTCATAACTTCTTCTACCTCTCATTGCTTCAGCCATTCGAAGTCACGTTATGACATAGTACCGGCTGACTATATCACAAAACGATTTTTATTATAGGTATGAACCTGTAATATTTCTGTGGCTGTATGGAAGTAGACGAGTAAACAAATAAATCAAAATGAACCGCTATGTGCACTGAATTGCAAGCACGCACAACTCTTAAAATTCCAGGATCTGTAAATAAAAATCTTTTTTCTGTCTCGCACGTGTTGAAGCTTATCTTAACAAATTTCATATTTTATATGATTGTTTTAATTAAAAAAATTTTTAAAATATTTACGCTTGGTGTAAGTGAAGTAATTCTTAACGCGTTTGTAAATTAACCGATTGTTTTGAAAAAAAACGAACATATCCTTTTAATTTAATCGCTAAATGAATACCCGTGATAGTATTTTATAAGACGTTCATAAAATGAGCTTCTTTTAGACGTTTACGGAAATACATTCAGAAAATGTTTTTCTAGAAATTGAGCTGTTCTAAAAAGAGTTAATATTAAAGAGCATGTTTTGTTCTAGTTTAAAAAATCCAATACCGGCTTTTGCATAATTATCAAATAAAATACCAGTGAGAAGATCAACTTGAATTATATTAACGATTAAATTTTTAGAACAATTTGTATTTATAAGGACACGAAATAATAATTTTGGTAAAAATAGAAATTTATTGATTCAAATAATTTCTGATAATTTCACGAGAATGTCTATGTATTTGCACGAAATTAAATAACGTTTAAATTTATGTGTCTGCTCTATCTATTAAAACATGCTCATATTTCTAAGTTCTATTAAAATTTTGTCATGTTTCTGGGCTAAAATAATAGCAAAGATGGATGGAGCTACAAAATTAGGACAATAGGTATCTACATACTTTCTTCTTTATTTACTAGTACTTTATACTGGATTTAACGTCTCAGATATTCTTGTTTATTGATTGAGTTCTAAAAGCTTCCTTACTTGACTTATCCCTAAACGTGATATTTGCTCTGCGCACCTCAAAGATAAGTTGTTAGATAATCTAAACCAGAATAAATAATTTCCACATAATTTTAAGTAACTATATCTCTTATTATTTAATATTAGATCAACCTCTATGTATTAATTTGTATTTTTAATCTATTCATGAATGTAATATATATATATATATATATATATATATATATATTTTAATGCGTACACGTATTTCAATATATTTATAGAAAAATATACGTGAATTAATAGTTTTCATAATTTATTGTTTTAAATTGTTGTCGGTTTTAATGGAAAATACTTTGAGTATTTTTCTCGTTTGATTCTCGTGTGATTTTGTTCAAATTTATGAAAGTTTTACGCTGGCGTTCTATTTCAATACAACATTTTAGATACCAGACGACTTAACTATTTTTAAATTTACAGTCCAACGTAATAAACAACTAAATATGTATATATTAAAAACCAATAATGTAGTTATTATAAAGATCATTCAAATTTAATGCTGGCGATAGTGTGAGAACCTTATGCTCTCTTTGAACACAACGAACATATTATGATATGCCGTCCTGTGATATTTCGGATATCTCGTTTTACATTCATATATATATATATATATATACATATATAAATGCGAAACGAGATATTCGAAATATCACATGTTGAACATAATTTTTGACGTCATTTTTGAAGAAAAAATATTTACCTCCCTTTTTTCAAAATACACTTCAGAAATCTATTTGCCCCCTAACTTTTTTTAAAGGAATACGACATTGCTACTTTTAAGGAGTGACCCTAAAAATGGGCGATATTTATTGTAATTGAAAAACAAAAATGTTTAGTAGTAATTAAAGAAGTAAAAATTGGAAAAAAATTATCTCGAATCTAAGCCATATACGTCATAAAGAATAACAAAATGACTTAATCGTAACTCTACCTCAAAGTATTACTACTCCTACGATCAAAACTAACCGAATATTTATTCATTCATTTGCCTACTCTTCGCCTTATTGTCACGCGATACTTTATTTTATGATTTACTATCTTCAACGGCTTTTCGGTTTTTCCGTGCACTTTAAATATCACAAATGCTGGGATTATTGTAAAAATAAATTTAACGTCTTAGTAATATTGACCCTAGATTACTAACCTTATTTTCCGACGTTTAATACTAACCTTCGTCGTTTCGACTACGCTGTATAATGGAGGGGGTTTTAGGGGTTTAATTTAAAAAAATATTTATATTTATGTTTTTATTATAATATATACTTTAACATATTTTTTATTCAAACAGTCATCATAATGAGATCATAGTTTACATGCATAATCAACTTTTTCATAAATTTTTAAAAAAATCGTACATATTATATAAAGCGTTAAATTGTTGGAAATAAACTATAAAAACAAAAATAATGTCTGAAAAATGAATTAAAAATAAAATTTTGGTAATGGTTTAGGAATTAATACATTTGTGACACACATCAAGTTTGTGTTCCCCACACAACGATTTATTGCACTTAGTACACATACTTTTAGTCATCCTTCGCTTTTTGGAGGGACATACGGCACATATTTTTTTCTTTTGCTGTGGAGGGACATCAGCTGCATTACTTTGCTCAGTCTCATTAATAACACCCTCATTTCTACTTCCTGGCATGTTTAAAATTTGTGTAATTGAGTCCCGCATACTAGTATGTAGAGTTGGTATAAGCAATCTTTTTTGCATGTGTGGTTCGATCAGCTTGTGATGCAGAGCTTATAGATATTCACGCCTCGATAAAGGTTTTCTCTTAGCCTCTATAGTGTTTGTTACATAAATGACGTAACTATTTATAAATATTGAGCATACCATAAAAGTTGCACAACGGCCAGCGTCGTGTTTTTCGATTGCAAGAGGCAATAGAACACATTTGGTCCAAAGAGTATAACCCTCCTTTGGTTTGATTGTAAAATTAAACCATTGTGGGTTTTTTAGTATTTACATTAATGGTTTCCTCTTCGTCACATGTTGATAGTAGGAATACAACTTGTAGGAAAGTAATGTTAGTTCGTTATCATAACAGAACATAGCTATTCCAGTTCTTCTAATGCGTTCATTTTCAAATTCTACCGGTATCTCCCTTTTCTTAGCTCGTAGAGTTCCAACCAATGTCAGCTTATATGGTTCTTTTATTAAACCTTTGGCTAGTGGCACCGAAGTGAACCAATTGTCCATTGTGATATTTCTATTCGTACCATGAACAGTACGTGTCAATTTTTTTACAAAATATTCACCAAGTGGTACTCCATCTGTTTTAGTAAAAGAACTTAGATAAGGCTCCACCATATACTTTGTACAATTATATACAATCATCACAATTTTGATACCATATTTATTTGGTTTATTTGGTATATATATACGAAAGGGACATCTGCCTCTGAAACCTAACAACTGTTCATCAATGGTAAGGTAGCATCCAGGTTTGTAGTTCTCTCGACACTTAGCTATGAAAAGATCCCAAATATCTCGAAAGGGAGCGAACACATCGGTCAACCTCCATTCTTGATGCGTAGACTTATCGTCAAATCTTAGGCAGTTTATTAGCAAATCAAACCTTTCACAAGACATTGTACTGTGATATCGATTTCCACAAAATGTGATATCAAACAACTCTCTAGACGGTAAATGATTATCTTTAATTGCTGCAGATAATGTAAGAATGTCAATGAGAGCTCTAATTTCATTAGCATCGGTTGGTCTCTGAGTGAATTGCAATGTTTTATATTTTTTAAATTTTATTGCTATCTCAGCATTAGTGTGGGTTACAATTAAATCAATCATATTATCAGTAATGAAACATGAAAAGCACTGAAGTGGATCTAAAAGATTTTTGCAAGAACGTACAGGTCCAAGTCTTATATGAACTATGCTCCTTGAATATCTTCTGCTTTTTGACCTTGGCTTTCGTGATGACCATTTGTGTTTATCTTTCCCATGAAGAATGTTACGCGATGATCTTATAATCAAATCGCTAGGATCTGCTGAAGTTCTAGGTGTCGCGTCTTCAATGGAACGTGGTGAAGATGTATAACTACTTGCCTGATAATCATCACCCTCCGTTTCATACGCGGGATCAGCCTCAATATGGTCTTCAGGCTCACTCCCTGATGAATTTTCCTCCTCGCTTTGGCCTTCTAATAATAGCGCACGAATTGTGTCTAACCAAATAATAATAATAGACACTATTATTACTAAAGAAAAGATAAAAGAACGTAATTTTTACTTAAGTAAAGAGTACAAAAAGTTACGTTACTACTAACCTTCGTCGATGCGACAAGCCATGGTTGCTGGAACGGCGCGTACGGCTCCCCTAAGCACAAAGCACTACCGTCCGTCGCGATTAGCTTAAATTAGAAAACCACACGGTAGCGCGCGCAAAAGTTATCGCGATTTTTTTAGTGACGCGTCGTCGAATCGACGAAGGTTGAACAGAAAATCTTCCAGTTTCTTTCGGAGAGAGTGAGTCGTCGTAGTTTCTTTTCCAGGAGGCTATGCAGAAATGCACTAGTACTATGATTACAGCAAATCAAAAACAGCAAGACGGTACAGGGCCTATTAAGACAATAAAATTGGGACTCACTCATGTTTCTCTGATAACCGTTTGATCTAAAAAGTAGTAGGTAATAAATAAAATAGGTATTCAATATTTGAAATGTTGTAAATTAATATTTATATTTTGTCGTTTTATTTCAGCGAATATTTCAATTGGCGGACAGCGTGTTTCCCACCCACCAGTCACGGCGAAACGGATGTTAACTTATAAACAAGAGTTTTTATCATTAAGATTTATTGAAATAAAAGATCGCTTAGGTATCAATGCGTGGTCTGTATGCAATTTCTTTCAAATTAATCGCTAAAACTCAACAAATTAAAGAGATATCTTAAATAGTCCATCCGACTTACGTAAATAAAAAGGTTGCCTTTTGGAAAAAAAAGAAACATAAGCAAAGCATATGAAACTTAAGGCACCGTCAAGTTCAGCAACAGTTTCTTTAGAAAAAACTACCTATGCTTGTTTTCAAATAGCATTTAAAGTGGCTCGATGTAAAAATCCATAGTATTGCTGAGCAGATGATAGAATCAGTCTGTAGAGATGAAATAGCTAAAAAGATAGAAATGATGCCAATTTCTAATGATACCGTAAAAAAGAGAATAGATTTAATGTCATTAAATATTTTAGAACGGTTAATACAAGATATCAAAAGAGCAATAACATTTTCTATTGAAATCGACGAATCAGTAGATATTGAAAACTTTCCACAGCTGTTAATGTGTGTAAGATACAAAACTCCTCAAATTTTTAATGAAGAATTTCTTTTTAGTGAAAAGCTCTATGTAATTTAACTATGACTGATATATTTTTTCTAGTTGACAGATTTTTTAAGAATCACCAATTGCAGTGACAAAATTTTATCGCAGTCTGCACGGATAGAATACCGGCAATGATAGGGAGCTGCATAGAGGTTTGTGCCAAATTCATGGAAAGAAATCCAGAGGTTGTTACAACACTGCTTTTTACATCGAGAAAACTTGGCTACACGGGATATGCAGCCAGATCTACACCGGGTATTAAAGGGAGTGATCCAAATTATAAACTTCATAAAGGGTTGCGCTTTGAACTCCCGAATATGTCGTTTGATATCCATAAACTTAACTCCGCGAAAATGTCCTAATAAAGCGCACTTATCGTATTATAAAAAAGCCCGGACCTTACCAAGAATATTAAATAAACACTTTGGTATCGGTAATATCTGTAGCATGCAGATCTATGCTTATTATATTACTCCTACGATGACTGAGCACTCTTCAATTAAATTATGGAAGAGAAAGATTTTTTTAACAAAATTCCTCGTTTTCACTTTGAAAATACATATCAAATGAGTTAACCCCTATTTTAAAAAAACTATGAATATAGCTCCGCGTAAGGTGATGTCTATTTTTGTCGGTCTGTTTCAAAACTATCAATTTTATATGCTAAATAAATTTGCTAAATTGGTAAACGCTCGTTACAATTTTGATTGTGTAGATCTTATAGTAACCAAAATAATTTTGATGAAAAATTTATATTGGCACCGAAGAGGCATTGGTTTTATCGGAGCGCAAAAACGTGTTTTGATGAAATAAAACTATGTGATGTAGTATTATTTATACTTCCTATAAGTTCTTTACCACGACCTAGGTTTCGTCGTATTACAATATCTTCAGGTAGACTATTAGCAAAGATTAGTTAGTCTTTGCAATAAATTTCCAATCTTTGCTAATAGCCCACCAGAAGATGTTGTAATGCAACGAAACCTAGGTCATGGTAAAGAAATTAAAGAAAGCAGAAATAATACTACATCACGTAGTTTCAAGTAATTATCAATAATGAATTTCTACAAAATTAACTCCAAATATATTCAATATTAGAAAACATTTTTCAGCATAGTCTTACCTGCGCACAAACTTCTAATAATCTGAACATAAAATAAAATGTTAACAACGCTCTGTTTCTGCTTGTATCATACAGTAAATACTGATTACTTTAAATTTAATAATCAGATTATTACATAATTAATTGACAAAGACGTACGATTATTTTATTGAGATCCATCACTAATGTGCAATTTTATTATTTTCCAGCTAACACTACTCGTTTTAATGTAAATTTGTTGATTAGGTGATAGAGAAACTATTTTGATTATTTAAAAATTTTTCATCGTAAAAAAATTGGATTTATAACCCTTTTAACAATGTATGTGAAAATATTTTGCTCCTAATATATGTGGATATACAGAAGAAACGTATACTATTTTCTTAATATTTTACTATGTATTAATAGTGGCCCTACCTAAATCTCTACTTGCAAAAATTAATGCACATTTATTTTTTGACTACGGAATTTATAAATAGAATATAGTATTACCATGCAAATAAGGAATTCATACATAAAAATTGAAGTTGACATCCATTCCAGTGACCGAAAATAAATAATCCTTAAGCAGTATTAAATGGAAAATGATAGCAACATATATATTTCAATAAATGACTATACAAGTCGTCATGTTAAAAAAAGAAGCAAGTTAAAGGAGGATAATCAAATAGTTTTAGAAGAATTATCTTTTCAGCATTATTTTATTCTAATTTGTAACGTTGCAAAAACAAGAAATATATAAATTTTCGATATCGGACATTAGAGATTATTCAGATTGAAATCTATTTTCCACGACTACTTGTGTACCTCTACCAATATGCTTAACGTGTTAGTTATGGTTCGTATATCAACTGGTTTCTTCGATAATATAAGTAATCCAGCTTACAAAATGGTTCCAATATGTCGCGTTTAATAATATAATCGCAAATCTGAAATAGTGTATAAATGGAAAAACGACTCAAAATTATTCACCACTTTATCACTGATTTAGAAAATTGCAACAACTTAATTACTAAAAATCGAATGTGTATATTTTTAAACGTAAGTGGGATATAAAATAAAGTAGGACCTCTGGTTTACGATAATTCAATACAAGTACCAAAATATTATCATTCGTAATAAAAATAAAATAAAAATTCCTGAAATGCAAAGCGTTTTTAATAAAATGAGTATATTTATAAGTGAATTTGACATAAATAAGCTAGTGAGATAAATAGAACACTGCAACACTTGAAGATGCAATTTTGACTAATGCAAATCATGAAAATTTAAAGTGGAGGCAAATAATGGTCGATAATAAGTTTCATGTAATGGTTATCTATACTCGTTTATTTATTTAGCATTACATAAATGGCTAATTTCCTAGGTGTCCTGCACGATAAAATTACAAACAATTAAATTTTAAAACAACACCTGTATGGGAAGCATATATTCATAGAAGAGACAGGGACTTAGTTTCAGAAATATTTTATGATATCGATCCTCTGTTTTCCCGTGTAACGAAGCCAACTTCACAATGTTTAGAGAATTCTAATGTACTCATAATACAAAATAGTTCACAAAGGGCCAATTTATTATATAAAATTTTGCATTTATTCAAGTTGATGGGCGATGTTGGCACTGACTCCAAAAATAAGTAACTTAATTATTTATTACAAATAAGTAGGTACTTATATTGAACTGATTATATTTCACTTTTTAGTACCTACTTTTTTGAAATGAAACAATATTTTATTTTAGAATTTTTAGGGATTAATAGAATCATTCCACTATATCTAATTTTCAACTATTTGTTGTCTTCGAATATTGTATAATTATTAAAAGTTGCAAACAAAAACTACTATCTATGTAATTTTCTCTTTGTTTTAACTTAGTTTTTAATAACATACAGAAGCAAAGCAATATTAGTACCCGCTACCGGTTAGCTGCTAGCCGTTGAGTAGTTCCTTTTGTCATAGCCGAAGTCCAATATCAGATTTTGCAAAGTAACAGAAACCACCGGTAGCAAATATCTTGAATCTCTGCTAATTTACTACAATTCGATGAGAAGTTGCAATTTCCATCTCCAAAAATTATCATCAGATCCTGACCTAGTCGATGGTGTAGTTATTTGGTGATTTGCGATTACCTGTAGTAAATATTTTGAACCACGGTTGATTTAACATCATCTGATAGGAGTGTCATTGTTCATATCCAGAATGCATCATCAGACTCTGACCTGATCGATGGTGCAATTATTCCGCAAATTAGTAGCAAATATCTTGAAACACGTTTAATTTACTACCGTCCGTTAAGGAATTCCATTGTTCATCTCCAAGACTCATCATCAGACCCTGACTTCGTTGATGGTGTAGTTATTTTGAAAAGTAACAATTACTTTTAGCAAATATCTCTAATCACCGTTGATTTATTAACGTCCGTTAAAGAGTTCCATTGTTCACCTCAAGAACTGATCATCAGATCCTGGCTTGGTGAGTATTGTATTTGCTTTACAAATTAATAAAAACCTTTAGCAAATATCTGCAACCATAATCGATTTATAGCCATTCGTTAAGGAGTTCCATTGTTCATTTCCAGATTTCATTATCAGATTGTCATCATATTTGTATGGTACCACCCCAAAAGTCACCGGTTCATTCGGTAAAAAATTATCACCGAACATACATAAAAAAAGATTTCGACGAATTGAGAAACTATTCTTTTAAGTACCTGTAATTTATAAAAATATATATGTGTAAAAATATATATGTGACACACACACACACACACACACACACACACACACACACACACACATATATATATATATATATATATATATATATATATATAATGAAATACCGGTGAAGTTCCTAATTCCTGATAATCGAGGCAAATATGCACACATAATAATGACTAGACTGAATACTGCTACAAAAGATTCTCCTGGGTGTACTCATGGGTGATTATCTTTCTCACAACTTTGATTAGTTAATATGTTTGAAAAATATTTCCGTCCGTTGATGTTACGAGAACACAATGAACCTGTAATTTTACGAAGGTAAAATATTAACGAAAGTAGACTATTATCTAACACGCATGTATTACCTAAAATAAAGCATTTGTTACAAAAGGGAATATACTCTACAAAGAAAAAATAAAATTCACATTTTCCTCATTTCCCCGTAATTCTCTCGTCGATAAAAGCATCACATTCTCACCCCAATACCTATCTTTTCCGGCTACTGATTTTGTGTTCCTTTTCAATTTGCCGCATTCAGGCCTCTGGTTTTTTCGATCGCTTTTTATAGACCTTAAGCGGCTTTATAATGAGGTTTCCATTGCATTGTGCAAAGTATGGGATTTTTACGTAATTTTTTCATTATAACCCACGATTTATTTCTTCGTGTTGGAAATTGTTTTATTATTACAATATTGATTACTGTATTATTTAATACATAAATTATTAACGTGTGTGCACACAAATTAACAAGTAATTTAATTAAATATTCGGTAATTATCAAGTATTTATATCTAAATTTTATGCAATTTACGTGAGTATTAGGAAATATACGTTTAAAAGTTAAAGTAGCTAACGTTTAAACTAGATGTTTGTAGAGTTACCAACTACATATATTAACTAAAGAAACTCTATTAATAGCGTCCTTGTTTCGTTAATGGTACTTTTAGAAACGATACCAAATCAATAGAAAAAAAGTTCTAAAGCTTCCCTTTTTACATTAATTCGCTATGCCGATGAGGATTAATTGTGTATTTATCGCAAAATCATCTTCCGTTATGTGAATTCTGTCTTAATTACAAAGCCAGTAAATACTCAAGGATATTTCCGTGCATATAAATATAAGAGATTTAATTTAGCAAATTGCTCTATAATTATCCTTGTCCTATTCTTATTAATAGTATATTTATACGTATTTTTTGATAACAATTTCTCTATTTTATTTGGACTTATTTGCTGATTTTTAAAAAAAATTTTAAATTTTGCTTTTAATTATAATTTTACGGAGCATAACTATAGATGAATTTTGAAAAAGGTACGGAAAACCGATTCGTAAGGATGTAAAAAATATATAGAGCCTATTGCTGAAATCAGTAAACCAGAAATTATTGAAATCTCAGGATTTTAGTAGCATGATTAAAGTTTCTAGGATAACTGCAGCAATTGTCTATAATAATTTATCCTTGATAATATTTAGAATAATTTATTGTAATCCAAATTATTTCCAAGTCTGTGGGATACATATTGGGGTATATATCAATAAAAGCAATATTTTATTAATATTAGTAATAGCTAGGTACCATCAATTTTTTTTACCTTTCATGTAAGTTTAGTGTGAACAAAACATTTATAAGAAGGCAACTTTTATTTGTATTAAAAAAAATGATTTTTTTTAAGTTACTGTAAAACTGTCAAAAATGAATGAAATAAGAAATCAATACATCGATAATAACGTATTTTTAAAAACATACTTTCTTAGTTTTATAAACAACTGCCATTTTTCTAAGTGTGAACAAAACCTATTGCACTTCAGCAATGGATTAAATGTGCTTAAAGTATTTTTAGCCTTTTATTATGCTTGTAGTTTCTTAATTGCAATAAATATTATACCGATTTGTAATAAATTTATCCAAGAAAATTCTACTTGTTACGGTACTTGAGTTACTCAGTAATTATATTTTTAACATCTTGGAATAATATAAAGTAAAATAAATCACTCTGGTCATTCTGCACATTATCAATTATAAATCAAATTAGAATTAAGGAAATTAGTATTATCATTAACCACTGTATAATTGTACAATTGCTTAATGGTGGGCATAAATCGAATTGAAGGATATATAAAATCTCAAACTAAAGTTTTTCTAGAATTTACATTATGCACATTAAAGGCAGAGGAAAACATCTGCGTGCTTTGTAAGTGCTGCATGGTATTTTCTTAATCTGGTGATAAAAAATAGAAAAACAATAACTACTTAGTAATAAAAAAGAGTACCATACTTGTACTGAAGATATTCAATATTTAAAAAAACATAAGCTAAATATGATATAGCACTATTTAAAGGCGAATATATTCCTAATAAAATTAACAAAGAACCCTTTTACAAGTGAAAATTTCGAAAGGAATATTCCTCATATGTAGCTCGTTACATTAAGTTTGTTGTTTTAAATTTTTTTTTCACATAGACACACACATATAAAAAACAAAATTATTACAAAATTAATTTAGGTTAAGAAATTCTGAATTATTTCCAACAAAAAAGTATACCATTAAGCGACATAATACCTATATTTCCAGGCTAGTAAATCAAGTACATATATGATTGTATTAAAAAATTTATGAAACTAACTTTTACACAAAAAAATATTATAATATTGAATAACGAAATATTTAGAGGACTTACCTAATAAGAATACTAGTAACTAGAACTAGTAAGAGACGATAATAGATTCAAATTTATATTATTTTAAGACTTTTTCAAGTTTGAAGGATTTACACATAGCCCATCGAAAATTCTCCAATATTTTCGTCTAAAAGAGAAAGCTTCACTATTTATATTGAACAATTTACTTCCAATCCGATTATTGATTTAGATTTAAAGAGAATTTTTCGCCATATCGAAGAATGGTTTCATTTTATTTTAATATTGTTCAAGTATTGCCTCGTTTCAAACATATTTCGATCTGGTATCAATGACTTTGAAAATTGTTTATCTTTTTCTTTCTAATTTTTTTGCAAACTCAGGTTTTGAGTTTAAAAAGGCAAGACTTTGGGATTAAAGGGATTAAAAAGGATTTACATTTTGCTTACGGATTGATATTTCTAATATGTCACTCTTTATATGATGACATTTAGTAACAAGGTGTGACTGAAGTTTGTCAGTTGTTTCAAAGCATACGACTATACAAAGTGTCATTAAAATTTTCATGACTAAAACATAAGTTTTTTGTGTATATTTCATGTTATTGCCGAAAAAATGTTTGATTTAAACTTTAAATAACGAAGTTGTTTTGATGAAGCACGAAGATATTGTAAAAAAGACGGCCCTATAATAAGAGACATGCTTGAGCCTGATAAGTAACATGTTAATCTTTAAGATTATGTAGGCGGCGAATTATATAAATTTCTCCTAAATATAAAAAAAGATTCAAACGGAACACTGTAGTAATAAAGCAAAACAAAACGTTTCCTGTTAATTACTTCATTCACTCAAAATACCACAAAAACTCTAAAAGATATTATAAGATATACTACGAGAATTAGACGTATTATTGTAAGTAATATCCTTGTTAGACACCGGTATCTACAACATGAAAATAAAATGTTAAATATTTTCTTACAATATAGAATTCAGATGAAATTTAATCTTCGATTTAAATGACATCTTAAACATGCTATCTATGAAATAATAAGTTACTCATATGTACGAATTATTTATTTTACTTCTACAGTGATCTATTGATAAAAATATTAAAAACCATACTTATTGTTTTCCATCTTCATTACCTAAACCTTTATTCTCTAAGGATGCTCATAACTCTAGCATGAATAGTTTATCTGTAGCTTGGAGTTTTGCTAATTGTAGTTTTCGATAATACAACGCAGAATTCATATTTCTCAATGCTTTTAACTCGAAGATTCAACTATAATCAAGAGAATATATCAAATTCAGCCAAAGACATTTCTTTGCCTTTGGCTGAATTTGATTCAGCCACAGAGCTTATAATTTAACTAGAGATCGTAAGTGGGCATGGCACCCTCGCCTTTATACGATCCGCGTATCAATAATTTTGTTATGTACCATGACGTATCTATTAGTCACAGATCGAACGCATTAAGTGGAAGAGATTCATTGTTCGTTGTTCATTGATACCCATAAATGTACTTTTGTATCATAATACCATACAAAAATAATTTATTACAGATTTTCTATAATTATAGTTAATTTTGAATATATTTGATTAGTTAATTTGAATAGATTTGATCGTATTTAAAAAAAAACGTTAATGGCGTCTTAGCTCGATATCTTGGTGAGTGGTTGGCAGACTACGGAGCACTTCCGGAAAAACTTGACAAGAGGTAAAAATTGTGCACCGCAATGTTATTAGGACATCGAAAAATCAGAGTTAAAAATTTATGAACATAAATATATGTAATGTTTGCATACAGTTTAGTGAATTAGTCCTTTCTGTGTTATTTTACATAAAAATATTTAATGAAAAGATATAAGTTTGTTGCCTTGTTTATATGACGCTGAATGGTAAAATACATTTTTTACAGTTTCGTGCACATATTTTTATTCTTATGGTTAAATAATTTATCTAGCAGGTATTAACAACAAAATAAAATAGAAAATGTGAAACAGCCGTCTATTTATTAAAATGGTAAATGAATGTTTTTATATGTATCTCTAAATCATACGCGATCTTTAAAAACAAAGAGAAACTTTATGCGTATTATTAAATATAACTTAGGAAAAAATCAAAAAAAATTATGATACCTCAATGTATCCTAATATCCCCAAAGAAGAGATCTGTATAAAACTTATTTCTAATTGAAGTTTAGAATTATGGTAATGTAGGGATGTCCAAAATTAATAGAAAGCCCTAATGTTATCTGAAATAAAATAGCGAAAGTTTTAATTATAATACTCTTAAATATATATATGTATATATATATATATATATATATATATATATATATATATATATATATATAGATAAATTATTTGAGCAGTGACGACAGAAATTATTAAAAATTTATATTATACGACACAAAAAGAATTACATGACACAGAAAGAATTAACTGACGGTAGTAAAAATTTAATGTTTAAGAAATGAAGCTATTTGGTAAATAATGTACTAAATTGTTTTCCCTAAATTTGGAACTAAGCCCATACAACTCGTGTAATTTATTATGGTTCCAACCCTGGTGTCTGAAACCATTCACAAATTAATGTTTATACATATTTAAAACTAGCTTTACATTTCGACTTCGTTCGGACGGAATTTTAAAATGAAAATGCAATGTTTTAATGGATTGTTTTATTATTTCACCTTAGGCTAAAATAATTAGTTTCATTTGAAATCCACGCATACCAACTTGTGGTTCCCCCGCCGTTCCCTTGCCAGCTTCCACGTGTTCCTAAAGCTCGCCGCTGCCCATCGTCCGTATTTGACAGATTTTGTTTATTATCCTACGTAATCTTTTCATTATCATAAACTCAGAATTGTTTGAGAAATCACAATAAAACAAAAACTGAATTAATTTTAGGATCTATAAAATAGAGTTAATAGCTTCAGCAATTTTAAAATTAAATACGTTTGTAGTCATATAAAAGGAGATAGGTAGATAAAAATAATTTTAACACTTTTTTAAAACAAAAAGTTGGATAGGCAAAATTCAGACACTTATTTATATGTACTTATTTTTAACTGCTTAAAAAATATTATTGCATAACTGGTAATTAATTACATCATTCCATTTTGATAAATTTATACATTTTTTTTCGGCCTTTTGAATAAAAAAACAGTTTTAAAAAATCTGTAGCTCAAAGGAAAGAACGGAACTAATTATATATTGCTCACGGGTCATTCTGTTTTCAAGGCTGTTTTTCAAAAAATGTTCGACCTAAGAACATAACGCTTTTTACCCTGCTAAAGCATGTTTACTCCCATATACCTTAATAGTTAACACTCACAAAAGGGGTAAATTATTTTCCCTGATTTATTTGAAATTCCATGTTTGGTCAATATTAATTGAATTGCTTTTAGCACGTTGGAAAGAACCAGAAATGTCCAGAAACGAACCAAAACTTTCTAAAAAAAACATCGATCTTGTAACGACTATCTATTTCATGGCTTTTGAAAACTTCACGATAATTATGCGCTTATTAGAATATGTTAGTAAATATTATGTTTTTAATTATATGGAGTTAATATTTGCAAATAACTTAATGGAAATGCAACATAATATTAAATTATGAATTTCTTTTCTTTTGTGTCTACAGAATGTCCGTAGGTTGTATACTGCTCGTACTTAACAGGTGTGTTTTGTTAATTAAACTCAAGTCTTTGGTGTGGGAGATATTTTTATGATGTTTCTAATTAGATATTTTTATCCTAAAACTAAAATATTCAGATACTCACTCTTAGTACCTAAGACAGTTTTTATGCTATTTGGTAGATGTCATACAATTTACAGAAGGGATTTCTTTTTGGGAACGATTTTATTAAGCCGAATTTAAAATGTTTAAAAAAATTTGCAAAGATTTTTAGCCAAATTTTTAAGTATTTTATATTTATATGTCAAACGTCCATCTAAACTCAAGGTAAATTTAATTATCATTTATTTAATAAATAAATTTACTATCTAACCTTAAGGTAAATTTACTTACCAACACGTTTCTCTACGATCTAAATGATGTTTTTTCCACGTAAACAAACAGCGCATATAAAATGATCGTATTAAATGACAAATTTTTCACATAAATGTCGAGAGCAAACTGTGCCTCATTTTATATCTTCCGTCTACGAATAAATATATGATTAAGTTAAAATTTATTCTAAGTCTGTTATTCAAGTCACTGTCCTGGCTATCTTCTTTTAATATTAACGTTTGGTGTAGGATAACGTAATATTTAAATGTGCCATTAATACGAATGTATATTTCATTCGAAAATAAAAGTAAAAGATCATAAGACCACCCTCTTTTTTTATTTGTGATACAATTTTTATGTTAACATCAGAAAAATTCTCCCACCATAAAAAACTATTCCTTTCTGAGGCATAGCAATGATCCATATTCAGGCTATACCAGAGTATAAAATCTTACATCCTTTATTTGGACACTTTCGAAAAGTATTTTCATTTTGTAAGCAACTCACTCTTGAATGACTGACGTGAACAGGTCCAATCTTCTCCGATCTTTCTTCATTCTCGAGTTACCCTTGACGCGGTTTACCTTTTATTCGAAGACTATGGTCCTATGGCAAGTTGATTTGCTTAATATATTATTATTAAACTTGTTGATCATTTAAAAGCACGTCTCATAGCAATATTTGAGGAATTATTTCTAGAATAATTGAAAACTTTTTACGTTCATTTTATTGTGTGTATAATTGGAAACATTTTGTGTTCATTTTAAATATAGATATATAATATAATTAATCTTAAGTGTCGTTTTATAAATATTTTACTATATCTGTGGTTTGGCATATAGGAAATATTTTGAAATCTTATTATTACTAGGTATAAATCCTGCTGACGACTTAAATGAATGATTTGCATGGATTCGTGATTAGGACGAATTTTAGTAAATTTAATATTTATTTATAATTAAAGTTGTTACCGTAGTGTTGGCGATTGACAACTTTTTACACAGAATACGTTGTTACTCAAAGTTGTCACCGTGAGTATTGGCAACAGATTACTAGTTATTATTTTTCTTGCAGGTAAATATTGGTTTTTTATGTATTAAATTCCCATTGGTTTAAATTTCGTGATGGCGTGATCATACAAATAACAACACGTGAATCTTAAAGAAATGTGAGCTACAGAGAAACTCATAGTTGCTTAACTGCTCCTAATAAAACGGACGTAGACCATTTTGTCGCCGTGTCTCCTTTTATTCACAATTAGGCTTAAGGTTGTATTTGTGGAACTTAATTTTGCAGACATTATACCCTTAGGCATTAAACTTTTTGTTTGGAACTTGTGCGCTATAAAACAATTCTGTTTTCAAAATCCACCAAATAAGGAAATTTGGTATCGTAAAATAATATTCTATAAACGATAAACAATTTAAAATCAAATTTAAATTGGAGCTATGCCACCTTAATTTGAATACCTAAATCCGCATTTCCAGAAATTTTTAACCATGACATACTTAAAAAAATAAAATGAACTGAAAGATTAAGTTCGAGCAGAATCTCACTATGAAAGTTCCAGTCACTTAAGTGCATATGGTATCTACGTAACTTAAATTATTTAAGGGTGTATAATATTTCTATTAGATTATTTAGAAATGATTACACTATGTTTTATCATGTAAATAAAGATTGATGTGAGTATATATATTCTAATATCTATAAGTGTGTGGGTGTGTATATATATTTACGCGTGTGTTTGTGTAATGCATACCGTAAGCACATCCTTCACAGTTTTAAAAACATCAATTTATTTTAAAAATTATAATATTTAAAGTCATTGCGATAGCTTTTCATTAAAGTTTTGGGAAATATTTTTAAAAACTAAATTTATACTTGCATTTTTTCGGAAACGACTGGTAGGATGATATAGTTTTTTAGTAAACATTTCAGAATTTTTTTCTGGACCTACTTTCCTTTTCATTGCGAAAGAAATACGGAAATATTAAGAATTGCTATTTTACTTGAATAATATGGGGAGGTTTCTTCAATGGAACGTTTTTATTGTTTCACATAAAAATTGAACGTTTATTGAACAGATGTACAAAAAAAATTAACATTGGACGAAGAATTAATTTCAAAGTGCGAACCTAACACAAATGTCAGAACTGTTGACGAATCTATAGAAGATATAGAAATTATAGCAGTTTTTTAGATAAACTATGAAAATTTGGACCTTAAATTTACAAATGTTTAAGTTCACAATTAAATGAAACTACGTGATGCAGTATTATTTCTACTTTTTTTAAGTTCCTTACCACGACCTAGGTTTCGTTGTATTACAACATCTTCAGGTGAGCTGTTAGCAAATGTTATTGTATTAGTACCAAAATAAGTTTGCATTTGCCAAACATACTGAAAAACAAACTTATTGCTGTGGTCGGTAGCGAAAATATCCCATGTCTCAAAGACTACACAACATATTTTATTCAAAATCTATATAATTTTTTAAGACCTGATAACACGCCAATGTGCACTTAATTTTTTTCATCGCTTAGTTATATGTATGGAGTGCCAAATCTAGGGAATATTATATTTTTCATGATTCCACTATTTCATGGCATAACGGTTCATAGAAGACAATTATCATACCAATATCATCTATGCAGTACCAACAATCTCTGGGCAAAATGGCTACGACATACGGACAGACAAACGGACATATATAGGAGGACGAAATCATAAGGGTTCCGTTTTTGACATTTGACCACGGAACCGTAAAAACCTGTCTGTCATGAAAGTTATTTCTTTTTAAATTAACTTTTTATTACTTTCATAAATCTCACATTTTTAATATAATCTTCCGTAGCAGTTAGCAGTTAAAAGAGATTTTAGAAAGAATAATTGTGACTTAAGTATAGTTTGAAGACATTTAATAAGAGAATAATAGAGATAAATAATATAATAATAATAGAGATAAGAGAATATAAGAGAATATTTACAAGCTGATATACCATCGTTTCTTTCAGTAAGATCAAGTGTCACCGACACTGTTGTCAAAAAAAAATTACCATTTCAAGAAATTCATTATCCATTAAAGGCAAGAATCAATTATTACGAAGTCTATATTCTCTTTTTTTTCCATTTTTTTAGAAGTTTAAAATTTTTTTCTAACAAAAGATATTTAAAACCTAGTGACATTTATTGAAATGACAATTATTAATCAAACTATAGGGCACAAGAAATATGCCTTAACAAAGGAAGCCTAACATAATATGTTAAAAGAGATTTCTTATATTTATAGAGCGATATGGGAATGGACGTTAATGACTCACCTTTTAAGTTTTAATCTCACCTAAAATATGAAATTAAAAACAAAACTATAATTATTTTGTTTAATGGAGAAATTAAATTTTTACATACATATTTTCAGGTATCTAATATATTCATAAATAAAATGTGTAGAAAGTTATTAACCAGCCGTGATAATTTCCGACAATATTTTGTTATAAACATACAAGTGAAAACATGCATTTCGAATATATGAATTTTATGAGTTCATAAAAATATAATCAAATGGCTACGTTCAGTTCAAATATTTACTCATGCGAGCATTCTTTTTAAAACAAATATTATTCAAGTAAAAAAAAAGTTATATGAATATAACTGTCACTTATCTGCCAATGTACATAATGTTACATGATAAAATATTTATTTAATATAGATGAGATGCCACTTTACTTTTTATGCCCTTGGTTATTACGTTCAAAACAAAAGATCAAATATTATAAATGGAAAAATTAACATCTCAGTGTTAAAGAAAATAGATTCAAGCTTAAAAAAATCTAATCCTTTGGGTAACAAAGCTTTTGAAAAATTCAGAAACCGATTCATCTGAACGAGAAAAGTTTTGCTTTTAATATTGGATAATTCACCTTTTGTCTTCCTATTGAACATATTTCTTCAACTGTATTTTGCTTTACAAGAACGCAAACGCCTAGAAAAGTTTTTTTTTTCACATCACTTTATTTCCCACCACGTCTCCTTCTCGTATTGTTGCTGATAAATTTATGGTTTTTTAATTCTCACAATAAGGGAAAGCTTGTCAATATTACATAATGTAACATAATTCAAATTCAATTTATGACATCCGCAGCATCATGCAACAATATCTACGTGCTTTTTCACTTATTTTTTTCCTTAATCAGTTTTGAAATAATTGTATTTATTCATGTAAGTACTGGAGTGATAATGTCAATCAACTAATATCAGCAAGCCACAACCCCGTTAATATTTATTTGCGTCTCCATTGTGATTTTCGGAATAAAAATCACATTTTCGTGGTATTAAAGAAAAAACCATGACTTCTTTTAGCGAACTCGTCACTATCAAAATATTTTACCAATGCTTCAAGAACTATTCAGTAAACTATTCATTTGTTCTCAATGTCCATTTTGTATTGTTAAAGTTTATCGAGTTTGAAATTAAACTAAATTATTTCCCGGACATTTAACTAACATAAAACAAACTCTGTATAAAAAACCACTTCGATCTGTTACTCCGTTGCGAAGTGAAAGAAGCACAAACAAAAAGAAGCACATACACTTGGAATTTATAATATAAATTGTTATATTATTAAGATAAAATTTCCCGGGATTAAAAAGTAGCTTATTTTATTTCCTGTCGCGTTATTTACCTTTATTCCAAAAATTACCTCGATTCTTAAATCCATTGCGATGTGAAATAAGAACATTTAAACAGGCTTGTGCATTTGCAATATTATTTGGGATTATAATACTAATTTAACGGTAATTTCATCCCATAAGTGATTATTTGTACCATTTCGCAGTAAATTCAGTATTTCTGGGACAAAAATCCCTTTAATCTGTTGCTTTATTATAACGTGAAAGAAGCACAAACACACTTTTCCATTACATTGGTTAGAATAATAAATCTCTAAAATTAGCCTATATATACTTTGAATATATTTACAGAAAAGATATTTAGAATAACATAACAAATATAACAGAGTACAAAAAAAAAAGGTTTTGAAAAGTCGAAAAAAATCTGTGAACCCGTTGATTTTTTCACGTACCACGCAAAAAGAGATAAAAGGTTTTCGATCAAGTTTTCACTGGTGATATTTACCGACTCTGTGTATATAAGCTACACTTTATCGCAAATAACCAATTAAAAAAAGATGTGGTTGTTTCACCTTTAAAAAAGTACATTAATTAAAAATTATACTCTTATCATATTTGAATTAAGTGACATTTCGTTCATTAATATTACAATGAATATGAGTTATAGTAGGTTATTGGCGGTTTTATTTTGTAAGACTAATTACTAAAATACAATTATATTTTTAACATTCAATATGTAATGCCGTATTATTTCAGTTCTAGTCGAGATGTGGTTTTAAGGCAGTAATCACGAAATAAATCAATAAATCTCGTATTTGTCCCCAATACAATTTCGGTTTATTAAGATAGTGTGACGATTCACTAAATTGATATAGTTATGTTATATGATATGTTAGTTTAAAACGCACTAGTCCTGAAATTATATGATCATTAATTTCCATATTTATAGATGTTATCCAACTCAATTATTAATATTAAATGGATCCTATGTTATATACTTATAGACCACACGCATTATGGAAAGGACATAAATAGCAAGCACGTCAGCAATTTTAGTAAGTACTAGTAAGACACTCTCTTTGTGTTTAAAGTCTTATACATACAAAAGTATAATATAGAAAGGTTATATTTTACACCTTGTTTTTTTAATTTACAAACCGAAAATAATTGTACCAAACAAAGTACGTTAATTAGTAGCTACTAGTTATTACTGCCTCGATAAAGTCGCATGTACACTTTTTTTTTAAATTTACAAACAGAAAAAAATTATACTAACCAAAGTGCGTTAATTAGTAGCCACTAGTTATTACTGTCTCGATAAGGCCGCATGTAGTAGATAAAATGATTGCACGCGGTTATTCCCGTTAACTGGTCTGGTCAATGGACAAAATGCAAATAAAACTGGAAAAATGCTAACATAATTGTTGTATCGATGAAACACTAAAATTAAAAATTAAATGATATTACCTATAATTACATATTAAACATATATTTTTCATATCATGCATAGGTTCTGAATTTATTGAACACCAACAATCAGCGTGGCTCGCTATCCATTCTTGAGTGGTGGGATCTTGTATATATAGTAGGAGAGTTGGTAGACATTTTTGGATAGGTATTTGAGGCACCGTGATAACTTCATCAATACTTCTTTTGTAAGATCTGAAATACAAGAATGTAGACCTGGCTGAAAGGAAGTGGGGCATAATCTACATTTACATTTATAAAGAAACGAAATTTTCTTTGACAAAAATATTTTTGATACATTTTAAAATTTTAATATCTTTAAATTTAGTATTTGAGGGTTGAAAGATAAAAAAAAATCAACTGATCTAGTAGGGTCTAAAACATTGCCAGAGGTTTGCAAAATTATGTTTAATAATATAGAAAAAATATATTTGATGCACATTGAAATTTTAATAGAGTAATATTCGTTAGATATTTTCAATTCATTATATTTACTTAGTGGTCAAATTTTGTTCCAAACACATATATTTATCATTGTTTCAGTACTAGTAAACTTAATATAATATATTATTTACTTGATTTAAATAATACGTTACGTACATTTTTCTCTCAGTGTAATGTCTATAAACTTACCTTGTTTTCAAACTAGTGATACTAACTATAGAATATATTCGTTTTTAACTAAAGAATATATTCGTTTTGTTCTATAAACTAGTGATACTAACTATACAATATATTCGTTTGGACTTCTAATATTATTATATCTTTTAATTGCATTACTCAATACAATAGTGGTAAAATCTGTTCCTATACAAATTTACTACCTGCTTTAATTTCTGCAATTGCCTTAATTACACTAAAAATTCATCATTTATGAAGACAAAAACTTTTAAAACGATGCATGTCTTATATGTTTTAGGAAATTAATTAGATCGAGTTATTAGTATGAGGTTTCAATGGGGAATTTTAAGTTGAATTTTATTTTCCGTAATATAAAAATTATATTACAGATATCTCATCATCAAATAGACATTTACATCAAGGAAGTACATAGGCAGCATCAACATCTCGAGAAGTGATTATGAAGAAATTATTTCTGAGACATCAAATACACTTCCGGAAGAAAATATTTCAGAAGCTTAAAAGGAAACAAAAAACCTTGATGTTTTTTTTTGGGGCAAAAACTCGAAAAAAATATCTAGGGTAAAGTAAACTGTTTCATGCTTTAGATAGAGAAGCTTCGAAGTTGTCTTTAGTAAAGTACGAAGAATTTATCCATTATAAAAATATATAAACAATTTCAGAGTTCTAAGTTTTGAAATCAAATTTGGCGAAAACATTTTTTTAATAAATTAAGGGTGTTGGAAGAAAAACCGCAAACGAATTGCCACAAAAATTTAAAATTACATAAAGAATCTTTTGATGAAATTTGTAGTTTCATTAATGAAAGTATTACTAACAATAAAACGTTTCACTTTTTCACTTCTTTTTGCAATAATTATTTAGAAGTAACTAAAAATGATGCCTTGAAAAATCCTTCGAGAATACATTAAAAGAAAATATGAAGGTGAGCTATAAATCATATTAAAAAATAATAAAAAAATTGTCGAACTTAAAGGTTATTTGGTCAATGAATACTTTTATTGGAGTTCCAAAAAAGCTATTGATATCAAGAATAGGTATGGCCATTGCTGCAGTTACCATACGAATGAAGGATTAGAAACAGAGGCTACATTTTCATCTTCCAGTCGGTCGACATCTTGTCCTGAAGGTATTGTTACAGCAAGTAAGTTGTATACTGGAGTAGCTTTTAATAACTTTGATCGATTTGTGGACACTCCGTCAGGTAAAAACACATTAGATGACACTGTTGTTATCAATTACTCAAATAAACCTCAGTTAGCCACTGACAAGATTATACATTAAAAGAAACTAGAGAAGAAATACCAGATAATTATAATAATCAAGAACAAAGTCAAACGGAAGAAATTGATTGTAATCAACAAAAAAAACTAAAGATAAATTCGAAGCTATCCCACTCAATTTGAGTGCATATTGTAAAAAAATGTGGATATCTGAAATTTTATTACCACCTACAAATGAGCGATCTGACTTTGGAACAGACAACCAATATAAATACTGGAAAAGGATTAACTGGTGTAATACATTTTATGAACTCCATTTCAGCTCAGCAGCGTTGGCGTAAGAGTCATGAGACTAGATCAACAATTATAACACATACATATGATGCTATTCGGCTACGAAAACGACAGAACGTCACTGCTGATTTGGAAAAATGTAATATAAAAAGAGATAGAAAACAGACTCAATAATTTGTGAATGCATTTTAAAAGTTTATAAATTCATTCGACTCTAGCCAAAAACAACAACGAATTTTAATATTTCTAGTTTAAAATCAGCGTCACGAGCAGAACAAGATTATCTGATAAATATTGAAGAAACACGTACTAAATTACGAAAACAATTCATATTAAACTATAGTGAGTGTGCTGAGAGCTTTGAATAATCTATTGCAAAAGTAAAAATTATTTTTTAGTTTTTTTGCTGGTATAGATAAAAAAAACTGTTAAAAGTACCAATAAGGTTAAAGAAATAAAAATGCAAAATGAATTATTTGGCCAATTATTAGGTTTATCTATGGACTACGAGATAGGTTTTGAAAAAAATTATGTTATCTTATAACTTCTATTCCAATGGCCATGTGCTGTACAGATGGAAATATATATCAGACCATGAAATCTGCGGTAGTAAAATTTTTCGATGGATAACACCATTGTGACAATGTACTAAAACTTTGAAGTTGTCATATTCGATGTTTTTTTTATTACTTACAATGTATGATATTCCTGCTACATTTGGTAGTATTTCTAATAAAATTAGAATCATCTGGACACTGGAGTTTTATGTATAGATATTATTTTTGATCAATATTTTACACCATTGATATAGTTTCTGAACGTCAGCGCAGGAATGAACAAATTACTATTGACTTTAATATTACTAGTTCTAGTCAACTCAGCTGGCAAATTTTATTAAAGAATAAAAGAACATGAAATTTAAGCAGTTTTGCTAAATTTTTAATCGAATATCAGACTACAAGTGAAATGCTACCATTTTTGTGTAATATATTAATAAATTTAAACCACGATTTCTATTATATATATAGTGTACAAAATGTTTCTACAGAAATGATAATCATTGAATGTATGTCCTGCGACAATCATGAAGAGGCTGATACAAAAATGGTGCACCATGTGTGTAAGTTCACCAAAACGACCTGACTTTTTGAAAATATTTATTATTAGTCACGAATACTATTTTGTTAAATTTCCCACGTGCCTCTAACATAGTTTTTCTCTTTTTTTAAACAAAATTTATAAGTATATGGCAATGTTTTAGTCCCGACAAAGTGATATAGATTTTTTTTATTTTTCAACTCTTTAAATACTAAATTTAAAGAATTTAAAATTTCAAAATAATTAAAAAAATAATCCCTTTTTTTTTAAATTAAAGGGTCGTTTAAGCCTCACTGACTTTCTGCCAGGTCTGCATTATTTTATTTCAGATATTACAAAAGAAATATTGATCAAGTTTTTACGATGCCTCAAATATCTACTCAAAAATATCTACAAGTTGTTGGACTAATATTTTCTTAATAAATTTACCATGCTGCATAAAATATTGTTAACAGTGTTGCCAAGAAGTTTTCAGGTTTAAAATAGGAAATCATATTTTTCCAAACGAGCTAAATTAAACTGCCTCAGATAAAAAAGAACATGTGGTAAAAAACGGAAATTTCTGTATAAAAATAATAAATATTTTTTAGATCACAATTAAATGAAACTACGTGATGTAGTATTATTTCTACTTTCTTTAATTTCTTTACCACGACCTAGGTTTCCATGGACCTAGGTTTTAATATCCCACCTGAAGATGTTGTAATACAACGAAACCTAGGTCGTGGTAAAGAACTTAAAGAAAGTAGAAATAATACTACATCACGTAGTTTCATTTAATTGTGAATAATGAATTTCTACAAAATTAACGCCAAATATATTCAATATTTTTTAGATCGTTAATAATTACCAAATAAACAATATCGACATTACTAAAGTCGTAATGTATTTTTGAAAAAAACAAATAAAAGTAAATGTTTGCGCAAGATAGTAAATATTTGGAAACTAATGTTAATTGTTCATACGAAAATCTACAATTGAACTCATAAGTTCCTGTGATTTCCACGTCATTAATTAAGAAAATAGTCATATCTTCTTTATAATATTACCGTAGAATTCCTAGAATGCTATGCTTTTCCTCATTTTATAACAGAAATACACTCGTCTTCTTAGAAAATGGTAACGTTTTAGAGATAAGTGACTTTTACAACGTGAAAGACTTTGGATAAAAAATGGGCAATATATTAGGTGCTGAAAATAAAATAGGCAATATATTAGGTGCTGAAAGCAGTACACTTAAATATAAAAACGTATAAAAAATATATCAAACGGACTGTGAACTCGCTTGGCTGATGGTGAAGGGAGCCGAACCTACCCTTGGGAATGAAACAATAAAATTATGGAAACTGAATTATATTATAAATATTTTAGATTCAACGTTAATCAAATATAACACTTGTAATACACTTGGCCACACCGAAGAGAACCGAGTTTAGCCGATTCAGCGTCACAGATTCGAATCTAGTAAACTCGAGTGTTATGGCCTTTGGTTCAATGATCAGCAAACTACGTTAAATTTTTAATTAAATCTTATAATTCGATTTATTCAAATTTATTTATTTAAATTATATTTTATTTTTAAGCAATAACCAACCATATACATATTTAATTAAATTGGTGACGGGAAAATTCACATAACTATTTCCTTTGCCGTAGAATGCAAAAAGTTATTTTACTGCTCCCTCGTTTGAAAAGCCAATATGAAAAAACTTGCATAACACTTCGCTATGTGATTCCATTTTGGCATATGTGTTTGTTATTATTAAGTATATTTTCTAACGATGTGTAATTTAATATCAAAATAATACTTAATAATTACTTAAACTGGACCAGTCCAGATGCTTAATTTTTCAACTTACTCTTCAAGTTTCATATGAGTATATGTGGTATAGTATACATATGCCATAAATTTACTGAATAATTAGAATGTAAGTAAGATGGAAAGTATAAATATATCAATAGACGTTTTATATATCCACATATGTTGGCAATTTCTTTTAATAACAAATTAATAGATCCTTTACTCCATTTCTTGTTAATTTGAAATATATATTTTTAATTTTAAAAGCGTCGTTATTGTACCAACATAATAAAATGCGTACAATTTACAAAAAAACGAATTCAAAGAACCTTTGATATTTTAAAAATAATCAAAGTAAAATCAATAGTTTGGAAGTATGACAACTAGTTGCGCAACGTTTTCTAAATTTATTGGTATTACATAATAATGAGTTAGGCTCCATCTTACATTTACTTAATTAATTTAAGATATGCTTAATTAATTTAATTTAACATTTATTTCATCTTGTTAACCGATGGGTGATAAGGACCATTTCAATCTTACCACCGTTATCGACCAATCCGTGCCACCTATCAATTTATAACGCAGATCATAATTTTCACTTCCAACACGATTTGAATGATATAAGCGTAGTACTTTATTTTGACTGAATGGGTTTTCAGAGTAGTTTCCAAATGAGGTGGAAGTACCCACTTACACCATTAACACCAGGAAAACATTTGACCGAGCAAGTTTTCTTATTTTTTTATAAGCTATGGCTACGGAAGTGAACTTTTCTTTAAATCGATTAATATAGCATACCATATAATCACCAGACTGTCTAATTGACTTATGTTTTATGGTTAACAAAGGTAATGTTTCTCTTGACGGCATTTTTAACTTCTTCGTTGCCCAACTAGTTGTCATACTTAAAAACCATTGATTTTACTTTGATTATTTTTAGAATATCAAAGGCTCTTTGAATTTCGGATAATATTTGAGTAATATTTTTGGTTTATAGTTAAAGATTTTTGGGGGCTTTGTACTTGGTGTAGCATGAAGATTTAATATCTCCATTTTTTTGCTTTATATCTATAATTGCCTTTCTCCTCATTACTGTATGACAATTTGCATACCGTATCATAGTCGGTAACGGAGGTCTCAGAATAAGAAATATATAAGGCTCAGGAGCTAAGTTTTCCACAATATTTTTCTGAATCTTTAAAAAATCATAGCCATTATTTAATCGAGACATATTTAGGCTAAACTGATTTGATAAAAGAAAGTATATTATGGACGAGAGTTCCTAAAAACAAACAGTGAGAGTAAAATTCCTAGCGAATTCAAGTGACCGCATATGCCTGAAATTTTTACTTACTATAATTTGTCTGTAACAAGAGTCTGTTTCTCACAAGATGTGGTCCGGTACAGAGAATAGGCGTAGGTATAGCAGGATTACTTTTGCAATTTAATGTGTGATGGTAGTATGTCTTTATGCTGCCGGCATAGTCAAAGCTTACTTGATTTTCAGAAAAATATAAGTAATAAAATGATACTGAATACGAGTAACCCTTCTCCATATTATAGAATAAAGGTGGTAGCCCATTAAATGGTTATATATTAAATTTTTAGGTATTGCTGGAAATTATGATAAGTGGTTTACATAAGCTCTATTCATCAAAAGTTTATGTGGACATTAACTTCCAGACCAAAACGTACCAAATGTTTAAATTACCAATACGAGCGGTGGGTGAATTAGCGTTCAAAGTTTTCAGCTTAGGAACTATGTACACACATTATTGCAGACTAGCAAAACATATGATCTAAATGGGTATTTTCATGATAATGTATTTGTTGGTCTCAGTAGGTTTTAAAATATGCAGTGATATCCGTTGATTATTTGGTAAAATTTAAATTTTAGTCTTTATTAAATAATTTTAAATGACGCTTTTTTTAATCCATATTTGTAATTACTCCTTAACTCCTTAAAGAAAATTTGATATGCTTAACAAATATATTATATTTGAGTATCTATGAGAAATAAATTAAGGTGAACCACACTTAGGTCTAAAAATTTGTTCAAAAATTTATCAATTATATAAATAGTTTAATTAGCAATTAACAATTTACATGTGTATAATAATCACCTCAAAAATAAAGGATAAAGTTTACATGTATACTTACCTACGTACGTATGTTCACGTATCTGCATGTATTTGTGTGTGTGGGTATGGGTATATATAATATATATATATATATATATATATATATATATATATATATATATATATATATATATAGATAATCGCTTCTTTCCTTCAATAAATTTTTAAATTTTACTTTTAATTTCAATAAAGAAGTTCTAGTTTATGAATTTACTTCTGGCATGTTTATTTTCATTCCAATTACTTCTTTATAATGAAAACCTTACTTTGGTTTAGTAATAAATTTATATATCTTTTTGAGATCATTATGCTATTCATAATTATTTAAATGGCGACAAATTTTTCCAAAAAAATTTGCCATACAAACATTTATTTATATTAAGAGACCATTACTATTTTTATTGCTTCTAACACATAAAAAACAAACTGAATTTTGAATGAAATATACGGGGTCCAGGGTTAAGTCTCCTGGCCACGTAATCTCTTGGAGTTTATAACTTTCGCGCCATGTTCCAAACCGACTGTGTGTCGGTTTTGATACAGTAAGGATTACGCATATATAGATTTACACAAAGATTTTTATATTGCTCTTATTCTTATATATTTATGGTGCCTTCGGATCAACTACACTTCAATTCAAGCAGTATGCTACGATGTACTAAACTTAAAAGCTCTAACAAAGTAATTATCCATTACTCGCAATTGCTGTGTATCACTTAAAACTTAAAATATTAATTTTTACGTATCACTAAGATCCAGAACTTTATCTAATATGGATCTTAAGCTAGAACTTGAGCCCTGTTTGACCAACTTTTGTGAATTTAATATTTTACTTGCTGTATTTAGACCTTCTATTTACTTTATCCCTAATGTCTCATGTCAATATTGACTATTTTCTGGAAGTAGTATGTAGGGAAATTGTATCACAATAAAAGACGCTTATCTCTAGATAGGAAAAATATTTTCAATTAACAGCAAGAATTTTACCGAATACTATTGTTACCTGCCAATCAACAATTACTATTATATATTTATGACATTAAACCGTATTACCGTCAATACCATACCATTTTCATTATTAACTTAATGTGGACAATGTTTATATTATGTCAGTTATATAATATTGAAATATATTTTGTAAGAGCTCTTAGTGTATTATAATATGAATAGAAAATGGTACGATTTTATTTTTTTAATAAAATGCATAGTGAACTGAAAGATCATACCGAGAAAAACTATATTTGAAATTTGTTTTAAAATATCAATGTCAGCTATACTATTCTAATGAGTTTATATAGATTCATACACACACGCGCGCACGCGCACGCCCAAGCATGCTGGTTGACGACCAAGGAATTGTCCACCTACGCGCGTCGCTGACGTCTCACTCGAAGGGAATTGGACAATTAGATCAATCGTTGTCAACTATAAATAATTCGTATTAAGTGATTCAACTTTTGAGTGACTTTTTACTTGAACCATTATCACCTCACAATAGAGCTTCTTTCACTTGTTTCCATAAGATTCGTATTATAAACAAAAAAAAGAAACTCAGCTGATTATAATTCATTTGATTTGCTTTCATTCTCTGAATGATGATGAATTCATTTGATTTGCTTTTATTCTCTCGTTCTCTTATCAAAACTATAGTAGTTATCAACAAATGTTTATAGACATTCCTCAAAAAAATGTAATGAATGTCTATAACCATTTGTGGATAACTACATCATAAAATCATAAAATTGTTTGACTATGATTATTTTTTATGAAACACACACGCACGCGCACGCGCATTCGCCCGCGCACGCACGCACGCAAGCACACACACGCACACACACGCAGGCACACACAAGCACACACGCAAACACGCACGTACGCGCACACACACACGCGCGTACATACACACACACACACGCACGCACGCGCGCACACACACTCACACACACACATATATATATATGTATATATATATATATATATATATATATATATATATATATATATATATATATATATATATATTATATAATATTGTTTAATTTCCCTCTTTTGCCACTTCTCTTTTCGATATCCAATGGAAAAGTCATGATGAAAACCTATTAAATATAAATAGAATTCGCACGTCATGACACTCGCATGACAATTGCATTAGCAATTGAGTACAATACTCAAAACGTATAACCTTTATATTAAATTGTTTAAAAATATTAATGTAATATTTTGCCATTCAAATAGGTTTCCTAGCATACTATATATGAAAAGCTGGATATATTTATAGACATAAGAATATCATAAAGTTTTTAAAAAATAATTAAGGTCTTTTGAGTAATTTTGGTCTAAAATTTACGTAAATTTCTGGTGCTTTGTTTTCATAATTTTTACTATGGCTGAGATAGACGAGGAGAGGGTAAAGTGGAACGTATTTAATGTACATGTTTTCGGCAAAATCGCCAAAATTATTTTAACTAAAATCCTAACTATGATAGAAGTTTTCTGTCTATGATAACATGTTGTTCTACCACTTCGCTCTTTAGATCAGTTTCTTCAAAATAAGAACAGTTATGATATTGTCCAATGGAAGTGACACTCCAGTTAATATAAATATATATTGATTACGAATTATGTTTTATCACTTTATAATTACTACACTTATTTTGTGTAAATATTTAATCGGATATAGTTAAAAACTAGTTTCCATTCAATATTTTACTGGATCAAATTAACTAACATAATCTAGTATTACAACAAAATCAGTCTCAAATAACCCGTACATTTAAATGACAACGAAAGCCGAATACTTTTTTGCAATGTTAGATTTAACAATACAAAAGAAAAAAAAAGAGAAAATGGGTTCTTACTGTAATGCGTACCGAAATAAAATGTATAAATGAGTACATAATTGAAAATTTATTTAGAAATATTGTAATAGCGTAATTAGAAAATCGTGCCCAATCTTTATTTTCTTCTAGCTCTCTAAGACATAATAAAGAGTTTCTTAGAAGAAAAAGCGAAAATTCAAAGAATAGAATGATGTGGCACTATCGTAAAACAAGGTTAAGTTACATATCAGACACGTTCAGCAAAGAAAGATTTCGAGGGACGAAATCCGTGTTACGTACCATATTAGGTTATGGATATTGATATAATCCCTCTTCTAACGTGTCTACTCTTGCAGTTACGTGACATGATTCGATAGTCAGAAATAATTTAAAGCCGCTGTTTGACTTAAAGTAGCGGGAATTAAATCAATATGCGTGATCTGGGCGGTATATTTATATGGTAGGTATTGTTTAGTATTTTGTAGAGAAATTGCAGTAAAACAGCATTTCTTTAGTACTAGAAGGCCTTAAAATAATTAGTAAAATGTTAATTTTGCCATGTAGGTTTTTTTAGAACTTCATTTCGTTGCTAAGTTTATTATAATATTATACATATTCTCATTAGATTTTCAAAAAATAATCAGTTATTCATCTAGTTTCACAGGAAAATGAACTTCCATAAATATTTAGTACAGTCACTTGAGTTGTAATTTAAATGTTTCATAATTATTAATACAAAGGAAGCAAATGAATTGAATAGTATTGTTTGTACTTAGTAACATCAGGACTACAATACAAAAATATTTCCACATCCATTGAAATTAAAATTATTTCAAAAATTTGAAATGTGTCTACGGTCTTTCTTCTGCTTTCTTCTTTATGAATTTACAAAATTGCAAAACACATCTCAAAAACAATATTAGAGAAAAAAATAATAGACATTTCTTTCCTTATATAAAAATAATTATTGAATTTATGGCTGCACAATAAATTTTCATTTTTTTTATTTAGCCAATCGTCCACTTGTTCATATTAGCCGAAATTACTCTATCACCCATACTTCTCAGTATGGGTGATAGAGTACTTTCGGCTCTCTCTCTCATTCTTCCTGGTCTCATTTTTCTATAATAGTTAGAGAAGAATGTAAAGATCATTAAGAAGAATCAAGAAAAATACAACGCAAAAATATATACTTTAACATGAAAGTTTTTTTCTAATATTAATATCAGTACAATATATGTAAACACTGGTGAGACTATTGAGGTTTTCGAAAAATAAGGCTTTGCCACGCAAATTATAGAAATATTTTAAAAGTAACATGATTATAATATTTAACGTTTATTATATAAACCGTATACTCCACGTTATACAATATTTACAAGGAGGCTTTATACTTTTTGCTCTTCCAAGCCTGATAAAAACTGTAAACTGATAATTTCCCAATTCATAATACAAATAATATCGTAGGATAAATAGTACACAAAGGTTTATTATATTAATGTTAGTTGCTACGCGTTGGTTGCTACGCATGATTAATAATTTCAAATCACCTTTAGGCTTCAAAGAAGCTCTACATTTCATACTCATTTGCTATTAAGATAAAAGATGCAAAAGGTATCCTTCAGTTCATTAGAATATACTCCTGACGGTTATGGTACTTATATAAATTTGCAATAATAAGAAATTCTTGTGTATTTTCTAAGTATTAAATATAACAGTGATGTTTGTCATTTGAAGGCAGCAGTTGAAACTTGTCTGTGTCATTATTGAATAATTTTGCAGCATGCATTAACATAATTATTTTAATTTATTTTTTTCAATATGGTATTGCGATAAAATTATAATATACTGACAAAATCATGTGCGAAATGAATAAATTATGCTTTTATAAGAAAACGATTTAAACCCTCATTCCTAGGTTTTATTATACATAAAGGTATTATATACATTCGCTATTCATAGTATATATCTATACAAAACGAATACCTAGTGACATACAAATGACTCAAGTGGTGCATAATCCTTTAGAGAGTGTAGTATTCGTAATTCAATTAATTGTGCGAGTTCGGAAGCTAGGACTGCTTTTCAGGAAAAGTGAAAGATTGCAGAAATGTATACAGAAATGCACTTATGAATATAATATGTATTTAGTAAAATGTGGCTTGTACTTCACAACTAACGTAAGCAAATACCGTAAACATATGTATATTCATACATATGTTAAGAAAACATAACTGTACATAAAACCAATAAATGTTGGGAAGAATAATGCGACGAACGAACCAATGTAGATATATAATATATATATATATATATATATATATATATACATACATAAATATATATATATATATATATATATATATATATATATATGGTTAGATAGTAAGTATTTAACCACAGCTTCGGGACTTTTCTAAAAAATTCTCGAAACTAGAATGTTTTACTCTAGGGTATAAATAGGCCAAAGTGCAGTCAGTTGAGAACAGTCAACGCCGAAGTTTTAGTGAATTACATAAAAGATAATGTATTTAAATCGATATGAAATACAGATTTCATTATTTTACGAATTTAGTTTGGGTCACGATGCAAAGCGATGTTGTTTTACACGACGGCAAACATTTGGTTCAGAAAGTTTAGGAATGAGGACTACGAGCTTAAGAACAAACCCCGTACCGGATAAAATAAGTAGAAGCTGAAATAAGTGTCAGAACGGTGATGCTCAGCTGGTAGTGGAATGTCCAGGGCATTATTCATTGGAGGGATCTACAAATAATGCAGATACTTACTGTGAACAACTGGACCGATTAGCTATACAAATGAGTAGTCAACAGGACCGAGTATATTTTCTCTATGATAATGCTAGGTCACATCTTGTGAAACGTACTCGTAATAAATTAAAGGTGCTCGGCTGGGGACTCATTCACCATATTCACTGAACTTACACCCTCTGATTATTTATTCAGGACTCTAAGTAAATGCTCTCGCAGAGTTTTTTTATTCAAAGTCACCGGAAGTTCACAAGAAAGGCCGACGGTCACTTTTAACTAGATGTCGCCAAGTAGTATTCATACTCATCTTGAATTTAGTGCACCATATAAATTTTGTATTAAAATTGTTGACAGGAAGTCGGGGTTAAAAAGTTATGAGCCAACCCAATACATATACATATACATACATATATATATATATATATATATATATATATATATACATATATAACACCACAAATTGGGTCCGTAATTACTCAAGTACTAATTTGACATTTGAAGCAAGATTATTACAATATTTTCGACATTTCATACCTTTATTATCGGAAATATTATGCACTAATTCATTATTACCCATAAAACCCTTAAAGTAATTTTTTATAAATGGACAAGCCGTTACCCACAATAACATTTTAAATGAAATGTTTGTCATGGGCTCAGTGAACAGCATTAAATAAGTTTTTATGAAAACATGTTACGTATAATATCGTTTTACGTAATTTAAGTTCGTCGTGTCCGTGAAAATGGAACTTAAGTTGTTTTTGATTTACATTATAACCCTCAAGCTCACCATTGTATTAAATTGTAAACTTTTTCAATATGTGGAATCTAAAAAAAATGGTTCACATTTTATTCTTTAGGATATGATCGGCAGATATTCAAAATCGAGCTTTCCGTAGTATGTATCTTTCTGGAAAAAAAACCATATCTACCTGCATACGTAACACACGCATATGATGTTTCATATTGACATAATAGATAATATTCAAAAAATTGAAAAGTGAGATTTAGAACGCAGATCAAGGTTTCTGGTGAATCTCCTGGTTTTCGTTAATATATCCGTGCTGGCATCAATTAGGCACCCCATAATGACTAGGTTAAATTACTACGAAAAATTATTTCAAATAATTAATGGAAAAATGTTCCATCCATTGACGTTATGATAAAAAATAAAAAACTGGAATTTATTAATGGAAGTACAATATTATATAACAGGAATGTATTGCCTAAAATAAAACACTTATTACAAAAGGGAATACAGAGGATAAAGAAGGCATAAAAATCACATTTTCTACATTCTCTTATAATTACCTCATTGATAAAATTACCACATTTTCACTTCTAAACCTGCTTTTCCCGGCTACTGATTGTGTGTTGATAATAAGGTTTCGATTGCGTTTAAAGACATATTACTTCATAAGGACAAACTCATAGCAACTGAAATGAAACCAAATATCCCCAAAGAAATGGTGCTAAATGGCGATATTAGTAGCGTTTCGTTTCAGTTGACATTTTGATTCTCGTAATTTATTCCGAAAACAGTCAAAAAATGCGGATTTTGTAGTAAAAATGTGTTTAAATTACAGTTCTAGATTTTTATAAATGGTCTATATATGTTACCTTCGATTATTAATCGCTTCTCATAGGTATTTTTTGTTATTGACTGAAAAAATAGTTGTATTATTAGTAATTATATGGATACCAGCATTGAGATGTTGTATGAATATTTTTTTAAATATTCATTTTCTTTTGCTTTGATTTTTTAAAATTTATTCACATGTACGGTGCCGGATAAACAGGATACCATAGAATCAAAACGAATTTTTAATTATCCATCTGTCTGTCACTTTAATAACTCAAAAATTTCTAAACCACTAAATTTAAACTGGTAATTTAAGTATAAAATGTTTATAGGTTGAAGTCATTTAGTGATTAAATATATCCAGCGCATATATTTTTATAAAAGCCTATGCACGAAAGATACACTTGCTTACACAGGTGTTGTGTTTTTAATTATTGATAGGAATACCTACTATGTTGAAGATTATTAAAATTATATTCCAGTTCGTTAAGTATACTTAGTGCAAAAAGGATTTCGCAGACAATTTACGAAAATGTTAAGCATGCTACTGCATATACTCGTATGGCTGTATATACATATGTGTGTATTTGTGTGTATGTGTGTGCGTACGTGCCTGTTTGGTATGTGCGCGCATTTGAAGAGTGTTAATATAACTAATTTTTGAAACTACTGCTTTTCATTAGAAGACAGAATCAACAAATTTTCTAGATAGTCAACCTTCCAAATAATAATTATCTATGCATATAATAATACTGTAACAGAGAATTCTGTACATGGAAAATAATTTGAAAAGAGTAATTGATTTAGCATATAGAATGATAATAGGAGCAGGAAAATTTTTTTTTACAATTTTTTTCTGTTAATTCGTGCATCAATCATGCAAAATGTACTGAAAGGGTTTTGATGAAATTTAGAATGGTAATAATTTATATCCGAGAGCAACATATGAAAGTGGAAAAGAAATTCTAATAACTTTTCCGATACCGAATTTTTCGCGAATGGAATTTTAGGCATAGATAGTTGTAAACAACACGTATTGTCTTATTGCTCTCTAAAACCAACTTAAATTCATTGTGTCAAATGTCAGGTAATTTATAAAGCAGGAAAGAGTAATGAGAAAAGGCATTTTTGTAAGGATAAATAAAACAGGAAACCATATCGTAAATAAAGATGACTTAACAATACTCGTTATAATCTTTTTCAATTGTATTGTGGCAGAATTGTCGAAAATTCGCATTTTCTTATGTTGTCAGACAGAATTTAAATGTGAACCTGAATGAATTGGTATTTTTCTATACAGCTTGCACATTACCAATTTTGCACTGAAGTAACAGGGTAAATAAATATGGAAAACATGCCGTAGATATGTACCTCTACGTAGAAGGGTAGTTTATAACATTATAATTTCTTTCAGATAAATTTAATTTTTTTAAATCTTAACCTTTTCATCGCTGATGAAATATATATCGGTGTTTATATAATCGTCTTACTAACGCCGACAACTACAAGTACGCAACCTCCCGATACAGGGAATAAATTAAAACTGATTGGGACTGAGTAAGTTGAGATAATTAAACTAAAATAATTTTGAATCATTCCTGAAATATATAGTGCCTTTGTATTTCCCTATTATAATTGCTCTTTGTTAGGTAAAACGACTTTTTTCATTACTTTACATAATTTCTAAGCTAGTCATTAAGCGAGTATTATCATGTCAATATACATGCGACACAATAAAAATAAATAAAATAGGCCGCGACAGCCACGGTCGCAAACAGTCGGCCATGTGACTGACTAAATAGTTTCGTTTCATTGCAATAGATGGCGCACGCGAAACGGTATTGTCATTATCAATTTGATTTATATTCCTTTGACCGTATCTTGATATTTAGATCAAAGATGGCGTTATGTAAAATGTAAGAGTTACGCTGATATTAACCTTTTTTTAATACATTTTGTTGTTAAAATTATTTCATTTTGTCAGGGTTAAGTATGTCGTAGAGTGTGAATATTGTATATTATATACGTATTGAAGAAGCTGAAATAGTACAATATTCATTCGAATAAAATATTTTAATTATGCAAAAATTATTTTATTACCTTTAAATTTATTAACAAGCATTATAACGTAGTAATGAAAATTTTCTGAGCAATATTGTTTTTTAAACAATATTGCTCATTAATTTAATTATTTCTGACGCAGGTCAAGAAATAATTAAATTAACATTTTTCTGAACATCGCGTAATTTTATCTGAAATTCCTACACAGAGACGTGGAAAAGTTATATTTTAAAGCTCGTGCCAATAAGACTTAATTTTCCAGTATTATCAAATACATGTGTTATCTAAGGAACCTTAATTATGGCATCGTTGTCTCGTTAATGATTTTTATGAACGATTTCAAACCAATTGAGAAAAAATATAAACACTCTAAAAACTTTCCCTTTCCGCATATAACATTTTGCCACGATTTCCTTTTATATGTGAAGTTATCCGAATATTAACCTCTAATAGTGTCAAATCAGAAAATATTAATATGACTGAATATTTTCATGAGTGTAAATAACGTAGATTTAATTTAGGAAATAGAATTAGAACTAATTTTATATATTCTTTTTCCTAAGTTCGAACTTATAAATTTATCTCGAACCGACAACATTTACCAAAATATTATAAAGTCCTTACTCTTAAAGTTTTATGACGCCCTACACTAGCATAGTTATTATATTTTTGTAGCAGCTTTTAGAACCGAGTTATGTCGGAATTCTCACAGTTTCGTTAAGAAAAATTACGTTTAAGAATAGATTATTGCCCTCCTGTCGTACATGCACAACTTATTAAATTAATTAATTTTTTTAAATACATATGCAAAATGGGGTACTTTTGAAAATACTATCAGGGATAAGGGTTCCAAAAATATTAAAAATATAATTGTCACAATTTGAACTAGAATATCGCTACATGTGTGCCGAAAAATATCCAAAGAAACTGATCCCTAAACATGCGAGAAATTATATAAAATGGTCTTACTGTTATTTCCGGTCCCACTGCCATTACGAATCGCCTGAAACAAAAATTATTAAAATATCAGGATTTGAGAAAAGTAATATGGAGATAATAGGATTATAATAGATAATAAAGCTCAATAATAGTCCAAGTGGTTTCTTACTCCTTTCAAATACATGCAGGGCCATATATTTACAAAAGCAATATTCCGTTAATATTATTAATAGGCTTGCTGATACACTACGTACCCTCAAATATATAAAATTTTAATGTATGATTAATGTATGCAAACTATTCATAAGGCGAGTTTTCTTGGTATACAACAACTTCTATTTTATCAAACCATTTCAAAAGTATTAAAATAGAAGGAAGTATGAAATTAATACCATGAAAATACATATTCTTAATGTTTTTGAATAACAGCTGTTCCTTGACATTCCTCAATATTTTCTGTATCTTCTTGACTGTTACTCTAATCAGTATTATTAAAAGAACCTGATGCTCCTCAGCTATGGATTAAACATAATTAAAATATTTTTAGCCTTAGAATATGAATATAGATTCTAAATCACAATAAAAATTATGGCTCGTTGTTGATTTATCTAAGAAGGTTCGAGGCATTCCCGTTGTTTTGTATGAGTTATGGACCATTTGTTTTAATATCTTTGAATCGTGTAAATTAAAATAATATATATATATATATATATATATATATATATATATATACATATATGTATATATATAGATATATATGTACGTCATAGGATAACATTTCCCATAATATACACAAAATAAATTTTATCCTATATAAGATATATATTTATTTTAATTTCAATAAAAAACAAATAATTTAAACGGAACTCTACAGTTATAAACCGAAACGCGCCATTCATTCAAAACACTAGTTAAACTCTTAAATATACTATAAGATATATAAGAGGAATTAGAAGTATTATTGTAAGAAATATCCTTTTTGGACATCGGTATTTATAATATGAAAATAAGTGTTTACGTGATTTATTTACAACCTCGATGGATTGTAAATCTCAATTGATATAAATTCATTCTTAATGCTATGTTTGAAGTGATAATATATATAGGAAATAATTGTTTCACCCTAACAGTGACTTATTTACAAAACTATTAAAACCATATTCGTTCCTTTTTTAAAAGAGGTATCAAATTATTACAAGCGATCTGCTTTATGACGTGATCACTTATTCTCTAATGATGTTCAGTATCCCTGGCACCAATTAGTTGTCTATAGCCTAGAGCTTTGTCTATAGTCTAAGCTTTGCTTATATTACTTTTCAATAGCACAACGCAAAATTCAGATTTCCAAATTACTTCATATAATATTCTACTAGAATTAAGGTATTGTAAAGAAAAGGGTTTTGATGAATTTGTTTCAGCGTTCAGAACAAAGCATTCTCTGACACATGAAATTTCAATTCCAACTTTGAGAATAAATAGTTTTATCTATTCAGGTATTTGTATTACGTAGATACACATTAAGGCGGATGTGATGAAAAAAATGCTTAAAAAATTCTAGTATATCCTAAGAGGTTATGCAAAATAAAAACGAATAAGCGAGAAACGTCAGCCTTTAAATGACACAAATAAAATAAATTAACTATAGTAAGAATGGTATATCCTTATCCGTAAGAAGTAATGTTTTTAATTTGACAATGTATTAAATTATTTTCTCTAAATTTGAAATTGAGTACTTAGTATTCACTTTTTTTTTATTACCTCAACTTTGGTTTAACAACTGAAATTATCCAAAACAACATACATTGTTTCGTGCGAATTAAATCGTAATAAACCGCTAGTTTTAACAATATCAGGGCTGGACTGATGGTATGATTAGTTTTAGGAGATTGCTCTCGTAGCAATGAGTTCGCCCTATGTATCAATTAAACATATTACAATTGATAAATCACATCATTGCATAACTGTTGAGTAATTTTAATTGCAAGAATAATTGTAAACAATGAAATTATTAGTATTCTGTATCGAAAATGTTATGCCTTTTTGTTTTCCCCCTTTTAGATTGAAAAAAAAGAGTGTTAAGAGTCCTGCAGACCAAAAAAAAACGGAACCTTTTTTAGATTGCTGACAATACATTCAGCATCTTTATCCGAGACTTTTTTTTCTGAAATTGGTCAACCTAAGAACTTAAAAAGGGTGAGCTGATATATAATGTTTACCTGCATTTACCTAATTAGTTGACATAGAAAAATCTTTGTACATTGATAAGTAATACTTACCTAAATATACCTTAATAGTTAACGCTTAAAAATATTTATGTGGAAATCTTAAAAAGAGTAAATTAATTTCTAGATTTTTGTAAATTCCCTTCTTCTGATTAATATAAATTGACAAACGATTTCGGAAGACCCTAAATCTATTTTCGAAATCTTAGATAACTATATGCTAAAATCCTCAGTAAGAACAATTTCCAAAATTCTAAAGTTTCAAAAAGTTTATTTAATATTTTTGAAATAACTGTAGTGTCCATTCTATGTTTCATGGTTTGAGAGACTTTACGATAATTATATATATGTTAGGCAATACTGTGTTTTGGGTTATGTAAAAGTAGTGTCAATTTTAATAATGCCTTACTGAAAATAAAATAAAATATTAAATTTTTAACTTTTATTCGGATCTAAATGTTTACGGAATCTTCATAGGTTTTATTCTACTTGTACTTAACAGGTCTATTTTGTTAATTAAATTCAAGTCTTTGGTGTGGTAGATATTTTTATGTTGTTTCTAATCAGATATTTTTGGTTCCAAATCTCAATTATATACTAACTGATTCGGAAGATGTAACGCAGGCGATAAACAATTTCATACCATTTATTATGTGGCATATTATCCTCATGAATTCTCGAATACAAATTTTTTTAAAGACATCTCTTATGTATATAAATATAACCTATGTGAAATAACTAACCGTTAAAATTTTAGTCTAAGAGCACACAAATTGATATTTACATGTTTAAAATGATTTTAACTAAAAAGTTTTATAAAAACGCGATAAAACTTTAAAATGTTAGAACTTGTTGCTCTTTTCAATTTCCGTAAAACGTAATCAAGCTATATTTTCAAGTGGATAATGTTACTATCAATGCACTGATGTATCCGTTCCGCTTTAAAAAAATCACCGTTTTCCCGAAAATAAATGCTAGCGTTTTCATTCCATGTATATAACATTTCTTTTCTTTTATCAGCAACTATTCGAAAGAAAACACTCATACTAGGCACTAATTTTTTTTCATGTTTCTTAAAGTTCATCTGGTTTATTAATTTTTTATAAAAGTCAGAAATCATATTGTACGTAAAATTTCTGTACAATTTTTTGTTACCAAGTTATACGAAAGTACTCGGATTTGATTAACTTATGAGGATTTTATTACTATTGAACTCACAACAAGGCTTTCAGTGAAAAATATCTACTCATATGTTGATAGCTGTTTTATGATCGGTCGCTATTCTTACAGAACTTCAAATTAGTGACCTAAGAAGAGAGATGCTGTGCTTAAATTCTTTAGCTAATAGTTAAGAACAACATGAGATTGCTCTTCACCACCAAAACTTGCCTAAAAGCTATTTTAATTTTTTTGCAAGTTATAGGAATATAGATTTATCTTTAGTGTTAAGGCGCTAGTGAAAATGTTTTGGCGTTTAATTAATTTCGTCGCCAGTAAGTAATTTTCAAACTACTGCTAAAATTTTAAAAATATGTCGCATTTGAATAACCATATTACTCTGTTATTACTATTAACCTAATGTAGAATTTAATGATATTTATGCATGTAGAATTACTAACCTAATGTAGAATTACTAACCTAATGTAGAATTTAATGATATTTATGCATGTAGAATTACTAACCTAATGTAGAATTACTAACCTAATGTAGAATTACTAACCTAATGTAGAATTTAATGATATTTATGCATGTAGAGTTTCTAACCTAATGTAGAATTACTAACGTAATGTAGAATTACTAACATAATGTAGAATTTAATGATATTTATGCATGTAGAATTACTAACCTAATGTAGAATTACTAACCTAATGTAGAATTTAATGATATTTATGCATGCTAATGAGACATATTTAGTGAAGATTAAAAAAAAATCCTAATACCGCCCTAGTCTTCCGTTTGCAAGACAATATTTTTATCAACATCAAAAAAATTAACCAACCACAAAAATATAATATTTTCTGAGACGTAGCAGTAATCCGCATTCACCAGTAATGAAGTATTTCGTCCTTCATTTGGTCGCCTTCCAAAAGTATTTTCATTTCGTTGTCAACTCGCCTTCAAATGACGTGAACAAATCCAGCCTGCCGCGACCCTTCTTTACTTTTGAGTTAGCTTTAACGTGGTTTACCCTTTTGTTGATGGATTATGTACATAGGGTAAGCTGATATCGTTTGAAATTGTATTATAATACTTGTTAATAATTTAAATACACATGTATTAACTGCTCGCATGATTCCAGACATTATTTCTTTGATAATTGAAATTATCTTTTATCTATTTAATTTTGCACACATAGATATGTGTCGTAATTTCTTATTCTTATATAAATAACTTACTATATCCCCGCGGTATACCTTTATTTATTACCACAGTAAGCTGATATCGTTTGAAATTGTATTATAATACTTGTTAATAATTTAAATACACATGTATTAACTGCTCGCATGATTCCAGACATTATTTCTTTGATAATTGAAATTATCTTTTATCTATTTAATTTTGCACACATAGATATGTGTCGTAATTTCTTATTCTTATATAAATAACTTACTATATCCCCGCGGTATACCTTTATTTATTACCACAGTAAGCTGATATCGTTTGAAATTTTATTATAATACTTGTTAATAATTTAAATACACATGTATTAACTGCTCGCATGATTCCAGACATTATTTCTTTGATAATTGAAATTATCTTTTATCTATTTAATTTTGCACACATAGATATGTGTCGTAATTTCTTATTCTTATATAAATAACTTACTATATCCCCGCGGTATACCTTTATTTATTACCACAGTAAGCTGATATCGTTTGAAATTTTATTATAATACTTGTTAATAATTTAAATGCACATATATTAACTGCTCGCATGATTCCAGATATTATTTCTTTGATAATTGAAATTATCTTTTATCTGTTTTATTTTGCGCACATAGACATATGTCGTAATTTATTCTTCTGATATAAATAACTTACTATATCCCCGTGGTATACCTTTATTTCTTACCACAGTAAACATTGACAATAAACCAGCTAACAGCTAAAAATTTAAAAAAAATCTTCTTTTTCTTTCTTCTTCTTCTTCTTTACTTATAATTGTGGAAAATAAATTAGGAAATTATTATACCCTTAATGCTTGATATATATGTCGTAAAGTGCAAAGAAAAATTATTTAAAATTCCCATAACCTTTTACTAACATTACTTGTGTGTATATGATTAAAATATAAACAAGTTTGTGTCCTTTATTACTAGGGAAAATTGAGTTTCAAGGGCCAAGCAAGGTTTCTGAGACATATGGCAAAACGGACATGTGAGTGACTTTACTAAATTCCTTTAACCAAACAGCGAATTAAAAAAACGAGTGTGTCTGAATGGACGTAAGATTAGAACCAAAGCTTTTAACACTTTTCTTTTTAAACGTATACTAGTACAATCTATTCCTTTCTCCCTTTCTCCCTTTCTCCTACTTCCCCATTCAAAAAAATGTATAATTATTTATGTAGAATTTATTATAAACACACGCAAAAAGATGTGCCATGACTTTCATTTTATTTGTTACAAAAAGATAAATGAACTCGTTACTATTGCTATTCGATTTAGATATAATTAACGTTATATTATAATTCTCCAATTAAATAAGATATTACGTATACGCTGAACGGCATACGAATGCAGTAAGAACATAGGTCCTATATATTATGTTTAATATGTATATATATATATATATATATATATACACACATAAATACATATATATATATATACACATATATATTACTTCCATCTTGTCTCGGTGGGCATGCTTGTGTCCTATACTGTAGCCTACGTTAAAACTATTGCCTTCAAAAGTCAATGATTTAGTCATGATTATCTGTCTATCTAGCCAATCATCCATTCTTAGGACTCTTTCTATTTAAGTGTGATAGTGATTAAATATCATATAAATACATAAATAAATTGTATTTTTCATACATCTCCCAGAACATCAAACTTGGGAAAAACATGTTTTCTCCGCATACCTAATTGAGTAGAGTGCTAAAGATATCATAAAACTCTATTGAAAACTATGAGTCCTTTTTTGTTATCGTGCGTTCTTCGCAGGATTTCATTCTCCAAAGTATCAAATAGTGTCTCCTGCTGACTCCTTTCATTTGTTAGCTATGTGTGATGTGTGTGAAAATTCTGAAAAAAATCACTGTAGTAAACGCTGTAGTATGATAATATACAGTGGTACGCGATCCTGTACAGCATTATAAAACACTATATTGGAAACTTAATTTTTACTTGTAATAATAAATTGAAGAAATATAGAAAATCTAATTATTTTTTCTTACTCATAGGTATAACTGACTACATATTTATAGAATGCAAGATAATATTTATATAAATAATATCTTAATAAAGGTACTATGTGCTCTTAATTGTTCGAACTTTTATGATACATAAATGAGTGTAGAACCCTTCTAGTGGGAGTTTTACCTTTACTTAACAGGTTAATTCCTTTGAACTACAGAATCTTAATAATACTCCTTATTTCCTTATTTATTAATTTAATGCACTTGTACGTTGTTTAGCATGTAATCACTCAACAACGAAACCCATAAAGTAAATATACGTGGCGATTGCTTCATAACCACGACAAAGAATTTGAAGTTTATACTAGTTATGATAACATTTTGTTTCGGCGTACGTTTTAATTTTTTTGTCCCAAATGTATTTTCATATAAGATTATCAGAAAAAAAGGGTTTATTTTGAGAAATCTTTTTTTTCGCGGCTGAGTCATTATAGAATGAAAGTTTATTTCGCATTGCAATTTTAAGGTACTTATAACTTTTAATTTCTATTGACATAATGAAGAAGAGGAAGTTTAAATAATTATTGGGCATTAAAAAATTAAGTGTAAGTACTATAACAAATCAGAAAAATACTACTGAAAGATGTTAAGTGCCACATAAAAATTTTATGGTACCTATAATTTTTAATTTTTATTCGCATAATTAAGCAGAAGGAGTTTAAATAATTATTGAGCATTAAAGTATTTAGTATAAGTACTATAACAAATCAGAAAAATATTACTGAAAGATGTTATGTGCCACATAAACATTTTATGGTACTTATAATTTTTCATTTTTATTCACATAATGAAGAAGAGGAAGTTGAAACAATTATTGGGCATTAGGACATTTAGTGTATTAAAATAAATGAGAAAAATACTTCTAAAAAATATTAAGTGTCACATAAACTTTTTCACAGGATTCTGCCTTAATATATAGTTAAGGAATAGTTAATAATTAAATATATTTATATTAAATTATTATAGCTGTCAAACTAGGGTTAACATTTTTTTTTAAATTTTATGTGTCATGTTGCATATTAACGAAAGGGCGAGTTAAAAGTAATTGAAAACCATATAATTTATTTAAACAAAACTGAACATTCAACAAAAACAAAATAAAACAAGCATTACTTGAAGTTTATATAAAGTTCATCAGAAATCTATAGCGATCATTTAAATCACAACTATGAGAAATACGTTGATGAATTAACGACATTTTAACTTTCATATAAAGTTTACTAAGCAACATATATGCATGAAGGAAAAAAATTATATTATTACAAACAGTTCAACATATGTTTTATATAATTTTAAACGTTTATAAATACCTCTATGTTTACGAAAGCCCCGTAGCGTAGGTTGTATGCATATTTAAAAGGTTACTTTTGTTTCCTCCGCTTTTAAATTTTATTATCAACACTACGAACGATTTGGTTCAGAGCAAATATTTTATCGTATTGATATTTGCTCTGAATATATATTTGCTCTGAATATATATCAATATATTACACATTTGTGCTATTTTTTTTATTTAAATTTCCCGTACTTAAAAAATAACCACGTAAACTATTTAATAGGTCAACTCATTTTAATCGAAAACATGTCACTCTACTTACCGTCTACTATCTATATCTTCGTCTATATAAAGTTATTTTCTGACTCAATTTAATATTTTGTTTTTTGTAATAAATATAAGTGTTCAGTGATAATGCAAGGAGTATAAGTAATGAATGATTTGACCAAAGTTGCTTACTTCAGGACAGCGGTAGCAATATGGGCCAGCAAAAATCTAAAAAAAGTTTTTTCGTTATTTAACTTTTGGTCTTGTTTAAAAGTAAGACAATTAACTCCGGAATTAAATAACTAAGTATTTTTCCATTGTTAGAGAATTACCTTTATTTTCATAATAAAACCTCTTTTTAAACCTAGTGAGCTAGTACTATGATTGAATTGTAATTTGTTGATTTATCTTGTAATTATAAAAAAAATCACTTTTAATTTTTATAACGTTGTTGGTAAGAATAATTAAAATCTGAAGTCACAATTTGGAAATATAAATCTATTCATCATTGAAATATAATTTATAGCGATGTATAAAATCAAAGTAATTTATTCAGTTAAAAGATTTTTAAAAAAATATGTACCAATTACATATTATAACGTCAGTTATTTAATTTTTTTGTAAATTTTAAGTTTGGATAAGTTATTTCGATGCTTACATTGAAATAACACACTTTATTGGAACAAATTCGAATTCTTATTTAACAAATTTTCCAGTTCAAAATGAAATTTGAGACGAAATAAACCTAACTGAAATATTTATAGAAATTTCTGGAGGGATTTGAGTGAACTTTGCTGTATACTAAATAATAAATATCATGAAAATGAACTACATAAGTCTCAACAGACTGATTCTTTCGTACGAATTAAGACATTCATACAGAGAAAAAGAAATACAATTCTGACAAAGAGAAAAAAACGTTAGTTACCTAAGCAGCAATATTTCAGATAAAGGAATCAGATATAGCTTCTTCCACATCGTAATTTTCCTTGTATTTTATTGTAAAAACATATATTTCAGCAATGTTTGCGTTTAAATTCGAAACAATTCAAGATTTTATAACTTACTTTTTAAATGCATTACTTCCACTAATTATAAAATATGCACATTTTTTATTTCAAATATATTTAAAATATTATTAAGCACAGGTTGGAAGCTATTTAATAACTTTTCATTATCGTTTTGTATCCTTGTATTTAATATTAAATTTGAAACAGGTTTTTTGCGTGTTTTAAGCACAACCAATATATTAGGCCATTTTAAAACCATCTCCGCGTTAATATTTTAAAGTTCTAATTTAACAACCTTTCTAAGACTTGCGAAAATGAGATAATAGATTGTAATTTTTACTAATTATTTGACTATATTTTCCTGTTTCTTTTTTAAATTAAAATTTATTTAGCAGTAGTCTTTTTAATCGACTTGGCTATAGTCTACATCCTTTAAACAAATTCATGGGTATTTAAAAACTTTGTGATTTTCAACAGAATATAAAAACGACTATGGAATATACGGCAAGCGGTGTAAGCTCCATATGAATATTGTTTTATTTCATTTTTCATGTATAGTCCCACGAACACACAGTTGATTTTTGGTCATATTTGATGCGCCTCATCAAGAAGAAATTTTTTTAAATATTTTGGTGATTTGTCCCAATCGAATTAAAAAAAAATGTTAATTTAATCGATCATATATTTGAAAACTGTGCGGTAAAAAACGTTTTGATTCATAATCATCTTTTTTTAGAAATTAATAATGTTAATAAATACTTATCACGATTAATGAATATATAATGTAGTATTATCTCTAATCTATTTAAATTCTTTACCGTGATCTAGGTTTCGTTGTACTACAACATCTTCAGGTGGACAAGTAGTAAAGATTAGCTCCTTAAATATTATAAGGTCATTTAAATATTACACAAAACAATAACGGAAGCGGAAGTTGCAAGTGTTTTCCCACTGCTAACGTTAGTGAGTTTATTGTAGGGGAGCGGTATAATTTTTATTATATTTTCGACAGTTATAAAATATCCAAATATTTTGGTGAGGGTAATAGATTAAACTGATGTTATTCTTTGACGTTACACAATGTAAATTTTCCGGTGTATGTAATAGTATTAAATTAATATTATTATCTCTAATACACAGCAAGGTTATTTGATGGTTTCAACAATGTTAAAAAATTAATTATAAATCTCGCATTTGTTGCTTTTTTTGTTATCTATCTTCTTAGATATGTAGCCGAACTGAAACAATCTGAAGTGTACTGCAGTATCAATGTTGCCTAACTATATAATGTGCAGATAATATTAAGCGTAGATGACGATATTGTGTTTAGTTGTTCATTTAATATATTAACGTTGGTGTTGCTTTTATATCTGTTTATTTCTAATGTTTCTAGGATATTGAGTTTATTGCCTCATAAATTTATTTGTAATATATAGTGAGCATTGTCGGTATGAGAGTGATGGTTATTATCAGTGAGATACTTTGCAAAGTGAGATGTCTCTGGTTTGGTATTTTGCTAGCTAGCAATGTGTTCTAGGTATCTGGTAGTAAAATCTCTTCCAGTTTGACCTATATATACGCTATTACACTTGTTGCATTCTATTTGTAGATGCTACTCTTTTTACATTTATCTCTTTTTTCGTTATTATTAATAGGACTTCAGCTACATTTAACTTAGCAAAATATCTCATTGAAATTAACCTTCGCACTCATACCGACAATGCTTCTTAGATATTACAAATAAATACAAATGGCAATGAATTCAACGTCCCGGAGACATTAGAAATAAACAGACATAAAAGAGACACCAACGTTGATATATTAAATATAAAACTCAACACAATATCATCACCCATACTTAATATCTTCCAACTATAATATAATTAGAAAACATTGATACTTCAGTACACACAATTAAATGAAACTACGTGATGTAGTATTATTTCTACTTTCTTTATGTTCTCTATGTCGTGGTAAAGAACATAAAGAAAGTAGAAATAATACTACATCACGTAGTTTCATTTAATTGTGAATAATGAATTTCTATAAAATTAAAGCCAGATATATTCAATAGTTCAGTACACTTCAAATTGTTTAATACGGCTACACATCTAAGGAAAAATATCTCAAAAGTAAACAATAAATGGGAGGTATGTATAATTAGTTGTATAATATTTTTCTAATTACAAGATACCCTTACTGTTGTAAAAATATATTACTGAGAATAAAATCCATTTAGTTTTAGTATATACACTGAAACATTTTTATTGTATAACCTCATAGAATAACATCAATTTAATTTATTACCCTCAATAAAATACTTGTATATAGTCCTATATTCGAAAATATAATAAAAACTACACCACTCCCCTACAATAAACTCAATAACGTAAGCAATAGGAAAACCAGCGGAAACCCTGCTTCCTCTACTGCTTTTAATAGTAAATCTGTGTTAATTGCCCACCTGAAGACGTAATACAAGGGAACCTAGGTCGTGGTAAAGAATTTAAATAAAGTAGAAATAATACTACGTAGCTTCATTTAATTGTGAATAAGATATATCTAAAAAATTAATGCATTAATAAATACTAAGCTAGAATAAATTATTGTTACAGATATTTTGCTATTCTCGTTTGTCGTCACTTCTTAATATATTTGCTACAGTTCAGAAATATTTTGTTTAATATATTCAATATTAATGCTGTGTGCTATTTAAATTTTGTATTTTCCTTCGTCGAATCTTTACAAATAATTATTTTGCTCTAAATTTTCTTTGATCTAATGTACTCATAACAAAGCTCCATTCCTTGGAAATACGGTCTTTAAATATATTTGGAAAAGTAATAAATTCAATGTTAATGCTTTGTGCTATTTGAAATTTGTATTTTCCTTCCTCGAATCTTGATACATAATTATTTTTCTCTAAATTTTCTTTGATCTAATGTCCTCATAATAAAGCTCCATTCCTTGGAAATACGATCTTTCAATCATATTTTTGTTTTATTCTTTTTCATTTCAAGCTCCACGCGTTTATAAAGAATTTTCTTGTAATATTGTCACATTGTTTTGAAAATATTTCTATAATTTTAGCATTCTTTAACTATTAGATTTGCAATAACATGTTAGTGAATACTTAATTTATTTTAATGAACTTATAAGCAAAATAAGAATTTGATAATTTGACACATATTGTGTATATTATTTTAGTTAGATTTTTCTATTTTCCACATTTCTGAATTATATTTTTTGATATTATTTTTTCTTTATGCGATATTGAAGATCTCACATTTTAGAATAAAAATCCAAAAGAGCGTCTTACGATGCTATGATGAAGTTATACGTTTAATTTGGTTTTGAATAACAGTATTGATATTTGTGTTCAAATTTTTTTAAAGTTATCGCAGACGTTATATTAAATATTGCTCTTCAATAAGGTACTGTTTTTTTATGACAAATAGTAAGAAGATTACATAATATACAAAAATATTTTAGTGAATATAAAAATTATTACTTAGCCTGATACATATTTTAGTATTATTCATAGGAGCAAAATTAATATTTATAAGCAGATATTGTTAAAAATTTGTATAGAAAAATCTTACTTCCATAATCTAGTTCGTCTTTGAATTGGGCTTGTGACATTTTTACCTTTTATGGGTTTCTTTATGCAATTTCATATTAGTATTATTTCCGACATAATAATTGATATAAATGTTTCGTAAATTTAAATATATGTACAATTTTTTAAGGACATAATGCTTCGCGTGTATAACAATCCCTTCCAGAGAAACTAATAGTTAATTCTTTTGTATCCATGGAATCTAGTCAGGTATAGTTTTTTTTTAATATACATAAATTAATATTACACTACTTCATTTAGTTAAATGAGTTTAAATAATTTTACTTATTCCTAACGTATATTTTATAAGATACCAAATTCACTTATATGAAATATATTCATTGAAAAAATCTTACATATTCTTCGTGGAACAAAAGGTATTCAAAATATTGTTTTAACATATGCATTGTTGACAGAATCCACCAAGAAGAAGCTATGACAATTTTAAAAACCGCACCTCGACTTCTTACTGTGATCGAAATTACAAATTTTTCAAAAAAAGGAATTCCATTCGCTTTAAGATCCCTCTGAAGTTTTAAGGTAGCTTTTACCTTTATTTAATCGATATATAAATTTAAATGGTACGTACTTGCTTTTTTATTCATTGCATGCCAATATTTTTATATCGTTGTCTCATCTACTTTAATTCAATAGTAGGCACACAGAAATTTTTTAAAAATCATTTTGTCTATAATTTTGACAATATTGCACTTGTTTAAATATTTTCGTCGTAATTTTTACCTAACCAAATATTTACATGGATAATAATAAAAGTTACATAATTTAATGAAATAAATTAATTAGTTTCGTGCTAAACCAAAAGATTTAGTATGTTTTTATTTAATACCAAGCAATCAACGTGAAACACATATGCGTTTCTGCACACACTTATTCAATTGAATTATTGAGCGATATGGACTGTTTACATTCTAAAATTCTGCCTTGAGTTTTTAAATCAATTTCGATTTGAAATAAAATTATTTCGTTATTCGTTAATTAAATTATTTTGGTTTAAGTCAACATTGTCTAATAAGTTATAATATTGGGCAAATTGTAAAAAAAAATTAGCTTTGGGTAGATGCTAATCCTAGAAATGTTTATCTTTAAAAAATTTTATTCCACTTAAATCTAGCTTCTAGCTAATTACTAATCAAAATAAGCTCGTGACGTGAAAAAAAAATTATCAACTAATTAGGTAACACAGGCAATCCAATTGGGTATTTGACTAAATTTTTTTTATTTCATTAATCATAATTTCAAGGTACAAGCTGATGAAGAGTGAAAAAAATTTTAAATAATCTTAAAAATTGACCGAGTTATAAAAGTTTCAATTTAACCTTTAGACACGGACGGCAATACTGTGTTGTGAGGTCATTTTTAATATTGCACATTATATTCTACAAGAGGAAAAGAGACAGGGATACACCCAACTCTATCCGTATCTTCAAATTTAGAAGTCTATAACTGGCTTACTTTCAAACAATTTTTGAATTTTTTGCAAGACTGGTTTTGAATTAACTTATATTTCACAATATGGTACGAAAAATAATGAAATTTAGAATGAGTCAACTATTGGATTAATAGGCGGATTTAAAAATGGAATAAAGATTTTCGTCGAAGTTAATTTATTTTGCTTTCCTTTTTAGTAATTCACAAAAAAATGGGTAACAGGCCCACATTTCTTTTCGACATGAAGGCAATAGTATTTAAAAATATAAAATTTATTAAGTGCAACGATAATATTAAAAATATAAAATAAAATATTTTAATGGAAAGATTAAACTCCTATATAAATATTTTTAAGTATCTGCCATATTTATGTAAAAATTTGTCGGAACTTATTAAAGAGCCGTACAAATTCCTCCACTTTTGTTAGAAAAGTACAAATGAAAATATGTTTCGTAAATATATGAACTTTACGATTTCTTAATATTGCTATTATATGGCTACGTTCACTTCAAATATTTACTGATTTAAGTGCAAATATTTTTTAAAAGGAATATTGCTCAAGTCGAAACTGCAAGTTTCATGGATATAGCTCTCACCTGTTTACGTGTATAATTTAATATTTTACGATTAAATATATGTTTGGTATATATGAGACAAAAGACATAGTTAATTTTCGTATTGACCCCTGTATAGTTTGCTAATTGCAACGCATGTATTTTTTTACTCTTTTGTAATTCTGGGTATTTATAGTTCAAAAGTAAATAAGTATTCTTTAGGAAGCTTGGAGTTTAGTCAAAATTAACACAATATACATCTATTTATATATAATACTACATTTATTATTACCAAATTCCTTGAAAGGTTTTATGCATTTCATCAAATAATCAACAAATATTTAAATGTTAACGGTCATAAAATATCAAAGTATAAAAAAATATTAGAAAACAGTACAAAAAATAAGTAAGTCCACTACGTAACGAAGAAACGGAATATGGATGTATTGCATTCTCGTCTGTTAGCATCCGAAGCTTTAATTTAACTAATTCTATTATAATGAATTTTCTGCTAAAAATTATTTAATGTTAAAATTATTATAATCATTTAGATTAAAAATGTTACACTTTAATATAAGAATTAGCAAGAATACAAAACATAACTCATACAATTTGCAATGGTAAATGAAATATATTAGCATTTGACAGCTAATTCATATTAAGTAATTCTTGTTTAAAACATGTTATGGAAGCAATAAACTTGCGAAAGCAACATAATAATCATGTAAATGAAGCATCCCTGGATATATTTTTTTATGTTACAAATCTGAATCGTAATCATCATCCGATATTGTTCGTAAATGAGTTGATAGCCAAGACACGATATCCATATTTCGTTTAATGCACCTTCTAATTAGGTAAACAGTATCTGAATTATATGGAAAGAATCTTGACATATATGAAATCACTGTAAAACACCAATTGTTAATAAAAATTGCAATAAACGCAAGCAAATTACCAACAAACGACACTGCAAGAATGAAAGTGCAAACCAGCTACATACGCCTATGTCATACGTCAGTGTTACCAACTATCAAAATATTTCTGTTAGAAAGCGTTGTGATACTGTAGTTTGTAAAAATACCGTTCGCGTATTTTATTCCATGGTTCTACTACCTTTTAAGCTGCAAAAATTGTTGTAATAATAAAACCTTACATAATTTTAATGTAAAAATACACACTATTCAGCTTACTTTCCATGCATTGAATGGAAAGTCAAGAAAAGGTGCTGGAAACCTTAAAGAGAAAAATAATCGTGAAAGCAATTATTTCCAATGTTACATAAATAATTACTTTCAAGCACTAATCAAGTAAAAAATTCGTTATTACATTTGTAAAATTATCCTGTATATTTTATATTTGTGGGAATTAGAAGGTACCACTAGGCAGAAATTGACCATATCCTATGCCTTTTTGATGACACTTCTAATTCGTATGCGTTTAGCTATTACCTAGCAATTCAGTTTAAATAAATAGATTAAAGTATTTAAAATTCTTAAAGGATTTTCGGCGTCAAACTTTGGTTGAATTCTTAAAATGATTCATCTGAATGAGAACACTTTGCTTTTGGTGTTGTGCAATATACCTTTTATCTTCCTACTGAATATATTTTAATGTGTGCTTCAACCACATGCTATATACTTTTACACTTATCGTTTTTCTTAATCGATTTTAAAATAAATATATTTATTTATGTATGTACCAGGTTTACAATATCAGTCAAATAACATTAACAAATTAAAACCACACAAAGTATTGACTTGAGTCTCCACGGTGTTTTCAAAATGAAAAAAATTGTATTTTCATATTATTAGAGATGAAATTATGATTTATTTAAGCAGACGAGTCACATATCTAAATATTTTAAGGGACAAAGAATTTCATACGTTTTAAAACTATCCCAGATATATTTAATTTTAATGATTATATACACAACTTAACACAATGCTACGTAATAGTGAGGGATGGTATGTAGCATAATCATCTATACAAGTCCATAATATTATATACATTGGGAAAATAAGGTGACTTAGGTACAAGGGGAATACCGCAGGCAGTGCCCGCTTCTCAATCTGTGGCATGTGCACAATTGGGGGTTAGGGTTCATTATTGTTCCGAAACATTAATTGAGAATGGGACTACGGCTGACTGAAAATATTTTTATTTAATTTTGTATGTTTACAATCATATTATAGATTTTGTATTAGTTTGGTATATATGTGAGTTTAGATATAAGGTTAACTACTTGTCAACACAATATATTTTATTATTCTGTTTAAAAGACTTAAATGTGATTATAGTCAAAATATATATTTACTAATTAAATAAAAATATTCGTAAACCTAACACAAAGAAAATATTTAAACAGATAATAACTAATTTTTTATAAAGGAATTAGTAATTCAAAACAATAAGTGGGCGTTTATTTTAACAATCATATAAAAAAGTAGAAAATAATTTTTTATTTTTTATAATATTATATAGGATATAACTCGTTTCCTTTATAGAAGCTCTTACATAAATTTTACTTTATGTGCATGAAGTAACAAATTTATTGATTTTATGTAATTAATAGTGAAAGCGTGGGCCGATCACTAAATAATGTGTTCTGTAATTTTGGCTTGTCGCGATGACAATTATTTACAAGAATCTTGATTATTTAAAAACAATAAGTCTTAAGTTCATTTTTAATATGAGCACTGAGAGTAAATATTACAAGTTTTTATGTAGGAAACGTAAAACTGAATTTGTAGTTAGTTCTATATGTTTTATTATTATACGGCACTCTCACTTTATTATACGGACATGCCCAATTCTTAGGTTTATGGACCATTTTTCGACTTTAGTAAAATTTAGAGCTGAAAAGTGTAAAAGGGCAAAATGTGACTACGATACGTCACAAGGATAATTGCTTCATATATTCGTATTGACTCGAGGGGGCACTTTACGTTCGTGAAGTTTTGTTTCACTAGTAAATTCATATCTTGAAATGTCGATTTTTTTTTGCTCTGTTTCCCAACGTTTTGAATGTATTTTGTTTGAGGGGCAACTTTATAAATTTAATAGTTTACTTTTAGTATCCCATATTATATTTTAGGATTTTCCAAATTTATTAGGATTATATTGAATTGTTACAAACAATAAATAAGTTTACAAGGTTTTTAATCAATAACATATTTGAAAATAATTGAAAATTAAGTTATAAAATTCATTTCAGCATAAAGTTAAAAGAATTAAAACACAAGCTAATAAAAATATTAAAATAAAAATAAATTAAAGCAAAAAATTGGTATCTTTAATAAAGAAAAGCTCTTAAAAGAAATAAATTTTTGCTTCAGTAATTTTAAATAAACTGAGAAAAAACGAATTTCAGAGAATTTTTGCCTTTCATTTATATAAAAAGAATTTAAAAAACTCCCGAAGAAGGTTTAATAATTGTATTAAATTTATAATTTCCAACCATTTATACTATTCTGTATATTTCCAACCATTTATACTATTCTCCACAAGTAACCATTTATACTATTCTGTTATTCAAAGTATACTATATGTTTCCCCTTAATGAAAGATGTGTTTTAAACAATTAATGGAAACACATCTGGAAGGGTTAAATTAATATTACTTACGTCAAATCCACGCAAATATACCCTTTGTAATATATATGCATATGGGTACACGCATATGCATATTTGTAGAGGTAATTCTTAATTATCACCATATATAAAAGAGTTTTGCAACTATTTACAATCACTGGTAAAAGAAAAAAAAGACCACCCACGAGACATATTTTTTTCTAACAAAGATATTGACCAATATGATACAAATAAATTCAATTCCTTTAAAGTTGGAGTACCAAAATACCCTTATGAAAAGCTTGGTCTTTCAGAGAAGAAAAAATAATTTTGTTGACTAAGTACCCTGAATTAAAGCGTATCGTGTCTGTAAACTCAATATGATTTATGATAATTTCTTACGAGTAAAAAAATGTTTGCTAAAAGTATACATACGTCGAAACCGACGTATTCACTGTGACTAAAACGATGTTCATGGATTTCAACATCGACCTAGAGTTGTTCGAAGCCGAGGTGGTAGAAGTTTGAGCAGATTGCAGGACAAGGGGTGACTGTCACAGTCGTGTTGTGTTAATAGCAGTGCGGAGTCCACTTTAGTTGAGGTCGAGAGTCATTGTTCCAGCTTAAAACGATATATGCATTCTTCATAGATACTCCAGTCTCTATTAAGAATTTTAGGTATAAAGTTGAACAAGTAATAGGTCATTAATAACAAGTGGTGGGTATTAGCTAAAAATGTGTAAAATATTATTTATTTTAACCTAGCAAGTCTTGCTAAATTTACATATCTTATACTTTGGTTATGATTGTATTTTCCAAATTCATTATAAGAAATATTATTGGGTGGTTAATTATCATAATCTTCTATATTAGGTTAGATATTGAAAATTATCACAAGGATTGTCCCAGATCCCTTCATTTAGAATTTTATAAATATTTAATATTTTGTTTAAGTAATGTGAAAAGCTATACATAGCTTATTACGTTACTCAATATATATGTATGTACATATATATATATATATATATATATATATGTATATATATATATATATATATATATATATATATGGTTATTTAATTACGTTGGTGGACTATTTATTTCAGGTGTCCGTAAAATCGGATAAATCAAAAATTATTTTAGTATGGTAGAAAAAATTTAAAGTTGGCAAAATTAAACGTTAGGTATTCTTTTCTTCATTCTTTTGGTTTGGTTTAAGTGCCTAATCATATATAATTTAAATATTATAATTTAATGTTCTGTGGCTCTTTTTATGTTAATTTGTAGCGTACGTTTTTTGTAGTACGTCTTGGAGATTTTTACAATGATAATTAAAAGTTACGTTTTTCTTGCTCCTTTAATAGAACATATTTCCATGAGTTATTTTATCAACGCCGTTAAAAAAATTTATAATGTAGAGAATATAGACATTAGTTCTTTAGATAAATGTGTGCTTAATTTGTGTAAAAGTGTCGAAAAATACTATAAACTTGTTAATGAAAACATATCTAATCTAAATCTGAAAGTAATTTAGCTCAACCTATTGTGTCTTCCTCTGGTCGCTGTTTAATTATGGATATTTTATTTTAGTGGAAAATAAAACATTTTAGTAATCTATGCAAAAGTTCAAAATATAGACATTTAATGGAATTATCTGAAGTTTGATGATACAACAGTTAGTGCATTATTCAAAAATTCAGAAACTTCAACATCAATAAATATTAGTGCAGATAAAATTATATAAATGTTTGTTAAAGCTGAGCTTACGAAACGTCAATATTTTTTGATAATGACTTTTGTTTATCACTAAGACTTCTAATAAAGTTTTATCATAGTATCAAAATATTTCGAAAGCTAAGAAAATGTACTAAAAGTAATATCCTAGCAATATGGTAATGACAGAATCAAAAGCCAAGATCTAGTTGAAAAATTTATAGTTCACACAGTGTTATTGATCTCATAGCCATAGAAAATAATTTTAAATAGTATTTCAGTATAGTCAGTTAATTTAACGTTAATTCCGAAATAGAGGTTTGACGGTACTACGGGTCAAAACAAATACAAATATTTATTCGTCGATTCTGGTACAGATGATGACAGTGGTTGATTTGTATCTTCTTAAGTTCTTTTGTAGTTGGTAACAATTTCAGAGAAATCTCAAATCTCAAAAATTAAGAAATAAATTCAATGAATAAAATTAATATTTTATGGAAAAATTCTCGCCCTTCTTCTACAAGATACTACAGACCTATTTGTTTACAATTTATGAATAACCGTTCTACTGTATCTAAAAATGAGGAATATTATATTAAAGAAAAAGTAGCTTCCTTGTGTGCAACAACATTCATATTAGACGAACGCGTTTTCAATATCCAGCATTTTTTGCAATTTAACGTGGTCGGTGGTAAAACTTGTAATGCGTTGAAGAAGCATCCGTGAATGAGAGCAACAATTGTCGTATTTATGGCCACAATCCATTAAAAGGACATAATTGTATTCTAGGATGTATTAGTTCAGAACAAGCTGGCCATAAAATTACTGGACTTTATATATCGATATATTTATAGATGATACTCAATTCAAGTTATCTACTTCTAAACTAAACACATTTTGAAGAAACGAGGGAACACGCGTGTCAGCATTTTTAGAAATTAATGAGAAAAATCACTTTTTTTGCTTTAAAGTTTTATTCAATCAATATTCTGATATTTAGTGATTTTATTTTTTACTGCGTTTTTAACTTACAATCAAAAGTCAACTGGATAATCCAAAGTGCATGCCAAAAGTTAAAAGAACAATAGCTATAAAGTAGTAGCCATGAGTTTATGTTGCCTCGATAAAGCAGCATATAGAAAGTAAAATATAAATTCACAGCCATTATGATTAACTGGCTCGATCAGTACATAAAATACAAATGACAACTGTTATATAATAATATAATTTAGGCGTTCATAATATTATGCATGGCCTCTCAATTGATTGCGTTTCAGCAAGCAGCCTCGCTATGCTTGTGTTAGAGAGTTTACGACTAGTAAATATCCATTTTCGAGTGGCGGAACCTTGCAAATATGTCCTCAATGAGTTTAATGAGCTACATAAAATATAGTCAATGGTATTATCAAGAAGTAATTAGATTTAAAAATGAGAATTGAACTATTGTTCCGGACAACTAAAGTTATATGTTCTAAAAAAGAGAAAAGTTCTTTTTGAAAAATTGTAAATGGTTGTTAAATAAGAATAAACATTAAATGAGCGATATTGATAATCCGAGCATAGAGCACTTCAAAAGTTATTCTTTTTAAAACTGTATCTGAGAAATTAAATTAATACAGATTGCTATTCATTACTAAAGTTATTATGTCATCTAATGTTTGTTCCAATCTATTAAAACATATTCAAATAACAGATGTTTAGAAACTAATGTTAATTTTTCATAGGAAATTTGATAATTAAAGAAACAGGTCCCTGTGATTTTCATGTCTTTTAAGAAAATAGTCATGTATATTTTAAAGTTTTCTCCGTAGAATTCGTAAAATGCTAAGTATCTACTGAATTTATAAAAGAAACATACTATTGAAAATATCACTTATTTCTATTTCCTTACATCTTTCTTCTTTTCAGAAAATAGCAACGTTTTATAGATAGGCTAATTTTGAACTCTGAACGAATCTGGGTAGATTGTAAGCAAATAAAAATACATTTAACTGTCATAAACTGTATGCATGAAATAGCTGAAATAGGTACTATATTATATACGATGGTGAAGGTAGTACACTGAAATGTGGAAACTTATTAAAAACATGTTAAACGATACACATAAATAATCTTAACAAAGTACTTGCAAAACATATTCCAATTTTTTGAAGACTAACCTCATTTTTTATAATTTTAACATGAAACATGGCCACATCCCAATTCTACCTCAATATCCAACCTCTCAAATGCGGACCACAGTGCTCTTAACCAACATGATGTTCATAATAATGGATCAAGAAGTGCTCGGCTTTTGTCGTTTGAATATATAATTTTTCGTAAAACTTGAGGTACGAAATTCGTGCTGGATACTTCAGAAAATTTATTCAAGCTACTTTTTATTACACCGCGTAAAAAATTTTAATACGAAAAATTGGGCGAAGCAATACAAATATATTAGAACTCTGAATATTTTATGTATATATATTTCAAATTTTAAAATTATTCTCGTTTTTATGTGGATCTTATCAAAACTCTCATTTAAGACAACTTAAAATAAGAGTTTTGATAAGCGGATATTAACCCTCAACTGGCCGGGTGGTTTTTTTGTAACATAACGGGCCGGGCGCGGTCATCGTGACCGCATGTACTTAAAGTATAATATTTTTATGATATTATCCTAATAATAAATAAATAAAAATACTCAGTGTTACTGATAGTGTTTACTTTTAATTAGGAAAGAAAAATTAACAAAATATAACTTCTATTAATGCTAAATAAAAAAAAAACATTACTCAAACGCCAAAACGAACTAATTTTTGGAAAAATAATTTGGTTTTGTTGTCTTAAGAGATCATATAATATAGAGAAAATAAAAAATTAACTTAAAAAATATTGTTAATGACAAATTGACAACCGTCAATCATGGTCTTGTTTCGCCACAATCGCGGCACATCTTTTGGCTACATTCGATACATATCGGCTTTCTACAACAAAAACATACATGATAGGTCTTTCGTTTTTTTTTGGGATCACAAGTATAGCAAGTTTTTCTAGTTTCCAGCTTTTCTTCTACTTCGGGTATAGGTTCTTCTATGTTTAGTACTCTTATTATAGCTAAGCGAAGCTGTCGAGTCAGATGTTGATTACTTGCTGGTCTATGTAAATGCGGTTTGACAAGACATAATGCGAGATCTTTCATAAACTGAAGCCTTTTAATCTTATCCTCTCGCACTGAGTTATAAACTATAAATGCATTAGAGCTCTCAATATCCACCAAACGATAAAAAATTGTCATCGGCTATCTACGAGTACGTCGGGCAGTGCTATAGTTTGAACATCTTTGATCTAATAAGTCAACCCCATATTTAGTCTCATTATAATACATTATTACTGTAGGTTTTTTCTTGACATTATCTACTGCTAAATCGTGATGCATGCTTGATACGAGTATAACCGACCTATTTTTTTTTGGGACATAAGATACTAATGTAAATTCATTTGTGAATCCAAACAAGGAACTTTATACTTTACGAGTTTTTGATGGTAAAAAATCTTTGGGTATTTCTCTTTGGTTTTTCTTCATTGTGCCAACAAATGTTAGACCTTTTTTCTTCAACTCTTGTACTAACTGTATTGAAGTAAACCAATTATCGGCTGTAATATTACGATTTGAGCCCTCTATTTTTTCTACAAGTCTCAAAACAGATTGGGTCGGTTTTTTTAAGTGTTTGTACTGTTCTGGTAAATCTTTTCCATCAGAATCTTTACCCACATAAATGTAGGCGTTGTGTAAATAACCCGTTTTTGCATCCGTGATACACTGAATTTTCAAGCCATATTTTACCGGTTTTTTTGGCATATACATTTTAAATTTGCATCTGCCGCGAAATGCAACCAGCATCTCATCAACACAAGCTTCAGTTCCAATTTCGCATACGTCTTGACAATTGCCAATAAAATCATTAAACATTTCAGAAATTGGCGCTGCGGGATCATTTTCACGTCGTTCTAGCCGAGTTGAAGATTCATCAAAGCGTAATGCTAGTAGAAGTATTTTCAGTCTATTTTTCGCCATAATACCAGTAATGCATAATGCCAATTCGCCAGTTCCATCCGAGCTATACCAACATGAAAAATCTGCGTGATTTTCTTTGAACACCGCTGAATAATACAATATGCCTAATACTGCTTTTAGTTCAATCATATTTAAATTATAAACGTAACTATTGTCGTCATACTTGTCTCGCATCTTTTCTAAGTGACTGTTGGTATGCGTTATAATTTTTTCAAGAGTACCCTCACGAAAAAAATAATTCCATACATCTTCTACTGTCGATTCTGCTGTAAGGCTGTGTCGAAGACTTTGACGTATTCCTGGTTGTACATCTACTATGTTATGACTTCTTGTTCTACTTCGGGCGGCAGATGGAACAGAAGACCAGCGAAACTTATTTTTGCCGAAATAGTTTTTATTCCTTAGTTGAACTTCCTCGATATCGGAAATACTTTTACTTGCCTTGCGCTTACGACTCGGTTGAAGACTTGACAAAGGTTGAACATCTTCATCGTTAGATGAGGTAACTTCTTCTTCAGATTTTGAGTGGTGTGACTCATAAATCACGTGATTTGGTTCGATATCCTGATCAATATCACTGCATTCACCATCGCCATCAGAGGCAGGGTCATCATTATCCTCTTGTGTAAGCCACTCTTGTATTTGTTGGTCAAAACGTTCCATTTTGTTAGTAAAATGAAGACTACACCGAGAAAGGAATTCACTTTCTAAAATCACACAATAGGCCGGGTGCGGTCACTGTGACCGCTGCAAACTTTTAAACAATAAAAACTCAAAACAAAAGACGCGTGCGACTATTACTAAGCCGGGCCTCGTACTAATCGCCTGAGTTGCGATGGTACCAGCAGGGGCAAATACCATCGAATATTGGAAGAGTATAAAATTGACAGTGTTGCACCTACTGGGGTCAATGTGACCGCACCCGGCCTGTTAAGGGTTAAACAGAAATTAATTCCGGAGTTTCTTTTATTTATTTCCAATATTTCTCAACTTGGTAAAAAATTTTGATTTTCTTTAATAAGTGCGATCATTAGAAATAAATGAAAATATTCTTTAAAATTACGTTTAGGTGATATCGATGTGAACAATAGGTAATAAGCTTTGATGAAACAGACAATATTTATAATAATAATAGGGATTGAATAACAAAAGTTCCGTTTTAAATTAGCTTTTTATGTCTGTTTTATTTACGGAAAATAATTAATAAATAAAATATTACAGTAGAACAAAATCGATGACGGTTAATAAATGAGCTACAGATAAAGCTTGGCTACAAAAAACTCTCAGACTTAAATCTAAACGACCATGAAAATTAGTAAGTGGAATATTTTACTTTTAATTTGGCGTTTATTACAAATTTTAAGTCGATTTGTAAAAAGTAGCAAATGGGACTTATCACTAATTTCGGTCAGCCCGAGTCGGCTACCAATTTAAAACGCAGGGGAAAATTTTCCCTTCGAACATGATTTGAATGAGATATGCATAGACTAAATAACTTTTAAGAAGTTTCCGAGTCGGGTAGAATCACTGTCTTAAGCCATTGGCAAACAACAACAGTGTGGCGATTGACCGACTAAGTTTTCTTCTTCCCTTTTATTAGCTATGGAAAGCAAAATGAACTTTTGATTAAATTGAAGATTATATCATTCCAAATACACAGCACGGTCTAATTGATATATTATTTATTGTCAGTAACATTGCCCAGTGCAAGGTCTTTTTAATTTCTTGTTTTTTTTAGACTTTTGGGGGTTCTCTGGTTGGCGTAATATGAAGATTTTTGTGAATTTGCATAGGTGCCGCTTTAGTAATGTCTCAAATTTTTTATTGTGTTCATCGCTGTCTTTCTATTCAGTATTTTTTTATTTTTGTATAATCATAGTCAGAATTTATTTAACTTATATTTAGGATAAAATAATTTAAGGAAGGAACTGGTATCATGAGTAAAGAAACGCTTATAACAAAGTAATACTGAAATGAAATTAAAACTCCTTGGGATGTCAAGTCACCGCAGAAGCTTGATACTTTCATTCACCTCTCACTTGTCTGTAACGAGAGTATATTCCTCAGTTAATGCAGTCTGATACTGTCAATTCGCATAGGTAAGGTACGGTTGCTTCTGCAGCGTACTGAGTGTTTGAAGTACGTTTTTATCCCGCCGAGGTAATTAAAGATTTAAACGTGAACTGTCGGAAATATAAATAATAAAATTGTACTAAATCTGGATCACCCCTCTCCATATTATGGAATAAAAGGGGTAGTCCATCAAATGGCTAAATAAATATATAATTTTCGGGTATCGCTGAAAGTAATTCCAATATAAGTTGCTTACATAAGCTCTATTCGTCAAAAGTTGATGTTTACATTAACTTTCCAGGCTGAAAGGTATCAAATATTTACATTGTGAGCACGAGGGGCTGGTGAATTTGCGTTTACGGTTTTCAGCTTAGGAACTATGTACATACATTATAACAGACTAGCAGCATACGTGGCATAAATATGTATTTTTATGATATTGTGTTTGGTGGTCTTATTAGGTTTTAAATACGAAATGATATCCGTTGATTTCTTCTGACAATTTTTGATTAAATTTTTAACACGTATGATATAGTAAAATACGTTCATTTGATTCCGAATTATCTTCTTAATTCCTTAAAGAAAAATGTAAATTTGAGATACGTAATAAATAAAATATAAAGATGCTGTCTGTGTAATTTTAAATGAGGTGAACAACCGATACGTCTAAAAACTTTGACAAAAAAAATTTAAGAATATATAAGTAGTTAAATTTTAAAATACTCAATTATATGTATATATATATATATATATATATGTGTGTATATATATATATATATGTATATGTATATATATATATATATATATATATATATATATGTATATATATATATATATATACATATAGGACTGAAGGTATAAAGATGAGGACAATGAATATGTTTGAGGATTCGACAATGTTCCAGAACATTGTAGAAATTTCTTCAAATTTTCACAACTTTTGAGAAAAACTGGAGTTTGGATGTCACTCATTTTCGAAGTTGACTATTTTCAACCCCTATATCTTTCACACACAATATAGTTATAGACACGCAACAACCATAGTGCACAATGGGAGCATCGAGGTTAATACCATGCACATACGCCATTCGTCTGTGATATGTAGTTTTGGCTGCAGTTTTGATTATAAGCACTAACACGACTAATTTTACATATATATATATATATATATATATATATATATATATAATGTATATATATATATATATATATATATATATAATGTATATATATATATATATATATATATATATATATATATATATATATATAATTAACACAATACTCCAAGTAAAATAAAGTATGAATATATTGAAAATTAAAGTGTATGAAATGAAATACAATTTACAGTTCATATTCTTTATACCGGACATTTAAAAAATATTCGATAGTTAATTTCGCTTCAAAAATTTACATGATCTGTAGGTTTTTTTATACCCTCAGTAAACTCCAAACTTTACTTTTACTTTAATTAAATATATTTTGGTATTTAATTTTATTTGCGACACTTTTACTTTAAATAAAATTACCTTTTATAATTAAAAACATGCCTTGCTTTACTAACATGTTTATAAAAATGTTATGATATTTATGCAGTTCATAAATAATGAATGGCAAAATATTGTATACTTTGGGTGTTCATTAAATATTATTTTCACGTATTCATTTCTATAAAGAAAACAATTACTATTATTAGACAATGTTTATTATTTACAAAATAAAGGAGTAAAACTGCGTTTCAAAGGTGAAATGCCGAATGCGAATGCGAAGTGCAGGATTACGTTTCCTGGCGTCGCATTCATTCGTCATTTATAGTATATAAACTTCCTCCTTAGTTCGAATAAAGAGTAGCGGTTTTACTTAAGTAAAGATTACGTATATCAAGGTTCACACTACGATTTTTACACTCCTCTCATTCTCACGTGTTTCTGGTGCCGTTGACGCAAAGTCAACAAGAGTTATAAAACGAGAGGAATCTTTGCTACGACATTCTAAACCTAAAAGCTCTGGTAAACATAAGCATTTATTATTCGCAATTATTTGTAACACTTGAAACTTAAAATACCTCTACTAAGATTCAAAAGTGAATCCAATATATATCCGAGGCAAGAACCTGAGCCCTCTTTTATTAACATTTATTGCTTGGCATATTGAGATATTTATGTATATGTGTATATATATATATATATATACATATATATATATATATATATATATATATATATATATATATATATGTATACATATATGTATATATATATATATATATACATATATATAGGATTAATTAAATATTCGGTTATTGAGCACCTCATTTCAGATTAATAATGTTTTACATGTAAAATGAAAAAAAAAAATGGTTACTATACAATCATATAGACTAATATTAAAAAATACTTAACTTTGTGTGTATGAAAATGATTTCGTCCTAAAAATTTCAGACCGTAATTACAAGAAGGTCACTGCCCAAAAATATAATGATGTTGAAAGGCAAATAATAGCCTAAAATAAGGGTGGTCCTTAAAAAGAATTATTTTATTTTATTTTCTAACTAAATGATTGTTCATATTTTACGGGTTAAATATTTTATTAAAATTAACTTGATTGTTTTATTCAAGTTGAACACGCAGTGTAATGGAGTACTAACAAAGTCTATTCAAATTTTCCAACATAAAATCCTAGCACTAGATTAGATGTGGTATTATGTGCTATTAACTTATTCGTTCAGTGATGTCATAATAGCCTCTTCATAAAATCCCTCCCAATATTTATGTCCTTTTTGCTCTTTAGGATATAATAAAGTTTAACACATATTAAATAATAAATTACGTTTATTTGATTCCGAATTATCTTTTTAAATTTTCCAACATGTAAACCTAACACTAGATTAGATGCAGTAATTTGTGTTATTAGCTTATTCGTTCTGTGATATCGTAATAGCCTCTTCATAAAAGCCCTCCCAATATTTATGTTCTTTTTGCTCTTTATAATATAATAAAGTGTTTACTAGTAGAAAAAGTGAAAGTCCAAAAAATAAAATAAGGATCACGAAACAAGGTATCATGTTACATAACGGACACGTTCAACAGACAAAAGTTTGTAGACAAAAGAAATCTGTATTACGTACCATATTAAGTTATGGGTATTAATATAATCCCTCTTTTAATGTGTCCACTTTTATAGGTATTTGAAATAATTCGATAGTTAAAAATAATTTGATACGGTTATTTAAGGTAGAGGAGCGGGAAATAAATCGATATGGGGGATGAGGGTGGTATTTCTACATATACATTTTTTTATTTAAACAAACACGACTGTAAAAAGAAATATTTCCAGATCCATTGAAATATCAAATTAATTTCCTTGTTTAAAAACAATATTTTTTTCAACCACCGTACGTGTATTTTTTTAATAAATATAAGTAAAATATTGTTTCATATCTCCACAATTATCAAAGATATGACGTCGATCGCCCCTACATAAAATATAACTCGTATAATTTGAGATAAATAATTATTTATAATGTTAATTTTAGAACGATATCTTTGCATGCAGTGGTGACACTAGCGATGATTTTGGAAAAATTAAATTATACACACAAATTCTAGCAGTATATTGAAAGAAATATGAACACAATTTTTAACAAAATGTTTTTGTCAAATGAAAAATTAATAATTGTAACGTGTTATGATATAAACTTGGCAAAAACACGTCCAACACATAGCCATAAAATTAACAACAGTACACTTTAGTAACTTGACACTATCCGATGGACTATCACTACTACTATATTAATGTAGATTGAAAATAAATAATATCTATATTTTTTATATTTCTGTACTTTGTTATACATTGAACATTAATGATATATATCTAACCAAACAGTACAGTGTTTAGTGACATACAAATAATTCCAGCGGTGTTTAACATAAGCATTTAACGAGTATAGTATATGTAGTAATTGAATAGCTTTGAAAAATTGGGCAAATTTTGAAGCTAGATTTTATTTTTTGGAAAAGTGAAAGATGGCAAGAATGTATCTAGAAATACACTGATGTATTCATTATGTGTGATGTGATATATGCCTTGTACTTCCTAGATCACGTAAGTTTATTAAATATATTTTTAATATACACAAAGCCTATGAGTGAAACAAACAACTGTTGACACAAATATAGCGATAAACGAAACGAAATTTAATTTCAATTGTTTATTATCGATTCAATTAATTTTCAATTACTAGAGCCTTATTTCGGGAAGTGAACAATTTCAGACACGTAAAAAGAAGGAACAATATAAAAGGATTGTTTTTTTGCATATTCCTCAGGCTTTGTCTCAAAAAATAGGTCAGCCACGGACTCAGCGATTTAACTATTATGACAACTGCCTACGTTTCACGCTCATTTTTTACATTCAATAGATTATGGCTAATTAAAAAAACTGCGTCTATTACGGCTTGTTCAAGTTTAATTTGATTGTCCAACATTATTTAATTTTGAAAAAAATTAATAACTTTATTACAATTTAAGCTGCGGAATATGTGGAAGAAGGGAATCTTTATTCGCGAATACTATTGAAGTAACAACTGTCACATATTGCATTTTGTCTCGATTTAAGTGTCATTTAATTCATATAATCTACCAAACATAGGATCACTCAAAAATTATTTAGAAACATTTCTGGCTGATATTCATGAATTATCGAAGATAATAGTTTGGGTATATCCATGATTGCGATGATTATTTAGTTTTTTCTTTGTATTTCTTGAATATTAATCTCGATTTTTGGATTAAGTCGATATTGAGTTTCTTTATATTTATCAAAAATAAATACACATGTCCTGTACTAAATTTTAAGCCAAAGGATTCTTATCGTTAGCAATTTTAAAGCAGAACCAAATTAAATAAACTTTCTATCCGGTGACGAAAGATTTTCCTAGTTCATGGACACGTGTCTTTTATTAAAATTTATTTATGGAGATTTGTTATATTAAATTGTATTTGGATTTTTATTATTATTTCACTTATTTCCTTTAATATAATTGAACTTCGCAATTTTGACTGATGTCTCGATGTAAACATACCTAGCTATTCACTAAAAATATTATTTATACCACCCCCAAAAATATTATTTATAACATATTATGGATACCATCCCCGGAGTAGATGTTAAAATCAACTTTTAAAGAAAACATATTAAAATATTGTCACATTTTAATTTTTTTGGCGATAACATTTTATTTGTCGTTATTAAGAATCAGATAAGAAAAAAAAGGATTAATGAAGATCCGCTTTTCTCTCTATAAAGGTCAATGTTGAATTTGGGGTTGTGGTTGACCCAAAAGTGGTTGATCCCGGCTCTATCATCCTATTAATTGAATTGATATTTTTGGACAGAAATGGACTTAGCAACTTAGTAGTTAAAGTGTATTGACAGATAAACGGAAAACCGCCAAGTTTATTTTCCACGAAAATATTTAGTAATTAATTTACTTAATGGATGCGAGTCAGCTTGTCTTTCAATCAAGGTTGGGTTTTATAAAATATGTCAACGATGATATCAAATTCAAATGCAGTTTTACCGTAAAAAAACAATATCAAGTCGAAATTAGGAACACATGAGGATTATATCCTCCCGAAGAAATGAGAATTACGGAAAAGAAGATGGCTCAATATGATTTACCCTCTCTTGCTTTCTGGAACTCTTAGTACGTGAGTTATAAATTTTACGGCCGTTATGAGAAACACCATGTATTGTGTTGTGAAAGAGGAAGGAACAGTAACGACGTATGGACTACTGGAATTCTTAGTTTCATTAGTTACTTTACAGGATACAATACATTCTCAAATGATATCACACCTTTAATTCCGGAATGCGCCCTAAATATTTCCTAATATCCTAATGTACGTACCGCTCAATAATCGGAGCAAGATAGCAATACCGTTGGAAAATATGGTTCAAAAACTGTAGCAAGAGAGGTAAATTACTTTTGAACAGTTTTATAGCTACGTAATTAAAAATAGGCAATTTTAATGCTATTCGTATCCACAACAGGCCCAGGTGACCGATTATATAATAATATTGCTTCTTGAATTTCAAACGCTTAATGGATAGGGATTTTTAACAAGAAAACGCATCCATGAGCAAACTTGGTTTCCAACCAGAAACTCCTATTAGCTTGGTTAAAACTCCATCTCAAAGCAAAGGGCAAAATATCATCAAGTGAAAAGTGCTTAAAAGTTTGTATGAGACCAAAGAGAAAATTTTGAGAAAACAATACACAGACTATTAAATGACCTACCGTCCCAAGACTGACCATTACGTGACCCAGCCCAGAATCCACTATCAGGGATAAAATGAATGAAATAACTAAAAATTACTTGTTAGCCTTAAAACGTATAATGCATATTTACTTATGAAACCTAGAAAGTAATTCGTTACTGACTTCGTCATATACTTTGTCTTGTTGGCAGCAGCGATCAGTCGTCAACGGAAGTGGTATACGTTCAACTAACCGTGAGATAACAAAGCTACTATAGTAGGGATATAGAAATTGGATAGATAATATATACACGAAAAGTCAATAACAGTAAAAAGATAGAAACTGGATCTTTATAACAGAAGGTACAACTAATCACCTGAAAGATTCAATTCAAGAACTGAATCATCGAAAACTGTGAACATTGCTGTCGGAAATCAGCCAAGTCACGATAATAATGCAATAACATTGCACAAATCTCTAGTGTGATGAAAAAGTGAAGAAATTGAAACCGGAAATTATATCCCGATAACAAAAAATACCACATCATACCTAACATAGTTACGGAGATGCTATCAGATGAATTGTTTATTGTGCTATCCGTCGTCAAGAAAGCTTTCATTTAGAAGTATAACTCACACTATGATTTTTCAGTACACACATAGGTCCATATAAACCTTTATGGGTCAATTGAATTTATAATATAAATATTTAAAATATTAATACCATTTTTACATGTAAAACAATATATTACCTAGTATATCTTTTGCAGAAGTGAAATGTCGTGAATTACTTGTAATTATAAGATTTCGAATTATTTGTATAGCAGTCCGAGGAGCTGTAAAAAAACTTTTCATAACATTGTGTGTTCTTTGAGTTTTTTATTAGTTTTGGGGCCGAGAAAATGTGTTTCTTGTAAGTAATATTAGAAGCAGAACTAATTTGTATGAAATTGTAAAATAAAAAATTATTAACTCTACAAAAATATAATTTAAAAAAATGTTTTGTGTTAACTATACTTCCGGATCAATATTTATACAGCTATATAAAATTTCAAGTTTCTGAGTTGTAAAATGTAACAAACATTTTAAACATTCCTCACGTTTAAACATCTTTCAATTAAAACGTGTATCTATTACTATATGCCTGCACGTATGCCAAATAATTTCATTTAAAGGACGTAAAGACACAATTTTTCACAATAAAAAGAAATTTCATAGAGGCGCTGCTGATTTTTATCACAAACAGAAAAACTATTTGAATTATATTAAGCTCTGTCCTTAGACGTTAATTCCAATATTATTTTGGTAACAATTTATTAGGTGAGATCTTTGAAACTCCAGTACTCTTCATAAAAACTATTAGCGTGATAATTTATTATGAATTATGTAGAAAATTAGTTGTCAACTACAATAAAAAATATTCAGCAGAAAGGCCATAGTTGACGAAATATTTGAAATTCATCTCAAACTGTGAAAGCAGTTGCTTTATTTTCATTTGGAATACATGATATTTTATATAATTGCATTAATTATTTTGTTTTGCTTACTCTAATTCCAATTCTGTTTAGTCGATCTAATTTTATAGCAAAATACACATTATGTGTATTTTTCTATAAGAATAGTAAATATTACATTGTACTTGCAATAAAAGGATACCGGTTAATTCCCGTAATATCATAATGTAATTTCAGGTCATAGTGCATTATTTTGCATATAATAATGACTACTGAAACTTGTCATTAAATGTCAACCATTAATGAAACAATCTTGTTTGTTATTTATAAAAATGTCTTACCACTTAAAAGTATAGCATATTTAGATTTACAATAAACTTGCCCCCTCCCCAAATTCATTTAATTATTATTTAATTCAACTTGTTATTAATAACTTTAATGAGGGAAGGTACATCCTTAAAGAGGTCTACTTCTAAAAATTTCTATTTAAATAAGGTATTTCATAGGTTGAATATTCAAATAGGGGAGAAGTTTTGAGGGAAAATTTTATTTTCCTACACATGATATTATTAAATTGGCCAGACAGTGACGTGAGCCACATGTGGAAAATAAATTTTCAATGTGGGATCCTAGCACCAGATTAAAAATAATATTGAGTGATAATTGTGAAACAGTAAAAAGTGATTGCGTTGATCATTTTAAGAAAGTGTGATTTATTAAATAGCAGAAATAACGTAAAAATTTTACGTTATTGTCTTGGGCACATCATTTCTAATGATTTTATTTACCACCTTTAACTTGATAGAACTTTCAGCTCGGGCTAAATATAGGGTCAGTTAGTTTAAATTGAAACTGGTTGATTCGATCGATACGGTATTTTTCACTGATATGGTCGGTGTTTATCAGGATTTTAAAGACATAAATCTAATAATAGTGTTGATTATTATATTTATTTTAAAATAAAGGTTATTAAACGGATATCAACGGTATATTTATTAAAAAGAAACGATTTAATTTATTCAAATGGGCTAATGTACCTTAATTTGCAATTTAATCTCTTATTACTTGTGTTCATCAATTTAATTTCCAGAGCTTAAGTGATATTTTTCACTTTATGTATAACGGGAGTAATCCAATGATAACATAATTGGGGGATAGGGTTTAATATTGCAAGTACAGATTGTTTACTACATCTAATATTCAATTACGTCACTCGATAACCAATGGTTTAAAGAAATTTCTTAATAGAGTAGTAATATGAATATATGATGCACAATAGATCGAGAGATTGTAGCTATTTTAAGTTTGTTTTCCAGCATGTGGAAACTTTCACACATTTTATATTTTAGTTCGGTTAACCTAAAGGGTATTTTTAGGGTAATATAATTATAAAATGAAATAAAAATTGATAAAAATCTTGATAATATCCATGTTATTAGCTTTACTGATAGGTAAATTCTTGTCATTAGTGTTTAAATACCATTTAAGGCATGTGAGCGCCGCGGTTGGCTTAAATGAAGCCCAACCTGGTAGTCTAATTCTCAACCAATTTTTTGAGTAGCTGGATATTGGTCGTACCTGACAATAACGTAGCGAATGTTGTTTTTCAAGTAGTCCAACGTCTGTGGTTGATTGGCATATACTATCGACGTTACACATTTCCATATAAAATAATCAACAAATGTGATATCCACGATCCAGGAGGCCAATCCACAAGGGCATTACGCAAAATTGTCGAAGTTTTCCTGCAATAAATTAATTTTGTCGCATGCTGTATGGCATGTTGCACCTACTTGTTTAAACAAAAGTTTTTCAACATTAATAGCATAAAGTTGGATAATGAAAAAGTCAGTAATAAAGGATCTGAGGTGCTTTTCGTCTATTGTATCCTTCTCGCCGGCATCACCTTGAAGAAATAGGGGTCAATGATGTTATCAATCCATAAAGTACACCAAAAAGTGACATTTAGCAAATATAATAACGTCTCAATAATGTCACATGGATTTTATTTACTACAAATCTGGCAATTTTGTTTATTGACGTAGCCATTCAACCAAAAATGAGGCTGGAGGCAATCCCTGAACAAATCGCTGAACGGACAAGTGATTGAGAATTAAATTTACAGATGGTGCTCTATTCGAGCCAGCCGTGGCGTCCATATTCATGAAATGGTATATACCTTTAAAAAAACACAAATAGCATATAATTATCTTTTTAATAAAGATAATATCCTGGCTACTGGCATGATTTTAATTTTCACTGTAAGTACCTCCAAAGGACACCCGTTACAGTGCTTATTTAAGTTTTTGTTGGCACCTTTCCTCAAGATATTTTGATAATGGAATATTGTGGAATTTAATGCGAAATGGTTAAATTGATTTAAAAAACACAAGGTCAACATAACGTCACCTTACATTTGTCTAAAACTTATTATAAGATAAGAAAGAGCTTCTTAGCGTCAACCCATAAAATTCCATTTCGTCTAGTAAAATAGCGCGGGAAACCTAGAAAATCGTGGCGGTTGAGATCATCAACGACGGTGCGAAAAGGTATGCAAAATCAGTTTGGTGACGAAAAAAGGTTCGTAGTTCTAAAAGAAAATGTCACCGGTTAGCTCAGATTGTTTCACATTAAATATACGGTGCACATAGACATACTTTCCATTCATATTTCAATATCTATGATCTTACGGCATTTATTTGTATTCTAAATACCAAAAAAATCTATGGATAACTCAGAATAATAGAAAAATATATTGTAAATGCCTTTATTATTAATTTGTTTTCAATGAAATATTGAATGTTTTTTTGATGCATCACATTTAAACCTATCTAAATAATTGCAATTAACTTTATTATTTAAATTTACATTTGTAGATACAAATTAGTTGTTGGCTACTTAGTTACAAATTAGTTTTTCAATGTTAGCTAAACTATAGAGAAAACATTTAAAATTCACAGCAATTAAATTCGAAATGAACTTAATATTTAATAAAATGCTTTATATTGCTAATTTGTCTATTCAATTCTTATTACATTTTTTTAATTTTTTAACCTAGTTTTATCCGAAATAAATAAGATAGTCGTCCTCATTTTTACATTATATAAATAATTAAACTATATTGATAAAGTTGCAGTTCAAGTAATCCAGTCCCAAGCAAGTATAAAGCATACCAAATGATATGTTTTACAACAAATCCATAACTTGGGGCCGTATCATTAATGACACCGTCCGGTCTCAATGTCAGAATCAATCAACCGTCGAAGGTTATATTAATATATAGTGCCTTAAATGGTCAAAGGGACGAGACCAAAGTACCTCGCCAATTTTTCTGGAAAATCTAGCGCCTAACAACTGCAAAACTGGGCTCGGCTCGAAGAAAAATATGGTTAAAACGAATCGTGGAAATAGTGAAAAAATTACGGTTAATTCAGATCAATGCTAGAGCAAGCGTCAGAAGATAGAGACGTCAATTAAAAATTTTGACGATAGCTTTGACCAAATATCAGCTGAGAATTAAAGAAGCAGGAGGGGCGCACACAGTGGTCTTACTAGTAATGAAGGTCGGCTTGTCTAAATAATAAGGAAATTTATGCGAGTTTACTCTTAATTCTCGGCATTTCCTTATATAAATATTTACTTCCTTTCAGATTGACTTGTCTCGCAAAATGTGCAACTTACTCAAAATATAAATCTAGTGTTATTCATTGTCAAAATATACAATTATGCAAAAGAACGAGAAGTTTTTACTTAAGCCCCAGGCTTAAGTAAAACTAGCTAGAGAACTGTAAAACATTAGTAAATACTAAACCTGGAAGTCGATACAAACACCGTTGAAGCAAACAGTACGGGAAAGGAACAAAGCTATATACTCTCTTTACTTTTTCCATGTTTGAAATTGACCATTTCTCGAAATGGAATTTTAGAGACTTAGATTAAATTTTTATATTAAATATAAGTCGCTAAAACTCCATTTCGCGAAATAAATAATTTTAATCAGAGAAAAATAATGTGCGACACAATTGTTGTTTTTACAACTTTTGCAGCTTTTCGTGAAAAATTTAAGGTAATTAGTCAAATACAGCAACGTAACAATTGTTTCAATTGCCTGTATTTCATTCTCATTTGTCATGTTCATTGTTTCATCGTGAAATTAAAGAAATATTCGAACCTCTGTATCAATTAATAGGACCAATATTATATTTAAATATAGATGTAATTAGAATTTTAATCCTACCTGGTAAATAGGTATATTATTTTAAATATTAAATTTCCAATTATATTAAATTTCCAATATATTAAATTTCCAATATATGGTCATCTTAACCAAAGAATTTTAACTATTACTGCGTAATGAAGTGACACACAGAAGCTGGAAGAGGCCAGTTTTAACGTCACCCGTAAATAACGAATACCATCGAGGGTACGCGTGCTACTTGCTGCATACGAGTGTGATTTACTCAATTTTGTGTTGTTTGGTTGGGTTTAACGTGTAATTCAGTCTTAATTGATAACTATTTATAATAATTCAAACGAACGATCCGTTGTTGTGATGTGTACGAGTGTATACAAAACAATAGCCACTAAAATCAGGAGATTGTTTTGTCTCCTTTTTTGTTTGTCGTAGGTAATTTTGTTTTGTGTCACCAAGTTACTTGATAAGTATCTATCATTTTGTGTCTACAAACATGTCACTGAGCAATTTGAAATTTCCAACTGTTCTTGAAAGTAATTGTTTTTTTGAACGCGATGTAGTTGGGAAACGTATAGAGTCTTAACTTATAGACTCGGCCACAGGTTTATTATATTGTTTATTTAGATATCTTTCACATGAAGCGAATCTAATCAACTCAAAAGTAAAAGGAAGACAACATTTTAGTGCATCATATTTATAAATAAGCAAAATTTATTTTTATTTAAGACTTTATTTTTTTCAAATTCTTTCCTTATAGTATTATTACCAAATCCCTTTCATGCAATTAAATGTATAGTGTAAAATATTTATTTATGTAATTATTTTTACAAATAAAATAATTACGAAGATGAGCGCTCCAGTACAAAATTACTGCGGCCGCCTGTTATTGAGACAGTCATCCGATCGACGCTTTTGGCTAGAAAGAGAAACAGCTATATTGCTCATGTATAACATAAAATCGCTCGATTAACATGATTGCCCCTAACGATCGAGACCGATATGCAGTATTAGTAAATATTTTTACCGGCATACTGCAGCAGCCCTACATTAATTTATGCATGGATACAAACTTTTCAACTTATTGCAAATAATTAGGTACTTATTTTAAGATAATTATTTTTTACTTTTTAGTACCTAAATTTTTTGAAGTCGGTTTTTTAAATGATATTTCATATTTTATCATATGAATTTAAAATCTTTAGCTTGCTTGTATGATTACAACAATCATTGCAATAGTATGTGGTCCGTGGTGTTCAACTATCATTGAGGTAGTATCGGGGCCGTAACCGTGTTACGATCTTTACAATTTTTCCTATTTTCAAAAAAAATTTATTTCTCAATAATTTCAAACAAAATAAGAATCAAAATATTTATTAAAAAAAGAATATTTATAAATAATATGAATAATTGCGACTAGTTATAACATTAAAACGTATTTGTCACCATTCAAGGAAAAAGCGATCTCATATCAAATATAAGTAAAATATTCAGGAGAGTTAAAATAGAGATAAGGGTCACAAAATTTCGATTTGGATTATAAAACTAACGATCTATTCTGTTATTTGTTACGCTTGTTTATGCACCTTGTATTCTCATTCTTATTTTTATGTATTAAAAACAGAGACAAATGGGAATAAGAGAGAAAGGAAATAAGTTCTTTTCAAAGATAAGTAACGTCACCTCTAATTTATGTTATAGTGCTTCACAGCTAAGATCCCTCTCCTATTTGGATTTTATTATAATATGCAGAGATTAATACAATTTACATAAAATTTTTAATGTAGTTTTTGTTAATTGCTCTGTATTTAATGCTGTATGCAGAATATTTTTTTTAGGAAGTCTGCTTACAAGTACTTTATTACTTATAAAATAATAAAAGTGAAAATAACGATAAAGATAATTAAAAAATAATTCGTATATAAAAATAGTCGTATATATATTGAAGAAAGAATTTAGCAGGGATCGTATGGTTCAACTCTTCATATGAATCCCTTCTCTATTTTCAATCATAAGAAGTGATTACGAAACGAAACACTATTATTTCTATTTTATAAGCTATGATAGGAATCGAAAATTCATTTTCAATTAATTAAAAAACATCATGTTATTTTAAATGACCATAAACCTAACATATAAAGTTTTTGGAATAAGCTATATTTAAAGTTAATGTGCAATGATGATATACTCGGGAATATATATTTACATGTCCCTCTTGTGCATGGTTATGAGCTAAGCGGAACTGTTCTCAAGTTTCACTTCTGCGGGATCTCAGTGTAATTAGGAATAATTATCTCACATTTCAATGTCATGTCATGGAAACTTGTCAGAAATTCTAGAAGTTACTAAGATTGGTAATACGGTATTCTCATGATATTGAATGTAGAGGATCTTTATTTTAATCTTTGGTCCGTAGTATTCTTGACTTAAATGCAGTCGTTTGATCTTTGTATGAAACTATTTATATCTTCATGCTTGAAAAAATTAAAAAAGTTCATTAAATTTTAGTATTGTCAAATCTATGAATTTTATCGTTGTTTATCAGGCGTGGTTTTCCAAAATCGATAAAATGCCTGTAGCAGAACGTCGTATGCCACATCTCTTTTATACTTTTTAATAACCATATTCGTTACTTAAAATGCTATTTATTTCATAAGGTAATTTTATTTAAACTAAAAAAATTAATAATTAATAATAATTATTTCGGTAATTTAATTTAAACAAAAAATCTGAAAGCTCCTTCTTAAGATCAAAACCTGTAACTTCAAAGTTTGTTTCGGGGACCATATTAAGCAGTGCGCCTGATATTTATAAAATTATGTATACTAAGTTTTATAAATTTTGATAAAACATTCCAAGTCTTTAAATTGTCATGTTCAAATTTTGTTGCCTTTCAATTTAATAATTTTTTTCTTTTGTGGATTTTCGTAGAAATTAAAAAGTTTCTCATCGGCTTTAGCTCAAAAACAAAAAAAGAAAAAAATATAAAGAGTAGTAAAAGTCTCTTAATTTAAAGTTCTTTTGGTTAAGGTTCCTTAACTTCACTTTTTATTTACCATTTTTTTCCTTTCTCTTTATCACGTATTTCAGTTTGAACAGCTCAAAAATTAGTTATTTACTACATAGTTTGAATTTTAAGATTGACTAAATTGTGAAGTGAAATAGATCGAGATACAGCTCCGTAAATGTTCGAATTTCAACTTGTAATACAAGTTCATCAGCCTTGGTTTCTCAGTGTTAGGCGTTTTCGTTGAAGGCTGAATTCTTTTTTGTACTGAGGTCATTGTCCTCTTCAGATTTAACTTGATAATCGATCGTCTCTTATTCCTGAAAGTTAGAATACATTGCTTATCACATCAACGATAAAATAATTCAAAATATACTGATGATATTATGAGAGCGATTAAAAAATTAGGTAGCCATACAAATTAACTAGCGGTACAAATTTTAAAAGAGGTCATACGCGAAGCAGTTAGGTACCAAAAATGTGTACTCCAAAAGTGCAAGCTACTATAAACGCTCGTTTACTAGTCAATCTATTGCCTTTTATCAATATTTGCACTGGAAACATTTCTCGATTCGGGTCCAGCACTAATGTTCGACAATTTGTCGATACCATATAGGCAGCGACGTGAACTTTCGCATTTTACTGAGTGGAAAAAGAGTAGTAATAACTGAAAATTGTAGAAGAAGGAGGCTGCCAATTTCTTTTATACAATCGAGAGGATTACAATTTTATACAAATTTGAAAGATGACACAATAATTCTCTATTTCTTATTTTAAATAATATTTGCATATCTAACCTTGCTAAAATATTAGTCAGTTATTTATATTTAATGTTTCATTGGTATAAATTTATTATTATGCATTTCATACCTCAAATCGATACTAAGAATATCCTTTTTAGTATACTTATCTTGTATTTTTTTAAATTTTATTTGCTAAAAGAATAAAATGAAAAATATTTAATTTAGTAAATTTCTTAAACTAAGTTTATTCATTATTTGAAAAGAAAAACTGTATTGACATTGAGATAGTTTAATTAAATAATTATTTGAAAAAAACGTTAACAACCAATTTCCAATTTTTTTTATATGCTGCGTCTTACTATGTCCCATAACATCATTTTTATGGAGCAGATTAAAGTAGTATATCACGGTTAAAGAAATCAAATTCTAATATTCAAACCATTAAATACGTTAGAAAAATAGTTGTTAATATATAACTTACTATATAATATATGACCTACTTTACTGGTAGTGAAAACGAAATACATTTTTTGTTATGTAAGCTTCTAATAATCGTCACTATCTTCACATATAATAATGCCAATGAATTATTTATTAATAATAACCAAGTTAAGCTTTCCCGAACGTTGCATAATTCTGAACAATAATTTCCATAATAATACAATAAACCGAATGTTCGTTGTTCAGATGTTGCAACATGTTAAGCGTAAATCTATTATTCCATTATTCTGGAGGCTACGTTCGGCTAAATTGGACTAATATGAATTACATCTCTCGTTATGGCTCGTTCATATCATTGTTCGAAATATTATTTGCATATATCTACATTCTTATTCACAAGTTGTATCAACAGTTTTGTGCTAGCGTTTCTAACCAGATATAAAACCGTGTTATATATGTACCTGTGTTTATATATATTATATATACATATATATATTTTTGTAAGTTCACACATTTGTAATGAAAGTCAAGTTTAACGAAATAATTTAATTGCTATTCACAGTTAAATGAAACTACGTGACGTATTATTATATTTATATTATCTCAATTATTAACCATGACCTAGGTTTCGTTGTATTACAACAACTTCAGCTAGGCAATTTGAAGATACTATCTCTTAGGAACTTCCAACAACATTTACATATTATACAAAATAATAGCGGAAGTGAGGTTTGAGTGAGTTTTCCCAATTTTTGCGTTAATAGTTTTTATTATTTTTTTGAAAGTTTAGAGAATATAATAAAAAATATTCTGCTGGAAATTTCAACGAGTTAATCTATTCAAATTGCTCACCTGAATATGTTGTCATACAACGAAACCTAGGTCCCGCTTAATAATTTAAATTAAGTAGATATAACACTACGTCACGCAGTTTAATTTGGTTGTGAATAAAACTTAAGTGATAATGAATTTCTACGAAATTACCGCCAAATATATTCAATGGTTAATGAAATAAAAAAAATTAAGAGATTTAGGGTAAAGCCATTTTCATAAGACAGAACCGAGTAAAATTCTTTAGCATTCTTTAAGAGCCCGGATAAATTTGACCCTGCATATTTAAGTCCCCACATTAAATTAAATAATATTAAACTTTTGCACACATATTAGTTTCTACTTCGCATAGGTTTAATTAAAATTTTCTTACATTCCTCAGTAACGAAAAATTATATTCATTCTAACAGAAAGGCCATAATAGATAGTTACTTGCTTGGGTTACTTTTGTTACACACAGAGGAAAATTAAGAGCTATGTCTGTCATTAATACAGTTCGAAACAGAACACGCCGTCATTGTTCGACACGTACTCATTTACATTTTAGTTTCGGTTCAATAAACTGCTATGACTCCCCTTATTCTCTCAGTTTATATATAACTAAATACATTTTGATATCTTACGTTCAAAGTGAACTTATTGATTTATCGATATTACATTGGAATGTATCCCTTTGTTATTAAATTTTGTAAAGTGAATATAGAATATAATGTAATGCGACAATCTATTCATTATCAAACAGAAAATAATTAAATGTGATGGTTTTCTAATAAGGATTTAGACTTTAAGGAGTACATCCTTACTGTTCGCGTCGAATAGTGCAGATGTGACTTGCAAACAAACTCAATGATTTATTGTACAGATAATGAAAATTTTACAAAATTAAAAATAACTCTATAGACGAAAAAAGAAAATGCTGAGGCGTGCGCGCGATGCTATTTCCCCGCCGAGACCCGAAAGAAAAGTCGTGAGTAAAGATAAATTGAACACAAAAACGCCACGCCGTGCTCAGTGATTGGTCGAATTAAAGACTCGATCTGAATCAGCCTGGTGCACCTAGGTCACGATGATACAAATATACTCTACCCCTAGCAACGTGTAGGAAGAATGCAGGCCCTTCGCTCGATGCCGCTGCTAGTCTTGATAATCGGCCATTCTGCAAAAAATATCCTGATCGAGAAATGGATTGACCGTCCCTCCCATTTTCTATTTAAGTAGAGTGGGCGCGTTATCCTCCTTTACAACAATCAGATTACCTGCACCGATTAAAGGCTGTCGACGACTCCACCTGTTTCAATGTTGCATTTCAGCCAGATACTACCCCATCTGAGCCAGAAACGTCATCTTAATTCGTCAACGCACTCGCTTGCATTGACACCAATCCCAAACTCCCCTTCTGCGATGCTTGAGATTGGGGTCGATGGAAGTATAGTAAGAGGTCGACCAATTAAAAAGTGCCTCAAAGTTAAGGAAAAAAGTTGTTAGGATCGGTTGTTAAGGGAATGAGTGAACGGGAATTATGGACAGCCTCTAACTGGACTAACCATGTTTCTAACATAGTTTAAATAAGCATTGCCCATAATACATTTTAGGTGATATCGCAATGGATAGTAAAAAAATTACTTCGATGTGATATAAATTTACCAAAACACAATATAAATACATCTAAAGTAAGATCGCTAAACTCTAAATGAACTCCAACCAACTCTAAATGAATGGCGTTCGTTTAAATATATTTATAAGTAAATTTAAGTAACATTTTAATTGATATAAGAAAGGAGAATTAAAATTTAATTACTTCAGATTCAATTTAACGAATTAAAATTAAACGGTTTCTATATTTAAGCAACTGTAATTCGTTTGAAAACGAATGTCATTAAACTATATCAATAATTTCTATTTCAGCTTATCATTAAGGGACAAGAAGTTTTATATATTATTATGATTATTCAAGTTTAACAAATAGTTATTTTTCCTTTTTTTTAAAGGTTTTTATTGATGTTTCATATTAACAGGTTTCCTAAAATTGGTCTCTAAAATTAGGAATCTAAATTTAGAATTACATTATGACTGACATTAATTTTTTGAACGACCCGCACAAGGGTGCATCATCTAAAACTATACTCTTTTCCACGTCTTTAATATTTATGTATGATAAATTTTAGGAAGAATTTTATTTCTTTCTTTGCTGACGTTACATTGAATATTTTTTTAATTAGTGTCACGGCTGCCGACGAGTCCAACTAGCAACTAAGTTTAGAGTTTTGTAAGGTTAGTAAATTTATGGGTTCATAAAACACATCCGCTTCTAATGATGTCAATAGTAGACGGCTATTTGAAAAGTCAAATTAAAGTCATTAATACCTTAAATAAAAAATGGTTCCATATCAAATGGAATAAAACCAAGTTTGTTTTTAAATTTTAAATTATATATGGAGACTAAATGCAAGGAATCGTATTAAATAAAGTCCAAGCAACTTAAGGTTTATAATTTAATTTTTCATGGATTTTAACTAATGCTGTACGAAGAAGTACTTGGTTATTGTAACAAATTGAATATTAAATATATAAACACTGTGCTGGTACGTTATTTGTATTGTCCAACGTTTCATGCTTAATATTGTTTAAATGTAATAATATGTTATGTCCAGGTCCAAAAATTCTACAAGATCCGAGGTTATGACATTTTGACGATTTATGCTTCCTTCTAAGACAGATTATATATTTATTTACGTACATTATAATTTAATTTAGATAAATATAAACCAATAATTCAGGGTCCATAGCTTTAAATTAAGACCATTCGAATATTCTGCGCGCTTATTCTAAAATCGACTAAAAAGTTTATTGCGAGGAAATTAAATGTCATTTGATAATACAGTAAAACATTTTAATAAATGTTTTGTTTGAATATTATCTTTATTATTTTTAAAATGAACTTGATGCGTGTTGCTTTCGTTATTATCCTTACTAAAATACAAAGTTTCAAGCATATCTACGCGATATCGCAAATAATCAAATCATACGATATCGCAAATAACAAATGATCGCAATAAGAATATGGTGATATAATTTAAGGATACCTTCCTTTATATTATAATTGTCTTCTTCCCACTTAGAAAGAGTTAGAGCGTCTTATATAGTTGAAATTTATATATTAATAATGTATCCCACGTGTTGGTCGATTGACCCAATTAATCTAAAAAGCCTAATTTACAATATGATGAACATTATGTTCCAAAGTTTCAATGCTAAATAATGATGGTTATTTAGTGGTTATTCATGAATACATTACTATTACTATATCGTTCGCAAATGAAATACCAGGAAACTTTTAATCCAGTTGATTTAATTACTTCCCTCGGCCCACCCTCCGATGAAGATCTTTTCGAAGGCATACTCAGGCCTTTATTCAATACGGAGACCAAATTAACGTAAAATTTGTGTCTAGTATTACAAACACGTTCCATATCTACTTTAAATATTTTCCTAGAAGTGACATGTAGTTACAACGTATTGTATGAAAATAGGTCTTACAGAGGCGCTAATGACGGAATATCATGAATGGTAACGAGAAAGATTACCGAATTCTTTTAAGATTTGCTCATCGACAAGTATTAAAATTAATATCATGTTGATAACATCAAACGATATTTTTATTAATAGTACACTGGGGCCATATATTTATTCTGTTATATCAGTTGGTTTTTACTCAAATATAGTTTGTATGATGTGTTTCCATATTGATTTGGTACGATCTACGTAATAAGTACGCATTCAGCTTGCTTAAAATAGTTATTAGTGAACGCAAAGATCATTATACCAAAGACGGTGATTGAAATTTGCTTTGATTTATGGTTGTATTAAAACACATATTAATTTTGTTAATAGTATATAAATTACGTGTTTACTTATATTTCTCTCTAGTGTAACATATCTGAACTGTCTCCAATGGGAAGTTCACATCGTAAATAAAATCCAGTTAAATATGAGTAGGGCTCACACCAAGAATTCTATTGGTGCTGGGATATATTTAAATGTATTACATTATATGGTGTGATGTAAAACGGTTTGTAAATATCAACTTTTTGCCTTGCCGCAACATTATAGTTTCTAAAGAATTATGTAATTTATATCAGTAAAATATTGTATTACTGACCAAATTATTTCAATATTTTATATCTGCCTCTATATAACTATGCTTACAAAAACCCATCGCCATATATTAATCAATATTATTAATATTGATATCGCTGCTTACAAAAGTTATTTACTCCTAAACATTGGAGGGTATATTTACAAGAAAGTCTCAGTCCGAAAAAATAATTTTCTTGATGGCAAATATTAACTTAATTTAATGGTGTTATATTTTTGACGGTGATGATAATTTTACAATTTTCTGTATAAATATTATTGGGTATTACACGTGTGAAATATTTTTTAAAAGGTAAAATCGAATATTAAAATCAAGGTTTTCAAGATATGACCCTAGCACTCGATTAGATGTAGTACTAAGTAATTTACATGAAAATTGGAAAAGTGTTAATGTCAATCACGTTTTTAAACGATGACTGAGAAAATGGCATTTTACGGAAAGAGAGATTTTCTCATGAACAACTTTATTCTAAGATATCTCATTACAATTTTTTTAATAGACAGTGTTTATTATTCGAGATATATGCACAATGCCATCATAGAACATTGCGTTACAAATATGTATCTTGATTAAAAGTAAAAGATAGCGCAATAAACGTAATATAAAACCAAGAACCGCAAGAGAATTCATATGAAAAAGGCCCATTAATTTTTATTTAAATGCGTCAGGTTCTACGCAACACAGATTTCAGTCTGGGCCTAAGAATTTGGATAAAAGTTTCTATATAATATAAATTCTACTTTATGATGTAGAGACCCACGTTCTGACATAGAACACCAGAAATAAATTAACAGCCTTCAAGATGTTGATATGAAGCCATACTTCGAATATATCTTAACATGACCGTGTAACAAAAGAAAGAGTAGTACAAAACTTTGAAAAAGAAAGGTGCCACTGGTCATAAAAAGCTAACTTACTTTGGGTCAGCTTTTTATGATTAATACTTTTCATAAGCTCCTTTGGGTCAGCTTTTTTTGATTAATGGCTTTCATAAAGAATTGAAAATTCCAAATTCTCCAACGCATTATCTTGAATAGGCTGGCAACGGTACTCAACGTGAAAGAAATCGCGGAAGAGAATTATAGGAATAATGTTTATCTGACGAATTTACAGCATTACAAAAATATTTGAAGATGCATTGAAATCGAACATGCTTCAAAAACTGTAATCTACCGCACTTTTCTTCTTTTTTTCTTTTACATATTTACAAGATTCATTGCATCTTGATAGAAATATTAAAGTGTAAAATAATATTATAGACTTGCCATCACATTTGAGAACCAATATTTCATCAGGTAATAAACGTTGTTCATTACCGCAAGAATATTTAGACTTTTCATTTACAATTTTTATTGATCCTTGCTTACCAGCTCACTTTTCATTCATATTCCAATATCAAATTCTGATTCACTTTTAAGTCCATTCCAATAATCGCAAACCTTTATTAATTAATTAGCATAGAAAAATATTCAATTTTGATTATCCAGCTTTCCTTAAAATATTTTTAAAATATATTTATAGGAATCGTTTCTCTTCCTAACTTACAAACATTTAATTCCAAATAAGTTTAATGATATATCCTTGTAACTCATAACAATGTTGTTTGCTTTGCGTGTTATATAAATAGCCAAATTTAAAAAAAAATATATATTTTCACATTTACAATCATTTAGTTCCAATTGGGTTTAATATTATATTAGATGAATAATTTAGGGTGATATTATGCTAATTTCAAAATTAATGTAATTTTTCAATTTTTACTGACAGTTATAAGTTTGTTTTGCCTTGAATGAATAAGTATGTAACCCAATTTTTCATATTAGCCAAAAAAATTAAGCCATATCTTCCTTATATTACATATAAATGAAAATTATTACCCGGAAAAGATGCAAAAGGATTGTGTAAACATATTAATACTCTCTTATTTCTAATATGAATTTTAGTATGGTTTATATACATATAATTATTTTGATATGGTTATACACATAATTCACTCCTTAACAAGCTCTAGGTATTCCAATTAAGATATATATCACAGGTACGCGGCCCCGAGTCGCGCATCAGCACCGACACAGTCGGATCACAATAACTCAACCGTCAAAGGAAATTTCAACAACAATATCTTAGATGTTTTCGTCATATGTAATAAAATGATGAGACCAAAATATCTAGGCTATTGTTATGATAATTCAGTCTAATAATTGAAAAGACCAGGCTTGGTAAAATATATAAATAGAGAGTCAATGAAAAATTCCTAGAATAAAAAAAATCGATGCATACGGCGGTGAAACTAGTGACGATGCCTAAAATTTTATTTGCCTTAACAATGAGGCAATTTATCTCAGTCTACTCTTAATTCTTCGCTTTTCCTCATATAAATATTTATTTCTTTTCGTATAGATTTGCTTCTCGTAATATAAACCTTAAACCAAATTTAGGTCTGTTTTCATTAAATGTCACTATTTCCAATAATAAAAATAAATAACAGATCTTATGCAGTGGTAGCAATTTGAACTTTATATTTTTTAGATTAACATGAAAGGTTTGACAAATGCACAACCGTTAAATCGAAACAACAACCCGAAAACTGACACAAATAGTACAAAAAACTATCCGAGATTTCATTCAGTTTATTCTAAGTCACGGAAACTCAATTTCATGAAAATTTTAATCGTATTAAAAGAGTGAGCTATTTAAATTGGCTTTTTTTATAATCCCCACAGTTTCTTGCGAAAAATTAAAGATAATTAATCACACACAGTACCAGAACAGTAAGTAAGTAGGCGTAATTAAAGAAATACTACGATGAGCACACTAATTGTTAGACCTAATTTTATGTTTCAAATTAAGTTTTATTAGAATTTTAATCACAACTAGTAAATATCATTAAATTACTAAGGTTAAGTGATAATTAAATTAACTATGTTATTATTCAGGTTTTTTATTAGATACCAGCAAAAGTTCATTAACCTTCGCAGCAGCACTTGTTAAACATTATACTTTGAAGTTATTGTCAATTTTTCTAAGTCGATTATTTCGTATAACTCAAACATAAGTTCGCTCTAGAGTTTCTTTTTAATTTTGGAGCTTTTATTTTATTATATTTTTCATGATTCGCTTAATTTAATTCATATTTACTGTATTGAAAGTGTCACAAGAGCCGTAATCCCGTCACGATTCATAATATTTCTTTAAATAAATATACACATATAAATATATATATATATATATATATATATATATATAATTTTTATTATTGTGCAAATAAAACACTGTTATAGCCGGAAACCCAAAATGAATTTTTAAGTCTGTGAATAAGTATGAAATGGAATATAGAATAGAAGAAATTACAGTTACAAGAGGACATTAAATTTGCTACCATATTATTTCCTCGAGAACGGCACATTATTTGTAGGCTCTAAAATTTTACATGTCGGATGCATAGAAATAGTCAATTTAATTTCAATTCAGAAAATCAAGAAATATGGTTGTTTTCACGTAAAAATTGTAAAAAATATATTTTTATATTTCAAAAGCAAATTTTGCTTCAGTGAAGAGAAGAAACAATTAGGTGACTGTCGAAACTTTTAAAAAGTATCGTTTACATTAAATATAAAAAAAAATATAAGTTTCTTATTTTTAAATATAAAACATGGTTGTGTTTAGTCTCCACCTGTTTTAGTAAGTTCACTCCTACTTAGCTTCTTTAAGTTTGTAACTATTAATCGTAAAAAGCCATTAAGTTTTATATTTTGATATTATTAGAGCTCAGATTTCGTCACAAAATACATTAATTTGAAGGTAGTTATGTCTGCCAGAACAAAATAGATATTACACACTGCGAGATATTACGGCTGCAGGCACTGTATTGCTTTTGATCAACTCACACCATTACACCTCTATGAAAATCACGTTCTTAAGAGTCACACATAATTGACTCCAACTTTCTCTCAGCTCAACGCAGAAGTACCTAAAACAGGTACCCCAGTCGTAACAAGAGCAGTTTGATAGTGCCATCGGCGTGTCGCCGACAAATTGTCGGGTATAACTTTGTCTCGCAAGTATCTCTTGACCCCATTACTGAGAACGTTCCATTGATTTATGAACGGTCAAAGTCTGCGGCTTGTACCACTGGAGAGCGAATCGAAACACATTGGGTAAAAATTATGTAAAAAATGTTTGCCTTGGTAAGGATTATTGTTTTAAACGAAATGTATTTTAGATTATTTGAAATAAATGATTTTGGTACAATTAATTGTTTCTAAAATTAAAAATAAGCTGTTCTCTTAAATTAAAAATAAGGTGATTTGAAAAATTAACACACCAAGTGATTATGAGATGTGGCAGCTTGTTATTTGTAAAAGGAAGAGTCATTTTGGCGAAACAGCAACAAAAAAAAATTGCGAAAATATACAATATCTTGTCAAAAATGATGTCATTCGATAGATCAGAAAGATTATTCAAGATTAAAAAATAATTTTTAACTTTCTTTAACAATTTTATTAATAAACTTGAAAAAATAGCCACATTTGGTACAGATAATAAATTTAAAGAGTGCACCCTTTTTCGAAATATGTGTGTGAAAATAAGTATCAAAATTGTAAAATAAAAACGAAACTATGAAAAACTAAAACCCGACTACGTTGAAAAACTGACAAATATCTTTAGGATTTTAGTTTTAGGAATTTTAGGAATTTATATTTTATTTCATTATCATTATGAATTCCATTTCGATTAATTACAACCACGTTGTTTTCAATAACTAAGGATAATATGCATTCTAATACTTCTGCCTTATCTGACATTTATTCATTGAAGATTCATTTCATCAGACATAAAAGAGAAATTGAAGCTGTGTCTTTCGTTAAATTATTCTGAGTTTACATGCCACTATTGTTCGAGAAGCACTCACTTGCATTGTATTTTTTTTCGTTTTATAAACTCGAATGACTGAACTTCACATACTATATTACTGAATTAATGTTAATCTCAGCCTTTTAAATGTTTGGTGTTCAAATATACTTTGCTACTTTACTTTCAAATTCAACTAAGCGATGTATCAATAATATATTTGGGTATAAACACGCGTTATAATATTTTGTAAATAGCTTATATAATGTAATTTAACATGACGATTTATTATCAAACAGAAAATTATTAAACATGAGAGAGTTTGAATTGGGAGATCATTAGGACAATGAATGGTATACTCTAATAAACATATTAAATATTAGAATTAGTTGATATCATCATAAAATATCTTCATTCATGAGAGGAATTTAACAAAGTTTCAGCCTTTGAAATGGAAATGTGGAAATTTATGAAAACGTGTTTCATTTCAGAACATTAAAAAAAATATTTGTGGGCATTTTATGGCTTGAAATACTTATGAAAGAAAGTTTAATGTCTTAACCCAAAAAAAATTATTTTAACTCAAAATTAATTTTGTATTGTGTAATTAACTTTGAATTTTGTCAAAATAAATGTCAAATGAAATATTTATTGCTAAACATTTTACACAAAATTGACTTAATAATCCTTTTGCAACTGAGCTGCTCTACGCCTATCCGTTTTAGAAAACATTTTCGATATTTTTTTTCGTAACTATTTTCCAAATCAAACTTTTTTTAATAAATTAATACTTCATTTTTAAAACAATCATCTCAAATTAGTGTAATTCCATCCAAGGTACCTCTTTCTATATAGAAATTACCTCAAAATTCCTATAACATGAGCTGTGGACTAAATCAATATAATATTCATATTAATTAAAATTACTTTTGGTACCTTGTTATATTTAATAGCTATCGTTTATTTGTGTACAAGTATAATTACTCACATGGCTTCTTTCTTAATTTATTTTCTTAGAATATAGTGTTCTGACTTAAAGTTCTTTGGATTGTTTGCTTTCCTCGATATTTGCGACCAATATTGTAAATATAACATTACGTGTAATATTATAAAGTTTAAGTTAAATAATACTCAACTTGGTATATAACTAAATAAAGGAACAGCAATAATAATAAAATAATTATATAAAAAATTAAAGTTCATGCCAGAAGTCAACTAACTAAATTATGGTTGACTTCTGGCATGAACTATAATTTTGTATATTATGGAATTATTACCTAGTTTATATGGCGTACGTTTCTAAGATACGTGAGTAAAAATGAATAGGAGTTTTTCTATTGATAAGTGCGATTTATGTTATGAATGCACTAAAATTTATAATAAATTTAACTTTTTTTCAAATTAAATAATTATATTTAATTTTTATCAAAAAAAGCGACTCCAAAAAAGCAACTAATAAAAAGTAAAAAATATTTAATTCAAATAGGGACCTACTCACTCACAATAAATAATTAAGATACTTACTTTTGAAATTAGTCCAAGTACTGTCGAATAACTTGAACAAATTAATAATTTAGCTTAATTTATAATTATATTTAAAACCTTACCTTCACGGTACACATAGTCGGCACTGTTGGCACAAACTTCATAAATAAATAACTGTAGGATTTATTGTGAATAAGTTGATACCTATTTTAAGTTCAATATTGTTTATAATATTATATATTAGGTTAGCTAATAAGTTTTTAGCCCCAATTTCGCGACTTTTCTAGAAAGATTCTCGAAACATCTAGAAGGTTTTATTGTAGAGTATAAGTAGGTTAAAGTGCAGTCAGTTGACAACACTCAGCGCCGAAGCTTTACGTGAATTACATAAAAGATAGTGGAATTAAATCGATATAAAATACGAATTCCGTTATTTCACGAACTTCATCTGGGTCACGATGCAATACGCGATGGGCGAGTCCACGGTGAGTTACGCGGCGGAAATGATTTGGTTCAGAAAGTTTAGGAATAAATACTACGATCTTAGGGACGAACCCCGCACCGGACGTCCGCTTGAATTGAAAGTTCAACAATCGCGACATATAATTGAGGAGAATCCTCGACTGACGACTCGTAAATTGGTAGACGAGATGCACTGCAATCATGACATCATAGAAATACATTTGCACGAATTGGGAAAAGTTTCAAAATACGGTGTGCGATACTTGTCAACAGTTAATGACGTTGAAACGTCTTCGACTGGCTAAATCAGTTAGTAACTGTCCGTGTGAAGTAGGTTATATACCTTAATCATACACTCAAACGTCAATAGCTGGGTGTCGGAGAAACAGAAGTTTTAGTATCCAAACCTGAAATAAGTGCCAAAAAGGTGATTTTCAGCTACTGGTGGTATTAATTGGGAGTTGCTTTCAGAGGAACCTAAAAAGAATTAACGCATATATTTAGTGTAAAAAATTTAACTAATTAGCTAACAAATTGAGTAGTCGACAGAATCTAGTTTATTTTCTATATAATAATGCTAGACCATATGTTGCAAAACTTACTTTAAATAAATTAGAGGAGATTGACTGGGTTTTACTCACTCATCCACCATATTTCCTGGACCTTACGCCCTCTGATTATCATTTATTAAGGGCTCTAAATAATCATTTACGTGAAAACAAATTCGACGTTAAAGATGATGTCCAAAAGGATCACGCACAGTTTTCTGAATCTGTCATCGGAATTTAACAAGTGAGGCATATTATCACTGCTAACTATATGGCGACAAGTAGAGAATAATAATCGTGCATACTTAAATTAAATTCAGCGTAACATATACAATTTTAACATATCGTAACATATCGTACAATTATCGTAACATATCGTAATTTAACATATCGTACAATTTTAACAAGCGTAACATATACATATATATTACTTTTTGACAGCAAATCTGGTTTAAAAACTGATTTACCAACCCAATAATACCCGCCTATAATAATATTTTATACAATTTTAGAAATAAATATTTATTTCAGTAAAAATAGAAGCACGCGAAAACAAAGTTAATGGAGTATGTTATTTATTTATCACTATAATCCGGCTTAATCACTATAAAAGGAGTTATTGAAGTATGTTATTTATTTACAACTATAATCCGGCGTGGCATCAATTATCAAATGCTTTTTTATTATTTGTTAATACTTAATCGCTGTTTGACTCCTGGGAAATTATTAGGCTTTACTGTGCAATGTTTACATCGTGCGTTATCGCCCTTGATTATTTGATTGAGGGTTTCAAAAACCTAAATTTTAATAATTTCTAGCAACATTTATTTATCTTTTATATTTATATAATGTACTATAATTTATATTCGTAGATGTCTTACGGAATTTGTTATATTGACTGAAACTTTTGCAACACCGCGTTTTCCTCATTTTCATGGTTCTACCTTTCTGAAGACTTTGCAATACTTGGAATAATTTTGGGAATTCTCTTTAACAATTCATGGTCAGACGACAAAAACCAGGTAGCATCTATAAATGGTAGATAGTTTTGTAATTTTCTGACTATACAATTCTTTACATTTCTATTGTATTCTTCCATCTTTACTACTCCGTTATCGTCTTGCAATACGTGACTTCTCTACAAGCTAGTTTTATTTAGTGTTTTTGTGTCAATTTCATTACTTTCTCCAAACAAACGCTTACATCATCAAATATCAATGCTTTAATATTGCATTTTGAAATCACTCCAACCAGTGTTTAAGTCAAGATTTTTAAAGATTAGGAAATCATCATTTGTTTGTTAGGTCATAAGACACATGATTCATTACGTTAAATTTGAGTAATATTTTTATGCATGTTATAATATTTCATTTTAAGGATATCATAACCATAAAATCATCATTTCAGAAATAAAAATTCATTTCAGAAATAAATAACCATAAAAGCGTCATTTCAGAAATAAAAATTCGTGGACATATTTTTCTATTCTGGTATTGTTCTTCTTATAAATTATTAAAACCTTTTAATACTTTCAGTTTCTGTTCATATAATTTCTGTTTAAATTTAACACTAGCTTTTGATTTTTTGTATACTTCGATCAATTAAATTTGTAATATCAATTAAACTGGATTATGAACAAAGTTCCTTGTTTTGTTATTAAATTTAGTTCCTTGTTATGTTTAAGTACGTTTTAGTTATTTGTTTATAAATTGCATATTCCAACGGACTTAAAAAGGAAATACGAGCATATTTTTGCCAACTTATCATCAATATGTTCGCAAGACTGTTTTCGATATTATTCAGAATAAGAATGCGTAATTGTTGCTGTAATTTTCATTTCATTTCTCTTTCGATAAACTTGAGGTTATAAATTGGAAGAAACAATCACACCGCTTTGTTTCCTTGAGAAATATTTGTTTTTCAGCTTTTGTTTTCATACTTTCCTTAATTTTCTATTGAAAATGTCGCTTACCAGAATAGCCCAGCTTTGCTTTAAATTCATTTAATTTTGTTTTATTAAAATTGATTACGTTGAAACAATTCTGGAAATAATATTGAGGTCATGTAAGGAATATATTCTTAATCAGAGTTTAATCATCGGAGTATATAAACACTGACATAGGTGTTTTAAATGTAGATAATTTCTTAATACAGGTATTGATAATACTTTGAATTATGCATAATATATATACCTCATAAATTACAAATTTCACGTATGTGATGCTAGATATTGTAAATTCAATTAATAAATGACTTATGAAAATATTCCGAATCTGAAAATTTAACTTTGCAAATTCAAAGCATTTTGAAAACTATTTAATATTCAAAAATATGATTTCAAAATAAACGTCACTTTATATATAATAAAATGCAACCTCAGAAAAATTTCTTGGGAATTTGACGAAAATAATTATATGTAAAATTTTGATGTGAATTAAGAGGTTTGAAAAATTGCTCATTTGCTCTTGGAATAAATAAAATATAAGTGAAAAAGAAATTGCTTGAAAATTTTCCCAACGGAACATAGGCTGATGAAGATTTTAGATTATTTCGGAATATTACAATTATTTTTCTTTAGTAATTTTTGAATGAACCTTATTAAAATAACCGAAAAGAGAACAGTTTATATTTATAAATATATATATATATATATATATATATATATATATATATATATATATATATATATATAAAGTAAGTGATGTTTAATACCACAAATTAACCGTTTTATATCCGCGCGTTGATCCTTCAGATGGACGAATTACTTTTAGTTTGTTGCGTAATCTTAAATGTTATTCTAATTTGAGTTTATGTCATTTCATGGTACCATACGTTACTAAAAAAAGTTTGGCGTAGTGTTTATGGTTGTATCATATGCAGGTGCTTCATTAAAAAAATACTCATCGGTTCATGGAACCGACGCTGCTATATCTGTTACTATTTCGCGTAATATTTTTGCCATATATTATATTTTTCCATAATGTTTATTTTATGGAATATTAAATTTTTTATTATTTTTTCCATAATTAGTTACATTATTATATTTTTTCCATTGTTAAGTAACCTGTTACAATATTCAATTTTAAATCCATGTAATCTTCCACATTTTTCTATTTCATATTTTATAATTTTTTTTTTCCACATTTATCACATTTTATAAAGTTTTTTTCCCACTTTTTAGTCGGTTGAGATATTTGCAGAATTTAAATATTAAAATTAGTTCTTCACTTATTTCCAGTCATATATTTTCTTTTGCGCATATCCGTTTTATTAGTTTTTATGTCCAACAAGAGACAAAGGCAAAAAATAAATTGAAATTCCGTTTCTATTCGTGAGAGAATTTAATAATTATATCAGTTAATCTGAGCACTCTTCCACTTAAGTACGGTCTGGCCTTTGTTCGTATTTTTATATAAAACATGAAACTCCATGTATGTAACTCCACTTCATGGTATAAAAATTTAGTCATTCATTCATATTCATAATACTTTACTTGTGTCATAATACTTTAGAGAAAAATTTTGTAAAAGCATCAAATAGGTGCTCAAGATTAAAGAACAAAATATCCAAAGATATATCAGATACTGGTACTTTGACTAGTGCCAGAATAGTTCAGCACAGCTAGGAAAAAAACTAAACAGGTAGATTTGCTACTGACAACTGATCGCTAGTTCACTAACAATCTTATCTAGACATATTCGATGAGATAAACAATGGCAAGAATATTTAATTTATATTTCATGAATCATAATTGTTATATTTCTACAATAACATCCAAGGATGAATAAATATAAGTATAATAAAAAATATGGTCTAAATATAAACTTTTATTTGAGGCTTCAAAATGGGTTCCTAAGAAATATGGTCATATTACCCTTCATTATATTGAACACTATTATCACGTTGCTTTCTTAAGACATTTTCGTAATTGTATGAAACCACAAATATGTACTGTACTATGAAAGAAGACCCGTTTACACAATTCCTATATTCGTGAACGGAAACATTTATGAAGTTTTGTGGTTAAGTTTTTAAATTAGAATACCTTCCATAATTAATGATGGAACAATACTCGCACTTGAAGAATCATTTACTCACCATAAATTGTAACAAATTTGCTTCCTTCCCATTATTCCTCTATAGTGTACAGTTAATAGTAAAAAAATAAATTGATACGATTTCTTCAACTTATGTGTTATTTATATAATAATTTTTTTTTCACGGAATCGAATTTAAAAAGAGATCAAATTTTTTTCTTAAATATTTCAAGCTGTAAAACGATCACGGCAAATTTGTTTTTGAAATTAACCGCAATCAATATTTTTCTCAAATCTTCCTCCATTTAATATTCAAGAGGCAATTTTTTTGTTTTATTTTTCTTACAAAATAAAATTATTTATTTAACAACAATGTTAACTGTAATTTTCTTGTAATTAGTTAATTTAATATATCTTACAGTTTATATTTCAAATGACGTTCTGGTCTAGACTCCATTATCTTTAATAATTTCTTGCTTGATAAGAAATAGATGGCTGTATTACTTTACAGAGTAAATTTCATTTATAAAATTTAGTATATCATAACATATTCAAATATAATACTAATATATTGCAAAGTTTAATTGAAATATAAAATAACTATGAATATTTTAATACAAGACTATAAAGAGACAGAGCTTCATATTTATTCACCTATATGTGCTACGAAATTTAGTCATCGGAGCTTATTGAAATGCAACTAAAATGTAAATGAACACATATCGAACGGCGGTATAGGCTTCTTTAAAGTAAACCAACGAAACACACAGTACTTCTTTTTCTTTTATCTGTGAATTAGTAAATATCTAATATAGCAATGGAGTTACAATGAAAATTATTCTCAGATTTTGAAGAACACTAGAAAATTGTAAATGAAAATAAGTGAAATGAAAATTTCCCCATTACTGAAAATATTACGTAATTATGTGGAATTTGGGAATAAGCTAAGGTAAAATTGATCAGGGACATTGAATTGTACTCAAAGGTTTCACTGAATTTTTATGATTAAGTTAAATTTTGACGAATTCTCTTAAGGTTTTTTATTATTTCTTTAAAATTTACTTTTGTTCCTAATATGTGAAAAATCAATTTTAAAAAAGTAAAAAGATTTGGAGAAGAACAACAAACGAATTAAAAAAAATGTTTTGAATTAATCGAACCATTCTAATGACATCTGAGTGAATTAAAGAGATATATAAAAGGAATTAATGAGAATAAATTATTATCAGTATTTTGCCATAAGCTCGAGTTCTTGAAATATTGGCATTATTCTCTCATTCGTGAATACTTGTACATATTTTCAAAAACGTTGCTAATTTATATGTTTCCATTTATCTATTAAAATTGTATTGCGATAAAAATTCGTAGATAATCGTGAACATTATAGCAAAAACTATGTCAGGATATTGGAGTTCGTAGAAAGGTTTATTTTAACTATTTGTGTTTCCATTAGATAACCAAAACAAATGCTAGTTACCTTATTTAGAATGTATAGTTGTTGTTGGGACTTTTCACTTATGAGCAATTGAAAAGATAAATATTTTCTAAATACCCCACACCTAAATAGATTCAACCAATTTTTTTTATCCACGACGAGACCTGTTTTATATACCAGAACGTTATTTGTTATATACCAGAACGAGTGCAAGGAATATTCAAGCCAATGTAGCAACTAAAAGATTAAACAATCTGATAGTCCATATAGCGAGCATATATTTGTGTACATGTGTGCAAGTTTGTATGCATGCGTGCATGAGTGTGTATTAATGAAAATTTATAGATAATTCCCTCCAAAACCCATGCAAAACTTTATCTAAGTAATCGCTAAAAGCTATTCTTAGTCGTTCTTTTATTCCAGTAAAACATATGTCCACGTGTTTTAAAATCTCACATTTTCTTCATATTTTGTTAAACAATTTATAACATTTAAATCAGAAAAAAATATTTAAAATAACGACAGGAATATTTGTCATTACTTATCTCTTGCGATAGTTATTTAACATCTCGGAAAATGCGATTTTTCATCATAGTACTTTGACAATCTTGGTTGTTTCGGGTTTCCTTATAGTTTCAGGGAACCGGAATATATCAGTATCTCATAAAAATCATACAAATATAGGGGGACTTTGATCCTCCGAAGTGTATGATACTACTGTCTAACGCTTCTATGCAGCAAAGTTAAAAATTGTTCCGTCCCAGTAAGCCATTTAAAGTCTCTATTTTTTCAAGCACGTACATTAAGAAAACTTTAAGTGACCCAAAGATAGGTCCAGTCTCAGCCAAGTCACCGTATCTGAAGAGGTATATCTTATGAATCTACTTTATTTCAATGACGAGTGCTCTTTGTCAACAAAACCCCAGGCGCATATTTATGCTCATTGTAATTAAAAAACATGTTCTGGACATGCTGCGTATCCAAACTACTGGTATAGACTGAAGTGTCCCTCGCGATAAATACATGCAACTGGTATGGAAAACGCCTGGCCTCATCAGGAATTGTGACATGTAATAGTTAGGTTTGAGCCATGTTTTCCTCACCTGCTCATAAACATTCGACTAAAACTTAATAGTAATCTAGCAAGATGAATCCGCTCCGGAACTCCTGTTTCGAGCCAATTCAAAGTTGGCGACGCGTTCCACGAACGCAAAATGGCGGATAAAAGGCTCGCCAACACCGGCAGCGCATTCATTAAACAGGTTCTACATGCTTTGGATAGAGCGATTAACGCTTCATGCTGTAATCTAAGCACCACCTTTCTCACATGCTGAAATTTTATACACCCCGAAACCTAAATGTATGGAGTTTAGACCAATATACCGAGATATATTACTGTATATATAAGTTTGAGTCGTGAAGCAGAAAGTCTCCATCCTTTCGTACCGATTCTTCTTTTCTTCTGCTCTCTTCTTAGATCATTTGATGAGTATAATCTATAAAAAAAATTGCAGTGCATTCCTGAAAGGTTATTGCGAGAATACCGTCGAGAATAATGTTCGACAAGCGGACTAAGGATCGAGACCTGCAGAAAGATCCTGGTTGAACATTTCTTTACCTCAATATCTCAGTCCCGCAAAAATATTTCAGAATTAGTTTTTATTATTAAAATGATTGATTGAATGAATGATTTTTTATTATTAAAATGATACGCATTGTCAGATCTACCGCTGAGATCTAAAGATATCAAGAACCTATTTCTTGGGCACACGTCCAATTAGGAAAAAGTGGTAAATAACGCACCTGAAGTGGATACTTTGGATTAAAAACTGAATTGTCTGGATAAACCCGGCGAATGAGATGACTGCGCCAATTGACGCATCTTCAAAATAATCTCGGGGTGCTTCTCGAAAACTGGGGGGAGCTTAATGGGGCTATAAGAGTATCGAAACTTTGGGAGATTTTCCGTTGCCCTTCAGCATAACTTTTAGTTTCCCTACTTTTCAGATAGCCAGGGTATGACCTCGCATAAGCAGCTGCTAAAGACTGCAAGTACTACAGGTGTCGCGATGTTCCACACTATATTCATAATTATATTACCGACATTGTTAATACGCAGGGTCTTGTTCAAATCATGATCTCTAATGATGACTCGGAGTATAATATCTCAGGTTCAATACTACACAGTAAAAATATCTTAAATTCATAAGAGTAATAATCGCAAATATTATTTTAAATAATACTATGGACGAGTTGCAATCGTAAACTTAATTTCACTAGTCGGATTTAAGAGTACATGGCCGCTAGAACAATACAAATGCTCCTAATTTAGTTGCGATATGCAAAATTTTTATACAAAGCCATAGAAGTTCTGTTCTGCGCAGTAGGACAATAAACGGAATGCTTTACACTTAATACTTGCTTTACATGCTTGCATACTTTTTTCAAATTATGCAACCGCCTTGAAAATTTAGCATGATTTTAACTACGAGACTTTATCATTTTTATAGACGAAAGTAATGATGAGAATTAGATACATACGTAATAAAAATAAATATCGCATTTTAAATTGTGATTTATTAGGCCATATATTATTAAATATTTAAAATGTTTATATTGATTTTTGTTTAATTGTATTTTGATGACTCGAATATGCAAAATAATCTTTTCCGACAAACTTGTACCAAATGAATTTGTCGGGTAAAAATGTTATGTGGAATAAAAAGGCGATATGACATATCGTATCGTCGCCGTAGTGTGTTTATATCACAGGGCCTTGGATACGGCCTTGGACGGCGTTGGATACCGTAATGTTCCGGGTTCAATTCCTCGTCGCTCGTCGAGCAAGACTGGACTAATATTCTGGTTGGCTGGAAGAAAATTCTCTGTTAGCAATAAGCCGGCCATATGAATCAGTTATTTCGATTAAATTATGTACATTAAAAATACATAAGAATCTTTGTTCTCGAAATATATCCAAGGTTTTTCCAAATAAATCTTTTTACATATATTCATAACTTTTTACGAATATTGGTTAAGCACTTCTAGAGAGAAAATACTTTTGAAATTTTATTTTATTACTAATCTTGAAATCTATATTTTAGCTGAAGGTACGCACATCAGTACCAAAAGAGATCAAAATACATTTTCATTACAGAAACATTTTATTTAATTTCAATTAACTTTCTTATCTCTGTAGGAAGAAAGTTAATCAAAATTAGATGAAAATTTTAATGAATCGTTTTAACAAGTAATATTTTTAGCAAAATTTTATTTCCAAATCAGAATTTTAATATTTGTTAGTCATTTTTAATTCATTTAAAAATTACAAATAAATATTTATTTTTATCTGTGGATAAACCGGACCAATTTTACCATATCACATTTCTAAAATTCTCCCTTTTTCCGATTCTTCCCTCGCTTAGTAATTATTAAAATTCATTTTGCTCCCAATCCATATTCGACAAATTGTCGAGTATTGCAGTTTTGGTAGTGACGTGAAATATCTCTTGCCCCAATATTGATAAAAAGGTCGATTAGTAATCTTGCGCCTAGTGTCTTTTGCAGAGCGGATATTAATTACCTGAATGCGTCTCTGTCACATTATTATGGGAAGAGTAATAAAAGTATAGTTTTTTTATTTATTGCTGTTATGTTATTACACGTGTTAAGATTATATCATAAAATTAAATACATCTTTAATGAAAGTTGAATAATAACAAAATTTTAAAAAATCAACCCACTTAGCTCAGAACTTAATTACAATACTCGTCGTTTCGAAATATTTTACCAAAGTTGAATAAATATGCTTTCTATTCCATAAAATATAAAATAGTAAAAATCGATATTTTCTTGTTTTTACTCTTTTAAAAGTTGTATCCTTTAATTTTTTTAAGTAGAACACAATAATGAAGGAATACATTTTAAGTTAGAACCATAGAATATGTTAAATAGAGCAGTCATATTTGGTGCCAAACAAATTTAATTAATTTTACCGTTATTTGTCAAACATAATAAAGTTTCAAATCAAAACAAAGCGTAAAAAATTATACATTCTAAAAGAAATGAAATACGTTCTTTTATTTTTGTCTTGAAACCAAAGCATCGTGTATGTTTTCCATAATTCTAAACTTATAATATGACAGCTGCTGTGCATGGAATTCTTAGAAACTTCAAACGTCAAGTGAAAAATCTTTCTTCTTTTCTTTATATAAATCAAAGAAAATTCCTTCCAAATTTTCAATATTTTGTATATTGTGAGAAGTTTTCCCGTCAATACCTGCATTAACTAGTCAACGAACAACAGCAGCCAAGTAATGTATCAGTCGAAAACTACATATATATATATATATATATATATATATATATATATATATATACACATATACATATATATCTGTTGCAATGTTTATGGTATCAGCGTTTAAGTTATCTTAAAATTTCAGTGGCGATATGTAAGCAAGTAAATGATGGATAATGGAACAAAACTACTACACAAACCACCTATGTTTTCCTTGTCATTTTCTATTCCATTGTAAATTCTGATTTTGGAAGTGAATATCAGTTGTACACAGTTATTCATTTGAAGAGGTCATTGAATGCGCCGTACAAATTTAAAAAAATGAAATGTCAATGTAAGGAAAAACTCGGTGGAAAACGTAAGTAACCAAAGGTGAGCTATTAATATTTCTATTTATAGGTTAAGATTTCGAAAGAAACAGAACCATGTTTCCACTAATTTTCTGAGTATTGCGACATCCAGCCACTTTGAAAAGCCATAAAATTATACCTTGTGTGGCTTTAAAGTCAAATTATTCAGTGACAAAATATGCAATTTATAGATGAAAAAATTATATAAATGACGTTTTTTCAAAAAGCAATAATTTAGAAATATCAAAGCTTGTTCAACCTAAAATTTTTACTCATTATTAGAAAATTATATTTCCTAAAATGTTTGCGTAATTAAATATCAGAATTTGATTGTGCTAATGCTGATTAAAGAAGTCTTCAAATTCCACATGGACGCGTCGATTTACTCATTTTTCGTCTTCACAGAAAATATTATTAAACCGAACAGAGCAAAACAATAATTTAATCATTTTGAGAAGGTCAAATGAAAAAATTGCTTTTTTTTAAATATTGTTATTATATTGTAAACCGTATAGTGATGATAGAAACTTAAATAGATTTATTATGTGTTTAAATGTTAGTAGCTTTTACTTCGTACCCTAGCTGTATCACCAATAAACTTAAAGAATTATAATGTTACTTATATTTAGTTTCTTCATGTTGCAAGTCTTTATCTTAGGAACCAGTCTCAAACTTCGTATTTTAGTACTATCTTCCTTCAGATTTCGTTACCAACTTCGTTTCATTTTAAAGTAGAAATATTTGACAAAGTAATATAATTTGACACTACAAACACTGTAACTCTAGATCTATTCAGACCATTACAGTTCTATGAAAATCATGTTCCTGAGCATTTCACTTTACTCGGCCCACTTTCTCTCAGCTCGAAACCGAAGTACTTAAAGCAGGTATCCAATTCGTAACAAGAACAATGTCACACTGCCGCCGGCGTGTCGTCGATAAATTGTCTGGCATAAGTTTGACCCACAAGATGCAAAGTACCTCATGACCCCTTTATTCAAAACATTAAATTGATTGATGAACGGTCTACGCGTGTGGCTCGGGCCACCGGAGACCGAATCGAGAAAATCCGTCTGTATAAAAATAATATTGAAAATTGTCACCTTGAGGGTCGTCATTTTGAGCTGAAGATAGATCTATGATATTGGAAGTAAATTTAAAATGTTCCAGAATTCGAAATTCAAATAATATTGTTTTAGAACCCGATTTAGAAAATTATCAAACATCATAAATTTTCTAGCAGAGCAACTTAATTTATTTACGGGAGAAAATTTATTTCGCTTTAGAAAAATTAAAATATTTATTTTCCAAAATAAATTAATTATTAAGACAGGAAATTAGTTAACACTTCCGATAAATCATAAATTCATTTCTATCGGCGATTGCTAACGACAACTATATACAAGTAAATATAGTAATTGCATCACTCTGAAAACGTGCAGCTGCAATTATAATTAATTAATTGTGTAAGCTGGAATGTTACATGTAGGTACTATTGAAATATGCCATTGATTAAAATAAAATAAAAACGGACAGAAAATGCAAAAGCAACAAAATATCACACCCTCTTTCACTGTTACTTTTGCAAGTAATTATAACTTATGACATTCGCAAGTATCCCCGTGGCAACATACCACGAGGCTTTTTGAAACGAGCTGGGAATGAATTTTCTGCCTCTGGTAATTAAAACAAAGTTCAAATCATTTTAAGAACTTGCAAAATGCTAGTGGTTTGAATGATGTCCGATAAATTAGAAAAGATACAGTGTCTCTATTTTCGTTAACCGTGCTGTTTATTTTTGTGATTGGATATCAAGATTATTGAAAATTGAATGTATATTAAAAAAAATTAGAAAAGGAAAAGGAAATACGAGTGTCAAAACAAGAATTTTTTTTCTTGCTTTTGGACACTCCCATCTCGTTTCTCACAAAATTTTAACTTGAATATTTAGGGTAACACATTTACTAATAATGAATAACCGATAGAATTTATATTTTATTCCATTGTCAAAATGTATTCAATTTCGATGAATTTTAACCAATATATGTATTATTATATTAAGCAGTACCCTTTTACTTCTTTGTGATACATGCCTTCATCCATCAAAATTACAAGAGCTGATGGAAACATTTAATTACTTATATATATTTGTTTTTAAATAATGTGTGTGCATAATTGTTATTTATAAAATTGTTATACCACCATACAGAGATACATTTTCAGTTATTAAATTGTAAACATGTTCTTTTCGTTTTCGTTTCGCTTCATTAAATTTTGTAAACCTTGGTTCTTTTTCGTTGTTGTGGTAAGTTCCATATTATTGCAAAGAGTTTGTGTACAAATATTACCATATAACTCCTGAATCATTTAATAGTATGAGTAAGTTAAAGTAATTTAAAAAATTTTGGCAAAGTATGTTATTAGAAATCAACTCAAACATTTCTGTTAATCATATATACAAATATCTGCGACTGATAATAAATCTCACTTTTTTGCATATTATCAATTATTTTTTCATTGTTGTTATAATTATTTTTCTTTTAATACTGATAAATTTTAAATAACTTTTAAGATAGTTTGAATAGCATGTGCTTTAGATATACTAGGTACTGGTTCCTTGACAAAGCCAAAGGATCGGCGACGCAATTGACAACTTAGCGGTAATTGAGTGATAGTTTTATCCGTACATATCCGATGAGGTGGAAAATGTTATTTAAAATATATTTAAAAAATTACATACATATATATATATATATATATATATATATATATATATATATATATATATATATATATATATATATATGTGTGTGTGTGTGTGTATGTATAATTATAAAAAACACTGTATTTTGAAGGATGTCTAAATAAGGATATATTAAAAATAATAGCCTTAATATAGATTTTTTGAAGCTTCAAAATGTCTTCCTAAAAAATTAAATTATTACCCCATATTATCTATCCGTTAATCATATTATTTTTTAATACATTTTTGTGGTTATATGGAATCAGATAATTTAACAAAAATAAATACATTAAAAATAAAAATCATTTAGACGTTTACCTACATGAAAGGAAACTATTATAATTTTATGTGGTAACATTTTTGAAAGGAAAAATCTTCCAGAATAAATAATAAAATAATATCCTTAATTGTATAAAATTTACATTTTAAATGGCTTCAGTCGACATTTTCTCACAGAATCTTTCGATTCTTTATTTTTACGTTAAACTATTGCATAATTTTTTCAGCATAAACTCGAACAATTTTCGTCTTTCCTGGTAAAGTGTTTTATCTGTTCTGTGGACTTAAAATGGGAAATATTAAATTGCTGAAAGTTGTTCAAGTTGGTTAGATTTAAAGATAAATGTTTATTTATGCGGGTTATATTTTTCAAAAGATATACACTGGCAATGCAACATTTGCGACGAATTTCATTTTAGAACTACTCTGCGAACAGGAATTTTTTCACCAATTAACTTAATTTTTGTCGTAAAAGAAAAATTTTTATATTTATCAATTAACTGTAAAACTTCTAACATTTGGTTAGTCGATTAGATCATAGAGTATATATTCTAAATGGTATCTAAGTCTAGAATTCATAACATTTAATAATTTCCGGTTTGGTAATGAATATATGTTCGTATCTTAATAGATCGTATCTTCCATTTTTAAAATTTGATGTCGTACAGACAATTCAAATATAAAGTTACCAACAATATTAAGCATATATCACAAATTTCAATTTTTGAATATAAAATAACACTTTGTATTTGAAAGCAGGTTTTTAAAATGACAGAGATTATTATTTATTCAGCCATCCACGCTACGAAATTTAGTCATCGGAGTTTATTGGCACGGAACTAAAATTTAAATGACTACGTGTCGGATAACGATGACGTATAGTTACTTGGATTGAATCAATGACATATACAGATCTTATTTTGGTTATATGTGTGTTGAAATGAATCTAGTGTAAGTAAATATCGCATACGGCAGCATTATTTGAAGTAATATTACTCTTAGATTTAGAAAAACGACCGGAAATTATAACTGGAAAAAAGCGAAATTGAAATTTGCGTGTGAATAAAAAAGTTTTAGGTAATTTAATGGAAATTGTGGATATAAAGAAGGTGAGGTCAAATTTACCACAGAGATTGAAGAATACTAAAATAATTTACTGTATTTCTATAGTGAAAATGCCTTTGACTTATTTCTGTTCGGTCTCTTATAATTTGTTAACATAACTGTCGTTACGAGATATGCGAAATACTAAATATCAGTTTTAAAAAACACGTACATTTGGGGAAAAACAGTAAAGTTGAAATAAAAAAAATTTAAACTACTCGGTCACTTCTCATGATATTTATATGAATTGTGGGTATTTACAAAATTAATTATTGAGATTGTAATGGTTTTTAGAGAAGATAATATAAACTCATAGCACGTTAATACTCATTTTTTTCCTGCACGAATTGTTATCATTTATTTTAGATAAATTAAGAGCACAATATTTTATGCACTTACTTTATTGCCATAAGCTTGATTTCCTGAAAATGTTGAATTTTTTTTCTATTCGTATATAATAGAATATTTATGTCAATAACGTGGCTAACTAATATAATTATTTTCATCTATCAAGAATATATCGGCACGAAAAGAGTGCGTAAACAATCTGGAAAATTTTAGCAAACACAATGCCAAAGTATGGGAGTGTGTGAAAAGGGCTTGGGTATTTTTTTCTGTCATTAACAAAAAACTAGAACTACTTACCTTATTTATAGTGCATTAACCCAAAGTGCAACGATTCTGCATCAAAATTTTTCCCTCAAATCAATTCAAAGTTAGGAGAACGTTCCACTGCAGCGAGATGGGTAGAATAATGGCCAAAACCAACAGCGCGCAACTTGGATAGGTTCTATTTCTTTGGTCAGGGTCATGAGGTCAACACTATAGTCTACGCAGGGTTCTTTTTATCAGCAGGACTCTGATGCACTCCAATTAATGTCACATAGGCCAGTATACCGACGTATATTGGCGTATATATTAACTTGAGGATCGAAATATTGCGGTTCTAGCCAGCCCCGGCAAACCGAACTATGGCGTGGTGAATAATCTTCCCACTCTCCCTATATCCAATAAACGGGTCGGATACGGAAGATATCCAAACACGGACATGTCGAATTCGCCAGCGTTATGTAAAAAAATGCTGAGTTTTTTTTTCTGGGTACTTGTCCACACAGAAAAAATCTGAGATATTGCATATAAATACTCTGGGTCGAAACTGAAGGTGACACCAGCGACTGAGCTAATTGCATCAATTGGCGCGCCGCTAAAACCTACTCGAGAAACTTCCTGAAAGCTGGAAAGAGGGTAATGAGTCTATATAATTTCCGATGGCAAGGTAATCTTTCATTACTTTTCGGTATAATTTTTATTTACCTCACTTTTCAGACGATCTGGAGAGGCCCTGGTGTAAGCACTGATTATCGAATAAAAGTACCTCCGACGTTATCAATTTAATGCCAATATCAACGTTCGAGGTCTTGTTCGAATCAGTTTCTCTGATAACGTCGTTTAACTCTGAGTGACGTATCTCGGGTTTAAAACTTCCGGGTAGGATATTCTGGAAGAACATGAACAATAATTACAAATATCAGTTTCAACAATATTATGGACGAGTCGTAATCAAAAACTTAATGTTTCTAGTCCGATTTAGTCATACGTAGCCACGAGAAAGATGCAGATACATCCTAATAAGTTACAACATACAAATTCAGTTCATTATACTACAACGGAAATTTCTGTCTTAAATCATACAAAATCATAAGAATCTTAGCCTACTCTTAGCAAAAAAGCACGATCTACGTTTCGACATTACAACATCGTCAGGTGGGCAAAGATTCTTTGCTAATTGCCCACCTGAAGGAGATCTTTGCTAATTGCCCACCTGCAGATATTGTCATACAACGAAACCTAGGTCATGGTTAAGAACTTAAAGAAAGTAGAAATAATACTACATCACGTAGATTCATTTAATTGTACAAACATATTATTTCTACAGAATCAACGCCAAATATATTCAAAAAAAGCAATCTCTTTTTTGTAAATGAGGAGAGTGATAAGAATTAGATGCTAATATAATAAGAAATAATAATGCCTTTGAAATGCTGATTAATTAAGCTATATATTCTGAAAGAATTCATATTTATAGCAATATTCTACTTACTGTACTTGGTGTGGTTGTCAAAACATACGAACTTAAATTATCTCAACAATGTTGCACCGAATGAATTTTTCTTGTAAATTTATACGTCATAGGCACCAAAAGAAGCAAAAATTAAATGAAATTGTGTATATCTTTTAGCACGAAGTACACAGAAGTTAAGTTTATATCTGTCGTCGCCACGGTGTATTAATTTCATCACAAGGGATACCCCCTTTGACGGCGCAGCGTACCGCGGGGACCCAGTTTCCATTGCCGGCCGCTCGTCGTGCCTGACTGGACTTATGTTGTGGTTGGCTGTAAGATATTGAGCTTCAACAAATTGGCAGTTATTCCATCATATTTGTAAAACATTTATATTAAAGTCAGTAAATAAATATAGCTTTTTCTTTTCAATATATGACTACATTATTATTATCATCATAATTCTAAATATTATTTTCGTCATAATTCTTTTATATATCTTCATAATCGTCACCGTGGTATGCTAAGTTGGTAACAAGTCACACAGCCTTTGACTGCATGGTGCACCGCGGCATCTATATTCCATTCTCGACCGCTCGTGATCAAACTGGGTTTAAGAGATTACTCTGGTAGCAATAGATTAGCTATAAGTGTCAATATGATATACTAAATTACGCAAATAAATAAATATTAAATATACAAATCTCGAGAATCGATCAAGTAGTTTGTGAGAAAAAATATTTTCAATACTTAAATTTTATCGTTATTTATGAAATCTATTCATTGATTAAAGTTGACCTTTTATACGTCAGTATTAAAAGTCGACGTAATTAAAATCTAAATAATTTGAGCTAAAATATATTCTTTTTCTCGCTCACTCTTGTTCTCGCTTTCTTTTTCTTTCTAATATTAAAATATTCCTTTAATATAGATATTTTAAGCAAACTTTTAGTTTTAAATGAGAATTGCTCTATTTTTTTTTTCATTTTTCACAGTTATATCAAATTCCAACCCGCCAATTGAATACCAGCAATTGACCACATCATACTTCTAAAACTCTCACTTATTCCCACTTTTCATCCACTCAATAACATGCAAAAGTTGACTACGCTGCCGACCCCTCATAGACAAATTGTCCAGGATAGATGCTATAACCGTGGTGAGAAATGTAACTTGTCCAAATATTGATAAAAACAGTATCGATTGTTTTGAAATTCGGCGCTTATGGCCTTTTGCCCTTTTGGAGAAAATTCGCTAAATGCTTCTTGATTGAATTATTTTAGCTAAATAAATAAAAATATAATTGTTTAATTAAGAGCTTAATCATAAATCTCATCACATTGAAAATAATCAAAATCGGAGGATGTTTTACTAGAGTCGGATTGATATGGCTTTTCCGTCGTGATATCTAGAAATATTAACAAACAATTGTATTTTGTGATTTTATATTTCAAACAGTCGCTAATTTTCTTTTAAGAAGACTCCATATTGAGATAACGTATGTTGAGTTAAGAATATAGAGTATGCTATATTCGATGCCAGAAACATAAAATGAATGAAATGATTCATTTCAAAATATTTTATAAAATAAAATATTCACAATTAAATGAAACTACGTGATGTAGTATTATTTCTACTTTCTTTAATTTCTTTACCACGACCTAGGTTTCGTTGTATTATATTGTTGTCAATCTTTGCTAATATCCCACCTGAAGATGTTGTAATGCAACGAAACCTAGGTCGTGGTAAAGAAATTAAATAAAAGTAGAAATAATACTACATCACGTAGTTTCATTTAATTGTGAACAATGAATTTCTACAAAATTAACGCCAAATATATTCAATACAAAATAAAATATGGTGGAAGCTCAACAAAATTTCAAAAGAAATGAAATCCGGTGCCTTATTATTGTGTAGAAACTGAAGCAATATGTATCCACCCAAATGGATCAAAACTTATTATAAGGCAGATTCCATATATAGAACACTTGAAGATATTAAATGTCCAAGTAAAAAAATTAAGAATTTCTTACTGTTTTATACAAAAATTACTGAAATTCTTCAATATATTGCAATATTTTTTACTTCTGGAGCCATTTGTTCGTCAATAATTCTATTAACTAGTCGACGAGATGACATAATCTAGCAAAGTTATAGTCGAAAACTATTAATAACATATTGGAGTATTTTTCAAATTAGTGTTTAAAATGGCAAAAATTTCAACGTAGATCGTTTAGCGATTAAATAATTAGGTAGCCATCAAAAAATTTAGTAAATAGAAGAACTGTACAAAACCACCTGTATAGTCCCTCCAAATTTATATTACATTAGTATTTCTAGTTTTGCAAATGAATATCAGTTTTGCATTTGTATTTTTTTTAAATATGTACCTTTACATTATTTATACCTGTGTGTTTTCATATAATTCATTTAAAAAGAACGCAATCAACTAATTTTAGAAGTTATTGGATGGGCTATAAAATCTGGAGAAGTTATATATGAAAAGAGAGCAGAGAACAGCCTTCAAATTTTATATTTGGTATAAAGATTTCTCAGATTTCGTCACAAAAATAACGAAAGAACGTAATAAGAGTTAAAAAAGATTCAATACTACAACGTTATGGCCTTTGAACTACTTATAATATTACATTTATGGAAATCATGTTCCCGAGTGTCATACTTAAGTAGATCCTACTTTTTTTCAGCTCGACACAGAAGTGCTTAAAGCAGGTACCCAATTCGTAACAAGAATAATTTCACACCGCTGCCAGCGTGTCTTTAATAAATTGCCGGGCGCAAGTACGACCCGCAAGATGTGAAATGCCTCTTGACCCCATTATTCAGAACATTCCATTGATTGATGAACGGTCGACGCCTGCAGCTTACGCTACCATAGAGTGAATCGAGACACTTGGCTTGGGTTGAAATTTTATTACAAATTGTGGCATTTACAAAGGTAATTTTTTTAAACTAAAGATGGTCTATAATAAATGAGATGGGCCGTACTGATTAAATTAATTGCATTTAAAATTAATAAGAAACTGACTAAAGAAAATTTTTTTTCGTTTTGATTTAGAAAATAATCAAGTTTCATAACTTGTTTAAAGGAAAAACTTATTGTATTTACAAGAGATAATTGACCCTATTTGCGGATTAGAAATTTTAATACCATAATAACTTAGTTGTTAACGCGGGAAAATAATTTAGAGTTCTGATAAATCACAAATTTGTTTCTATTGGCAATAGCCTAAATACAACTAAATTAAAGCAAATACAGGAGTTGTACCACCACTGCATTGTAACAATGAAAAGTCTTAATTTTGTATTGAAGATATACAAAATTGCTTGCTTAATCAACACGTCCTTCCGTGCCAACATACATATAAAATTGCCATAAAATATTTTAGATATGGATTACAAGAAATATTCTTGCTTATGTATAATATACATATAACATACTCGTATCTCTTTTAATGATATTTTTATGTGTCAATATTATGCGAGTCTCATAAACACCGATTAATCTATGAGCTACAGGCAATGATACGCTAATATTTTAAATTCTTACTTCATCAGAAATTGCAGTTGAATGACCATTTTTACAGTGAATACTTTTTTCGATGCCATCAACGCCAAAAGCAAACTTTTTAGAGATGTTTATCAATCGTCACTCCAAATTCCAGCTAAATAAAATTTACACCGACTCCCTTTGCAATGGAATTTTAGGCACGTATACAAGTTTCTGTTATAATATTAATTAAACACACTGATATATTTTTTGCTTTCTCGATTTGATTTTAACCCATAAGAGAGTCTTTCTTCATGTAATTTCAAGTAGTTGTAACTACAATACAATACAGTACAATGCGGACAAATTGTCATTTCACAATTTCTTCGCAATTTAAGTATTATGTTATTTATTTCAGTCTGAGATTGAACATTTATTTTCCATTTTATCTCAAAAGAAAATTATTTTTTCACCACATTTGTGTCTAATGCTTCAAACGTCTCCATGTAACTGAACAGAGGTATAAATATTATAAAATATTTTTTTTTCATTTTCCCATAACCGATTGATTTGAAATTTAGCATATGTGCACAATATGTATGACAATAAAACTTAATAACAATAATTGAAAATAACAAAGATTTTTTCTCTTCTTGGTCTAGTCGAGTTGAAAATGAGTACCACCAAATATTAATTTTTATGAATAGTTTTTTATAATTTTGAAGCTGAAATATGTGGAAGAATTTTTTTTATTGAAATTGAAAAAATGCAAATGAATATTTAATTTTTTTTATTTTAAAAGAAGAAAGTTTTTTGGAGTGTAAGATAATAAAGCAGATTTTTAAATGTATAAAGCATGATATATAAATATGAATAAAAACATATCGATAAAATATAAAACCAATAAATAGATGCTTTTAATGAAAAAAACCAAGGACTCAAATGCATTGTGAATATTTCTTATGCGAGTTATTAGTTTCATTTAATAGTACCATATATTATTTTAAATTTTAGGCTCTTCAGCTGTTTTCGTACCTTCTATTTTCCGAGGCATATATTTGAGGTTTTTACTTTTTTTTTCTGAATGCAGTTTCTGCAAGCCCCAATTTTTTTTAAACTTAGAGACGTTTAATTCAATAATTTTAATTCATAAATTTGTTTATTAAATAAAACTCTGAAGTGTAAAAAACCAACCATATCATCAATATATTATTCAAGAACTTTTGTATTCCATAGATACGTTCTTATAATTTATTTTTCAGGGATTGGTTTGCCTTTCTTTCAAATCGAACGAACTTTGTGTTCCAGATATTTTATTAAGGAAACATTAATTTTTCATGTCATACATTTACTGCAATTTCTTACTGGAGCTTTAGTAATAATTGGAAAAAACTTCACAATTTACAATATTAGTTGAATTTGTTCAGTAAACTTTACCTGGAAAGCGCCCACTTATAATGGTAAACTTTATCATTTTCTTTAGAATAACCATGCAAAAAAAGGTATAGTTTAAATATAACTCATTTAACTTTTGTTACCTATTACATTTAAATATTCATATAAAATTATTTACTTAGAGTACCTAACTCAGTGAATAATATTAGTCCGTAGTTTTAAAGTTATTAGTTATTATAGATTGTAGTTACATTGCGTGAGTTAAAATATATCGAAATCTGAATAAGCTCTTGCATCACGGTCGAGAATAAGCCCTTGCACCAAGAGGTGGAACAACTTTCGTTTGTTTAATATTTATGCAAAGGTGCAAACTAAAGCTTAGCGATAACAAGCAACTTTTTAAAATTCTAAAACAAATAACAAATACAAATGGTTATTGATAAGTTAAAAAGGCTTTATGCCAAAAATACTTAACTACTGAGTTGGGCTTAGGAAATTTTTGCGAGACGCTAATTAACTTCCTTCTGGAGAAATTATTACTACTTACATCCAACCAAATTCATTTCTAAAACTAAAATTTACGTAATATTTAAAATTAACTATAAAATTCTATGTAGCTTCTAATTTTAACATAGAATAAGTTTTAGCAAATTGTGGAAGAGAAAATTGGTTACAACTTTTGTAATTCATAATAAAACTGTTCTTAAAAACCCTAATTGATTATGCGAAGATTGGAATTTTATATAATTAAATGCCAAATGAAAACTTTAAATGTTATGAGCATGCACAAAATTTTATTTAAACTGATGACGTGACGTTAATGGTCCTCCGCTGTTTCTGTCAAATGTCCTTAAAATTCGCAATAATATTCAGTATTGCTACTTAACCCGGCGAGGATGTGGAAGGGTCATTTTGACCCTTTCAATTTTTAGTTATGTGTAGTTTTTTTCCGCAATCATAGGGTTTTGAGCATTTCAGTAGCTGTTGCTAGGGAGCCGCTCGCGCGCCACGCACCACTACTCAGTCGGCCGCCGCCTGCGACGGGAACAACACGTGCGCGAAGCCGAGAAGGGTAAATATGACCCTGCCACAACCGCGGCGTAACATTTTTTTGCAATGTTTCATAAATATTTTTTACTTAATAATATTATATTTTAAGGTGTTTTCGTACAAAATAAATAACTACGAGCATGAAGATAAGCGCATACGTCTTGTTTTAATGCAATCCGACAGTGAAGACGACCTATAATCCGATGGTAGCGAAAATGAAGATCATTTGAGTACATGCTGTCAGGATAATGATACTGAGCAAAATGCAAGCAGTGAATTTGACAGCGAGGATGACGTACTTCTATCTAGCTTGCCACCTCATAACCCATATGTGTTAGAAGAAAAGGAATCGGATGACCGGTTAACAAATTCATTTTATTTTGGCAAAGATGGGACTAGATGGTCTAAAAATCATCTAAATCAAATTCAAACCCGCTCTGAAAATATCATCAGCCAAACACCTAACGTGAGCCCAATAGCGAGGTCGGCTCAGTCAAAACTTGAATACTGGAATTTTTTTGGTCCCAAAACTATGCTTTCTGTTATCCTTACTCACACAAACTCGCAAATTCCAGAAAGAAATTCAGATTGTGAATCTATCCCTCAATACGGGAAACATGTGGATATTAGCGAATTGAAGGCTTTCATTGATCACGTTTCATTGAAAACAAAATACTGTTGATCTTTGGGCTTCAGACGGTATAGGAGTCTAAATGTCTCGATTGACAATGTTGCAGCAGCGATTTCAATTCACTCAAAGTTGTCTGCGATTTGATGATAAATTTACACGAGGTGAAAGAAAGCTGTTAGACAACTTGGCCCCTATTTGCTAACTTCCAAACGTATTTATCAATTCTCGCGGTCACGGTGCACCTATCTATTTGTCAAAATTTTCCTTATAAAAGAATATAACGCTCGTATCTCATACACCAAAAAAACAAATTTGTTATACTTATGTCTAGGCTCCACCACAATGCACAAATTGATGAATCAATAGGAGAGAAAAAACCAAGAGAATCAAAGAATTCAGTAGAGAACCTGAACAAGAAGCACCTCTCAGAGTTCCAGGAGTACGAAAAAGGTGCCAAGTATGTCCTAATGCCCGCCATCGCAAGACATTCAATGTTTTTGAGGAATGCTATAAATATATCTATCCCAAACACACTGTTTCGTTCTGCCATAATTCTGTTGCAATGACAGAAAATAATGATACATAGTTTATAAGTGATGATAAGACTCTAAGTGAAACTGATGAATCTCTACGTACGTACTAAATTACAAACTAATTGATAAAATAATGTTCTACTTTTTGTTATTTTAGTGTTAGTTGAGTAATTTCATGAAAAATTTTATTATTTTGGAGTACTTTGCAAAAACTGATTTAATTATAATATTTCGTACTATTATATGCGTATTTTATTTTAACAAATCATAAAAATAGCATGTAATTTACATAATACTTTTTAATCTTTGGTTCAAAAATAAAAATTTAGCCATTTTAGACACAACGACATATAGGGTCAAAAAGACCCTCAACAACCTCCATGTAACTATTTTCACCACAATCTCGCCGGGTTAGTAGTTAACAAAATGTAGGCAAAAATGAGCACCAGATCATGGATACGAGCAACAAAATGACGTTAAACGAGTTTTCGACAAAAATAATGGATCCTTAGTGAGATGGAATGTACCATTGGTCTACGTTAAGAGTGATAGAATAAGAAGCGTATGATGAAATGTGTTACCGTGTATACATTCCAAGAGTGTGTTGAATAAGTATTCCATAAAGTTTCGGAATAAATATATTAGGAGAGGTGGCACATTTCCCCTAACTAGTGTTTACGAACTAAATAATCAATACGTATTATAAAAAAAATAACTTTTTCCTCCTTTTTTATAGTTATTTATTAAAAAATCCACCGCTACGTACGTCTGTCTGTATGTCTGCAGTTTCTTCAGTAACTGCTAAAGTAATTTCATTACATTTTACATTCCTAGACAGACTAATTTCCTGGGGATATTTAATTGTATAACTTATAAAAATTTTAAATTATTCGACCTGTGACTACTTGTAAATACGCAAACGCTTATACTGTGGTAAGGGTGTCGGTCAAAATCTTATACTTTTATACTGCAGCAAGTGTCAGTCGAAATCTTACTCATAACTCTTTCGGGCTATCTCTCTTCCGTCAATTGCGTAACGTGCGATAAGTAACGTCGTTCCAATAAATTTAATTTTCATATGTAAGAGCAATAGTTCTTTAAAGAACTTCGGGATATATCGGGTGATATCTCTAGTATCAGTGAATTCGGGTGATACCTCTAGTGTCTCGATAAAGCAGAGGCATCTAATTCCCTTTAAAAACTATAAATATACTTGTATATCTTATTCGAAAATCTTATTATCTCTCTGTTAAGTAATATAAACAGATAAAAAGAACCTTAAAATTACGTACTTAATTACTGTATCTATTCTAAATGTTAATTATGAAACATCATCGGTAAATATGTATTCTAAATATTATCAATACATTAACATACTAGTATTTCTGCATTCACTTTAAGGCAATGTACAGCGAGGAACACATCATGAAATGTAAAATATGGTATAGAATCATAATATATTATTAAATATACATATTAGTTCTTACGTTTGTCGTATATTTTAGGTATATCAGAATATTTAAAAAATATTAAAATTAAAATGTGGCAAGTTATTTATTACTAAAAATAAAATAAGAGACATAAAAAGGTACAGTAACTGTTGTTATTATTCATTTACAAATACACATTTCGAAAAATGGAGGATTTCAAGGATTATTGAAATTCGCGGATTATTTAACTATATAGTACAACTAGCTTATATTTATTATGATATTTTACCTTAAAGATAAGAGAAAAAAATAAAGTACGTACCTAGAAAAATCCTTTCCCGAAAGTTACAACATATATGACAGGCCATAATAACTACATGAGTAACGAGCATCGGGATAACTTGCGCTTTAGTTCTAGGGTAAAAACTAACTAAAATACCTATAGGTAGATAATCAACAATATATGATTATGAAACTACTTTTCTCAAATTTAATCGTCAAAATGATGATAACACAAAATGAGTGGAAAAAAAACTTTAAGGCAAAGTATAATTTTAAAAATATTTTACTAAATTTAAGTTAATATGAAAAGAAACTACAATCTAATAAATAAAAATAAATAACATTTTTTTTTTCATAGACATAAACCGATTGTAATTTGAGTTAAAATCCTGAAAGTATTCAAAATGGCGAACGAATTTTATAAAAGTAATTTTTTCTGTCGTACTTTGTCGTCATTGTTAATTTCAGTAACCACATTCAAAGCTTTCAAAAATATTTTTAATAAAAGAGAAGTCACAGAGATTCTAAAATGAAAAAAATAATGGTCTCAGTGTTGAAAATCCATCGTAATTTAAAAAAATATCCAATTACTGGGTTTTGTTGAAATTATAATCATTCCCCTCTAGAATAAATTATATAAACTGAACATTTTCATAATTGAACTTAATACACCATTTTTACATAAAAATATATTGCGATAGTTAACGTCGGTAAAGATGGAGATCGACGTGATGAGCGTAAAACTTTGCCTGGTCCATTAGGAGTGACGTCATTAAAGATACATATGCATTGTGCTCTCAGTTTCGGCTTAATATTAAGTAAAAGTGACTGCTAAGTGGCGCAAAATATCTCTATAATTGTGGGTTTTATTTTCGGAAAGGTATTGAATATTCTTGTATCAAAGTCTAATTTTTCTCTTTCGAAAAAAATTTAATTCCAGTGACATAATAAGAATATTTTTGGTACCTGATTTTTCAGCAGTTATTTTCGATTAATTTACGGTAAACAATATGTGAGACATTAAGCTCAGCAGCCATTTGAATTAGTTTTCTAAATATTGGTAATCATCAATTATTTATATTTTTTCTAGTTAAACCGCGCTCATTATAATTTCTGTTATAAAACATTTAGAATATATAGTTTGAGAAATAAAATTATAAATATAAAATAAAAATTAAAAATTAAAGCATTAATATAATAAGTCACTCGTAAGGAAAATGTGTTGACATTGCAATTAAAAGAACTCAAGGATAAATAGAAATAAAATGCTGTGAGGTAATCGCGATATCGTAATATTAAAACTTGTCACTCTGTGCCACCGCGTATTTAAAATGAGATAATAAAACAATATCAGGCATATTTTTTCGTATTTTTTGTTACATAAACACTTCTTTCTTTATTATTTTTTATGTGTGTCATCTACCGGAACATGTAGCAATAAAAGAGCACATAATTTTTAAGGTTTAAGATTAATTTGTAGTTTTTATCTTTGTATAAACATTATCCGAGAATGATTTGGAATATTTACACTTATAGATACGATAGTGATAAATTAAATATTAGCTAAAAACTAACTAAAATTATAACTAAGAAAACTGCAAAGAAAAATCCGAAGATTGCAATTTTTTGTCTTTTTCATAAAAATACTTAAGTCGGCTGATATAAATATAAAATTTCAAAATGTACATTTTTGTGTTTTTCTGCAGATAAAAATCCCATATCCTCTTTACTAATAATAATTCACAATTTATGTAATATAATTAAAATATGGCATGGAAATCAGGAGTATACCGTGTCGCATGAGTTAGTGTAATGTAAAATTACGTCCCTAATATTCATCAATCATAGTCGCCTTGAAAGCTGTAAATATAAGTTCCCGTTTTAAGTTTCTACTGCCTATTTGTCGTTATAAAGCGTCATGTTATAACAGCGTACACTCCGGGAGGAAACATGGGTAATCTTTGCGACTCATGCTTTTGGAGTTTATTATTATAAAACTGTTATAACCTAGAGTAGAGTGTTAATATTGTATAATAATTTGCAACTTGATGTCTTTTTGCAATTTATACTTTTCAATGATTCAAACTCGTAAGCTCGTACAAGATATTTGGTGATAACTTTTATAAATATTACCCCTTCCAATGCAGTTTTCCTTAGATATGTATACGGTTAACAGGAACAATCCGTTTGCGTAAGTTTTTATAGTTCTACAAAGTATAATCATACATTTTTATGTTAATATCACATGTTCTTCTGGAAAATTATAAAGGAAGCGCAAAGTTGTAAATAGTAAGTATAACCTTGCATAAAGAAAATAAAATTTATAAAGCTATGTGACGTAAAAGGAACATACAGAGAGTGTAAATGTCAATCAAATTCATTTTATTAGGCCAATGATATTATAAGTATATAACGTCGATCGCTCGTAATTTGTTAGTGAATATGAGTATTGGGAGTTAACTTGACATTGGCCAAAGTGAAATTTTTTTTTAAATTTTCTCGTCTTTTATCGGCGATATATAAAATAGAAAGAGGTTAGTGTTTTTATAAAATTATGTATAATGAAGCAAACAAATTGTTTTAATTAAATGTATAATTTTTTTAGATTATAAAGGAGTCCATGCGTCAGTAGTTTAGCCAAACCTAATGGATAAAGGGCCTCCTGAGCAATCGATCTAGTACAAACCACAATTACAAAAAGAGTATAGCCTATAGGTTATATACCATTTTTAAAAAACTCTAATTTCTTTATACATTATGTCAACGTATAAATAAACCTGGCATTATGTCGCATTTTTTGCAATAAGTAGCTACAGAATTTGGTAACAGGTACACTTGAATATTTAAAAAAAACATCTGCCGGGAACATTATGAAAATCTACTTTTTTTACATTTAAAAAATAATTATTATTCGATATTTCTACTTGGCCCTTTAATGGTACAAACAAATGAAAAAATAGTATTTATTTTATATTAAAGAAATGAAATGGGTAAACAATATTTATTTAAAATTTACATGTTTTTATGACAACTCAACTTGTGTTGTTGAAATTTTTATAGCGACTTCTGGTAATATAAATAAACCTATGATGATTGTGGTATAGAAACAAAAAGGCAATAAAAGAAAGTAATTGAAGGGAAAAAAATAATACTAATTAGAAGAAACGCAATAATGATAACAGTTTTAACTATTAGAAAGAAACACTAACTGTCATTTGAATTAGTGCACCAGTTGTACTAACTTGACTTATTTAAATACTCTGGACTACTGCAAATAGATTTGGATTGCTATATATAACATGACTCAACTGGTTTTGCCATATTTAACCAAACATAAAGAAAGTATCAAAATTATTTTTTAAATTGTTTGATGATATTGAGAAAAAATTGGTTATTTAGAAATGCTCCCATGAAGATGTTTTTTTAAATATTCCTTTCATTTTGTTAACCAATAGTTTTACTAAAATAATTATATTCTCTTTACTACAATTTTACTACACAGACATTTTCGAAATTTAGAACATATTTTTCTAAAATTACCCATCCTAAAAGAAATAATTAAAACTTCACAATTTGTTCTTAGCTCTTGATACGAAAAATTACTCTGAGTTACAACCACATAAATATACCATATTGTATATTTCTTGTTCATGGAAATATTTAAATTAAAATGGAAATGTTATCTACCAACAATCTATATTTACCATCTCATGCGCAGTCAGAATAATTCTTAAATTATAACATGTGTAGGCATATCGAATTTTTGAACAGCAATAGATTCTCGGTATGTGATATCGACGACATTAAATTAATGATAAAAAAATTAATTACAAGCCATGTTATTTTTTCTTCCTTCTTTATATTACAACACTAGGATGAGCCCATGTGCATTTTCAGCTTTCTTAACATGGATTTGTCAGCTTCTAAAACGCACAAAACTACAGTTGTCTACAAAATTTTCCTTAGAGCCTAATTGGTTTGGGATAAAATTAAGTACTTTTTAAATAATTTTTTCATATTAAATTTGTGCCAAGTCACCAGTGACTTGGCTTCTTACAAAACAAAGCAAGATGCTTTTTACATGTTGATGATCAATTGTACGCTAAAGCATTGCTTAAAAAAACATTTGGTTTCGAATGGATTGTGCTTCCCCTCCACTGAACTCTTCCAATCTATTCTCTTCCGACTACGATTTGTTTCGCTTGCTGTTTAATCATTTACGCTATAAGATTATGTGACGTATAAATAACATATTTTAGTGACTAGAAGGGCCACTTAACAGTCACTCAAACATGTGAACACTGTCAAATAAAGGTAAATTAATTGTGTTTTTTACTTTATAGGGATACTTTTCTTTATAAGGTTACAGGTACCTCTCCAGTCATTTAAATATGATTTATTTGCCAGTCATATGTAAGTGTGCTTTATTGGCCATCAAATTATATTAATTCTCCATTTGTATTGATGAACGTTTTTACACATTTTGGTTAAGTATGTTCGGATGGCCGACGAACATGCGCAAGGTGTGTTACATTATAGTATACACTGCGTGATGCGAACTCGCCTTTTTCTGACTGCAAACAATAATATTCTACTATTGGTACTCCATCTTCCTCTTATTGAGCCCTGCTCGGCTTATGGCTGCGTACACACGAAGCGCGTCGTACGACTCTGCTTGTTCTACCGCTGAGTATACCCGAAGTGCATTACGTTCGTGACGAGAACCAACTCGCAGATGTATTGCCATAAAATGAAGTTGGATAGGTGTATTCATTCGTTACTATATATTCAGTAGAATATTGAGACAAGCCAACGCCAAGCATTGGTGAACATTTTTTTATTGTGAAAGAATTGTAGATTTTGCCGGTACAGGTATAGAAGTCAGCGTCTTCAGTATATATTACGGCTATAAAAGTAATATACTAGGCTTAATATGTCTTGATTCTCATGAAAAATAATAGTATGAGGGTGATAAAGTATAAGGATATTTAAAACGATCTCCTGGTTATGGCAGTGCTTTCACAAATTGCCTCATTAACTTTATGTGAAGTGGAGGATGTATTAATTCTGTGATTCTTCCAAGTTTTCTCGTCCTTTCGGCTTCCAAAATTTCCTTAAGTCTAGATCCTGTATTTTCCAATTTGAATTTTTATGTAAACGACTGCACTCACAAAGAAATTTAAAGTAAGCTTTCATGCTTTTTTTTGGTTTTTGAAAAATAAAATATTTCCTCAGACGGAAGGAACGATGTTGATTTAATCACGCTTCGTGTATTAAACTCCGCTCATCAATTTCTTTTAAAATAAGTAAACGGAGGAAGTGAGAATTTGTAAGTTTGTGTGTTGGTAACTAATTAGTTTTCTCTTCAAGTGGAGAGTTCTTTTATTATTTTTGTACCACAAAATTTATAAGAATCCTTTATCACCTTCAGTGAATATTATCAATGCTTATTTATCAATTCGTAGGATGATACACCCGTTGGAAAGACCAAAAATATAAATTATTACATTAAAAATAAATATGACGTTGAAATTATGTGTAAAATGTGTAATGACCTTATGAAAATTATTGAAGTTATTGGCATTTATATGTTTTTTTTCCAATAAAAGAGGTGCTGCTTAATCTGCCTATATAATATATATGTTACATATATATCTTTCCTAAAATTCTAGCCAAAAATCCTGTATAAAATCTGTAGAATTCAAATTCCATAATTGTAATACGTCTGTGATTCAGAGTGCCCGAGTGTACATGGAATTGGTTATTGATCATGAATTACACCCATATAAATCGCATATTATCAAGAAACTAACTTGAAATAAAGTTAAAAGTAACAAAGGACAAAGAGACGGGCAAAGATACCCATATAAATCAGAGATTGAGAACAGTCGCTGGACACAAAATAAGTAATTTCTGTAAAAAATACTTGTAACTATTCGAAGTATAATTATATTTATGTATGTATATATATATATATATATATATATATATATATATACATACTGATTGACGCCTTTTTTAATAGTAAATAAATTAGTCAATAAAAAGAGTCACCAAAGACAACCAAGAAATGTGACCTGTATCGTTTTCTCTGTTGTACGCTAGTATGAAAGGATAAAGGACGCAAAAGCACGTCATTTTTCAAAGGCAAGTTTGAATAAAAAAAAAATAAAACGCTTGAGCCTCACCGACATCAACTCACGGAGGGAATAAAATATACATAGCTTTTCATGTAAGTTATTAATTTTTAACATTTATTAGTTATTAAGGTTTTTTTAGGATGTTACATTAAATAAATAAAATTTTTGATATTCTCGAAAAATCAATTTTAGTACTCGGCCGGTTCCACCACAGGTCGGATGGAGGGAACGTTAATTTTCTCAAGTATTACAAAAGTTTTAATTATTAAAAGGACTTGGCCCTTACTAAAGATATACCGTTTCAAAAATGAATGCATTTCTAGGGTCACGTTGATGAAAAAAAATTTCCTAAGATAAATTACTACGTTGTCCTTCCATGTGTCAAAGCCTTTTTTCAGAAGCGGCTTGGGATCTCAAGTTAAGACATCAATTATATTTGAGACATCAGTAATGTCGTATACTGAGACCCATAGCCTTACATTGCAGTCAATATTTCAAGTTTTCAACACGTCAGTCTGTCTGTATGTCACCACCTTAATTCTTGTTAATTATTGTACCGATTACGACAACATTTAACGCTAAGGTGTAAGGTAATAACGCAAAATTACATATGAAGTAAATAGGATATGGTTGAATTCCAATAGAATATCGTTGAATTGGTTATTTAAAAAGCAACAAAGTTTATTTCGGAAGTAATTTTAATGCTCGACGTTCGAAATATATTCTACCGATATTACTATAAAGCCATCCTGTCCTTTAACTTCCATAACATCGTTACTAAAATGTGAAAAGTATTATACTTAATAAGTATTTTTAATGTAAACATAATGTGCACTGCAGAATATTTTTATACCATTTCATGCAAAGACGTAATTTTGTTAATTTGAAGAGTTACAATCGTCTTACATGGGCGATTTTAAAACTGCATATTGTTATGGCTAAGAAATCCTATCATAGGTATGACTGACAAAGCCCTTCTTTGTAAAATACCTAAAAAATATTTCAACAAAATCATACAACGAGTCAAAGTTATGTCTTCTTGATTACATTAATTACACAGTGACCGACATTATTTAAAGCGGTTGACCTCACTGATTCATCCACAGAATCATTACAATACTTTTTCTGAATTTACTTTATATATATATATATATATATATATATATATATATATATATATATATATATATAGATATATATATATATATATATATATATATATGTATATATATATATATATAAATATATATTTATTTATTTATATATTGTACATTGTACAATTTATTATACATTTCATAATAATCATCATAAAAAATACCTTCCTCTATACTTCAAAATAATGTTAAACTGTGTAATGTAGTATATACCTCACAAGTATGTATTAATATTAATGTGGTATTACTTTTATGCGATAAGACCATTGTGGATTCTTCATGTCAGTACGTGTATAGGCGAAAGGCGTCCACTGCGCATAAGTTATGGTGATATGAAATTACGTCCGAAACATTCATCAATCATGGTTTGGCCTGAAGGCTGCGTACAAAAGTTCACGCGTTAATTTTCCAGTGAGCTCTTTGTCGTAGTATACGTTATTACCGCCTACGTCCTGCGAGGAAGTATTAGTAATTGTAGCAATTCGTGATCGTATCGTGTGGTATTATAAAGCCGTTACATAACGAGTATAAGGTTGGACGTTGGCAAAGTACTTTTGGTGTGAATATTGTAGATGTCTCTTTGGGCCAAAACTATGAGGTTTCATTGTTTCATAATGTACTTTTTATTGCGCTTTTTATCCGAATTCAGTTCAATAATCTAATAAAAAAGTTTTAGTTGCCTATGATTCTTGACGCATATGAATAAATGAAGGGGCTACATTGTCTAATATTCAATCTGCAAAGTTACATACTTCGTGCAAAAAAATGCTACACGACACAAAATATAAATTGAAAGGCATATTGAACTGAAGACTTTGGTGCTCATGCTATTAGGAAAATTTTCTGTGTCTAGTATCAAATAGCAGCAACTTGCATTCATGGCTGTTGGATTAAAATACAACTATTCATATTTTTGCCATAATTTTGTCACACTTTCTATTGACTTCCATGTTGACAAATAGAACTTTTTAATCCCAAGTATATATTAAAGGACATTAAGTTATTTAGTAAATTTCAGATACTGAAAAATTTACAAGTATCTTTATGGTACAGTGTACCATAAAATTACTTGTAAATTAGCTAATCTAGTCCATTGTTCTTGAATATTTTACAACAGCCTTAATTTAATTTTTAAGCTAAGTTTGTACTTTAAACTTTCACATAAATGGGAAATGAATGAATTTTTGATGAGGTACAGACAAAAATGCCTTTTTGGAAAGGTAAAAAAATTTTTACTTTAATTCATAAATGGACAAAATTCTTTATATGTAAGATTATTAATAATAAATATTTTCGCACTCTGTATAAAAAATGTACCCATAATGTTGTACGATTGGTTAGCCACTCACACTTGGCTTCAATAGTCTCAAAATCGCGGTAACTTTAGGAGTTTTCAACTTTCTCCATACAATTTTGTTGATTTAATAACATATATTTTTTCCAATAATAAATTATAGGAAAATTGCAAGGAATTTATAACTTTAGCGTGGCTATAATTATGAAACTTACAGCTTAGATTTTCACATTAATTATCTGAAAACATTGAACGCCTCGTTTAGCTTGGAAAAATAAAATGGTTTTGAGGTGGAAAAGAAAAAGTTCAATTAATAATTTTTTCTATTGGCTGTCATTTAATTGACATAATCATTCATATCTTTTGAACATTTGTTTCAATTTTATATGCCGACTTAACATCATTTTTATCAGAACCTACAACCTTCCATGGCACTATACCTAGGTAGAATAGATATAAAATTAAATCTACGTCTTCTCGATCAAAGAAGTTCATATTTATACAGCGGTCTTTTCGTTTTTAATAGTACCCATTTTAATAAACTAGGTTCGCTTCGTCGGAATAGTCATTAAATATTAGTTTCAAGGAGAAAGCTATTTTTTCTTCGTTAATGTTGCTTGGACAGTGTAAAAGCTCTATATAAAATTATAAAAAAAACTTTAAATTTTTTCAATATATAACTTCATTAGCGTTTTATTTGTGAAAATTAGTTCTGGTAATCTGTTTCTTTTATAATCGGTACATAATAGTGATAGCACACTTTAAAGAACATATGTTGTTAATTAGGTTTTATTAACGTTCGAGTCTTTTCCCACTATTAAAGTTTATTCGACTACAGTGCATATTTTGAAGGAGCATTCGTCTAATTTTATATGAAAAATATACTGGAGTAATATTATCTATCATCGTCAAACTGTAAGACTTAAGTCGACGTAGAAACTTAAAATTTATCACGGATATAATTCAAATTTATGACTAAAATTACGAATTATACTAAACCGTATACGTCTCAATAAATATATTAAATAAACATTATAATGTTATTAATTCTTGTATCGTGTGGGAAATTAATTAATAGAATAATGTGAAAAGATAAATGAACTAGATATTTCAGGTTTTTTTCTAAGTTATTTTTAGAAATATTCCCAAAAATATCCACAAGGCGTTTTGCAAGCCTGATATTTGATTTAATAATATAGTATATGAACACCCAGATGTTACCAACCGTTAAAAATTAAAAGTATTGAGAAAAAAATGGTTATGGCGTAAGTAAAAAACCAATAATAATAATTTTTCGAATACCAATATTTTGTTTTATTGTTTATACCACATAGTATATTAATTGAAATAACGAGTCCCAACGATTTCATAATTATTTTTTAAAATTTGATATTGTTCTAGATACATTGTTGTAAATATATTCAAAGTGTTTGTAAGTACATTTCTCTATCTACGGAACTAGTTACAACAACTACAGTGCACCTAGAAGTTTTTTCTAAAGTTAATCCGAGTACTACATCGATTATTCCAAATAAATTTGATTATAGTCATAAGCACTTCATTCTGAACAATTATTAATAAAAAATTCCTTTCCTCATCTAAATAACTTTCTTCATGTAATAATAGTCGAGTAAGCCAAATAAATTTTAACTTGTATCTGAAAGTACAATGATATTTTATTAAGGTTTTCTTCGTTTTATTGATATTATTTCAATGTAACTAACGATCAGTATATATATATATATATATATATATATATATATATATATATATATATGTATATATATATGTATATATATATGTATATATATATAATAGGGATAGTTACATAGTTATTTTATCATTGTATTCTCCTAAAAATAACTTAGAGAAAGAATGTTTATTAAGGAGAATACCTGATAGAAAAGAAGGCATATATTTGCTTAAAAATAAAGAAATTGAATTTAAATATCCTAAGAATCAATCAACCTATCTTCAAAATTCGGAGAACACAAAATAATATATTGTCTGTGTAACAGTATTGTTAAAAAAATTGTGTTATATTTTAATAAAGACATCTGGTTTAAAATTGTTAATATATTTGTATATTGCTAAACAACGGATCAAAATATTGAAACAGACAAATATATTACATAAAGACTTCAGGAGATTCTATTCCGTCTCTTAGTCTAAATTTCTTATAAAAATTGTAGGTTTCAAAATATGCAATGAAGGTTTTATATTATTTGTTACATTTAGCATAACACTTTCTAAATTAGATAAGACCGCAATTAATTATATCACGCACGGTAAATGTATATTTAATAAAGGATAGCTTCTTGATTTAAATCAAATGTCCCATTAATTTTAACAAAATATAATTTTGAATTGTAATAATATGAAAAATAAGCACTTTTTAATTATACGCATTAGGTAAAACTAATAAGTTTAAAAACAATAGTCTTTCAAATATTGTCATATAACAAAATTAATTACCCAATCATTATCAACTAATTTTTTAAAGTATTTTTTTATTAGTCTCAATTGTGTTAAACAAACATTTACAATTGTACATGTTTGTTAACAAAATATTTAAAAAAATGTTTTATACTATTTTAGAAATAACGACCAACCGTCATTTACAAAAATAACATTCACAAAATCGTTGTACCGGATAACTCAAGAAAACAATTAAATTAAACTTATGAAAAAACATTAATTTACAAAAACTATTATAAAAATAAACATGCGTAAACAGGTAACAAATTTATGAATGGTATGATATGCTGCTGACTCCTAAAGAGATTAACCATAGGGTTTTTGGAGATATACTAACAACGACCAGGTTGGCTTGAAGAGCTTATGAGTTCAATGCCATGTATTAGTTCGTAAACTTGGCATTTCTCTTTTCATCCACATCTCTAGCAGAAAAGACCCATCTAATATCAATTGCAAATAAATTAGACCCTGCTTTACGAAATTTGACAAAATCCCAATACCGTCGATTGCTGTGGGGAAAAAAGGTACCGGGACACTCCTAAAACGATTGAAATGACATGTAATGAGTTATTATAAACATTTTTAATTTCTTCTAGTGTTACATATTGCCAAACTGAGATTCAAAATGGAAAATAATATTTTCTGCCACACTTAAACTATAAAGATTTTAAAAAGGTCATTTTATCCACTACTTAGCAATGAGATTTGTTTATTTTCCGGTAAATATTCAATTTGAAAAGTTATTTTTATATTGTGAATATCTTGTAATGGAGTTCGAGAAAAATATTCGCAAGTTTCCTATGAGGTTGGTGAAAGGGTAAAATCAATATTACACTTTAGGAATTTTATCATTGGACTCTCATAATTTGGGAGACGACAAAAAATGGAATAAAACAGACACTTTATAACATATAAAATGAAGATATTATATAAATTTGTATGTAATGTAAATATTGAGGACTCAAGATAAATTTATTAGTAATTTCATTTACATGTACCCATCAAAACAATTTAATTATTCTTTGAGTAAAAGACTTATTTTAGTGTCCGTCAAACGTAAAGCACAAATCATATCGATAACTTGTAATACGTCATTGCAATTACTTTTCATGAGAGTGAGAATTTCCCAGCGATTATTCGAGTAAAGCTATTATACAGATTATTATATATATATATATATATATATATATATATATATATATATATACACATATATATAATAAAATTTATTTCTGAAAGCACAATTTTTTATTTATTTCCTTCTAATATTATTGAATAAATTTTAACAATTATGTTTGACCATTTGGTTTGTTGGCCGTGAATGTTGGCATCGGTTCAGGGCAATGTACAGACGTACGTTTATTATAAAACTATGATCTTCATTAATGTCTGTGATACAAGCAATAAATTTAACCATACATGTACATTTATATATACATATATACATATATATATATATATATATATATATATATATATATATATATATATATATATGTATATATATATATATATATATATATATGCAAAATTTAAGAAGATCATTAGAAGAAAACATAAGTTTTTTTATGATATTACTTCAAATCTGGTAGAAAAATTTAAACACATACTAATGGCTTAAAAAATTTGAAATAAATAATGAATTATAATTTTGAATAAGGCATTAAATTTAAAATTGCAAATAGCTAATGTCTACGTTCTTTTCAAATAATTTTGTCCAATTTCCCATGAAATAAAAAAGTAATCATATCTGAAATACAGTGGGAAAATGCAGTAAATTTCTCATCTTCCCTTAAAATTGTGTAAATAAAATTAGGTCGAACCGAAGTATGAAGTTCTTGTAATAATTGATCTAATTAAAGCTCAATCAATAAAGACAAGAAAATTTACTTAACGATCATACTACCTAATCATCTGGGCTTTTTTCGATTCTTTTACAATTTCCTAAAGCAATTAAAATAAAGCAAGGAAAAAGTACAATTTGCCGCTGAATCACAAGTTAATGTAATATGAAATTCTGTTCATTAATCATAGTTTTCCCTAAAATAAGTGAACAAAAGGTCGCACGTCAGATGTCTGCGTAGCTTTTGTCACCACATGATATAGCGTTATTACTGCTTGCACCATGCAAAAAAAAATGCTTGTAACCTTGTTGACCCGTGGTCACGTTGAGTTCTGTTGTAAAATCGTTACAATGTACGATCGGTCGGTATGGTGTGAATAGTACTTATGTTTCGTGAAACGAAATAGGGTTGGCTTCGTTAACTTGTTCCTTGGTGATTTTTTTTTCTTTGTTACTTCAATGCAGGGAATATTTTTGTACTTGAGATCCATATTATATCCAAAGTCTTAACGTTATGTTCATGATTTTATTTGTTACTGAAATTTAAGTGTCATTATGCTCTAGATATCCGTATATAATTTTCAAATGTTTTTCTAATGAATATAGCAAAAATAAACTCATTAAAATCATTTTTACAGACTCTAAATGTTTTACAGACTCTAAATTTTACACAGTCATTCAGAGTCTGTGAAGAAATATATTCTGTCAAATCTTTTCCATGCAGCTTCTGGCTGCTGCAAAATTTTACTTCTAGCAACAAAGAGAAGTCACTCCTTAATTACGTTTATAGGTTAGCATCAAATCTCTTTTCACGCCAACATCTATTACTGATCCGGATATATTCCATTTCTCTCTTTCTGTATATATATATATATACATATAAATATATGTATATATATATATATATATATATATATATATATATATATTTATATATATCAAAGCATGCACTAGAGCCAATTTGCGTAAAATTAGATTGGCCTTAAAACATCTGTGTAATCACAATCATTAATAACGTATGCCATTGCCATAAGCATGTTCTTCGTATGGGTAAACATTTCACATGAAAAATCTGTTATGTTTTCAACATTAGTATTTTCTAGCCTAATGGAGGCTTATAAAAACCCATATAGTGTCGGATCAAAACGTTAAGAGGAAAATTACACCGTTGTATCAAAAAAATTAGGAAAAAATTAATATTTTATATGAATAGCCAACCAGATAAGTAAGGATTGTTCTATTTTTTTGAGAAACGTCAGGTTATTTTTCACAACGCTTCCGAGATACTTTTTCTATAGAACTCTTTATATCAGCAACGTGAAATACACTGCAAATTGTGTCTCGTTGTATCTTTCATAAACATTTTAAACATACTAAACTCAGTAGACGAGAAAACCATATAAATAATATATAACGGATGTATTAACTGATGTTTTCTCAACTAACAGGTTTAGGTATAAATAATTTAGGGAATGGCTACACATCAAAAAAATCAATTTAATTCTCTTCTGTGATCGTTTTTAAAGGGATTATTATATAAGGTATTAGATTTTTATTATTAATTGTATATTTTTTTAAATTTCTTAACATAATGTAAAATGTGCGTGTTTATCCAAATAGTTTTTTTTTTTATTTTGTGTGATATTAACAAATTTTACTGTATTAATAATAAATGCTCTTTCTTGATTTTCGATGGCTGAATTATTTTTTTTGCCAAAATTTTATTCAATTTCTGTAAAGTCAGTCCCATTTTCAACTGTTTCATTTACGATTATTAATGTTCCTTTTATCTCTTACGTTAAGGTCATAGTTGGCGTATATTTTTATAAGAAAAGTTTAATTGTTTCTAACATGAAACATATTCTCGTTGATCGATAGTGACGGAAAAGTCAACTCAGGTGCTATTATGATATAGATGGCTTGAATTGTCTATAATAATAATAATTTCATATTTTCTTTCCACATTGAAAGTCGAAGAACTCTCTTTACCAAATAAAACAATGCCGTACATATATCATGCCATCAATGGTATATTGTCAATATCGGAAAGGAACAATTATGGACCTGTGCAGAGCCTTGAGGTATTTTCAAATCCACAATTGACCCTATAGATATAATATCCTTCATACCAATACATCGTTCACGATTTGACAAATGAGGCTTTAAAATATCAAGAGCCACTCCATTTTAACACTCCATTTAAACATTTGTGTGTATGTGTGTGTGTCTGTGTGTGTGTAGATATAGTCTCAACGAGATGAAAACGGCACCTTGCGTGGTGTTTCCTCTCATAAACACAAACTCTAAATCATGTAACATTTAAGAAAATAATAAAGAGCTCATTTGACATAAAATCTCAACAATTTTAATCAGAGAAGGCAGACAAAGCCCAGAATGATGGATTATAGGGTCTCTCGTACAAACTGTGTTAAAAGTATAAAAAAAGTAAGAGCGGTGTCGGGAGACACCCGAGTGGAACGAAGTTCCTTTTGTTAGATATTATACATTATATAAAAAATATTTCAGCGTAATAAAAAAATTTCTATTTTATGATTTGAAAAAAAAGCTAATGGTAAGGAAGCGATCCGAGCAACATCTTTTTATTAAACAAAACTAGTATTATACGTGAAGAGTATTGTATGATTTCATTTTAGTGTCAGTTATTATATGTGCAAACTTTCATCGATGCAAATAAAAAATTTAAAGCAAAATTTAAGTTTAAACTAAATCATCTACTTATTGTCACTTTAACTCTGGTACTTAACTAACTTCATCATCACCATCCTTAACTTATACTGAATCACTTTTACAATTTTTTTCTTTATTTATAAAAAAAAAGCATGTGTACGCGCGTTAGAAGTTATACTGCTTCCAATAACACAAGATTAACTTTATTTAGTGCGCAAATAATTAATGGAAATAAAATAATTAAAGAACTGGAGCGTGATTGTTTACGCGATTGGTAAAATCTAAATTCAATCAAGTACACAATTAAATGAAACTACGTGATGTAGTATTATTTCTACTTTCTTTAATTTCTTTACCACGACCTAGGTTTCATTGTATTACAACAACTTCAGGTGGGATATTAGCAAAGATTGATTGATCTTTACTAATATCCCACCTGAAGATGTTGTAATACAACGAAACCTAGGTCGTGGTAAAGAAATTAAAGAAAGTAGAAATAATACTACATCACGTAGTTTCATTTAATTGTGAATAATGAATTTCTACAAAATTAACGCCAAATATATTCAATATTCAATCAAGTAATTACATTTAAAAAAATTTATTTAAAGTAAATTTTTGTATTAAATTTTATAATACTAAAATATTTTTTCATTTTTAATATTTCAATTTGGTTTTATTAAATCAATAAAATTAATTTTGAATTAAGTATAATTTAACCTTTTTTTATTATTAATATTTCATTATTTTAAAAATTAAAATTTACATATTTTTCTTTTAAATATTTTAAATTAAAACACAAAAAATAAATTAAATTTTAAATTCATATATTTAAAAATTATTTAATTAGTAAATTTAACAATTTATTCTATCCATTTAGGATAGAATAAATTGTTAAATTTATTGAAACCATCTAAATAAAGTTTAATTATTAATGAAAATAAATTAAAATCCAAAAAATTTATTGTGATTTATCAATTTAAATTATTTAATAAATGATGAAGTAAAGATTTTTCATATACCAAAATAAAAACATTAACGTACGTTTGTGCTTATGCCGAAGCAAATGGCATTTTATACTGTAGCAAAAGTACCGTTCGAAATCTTACACTTTTGTCGGGATAGCTCTCCTTCGTCAAGCGTGTAACGTGCTATAAAGAATTTCATTCCAAAAATGTACGTGTTCCATGAATATACGTACATCAACATATGTATACATTAAAAGTTAAATTATTGGAGCAGTTATTAATTTTACAGATTCAATGGCTTTAACCGATAACCTCCATAGATCTTCAGTCTTTTTTTCATTTACCAATTTCATTTCTTATGCTAATTATATATGTATTATGTTTCAAATTAAAGTCTGATAAATTTAGCTTCATATTTTTCTTTAAGAGTATCAGTGAGAAGGCGATAACAATGTCTGGAAAAAGTTGCAGAACTCAAGAGCTAATTAATTAATTTTTGATCTGAGATTTTTAATTTTTAAATAAGACACCACACATTTATATATTTTGTCAATGTCTTTAAATTTTGTCAGTTTCACGATGGAACATTTTCCCTGCGATGTTAATTAAGTTGTCAAATAATTTAATGTTATCGATTATGTATTATGATTTCACTTTTACACAAAATTTAACTTCATATATTTACATGCATTTAAATATCTTTAACTTTTAATATATTTACGAAAGTTTTTATTAATAGATAATGAGCGTTTACGATAGAGCTAACACTCAGATAATAATATCTCTCTATACTCATCTCTCTTTCGTATCTCTCTCTATACTCTTCAAATCTTATATTCCTCCTACTCGCCCATACTTTAAAACATATAATGTGATTTTTTTTTATAGTGATTTTTTTACATATACTATATTAATTTTATACCAACCGATATATAAAAGGTCATAAGCATTATTTGGATTTTACGAGTGCATATTAAAGTAAAATAATTTGATTAAAAATTGTAGTTTAATTTATGTTCATTTAATAAACATGTTTGCACACAAAGATTTGCTTTCATTGTTTTTTCATTTATTAAGACAGTTTTGAATGAAAAATGTTAAGAATAAGACATTACATTGTTTTCACAGGTTGCAGATATGGGAAATCATTACATACTAAATAAGAAGTTTTTTCAATTTTCTTATTTTATTGGTATATTTTAATATAGTTAAATGACATAAAGTTAGATAACAGAGGTCTGTGTAAATATATAGTAACGCATTCATTTATTCCCCCAAAGGCAATCTTGTATACTCGTCCAATGGCACTTTGCATAAATTTAAGATTATTTTTATTTAAAGTAGATTTCTTCAAAAACACTTTATTGAAGGTCCTAGGCATTGTAAAATTGTTAATATAAAATTCATGTTATCGTTTTTTTTGCCATATTTCAGGAAAAATATAATTTTTCAATGTAGCATTTTATAATAAATAATTAAATATTTAAAATTTCTTCAGATAAGCTATAGTGTGTGCTTTGATAAGTAATAGTTAAACTATTACAATGCTTCTAAAAGTTTTGAATGCATATAGTAAATTTTAGGATATAATCTTGACATTATCTGGATAGTTCCAAGTAAACTGTACAAATTTTGGCATAGGTATTGTATCTCATCCCCTTGTTTACTATTTTATGAATAAAATAAAATATACTTAGTATTGTATTAGATGATGAAATTGTCAATTTGAAAGTAATATTCATGTAGAAAAAAAATATGGGAAAAACTATTTCAATCACGAATATATTCATATCCATTTATCCGCTTTTTCTTTAAATTTCAAATTGCATCTTCAATCCGCTTAACGCATGTCTTTGACGAACAATAAAAGACGTGTGCCATTGTTTTTTTATATTACATTAGACGGTAATCTTATTACTCAGTTTAATTTTTTGGTGGATACAGCCAACACCATTTTAAATGCAGAGTATTTAGTGAAAAAACTCGAAGAAAATGAGAAGTTTTTTTAAACAGAAGACTCAATTATGGATGAAAAGTTTTTTTAAACACGTTACTACGGTTGGTTACATCAAATTTAAAATAAATGAAATTTGTTTATGAACAAAATGCGTAGACTCGTATATCAATTTCATTTCGATTTGAATACAATTTCTGTTATGATTTGAAACTTTTTCCTTTCTTAATTATTGCCGTATTTATATTTTTGTCTCAAAGATCCTCAAAGCATTTGTTGTTGCAAATTTTTATTCTCTTAAATTTGATGGTTTATATTTTCTTAAAGTTTAGGAGTAAATAACCGATAATGTTTAGCATTAAGCTTTAGATAGTCCTTTATATGCCCTTTATATTTCTGTAGACATGTTAGTTTAAATGAAAAATGTAAATATCGATTGAAAATATTAACTTTTTATCGTGACAAAATTTCCTGTGTTTAAAGTCTTTGTGTAATATTATCAGTTTTTAAGAAATCTGCTTTATAATTCTCTTGATAAATGGAACGAATTCATTTCTAACATACAGCAGTTAAGCAAAAATATCTATGCAAACAAACTGAATTCCCCTATATTCAAAATTCTTTATATTACCTACAAATCTTAGAACTTTATGTGGCGGGACTAAATATAAATAACATGAATATTCTCATAGATAAATCAAAAAGAAAATTGCGAGCCCATTTTCAAGGTTTCAATTTAACTTAAATTTTTAATAAGACCGCTTTCCTGATCCACGTTATTTTTAAAGTGAATTATAGTTTGTAAATCCCAAAAGACCGTCGATATAGTTACATGAAATAAAATGAAAATGTGGTTTCCAATCTTCGAGACAAAATTAGTTTTGACGAAGTGACCACATACTCGCTTGTTTGATTTTACAGAAAGTTAAATTTTTAATATTCAAAAAGTTATAAGTAATAAATAAAAATATTATTAAAAATTTTGCAATACATTTATGCCTGTGAAAACAGGCAATATTTTGAAAAATGAAAAATGTTCCTGATTTAAATAGCACATTAAAAACTTTGCACACCTTTAAATATTTAAATTTTAATTAAATGTACGAAAACTATTGTTTACTCTCGGCAAGGTTTTTAAGGAACGGAGGAACAGGGCAAATATTATTTAAGTTTTTATTAATATTTATTTATTTCATATTTAAGTTTTTTGAAATATTTTAAAAGTAGATAGGTGAACCTTGAGTTATAAGTTTATTTAACTTATTCATTTTCTTTTCATATTACGCAAAATATTTTTATTAGTTATTTAATAAAAGTATGTTTTTACTTTCGAAATGAGTTATTTTTAATTTTAGGGTAAAGTTCTTTCACCACGGCTTTTTTTTATTCTTATAGACGCTGTTGTCATAAAGTTGAGCTTTGAACACAGCTTGTAAAGTTTATAAGTTTATACATATTCAGATTCTTGTACTCTTTTAATTTATCTATGAAATTCTGTTATTCTTTCCAGAATTTTAAAACATAATTAATCACATTTATTACCGAATGATAGTTTAATTCTCTATTCCACTACAGTGAAAAATATGACCAGATACAGATCAATTAAAACTCGAGGCATATTCAGCCATTTTTAAAAAATCTTCAACATTTTATCCCGTCAGAAACTCAAATTCACCTGTCTCAAACACTCTTGTGTTTACGTGACTATGAAGATGTGTGCTATCTAAATCTCACAGAAGACATATTTAAATAATTGGAATTACTATAAAAATTAGTCCTTAATTTGTTGTATTTTGAAAATTTCACCGTGTTTTTTTTTACTGAACGATAAAAAATTTGCTGTTCGTGCAATTAACACATTCTTTTTAATTTGATGAAGTATATTTGTAGTTCAGATTTACTTTTATCTTTTATTCTACGGTGTATTTTCTCCTCACATAGAACCTTCACCAGTGCCAAATTTAGAAATTGTAACTAGGTATTCCTAACTGTAACTAGGTATTCATACCGGTTCCAAAACACTTATTCAGTCACTTTTGCTTGGTAAAAAAGAAATAAACTCTAAAACAAAGTACCGATAAAATGAAAAGAAAAATATAATTAAATAAGTAAAGTAAAATTACATAAGAAAGCAAATTTAAATGAAATGCAAATATAACTTGACGTTCTTTCTTTTGTATAGTAATTAATTCCAAAATGGATTTGTTGTTAACCAATAAAAGGGACATAATTTTAATCGGTAACTGTATTTTATTTTTTAATAATTTATAAATAGATAAAAGGAAATTTATTATTAAATTTGCATGCAAATATGAGATGATTTAGAATGCATTCCTTAATCGCACATTTGAAACTGATACGTAGTCTAGCCAAATGATCAGGAATAGAATCATGTCCCAAACGCAAACACGATACCACCAAAGTTTCTTTTAGAGAAAAAAATTTTTTTTTCAGAATCAAGCTCCTGAAATAATAGTAAATTGGATCCAGATAATATTTTACACATCAAGGTTTTTTCATACATCTTATACTAGTCAAGAACGATCGTATATGAGTTGGGGAAAATATATTTTTAAATATATTAAGTCTGAACTGAATTCAGAACTGAATTTTTGCATCGTCTATTACTTTACCTTCAATGTGAATAGACTAAGGATTCATACAAAAACGACAAAACGATATTAAATCCCGATCTCTCCAAATCATGCTACTTGATCCAGAAAGTAAGGAAGCTAAAATTTGTAGAAATAGGATTAACAAAAAAGTACTGTTAACAACTTAAAGACGTGGTAAATATAAAAACCTGCAAATCTTTTAAGCCAAATATATATTTATAAGGTTGAACCATAAGGAGTGAAGTAATATATTATTAAATTTTTTCTCTCTTGTGGTTTAACCGTGAAATAAGTTGTATCATGATATTCGGAATGCGCGGTCAATTCATTCATTAAAAGAATGGGATATCTGGGAAATAAATCCTAACTAACTATATATTGCTCTTTTTTTGTATAGGTATTTTCCTTTTTCGTTACTCTTGACAATATATTATTTTTAATTGTTATTAGTTATTGTTATAAATATATTTCTGCAATTTTATTCACAATCTTTTGCAATTTTTACATAAAATAATTTACGTATACCTACTACACACAAAATATGTATACAACATATTTTTAATTGATATTTTGGTCGTAAGTAACAGATTGTTTTTGTAATAATCAGTCCAAATTTCGTTAGTACGTCGCAGCAAATCGAAGACTCGGTTAATAAATTATGTCATTGAAAAAGTTAATCATTCACGGAAATTTGTAGCTCATTAGTAAATATAGGCGATATAAGTGCAGAATAAGGCGAATAAATTGATGACATAAATTATGAAGGACAAAGTCACTACACAATAAAAAATGTAGCCGATAACATATTTTTTAAATAATGAACGACTACTTGTAGGAACCAATACCACAACAATTTGCGTAAAAACGGAAAGTTTAATTATTTTCGAATGCGTGATTAGAAATTCACGCAGATGATTCTGTGGGCGAATATTAGTTAAATATATGTATAAAAAATTGTAAGCACCACTTTGAACGTCTAATAATTTTAAGTTCAAACTAAATTATATACGTAACTAAAATTAGCAATAAATAACATAACCATATTTATACCTAAATGAAAATTCTGGCCCTTATTACTATGATTGTATTATTTTATTTACTACCTTCATATATTTCAGCTAATTGGTTTCGATTCACGGCTACAGGCTGTAACGTTATTTCGTATCATAAAAATATAAATCTATATTTCCTTCGCTTTCAGCAAAATATATCCGAATATATATATATATATATATTTATATATACATGAATCTTTGGAAATATTATTAAATTAACTGCAAGATTAATCCAGTAACCTAATATTTTCTAAATTATAAAAGTAATTTCTTTAAGTGACGCATATGCTTGTATTCAAGGGTCGAGGGCAATTAAATATAACCTTAAATAGGTTAAATATAATTGCCTAACTGCATTTAATTGCAAGCTAACATAGATCCCACAAAATCTAACAATGAAGATTTTATTTAAATCTCTTCATCTCTTTTGCATGTTACTTGTACAAAAAAACAAATACAGAAAAGAATTTTGTATAGAAAATTTGTGTATTCCCTTCCTTTTATTATATTCCCCAAAATAATTTTTTCTGAAATATTTACCTGTCAGGCCATTTCATTATGTGTCTAAATAGTTAAAGCAATAACATAAATAACAATTTATGCAGTGTAATGCTACACCAATATAACATAGCTATATTACAAATATTGAAAAAAAATCAAATCAATAAATAAATTGGGGAATGAAAAAAATTTATAATGAATACATACAGCAAGGAAAGGTTTATTTACAGCAACGTCTACTCTCGTGCGTCGTTCTACATTGGGTTTGCTTATTTAAGCACCTAACTTCCTACATTACTACATTCTTGACTTCTAACTTATGTAATTGTGGAAAATGTTACTGCGTGATTTAAAATTAACCTAGCGCCATCTAAAAACGAAATAGGTAATTTTAAAGTTATATAACTACAATGCGTGAAGTAGCTGTAAAACTGGTTGCGTTATTGCACTAAATCAAGTAATTTTTGGCAAAATGTAAACCGAAATTCTTTAAATTTTCTGAACTGATTGCGGTGCTGCATAAGTCTATTTTTACGGTAAAAATAATTTTTTCCAATTTATAATTAAACCAACTAAGATCTTCGTAAACTTTCGTGGACTTATTAAAGTTTTTATTCTGTAATATAAAAAACTACAAGAATAAAAAAGGCTTTAAGATAAAATTAAAATTAAAAGTTACAAGTTTCCAAGTTCAAGTTGGGCATGTTATGCAGTAATAGCTCAATGTAAATTAAAAACTTCATCAGCATCTTGCTGACCACGTGTATAGTATGAGCTACTAGAACAAATGTAATGATATTTCATAATAATCGTATTCAAAAATGCTATGAATATCAAAATGAACCATATTTTTGTATCAATAACATATTGGAATATGTTTATTATGAAAACCAACTTAATTCAAAGACCTCATACTTATTCAAGTAATGAATGAATATTTGTAGCTTTCGAAGATGTGATATGAAAAATTCATATTACTAAATTGTAATAGTTTAAATTAAGAAGCTAACACATTTAAAAAAATGGAGCATAGAGTAATCAACGATAAATAGCTCAAACTTAAATGTACACTAAAATATTTAAGATTGATGAAAAGAAATAATTTAGCAAATGTTGATTCAATACTGAAAGCTCACTTTGAATTTATCCACCTCTTTTTTTAAACTCACTAGTTTAAAATTAATTTACAATTTTTTAATAAAATGGAAGTAACCTACTCGATATAAACCATTAATAGGATATTAAAATCTGAAAAACTTCATTTGATAAAAATTTAGCCATGGCCAATATTCTTAAATACGATTACAAATTAGTGTTTTTTATTTCTCTGGTCATAAAAAATTATTGTTTACAAAGGAAATTTAATAATATCCTTCTCAAACAAATTTATTTTCATAATTTATAAACGAGAAAGTTCCGTTAAAATATTGAAATTTCATGGAAACTAAAAAGTTAGAGAAAAATTTAAAGAAAAAATTTAAATTGAATAGATTTAACCTATAGTATATATAAACTATATACAGGTTTCGTTTGAAATAAAAAAATGTTTAAACTAGGTATTTATACCATCGTTTCAATTTTATTATCTTTTTAGTTGCTACGATAGCGTTCGAACTATTTTAAATTACTTCATGAACTTTTGGTAAAATTCGATAAATTTAGACATTTAAGCGATTTCAAATGTTTCTTTTTATTTGCCCATTAATACAAGTTATATATTGTTGAAAATATTATATTGTTGAAAACAAAGAAAAGAAGTTGGCAGTTGTGCAAATGTGTATTGGTTAAATAAAGGTACTTTTAGAAGCGCATGGTTATGAAGAATCTCATCTGCCAGTCTTCACAAATTTAGAACAGTATTACAACAGTTTACTTTTCTGTTCAGATATCCGGTAAAACGCATAACAAATAATTTTTTGTTGCATAATGAATACTCGTAATTATTAGAATTATAATGTAATTCAAGGTAGCGGAGAAGTATTTGATTCTATGTATACAAGGATTCCGTGCGCATATAATAAAAAGTAAAATGCAAATTGAGACTTCCAGAACGCATTTTTTAAGATATGGAATAATTTGGGTAGAAAAACACACATATATATATATATATATATATATATATTTAGTATTTTTTATATTTTATTCTATCTCATTGCGATATAATTGAATAGAACATACCAAACTATAATTTACAATATTTTCATGAGTCCATCATAATTTATTCCAATATTAAGTATATTTAATGTTATTAATAATCCTAATAAATGCAACATAAAAAGGGTAATAGAATAATTTTCAAAGCATAAGTTAATGCCTTCTTTATGATTACCGACCTAAGTATAAATATATCAAAATTTAATAAAAAGCAGCGGTTATTTCGCATATTACAACTTAAAACATGATTTTTTTTTCCATACTTGTTTTCAATTTTGAATCAACGAGAAATCCAGAGATTCCTAAAGTTTTATTTTTCTCCGTTTAATTTTCTCCCTATGAATGAATAGTGAATACCCATGGAATATTAAAGCTGCAGTAATAACAGAGGCCTTAAAGTAATTTATAAAACTATACGTGAATATGGCACATCATAAGCGTATCAAGTGTTAGAATTATTTTACAGCTTCTTAGAAAAAACTTTAGTCAAGTATTTGAAATGATTTTTAATTCAGTAAGGAAAGTCAAACATCCAATGGGATAATTTTGAGTATAAATATTATCAGTTATGTAACTCTAGAGAGGGAAGAACGAGATTATGTCCCTGTTTCATAACGACTCTGTCTAAGACTCCGAACAGTAATTTTGTGACTAAAAAATTGAGACGTAAAAAATTAATTATCAAAATTTCAGAAATTCCGCCAGTGTGTGTAATATGTAATTATGGTGTCCGTATAAAGAGGATTAATAATATCTATATGTCATTTTTTTTAATAAAGTTAAATTTTGACATGGGTGAAATATGAAAGTGCAGTTATATAAATATTAGAAAGTGCAATCTTAAGAAGAAAACGAAGGGAGAAAATATCATAAGCTTCAAAAAAACTTAGAATTTTTTTCAGTATATATTTAATTTATTTAATTTGGAAAATAATTTAATCCATTAATTTGGTGGAGAGTAGAAATATGTCAGGGACCCTCAAAATCGAGATTTTGTGATTTTAAGCGTTTGTTATTTTAAACAATGTTTTGCGTTTTGTTATTCTTTGAATATAATTGGAATATCACATTTATGTCTGGTTCAGCAATGAAACACGACATAATTTTTTATATTTTTCTCAATAGTTAATCAAAATTTTTCATTCTTTTCTTGCTATTCAGTTTTTTTAAGCAACAACTCAACAATTTAGTGATACATGTGAAATATTTCAGTTATAGTTCAAAGAAAAAGATCTATGTTTCATAACATTATTACAAAGTTATTAAAAACTAAATAATATTTTTGTTTTTCTGTGCTATAGCTCTTGCGATAATTTATATTAAAAAACTCCGGTTTCATACCGCAGTAGATTTGAAAATTTGATCCTGCAAAAACTTTCGTGAACTTGTTCCTATAAATCAAAATCGGACGCGAGGGAGAACTACTATTACTTGGAAGACTGTATTATATTGCTGTGTTAATATGTCAGAGATTAAACATTTGGAATATAGTTAATATCCATGAAATTATGGGTTGTCTGTTAATCAACACTCGTGGTTTTACAGTTTGACCTACAGTGTAGAATTTTGGCATAAAGAAAAATTATAAAGTTACGATGTTTCGGTAATTTTTAAACATAAAAGAAAATGTTATTATTTTCATATCTCATCTTAGAAAAGAAAGCATATATTTTAAAGATAATTTAAATTTAACAAAACTTCACAATACATAAAAGGCTACGATTAGAGTTGACCATTATTGAAATATTTATTTTAAAAAATTTATATTTTTTTTTCTAATTTATCGTACGGTAATTATAAATTATCACCGTAAATATAAGGTAGAAACTTACACTAGAAAAAACTATTCCGTTTGGGTGATTTTTAAATAGGTTATACTTTTCGGGCTATATCTAAATAATATGCCTGCCTAAAATTTAACGGAGCATCTTTCATATGTAGAAATTATTTCCATGTAGTTAAATTTAGTATTAGGTTATCAAATAAGCTAAGTTAAAAACAGGTAGTGTAGATTGCTCAATTTCTGTGACTAGACGCATTATTTACTAATCTAAATGATCTAAAGAAATTTCAACCGTCAATATAAGTAATTAAAATAAAAAATTCGATGCATTATTCCTGCCATATTTGTCGGCATGAAATAAAAAAAATTTAAATGTGAGTACCAAAGTAACATGCTCATCGGCGTAACTTTAAAAGTATGTATTAATAAATATAAAAAATAACACGCTCTGTCCATTTACATCGAATCATTCAATAAGAAAAGTAATATCGAAAACACAGAAAATTCTTTTTATTTATGGCAATAATCACTTAGTAATTACCTACACGCTGATCGGCCCTTGTTTTCATAAGTAATGTTAATTATGAATGTAACTTATTAGATTCATTACAAATCATTAAAACTTACTCTTGTTATCATGATTCCGATGAAGGGGAAATAAATGGTACCACGTTAGGGGTTGTATGGACAACTGGGCCACGCCTATTCATAGGGTGTCTCTCCAATATTTGCGCGTGGGAAGAGCGACTTCATTGCAACAGATAAATTGTAGGCCGGTAAAGTGTATTGCGCTGGTTAATGGTTGGGTGCGAAACAAGATAAAAGGTTAAGTATGCGAATTTAAAAGATAAAGGGTTAAGTATGTGAATTAAATTCATATTGACTGTTATTAACCGCGTGTTTAATTTGTTGTCTCATGGAGATATTTTGGAATTATCTTTTTGGCATATTCCATATTCCATAAAAGTGTTAAAAGTTTATTTATTTCCAATTTTTTTACCAATGCGTGATGTAGCTTAATCTAAATAAGTGATAATACATAAAATTTTCTAAATTTTTTGAGGTAAAAAACAATTACTATAATATCATCATCGATAATATTTAAAGTCATTATTTTAGAAAATACATAACTTTTAACTTTGGTTTGCCTGTACATATCACATATATTCATTTTCCATTTAAGGAGATCAGTTTTAGGATTTTGAAGTAGGTCTGTAATACAAGATAGCCAGATTTTCTGTGGTGTATATTTTCAAAAAGAGAACAGCATCTGAACAAATGGCGTATTTTGATACAACGTGTCCGCATATTATAAATGTAACCACTATAGTATTTGTCATTTTGTACACGCATGCAAATTATTTGTAACGGGTTCAATAGACGACTTTAGAATTGCTTTTTGAAACAAACAACATTTGGGGTAATGCGACTGTTTTATTCCCAGCGTGAAAGTCCATAAATTCCAATGAATTTATATTTCAATTCTTTTGTATTTTTGTTTGTCTTAATAATATCTTTCGTATAACTATTGTTTCTTTTCCCTTGTTTTATACTACTTGAACTACATTTACTAGAAATTAAAATTAACAGTTTTTTTGCAAACGGGATCCACAGAGTACCATGGATTGGAATGCAAAAGATATATAGTATTAAAGTTAGTTTCAGTAGTTTCATTGTGCTTTATCAAATGCATTTAAAATCATTATGTGTAAGTACAGTAAATAACATGACCACGTTCATGGGATAATTTTTGGGGCATCGTCAAATCAGCATATCATCTGTCATTCAAAAAATATGTTTCACATATATAACCTTATCACATACTTAACTACCTATATTTTCTACCTACGTAAAAACTCATTCTATGTAGCGGTATGATATATAATAATCTAATAGTTGAATCATTATGAACAAATATCGGCTTCTTCGAAGTCTTTTCTATTTATCGTCCTTTTTGTGAACTGTTTTGTCAAAATATATTTAAAGTATGTTTTTGAGATAAAAATACGCTTTATGTTCTGTATTGTTATTTATCATCTGTATATTTGAATATCAAAAACTCAGTTCTATAAATTCAATTTAATACTAGTCTGTACTTGTATATTTTATGTTAGATTCAATACAGTTTCATCCGTTTTATAAACTAATAATAACCCTGTTTAAGTTATAACAGTTTATATATAGCATACACTTTTTATTTGATATACTTTAAGAAAATGCTTATTAAAAAATTCATGCATCGTGTTTCAAATGCGGCCTGTACGTACTCATTCATAATGCTATATATCGAAACATAAATGAGATACGCGCGGCATTAATGAGTATCGTTAAGGCCTTTTTTCGATGGTAAATGGTATTTTTTGTTGTACTTAATTACGATATACTCGTATCTGGCTTTGCAGGCATTTTCACGTTCTATCCTGTGCCGACCACTGATAAAAGAATATGTATAGCCAAATATGTTATATAGAGCCATATATCAGCTTTTATCAAGATACAGGCTAAGCTTTTAGTTTGGTTAACTGTTGTTATTGCGGGTTATATTTTTTGCTGATTTTCGTTTATCATGATTCTTAGGTGTTTTATGATTAAAGTGATTTTGATTATTAGAGATAATCTACCTTAATAGACGAAATAACTAGGATGGAATAACTTTTTGCTGACTTTTTAAATTTTCAACGAATATGAAACATAGGTTTCTGTGACCGTCTTATTATAGTAGCTATAGATTTGAAATTTTATTATATTTCGAACAATTAAGCTTGTTTTAAGGCAGTGCCTAAAATTTTTGTGTCCATAAATAAAAGTTAAATCTATTTACATAAATGGCTTACAGTATATTTGTTAGATCAGAAACGTCATTTTTCTATTCACGCGCTACAAAATTGAAAGGAATTTTTCCAGAGGTCTATTTTATTCTATTTCCCACTTATTTTGTTGACCGGTGCTTAAAATTACAGCGCTACCGAATTTGTAAATAGAAAACTAAAAAACTTGTTCATTTAAGATTCTCAGTAAGTTTTTTAAACAATTAATACATTGTGAAGCGAAACTGATAACGTCATAAATTTTAAAGTCAAATGTTTCTTTGTCACCTGATACAATCTAACGAAATATTATTTTATTCTGTTATTTTACCTCAGAATTTATATCTTACGTAAAAAACAATCTAAAAGTATACTTTGATTATGAGAGTAAGATTTTGGATCACGTAATACAATTTAACAAAACTATCCACTTTTTGTCCTAAACATGGCACTTTCTAATTCTGAAAATTCGAAATTGAGCTTGAAATTACTTATATAACGTAAGTTACGTAAAAAAATTATATCAAAATAACGGAAAAATTATACAAATTTTGATTCTTGTAAAAGGAGAACAAAATCTTAGACATTTTACCAAATAAATTATTTTTAACAAGTATTTTTTTAACAAAACAACTTAGATTTATTGTCCTTTCTTATCGCATATGTTGAATGGCACATTATTCACACTATATTTGCATTACTTTCAGCAATTTGTTACTATTTTCTTAAATTGACGGATTTAGGAATAATTATTTATACAAATCCTACTTAGACAAAATAACAGCCACTAGTATACTTTTGATTTACTGTAACCTCGACGCCTACGTTGACTTGTGTCAACAATTTATATGTGCTTGAAATTAAGTTTTTTTTATTGCATCTAGTTTAGTGGCGTAAATAAATGGTTTTTGGACAGGCTTTGCGTAGAATGGTTTTTCTTTTTTTGTAATGAGTGAAATACATAAGTTTTTTCTATAAGGGTGTTGCAGATATATCAGCAAAATAAAAAATTAAATATACATATAATAGATATAAAAAATAATAGATTGTTAATATACTCTGACATAATATTTTTCAAAGATCTAGATTGAGAAGAACATGAAAAATACTTTATTTGGAACCTGAGAGAACGAAGTCGACAGACAATAAAAAATATTTGTTTTGAAAATGAATGTTCGTGATACACGTCATTGTGAAAATTCTGTTCGTTTGTAAACCAAAATATATATCTATAATATGATAAAACTGTAGAATAAACTGGCTTGCACATGGAATATATTTACAGCAAAATTATTTAGGGCAAAAATCCAAAATAAATATTTTTATTTCTTGTAAAAGTTACGCGATGAAAAAATTTTTCTTTTGGAAATTTTGTCTGTATGTTTAGTTGAATATTTGTCAGGTAAACACTATGAAATCAATTACAAGAGAACTTTCGTAAGAATTAAAAGGCAAATTGAAGTAAGATTAAGTTTTTATTGGAATAAAGTTATTTCTGTTAATCAAAAAATTTGCATGTTAAATAATTTCAAAAACATAAAGAAATGTTTAACTACCAGACACGCAAGTATACAAATGTATATTATATGACAAATGAGAAATTTAGAGTTTCATATTTCATTCGAGAGGGGTAGGTGCTTGAATAAGCAGTACGAATGTGGGTATCGCATGAGGGTAGACATCGTTGTCTGTCATTTTTATTCGCATATGTATTCTTTACAAGTTTAATTTGTTTCTTTAATTGGTTTTTTAATTTTGCATCTGTTGTCAGTATTAATAATTTAATTATAACGATAGTTTAGTACAATACTGTATAAATTTGATTTTGGTCTATTTTATGGTCTATACTATCTATTTAATAAAACCAACGCTTTAGCAAGCATATACAATGAGGATATTTAAATTAAAATTAATTCAGTATTACAAAATTTATAAAAACAATTTTTTTTGGTATTTTAATCTGTATTAAAACCTTTATCTCTACGTAAGAAGCAAAGACACATAGGGCTATTTCAATGAAGTTTCACTTGTTAGATTCACGAAGTAACATATCAGTCTATATTTGGGATTTCTTAATTTTATAAAGGTCAATTTGTCGTTTCAATACACGTTGACGCTTGACTTAAAAGTCATATTTTTGTTGAACTAAATAAAATGGAAGTGAAGATTTAAAATTATTAAATTAATTTTAGATATTTGTAAGGCTTATGGAAAAATTGTTTCTGAATGTAAAATTTGAAAATGTAAAAAATGCGAAAGGAACCTTTTGAAATTGACCAAATCTTTCACCAAAACCTCAAGTTTATCATTTAAATGTTACAATATTTATTTTGTTTCGTAGTTCAATTTATATATATATATATATATATATATATATATATATGTATATATGTATATATATATATATATATATATATATATATATATATATATATGTATATATGTATATATATATATATATATATATATATATATATAAATAGGGCCTTCATTTCATGTCACTAATTTTCCTTAGGTAAAATAACATTATCATAATCCAGGATTAAACATTACTTCAACTTCATATATTTGTTAAAAATGTTTATTTGCACCCATATTTAACTAGCTTCCGCCCGCAATTTCAATCGGGTGGATTTTCCACTAACATGGTGAGAATATTCCGTATAAGATAAGGTCATTGCAGCTATTAAATATTTGAAAAATTTCACACATATGTTGCGCGATATGTTGCTATATTTTGAATTCTTGTTATTACGGATAAACGCCCGAGAATATTGAAGAATAGATATAAATATATATATATATATATATATATATATATATATATATATATATATATATATATGTGTATATATATATGTACATATATATATATATATATATATATATATATATATATATATATATATATATATATAAATAAAAATAGCATAAACCTTAATTCGAACAAGACGCTCAAGTTTAATATGAGCTACGTATACACTGAGTTTCATGTAAATCTGTGTATCTGTTTAGATGTTAATGATGAGCAAATTTCACGACTATCATATCTATAATACTATATGACGAACATTTTTTTAAAACTATCCTGAAACATTTTTTTGGTAGTAAGCGTGCTCCAAACATCAAGGAAAAAAATCTTCAACTTAGGTCTCTATGTTGAATCAAGGTTTAAGGCAGAGACCTTAAAAAAACGTCGGGAGCATAAATTATGAGCATAAATGTACAGAGCGTTGTGTCTTAGAAAAAAGGGTATGTAAAGATATGAGGATATGGTAATTCATAATTTTTTGTAACTTTTTCTCATGTGAATAATATATATCTAGTAAAAAATAATTTGTCACATGAAAAATATGTTAATTGCTTATGCAAAAAAGAGGCGAGCAATCTCTTCCGGAAAAACGGGTAAGGTGACGTGTGATATTATAGTAATTAAGAGTATACAAAATGAAATTAAAAATAAATAGTAGTTAATATGAAATAAACGTTGTTTGCGTTATTTAGTGACGTAAAATACAACATGGTGAATAAGCAATTAAAACAGTTAATGTCTGTTTAAAAGTTTGGACTGTTTATAACTTATGTCTTTCAAACACATGTGATTCACCAGAATGTCATTAAGAGAATGAGAAAATTTAAAAACCTTAAATGGAGCCAGATAGGATATTGGCGCTGACATCCAACCACGTGATAACTGTGTATCAGTATTAGAAAAGTTGATCTATTAGGACACTGGTTATATTTGTCTGAAAATCACGAGGTCGATGATTTCATTGGATGAAGACTGTTAAGAGTTTAAACCAAAAAAGTAGATGATAAGTTGTGCTAGATCTGAATTTTGCTTTTGATTAATTATATATTTAAATATCTTATTAATAACCTTAAGTTTCAAATATTGTTTCTCTGTAACGAATTTCCGGAAAATGATTGTTTATAGGAATTAATTACTTTTATTTATTTATATGCGTATTTTTCCTTAAATATCAAGCACATATTAACTGCCAGTGCATTTATAATACATTTCCTTGTAATCATTTAATTTTAATGGAAAATACTGCATTAAACAAATATGATATTTTAATGCAGTTTAGTAATTTAAACAGAAAAAAAATGTCTAAAATAATCAAAAATGTTTATTTTTTTCCGCGACTAGCTTTAGAGTAATTGCTTTCCAATACTTGCCAACCGTGTGAAACGTTGTAGACGATATATGATCCCCATCTTATTTCAATCACAATTATGTTCTGACACTTTAATTAGCTTCGTACTTCACTCACATTTTTCAATTATTCGCTAAAGCGCTATGAATTTCTACGAAGAACGTGCAGTCCTAAGAAGACGTATTCACCCACTTTCTTAATTTGTTAATCATGTCTTCAGTAAGCTGCTCTTAGATAAAAAATTATGAGATAAAAATTATTTACTTCGTAAAATTATATTTATCGTAGACTTCAGTTTTAGTTCCATTTGAAATATTATAATTTTTTATATTCCGAAAATTAAGCCTGTGATTTTATATCAAAATTATTAATGATATCTGGTACTCAAATTAAAAAAGATATTCATGGTACGAATTGAGAAATTTTTAATTACAGAAAAAGTGGGTAATGAGATATATTCAAGAATTTATAAAAGTGTTAACAAAATATGCAGAAGGTAAAGGTGTGGTACGCAATATAATTCTAATAAATTATTGATAAAATAAGAAAACTACGACATAGAAGTCATAAAGGTTGAATGAAACTTTTTCCAATAATAATTTTCTCCATTACCCCTAAGTCTAGAGTAACATTTATTTGTATTAAAGTCACGGAGCCTTTGTTATCTTGACATAGGCAGTAAATTATAAACCTTTAATTATATAAAATTGCTAAATTCTGAACACTCTTTATTTCACAGGAACACTACATTTAATGAAATAATCACTGCCAACGAATTATATCGATTTATTTGAATAAATTATTAAACTGTTAAAAATAATTTTTTATTAAAAAATGTAAGTAAAACATGGAAATAATATCTACTCATTATAATGATATGAAAGTGCATACGAAAAATTCATCAATCATTATTTGGCCGTGAAAGGGCCAAATAAAAGATAATAGGCTAAGGAGCTTTCTGAGGAACATTTTGCCATCATACTGTGCCACGTAATTATTGATTATTTATTAACATAGAGTGCTGGTAATCAAGGCATCCCGCGGTCATATCGCAGACTAATATGAAACGACTCCGATGATAGATGCTACATTTACATACATTTTTTAACATTCCAAGCATTGCATATAGGCAGTCGGAATATTTGTGAGAATATTTTTTTATTTAAATGAAACATAAATTAAGATATAGGTCAAGGGTATGATGATAAACCCAGTCAGTTTTTTAGTTTTTAAAAAAATAACTGGAAATATTACAAAAATTAACTATTTCGTAAGAAAGTTTTGAAATAGAAATGGAGGAATGGAATTTCTTCAATAAAATATAGTTTGCTCTTTTGTGCTATTTAGATCATAGAAAAGTTAGGCGCCTCGCTTGAAAATCAATAGACTTTCTATATCAATGTCGTGCAGTTTTCTTTTCTATATGATTTTTTCCCATTCTAATAAATATTTATAGAGATTACTTTTCTCTGAAACCTGTTGAAAAGTGATTAAAAGGCGAGATAAGAATTGTCAGGGTGGAAAATTACAAATCAATGGAGAAAAGATATTTAAAATTTAACGTAACTTTTTCAGAAGTTGCTATTTTCATGAGTGTCGAAAATTTTTTTTATATGTGGGAATTATCAATATTCAAAATCATAAAAACTTATTCTACATATACCATATGTGTGCCAAAAAATTTTCATATTCCTAAGTCTTCAAACCTAGACCAAGCTTAAATCTGATCTAACTGTGTTTATAGAATTGTAAATAATAAATAACATTTTTAAATAATCAGACTCACGCTTTGGAATAGCTTCTTTCATTTCGTTAATTTTCTTTAACAGTCTTATTATATCTTTATTCACTTATTATATAAAATCTCCAAAATAAAATTTTTTTAAACAAAATGTAAACAAAACGTATAAACTAGTGAGTAAAAAAATTAATTAAACCGTTCTCTCAACAATATGTAGGTCACGGACACATATAATATTAAGTGTTTTATAGATTTTCGAAACAAACACAACTATACTCAAATCATTCTTTGATTTCGTGTCGTAGTACCATAATTTTATCTAAGGTACAACTGTTTACTACGATAATGTTTTATTGCGTATTATTTTTTATTCTGCCTATATAATGTACAAAGACATAATATACACTGTATAGAGAGTATATATAGACAAAAAACACATATTATACACTCTCACAAAACACCAATTTTTCTCCTGCTTGTTGTCTCGACTGATCCCGAGATAAACAAGCCATAAGAGTATCTAACATCAGTACCATTATGTGAGTGAATTGATTTTATATTTTACATATTCGAAATTAATGCCACGTGAAAGCAAAGGTCATGTTCATGGTATTGATATGCAATTATTTCAAACGCCGATGCATATTCGGCAATGATAGGTTAAACAGAAAAACATTTATTTTAAAATGTTTGTAGTAACTACCATTTAAGTGAACAGTTTTATCAGAAAACACATGTATACGAGTACATGTTGTTATAGAAAACACGTATATGTGTGTTAAGAATGTATTCAAATAATTTTTATCCCTGACATTATTAATAAAAGGTAGCTTACCTTCTATTTGATGGCGGTATTTTATGATCAATAATTTGACTTTGATGATAGTAAAAAACTTGATATATTTTTTTCAGCAGTACACAATTACTCCCTTATTACAAACAACATTTCAAAAGTACTGAAATAAGTGGAATAAAATAGTGTATGATATTATACATTTACCAATTCTTCCCAGCATATTGGCATGGTGCAACCAAATAAAATACAATATTTTCAACGTTTTTCACTTTGCCTACAAATTTTATAGATTTCCCAGCGTAAATTTAACATTTAAGAAAATAACAGTGTAATACATTGTAAAGCCGGTAAACCTTTAAATGGATATTTTTAGGGATATAAAATGAAATTTGTTGTGCTATCTGAATGTAAATTATTAATATATTATCGAATATTTCTTTAGAATGTTATTTGTTTTCAGTTTATTATTTGCCATAATAGAAGAGATCTCGGTAATAGAAGCAGTTTTCGATTTTAGTAAGTAAATATTTATTATAAATTCTAATGAATATTTTAGAAACTTGCAACTGATGCTAGGCATTGAAGTTGAAATAAAATGTGTATATCCCAATTGACATACTTAATCTGTATGGACAATTTAATCTCTTTTAGATGTTTGAAAATCCATTAAATACGACTTTAAGTGCTTTTATATATCCTTAATAGTTTTGGGCCAAGTAATTACATTTATTATGAATTTAAAGTTTCTATATTATTTAAATTAGAAGTTTCTGACCGACAGACATACGGACGGGTGGACGGGCAGACGTTTCTACAATAATAAGGCTTCGTTCAAATCCTTTAATAGGAAATTTTTGAAAGGGATATAATGTAAATTCGACTTACATGTGACTGTTTTCGCATATTTGACCTTTCTGAAAATATCACATTTTCTTATCGTTAATTGGTTGGCGACATTTATATAAATATTATGTTGATAGTGCTAGTCTGTTCGATGTATTACTAGAGATCTAAATATTATTATTTGTTTTCAATATCTATCTCAAATACAATTTTTGTTTTTGTCTGTGAATATTAAAAATGCAACAGGTTTATTTCAATACAACCATAATAATTTTAAATATAAACAGAATCCCAATAAATATTCAAGGCTACTTGACCAGGAGCACTTGAAAAATTTTAGAATTTGGAAAGTAACCATCTAATTTTTTAAAAAAGTAGATATGTTTTAAATTGTACAAATTGTAAAAGGATTATTTTGATTTTGAGTCCCAATTGTAATTATGTCAAAGAAAATATCCAATATTTTCTATTGAATATTGTCTGTTTTGCGTGAAGACGATGTTATCACAAAACATTATAAATTAGGAAGACTTGAGTTAATGTATTAAAAATAAATTATCTTTACGTGTTATATATTGTATTATAAATAAACGTATTTTAGTGTAATTATTGAAAACGATTATGCCGGTATTCAGTGAACGAGCTCAGTTACCAGTGGCAGCATTTTAGTGTCCCTCAAAAATAATATTAGTAATAATAATCTAGCTTTTCTCAGGTAAATATACAGTTACCTAAATTATGAAATAACAAAACAATAATCTATTTAACTTCATGTAGAAATATGAGCTAAATTATCAAAATAAGACAAAGGAGAGGCAAGCACTTCTAAGGCATTAGTAAGTTGATTCATGCGTTCAATCTGTAAATAATACTTGTATATACTCTCGATGTTAACATAACGCTTACAATCTATAAATAACTGCAAATATTCTTTGTAATATTTAATGTTATCTAATATAATAAAAATGTAATTATCTAATACAAAAAAATTATCCTTTTCACTTATTGTTCTCTTTTGTGTGATTTATTCGTGTGAGAGAAAAATTTCAATGGCATTATACGAATTATCTCTGAAGTAATATATTTTTCTAGTTATCAGGCTGTACCAAAAAGAAATTGAGCAGTTTAGAAAAAGATAAAGAAACAAGAGAAACATTTCCTTTCAATTGCCTTTCAAACGCACACTTAAACGTTACGTTTCCAATCAATGAATTTTTATCCAGTTTAATGACGTATTCACTTTATTTATCGAATGTAAATAACAATATCCTATTTAGTAAGCAACCATTAAATATATGAAATGTTTCATTGATTGATTTTCCTGATGTATATCGTATTTAATGTATTACATATTGTAATTACTATGAATATACAAGTGATAAGTATTAAATTAATATGACGATGCCGCGAACAAAAAATATTAAGTATTAAAATATTAATAAATATTAAATATTAAGAGCGTCAAACTGAAATAAATTACGTCATGTTGCTTCAAAATAGAAAGGCGTAAAGAGTAAAGAAAACATTTCTCAGCTTTCACTTACATTTGATGCATAAACACTGATTTATTATAAGGTTTTGTTCAAAATTGGGGAAATAAAAAATTAATTGTTGTTTATAAATTTTTTTAGTCTGACTGGATAATAAAAGATATTTAAATCGCCCGCACCTACGACTTTGTTACGGCTAGTAATTGTTTTCTTTCTACAATGTATATCAACTGTAAAAATCTTAAAAAAAAACATACAAGCAAGTGTCCCGCTGCACAATTTTTTTTTTAAAAATTCCTAGCATTGCACTATACTTAAATCTTAACGTTTCAAAAATTCACTTTAAATAATAGCATGGTATATTACTTTAGATTGTGTGAATGATACAAGCAATTTATGGAATTTAGGAGAAAAATTGTTAATCAGGCAATCGTTGGCCAATAATCGTAGTCAAACACAAAATAATTGCCACATATGTTAGTTTTAGTTAAGATCTTAGTCATTTTTTAAACTAGATGCAAAATGTCGAAAACATTATGTGATATAATAATATAATAATTTTACAAGGATTTCAGCAACCTATAAGACCAAAATATTATAAATTACGGCAATTCTATGTTAATTTTACAATAAAAAAATAAAACATAATTTTACCTAGAGGACTGTTGGGATTATAATCTAATCATGAAAGTGGTTAAGAACAAAAAAGAGATTCAGGTATAAGTCTACACATGTTGCTTCGGCACATAATTTTCATTTCTTTACTATTTAATATTATTGGAAGAGTAACAACATACAAATGGCAGTTCTAATTTAGTAAAACCTAAGATAAATGTTCTTAATATTGGTTATTTTTCATATGGTTTTTCCACGAAATTTAGTTTATTAATGTAAAGACAACGTGTCAACCAATTTTTTTACTTAACCTGTTTATAACTTACACAGGCATTATCGCTATATGCCGACTTTAAAATAAACTTGCCGTACATGTTCAATACTAAAATCAAGAAAGTGCTTTTAACTTCAATTGATAAGACCCAAACAATGGGTATGGTTTTTTTTTTACTATATTTAGTAGTGAGTATAGTAGTAAATGTAAAAGAATTAAATCACCTTACAAATAAATTACGTTTTAGGGTTTGACTTTAAATATAAATGACGTTTTAATATCATATTAAAAATTACTAATCCCTAAATTTGATAACTTTTACGAAGATTTTTCGCTTCTGGCCTTTTTTAAAAAAATTTAAACTAAATATGTCAAATTACAAATTTAGTCATATAACATATGCATATATTATAAAAACTTTCAAATTGTTAAATAGAACTCTCTTCCCCTCTCGTCTTGATTGAAAAAATAAAAAAAAACAAAGATACCAACATAATCTTATGCTATATACAAAATAATCTTATGCTACGCAAATGTTATAAATAAATCTGTAATAAGGTCGATCGCTCTATGAGATTTTCCACTGACTCTGAATGGCGGTACAAGTGTTGAGTAGATGTAAGCTATACGGATATTCGAGCGTCATGTAACAGACTAGGAAATTTCGATATCAGATTAACTTATGAATGTACCGCAATGAAATCTGAATGTAATGTAGACTTCAGTGACAAAAAATATTTAATATGTTGAAGCAAAAACAAAAAATTGTCAAGAAAAATTTAACGAAGTCGACCCTGTTTCGTTTTCGAAAACTTAAGTATTATTTACACCACACCGACTGACTGCATATTGTTACGGTTTTACAACAGAGTACAACGTGACCACGGGTCTGATTGTGTTCGTTGACTTTAGGGCAAACTAGGAATAATGATTGCTTTGAACGGAATTTTATATCGCATTAACTTGTGATACGGTGGTGAACAGGGCCAGATGGTTCCTTTTTTCACTTTATTTTAATTGCTTTAGGAAAATGAAAATAGAACCTTATATGATTTTGACAATATGAAAATAGAGTAAGTTTTTTAGTTTGTGCCGATTTAGATTTATGCTAGCCTCATTATATAATAAACTATATACTTAGGTATGAAATAATTTTAGTCACACAAGCTTAATAGAAATAAACGAGAGATTTTTTATATTTTCCTGTTATGTTATATATATATATATATATATATATATATATATATATATATATATGTATATATATATATATATTTATATATATATATATTTCCCTGTTATGTTAAGATAAAAACTAATCGTAACCAAGATTAGTTTTTATCTTAATTGAGAAAAAGTTAAATTTAATGTTTTGTTCAAAACTAAATTTTATTATATTTTGTTTACTTTTTTACATCATATGTACATATTTTATTATCTTTTTCATGCATTAAATGCCGTATCAAAGATTTTACATTTAGTTTTAATCTTCTAAGCTGAAATATAAACAAAGAAATAGACTAAAATATAGATTAACGAAAAGAAAAAGAGTCGTTTATTTTAATTATTCTCAAATTCTAAAAATACAACAACGAATGCTTTAAAGGATTTATAAAATATTCTGGTATGGGTCACACTCAAATAAAGAGATAAATGGATATATAGACAAAACTTTGAAAAAAAATATTGCCGTATGTATCTCATATTATTCGTATTATCATGATTTTTTCAATCATAACAAATGGATATATTTTGCCCTAACTATTTGAAAACACAAATGTAGCAATAAAAAAAATGTAGCAATAAATCTCTTGCCTGTCAAAAATTAAAGTAAATCCCAGTTCGGTGCCTGCGTTAGAAGCTAGAAATCCATAGCCCTTAATTGCTTTTGAAATTCAAAACACCAGCTGGACAATAACAATTAAACTTCTAATTTCATTAGAAGGAGATTAACAAAAAAATCGAGGAAATTAATAATTGAGCAGTTTACGGCAATTCAAATTTTATATTTGGAAAACAATGGAATAAGCTGGTGACAATAAAATTTATTTTTACTATGTATCTTGTAGTGTAAAATAAGCTATTTCAGCAGAAATCAAGAATATGTCACCGTTTTGGTGCCCGGTTTCTAAGTACTTTTTATCCAATGTTTCCAAAAATTTTATTTAAAATTCTTCATACAAAAAATTGTGAAATAGATATCTATCCCGTAAAATGTATTCAAAAACCGGCAATGAAACAGCCAGATCTAAATAACATATATGTAAGAAGTTGTAAATAAAAAAGGAGCCTAATTATGATAAAGCAAATATAAAATGCCCATATACCTAAATAAAAAATGAGAATGGATATAAATTTATTTAATTTACAGAAAATCTATTAAAATTTAAAATGTAGTATTTAACGATGAGTTACGGATCAAATACATGCCTATTTTTGTTGAAGTTACAAGAAATCTTCAATTTATAATACAAATCTATTATTTTAGTTTTCCTACTTAATGTATCATATTAAGTGTATGTATAATTTATCCATTGAAGGGACTATTTTGAACTATTTAAAAAGATAATATTTTATCGGTAACATATTTTATCTCAGCTCTTCATAAATGTTTCTGGAACTCCTTTTTAATTAACATTTTTATCTACAAATTTTAATAAATCTGACATGGAACTAAATTGTTGCTCCAAAAATGATTCCTACTTTATTTTCAACAAAACTTCATAAAGAAATTTTAATTTTATTTTAAGACACTCCCCGTATTTCTCGCTGTAACGAATGGGATAAATGAATTTATAACCTAAATGATCCTTCTCTTTGCGGGAAAATTCTCACTTTTATAAATGATCATTGCGACGATATATTATTTCTCAACATGGCTTGCGCTTTTCAGGGAAATCAGGGACGTATTTCAGTTTGACACGACGAAGGAATTTCGGCACAAATTTCTTCTTCTTTCGGTAAATTAAAACTTTTTCTTTCTAATAATTATGAATTAAATGGCAAAATCTGTTAATGTATATAATATATGTTTTATCTTTCTTTCATTCTTTGTCATCTTCAAGATCCTGCTAAATAATTTATAAACCAATTTTAATAATTTTGTGTTGGATTATCCATATCAAAATATAGTTTTTCTTTTTGGATAGTCGTAGGGCCGAAAAGCTTATTACAAGATGACATTAAATTATTGTTATGATTTTCTAGGAATATTTCTAGAAATAATTTTTTTATTTTCATTTGGCGGTTATTCAGAAAATTTCGAGAAGTAAATTTTAAATGTTAGTTGATGATCAAAATGTGATGCCCTGAAATAGTTGGTCGAAAATCTTAAGGATGGCATCTCGGCGGGCTCTCCCATATGTAAGTTAAATCTTTTGGTAAACTTCTATGCTCAAGCTAGAGATATTTATTTGTTTTTAGACAGGATTAAGTTGCTTTGTGTGCTTTCATTAGTTAGTGCTTGTGTTGATTATCTCCAAAGTATAAAGGATGTTTCCCTCTCTCTTTCTCTCTGGAATTCTAATGAGTGAATTAAGTTTCAGAAGAGAAAAAGTTAATAATAAATCAGCTTCTGGAGTAATAACTCGTGGCGGTAATTGTTGTACCTCATCTAACTTCGACAGTTGGGTTTTTTATCACCCTATTTTGTATTTGCATTAGCCGCTAGAATTTCTTGAACATTTTTAAAATTAGTGATAATCGTTTCGGGACTCAGAAGCATCTCATCCCTTTATTAAATTTTCGGGCTATATATGCCTTTTGGTTTTTGTAGTTGTTTTTTAATACAACCAAATTTTATTTAGGATATTGCATTTAATTTATTTTTTCGTGTTATCTAATTTCTACTATTTAGTAAGTATTTTTTTTGCAAAATTAAACTGGTGTGGTCATTTTAATACATTTGTTTTTAAATGTATTAAAATTAAAAAAAATATTGTGACTCAGATTTTAAAATAATAATACGACAATTTCGAAACTTTTCATACTAACAAAAAATAAGAACGAATACATTTTGGAGATCCCTTGATATCGATAATGCAATACTAATTTTTCTATGTATAAAAATTAATGCTTTTAAGTTCATTTTTATATCTTCGCGCATCGTTTATTCGGATACCGTGGGACTTTAGCTAGTAGAACGAATTACTTTCATAAAATAATACTAACCATATTCTAAATTAATTAACAATATTATAAGAGTAAATAAAACAGACAAAAGAGTAAATAAAACCCATACAACACTGTTAACAGGTAAATAAATAATTCAACGATCGAGTGGAAACTTTGTATAGTTATATATATGTATAGTTATTTTCTTCGTCAAAATAATCATTTCTCCTTAAGGCGCAACAATTAGTAGATCTACCGATGGAGCACGAAATAAAAAGTAATTAAGAGCTTCTCGAATAATCAACTAATGACAACCAAGCAACGAAGCAGATCACTTACCAATTGCTCTATCGCATGCATCCTCACGAGTAGCAAAACCGAGAGATTAATATGAAGACGAAAAGACCAAAAATATTGTATATCATTGCTTGCCTCCTAAAGTACTTGAAAAAATTAGTTTAAATTTAATTTAATGAAAAAAAAAGTCATTGCCCTTTTATCCATTTGTACACTTAATTATTTCCGTTTATTATACGTCCGTTTATTTGTAAGTTTGTTTCTGGTATGTACTACCAGAAACAAATTTTGAATAAAAAATTAAAAGAGGCATTGCAACGCATGCCGGGTATATACACACATATATGCTGTTGTGAGTGCTGATTTTCTGGGAGTATTTTCTGAATTTACTTCTATAACGTGGAAACCATTTTCAATGAAACATTTTAACGAATTAATATTAGTTTACATTCAAATTATATCAGTGTCTTAGAATATTAAACATATTTCATAATGTTTTCATCGACTAAAATTATAAATGTTATCCGATGAAAATTTTCAGGTAAATCTAAAGTTTACTAACGACTGATGTATATTCTTAACGTAGCACGTAATTTGTTTTGTAAATAAAGGCAGAAAAAGTTCAAAGTAAGCACAGGAAAAGTTTCTAAAAGTTTTGATATCGAAAGCACAGCAACAGTTATATTTCCGAGGAATTTACAAGGGTGTTTACTAAATATGAACAATGGTTATATATGTACCTAAAAACCAGTTACCATACAAATATAAGCACACGAATGAAGACATTCACGCATACCTGCACTTAAATACGTACGCACCTATGCAGACAAGTAACTTTTACATGTATTGATTTTACTTATTTCCACCACACTTAAACAGAATATAGCATTTAGCTTGATTCAAAAAGATTATAAAATTATATTAATACAATAGAAAAAGTATATATATGCATTTTTTTCAATATTATTAATTTATTTCCTTCTGAATTATGCAACACTAACCGTCTTTTTTCATTATTTTCCTTAAATTTTTTAACGATTTTTTTTCTATTCTGTCAGTTAAATTCATTCTAAAAAAATTTTAAAACCGTATCATAAATTTTATACAAAACCAATATCACCTTGAGTATGAAATATTGTGGGTACAATGAAAAATATTAATCTAATGATAAATATTAATCTAATGAAAAATATTAATACAATGAAAAAATATAATTAGAGAAATTATTACCTAGCATATGATAGAGGTTAAGGTTAATACCAGTTTATGGCTATTGATATATGATAAGAAGACTGAAATTATATGAAATAATTATTTATGCTTCAGTTTAACTGTTAATTCTTATCGATTAGGTAAACTTTTTCTGATAAATTTAACAAATTATATAAAACCTGTATCCCTGATTTTGAAATCTACAATTAATGTAAATAGTTTTGACTAAAAAACAAAACAGAAAGTTTTCAAACGAATACATTCTACGTAATGAATTTAACGATTTTAAAATTTCAATCTGTTTAAGCAGTATACTGTGCTAATTTATTATCCCAATTTATGTTTATTTTATATAAGTTTACCTCTTATATTTTTAAGTTTTTTCTTTTATTCCAACTACCATACAATCCCATATCAACTCCCTGAGCGAAGCCGGGTACCCCACCGGGTTAGGTTGTAAATTAATTTACATAAGTATTATTTTATTTTTGGTTTTTGTTTGAAGTAATGTTTGCTAAAATCGATACACTTTTTTGCCCATCAAAACTTTTGTTTCATACCAATAAACACCTAACATTTACTTTGATGCGCATATCATTGAATATACGGCCCATAATTGCCAGGTTAGACAGGCGAGTTGGCGAACGCAGCGCAAATGTTCTAGCATCAGTAGCACTGCTACCTGTTATATAATTTGTTGCATGAACAAATTAAATTCCAAATAAGCATACTGCTAATAAAATCAATCCAGTTTTATTTGACGTATGATCACATAAATACATAGGTATTCAAAATTCATAAAACGTATTTCCTGTTGTTACAAACCTTTGAAAGGTTTATTCCTTCAACAGATTTTAAATTATATAAACATTTTTATGACTCTAAATTTAGGGCATAACTCAAAACAATGTCTTGCCCAACAAGGGCGGAAAATATTTTGAAAGAAACATTTTTGCTCGCGCGGGAAACCTATTACTTTTAAGATGGGTCCTTGCAATGCCATAATGAATTTAAAGCGCTCAAAACAATTTTTGCCTTATTTCAATGACTTAAATTAGTTATTCTAACGCAAGGACAAAGAGAACCAATTTACGTGTACATATAGGTGAATAATTACTGTAGTTTTGATAAATGTAATGACCGTAATTAACTTTGGTTGATTAGGTAAGAAAATAGGTATGATCTTTTATTATGTTAAGCTATTCAGCATTATCTTTATATTCGAAACAAAAACAAAATAGGATCAATATAACTTACATTCCTATCATTACTAAAAAAATATTTCTTCAGTAAATATATTGAATGTGACTTCATGTGATTATTAACTTTGCAGTTATTAAGTGGCTAGCTACCTGGCTTTGTATGGATAACCTATTATTTTTCACATATTTACGCATCCCGAAAAGCCAGCGCATGTAATTTTATTTACATAAAAGCATCTTAAAAACCCTTAGCGTTCATTAAAAAATGGCAATATTGAAGGGCAATTTGGTCTATTTGAATTGAGAAAAATACTATGCAATTTAATTCGAATAATTATTAACACTTTTTAGTAGAAAAATTTTAGGTATAGAATACTATGGTTTTTAAACAGCAAAATTTGTATTGTGGACTTTATGTTAAATACATGTGATGTCGCGGAAATCATTTTAAATTTTTTGAGAAATGTAATGTTGGTTTATTTGCTGTCTATGCACTCTTAACGATTTAGGAGATGCACGCTAAAATATATCTCTGACGAATGCTTCTTTCCTATTTAATTGACATTATTCGTCACAGGTCAGGTAATTTTTACAAAATATCTAAAAGTTATATATTTAAACCTTTTTTATAAATTACCTATACCTTTTTTGTAAATTATTCTTTCAGTAATGAAAACTATAACACAATCCGTCCTGTAAATATTGAAACTATGGTGTACATACAGACGGAAGCGGCAGAGACTCTGTTTTATGACATATATTTAAGACAAAGGCTATTTTCTACATTGAAAAGTCATATGATTCTTCGAAAAAATATTCAATACGTTTGGAAAAGAACAAGCATTTGTATGCTACAGTATCGTTCATTTTATACTATCATGTATAGCTATTAGAAATTATATGTGTTAGCATAAGTATTATAAATTGTTTTAAATATTTATATTAAGGTTAATTTTATATCTCTTCTTTTCGTTCTTTTTAATATAGCTTTTTTTCCACGAAAAACATATCAACTTAAAATTTGAGGTAAGTTTTATATTTTTCCACAATATAGCCATTAAGGTTCGCATTTTTATTGATCGTATGTAAGAATTAAAAGAACTAGAGAAGTAGACAATTTTATGTTATGTCTATGTTTAAAATTAATCACTGCGTGGTATGTATTCTATCGTTACATGATTTTTTTTCTACAACAAACAATATCAAGCTAAACATTATTTTGGGTTGGGTAAATAAATAATTGTAAAAAAATCCATTAATTAACTCGTAAAAAGTAGCATTTTAGTGGCAATAAAAATAGCAGTAAAAGTGATAATAATAAAAGTATATTTAATGAAAATAGTAAATGTTTTTTGTCTTGTAAGTTTATCAAAAACTTAAGAGATGTTAATATTAAACACATGATAATTCACTACTGAGTACATCGAATTACTTAAATGTTCCGTGTTTCGTTCAATTCGCAAAGAGATACATGGAATTAACATATCAAGTATGTAGATGTTTTAACAATTATGTTTTTAACTTAAAAAAACTATTTAATAATTTATATATGCGATATAAGTTCATAAAAATAAAAGCATCGATTGCGTTCCGGAAGGTGAAGTTTTATTATTAATAGCATGGTGACTAAATTGTGCTTAATAATGTGGGAATCATTCCGGTTTACAAAGCTCCATATACTTTCATAATTTTGATCGAAGCAAAACATGCCTTCTACATAGACAATCGGCACATTCACATTTAATGGTTGCGATGTTTCAAAAATTGAACTTAAACTATTTAGAGTTGAAAACCAAAAATAGTGTTAATCTAGTTTTTGTCGGTATCTATCTTTAAATATCGAACGTAAATCAATTTATGTAGTATTTGATGATGTAATTCATTTTATTTAACTTAAATTGAATGTTGACGATCAAAATATATATGGAAATAGACAGTTACGGAACAGATCTAAAGTGATATATATATATATATATATATATATATATATATATATATATATATATATATTTATATATATATATATATATATATATATATATATATATATAATCTGGTTCTATACTAAATAAAATATCCCCTAATTTAGATAGACTGATACGAATAAAATGCATATCTGGAAATTTTAGTCTTGATAAATTTGTAAGTGGGAATAAAACTTAATATTATATAAACTGTTGAAAACATTAAAAATATTTTATAAAAAACATTTTTATTACCCACCCTTTAACAAACATGTATTGCGCAACTTACACTTCATAAAACCATACTTAATTGAATTGAAGTAGAAAACACAAAATGTTCAAAAATATTTCAGAAGGTAAGTGCAGAGTGAGTATAGTGATCATATTATTTCTGTCTTGTCTTGAGTAATAAGAAGCACTTATGTGAGATATGAAATAAAAAATTTTATATGCACTTTTTCGTACCGCCTTTTTGAGAAACGACTATAATTTTTTACAATAAATTTGTTTTTTTTTTTAATAATTAATTCAAAACATTCACAAACATATAAAACAATATCTCAAAATAATAAAAATCCTAAAATTAAATGAGAATCCTGTTACGAATTGTCAAAATGAATACAACAATGTAACCGATGAAAAATGTCTTGCCTTCTGCACAAAAATTATAAACCTTTTGCCGCCAAACCTACCAGTAATTCTTAATATATTCAGCGTCTTTGTTACTGACTGGAAACGTCAAAAAAATTTAAAAAATTCAAGACCGGTCATTAATTTTCAAAATATTGTCAATTGTATCTTTCCCTCAACGTCTGATTTTACATAAAACAATATTAATTTCCATGAGGCATGTATTAGTACGTACCTATATGAGGTATACGAAATGGCAGTGCCTTTTTCCACTCGAATAACAATTCACAATGAAAAATGATAATAATTACAATGAATCTTTATTCTCTGTAACTATATAAAGTTAAGTATAAAAATAGTCGTCTCGTGTATTGTGACATGGCCACAAAAAAAATTTAATGGAAAATGTGTCGAAAAATAATGTAATTAATTAATCGTACCAGAAAGAGGTTGTTAATTAATCCTAACAGAAAGGGAAAGATGCTATTAAATATAAAAAATTAAATAGAATATTACATATTTATGGCATAAATTTTATTATAGGTTTCTTACTTATTGGGCCATATTCTTAGAAATTATTGCGTCTTTAATTCTCGATAAAATATAGATCACTCACTTTAAAATCCAAATAGATCAGATTGTAACATTTTACCATAATTTCAAAATTTCCGTTCAAACTTTAAATCTTTTATTTGTATCAACACAGAAATATAGCGAAATTCTGTATAAATAATGCCATAGTTTATGAGTGTACATTTTTATAAACAAAAGCGATATATTTAATAACTCATCGTCAAAACCAATATGATGAATCAATAATTTAGTAAACGAATTATTTTTCCCAATGCTGGTATCCTTGTTGATTGGAATGGTAAACTATATTTAGTTCCGCTCTCAATATAAGATGCAAATAATGTGTATAACCTGTTACGTTATTGAAATAATCTTTCGTAAAAATGTAATTTTCCGGACGGCGAAGATTAAAATAATTTTTCTTTTCGCAAATATCGGAAACATTTTCTCAATTACCTCATTGGCTATGGATATTGGGGAATTCTATTTAATTTTAATATATCTATTTGTTGATGACCAACATATATTGCTGAAAAAAAACCAAAATGAAAATTTTAACAAAGGGATAATTTTTTATTATATTGTATTTTTAAATATTAAGCACAAATAAATTTAGTAAGTGAGAAATGATATAATATATATACTCATAGGCATTAAAAACAATTTTTGTTCTTTTTCTTAATTTCCTGTAAATAAAACACATTACCTAACTGCGCGGCTAATGACGAAAATATGTGAAATGTTTAACAAATTACTTATTTTTCTTAATGATTTCTTCCAACAAAAAAAATTATTAATGCGTAAAAATGTATGTAAAGTTATAAAAAGACGTGACCAGCGGCCGTCCACAGCCGTCAAAGTGCCAGTGGGATACGAAATTACGCCCGGAAAATTCATCAATCATGGTTTGTCCCAAAAGTTGCGAACATAAGCTCACGCGTTGGTTTTCTTTGTCATCATACCGTGCGATGTTATTGCCGTCTACGAGGAAGTACTAGTGATTGTGGCGTTGCATTATTAACCCGTTATACAAAAGACGGTTGGGCGGTATTATTGGATGATGCGTGGTAATATTATGAAAGTTTTCTCGTGGCAAAAGGTCTGTATTGACTACCTTTTTTGAAATAGTTTGAGATTGAAACCTTCATTATTGTAACTTCTTTCAAGAATTATTTTGCGCAAATATTTTACGTGAGTAAAAATTTCATAAAATACTAAATAATAATTATTTTTTACCTAGAAGAAATATTTTACATTATTGGTGTGTAGATGTGGTGGGAGGGTATGGGAGCGGGAGGAAGACTGGGGTTGGTGGATGGGGAGGGGAAAGATAGGTGGAGAGGGTATATGGAAGTAAAGGGGAGGGGAGAGTGGGAGGGAGAGGTAGAGACTTATTCCACCGTTATACATTTGGAAAAAAATATAAATATATTGGAAAGTGTTTAACTTTTTTATTTTAAACATTTTCTTCTAATTAATCAAACATAATTAAACTCGGAGAACGCATTTCTTATTTCACCGAAGATTTTATTTTTCACACGTGACTGATTCAATCAATCTCTAAATATGGAAATTGACTGTAATTGATAAAAAATTTCACGTATATTTTAAGTTACTAATGGATAAAAAAAGTATTGAAAAATTAATATAATAAGGCTTCATTGATATTTGGCATATTACTTAATTACCATTTCATAAAACCGGAAATTCTTATTATTTTAATTATTTCCTTTTAAGTGAAATAAACTGCAGAATCTAATAAAAGATGAAACATTGTCATTAAAAATATTATTTGTTATTGGACATGAAAAATTAAATATATTTATTTTAGAAATTAGTGTGCTTTTTGAGCCCAAAGACGAAAAAAATATGTTATCTTTGTTACTTGGAGAACGAGAAGACTACAAAAGATTCCTATCTTAGTGGGATAACCAAAATAAATATTAACATTGAGAGATTAAACATTTTTACTCAAAGAAAACACTAGAAACTTCGACAAAAAAATGTTGATGGGGAACTTGGATGATCCGAGACAAGACAATTTGTGGAAGCAATATTTAAATTTTTCTTGTAGCACTTATGAGGGTTTTAAATTTACCACCGAGTTAAATGCAGCGTTAAAGCTAAAGCAAGTACTTTTTTAGGATATTCATAGATTAAAATAGCCACGATGAATACAAAACCACAATGAATTTTGAAATAAAGAAGCTATGTTTTTTTAACAATACTAGAAAAGATCCTATTATATCCAGTCAGTAGAAGATATTTCAGAAAAGGTAGGACAATTTGAATACTCATATTGAGTTTGAAAGGTCAATTTTTGAAACTATATTTGGATTATTTATTTTCCATCAGAAAACCTTTTATTGGACAATGCCAACATGGCGAAAAGATTACTATTTTTGAATAAATAAATATAGTAAAAGAAACCTACAAAAAATATTTAAAAAGTCTTTAAAATGTTTGTTGTTTATTTAAGTTAGCAACATTTATTTTAACATTTTACATCTAATATGTACAAATTGATTACGTAGATTTTCCACTTTGAAAACACCAGTTGTTTTGGGAAATAATTTTTTTTTTCATCGCTTAGATATTTCTACATATTCAGTATTTAGAAGAGGAATTTGAAATCATCTGACACGTATATTTAACTTCTTTAGTAAAACGCCGCCATTAGATATCGTTTATTCTGAAATATTGCATGCATTGTAATCGTAATAATATTTTTATTCAGTTATTGACAGTTGCATTGTATAAGTGTGGGAAAACCTATAATGACAAAAAATACCTAAATGATAAAAAAATAAACAACAAAATTATTTATAACAACTAACTATGCTATAATTAATTCCTAATTCCAAACTTGTCTTTCTGATTAAGTAGTAGCAATTTTCAAGCTTTTTCTGGTGCACTTTTGTATTAGGGTGATCAACTTTGTTAAGTTCCCATGTTCTATTTAAGAGGCAAATCATTCAGATGGCATTACAAAATAATAATTTGTCAGATGGCATTACAAAAATATCCGTTATGGGTGTAATTTTAAAACCTGGATTACAAATCACAAATAGTTGATTGACCACATGGATATTAAAAGCGCATAATTGACTCTGGAGATGTAAAAAGTAAAAAATAATTAGAAATTTAACGTCAGAAAAATTATTCATTTAATTGATATATTCAGATTTTGTGGCAAAAAATGTTTCTTAAATTTGTAAATTACATTATGTCTGTACTTTAGGTAATAAAACAATATATTCCTAAATATCATTAACTGAAAGGCAAATGAACTGCAAATTAATTATGAAAATGCTTCAAAACAGGTAACAAAATACATACAATTTTAGTCTTTGAATAAACCGATTGGCTTATTCACTAAAAAATTATTATATATGATGATGACAAAATGTGACCAGCGGCCGCCGGCAGCTGTAAAACTCGTCAGTGGAATATGAAATCACCCCCGGAACATTCATCAATCATGGTTTGTCCTCAACGCTAGGAACATAAGCTACCCGTTGGTTTTCTATAGGGTTCTTTGTTGTCACACCTCGTAACGTTATTAACGCCAATGTTCTATGAGGAAGTGTTAGTGATTGTGTAAACGCGGTCATGCCCCACCACGTTATTAAACTGTTACGTTATATGAGTGAACGGTATTGTTTGTATTATTTTGGATGTTCTCTCAGAACATGACGGGAGTATTCGCTACGTTTTTGAAATAAATGGTTTTAAATTAACATTTTTGTTATTGTAAGTTATTTCAAGAAAAATTTTGCATTAATATTTTATGTGAATGAAAATTTCATAACATTATTTTAAACAATTTTTCTTTATTTTGAAAAATTTATTTTATTGTATTTTACATTTCAATGATTGCGCTGCAAATAATCGGTCACCTGGTGCTTTTTCATTATTTATTTAATATCTAGCTAAAGAGATGTGACTTAAATTCTAGATGTACATTTTTTACAAATAATTTATAGTTTTTAGTTCAATAAGTGTATAATTCTGAGATCTACATTGTTCCATTGTAAAATTCTACCTAAGATGACAATAAATAAGATTATGTATGAAAATAACTAAATTAGCTCAAGATATCTGAAATTTTTAGTTTGAAAATACCACAATGAGGGCATTCTATATACTTTGTATTAACTCATTACAAGGCAGATGTCAAGATAATTTAGTAAGTAGCATACTTACATATTTTGAGTCCATGTTTTATTAACGATTTTATTACCATATGTGTGTTTAATGTACACATTAAGCTTCTTTACTTTTTATCTTTATTAGTCAGAAAATATTATCTACACATAAAATGTATATTTATGGTTCTTCACAAAATCCTTACGAAATATAGCGTATGTAAAACATTTTACGATAAAAGTCAATTGCTTTCATATTTCGAGATTCATATCATAATTATATCAGATCGAATTTTTTTTGAAAACTTTATTGACCCGGAAATAATTTATTTATCTTCTTGTTAACATATCATGTTACTTTTTCTGAATTTTTGTTCGAAAAAGTATGAAATAGTTTAAATATTTTATTTTTTCCATATCGCGGTATGAAGGATGAAGTGACAAGCATTTTAATTGTTTTCACATTTATATTTATCGCTACAAATATTGCGCGTCTTTTGCTATTTCATAACTGGTTCCTGGTTACGATAAACTACTAAATTTTTTGACGTAAAAATGAAATTACCTATTTAGACGCAGTTACTTTATGGTCATATTATCTTTTTTTTTTATACAAGAACCTGATATTGTAAGACAAATTTGCTAATTAATATAGGCAATGAGATATAAGTTACTATATTAAAAGATTAAATTTTAGGCTATATTAATTTACATCAAACATGAAAATATTTTTTACTTTTTGCGGGCAGAATATCAATGGAAATTACCTTCAAGTTTTCAAAACATTTAACACTAATTAAGTCCTTCAATTCTCAAAATCAACTGCTAATTTTATTTGGTTTTAGAATTTATGATCAATTATAATATTTAAATAGAAATATAATATTTAAATAGAAAAATAATATTTTAATCACTTAAAGAATATTTTCGGCACACAAATATCTCGTATGTAAGCGGTTAGATAGCTATCTCGTTACAACAATGACGTACGACCGTCTTAAGTACTCAATTGATACTATTTTTGATGAATATATTACATTATTTTTTTTTATAATAGGCTGACACCATATCTTGTAATAACGTTCACAAACGTTCAACAAATAAGGACAGAGTATATTTAATGTTTAGCGCAAGGGTAGGATATTTTATGGTGGAGCTCACATTGTAGCAGTTCCAGTCAAAACGAGCGTCCCATGTCCTGATATACTATACCCGTAAGTAATCCAGTCTTGCTCAGATATCATCATCAAACCGATTACATTCTTATCAAATATCTTCCTGTTTAGCAGTAACATCGTGGCCGAGTTACAAATGAAGAAAATTTGTAACTTATCTTAGGAAAATAACGTAATTTTGGGATGAACCCTTTGAGTTCAACCATGCTAAAGTCAAACTTATAGAATTTTAGTTACATACAATATACTTTGTTATTGAAAGGAGCCTAAAGAACATAATAAATTTTGAATGCCATTCCTCAGCAATCGCTCCAGATTTTGGAAACAATTCCTTAGGGATAATCGTAAGATTAATCCAGGTTATAATCTCTTCGTATAAGTGTCGATAAGTTCAGAAATTACGAGTATTTAACCATGCATGTATCCACTCTTCCAAAATTACGCATTCATAAGAATAGAATTTTGGTTGAATTTCATCTTTATATTTTAGGATTTATAATGCAATAAAGTCTTTGTCCAATGCTTGTTCTGTTTATGATAAAAAACAGCTCAATTTTGAAAGAATAATAACGATACATTCGTTTTAACAATAAATAAAACCCGATGTAAAACCGTTTTAAGTTATTTTTTACTTGTGAAAAATCAAAGATTTAATTTTTCACTTCTTAGAAAAGTAAAAGGTTAGGCAAAATAAAAGAGGAAGAGCAATTTTTGTACCAAAAAGGAGAAAAAAATTACACGCACTTACACGCGCGCACGCACACACACAACAAGCACACGAACGCGCACGCTCATGCACAGACAAACCTACGCACACACATACACACAAACACACACATACACATATACACAGATATACACACACAGCCACACACAGAGAGAGAGAGAGACATACACACAGGCATATACACACGTACACAAACAAACACACACACACAGAAATACACTCATACACACACACACACATATACATAAATATAATTATTAGTTTGATCTATAATTTTATGTACAAATTTTAATAAAATCTTTAAAATATTACCATGATCACGATTCATATCAAACAAGTTCTTGTAATTTTAAATTGCATTCGAAATATTAATCAGTCATAGTTTACTTGAAGGAAGATTACGAATTTCTTTTTTCTGTGCCTTTCTGTCGTTGCATGGCGTTTCAATATTAATATTTTTATAATTAGCTCTGAGGAAAATGCTGTTATCAGTATTTTCCTGAACGTGTCGGTCCGTGGTTATGACGTATCTTAATATAAAATCTTTATGATAATTATTAAGCTGGCTTAAACAATTGACCTCGGTTAGGCATAATGTTTTTTCAAGTCACGTTTCGTCGGTATAAAGTAGACAGGAGTCTATTGCATGTTTCTATTTTATTAGTTCACCTGTGTAAAGCTTTTATAAAAGTTACTAGTTTAATGCATAAGATGTAAATTTCAAGGTTGCGTAGTAAAAAAAGTTATAACTTTGTCGGAGCAGCTGATCTATTTAATAAGTCACGTAATTTTTATAGATTTGAATCCATGTACATGAATTTTTTCAAATAAATGCCTATAGATTTATTATATGGGCATTTTAAAAATAAATATATAAAGAATATTAAATAACCAATTAATGAACATTCACAGAAAAGAAAAATTTTTCAAATAAATCTCAGTTTACAAAGTCATTGAATTTCTTATATTTAATTAATATAATCAATATTTAATTGGGTATCAACCATGGTATATATATGTTACCAGCGCAAAAGCAGAAATAAAATTCTTTCCTCCTAGAAATCACAGGCTTTGACTGAAAAGTGGCAAAAGTTCAATCTTTAGATAATACGCGTCTTTAAATTTTTATAGTGTAAATGATTAGACAGCAAGTAAAATAGATAAGTGATGGAAGGCGACAGATAGAGGGATACGGTGGTTTTTGAAGTACATTTCTAAGTGAAAGTATTTTTTCACACGTTGCTTTTGTTATCTATAATTTCCTTTGATCATTTAAAAATACATTTTTTTTGTTTAAAGGAAGTTGGCTATTTAGACAGAATATTAATCATATTATTATTAAAAACAATTTTTAAAAATATTTGCTACTACACACTTCATTTAGGTAAAAGAAATAAAATTTTTATCAACTGAATTTAGTAATATTTATAAATATATTCTAATAAAGTGTTGAGTGTTAAAGAAAATAAATAGATACCAGTCTGATTACAGTTAATATGTACTTCCAAAACTGACAAGTATATTATGAGGAAGAAAGGAAAAAGAAGCTAGGCTACGTCGAAAGTAACGTCGTCTATCACTCCATAAATTTATAACTGCAAAAGAGAAGTTGGTTATTTGTTTAATGTAAGTCAAACAAAAAAATATATTTTTATATATATTTTTATGTATATAAATATATTTTTATGTATATAAATATACATAATGTAGATATTTTGTACCTCGGATGCTCAGAAATAAAAAATTAAATTGTTGAAATTAGAAGATATCTATCTTCTTTGGTCTGTGGTGTTGAATGGAGGATGATGATGTCGAACCATATTGGAGTTGTCCGGAGAGAAAATTTTCAGAAGTATGTTTCATAATACCCCATTTCTAGAATAAATCGCTTTTGAAAGACAGGATAAATGTACACAAATTTTACTTTAAATCTGCATTTTGACTTCAGTTGAGGGAGTAAATATTAAGTAGCCATAGGTAAAATTCCAATTTTAATTTAATATTTTTGAATAATAAGAATTATTGCAATAATTCTTTATTTTTTTTCTCTAAGCAATATAGATTTAGAAATTTGTGTATAATATAGACCTTTCACCAAAAAACAACTTTTCAAAACGCAATTTATATAAATGGTGTGTACAATGATAAGAGCTGCTTTAAATGGATTATTTCTTGAACACATATATTAAACAACGGTCTTGTACACTGTCGTTATTGAAAGGGGTGATGTTTCTGAAAGCTGGTACTCAACATCTATTAGAAGCTTACTAGCTTTGATTCGTTGAAAAGTGAACATTGAACAAAGTTATCATTGTTACCCAACAACACCACTCAGCTCTATATTACCACGGTTTTATGCGTGAGCTGCAACAACAGATGTATTCCTCGTGTTGTGCACGCTGTAGTTACGTAACGCGATAAAAAGGCTATCGAAAGTTAACGCGGGAATTTTTGTTCACGGCTTTCAAGGAAATTTTGATTGATGAATATTTCGGACGCAATGTCATATTACATTAACTCATGGCCTACTTGTGATTTTCCTCGCCAAATATTAATTATTTAACATAAACTGTGGAATAATAATAGAGAGCATAAAGAATTAACATCTGTACCAGCAAAAATAGTAACATATTTTTTTAATTGTTTGTTTATAACACTAGTTTTAGTTTATTTTCATAAAATAATAAGGTCATTTGAGAAAATTTAAAAACATTTAAAACAATTCGGCCGTTTCTTCATAATTTTATATGATGAATATTTCTCATTAATTTCACTTTTCATTTATTGCAAGACACGGAATAGCAAATATTTAAAATAATCTTTGATTGTCTCAATACGTGAGAAAAAATTATAAAAATAGAAATACCGCATCCGGAATAAACAATTGAAAATGTTTATAATTTATTTAAAATGGTACCAAAATTATTACGATATTTTTGAAAACAATTCTTCAAATAAATCTCAGTTCACGATATCATTTTGTCTTTATTACCTCGTTTGAAATAAGCGACGGTACAAAGTGAAAGGTTTTACGTTAATTAATTATGGAACATAAGGTTATGGTGATTACCTAAGTGCGTTAGACACATTTAACGTGCGAGTTATTACCAATTTTTAGATGGAAATGTTTTCGTAGGATATTTATATTGTTTTTTTTTATTTTGATAATTTATGTCCAAGAATTTTGGGGTTTGTTACTGCAAGGTACCGCAGGCAAGAAAATAAAACTATTATTACGGCAACGTCGGCCTTCCTTTTATCTGCCTATCAATCTGTCCATCATAGGCTTCTAATTATACAAAAAATGGGAAAGAAATTTGCAACTCACATTTAATTATCCTTTTTATATTTAAACGTTATTATTTTATGTCTAAAACTAAAAATTTGATTTACTTTATTTTTTAAATATATTTCGAGGAGCTCTTAAAGAACCCTCTTATAACACGAATATGTTTTTAATTTTTTTGACTGAAAAACAACAGTTTGGTGGACCATTCAATTTGTCAGTCTTCAAATTTAATGGTCTAATATTGTATAGTCGTTATTATGTAGTAAATATTAATTCTAAATAAATTTTTAAACTCGTTTTGCCATTAGTATACCGAATATTAAGAATTTTGTTCTTATTATTAAGACATACAATGTTTTCTGGTTATTTTTGCATATTTTAAATAAAAGTAATTCCGAATCTTTGCTAATAGTCCACCTGAAGATGTAGTAATACAACGAAACCTAGGCCGTGGTAAAGAACTTAAAGAAAGTAGAAATAATACTACATCACGTAGTTTCATTTAATTGCGATTAATTGTAAAAGAAATATTTACAAATTAAATAAATTTATAAATTTCTATATTGATATTTTAATTCACTAATTATTATTATAGAAATAATTAAATAATATCACATAAACCTTCAATGTGTTTGTGCATGTTTGTATGTTTATACGCTTAACTTTGTATGCGCCCTTGCGCATATAAATTTTATTTTATAATATGTTAAACAGTAATTGGTGGTTGTAAAAATATAGATAAAATGATCAGCAAAATATATTCGAAAAGCCCAGAATAATGATAAAACCGCCATAAGTCTACGACTTTAATAGATAATCTTAGGATCTCCCATTGTTCGGGTTTTTAAAATGAAATATATATATGCATACATATATATATATATATATATATATATATATATGTGTGTGTGTGTGTGTGTGTATGTGTGTGTGTGTGTATGCATAAATATACACCCGAATATATGTGATTTTTAATCGAATATTGAAATTAGAACAAAATATAAATATACTCTTAAAGAAATGTCATGATATTCCCCTCCGTGCCACAGGGTGTTGTTACCTTGTGGCGTGGAAAGAACAGGACATAATATTACCAATAAAAATTCTATCACAGCTAAGAATGTCAAGCAAATAAAATGAGTCATTTCTTATGCTAAAAATGCAACGAATCCTTTTTGAAATTTGTTCATGACGAGGCTCATAACTTTGAGACGATTGCTCCAAAATTGATGACGTCATGTAAACAACAAGTTTATCACACCTCTTTCAATTTGTTTATCTTCGTACAAATTGTTATAAAAACTTTGATTTAATGAATATGAAAATAAATTTATAGATAACAGTTACAAACGATTGATATTTAATATCTGGTCTGTTGAAAATAGGGTTTATACGTTTGGCCGTCATTTTTTATTATTATTTTTATATATTACTAATAAATCTATACTTTGTCCAAACAAGTACAAGACAAGTCCGACAAAAAAAACCTTTAAGAAGGAATATACAGAGAAATAAAAAATTAAATAAAAAAATTATTCTGAATGGTTTCTTTATTTCTCGTCCGTACCGGTGAAAGTAAACTTCAAAAGAATAGCTCAATCATTTTTTCGATGAAGTATTAAGAAAGATATGGCGTACGGATAAAAAAATACGTTTGAGAAGTAATACGAGTACATGGAGATTATAATATATTCAAATATATATATTTGCCCACATCTTTGCTTTGTCTTCTATGAAATAAGCGCATAAGTAAAGATAATGAAAGGTAACACTCATCTATTTTGATACAGAAGTTTTACGTCAAACGCTCCTATATTCAATTTTTATTCGAATGGCTCTTTGCGTTATTAACTATTGATTATTTCTCAATTTGAATCTTCTTGGTTTTATTCACTTCCATGTTCTTTTTACCTACGCCAAACAATAGACCCAGTACACCAATATTTAACAGTCCATTTTAATGTACGAATAAAGTATGATTAAACAATCTTGACATTTCTGCTTGTACTGTCCTAAATATATTTTTACGTAGGGGAATTCTCTTGAAATATTTAATTATTCTGTATTGAAATATAATTTCAATTAAGATATTTTTTTAAAAATTCACCTACGTTGTATTCAGTTTGCTTACATAAATACTTATTTATTATCCCTTTATTTACCATATATTCGTTGTTCAATATTTTCATTAAAAGGTTTGGCTTTTTGTTAGCTTTTAATTATTTTAAATCGTCTTTTATTGAAATATTATAATTAGTTAAGACACCGTTGTTTATTTAAAAATTGTTCATTGTCTCTGAGCTACTTATTAACTATTAAAATATTGTTAATTACTGTTACATGTTTGAAAAATTTAACCAGAATAATTTATTTTGAAGTTTAATACAACATTATTTGCTACTTATTTGATTGACTTCGCAATTTGTCATTGCTTCTTTTGTATTTGTTCACATTTACAATTTTAATTCTCATACTAGATATCAAGCCAAATGCTTTAAAAAGCATTGCTCAGATATAAAACTCCTGTTATCGAAATTTCTTTCAACAAATAATTGTTCAATATTCAGGGAACAAATTCAAATGGTTGCTAACTTTAATTTCGCACACATTATTTACAATACAAATAAAAAAAAAAAACTGGTAAAGACTCGGATGTTAAATGCCTTTATTATATCATTGAAATCCAATTTTCTTTAAGAAAGGGAAATTAAATATCATTGGAAAATTATTCAACGCTTCCTTGTATACAAACCTGCAATTATAGACAAATGTTGTGCCACATATCAGTCGTTTTGAAATAATATTAATCAAAAGTTTAGAGCAAAATGGACATATATTTTTAATGGCACAACTACTAACTAGTCTAGGCAATGTTTATATTCAGATCACGTAGATCTCCGCCTTTGCCAAACTTAAATAGCGTACAATCACTTTTATGTAGAAAGCGGATAATAAATTAATAGAAAATACTGAAGAGTAGAAGGACAGTGGACTGAGATTAAGTATGAAGATGTTAGATGAATATAATTCCTTTCAAGACTGAATGGTTGTAATTTCAATAAAACGCAGAAATTATTTATTTACATTAACACCTGGCGCATTTTTTTTGCCATGAGTATATTTATTTTTTATTTATAGTATCATGATATTAATACCATTTCGATAGGTTTGTAAGAGAGTTGTTAAAATCATTGAAGAGAAATTACAACAGTGATAAATACTCGTACATTTCTATGTTAAATACTCAGTATTTCATTGACTGTACACCAAACTATAATCAAAATATGTTTGTCAAAAATTACTAAAATGTGACATGAATTCGAAACCATTTTAACCTTTGCCAAATATCTAAAGTAAGTCCTAAAGTAAGTAATATCTAAAGTAAGTCCTGATTAAAAGATAAATGTGGGCAAAAGTATAAAATAAATAACCATTTTGTAATATAAATTATACCCCGAAACATTCTAAATTTAAATTAAGGTAATAAGTTTATTTATCTTCCTCTCAAAAAAATATTCCTAAAAATGAATTAATAAAAAGAAAATTAATACGTGGATAAACATTACAATATTGATAGTGCATTTCATATGCTTCTTCTTCTCGGCACTACAGCCTAGAGCAGGCTAGGGCAGTCCCAACGAGCTTTTTCTCTCGGTGTCTATCAAATGATTTACGGTTCCAGTCGCTAACTTTTAATATTTAAATATAGTTCTCGACATCAACCAGCCATCTGAGTGTAGGTCTTTCCTATTTTCTGGTACCCCTGGCTTGTTGAAAATTAATAAGTTAGTCGGGTTATTATCCTATAATCTAAATTAATGCCCAAGATACTTTTTTCTGTTTGATTTGATGACTTTAACAATGTCTACTTTTTTATATAGATTATAAATTTCGTGATTGTAAAGAATTCGTTTAACCTCATTTCCTTCGACAGAGCTGAAGATTTTGCGTAGTATTTTTCTTTCGAAAATTGGAAGTTTGTTTTGTGTATGCTTGCTCAATGTCTAGCTTTCGCTGCAATGGAGTCCAGTTCTTAGTTGATTCCTTAAACCAAATTGGCATCAGCCCGTATTCAGTGTCAACATTCTTTTTCTTTTTGTTGGTGCCAGTTGTTCCGACATATTTAAATTCGGTAATTTTCCTAAAGTATGGCCATTCACCACCAGTAATCAATTGTCAGTCTCTTGACTTTTCACGATCTTCTAAACTTCATTTCTGATTAAGCTCATTTTTAATCTAAGACTGAAGAGCCACAAAAGCTTTGATAAGAGCCCATCTCGGTCTGCCAATAATATCAAAACCATCTGAATAAGCCAGTGCTTGCATAGATGTGTAGTACATAGTGTCACTATTTGCTATCATGCATCTCCAGTGCAATGTTAATATTCAGAAATTAGAAGGCATCTCCTTGTCTAAGACCTAAGTCATAATGCAGAAACTAATCAAAATGATATCTTTATACATAATTAATTTTTATAAAACCAAATTGAATAAAAATAGGAAACAAATTTGAATACGTGATACGTGATAATTTTTTCCCCTAAGATGTTAATAAATAGCTATGATATTTCAATGTTTTCATTTACATCAGCTTTTGTTTTTGTGATATCAAATCTACTTAAATATATTGTGGGTATTAACGTAATGTTTATAAGATTGAACGCACTATTATATATTTGACTTTTGATAAAATATACGATAACTTGATCTTCTTAATATAATTCAAAGACTATAATTTTTAACAAAATCTTATCTTTGTCTCTTCTTGTCTTTACAAAAACCGTGTCACTGTATTTGAAATATAAGTTACTTATTTTATAGACTTCACAAACTTTTATATTTTTTTCTATGTTCTTTATTAAAAACGGTAATTTTCATGCTCATGATGCTTTAAAATAACATGTTTTAAAAGAGTATATTACAAAGAGTATACTAATCTCAGATTATTTTCCAAAATTTAGACAAGTGATTGGACTGGATGCTATATTTAATGTCGCATATGTTATCTACCTTCAATCAATCTAAAAGAACTGTTAACGAAATTGGATGCCAATCATTTCCTTATTCTATAATTAGAATGCTTTTACCTTTGAAAAAGAGATATAACCTTTGTCGCAATGATATCCCTTATTTTTCCATATATTAAACCGATAATTAAAGTCAAGTTTTTTGCTACTTTGCAATAAATTTTACGTAATATTAACTTGAAGTTGAGAGATACACAAATATTTTTAATGACAATAACGAGTTCAATTTGTTCTTAGGTTAAGTAGACAGTCGCTGTTGCCGACGTTACATATCGAACTATGAATAGGTCATACATTAAGATTAGATACGAAAACGCTGGTTTAATATCAATTATTTTAGGATTAAAAGATTATAATTTGAAAACACAAATTATATATTTGTAATAATTTAGTGAGCATTTTTATCACCAAGACCATAATTTAAATTTTTTGATTGTCTGCGCAATTTTATTTTATTAATAATAATTTTTGCGACGAAGAAAAATACTGGGTTACTTCTGTCAGAATATTTTTATATTAGTGATTATTTTATTAACCATAGATATTAACCTATAATTAATATTTGTATATCTAAAGGGTTATTTCATTTATTTTTTTTCAGGGGATTTTTTAAAATGGTTGCAAAATCATTAGTTGTAAATTAATTTTCTGCTTCTTATTCATTTTTACAGCTAAAGGGACAGGATGGACATATTGAAACAAGTATTGGCGATGAATGATTTTGTGGAATATTTTCTAGTGAAATTCCTCACGGTAATAAAGTTTATCAAACTTCTATTATTATGCAAAATGTGACAATTCTTTAAGGAGAGTGGTTTGGCCGAGTCATTTGTTGGTGAGTACTTATTGAGTTGACAGCTAGTTTCCGCCCACCACCATCCGCTTCTTTTGGAACTAAAGCATAACGCATCCCGAGGGTGGTAACTCATTATGTCCATATAATGATCTTTCATAAAAGGGATAACTTTCGAGAGATAAAGTTTTTTTCTAGTTCCGCACAATGTTAAAGTCGAAATAGAATCATGATAATAATGAGAGGCTGTATTGGACAGCATAATAATTCTGGCAAAATATAAAGAAATTGTTTATATTTTCGGAATATAATATTTTATGTATAAATACGCACCTCTTATATCGCATCATGACTTCAAACTTCCTTTCTCTTCTATAATAAGTATTTCACTAAATTTGTTTCTAATGTTTCCTCAGTGTTACGATATGCAAATATAATTTACATAGACGATTCATTTTTATACAAATTTAAATGAGATGAATATATACAATATTTCACATTCCATGACGTCTTTATCTTTTATTTAAAAAACATTAAATAAACGTAAACATGGTGGTATTAAGAGCCACATTTTGGTATTGCTCGGAACATTCATTTTCAGCGGTGTTTAATAATAATTAATAAGCACTTAATTATAGTACTAAAATTCATAATTTTAAAGTACTTCATGCTATTATACATCGTTATCTCCTTCGTTGTCAGAAAAATAATATGAATAATTGCTATGTTGCTTTGATTGCTATATTGCTATATTGCTTTGATTGTCCAGTTTATTGACCAGTTTATTGCCAGAGATTTGACCAGTGTATTTCAATTTATAAAAATAATTTGATATCTGTTCTTTATCGAGACGCTTTAGTAATTTCAAAGAGAGTAATAATAATCAGCATCAGAAAATTTCTTGCATCCAAGTGTCAAAGGCAGGTATCCACGTTTTGAAACTCGTTAGTATTATTCAAGTAGTGCTAATATTAATCTCAATAAAATTTTAGATTCTTAATATTTCATGTCAGTTTCTAATCGCGACTGGGAAATTTTGAAAGTTTATATCATATATGCGATTTTGGAGAAAATTAAAGAGTCTGGTATATTGCGAACATTATGTATGACCTTCTAATAATCCAATTTATTTGGCTTCTTGCATCCTATTTTATCTAATTTCGGCGTCCAACAAAATATTACATACTATTTTGTTTTACTTTGAGAGGCTTCTTCAGGCGGCTAACTATAAGTATTTTTGAGGATGGGAGACGATAAAACTTGCAATACGCAGTATTAGGTCAAAAGTATATGTACATTTATATTTATCATGAATTTACAACCATTTTTTTAAATTATCGAGTAAAAAGGTGTTATAAAAATTATTTAAAATTTTCTATTATTGTAAAGTTTTTCTTTAAAAATGTATATTTTTATTCATGTATGTATTGTCATTACCTTCCTCTAATCAATAACATGATTGCTCGTGATGCGGTAAATAAATGTTTTAGGTTAAATATAAATGTATGTACAGACATTTTGACCCGCGGAACTAATTAAAATTTACCGTCACATTAAAAATATAACAGAATGCAATTCACACTCCAATTTTAAACCAATGAAAAATCATTTTTTATCGATACAGGGTCCACAACGCGAAACGTTACAATTATTTAATGTATGCCTAGAAACCCTTTCTCCCCACAATGAAATTATTGAAACTTTCTGCTTAATCACTCTTTTAGTCTTAAAATACAAAATCATTACTTATTCTTAAATCTTTCATTACGAAACTTCAAAAACATCAACTTAATTTTACGTCATGTTTCTAATACTTGACATCAAACGCGAAAAAAATCCGAAAAAAATCCTATCAATCGTATCATGTATCGTTATTTCTTTTAGTTGGCAGGTTGTTTTAAAAGCCTAAAATATATTAAAATTTCAGTAATATTTTTCAACATAAAACTAACTATGAAATAGGTAATGTTTAGAAGTCAATATACTGATATATAAGTACTTCCACTTAATTTGTTGTTTGATTTAATTATTTTCAGCTTCCAATTTAAATGACTGTGTATGGGTACAAATACAACAAGTCAGCTTTGACCCATTTTTAATTATCGTATCAATTTAAAACTATCTTAATTTAGGCAATTCTGATGGTAATACAATAATATTATATTATCAAACCGATTGGATAATGAAGGAGGGAGATGGTCATAGGAACTTCTCAATCGGTAATGTAAAGTCGTCGAGTTTGTCCGTCCGACTTTTCTCAGTGAGCACTTGGAATATTAAATTATTATATTATTGTATTATTTGTTTTCGTATCGTTAAAGTCGAAATAGAATCATAATCAGAATTGCGTAATTTAAGAAAGTTTTAAATTGACACGATAATTAAAAATGGGTAAAAATCGAACTGTTACATTTGTTTGGGAAGCTGAAAATAATTTACTCAACCAACATATTAAGTGGAAGTACTTACATATCAGTATATTTATAGTATGTTATCAGAGACTTCTAAACATTACCTACTTCATAGTTAGTTTTATGTTGTAAAATATTACTGAAATTTTATTCTGAAAACTTTAGGCTTATAAAAGATCAACAAGTAACGATATATGATACAGTATCTTCGCGTTTGATATAAAGTATAAGAAGTATGACATAAAATTAGGTTGATGTTTTCGAAATCATGTAATACAAGATTTAAGATTAAATAAAGATTTTGGATTTTGAGATTAAAAGAGTGATTAAGGAGATAGTTTCATTGTGTTGAGAAAGGATTTCTACGCATACTTTAAATAGTTCTAACTTTTCCCTTTTTTGTTTAAACTGGCTGTCACCCCAATAAGTACTCAGCAATTAATGACAAACAAAGCAAATAAAGTTTGTCAAACTACTATTATTATAAAAAATAGGACAATTCATTAAGGAGAATGGTTTGGCCGAGTCGGCAATTGCTGTGTACTTAACTTATTGGGATGACCGCTAGTTTCCGCCTTCCACCAGCCGTTTCGTTTGGAACTAAAGCGCAAGTCATTCCGATGGTAGTAACTCATTATGTCCATATAATTATCTTTCATATAAATGATATCTTTCGAGAAAGAAAGAATTTTTCTAGTTGCGCATAATATGTTTTCTTATCGTTAAAGTGGAAATAGAATCATAATAATAATGAGAAGCCGTATTGAACAGGAAACAAATAGTGACAATACATATATATATATATATATATATATATATATATATATATATATATATAGAAATTGTTAATTTTTTGGAATATAATATTTTATGTATAAAGATAGAGTAACCTCTATCAGAGGTGAGTAACCTCTGATATCGCATCGTGACTTTTTAAACTTTCTTTCTCTTCGATAATAAGTATTTCACTAATTTTTCTTTCTAATTTATCCTAAATGTTATATTTACATAAAAATATTTATAAAAGTTAAGATGTATATTAATGTATGTTAATATATATAAAAGTTAAGATGTATATAAACGAATAATTTTTATACAAATTTACATGAGATGAAGATGTACAACAATTCACATTCCACGATGTCTTTTTCTTCTAGCTAAAAAAAATTAAATAAACCTAAATATAATGGTATAAAGAGTTACATTTTGGTATTACTCGGAACATTCATTTTCAGCGGTGTTTTATAATAGAGTAAACACTTAATTACAGTACTAAAATTCATAATTTTAAGATACTTTATGTTATTTTATATCTTTATCTCTTTAACCAACAGAAAAATGATATAAATGGCCAATAAAATTTATTTAAATTTATAATAATAATTTGATATCTGTTTTTATCGAAACGCTATAGTTATTGCAAAGATAGTATTGGCAATTAGCATTAGAAAATTTCCTGCATCAAAGTGTCAAAGGCAGGTTTCGACATTTTGAAACTCGTTAGTATTATTGTAAGTAATGCTAATGCTAAATCTCAATAAAATTTTAAATTCTTAATATTTCATGTCAGTTTCTAACTGTGACTGGGAAATCTCGAAGGTTCATATGATTTATAGAATTTTGGAAAAAAATAAAAAACCTGGTTTATTGCGAACATTTTAATAATTCAATTTCATTGGTTTATTTTATCTAATTTCGGTGTCCAATAAAATATTACATACTATTTTGTTTTACTATGAGAAGATATATGTATATATGCATATATATATATACATATATATATATATATATATATATATGTGTGTGTGTGTGTGTGTGTGTATAAAATTCGCCTGGGAAATATATTCCTGAAAAATATAAAATGACAATTTTTAAAAATTTTTCAATAATTTTTCTGAGATGCATACATTGCTTTTTTATGTGTCTAGAAAAAATGGATTGGTGCAGCTTATGGAAAATTTATTATGTAAATGACATTAAAAGTTTTTTCGCCAATTCAACCTACATGTTTGGCTTCACCTTGGTCTATATGTTGACGCATGGGCGAATGTCAAATGTTGAAAACTGAGATGTAGTGATTTTATCTGAAACCATATAAAATGGCCTTTTATATTATATAATTATATACATTCGTTAATTATAACATGGAAATATCCGTATTTTAAAAATAAGTACATAAGTGAACAACGTATATATAAGCACGTTTGAATTAAAGTAAACAAATTCTTTAGATTTATTCGCTATTCAAACCGTATCCTTTTTACACAATTCGTAATTCCTCGTATTTAAAATATCCGTCATGTTTTTCTATATACACATATAATAGCACAATTCCGTACGTTGTAAACATACATTTCCGTTCACATATAATCTAGCAATCCCTTTCAACCAATCTTACTTATTAACAGCCAGTGATGACCTTCATCCCGTTTTGAGTAAAATTGCTTGTGAAAGTTTCACGAAAGCTCGCGGTAGAATTCCTGGCCGCAAACTTTTCCGCTGTGCTGTCGTTCAACAATGTCTTACACCGAGTATTCATGTTCGATCGCTCATTTGTTCGTCGGAATGTTGATATTTTGCGGCGCAATTTGTTACTAATTTACTAGTTACTTAAGTTTAACGAAAATTTAAACTGGTAGTTTACTGGTAGGGAAAGCTGAAGATATAATAAAAAAAAATTGGTGAATAAACCTTGTGACGTTAAAAGCATTCATTTGATGAAGAATGAAATGCTCTTTATTAAACGATATAATATTATAAAATTATTTTAAATTTTAAAATCAAGTGTAGTTACTTATCAATAAAAACAAATTTAATTCGATGTAATATGTGAATTAATTTCCGATTTAATCTAAGTTGCTTAAAAACTAAACGGTAAAGTAGAATTCGGTAATTTTCTAAACTACGTATACTAAATTGTTGATGCAAGTTAATCAAAGTGAAGTTAATCGGAAATTACATTAAATTTATCCGAATTCAATTTAATTAAAAGTTATAATTAAATGTTACTATCGAGTTTTTTCAAATTTTTCACGTCACAATTAAAGAAATAATGAATTTCAGGCCCATGAATGCATTTATTCTCACCTTCATAATTACAAAAATATATTTGTTTTATATCAATTGTTTAATGTGATTTTTACACTTGGGCTTATGGGCCGGGAAATAATATAGAATGTTTTTTATCTAGAGAAGTCTCATTTCTTCAAAAAAAGTCTCATTTCTTCTTTTAAAAACGAAAGAGTATACAAACCGAGTAACGGATGACGTCACAATAGTACAATAGAGGGACATAATTTTTTAAATATTCGATAAAACGAAACAAGAGAATCGCACCCATTAGTGCGTAATTTAGAGGGAAATATTTTCATTTTTCTTTTGCATTATAAAGTCACGAATATAAAGACTTGGTATTTAATTTCCCCTACTCATTCTAGGTAGCGCTGCATGTTTTAAAATTTCACTAGATGATTGTAAATATAACTACGCGAGCGAAGCCGCGGTAAAATATGGTATCCAGTTTTAATTATTCCAGTACAGAACTCTCAGTCCAAATTTTTTAATACTGAATTGTATCTGAAAATAATCTCTATACATTCCGAAGCTTTATTTTTTTCATTATCTTTTACATTATTTTGAATATAAATTTGATTTAGTAACAAAAGTATATTTTGCTTAACATAAAAATGGTTTTGGTATTGAACAGAAAACTGTCGATAACAGACAATTTGTAAGAAATGGCTACACGTAACGTTGAATTTTTTATAGATATCGGTATGGTCTATAATATTTTTGCACGCCATTTTAATATTACCATAATGGTTAACAAGAGTAAGTCAAAAATACTTACGACAGATTTTGATTTCAACTTCCTTTACTAAAGTCGTTATTCTTTTATACCCACGCGTTCCAAAGAAAATTCATATTCTTTGTGCAGATTTATAAACTATTAATTTAATGATGACTCTAATGCCAATTAATTGAAGCTTTATTTCCAAGTCACCCAAATTAAAAAAACAATAAATAACATTTTCCTCTTCATAAAATTAGTATAATAATACCAGTCTATTTAATGGCGTAGCTTCAAGACTTTCTTGAGGTTAAATATATTTATCACTGAAAATAGTCTGAATATTTTACTGGAAATTATTAAATAATTAGGGAGTTTCCATAGTCAACGTCCGTGCATAATGTAATATAAATTCTAAAAAACTTTCAACAGTGACGTACAAAATAAATATAAATATTATTAAAACGACAACCTGTGATATCTTGATATACTGACCTGCACACCGACGAACTTGTTGCGGTGATGCACATATAATAACAGGAACTCAATGATATATGTAGCTATTCCTCATGAGAATGTTTTATTTAAATACAGTAAACAAAAATTTACCACATGCGCGAAGAAGTAAGTTAGGTAAAAAAATTTAAAAATAGCCATATTTTCCTCCATAAAAGAAATTTTTTCACCCATTCAAGAACGATATTGTATTAAAAGCTTTAAAATTTTAACAATCAGCAGCGTGCGAATATTCATTGAAAATTTATATTCTTTATTGAATATAAAGCAATATATGCATAAGGCACCCAATATTTGAAAGAGAAAATAAAGAGTAGGGATCTAAGAAATACATATTTATTTCACTTTTCATTTTTACTTACGATAAGTCAACAATTTTAAGTTTTAGGGCGTTTGGATTAAAATAACTGCTCTGGAAAATAGCAATAAATTTGTAAGTGTATTTAAGCTCCGTCCACATTCACTTACGGAATATTTCATAAGAAAATATTTTATTAAAATCCTGTTATACATACCAACAATATTGGACTAATTGTGTTTCACATATTTTAGTTACGAGTAAGAATGTTTTGACCACCTACGCTTTTAATATTAGGATAAACTATTTAATCTCATTTACATCGCTGCGTATTATAGTTCTTCTCTCATATAATCTGACTAATCTAAGTCTCCTAAATTTAATAAAAAGTTTTAAGGACTAAACAAATTTCAATAGCATAAGAATCTATGTCATTTATGAATATTGGTGAGTGGAAATTACATTAAGACTAGTTTTACCACACAATTTTATCTGCTTATGGTTATCTCTGTTACGCTGGTCTCCCCACCGCTGTCACTAAATACTTCCACTCTGTTTGCCAAACGAAATCAGTTGTTGCTATACGAAGTGTTTTGGTGAGAATACATGACATTATTAGACAATAAGTAAGCCGGTCTTTTTATGCCTTTTACCGTTTAAGCAATATTCCGTCTCACCCGTCACATTTCTTATTACTACTTTGACTCTACCAAATGAACAAGTGAACTTTCGTTTCCTCTATATATTTCAGTATATAAATTTTATATGAAATTGAATCTAATCTGTGTGTCTTACACAGAAACTATAAGTGTTGAAATTGTCAAACAGATCCACTCTGCCGTGCAATTGAGCGTTAACATGTTTATTAGTTAACCCTCCAAAAATATGAAACAATGCTGTAGTACTACTGCAATGTTGGTCTATATTTACGAGAAATGTAAATTCCTGTTCAAAAAATGAACAAAAATAAAGGAAAGTAACATCGAACAATTTATTTTGGAAACCAGCCTAAAGTACACAATAAAGGTTTGTTTTTAAATTTATGAAACTATTCCAATATTATTCTATAAATCTTATTTTTTTCCGCGCAGATATTAAACTTTAATTCATTGTATAGCTAGATACTTAATTGGTTATCTATAAAATATCTAAAATACAACTGTTATAATTGTTGTAGATTTTAATCGAAAATTATAGTAAAAATAATGATTTTAGTTTAGGTCAAAACGTCAGTTTTGATCCATGCTGTTACGAGTCAAGCGATAATGTACTTATAATAAAATTTGTTTTGAGAGAAGAGAACTTATGCTTTATTTAAACCAATTATAATTTTAGAAATATAACTGATGGGAAGCAACCTGAAGTAAAATAATTACGATGCATCTTGGGTTTATTTGAAATTTTATTATTTTATTAAAGTGTTGTGTTTATCTTACCCTAATATTTATTAATTCAGAATATCAAAAAATATTTCGCATATAATTTTTTAATGTAATGGGGTAAATTTCTGTAACAAAATCGTTTTCATACCAATACCAAATAGTCACATTATCACATGATATTTATTTATTATTTACACATATATCATATAAATTATTAGAGCTCTTCAAAAATATAAACTCACCAATTCCTACAAGTTTAAGAATTCTGTGTTGTTAAAAATTTATCCAATCTATTTGTGTCCAAATAAATTAGGATCAGGTTATGTTTGAGCTATTATTCTGCAACCTTTAGCTATTCTACAAAAAGGGTAACAGTTACATTTATTTATTTTTTAAGCTATTTCCACATTTCCTCATACCTTGAGTTTCATCAAAAGTTTTGAAAAACGGGTGTAAAAGTTAAAACGTCTTCACAGAATTGTCTTGCTATCTTTTAAATTTTACATGTCGAGTTCATCGAAATGTTCTTAATTAGAAAAGCATCCTTAATAAAAATTAAGGTACATTTCTGTAGCTATCTAGTGATATCCGTGCCATTGTTATCCGTTACTAGCTTAAAATACTAAAAACACTAAATTTTTTTTTTTTATTTTTCACCAAATTTACATTTTATGTCGAAATCGGTAATTTTAGTTGAATTTGGTTCATTGCTTTCAACAGTATAGTTGAGTTACTTTCATTTAATAGTATTCAAAGAACGATAATATTGCTACAATTTTACGTGACCAATTTTTCCTTGATTGTTTGGAAAATTCTAGGGAAAGTTTCGCAATACCGTAACAGGCACGATTTTTAAGCCTTATGAGAGAAAAGGAATGCCGGATACAAGATGTAATTTGAAGAGTGAACCATTATAGACGTGTAATACATTACAAAAATGTATATAATGAACAGTATATTATTATCAACCTACATTTACTATCATAGTATAAAATAAGACTTATTTGAATTAATTTACAGCGATCCTATCAATGATAACGAGACTGATTATGGTAGCAATAATATTTGAAGGAAATGGATAGTTCCGTATTTATCAAAACATAAATAGAAAACAAAGACGACTTAATTATTTATCCAGTAACGTACAATTTTTAACCTGGCATCAGTATAGTAGAAAATTAGTATAAAAGCTGCTCGGTGGATCAATATGACCCTATTTTGAACCTTGTCGGATTTCTGGCACTTCAAGAAAATATAAGGATTTATTCTATTCAATGAGATGAATGATTCCCAAATTGTTATGTTTTTGTGAAAAGCAATAAAATTTCAATTCGTATAAGGAACTTGATATGCATTTACGGAGAGACTAGAAAATTTATAACACAATTTACAATATAACTGATCTAATCTTCTAATTAGGTAAAAAAATATTTGCCTTTTAACATTTTATTACTTTTTGAAAAGACTCTTGTGAGATTTTTTAGAAACTAATTGCTAAATTTAAATAAAATTTAAAAATTAATCGCTATCAACATGTACATCTGCAGATCTGCTGCAGTAAGAAACTATGCAAATTTGACAAGTGTAATAACTTGTTGCAAATTTGACAGGTGTGGATAATTTTCTTATTTTATTTTGCAGGACATATTTGGAACTCTTTTTAAACATTATGAATTTTTGCAGGTTCTCGGTCAGCTTCTCCAGTAAATTCTATTATTCTGTTGTTCATCGGTCTAGGCAAACGTAATATATCTTTCCGAGTACTCAAGTCATCACAGAGAAGAGCAAACTTAATTTTTTCAAGTATTTGCGTCGTTTTGAGTTAGTTAAATTATTGTTGTCTTCGTGGAATATATATGCCTTTATTGCTGACATATTTTACATAACATAAAAGATAGTCAACACCGTCAGCAAGGTTTACCCAAGATTTGGGACATTCTAAAATGTATTTATATCAAGTTTTTTATTTCTTCTGAAGACTTGTAAAATTGTTCACTCTGGTGTAAAATAGACATTTCGAGAACCACTTTATTTGTTTAAAGATGCGAGGTACAATCTTCACACCTTTTCAAAAACGAAGTATCGATGAATAGACTTCTTTTCCTTGAATTTGTGTGAATGCAGGAGGTATCCGCCTCTGTACCATTGTACCAATTGTACCAATGCCATTGTACCAATATTTACAAATTCATGCTACGTGATTAGGTGCGGAATTAGCTCGTGATTTGTAAATAAATTATTGAATTGGATATTGCGGTAGGTTTTTGAAATTATATATATATATATATACATATATATATATATATATATATATATATATATATATATATATATATATATAATGCACTCGACGACATCTAATGACTTATTGCTCTTAGCATAAGGTCCATTAGGCTACTTACCAAGTTAGAAGATTTCACCTAAATTAAATGGTTCTTTTCAACTCGTATTTTGATGTATTCTCCTGGTTTGTATGCATTTTAACAAATGTGTCAAATAGACCTCGAATCGGAGCTAAATTATCAAGTAATTTCCTAACCTTTGAGTTACGACATAATCAAAACCTCTAAGCTAGTGTTTTCTGACAGCCTAAGAATACCCAAATTCTGCCTACCTGATGGTTGTATTCCAGCTATCTAAAAAAGAGCAAAAAAGGCCATTAATTTACGCAGATTATATGCATTCATGTTACCTACATATTTAATAGAGTTTTAGCAGGCTGTTATTTTTGCTCTGATTGGTGAAGTAGTGTGAGTTAGTGTCTCGTCTATCATTTCACTATTGAAAAAAATACTCCAGCACTCCTTTTTCACTTAGCAGACACAGCGCTAGATTGAATTCCTGACGCTTTGTTAATTATATATTGTGCAAAAATTTTGTCTAAAATGTAGTTTGCGCCATATTGTACCACCTTTACCAGAATAAGTTGATTTCGGTACCTGATGATTCCATGTTCTTGGATCAGAATTCTGACAGTCGTAATTGGCACAAAATTTTTTCATAGTTGACTCAACCACCATATTTCACTTTTTGTTGTTTTACGACGTCTAACTTCTTGTGCAACCGACTGAGCAAACACAATATAATAAGGTCTCATTTTATTCAAAAAGTACCTGCGTTTGAATACATCACCGGCTCTATCACGTAATCTGACTGGGTTATTATTTAACTAATACGTCACTATTTCTTGCTCCAAGCGAGCATGTATAATGAAATTATAAAAAATATTTTCAATTCGACGGTATTTCTACTATTAGAATTTTTTTAGAGTGTGTGTTTTAAAAATTATGATGAGCTGAATTATCATATAATTATTTCTGGACAATTTTTAAAGCAATAATATTTAATACACAAATATCTTATATACCAAACTGAACTAGTTTAAATTTTTTTACTAAATAAAAGTTTAATCCAATATTTTATAAGCGTATGGACAGACATTTACTTATCATAAATGTATATTGTATATTCTTTTATTATTACCCTCACTCCTGCAATAAAAAGTATTTCATTAAAAAAAATTATATTTTGAAAATAAAATTATGAAATTAATAAAAGAGAAAGAAACTCATAAGAGCAATAGATTTGACATTTATTAAAAAAACATGTAAAAGCATTCATAGATTATTAATAATTAACACCGTACGTCTTATTAAAGTGTTTTTGCATAACGTATAGGTTAAAGGACCAACAAATATTCTGGGCATCTTGTAATATGTACAATTATCCATAAACATGTAAATGGTACACACATTTTTTTAATAATGTAAATAATATTATTTAAAGGCAAATCATACGAAGTCTTTCGTATATAATACTGAGACCTATTTAATATCTGTCCTTTCTATCCCTAAATTCTGCGGTACGGATAAGTCTTTAAAAATAACACAAAATCCACATTAGGAAAAACTTTGATATTTCAATCACTTATAAGTTTATTAAGAATAATTTTACATTGTGAGAATTATTTTTCAAAAGGTTTATTGCATTGCAACTTCAAAAATATTTATTTAAAAGTAAAATTGTCTAATAAAAAACAACTTCATTTAAGAAAATTTACTTTTCGATATATAAATATTATATTTTCGATAGATAAACTAAATGCGCCTTTTTCAAAATGGTGTATTTAGTAAGATCCTCTTCCCCCTCCCACCTTTTTCCGTTATTATCCGATATTATATTGATACCCTCAACAAAAATCAAAAAAGTTTCCATGCCAGTTGTTAGTGTCACCTACCTGATGCTTGGATTATTTGAGCCACGAATTGTAACGTGACAACTTGAATGTATGAGAAAGAATTTTTAACGGCAGGCATAATTTGAACTGACTTTCAGTCTAACAATTAAAAAACAATTATGGTTTTTATCTTATTACGCGTTTTTAAAACTATTTGCATTGAAAAAAGCCATTGCTTTCCTATTTATGATAATGATTATTTTTCCATATATCTGAGACTTATAGTTTATGAAAAAAAAAATATTTATATACATATAAAATTTGAAAAAAATATTACGCTATAATGTTTTCGAACATAATTTTCATTATTGACCACACATTGATAGCCAACTAATGTAAGATTCTACTTTTTTATGAATTATCTCTACCGTTCAATTATTTGTTTTAGAAATTGAAGAATGTTTAAAAAAGAAAAACGAAAACTAGAAGTTTTTCGTGCATAGGGTGTCACTTTATATTTAATAAACCAAATAAAATAAATTCAACAAGTTATTTGCTTGTAAGTAACCTTACATGAATTTCTTTTATTTATCAAGTTGTTTGAGACAGCGATCCATAGTTAAATAAAATCGTATTTTACCAATAAAATTTCAAACGTTTTAATGATACACGTTGTAACACAACACATAATAAAACTGGTATACAATCTTTAATCGTTTACACGTTTTTGTTTAAACGAAATACAAGCATTATCTTGAGAGCCTCCTTCCTTAAAAAACGAGAGGCCGTCATCGATTTAATTAAAACACTCCCATGAAAATTAACTATCACATTCAGCCCCTGTTATTTTACATACAACACCGCAATAAATTAGTCACTAAGCAAATCAGTGTAATAAGATTTAATTGTGTAATGTTCATATTAATTTTTTATATCATTGGGGAAAGTTTTCATACAATTTAAGAAATATTGTACGTAAACGCGCACTATGCATACTTTCAAACGACATAATAATTTCTAATAAGATATTTATTTTATTTTTTTAACACCGCACACCGCACATCCTTAAGCAATGCTTTACCTCTAAGGGCCGTTTAATTTATTCTCAATATATGAATGAAAACAATTCTGATATGGAGAGGGTAGCGCGCGTGCTTTCAAATATTGTACATTAGAAATCAGGCAAATTTTAGGGTACCTTATTGTAATAATAAATTACTATAATTTTGATTATATTTTAAGTTTCACCGAGTCAAAAATGGTATTAAGCTAGTACAATTGTTGGTGGTAGGAGGAGGTATAGTATTAGAAAATTGTTGAATGTGTTACTTTGAGCTCGTAAGCAATACATTCGGTTTGAAAATACAAAATGTCAGGCGTATGTGACTCAATCTACTGTTAGTCAAGGTAGTAATTTATTTCCAATTCTGATTCTCAATACGAAAAGGGACTTACTCTTAGGTATCAATACTGATCGTTGCCATTTATTAATAACCAATTATTTACTTGCCAATTACTTAAAACTCTTCAGAGGTGTCAACAACCAGTATGATAGTGAGGTATTCCACTATGATATCTACTAGGTATTCCAATTAGTCTAAGAAACCAGCTACATTTTAATATAAGAAAATGTGCAATTGTGGTGTAATCCTACTCACCTACCTACCTACCTACCTTGTGCATAGTTATGAGCTGAATGAAACTACCTTCGAATGAGTTTCATCTCTGCGAGAACTCTACATAATTATGGATAAGCATCTCAAATTACACAGTCATATCGTTGAAACTTGTCAGAAAACCTACAATTTACAAGAATTTGTCATAAGCTGGTATCGAATTGATATATATTTTATTTAACTTTTAAGTTGGTAGTATTCTTGAAACTACCTGGTCTCGCTATGGAACTACCTATATCCTTATGTTGGACAAAAAAGTTAAATAAGTTTTTTATTGCAAATTATTATATTATCCTTATTAATATATTATTATCCTTATTAATTACCTCAAATTTGATAATTGGACCATTGGTCATAAACTTCTTCAATTGCAACGAGAATTGTTTTATTCATGTACATTTATTTAATTATTAAATCATTACCTTAATAACTCTTCATCTTGAGTTTAGTAAAGTTGTATACTCTCGGTAGGGAGAATATCAAATTTTATTTCACTTACCTAAAGCACGCACGAACATCCTAAAGCATTCACTTTTACTTTGTGCACTTAACGCATTATTGCAAGATATATCTCGTATAAGTATTTCTTTCGCGGGGCTATGGGGCTATTTTGGTGTTCCCAACCGACTACTAGACTATATTTATTCAAATTGCTTTGCATTTTTGCCTTAATATTTATTATTTCATAATATTTGAAATATACTAATATTTGAATAAATTTATTAAGAAATATAGAAAACAATTTCGGGATATACAGAAAATTCTTTAATAATTGGTTTAATAAATTGCTTTCATCCTTCATATAATAAAAGTTTTCAATGTTAAATTATCGACTGGTAAACTTCTTTTATTTACGTCATCAACTTTGTGCCCTGAGCAACTGTAATATTGTTTCGAAACTACTGTAACCACTAACATTCATAACAAACTGCTGCCACAATAAATCAAAAGTCCCACAAAACAAATGATGGTTTGAAACGAAGACTCGTTTTGAGTCTTCGTGTCCAAACCCTTATTTGATATTGTTGAATGACAGCACAGTGAAAAAGTTTGCTGCAAGAATCCTTCCGCGAGTTTTCGTCAAAACTTTCGCAAACAAATTAATTCAAAACTGGATGGAAGCCATCACCGACCGTGAGTAAATAAGATTGATTGAACGGGATTGACGTTGGAAGGAAATAAATTTTTGCAACGAACGGAATGATGTTTTATGTTTGTATGTAAATAAAAAGCGTAATATTGCAGAAATTAATGATAGTATTAACATAGTGATATAAAATTTACTGAATAAAATTTATTTTATAGATTGTAGTAACGCTTATTTCAAATTAATATTTAATCAGAAATAAAGAACAGAGGTCTTCGTTCTAATTGACTGAGGCCATTTCTAATTTTTTTCAAATGAGCCACTAAAATTACACTATAAATCTTTTATATATTATCTGATGGCTATTTAACTCATACCGATATTTTTTCGGCTTTAAAATTCTTTTAAAATTTGGAGTGAAATCCAAAATTTATGTGTTTGAAAGGCTGTTAACTTTTATGAGAGTATTTGCTTACTTCGAATTCAAATTCAAGTTCAAAATTAATTTAATTCCAAATATTTGCATATCAATAATACTATATAAATAATTTTGTGAACCTACTTTCAATATGTAGAAAAAGTTTTGGTTTCTCTTTAAGCCTTATTTACTCTTGATATCTTATAAACTCTTCAGTCTTGTGCGCTTTTCTCCTTTGTCACGTCTTTCTAATTTATCTACTCCATACGTCGATCTTTTTATTGTATATGTTTTTAAGATGTCGGAAAGTTGAGATATTGGTTGGAATTAGAATAATTACCACATTTAAAAGTCGTACGATTACCGACGATTCGAAAATATTTAATCACTGGCAAAAACACGAATCTTTACTGCGAACTATGTACTTGAATGCATGTAAATCAATTATATGAAAAATTACTTTAAATGTTAAACAGGTTACAATTTTAAATTTCATATAATAAAATAAAAAAGTGGGGAAAGGCAAACAAGTGTGAATTAAAGTCACATTTTTTATAAACTAAAAGGTAGAAACTTTTCATTTTTCTCTAGTAAATTGCCCTTTAAAGGAAAAGCGCGATCCTTATAAAATCACTCACGTATTTGCCTGTCCGTCTGTCACAGTTACTCTTCTCAAAAATAGCTTGATGAAAATTTTAAAATTTGACCCAACTACAAAAAATTTTGTTTCATATTATTTCAGGTGGGTAGGGGGTAGTAATGAGCTATCGAAAAGAAAATTTAAACGTGGAGTGTCGTTTGGAAAAGACTTGAAAATATACTTTTAGGTATTATAGTTTCAGAGATACCACAAATATGAAAAAAATTAGTTCCTATAACCCTCAATACTCATTTCTATTTTCGAGGCTACTGAACCCTGAAGTATGAAAAAAATTGAGTTTTAGAAGTCTTTGTGAAATTTTGTAACAATATTATATTTATGTGGTAATTTTTAAAATACTCGTCATATTTTTACGCCTCTGAAAGATAGAGTAGGCAATATATTTATGTTCTGAAAAATTAATACCATTAAATAGTTTAATAGAAATATTACGTACCCTTAAATTTTTTTACGTACTTCAAAAGATACGGAATCTTCACGGAATTCTACTCGTACTTGGGAGCTTTTCTACGTATGAATTAAAGATTTAAAAATGGTATTAACACATAGACATATAACATATGATGGCGAGTTTATAAACAGAAATGATTGCGAGTTTATAAACAGAATAATATAATTTTAAAACACTATTCGACCGCATGCAACCAGTTGCTCTTTTATGCAAACAAGCTGAAATCCGCTATCCCTAACTGAATTCCATTCGAATTGATAGCAAAGATATATGCTACTAATATATCAGATTCTAGTGAAAATATTGCTTTCTATGTTTCATTTTAAATTAATTAACTTATCATTAAAATCATGTACGAAAGATAAAATAACTATAAGGACTGATGAAAAAAAGAATTGTTTTTAGTTTTATTGACAAGTTACTATCAAATGAATAAAAATTACCATCATATAATACAAAAGATTTCAAAACCAACAAAATTCCTTACGAGTAGTGACTTTTGTTTTTCAAAACAGTAATAAGTTGAATAAATATCTATAATAATCTTTTGATGTCCTAAGAGAAGATAAATTATGTTATGTTCTTTTATTACAATCGATTTCGTTATGCTCTTAACGGAAATAGGGGTATAATCGTGTGTGTACTAAAAAAGGCGTATGCAAGGAGACAACTTTGCCTCGATAAATATTTTTTGCTCCAATTATGGGAAACCAAAACGATGCTCTATTGATTGTATGGTAAAATATTGAAATAGCATCATATATGCAATACTATCATCATCATCATCATCATATATATTAATACGCTAAGGTTTTAAGATGTTACTCTCCCTTTTTAGAAAAAACCTCACAACTAATCCACATAAATTATATATCATTTTATAGATAATTGCTTGCTCTACCGGCATCCACAACTAAAAAATGTATTATTGCTATTGTTTTTGCAAATTAATTAATTATTAAAATTATATACACAAAACAGCAATGCTGCCATCTAACGGCTCAACGTCAATATGATTGACGGTCGGTAAAATTTTTGTTTAATTTCAAATCCACTCACGTATAAATAAAGTGGCGCTTTAGCTCAATGCTTTTGATACTTGCGCCTCTATATGTCAATTTTAGTAAAATATTTGTTTGGTCTGTCATCTGAGCTTCATAATGGAATAAATAATAATGCGAAGACTTCGCACGGGTCACGCTAGTTTCAATTATAACAATAGCAAATACTCTTTGTATAGCGTATTTATTCCCATTTACAATTAAATTAGTGAACTTAAAGGGCGAATTACCTTTTATTGATGAATCTTATAACTACATTTTTCTCTATGTACTTAAAAAGTCATTACAATACATTGAATCATTTTTGAGTTTTACATTATTTTATCGATTTAGCGCGAGAGCAGTTATGTGCTCGATATTACTACAATTAGTACGGTTGCTCGAGGAGTTAAGAATTATTTAGAGCACGAAAAACAGTACGAAAGTGTGTTAAGGAAAAGCATAACACACATAAGGTTAAGTATAGTTAATGTTACATTTTTGACGTTGTAACATACTTAAGATGTTATTTTTTCGTTTTCTTATTTCTTATGAGTATACCAATTGCCCACACTTTGCCACTGAGGAAAAATATTCTTTTTCTCTATTTTTGACAATTTTATTTTATTTTTAAATGGAAAATAGTTTTAAACGATACATGAATTATTAGATTCTTCGTAATATTGTTTACGTGACTCTTTTTCCCACTAAACAATTTGCTACGGTCACGTAATTATCATTTAAAATATCAGAATCTAAACCTACGCCATATGGGAATTTTTCAATTTTCGCAAAATTTATAATACATTTGTTAAATGTTGCTTTGTAATATTAAATTTTATAACATAATATTTTAAACCAGAAATGCATCGCCAAATTTTAATTTCGGTTTAATGAAATAGAATACTACTTCAAAACTCTCCATAGGAGATTTTTATTTTATTTGCCATTTTTCATTAAAGCAAGCCACAAACTTATTTTACGATACAGCATAACTATAACATTGTTTATATACCCATCGTCAGTATTTTATGAAACACTTACAAATTGATAAAATTAGTAACAGGGGAGTTAGCAAAATTATTTAAGCTTCGTTCTGCCAGTGAGCTGAAGTTACAAACCACTTTTCCTAGGATGAAATTAAATTTAACGAGCAGACTCGTAAAGATTGGTTCTTTTATATGTAGTCGTTTTGTTTGTAAAGAGGTTGAAGTTTTCCAGAGGTTGCAATTCTGGGCCAATTCATGTTTTGTTCTATGGTTATCTTTGTCTGTAAGAAATGTAACACGATACTTAAACCAAATCGGATTAAATAATTTAAGTAATACATATTAATGCAAGTAAATAATAATGAAATATTTGAAATGTTGTAGATATTATATTTTTATTAATACACAATTATACGTATACTATTTATTTCACTTTCATTCATGATAATTTTGTGACAAAATTCCACCTAATTTTCCTAAATAAAAAAGTATATTAGTAAAATATTTAAGGACAGCAATTAAAATATCGAATTTATTTAGCTTTGATCAGTGGAATGCAAGAAACATATATTACGTAATAAAACCACTGATAAAACCAATACAAAAGCGCGATAATTTTCGAATTTCTTTACCGAATTAACGGGCACTGAAAAAGTTTTAAATTGATTCTAATCAAGAACGAGACAGTTTTATGAGATTTCACTGCATGTGTGTAAACAGATGACCTAAACTCCAAGTGATGTTCATTTAAAATTCTCGCCTTTTAGAGATACACTAATACAAACCTTTAAACAATGTCCTATAAACAATAGAAGAGCTGGTAAAACATTAATTAAAAAACAAGATTTTCTGGATAAAAAATTATTGTTATGGAGAAAAAATATTCCCAAAAAGAATATTCTGTTTGCGCTTTTAAAAATAATTATAAATCCATATATCCTAATATATATTGGTAATTTAAATATAAAATAAAGTATTCTTGCAAAATTAATTTATAATATGTGTGCTTGTGTGTATACGTTTATATGTACATACATACACAAACACACACACACACACACACATATATATATATATATATATACGTATATATACATATATATACGTGTATATATATATATATATATATATATATATATATATATATACACATAAATATATGAGTGTATATGTGTTTGTGTGTGGGTGTGCGCGTGTAAGTATATGTATATTGAGTGTATTTTGGAATGATACATAAAAAAACGCAAGCAGCATTCCTCATTCTGAACAAATGTTTCCTTCTCAACACAGCTGTATTTGCAATAGAGTAGGAGATAACGACAATATTTAAATAATTTTTTTTATAGTGCTATCACCCTAGTGTAGTTTCTGATAACATACGAGCTAATATATACCTACTAGTGAATAAAAACAAGACAACCGTTGATAAGTATATAATTATAATAGTTATTTTAAATATTTTAAAATATTAGACTAATTATGATGGTGGATATTGATTGATTTTTTTAAAATGGTAAACGGAAATTATAAAAAAAACTCTTTGTACAATGTCGTGCCCGATATTATTTTTAATGTATTCCGTAATAACGCTTTCTCCCCTGGGTATGATTGAAAGTTTTTAAAACTGGTCATTTGTAATACTTGTGTATTTGACTAATTTTTTTTTATTTCATTAATCATAATTTCACGGTACAAGCTGATGAAGAGGGAAAAAATTTCTTAATAATTTTAAAAATTGTCCGAGTTATAAAAGTTTAAATTTAACCCTTAGAAAAGGACGGCAATACTGCGTTGTGAGGTCATTTTTATTATTGCATATTATATTCTACAAGAGGAAAAGAGACAGGGATATACCCAACTCTATCCGTATCTTCAAATTTAGAACCTACAACTGGCTTATTTTTCAAACAATTTTTGAATTTCTTTCAAGACTGGTTTTTAATTAACTTATATTTCACAATATTGTACGAAAAATATGAAAATTTAGAATGAGTCAACTATATGTAACTTACTCGAATGTGGCGTGTTTTTGCAAACTGGCGGCAATTTAAAAATTGTCTCTATCAGGTCAAGATGTAACACGAAAAAATTTTCATGCGACAACATTTTTAACGCGATCTCAATCAATGACAAAATTAGGACCTATCTTTAATGGATTTTATGATAAAGACTTATTAGAGACTAATCTATTAGAGGAATTGAGAAATTTTAGGTATTGATATTAGTCAAGTACCGAAAATTATACATGAAACTTTGGAGGTCAGGAAGCTTTGCACTAGAAAGGTACCCCGTGATTTAACTAATACTTGGAAACACAATCGCGATGATTGGTGCAGCAAAATGTTAAAAAAAATCGACAGAGTTTACCCTCTTAGAAAGACATGCACTTACAAACCCGTAATTCACAAGCAGCCTTCGCAGTAAGTGTTTCCTACAAAACAGTTGGCTATAATGATCAAAAAGTTGCGAAATGCTAGAAAAAAGATGGTCATCTCGTTCATCGGAAAGACAAATTATTATACGAAGATTTTTTTACAGAAAGAGATTATACAGGCAACTGTTTGCCTCTTATTTTGGAAAAAGTTCGAGTGTAACGCCCTCGCTCTACCAGTAAAGGTGATGCCAGTGACTTCGTCTATAGACATCGCCTCGCATCGCATTGCATGCGATTTCTATTTATTCCCAAGAATAAATGGTAAGCTGCGAGGAATATCTTGCTCTGGACCCCGAAGAAACCATGGTTGTCTTCAAAAATGCCGGGAAAGAATTCCAAAGGAAGAGTTGGCCTCCTGCTTCGGTCAGCGGTTCTATCGAATGAAACGATATATCGAGTGTCACAGCGGCTATTTTCAAAAATAATAAATAAATTTCAAATAAGCTAAAATTTCTAGGATCGTACAATATTGCCTCTCGTATATTTCTGGGATATTTGCATCTCATAGAATTTACAAAAGTTAATAAAAAGATGGACATTTATAACTTTGTACCCCATCAGAAAATTCCAAACTGCCACTAACACAAGCAAAAGATAACTCAATGTAAAAATGCATTTTTTTAAAACAAATTTAATAATAATTATACCAAAATATTTACTGTATGATAAAATATATTATTCTCAATCCAATAATGTGTTTGTTATATTCATGTTGCATTCAATTTAAGAAATATTTAATGAAATAGAAACTGCTTCGAAAAAATGACGATTCACAAATGACCTTTCACCAGGACAAATCCAAATATTTGTAAACACTATTGTCATGTACGATTTGTTATATATTACCTGTCCGGCTGGGCCAGGTAATATATAACACATCGTAAAAACATTACATAAATACAAATCACTCTATATATAACAACACTTTTTTTCTTCTGTTGATGACAATTACACTTTAACAATTACAGATTAAAGTGAAATAAGAATTGAGGGGTGTTTATTTATTTATTACTTAAATATGTCAATTTACACCTAAATTCATAAATATGGATTAAAAATTATAGTCTGATTCGATTCGATATTCGAGCAAAATAACAACTTGTGCTTATTTTCATTAACGTTCATAATATTGAATATCACAAATAAACAAAGTCTTTTTTTCAAAGTTTTAATTCAATCTTTAAAGGAGTAAACTAATCAAAAACAAATTTCTGAGCAGTTCCATTTGATAGTGTAACTTGTCTTGCAAAACTTAAACGTTATTTTCATACTCAATTTCAGCAAATGCTGGAGTTTAACTTTTAGTATTTGAAGAGAAATATTTAAAGATAACGTGTTACACATTTTACATTAACCTTTCTTCGAGATATTCTATGTAAAAACTTATAATATATTTCCTAGTTCTTCCATTTTTACTCACTAATCCATTAAGAAAAACCAATATGCCACCTCTTAATGAGGGAGAAATTAGAAATTGCGCGTATGTCGTATTTGGGATGTTAATTGTATTCCAGAAATTGTAAACCAAAAATTGAAACTAAATTCATATTAATATTGCAATAAAGGCAAATTGTAAATTATGCTCCAATTCGGGTTTAAAGTAAATACAAAAATAAAAGTATATGTAGAAAGAAATTTTAGTTAATTTGGAAACGGATGTAGCAAAACATTTTATTATTTTAAATAATACCAAACAAAAAAGCAGCAAGCAAACAAGCTTAGTGACGATACATATAGAAAGCCATAATATGTATGGGAATAAAAGAAAACTCCGAATGATATTTAAAGAACAGCAGCTCAAATTTAATTAAGTTTCAAAAGATATCTTTTGTGAGCATTTAATTATGGTACAAACTTCTAACATAATTACAGTGCACCAATTCAATACCGCGTAAAAAAGTATAGGGCAGATTAAGTAAATTATCTCTTTCTTAGGTATTGATTAATTTAAAAGCGCATTAAATTTAATAAATATGAACGTACCTGGTGATAAAAACATTATGTTTTATATCAATGGATTTTATTTGAACTCAATCTTCCAACATTATCGTCATCAAATAGTTTTATTAAAATTGTTTTGAAAAACCTATCTTATTAATATTCATGCAGTAACCAGTCTTGAAGAATATTTCTCAACATTTTCCGAAAACGATAAAATCCTCAAAATTTTTATATTCCATATATCCATATTTATTGTTAGAATTCTCTGTCACAAATTGTAATAGAAGACATTAACGTGACAACTACGTGACGTGTATGCGTAATATAAAGTACCAGTTATCTACATCATTAAAATTTCATTAGTAAGGCACTTACTTCTTCAATTTAATATTTTAACGAAATGGCAATGTTTCATACATTGCCATTGAAAATGTTTTTAGGATTAGAAGTACCTGAATTAGAACACCTTAAAGAAAGTGAATATTTAATACAATCTTGCAATGAATATGGAATTCCATACCAATTCGGCAGTTTTGTAATATCTATTCACATCTTTCTTAAAATTTACGATATTTTTTTCCAAGAGAATCTTTATTAAAGATATTTTACATGTGGAATTGTAAAACGTTCGTGCCCTTGCGCAATGCCAAGAAAAATAACATGATATTTCATTTTGAGCGTGAACGCAATATGACTCTACCGCCTCTCGGTCCACTGAGCTACCCGTAAAATAATTTATTATTGCGGCGCCACGTATAATAGGCCACGTATAATAGAAGGGGCCGAAGTGTCCGCTAATTCATGGTGAGAATGTTTTAATTAAACCAATGGCGACCGCGCATTGTAGCAAGAAAAATGCTGGGAGAGTATGTAACTATATGATCAAAGTAAGGTGGTAACTTAACGAAAGCATTGCGTTAAGTTTGAAATACGTGAGTAAATACATTCACATTAAATCTAAGATATGTGAATATTGACAACTTCGAAATTTCAATTAATGTCAAAAAAAAATACTATCCTTTTTTATTCATGAATACTTTTTGAAGCAGTGTTCCTACGGCGTGATTAATAAAAATTTTTATATCAATAGGTATCCTTAACCTATTGCCTGTTATAAAATCTGATTGAAATTTCAATTTCGAAAAGCTCTTTGAAAATGCAATTAAAATGCTCGTTTCAAAAATCAGAAGGCAAGAGGTCTTTACTGTCAGTAAGTTTTCCAATGCAAAATTATTTCAATCGACCTGCCAAATTTTCATATACATCTATTTATTTTAATTTGACACCCAATGATTTTCCCAGTCTAAGTTCTATTCACATACTCGAACAACTGATAGAGGGATAAAAGTTCTAAAAAATGGGTTTTTGTTAAAAAAAAGTAATAACTACAATGATCATTACAGCTATTTATTTCAGTTTTCATGATAAAAGAAATTTTATTACAAAAAAAATTCATAAATATTCTGTGCCATTTAAGAGGGATTTATCATATTGTCGTTAATTATAATAATTTTATAATTGTAACGTGTATTACTAACAAATCTAATGTAATCATTTTAATTGTTTAAGAATTTTAATTTTATTTAACTGTTACTTGCACCTTTCCTTCGAACAATATTCAAATATAATCATCGAAACTGGAAAAATTACTTTCCGTTCTTCAACAACTCCTATTAATATGATCAAATTAATATAATTCTTTAAGTTTAAAACAAATTGCCATTCTGTAATAAATCAAGTACTCGATTAATAAATTTATACACGGAATAAGAACAGCGCTGAAGGAGGCCACAATGAGAAAGTTGTTATGGAGAATCTTTGACGAACTTTTGTCAGAAACATATTGAAGCTGAAATGAAGATCGTCGTCAACTGCGGTTTAGTATAATTTATATTTCCAATGAAGAACGAGGAGTAGTGTAAACAAATATACAGTTAGAAAGCAAGAAAATCTTATCACCAATAAAATTTTTGTATTCAAAATCACATGAAGTGAAATTTAGTAATGGCTATATTTTAATTTCAAATTTAGTTACTTAAGATCAAATATGGAGAAGTATATTCATACGATTGTTCCGCAAAATATCAATACTTTCATAATTATTTCAATGTTTTTGTAATTAATGAAAGTGTATACTTATTAATAGTAAAATTTTATTATGACATAAGTTTTATTTCTAGAACGATTATTATTATTCGATTTTCAGTATTCGACATTTACCAGGTTATGGATTTATATAGACAAAGGGGAAGACAAAAATTAAAACGGAAAATGTTGAATGGAGAAATTGTTAATTTATTTATTCATCACTTTTTATGCATAGTACATATGGCGGACTTATTACGACATGAGCAATATCTTCCAGTCTTCCAACACATTGGTGTTGAAATTTAGTCGGTAGACTGTAAGATATTTTACAACGAATATCCTTTATAGTTCATTAGAAAAAAAATACAAAAGTATAAGTAATTAGTATAAGTAATAAAATATTGACATGATTCGGGATGGAAAAAACAGGAAAGGACAAGGCACAAAGGGAAAGGTTCCCGGAGAAGCAGGACTTTTCATTAGATCTTTGAAAATATTTAGGGACATGATTTTCCTGATGTCAGGATCCAGGTGATTCCAAATTTTTGCTGCTTGTAGTAGAGGCATTCTTAAGAATAAGTAGGGTGAGTGAGACCTTTCAGATCGTAGCCCAAGGATATGAGCAGACAAATCTATAAATTTGCCAGTAAGATAATTTGGGCATTGACGATTTTTTAATATATTAAAAAGAAGCGTAAGTACATAAAAGTCGTGTCGATCACGGATCTTCAGCCATTTCTTTAGTAACATGTATTCAGAAATATGATGATATTTTCTGAAACGGAAGATGTACCGGATGCGTATATTTTTAAGAGGTTTTAAAGAGTATATCCTGTTGAAAACACGACGACTAACATCATTTACTTGAGGGCGTCAATTTTCTTCAGATTTTGATGGATTAGTAGACCCAGGTTTTTAACAGTTGACGTATGTGGTATCATTGTAATATTCAGTTCTTGTGACGGTAAACTAGGTAGGTTTACTTTATAATTTAGTCTTTGACTATCAATGATGATAGCTTGAAACTTGCTTGGGTTAACCAAAAGGAACGTTTCCGAAGGGAGATCTCGATTAAAGATTTCGATGGTTTTTAATGAGGAATGGAGGTCCGAATGCACATATATTTGTAAGTCTTCAGCATAGAGATGATAATTGCTACATATATTTTTAACAACATCATCAATAAATACTGAGAAAAGGTGAGGAGATAGGACTTCACCTTACGGTATACCAGCTGTAAGATCAGTCTACTCAGAATACATATCTGACGACTTAACACATTGCCTGCGTCCATGGAGATATGAACTCAACCACCCAAGTGAATTTTGTGATACATTAAGATATTTCAAACGAGCAAGAAGAATATCGAAGTCAACAGAGTTGAACGCACTGCTGAAATCAAGAAGCACGAGGAGAGTGACTTGTGTATTAACCATAGCCAAGCGTATATCATCAGTAACCTTAAAAAGGTCAGTTAGTACATCATAAATGAGAAATTACATCTGGGAAACAATTCCGATATATGTAAATAATATATAAATTGATCCAATTATACATATTTATTGTAATTATATGTTAATTATTGTAATGAAAATAAATTATTGTAAATGACATAAAATGTCTTCATTACATGTAAATTTTTATGTAATCGAGCTTATGCTGATCTCGTTTTATTTGTCAGGAAACTTATACAAAATAACGTTTTTATTGGTAGAAAGCGCTTTTCATAACGTAATTTAATAAAAATTAGAATGAAAAATCAATTATTCAAAAAGGGTCGAATTTTTTAAAGTGGCTTCATGAAATAACATTTTAAATTTGACAACGCTATTTTAGGACACATGTGACCGGTAGTGAAACGATTTTTTAAGTTGAATAGTTTAATACATAAAATTATGGGCGATGTTTTTAATTATTAAAAAGTTTGTATGTTATGACTTTTATCTATATCGAAGAAAAAGAGAAAAAATTACTTCTGCATTATATTTTATTAGCTGACAAATTTAAAAACATGTGAACGCTTTGCCTATATCATCGATAAGAGGCTTTGTAATTGCTCGCCTTGATCCCCATAAAGGCATAATATAATAAGTTTTATTAGTTTTTCGAACATTATATATGAAATTTGATTAAGTGTATATTAAATGACAGCCTATTTTTTTCCATTTTAGTGTAGAAAAAGTAAAGCCAAATGACTTTATGAAAGTCTAAAACATTGAAAGGTCAAGGATTATTACATTATCTTAAATTAGAGTAGCAAAGATGACGTCACAGGACTGGGAGTGTGTCTTAACGCGTGATTTTAATCACCACATATTTTATTGCGCTTCCTCGAGAAAAACAAAAATCTTTTGTTTCCATAACTAACAATAACTAACTTAGATGTAACTATGTCAAACGTAAAAATAAAATTTGCGCCGTTTCCCCATTAAAGGATAATTCAAAGATCTTTTTACATTTTCATTATTAACCGATTTAAAAAAACGCAGGAGACCATCAATTCATTTTTAACCTCATATCTCTGGCTTTTACGAAGCAAGTTTGATGACTACTTTTCTTCTTGGAGAGTATTCCCATTATAGTTTCATTAAAATTCGGATTGAATTTTACAACCAATTTGAAGATATATATTAAAATTCTTTGCAATTAACCTGCACAACTGCCGTGATCGAGTTTGGATGATATGGATCCAATCAAATGCAATACAATCCCATAGAAATATCTTTAAATTCTGACTAATGAAATTGAAGATATACCATAAAAATCTTCAATCTTCAACAGCCCATTTGCCGTGATCGAATTTTGATGATATAAATCTGATTATATTTTAATAAGACACTACTAAACCTTACATAAATTGGGTCTTTAGCAAAATTAGAATTTAATGATAGAATTGAACATTTTTGACAAGAACTCTAAACTCATCGAGTTTGGACTCGTTTGATTTGTCTTGATGCAGCAAGAAAATAATAGAGTAAATAGGTAGGGAACATGAAATATAATTTCAATCTTTAATGTATAAATCCTTGCGCTGTAGGTGTACTGTCTGCTTCAATCGTCAGATTTTATAATCTGCTGTTTATAATTAGAACTGACCGTCTCAGGTATCGATAGTATTAATGAAGTTTGGGTTCCAACTCCTTTACCCTGATGCTGTAGGTATACTGCCTGCCAAAGTTGTGAGATCCGAAGATGTGGTGTTTGTAAAATAATATTGCGAGTTCCAAGCAAAGACCCTGTCATTGGATTCCAGGTTCTAACTCTTTAACCTTGATGATGCTAGAGTACTGCCTACCACGAGACAGGAAGTTTCCCTTAAAGTATTTTTAAACCGTATTTTTTGGTTTCCTTGAATACTGATAGTTTATTTACCAACGTAAGTATTTATTTTGGTCATCTCATTCAGGTAAGAATTTGGATTAGCCTTCCTTTTGCCCAATTAACAGAGTTAAAACATTGTTTTCATTATTTGATTTAAGAAACAAATTAATTGCTCACAAGAATATTTAAGGATCGTTTCAAGTTTTACCAGATTATGCGGGTAATGTAACCTAAAATGAAATAATTCAAGACAGTGAACATTTCCATATTTACAATTTTGTTTTTAACTATTTTTCTAAATGTAAAAAAGGCTTATGTGATGGATATTCTCAATCAAAAAAAGAAGCATGTGAAATTAGGCGGTTATATATAAAACACTCTATAACCATATGCATACAGAATAAAAAAATACACATCAATTCATATCTCTAATATTATTATAAGTGAGAAAGTGTGAATGGACTGATATATGAATGGATATATATTTTCTGCTATATAATTTCGTAATTTATGCAGGAATTTACATGCAGAGGCATAGATTATAACCTGAAGTAACATAAAAGCTATACCTCACACGCACTGCTCCCAAAATGTGAAACATTTGCTGAAAGACAGCATCCATCTTTTACAAGAGGAAAATATGAGAATATCGCGTGACAAATCTTAGCACTCTGTTGACACTGTGAACTTTTTCAGTTATGTAACTATTAAATTTCAGATGATCGTTCATAATTAAACCTATCGATCTGATGCTAATGATCGATAGGGTTATCGAGCACAATTAAATTTTGCTCATAATTGTGCATCAAAGGTATAACTGCTTTGACCAATAACATATTAAGCAATATACATCCATAATATAAAATTTCTAAATGACACATATTATTTTCTGGCTCGAAAGTAATCGGCAAATAAATTTAATACATCCTTCAATGATTTTGTCTTGTAGGTGAATATCATAGCAAACACAATCAGCGGCCTTGCTAAACTTAAAATAAGCCACATCTCTATGTAACCTAAGTCGCTAGCCACGTAACAGGAAAAAATATACCGTGCTGAGAGTCAGCTGGGCTTGAACTTGGGAATAAATACGGCTATAAAATTGATTTTAATATAATTTAACAGCTGCAGATAACACTACTAGAAATCTATAAACTTTTACATTATACCTAGAACAAAGTATTTAACCCAGTGACAAGGAATTTAAAAACAAGTGTAACCCAGAAATCTATCAAATTGAGATATACATTTTGGGAAATATGATGAGTTATACTATAAATGTAATCAGTTTGAAGAATACATCTGAGCAGGTTTTGATTAGGTACGGGGGTAACCTATCAGGACTGCATCCCGTGCATTTGGCTGCAACTGCTTCAATGCGAGCTCGAATTCAGTTCATTCTACCCTCCCGGTATACAACAAAGATACGTCTTCCATATTACAAACCCGTAACGCCCTCTCAATTGAAATCCCCCCACATACCGAAATATCAAAAAAATAAAACAATAGAATCTTATCTATTTTTATGTTTTTCTTTGTACATGGATAAAAGATTACAACACACCAAGAAACATTTTCAGATCGTTACCTTATAGTAACGTGATATGTTAGCAATGAAATAAATTTTCAAAAAAATAATTAATTTTACTACGTCTGAGGATATTTGGCTGCCAAATAATCAACGGTTTTTTTTAAGTAAAACATAATTTTGTTTTACACCGTATAGACTTTATGCCGAATCGAAAATAAAATTTCCTTATGTATAACTACATAAAACAAAGTATCTTATTATATACACTAGACATAAATAAATATGATTCTCTTACGTCAGGGAAGTGGATTTAGAAAGCTTAAACACCCTATTAATTCATATACAGGCTTTTGCGTTATGACATATTCATTCAAAATATATTAAACGAGTTTATTCATTCTTCAGTTCATTAGTAATATTATGATGAAATTTTCAGTTTTGTGCAAACATCTTTAATTAAATATTGTTTCTTTTTCTGCTACACTATTTATTGTCATCGCTAATTCCCGAAGTAAAATATAATGTCCTATAATTTAGTTACGGGGCAATCGTTGGAATCTAAAATAATATCATACATATTTATATTAATATCATACATATTTATAATATCATACATATTAAAAGTGTAATTTAAATAAAATATTTTTGGACAAGATATTTCAAAAATAAAAGATCAAAAAATAGTGAATGTCCCAACCTGAATATCCCAATCGTGTCCCGGGAGAACTTCCATTATTTTCCCACGCAGCGTCAAATAACACCGTCTACCCGTCTATCTTAACGGTTTAATAATGCGGACCGACATGAATAATGTGGAAAGTTACCACATTCAGTAGTACTTCCTCGTAGAACGTAGGCGGTAATCAAGTTACAAGGTATAACGACAAAGAACGACGTGGAAAACCAACGCGTCAGCTTACGTTCATAGCTTTCAAGACAAATCATGGTTGATGTATGTTCCTGGCGTAATTTCATACCCCACTGATGTGTTTGACGGCTGCGGAAGACCGTTGGTCACGTCTTTTATCGCTTTCCATCAATTGGCACGTACTAATAGTTTTAGTGGAGTGAGTCAATTGGTTTATTTAGAGACCAAAATCATTTTTCATTATTGAATTGAAATATATTTCTCTATTTTCAGGGTGAATGACTCACTTTGGATATCTACGAAGTAAATAGACTGCTCTGCAGTTAATTGACTGCGAAAAATCAATGTCTTACTTAAAAATGATAATTTCCCAGATAATACATTGATCTGAGAAATTATCATTTTTAAGTAAGGTTATTCTCATGATGTAAGTTTCTTAATTGAGTGGTGAGTTGGTGGCGGATAATAAACAAAATTTATAATTCCAATACAACAAGTAAGTAACAACTAGTAAAAAGTTTTTAATAGTCTCGATTTAATATTATTTTTTGGCGGCAAATCATTAATAATATTGACAATTCCTGATTGTAATTTTACAAATTATTTCATTATGTATAATATATATATTTGAAAACAAAAATTGGGATTGAAACGATTTTAAACCGTATTTTTGTGTTTATACAAATATGTATGATATGTAAGTTTTGAAAGGAATATTGAAATTATGATAAAATTTTCTCAATTTTAATGATAATACAGATTATACATACATAATAAAAACAATTAAGTAGAAAGTAATTGCAACTAATTTAATGATGTATGGTAAGAATCATTATTTTATAAGGTACATTTTATTTTATTTTTTTTAACGAAACAAACCAGGTGAACGGCCAGGTGGGATTAATTCCCAGTGACTCTTATCGTACTCATAATGGCATTTAATTTTTGCATGCAATAATAGTTAAAATTTTGTATTACAATTAAATGAAACTACGCGCTGTAGTATTATTTCTACTTTCTTTAAGTCCATTACCACGACCTAGGCTAGCAAAGATCTTTGCTAATATCACCTGAAGATGTTGTAATACAACGAAGCCTAGGTCGCGGTAAAGGACCTAAAGAAAGTAGAAATAATATTACATCACGTAGTTTCATTTAATTGTGAATAATGAATTTCTACAAAATTAACGCCAAATATATTCAAAATTTTGTATTATTTAAAATATTACCTGATTGTAATGAAAACTTATCTGCATTGAAATTGGGATAATTTTTCATTGTGAACGTGAGTGCAAAACGACATTGCTATTTCGTGATCTCATACATAAAGTCTCATATATACACGCTTCCATATAATCTCATATATACACGCTTCCAGTAATACTGCATTTTAAGCTATTTTCTTATTTCTTTCGCAGCTTTAGAATTAAAACGGTAAAATAATATTACAATATTTTACGATTTTTAAAAACAGTTTTTTAAATTATTCATAAGATATAATGTTCTTACAGCGAAAACCTATAGCATCAAGATTGGTATAATTTCTCATTTTGAACGTGATTTCAAAAAGACACTGATATTTCTAAGGTTCCAGGTACCTAGATTCGCTTTTAAAAGCCTGCGCGCTGAGTATGCTTAATTCGGTATTGAAAGCAATACCGCATTTCCAGCTACATTCCTCTTTCTTTCGCAGCTTTAGAATTGAAGTTATAAAACACTTTGTTCACAATGAAATGAAACTACGTGATATAATATTATTTCTACTTTATTTTTAATTGTGAACAATGAATTTCTGCAAAATTGACGCCAAATATATTCAATATTGTATAACAACAATAACACTATTACACAACAGTAACACTATTACAATATTTTATATTTTTAAGAATACGCACAGTTTCTAGTCATTTATGTGACATCGATTTTGGTTGTTAGCATAATCTCATTCGTATAATTACAATTTGTCTTAGCTTTTTACGCATTGTATATTACATATATATATATATATATATATATATATATACATATGTATGTATATATATATATATATATATATATATATATATATATATATACATATGTATGTATATATATATATATATATATATATATATATATATATATATATATATAAATACATAATAAGAAATGAATCGTTTAACAAAGATTGAACTTTTAGATTAAACATGAACACAAATTACATGACAACTACAAAAGATAACGACGATATAATCGGTAGGAAATAGACAGGGGAAGTCCATCATACTTTCTCATATACAGATAACGAAGGAACGTTTTTTGGACTCGTTCAATCAACATATAATAGATCGTGCTCTACGTTTTGATAGATCTACACTTTCTGAATTATTTAAATATTTATTAAAAATTGAACCATATTTACAGAACATCTAAACTAACGATGACAGTTTAGTTCTACATTATGAAATTTGCCCATTAATAAAATTAAACCCATTAATAAAATTTGCTATTTATTATACAAAATATAAGTAATATAGTAAATTTATTCGAATTATGGTTTGTTGCAAGAATTAAACGTCCAGAAATAACTATATATTCCATCAAGCATTTTCCATCAATCCAATAAAGATTATGACTATTAATTAAAAAATTTCCAATGATATGGTTATAATAATTTTTCAGTTCAATTGAAGAATTAAGAATCGTTACATGATTAAATTTATTTGTAAAGTTCCTGCGATAAATAGACACTTGGTGGGATCTTACACTCAATTATTATATCGGAAACCTGTATAATAAATTATGATTTCTAAAGAAAAAACATTTAAAATTCTTAATTATTTTTTTAATGATCAATTTTAAAATATGTTTTTGATTTAACTCTTTCTCGAACCTTATTAAACTAAAATTATTTAGTGAATTCCATCAACGATATTAATTTTTTAAAAACTGTATTACATTTAAATTTGGGTAGAAACTAAATTAAAATCAATATTTAACATAATTTAAAATTACTCATGTAGGAAACCAAATAAATTATTGTGACAATCATTCCTTTGGTCACTTAAATGAGAACATTATGTCTTAAATAAACATAGATTAATCCTCCACTGCAATTTTGTGATTTATATTTATCAATTTATTAATTTTTAAAATAATGGAAACAAAAAAACTTAAAAGTTTTAATGTAAAAAAAATAAATTCACAAGGGTTTTACTTTCTTATTACACATCGCGCCTTATTTATCGCAGGCACGTTAATTTGATATAGTTTTGCGTATTGCACATTTTCATTTTCACAAAAAAAAATAACTAATAAAACTTCTTAATTTTTTTTCTAAAACGCTTTTCGTACACTGGCCAAACTTAATCAAAATGAAGAGTTGTCATCGCCCAGTATGGGGGTGAATTTAAAGTTGCACGTTTTGCAATTTCCAACACCTATAAATATGAAGCTACGGAACACTGTCATGTGTACGCCAATACGCTCTTGGTCGCTATTCTACTTGGAAAAATATTTCAATAAATCCAGTTAATTGCGTTTAGCTCTCTCCGATTATGCAATTAGTGACATTGTTTAAAGCAGATGATTTTAAGAATACGTCATTACGGTAATTTTTTTCTGAATTTGTATTGCGAATTAAAGAAAAAATTGTATATGTACATTGTTTATTACCAGCTTTGTTGATATTTCACTTATATTTTTACGACGACTTCAAAAGTAATATGTTAAACTTTCCATAATAACTTATAGACGTCATTGAAAAACTGCAAAGTATACTTTCTGCTTCAAAATTATATCAAACTGTAGTATATAAGTATGTGGCACAAATTAACGAAAAGTATATTTGGAATTTTTTACACAATATATTTCAAACATTTGGCTTTCATATTTGATCATGTAATTAATTAATAAACATCTTCAATAATAAATGCAATTTGATATTATTTGTTTTAAGATAACTAATATTTAATTCTTACTTTCACTCATAGCATAGTAATTTCCAGTCACTTAAAATACTATACGATGAAATAAATTTTAAACAGCGGAAGATTATAACAAAAAATGGATACCAAAAAAAAGCTATATATACAAGCCATTTCGTACAAATTGCCTTTCCTTTAAATTATATTAAACGCATATATAATTTAACATTTTATTAAAAAATGTTAATTAGTTAGACAAAAATATGTGTAGATATGTACATTTTAATTCTTAATAACGGCTTCTAAATATAACATCTGTACGTGATTGAAGAAGCTTGTATAAATAAAATTTTGAACTAAAGAACAACTTTAAACGTAACTTTTTTAAAATAAGCCTTTGTTAAAATGTCTGAAAAATAAACCGACCCTATTTATTTATAACTAAGTATCTTACTGTGCTTACTTTTAATAAAAACGATAAATAATTTTTTACCCGAGTTTTACTATTCATATATTAGTGTTATTTAGAAAACCATATGATATAAAAATAATTTCAAATGAATTGACCGCTGCATGTAAACAAGTGGACATAGAAATGAACCTTTCTAAGATCAAAGTAAAGGGTGAAAGAATCATAAATCCAAACAAAGACGCATAAAGAAGATTCACAAATGGAAGTGATGCTCAAAACGACAGACGAGTTTATAAATTTCTAGCAAACTATTAAATATAGAATAACACGAGTGCAAAAATCTACCGACAGCTTAAATTTGGTTGTAGCAGTTTCGGTAGGTAGATTTTCAAATGTGATCTGTTACAATATCTAAAAAGGTTTAATGTGGCATAAGTAGGAACTAAAATAAGTACCAAAAATAACGATGGAGTAGTAGGCTGCAAGAATGTAAACTCAGAAGCAGGAACCGAAATCTCCATGGACTTGAATATCAGATGGACAAGTACCACCACCGTCAGAAGCAAATTAAAAGATTAAGGGGAGGCTAAAGTCTAATAAGGGATATCATGGTGATGATGACATACTATAGTCCCTCTAGAGGGCTCTTCTCTAAATGAAAACGTAGTATTAAACGTTGTATAAGAATGTATAATAACTGAAAACGTAGTTTTTTCCACCTTTTTGCTAACATTCCCGCGATAAATAAAAGGAATTGACGGACATACCACTAATTTAAATAATTGTCATTTCCCGCGCGAACTCCGACAAATACAAATCATCTAAGTGCATCTCATATAACCTACTCTACAATTAATATGTATCTATATATATATATATATATATATATATATATTTATATATATACATGAGAATGTTATGGAGATCTCATGGAATGTATGGTTATAGTATGGAAATTTCCTAAATATCAGTTCTTTGATATCTATCTTATTAGATTAAATATTGAAATGTAGTCCTTCTCAATTAAAATCATTTTTATGCCCTCTCAAACTTCAAAAAAACTGTGTTTTTATAACAAAAATATTTTTAAAAAAAGTGCGTAGCTGTTTCTTAGTTTCTGTATCACTCAGAAATTATTGGATCCATCTAAACAAAACTAGTATATTCATTGAGGTCCAAATATATATACATATATATATATATATATATATATATATATATATATATATATATATATATATATATTTGCTAAGAGGCACTTAGCCAGAAGGCTAAGTGTCCCTTAGGTTATTTTAAACCAAATTTAAACAAACTTTCCTTGAGACAGTGCTGAAAAAACTGAATATATTCCTAAGTAATTGATTGATTAATTATTTCTCAAGGAACTTAAAGTACAAACATTAAAAAATAATGTGGTAGAATATAATAAAAGTAATAGAATCTAAAATTATAGTTTTTCAAATTCCGTGTATTTTTATGTGAGTATGTTTATTTGTTGGAGCATAACTGAAGAAGAGCTTATGGGATTGAAATGAAGTATTCAATGGTAGATTTTGGATCCATAATAACATGTATATTACATCGCAATAAATCAACTAAAAATAAGAAATGGCAATTTAATAGTTAAATACAAAGCGCAGTTATCTTAAAAGAATATTTTTTTATAATTTTTACAGCAGATAGCATTCTGTGTATTACTATTACACTTAAATTAAAAATATTTGCTAAAAGTCTCGAAAATAAAGTTACGGGCATCGATATTATGTAATACATAGCTATAAATAAAGCATTGATTTTTATCCTGTGTTTAAACGAAAAGAAGCTAAATATTGAATATTGAAAAAGTTTTAAATTATAAAGTTGAAATGTTTTTGAGATATTCACGATATATTTGAAACTTTGAAAAATAAAAAAATTACGAGTATTTTAAAGTATATTTATTGTCGTCACCGTGGTGTGTTGTGTTGATTACAAGGTATAAGTCCTTTAACTACGCAGTGTACCGTGGGGACCCGGGATTGATTCCCTACCGCTCATCGAGCAGGGCTGGACCGGTGATCTGGTTGGCTGTAAGAGATTGTTCTAGTAGCAATAAGTCCGCCATATTTATTAGATACATTAAGGTATGTAAATAAATAAATAGGTAAATAAATCTAATTTATTTTTAAATTTTGTATTAATTTAGTTTTACTTTTATATTATATAAGATATAATAAGTTGTCTTTCCATTTAGGTTATGTAACTTCTTTATTCACTTGGCTAAAACTCATTTATATTAAAAAATAAAAAAAATTCTTGGTTAACACATGCTCTCTAATCATATGGGTTTTAAACAAATTATTCAATCGCAGATGAAGGAAAATAATATAATTTTAATATATTCTTAGTTGGTTTACTAACCAAAAATAAAATAAAAAATTATAATGTGCTCATTTAAAATAACGAATAATAAAGGGTGCCATGACGAACCCGAAGTAAGTGTAATATGAAATTTTGTTAATAAATATGAAATTTTGTAATAATAACATCCATCAATCATAGTGTCTCCTAAAAGCTACAAAGAAAAGCTCTCGCATTAGCTTTCTACAAGGCTCTTTGTCCCCGTACAGCATCGTGTTATTACTCCCTGCACCATTGAGGAAAGCTGATAATCAAGAGCGCTTTAAGCCGCCGCATATCGTATAAGAATTCCCTTAAAACCTACGACAAAGAGCGATCAGTGGCCTAGCGTATAATATACAGATTCTGTGGAGTTGAAGCTGTTTGTTGAATATAGACTTGATTTGTGAGTGAGAATTTCTATAATGTAACAAATACTCTTATTTAAATACGTCATATTTATTAATTGGAAATGGTTTAATTATTTTGATACGTCATATTTTATTATATATTTTTAACGACCATCACTTTCTATTAATACATTATTTACTTGTCCAAAACAAAACCATAAATACAAATTCTCCGACACAGATGGGTGATGTAAAAACGCTTATGAAACATACTATTATTAAACCCTCAGAAGGATTTGGGTAATGATATTTTATATTAAATGGTGTATGTTGAATTGCATTAGAATTATATTAGCCACGAAGCTGCCCATCTATCGGAGCAAACGTCATAAATCGTTTCACTGTATACTTAATATGGTTTTGGTTAAACATTCCAAGTGAAAAAATAAAAGAAAAATTTGTGTATAGAATATTTCTAACCTTAAATTATTCCTGGAGGATATACATATGTTTTAATGAAAGTTTTAAATAAATAATTTTAAGCGACTTTTATTATATTATATAAAGAAGTAAGTTTAGTTAATTACTATCTTTAAACGCAGAAGTTAATATCGTTTTTCATCAAATCTATTTTGGCTCCCTCTATGGTCATCGGGAAGAAGGTAATGAAATTAATAATATAAAAAGTGTATTTTTTAATTTGTCTCTCAATTTTCCCTCTCAACGTAACATCAATGAAATGAAGTTCTTTTGTTTAATATATAATATATAATGTTTGTCTATTTCTCACGAAAATTATTTCCACTATGTAATATTAGAGGAGTGAAATCGCTTCACATTAACGTGCGTATGAATTAGTAAGCACGTCAAAAATGATTCTTAAATTTCAAACAGATTCATATCGGTTTAAATTTGAGATGGAAATATTTACGTGTCTTTAAATTCTCCCTATAAACAATTTTTAAATCAGGACCGGATTTTAAACATAATATTCTATGCAGCTATGGATTTTTTTTAATTTCACTCGTCATTGATTTGTAAAAAAATTACAAAATCATGTTTTAACTTACACTATCATATTTCAATCTTAATTTGCAGTAAACCCAAGAGTCAATTAATTTCATTTAATTCAGATATCGATTTTTTGACCTTCAGATTTATTGTTATTTTTCAAAGATAATCACACCCTACGTTTTTTGGCAAGAAAATTTCTTACCAAGCTTCATTATTGCTACCTCAAAGTTAAAATCGTAATTATTTTTTTTTATTTTCTTCATATATCAGTCCAAATCCTCACTAATCTTTTGAAAAGTGATTGAACAGAATCATATTTCTTATGTATATCTTCATATTTTCGACAATTGTAGGTATCGAAATTATGAAATAATATATAAAACCATAACCTACTTTACTTTTCACAACAAAGAAACTAGATTAGTGTCAGAAGAATAAAACATGTTTTCAAAATTAATATTACCAAGAGTAACGTAAAATGTTGAAGCATTGCTTGAATTATTGTGATTTAAGTTAAACTCTTAAAAGAAGCAACAAAAATAATATACGTCTTTGGTATAGAGAACTAGTTACTAAATGGTAATAAGTAAAACAATTTCGAAATGTAATTTTCTCTTTTAGTAAAGCATGACACTCTTTTACACACCACATAATATAAAATATATTACACATTAATTTACAAAGACGTCTGCACATCCTAACTATTCGTATAGTATCATCTATATATAATATCTATTCGTATAGTTATACGAATAGATAATATCTGTTTTCACGTCGTTTGTATCTCGAGGTCAACTTGTCTTACTCATCAGATGTCGTTGCACTCACGGAGACAAGGCACTCGTAATACTTGCTATTTATGTCATAGAATCCTGAGGCCAATCGGCAAAACGTGGAAGAAATTCAGTTTGTTTTCTGTCGCATAGAATTTAATAATATGTTCCTTTCTCTCCCCGAATAATAAATATGGAGGTTAAAACTTTTGTATACTAAGTTAAGTAACAAGTTATTATATTTATAAATATTAATATCACCTTTGAAATAAAATACTCACAACATAAGACTAAATTAAAGATAAACAGTTAGCTTCATAATCAATACATTTGCCTTAAATATATCTCACACGCTAACTATGTACTTCTTCAAATAATACATATCGTTATGTTATTCAAATATTCTTAGTTACTGATCTAACTGTCGCACAGGGTGATGTATATTTTTGCACATAAGTCAAAGTCATATGCTTCGTAGAGGACATGAATTGAAATATTTTTCTCAAAAATCTCGGGCTCAATGATTCAAACCAAGAAAAATATAAAGGTAAATTTAATTTCTTTTAACATAAATATTACTGTATCAATCTAAATATCTAACAAACAAGTAAATGATACAATTAAAGTTTCATCAATCAGACCACGCCATAACACACAGAAAATTAAAATTTTGGCCAATTCTATAACCAAAAATTATATCGCAAAAATTTGTCAGCGTAGACATAGGTGGAGAGGAACTTTGAAACCATTACATTACATGCTTATTAATCTACTAAGAAGAACCCTGCATTTCTCCATACTTGTACTAAAAAACATGGAGGTACTAATTTGAAATATTTGAGAATGTAGGTATCAAAAATATGAAATAATTCGACGAATTTATTTACTTCACTGCATTTGACTATGTGTGTTTTGACCAGCTACTTTAATACGTACAAGACAAACTAATATTTTGTATTAAATACTATTATATTTCAAATTCCTTTTTGTTCGATTTGATAACGCTACAACGCTAAACCTTAGCAGAATAAATGAAAACTATATGTTACAATTACTGTTTAATTGAAAATGTGTCACCCACGTGATACATTATTTCAAGACATTAACACATTCAAAACCGTTAAGCGATTTGCCGGTAAAGTTACATAAAACCTCACCTTAACATAGAATGTGGTAGACTTACTTAAAGTCTAACCTTAACATGAAAAGCTTGCATTAAAAGAAACGACTCGATTAGTGTTCTCGTTAAAGAAAAACGCTTTTTAGTTAATAATGCATATTATGCTGAAGACCGAGTTGATTGTAGTGAACTGGATTAAAATGATTGATCATATTATAATACTTTAACAATTTGACTATTGGCCTTTGAAATTTTTTGAAAATTATGGAAACAGAAACTTTTGAAAATCTTTAATTTCGAAATGATTTTTGTATATGAAAATAGGATCAAAGGCAGAAGGAGCGGAAAGAATTGAAAATATAAAATATCTTAAGGAAGTCGGAAGGGTTGGTCAACTAGAGTAGATTGGTGAGTTAAAACTCTATTATTTCATTTCAATACAGGTTTCTTGATGTTACGTTGCACTTTCAAGTTTATATTTTAAAACCACTTGTATTTTACATAATACCAGCTATTGTTCAGTATTATAGGTGTTAAATATCTCCCAAACTATTGCACTATGCCTAAAAATTTTGAATATCTACTACGTATAATACCAAATTTTCTACTCCTTTCTTTGCGGAAAGCATAACATCCGTTAAACGGCATTAATGTGTTTGTTTTGTATAGATAAGAAATTATAATATCGTTTTAAATCTACTACGATATCATCTAAAATATTATGAATAATAATATGACAAGTACGTGAAATTCTATGGAATTTCATAAAAATTAATATCAAACCAATGATTACAATGAAATACTGAACAACAAACAAAAAGAAAAGTGGAAAAAATTCATTCAGCTTCACCTTTAAAAATTCGTCCATCATTTAACGCGCGGCTTGTTATTGAAGACTGATCCTAAGCGATAACGATATTAGATAGCAGGAGTCGGTTGAGTTCTTGACGATTACCAGTATTTTCTCACAGAGCACAGGCAGTAACAATGTGTCACTGTCCTACGACAAGGAACCGCTTAGACATTTAAACGTTTGTTGCTGAGTTATTGACGATAATAATCCAGTTGGAATTTTATATATTTTTTAATGTATAAAGTCTTATTAAATTTCTGGCCAAAAATTATTTCATTATGTGGAAATATTTATGTTCAACAATTATTTTATATTTCTATATCAGGTTTATTTCATCTTCGAATCGGAGCTGCAGAGTTGTATATGAAATGAAGAGAAAAAAACTGTTTATTTAAGTATTTCGTCACAGACGTATTTAGAAATTGTTCAACAAAATGTACAATGAATGTTAAGCAATAACATACACATGTTATGATAAAATTTTAGTACGACAGTTAGTCACGTAGATCTAATGAAAAATGGAATACATGCAGTGATAAAGGCATGGTGTCAATATTATATATGAGTGCAGCGTAATCGCCTCTAGTTCCTCGCACGCCTTATTCTTTGTGTGTGCCTGAGTTCTCCATTTGTCATTATTTATTACCATTTAAGTGAAACAATGTGTTTGTAAGCATTATAATTGGTAAACTCACACGAAATCACTGGTTGTGATTGGCGGAGACGGACAATATTGATAAATGTTGCTAAATCAGTTTGTGAGAGGTCATATAATGTTCTATTCCTTTTTTGTTGAGAATATATACATTTTTTTAAAGAAAAAATCTAGCCTATTATATACGATACAGATAATTGTTCTGTCACACCTTTTATTAGGTGAACGATAATTTGAAAATGGAGAATTCTTGTTTACAAAAAAATAGCTTTAAAATTAGTTGTGACGGTGATTAATAAAAATAATGTAATTAAAAAATAATACTTATTTTACTAGAACAATATACACATATATATAAAAGAGAAATATCAACTTTTTGTTCTAATATTTCAGACACTGTTTCATATGTATATAGCCCTGATAATTGAAAATGGAAGTATTTGTAATATATAATTTGTTTATCGACTGTTAAATTTAACAATAAACTAAATTTTTTGTGTTTGATTTTAATAACTAGGCAATTAAATGTTCTCCCAAAAGGGATGTATGGCAAATATCAAAGTTATTTTTCAACACATCGGTCGCGATGCTAAAATTGTTCCCATTTCATATAAATTTAAATTTGTATTAATTATTTTTATTCTTTTTGATAAATGATACGTTTCATAATTTCATTTTCGATAAAATAATGTCTACTTTCTACCATTACCAGTACTTTTTAATAGGACACAGTCAGTAATAATGTGACATCGTATAATAACGAGTCCCTAGGAAAGCTGAGGCGCGACCTTTTGTTTGCAGCTGTAGGGCAAGTTGTGATTGATGAATTTTCTAGAAGCAATTATTTAAGATCGTTATGAAAAGATACTATTTGAATACATTACTTGAAATTTTTTTTAAAATATTTTTTTATTACTTTAAGAATTTTTGTAACATTTTGCGTATAATTAATAACTTATAAACAGGAGTGCTTACAACATAACGACAAAATTTTTAATGAAGTTGGATTGTTTATTATCATTGTAACAATGATTTATTTAATTTTGATGATTCTTTCCGCTATTTTGTAGTTTGCTACCTAACTAGCTGCTACTATTTTATTAGAATTAAACTTATGGCCACGAATATCCTATGCACTTTTTGGTAAAATATCGGAAGTCCGTAACCAGGTTTCATAATGTACTACATCCGCATCTGAAATGTTTTGAAAATTTAAGCACTAAATATAAATATCTCTTTACAGTAAATCTCAGGCACCAATCCTTAGCTACAAAAAGACATAACATCTGGTACAGAACAGAGATTTTAGTTTTCTGTTTCATTTAGAATTTCACTGGTAAAATTCTTTACTATACATGAGTATTTTTTATCCGGTAATTTTTATGCGACAGCATCTAATAGAACAATTGGTTAATTTATTAAGAAAGTTTGTTGTTATTTACTAAAATTTAGAGATATTCAGTGAATATCTAGGTATGTGAAAAACAAGGCTAGCATAATACGTGAGGAAAGAGTTATTTGAAAAAAAATTATGGGGACTAAGTATTGCCTACAATTCGTGACACGGTGAGTATTTATTTTATATAAAATTGTTTTGAATCACATGTTTCGGAAAACATATGAAGATGGCTAGATATTTAAACAGGCTTAATTTTGCGTGGTTAAATGACTCACATAACGAATATTGTTTATTAATTACCATTATTTTCCATTTTTCAGAGAATAGCCGATTTTGAAAGAGAGACCCTTCCCCTTTTTGTATAGACAATGGATTCTTTTATTCCTAATTCCCAATCATATATATTTTTTATCATTTAATCACATATATTTTTTGCACATTATCATGAGCAATTACACAGTACCATGTGATCATATCTTGACGTATCTCATTTAGTTTCTTGAAACACAATGCTCCGTGTGTATATGCCTGCAATTAAAGATCCTGATATCATTTTCTCCACCTTGATTAACGATTTTATTCTATGATGTTTTAAGAATTTCTTTAATTAAGTTTTTGAATATTTTTAACAATAATTCGCCTTTCATGCAACTTCTATGGTAATAAAGCTCGAGAAATATTTATCAAATTTGATACAGACGTAGCTCATAGCAACATTTAAGTTGCTGATTCGAATTAACGTGTACACTATTTCTTATCACGAGAATAAGGATGTGGATACTTTGTGCTTATGTACTCAGTAATAAAAATTTACAACAGGAAAATAAGCCATTTAACGCGAATATTAAATTAACAATAAATTTAATAGTTTTATGGATATATGTTGCAATAGTCTCATTGAGTAAGGAATAATTGCCACGCAACAAAAAGAAAACCGTGGAAATGAAACTGCAGGGGAAAGCTAGATAAATATATTTATTTGGGAATAATAAAACACGCATTTAAACTTTTAGAAAAAATTTCTCTCTATCTCTAATAATTTATATTTTATCAAATTAACTTTTAGCATAAATGACACTTCGAGAATTTTTGATGTTATTTTTCTGCATAATGATGAAATCTGAGCTAGAATTGATACTAGATCAATCAATCAGAGAATAATAAATTGTTTTTCTTTGCGATAAAGATATCTTATCTAAGTAAAATTAAGGATCAAATAGCTATACTGATAGATAAATTGTGTCACAAAAGGAAGCAATTATTATAAGTTATCAACAAAACCTTTGAGGTTTTGTTAAGTGGTTCGGTCCGAAATTAATATTTAATAAGTCCTTTTTGCACATTTTACTTACGCATCTTATGGTTTCTACTTACATTTCCATATTTTAATTGTAATGAGCACTTTTCTTATAAACTGTAGAAATGTGTCAATTTAGCCAGTATTCATAAGCTTGTCATTATTTTATTTAATGCCTTCATACACTGGTACGCGATTCACGGTTACCACTTGTAAATCTATATTTCCATTTTATTTGGCATGGACAAAATATCATAATATAGATTACTACTAGCCAAGTCCGTAATTTTGTTTCTCACCAACTTGTATTGAAAAGGTAAATTGTCATATTTTCTTCATAGTCGGTCGACTGCAATAGAATATTGTCAAAAAATTACTACAGACCCAACAGAATCCGAGTATTAATCCAGTATTAATATTCCAGGAGAAAGGCGAGAAGTTACAATACACTTTTTAAAACAACATTACGGTAAATTAATTTTTTTACTGTTTTATTGCAACACGGAGTAAAATCCTTGATGCTTTGTCTAAAATGTTGCCTCTTAAATATCTCTATTTTCAAGAGTCAGACAGCAACTTAAACAAATGATTATTAAAAGTCAATATGAACTTGAATCTTAACTGGCTTATGTATTTAAATATTTATCTTATTATTCCGCTTGTGACACAATACTAGTATATTTGTAGCAAAGATATCGCATTTCCGACATGCATATTTTGTAACGACACTCTGTAAATCTGCGTGCCCAGGGGTCATCCCTAATGAGGGGTCATTGGTGTTCCCTCCATCTGAACAATGAAAAGACGGAAAATTCTCAATAATATGTAAAACTTTTAATACCTTAACTTCATAACTAACATCATTCGAGAAAATAGGGCAGAGCTGCTGCTATTATGAGCGAATATAAACGTAGAGATAAGATTAATTTTCTGAGTTTCCAATATGCTTTTTCTATTCACTTATTTCGTGTATATTTATGGAGCTTTTTAAGATTTATTAATATACATTAGCACTATTTTTACAATTATGCAATACAATTTATGTGAGATACTGAGAATTCATCTAAACGTTGAATCAAATACCTGCCGGCTCACTATTTTGAATCACATCCTAATTATTAAAATGATTTCCTCGTTATTAATAAAAAATAGGGAAAAATTGTTACTCGTCCATCCAACCAAACTATGGGATCGAGTGGCTATGAATATGTCGAAATATATCTATTCTGGCATTACCTACCGCATTCCGCAAATAAATATAGCTTTTACATATGCAGTCACAATTTTTCTATGTCGTAACTCAGAGAAATAATTCTGAATGATTCCATTTGACCTAAATGTTTCTTGTTCTCTCATATATTGTCAATGTGGACGATTTTTCCTTCCTGATGACTTGCTTGAAAATTTAATATCACAGTGATATTGATTACTTTCGTGAATAAAATTCATGTCAATATAAAGAAATGAGTATGGCTGATATGCTCGTAACTTCAAACAATTCTCTATTTCTTTCAAATTCACTAAAATATCTAATTTGTCGCATACTAACATAAGTTATTTTTTATAAAGTTATTTCTCAACTAGCATTTGAGGTAAATACTGTTAATCCGCTGTCATATTTTAGTAATTTTAGTTGCATATGTCGTTAAATATATTATTATGTCATGTAAACATACAAAACCAGCAAATTTAAAATCTTTAGTATCAAACAAATATTTAGAATATATTAATAGTCACATATATCGTAGTAAATTTGACCGATAATAATTGTTTTTCATAATATGTATTTCTTAAATCGACTCACTAAAGTGCATCTCTCCGTCAATCTCAAATGGAAATGCAGCCTTTTTAATTTTGATATGTTAATATAATAATATAATGATTTTGTTATAATCTGACCACCACTCCTTTATTATCCGTACATATACAAAACGAATTCAGTTCCCATAACAATGATATGAAACATTTAGAGTGAGATCCCAGTAACCGATTTTATTAAAATTTACCTCAAATATACGTATTTCATTAGATTATCTATCGCAAATAGAAAACTCCCAAATAGAAAGTACTCCCTATTTTAATGAATCAATCAATTTACCCCGCTATAATAACATTAATTCTTCGGGTATTGTTATTGCAGAAACCCCTAACCTTCACTCTAATACCCAGACACATAATGGAAAATTATATTCGATTGTAAATATATAATTCATGAAATAGGTGCAAACGTGTAGATGAAAGGATTGAGGTCAAGTGAAGGTGGGAAAATTGATACTATTTACAAACGTATGTTGTTCTTGGTGAGCCGTTTCACAACACGTTAGGGAAAATGGGGTATAAGGGTGTAATGTTGTTTGCTATAACGCAATTGTTCCAAATTACCTCAGGGTTGCTGCGAAATATGTGAATTAGGAAATTATTTAATTATTTATTGAACACAAACATATCGTTTCGAGATTCAATTTACTAAATAGAATTAGAGTGCATGATCTTTTAATGCAGTAGAACTATTCATATAATTGTAGGAATAAATCTGTGGAAATGCCATTCGCTGTTATTATTTTATTTTTTTAATTTTTTCGTAGCGAAATAAAACTAACAATGATTTGTAATTATATGAAATGCATAAGTAACATAAAATAATTTAAAATTTGGACGAGAAATATGTGAAAATTTCTTGTAGATTAACCTGTATCCCACCTATTTTCAGTGGACGAAATTGTAGTTTGGGTATAGTTTCTAATATGCATAGAACATATTTAAAACTTTTGTGCAAATTTTATCTCTTTTTCCGGCCCTATATTTCTAGTTGTTGTTTTATTACCTGAGACATCAATCATATAGTTAATTTAGTTACAAAATTTGTCTATCATTTACGATCTGTATTGGCACTAACTGCTTAGTAGAATTTGCTGAAGGTGATAATATTTTTTATTAATGCATTTATCCATTTATTTATTTCTTGAAAACCCTGGGCCCAATTTAAATATTTACATAAAGAGCATGTGAAAGAATATAAAAAAAATCAATAAACAATAATATATAAGATATTAATACATATAAATTCAAATATGATTATATAGAGATCAATTGTTAACTTCCAAGTAATTCCATAACCCCATTTCCAAAGTGGTCATTGAAAGAATAAAAAATATCTAGACTGGATACTGCATCTTGCAATACTTAGTTAAATAATGAGATGCACGAAAGACAGGTGAATGCTATAGAATATTTTTTATAAAATTCGAAGACACATACAACTAGACATAGATAATATGACTGCATTTGTTTCAAGAATACTAAGAACTGAAGAGCAACTTGCAAGATTTTTGACGCGTTTCGACAATATGGCTGTGAAATGTGACATGATTACCCATAATTACCCATGATCCCGTAAACATAAAACACTTTCCACTGTAGTTCCGTTCAGCTTATAAATATAAACAAAAAGTTTACTATCGCAAACGGGAGTACATCATCATTGCACATTTTCTTATATTAACATTTAGCTTGTTGGTCAGACTCCATGGCAATACTGAGTTGAAACCGCATTAAAACAGCTCACAATAAGACTGGCTATTAACGTTTGCAAAGAGTTTTGAATCATCAGCAAACAAAAGGCAGCGAGTAGTGTTATATATAAGTACTGAGAGCAAGTATTATACTGAAAAACAGAAGTGAACCTTAATTCCTCACTAATTTCAGATTGATTAAGATAAGGACGAGATTTTAAATTTTGTAGCCGCACGTATTATTTAGAAGTCAGAAAGTAATCGGCGAAGAATTATGCTACAAAGGAAGACATTCCTCCTTCCAAAAATTGTATAAGTGGGACATCATTATCAAATCAATTGACTGCAAATGAAATTAGGTTACATATATCTGCTAACCTCGATACAATTCCGTAGCCAAATAATCTATGAAATTATGTCAGTGTCGATGGAAAGTTTTACACGGAAACCGTAAAAGCAGTCCATCAGCTGGGTGGGATTTGCAAATATATACGGCGATTCAGAACATTTTCTTATACTTTATCAAATGAAGGTAAGACTGCTATAGGTCTACAATTTACATTAAATATAATTTACTTTGTTATACTATCATATTGTTAATTGATCTCGTGTCTAATATATTTCATGTTTTTTGCATTCACATTGTAGCGAAAATAAGTCGCGCATTGTAGAAATGCATCAGAAAAGCAAATTTCAATATTAAGTTTAAAAACTATGGATATGTATTCCTAATATTTGCCTCCTATATCACATTTTAATTGTATCCATTTCTTTGTTTTCCCTTCCTGAATTTTCTTCATGTCTTATGCCTACAAACTACCACAACTACCCTTTGCTTTATTAATGAAACAATTCTATAAATCATGGAACCACATAGCTTCTCAACTTACAAATCTTTTCAATTGTATTACGAATATTCATAATTTGTTCTATCGTCTCTTTGCCTGTGATAAAATTTAGTCTTTTAGCATTGATCCATAAAATAATGCTCTAATTTTCAATTGATTACGTAGAGGAGATATATATAACTAACATAAAGTAAAAGCCAGGGTTCTTTATTATTACAACTCTCGTTCAACCTATTTATTTTCCTCAAAATGATCAAAGTAAGCGTTAGAATCCAGGAGAGATTTGAAAACCTGAGATAATAAGGGTTGTTTTCATGGAAAATGTTACTAAACGAGCACGAATTTATCGAAGTATGTTAGTACGTGTATATGAATTATTCTTACAAAATCTAGAAAAGTACCCGATTGACTCAGAGCTTTTTTACTCAATAATGTTCAGGGAATAGTTGAATAGTATAAATTTTCAGGCTCGAAAATTTGTTTCGCGCTTTTGTGAGAAGACTCAAAAATTTAAATGTAGGGCCTATAAAAATAAAAGTAAAACTGGTTTGTGTCGAAGGGCTCAAATTAAAATTATTCGTTTTCGTCCTTAGATGGTATTTATTTATTTTGTTTATAAAAAAAAAATATTTCTTGAGGTGAATCCAAAATACTATTTTCTCCCACATACTAAAAAGTCAGTGGCTATTTATATGCGTCAGATAAAGAAGATAGCCAAAAGATATATCCTATAGATTCGTGGTTTTATTGTTTAGATTCTAAAGGTCGCTTTTATTTAATCTTATTGGGATAAGTCTGTCAATCTCGATACAAAATTGTCCAAACAGAATTGTAATATAATCAAACATTATGTAGGTGGATCATAAATTTATAAGCATTTTTCAACCATTGCCTCATTTTGGTGGTAGATTTGTTTGGATTTAGTCCATTCTTTATGTAACTGTAAAAATATCAGTTCTGCCCGCCCAAGGTTCCCTTCTGGTCCCTGGGTCTCCTAAATTTTTAATTGTAAGTAAAAATATGTTGTATCTTAACTACTTTCATATACTGTATACATTAAATATTAATCAATTATAAAATTTTTGACCATTCAACACGGAGATTTTCCATAACACCCCGTGCTTTGAATGGCATGTTCTCACACTAAAAGTATATTTGAGGGTTCGTGCTGTATTATTTCTGTATGTTGAATTTAATTTTGGTTAGGTTTACACTTTGTACCACACAAATAATCTTATCCAAAATTAAATTCAACATTCAGTATTACTATCATTTCTCTTATACTTAGTTTTTAGTTATTAGGATATTTTCAGTCTCATGTATAAGTGTAAACTTTCTTAACTTCGAGCTTTTGTCAACTACTAAACTTTATGAAAGATGTTTTTGGTCTCATTTTTATGTTCATTTATTAAGTCCGAAATAAAATTGTTAATTCACGTAAATCATTTTATATTTATAATTTAAAACATACTCCCAGTATCCCGTTCATCAAATTGCATAAAAATCTATTCTCTTATTCTTTTTTAGCTTCGATGATGCATCGTTGGTTATATAAAGACTAAAGAATTAAAAAATGTTCATAATTATATCTTTACTATAAATTAGTGCTTCCACCGAAAATATCGGCGAAATACACCTTAATTGCTAATAATATGTAAATTTGAAAGATTTATTGAAAACAGTTCTGGAAACGAAAGACAGACTAAAAAAAAAGTAATTAGAAAAACTGACACCTACTAGGAAGTAACAATAAAACTAATATCAAACAATTGTGGGAAGATATTTCATTAAGGTAAAAAATGCAAATAATCCTTGAACAACAAATATTATAAGCAATCAATTGGAAGTAATGACTTCAAAAATAGTTATAAAATAACGACAAGGACCAACCCCAACCCCATTTTCCCCTTAAAAAGTTAGGCCCGACCTAAAATCGAATATTATCCTTTGTTTTGGTTAGGTAAATAAGTTTTCACCTTGCCATTCCGTCCCGTTAATTATTTGCCGTTATGTTTATTATGGATTTATTTTTCGATTTATATAATGACTGCAGGCTTGAGTAATTCAGGTCATTTTTATGGTTATTTCATATACCTATGTATAATCTTTTGTATGTAAGTCACTTTTATTGTTATGTTTTTGGGCTAAAGTTTTAAGTAATACTAGTTGCTATGACGGCATAAAATAAAATATTTAAAAAGTAATATAAGGATTTTCAAAAATCAAAAAAAAATTATTTAATATGAAGTGCAAGATCTGTTATGACAAAAGATTTTATAGCGAGTTGGTGTATGTCACGTTAGAAGACACGCATATTAAAAAAAGGAGCATGTAAGGTGTCTGCTAGGGACGAGTAATGAGACAAAATGATAATCGGTATTGCCATATTACTCTAGGTAAAATTCTTTCTAATATTGTTTAACTAGTTTTTTATTAAAATTGTTACTCGATCTGGTTTTGCCCAGACAAAAGAGGACAATAGCTTTTATTTAATTTTATTATTGTATGTAATAATTATTGATGGTGAATAAAATAAATCTGTTTTTTCATAACATTAGCATGATGTATTTTTATATGATATATATATGAAGGGTCCACTGCAATAACGATGAATATCCACAATTATTCAAATCTGAATTAGTAACGGTATTCGGTAACTTGACATATGCAGTTAGTAATCTCGTTTACAAACACAGCAATATCGCTTACAATTCCGAGATAAATACGTTTTTAATATTGGACTACACGGCTAGAACGCTCAGCGTCACAGGTGTTCACGGCTATAACGATAAATGTCCATCGCCTCGTAATGGCAGCCATCTTGTAGACTAACCGGCGGCGGCGGCGTGGCGTTTGTTTTGACAGTATTGACAGTCTTGATTGTGTCACGCGGTTGTAAGGTTGTGTTAAACGTATTTAAGTGATTTATTTCTGAAAATTATGGCCGAAAGCAACGAAACGAAAAAAAGAAAACGCACAGGCAGAATGAGTGATATTTTGAAGAAACTTCGACTCCAGGGACATGAGATTGGCGATGACTGCAAATGTGATCGTTTCAAATGTTTTGAAGTGACAAATACAGACCAGAGGAAAAGAATAATAGGACAATTTAATCATTTAGCCAACAGGTATGATCAGGATAATTATTTATGTGGGCTTATAACTGTATTTAATGTACAACGTCGTCGTCCGCGAGTAACTGAAGAAAATGCGAAATTACACAATAAATCGTACTATTGCAAGGTTCGTATGATTGGCGATGACACTTACGAGATACCCATGTGTAGAAAAGTTTTTTTATCCTGACACGGTATCACTGGAAGAAGACTTCAGTTTCTTCAGAAATCACTAACTGACCATGGTGTTCTTCAAGAAGATAAACGGGGGAAACATGTTAAAAAGCAGCTTCCTGAACAAACTACTGATTTGATGTACAAGCAGATTGATGCCCTTAAATCAGCCAAAGGTAAAAAAGGCCACTAAAATTTACGCGAAAGTCAAAAAATATATTTGTCAGATGAGTTGAACTTGTCTAAGATTCACAAAATGTTTAACGAAGATCATCCAAATAACAAAGTATCATACGAAAAATATCGTAACTTTTTCAATAAAAATTTCAACATATCATTTGGGTATCCCAGAATGGAAACATGTTTGACTTGCGACGAATTCCAAGCAGAGAAAAAACATCTTGAAGTTAAAATTGCTTCTCTTCCTGATTATCAAGAAAAATCACAGATTTTGTCTCTAGTTCGAAAGCTGGAAATTGAGAACCTAGCACATAAAAAGAGAACAGAGGTCTTTTATGATAATAAACGCAAAGCTCGTTTGAGAGCTAGGCAATATGCCACAACAATCGCTATAGCAATGGATTTCTCAAAAAATCTCCCGACACCAAACATAACTACAAATGTTGTATATTGTAAGAGGCAGCTTAGTTATTATATGTTTAATATTAATGAGCTTGCTGATTCCTCATCTTACTTTTTCACATACGATGAGAGAATTGGGAAAAAAGCTCTCTTCCATTTCATATATAATAAAATGGATATACAGGGCAAAAGTCTTATAATTTTCTGTGACTCATATGGTAATCAAAACAAAAATTACACCATCTTCAGAATGCTACACTACATAGTGCACTCTTGCGATCGTTTAGAATCTGTCACAGTTATATTCCCGATCAGAGGTCACTCGTACCTTGAATGCGACCGGAATATGGCCTTCATAAATCAAAAAGCTAGGATTGAACTCCCTGAAGAATGGGCCGAACACGTACGTGAAGCTCGACAGAAACCAAAACCTTTTGATGTCATCGAGTGTTCACAAGATGCATTCAAGGGCTGGACTGAATTTCTAAAACCGTTTTACAAAAAAACCTGCCTTTCCCCATAAGACAAGTGCGTGAATTCGGAGTCCACAAAGAACATCCACTGCTCGTGTTTCATAGAAATTTAATAATTGTCCATGGGAATCAAGTGCGGTTAACACACCGGCTTCTTTTAAATCTATGAAGGCAGGTAATGATAAGGGAGAATTTAAATTACCTAATTTAGCTTACAAAGACAAGCTGCCTATATCAAAAGCAAAATATAACGACCTGCAGTTCCTGAAAAATTCTGTAGGCCTGAAATGAAACGGTATTATGACGAACTTCCTCATGCCACAAATATTAAAGAATTAGAAGTATAATAAACCAGGCATTCGGATAACTATCGTTATTGATTGTGAGCTAAGTATGGACATCTATCATTTTTGTCCTAACATTTCAAGACTTACATAAAGTTTTATATTTTTTTTTTGGTTTATAATACTTAAAAAATTATTATTATCTAAAGAAATACTATTAGGATACATTGTCTTTAACATAAATAAAAATAATATTTCTAAGTTCTATTCTGACTTTCATTACTCCAATTATAAACTTAAATCCCAATTATCTCAAAACAAATCACAAAGGACATTTATTGTTATTGCAGTGGACCCTTCATATGATATGACATTTACATTTTTACTACAATTTTATCCGTTGAATCAGGTTGTGCCATGAGTAAAAATAATTGTTTGATCTACTAGAAACAAGTCCGCTGGCGAAACAAGTTCCCTGGCGAGAAAGCAGACAAAGATTTTCTTATGGGCATTCAGACATATCTCGAAATTGAGCTAGCATAATTCAACATTTATGAAGAAATTATAAATGCGTGTAAGAATGTAACGCAGCAGCAATTTATTTCCTGGAAAATTTACATAGTTTTATTTACAGAATGATTTTCACAATGTAACTCAGAAAATAAGTATTAATAAACTTGTATAAATTAAATTCTTAAAAATTTTACTTCATATAGAACCAATAATTTTTAATTTATAGGGTCCCGAAGTTTTGAAATTTTAGCATTGAAAATATTTGAAATTTTTGAGTTTAGAAAACCTGTTGCCCTTTTCCGAAGTTGTAATATTTTCCAAAAATGTAAAAAAAATTTGCAATATTTGCGCTTTTTTAGGCATATTATATATGTTACCAAATGCAATGGACTTTAGGTAAATATATTATCGTATTGTTTTTACATTTCAAATTTATGATACTCCCCTTAACAAAGCTCTTGTAAAAGCCTACTTAGCGTTATTTATTTTAATATATTTTCACCCATTTATATTATTTTCATTGTTTTTATCAACTATTTGACACTGTAACTTAACACTGTATTTTGAGGAGAGACAAAAACAAATAATTTTTTTTAATAATTTTATTCCTAATTTAATATATTTATTATCGATTGCAAATTCATTGTTATCTATATCAACTTCGAAAAAATTCAATCAATCAAAAATTAAAGTGACATACATAAATTTCCCGAAACCGATAAAGCTGCTAAAAATACCATGAGTTAATTCACAATTGTTCTAGTGATCTAATAGTAAAAAAGGGTAAATATATAAGACTGGAGTCAATAACCAATTTTAAAACAAATTCATATTTAACCCTCTTAATTCCAAACTATTTCAGAGTTATGGTATTATATAAAAGTTTATATACTCAAACACTACATAAAAGTTTATATACTTAGTTTATGACGTATGGTGATGATAAGTTTAATCGGTACGAAGCCTATTAAGTATCCATTATTTACAATAACTTTTGCAGAGCTTTATAATTGAAAACAATCTTTTACAACTTGTTTAGCAAAATAGGTCATGGTTTTATATTTATATAATGGAGTTTTGGACAAAGTGAAATAAAAAGAAAACAAAAGCATTTGACTTTGCTAATTGTGTAGATTGGCTAGATCAGTTTCTTTTTATTGTTATTTTATTTGAGTATAGGCAAATATATTGATATCCAACACGTAACACTGGGGTATAAAATTACATCCGAAAATGGAGTGGCCTGTTATATCGACATTGGTTTGTGTTATGTTATCGTTTAATATTATTGTTTATAGCTACATAAGCCTACTCGTGCATTTGGCTTATTATTTACTTATTACTCACTCCGAAATTTAAACTATTATATCTTACTAATATTTGTATCTTAGCTCAAATTCTCGAAGCAACCAATCTTAATTTGTTGATTGTTTAACTGACACTTTTAATAATAAATTGAGACTAGTTGGCGTATATTAACAAATTCCATTTTATTAGGAGTCGTAGCTTACACTCAATACGTGAATAACCAGGCGCTGGTTCAATTTATATTTTACGGTGAGCTATTTCAGCAAAATATATTTTCTGTGCTTGAACAGAGGTTGAGAAACGAGGAAGCTTTTAATGTGATATGTGTACAATACATATTTATTGTTTGCGTACGGAAATGTCTACAAAATATCTGTATAAACTGGTTGGATTGACTATCGCGTATCATTCATATACATATATCCTCAGCGTGACGTTGATGATGCCATGTTATTGACCTTTTATTTATGAAACATTAATATAAAAAAAATGTATATGATATTTGAAGGATTATTCCTATATTTGTCCCGAATTCTAAACAACCTTGTAATTTTTCATATATATTTAATATTCTTAAAATTAATTTTAATGTTAAAAATCATTGCTCCACTGTTTTACTTTCAATCCTCTTTGAATGCTAAAACTATGTTTCTCATAAAAAGTATATTGAACATGCAAATTTTAATACACTAGGTGTAAGAGGGAAATGAATTTTTTACCTTTAAAAATATTGCGTTAAATTATATCCTCGGATGATAATAAAAAGGTTTTCGCACAGCTATTACGTTTAAATATTCATATTTTGAACGAACTACAAATATGTACTTAACGCTACTCGTATTGAGAAATACAAACAAATTGCTCTATTAAGTATCTTTAAGTAAAGAGTCAAATTAATAAGAGCCAAACTTCTAAATTTTTAACAAATTTTTTAAATACTCTTTTACCCAAAATGGACAAATGATAAACTTTTATTGATAACAGTATTTCCACAATAAGTAAATATTTAGATTTGGATATATAATGAAAATAAAGTGAACGTATTTAGCACAGCAGAAATATTAAATCATATTAAAACTGCCAAGAATAAACACCACAAATAACAAATATATTCCAAGTCCCTTATTCCTCTTACTGATAAATAATGGTTCAGTGAATAAATGTAACAGTAAACAGGTTTGTTCCATGAACTTTGTCGAAATGACCTGTTTTCTATTATATTGTTATTTAACTCCCGTTTTCATCACATTCAATGAGTTCAAAGCAAATCAAACATCGTTGTCATTAACGGGACTTACCGAGAGGGATCGAGTTTTCGTTGTTTCCAGGTTTAAAAGCTCGAAGTAACATTTCAAAAGCTTGCTCTGATGTTTATAATAATATTGATCATTTTAGCTTTAAGAACCTCCAAAGGTCATGTTAACTTTGAATATCTTATATTTAATTTAGGGCCTATTTCCATAACTTCCGTTGTTGCCTTAAGTCATTTCAATCAGAACAGTTTCCAAAAATAAACGTAATTTGCTATTAATGTTAAATTTATTTATGCCTGTGACTATTGCCTAGTGAATTAGTTTAAATCAATCATTTATTCTGAATTAAAAATTATGATTTTATTTCATAAAGAGAATATAATAGAAACTAAAATGAATTTTTATAATTGTTTAATAATAATTTTTTATAAGGGTTTAATAATAAATTTATTATGAGACTTTTAATTGTTTATTACATTTTATAGCAATACTATTCTTTAATGAACATTATATTTGTAAATTTTCATATTCGTAAATCATCAAAGTCGAATGAATAAAGAAAAGTTTATATCCTTCCTTCTTATTAGAAATTCACAATCTTGTAAGAATTTAATACATATACAAGAATTTATCAATTTACATATACAATATTGTTAAGCGTTCTCCGCAAATAAGAATAAATTGTAGTGAAGTAAACTATACCATATAATATTTCCTGAATCAAATGAGACTTGGTTAAAGATGTCATTTGATCAACAAATGCAAATCAATCAAATTTTTTGAGTCGTCAATTTAGTTGTCATTCCATATATTCTTAAAAACATAATCATAATAATAATATAAAAACTCGTTATCTATTGGTAAATGGATATAATTTATTGATGTGTTACATTTTCACAGTTTTCTTTTTATTTCTATGATAATGGGGTGGAATGTGAAATCACATCGTTTACATACTGAATGGTTATTGAAATTTAGTGTAAAAAAATTCCAAGATCATTGCATTCGTTTACTTTTTTATGACTTGGTTATAAATTTTAAAAAAAGTTATATGCCAATGAAATCCGTAAATTTTCTGTATGGGACTTGAAAGGTATTAGGTTGGCTATTTATAAGCGCGCCACTTATTTGGCCGATTTCTGGAATATGAGAAAAACTTCTAGAATATTTCTTGTAGGGTATTTAAAGAGTGCGGCATGCAAACTTCTGTTCAGTTTTCAATTGATTGATCAGTGAAAAGTGGAATTATTTCGATATTAACTTAGATGACTCTTTCTTCGAGAAGGTCGTTTCGGGCGGAAAACTAGCGAAGCATCACGTTATATATATATATATATATATACAACGATGGGTGAAGTTATGACCTCTAATAATATAGCCAAGCACTGGTTCCAAAGAATCAAAGAAGGGAATTTTGACCTGTTCGATAAACCTCAACAAAAGCGACCTCTTAAATTTTTCTCGAAAATACTTACTGAAACAGATCCCAGATTATGGTTGCGTTACTGCAAGCTATTTCCATGTTCTTAGTGCAATGGAAACCAACTTAATGCTTTGAGAAAGAAGTGGACATATTCTGTTTGGCCACCACTAGAGCTAAGACGTTTTCAGCTTCAGAGGAGAGCTAATGTATTTTTAGAGCTACTGAGTTCCCATATTGCCAACGAGAAGCTAAATTATTTGGTTACAGACGATTAAAAGTGGGTGGTTTATATAAATTTTTAGCGTAAATATCAGCGGCTAGGCGCTGGAAAAAACGGTATATATAGACGAAAATATAATATTGCATAAAAGATAATTTTGAGTGCATGGTGGGGTATAAATAAAGTTATTCATTAGGTCACAACCGATTTTAAAAACTTATTACGAAATTTTATATTTTCAGCATTTTTTATTGCATATATTTCATATTGAGACACGTCATAACCATGCACCGACACGCTTATTGGAATTTCCTTCCTCTGCACCAGTCGTAATAATGTTAATATTATAAAGCCATACTATATGGCAGACAACAAAAAACTCCGGAGAAAGATCGTGTCCCGTCTTTTGTTTACAGTGTTTAACTAAAATGTGACAGATTAATATTTCGAACATACGTTTGAATTACAATACCTTGTCTAATACTGCTCGCGGTGGTTGTTGTCCTGTCGTCCTGTGGTGGAATTCGTAGTAAGAAAAGTTATTAGGATTGTTTTTGGGTACTTTTTTTTCTCCGAACTCTACGAGCACAAAGTTTACTAAAAACGTTAATAGATGGTGTTGACCATCACATCGGTTCTGTTCCTTTTGATTATAGCCTATACAATGAATGTAAATTAATTTTGTGGTATCTTTTTATTTGTGAAACAACTGAAATAGAACTAGGTCTAAATGTTACTGCAAGCTAATCTAAATACAGAATTGAAAACGGCACCCAAACCGATTAAGCTGTTGCCGAGATTAGCATGCAGAACGAAGGTGCGCGTAGACAAACTGACAAACAAACTGAAAAACAGACCAGCAGACATAAATTTTAAAAATTGTTGTTTCAGTAGCGTATTTTCAGCAGGTAGCACTATGTTTTACTTAGTAATATTCAATGTAAAAATGTACTGAAGTTTTTATTCCAATTATATTATATTTATAAATTTATTAGTATAATATGGAAAATATTTATAATTTAAGTGTATGAAACAATGATATTTTATTTTTTTATGTCCAATATCAATTTTTTTCTTTCTGTTTTACTTTGTTTAATTAATAATTTTTCTGAAAAGCGGTAAATTAAAACTTTGTTTTCTCACAAGTTGTAAGAGATATAAACATTATGTTTCTGGTACATATACAATGAGGATATATTTATGTGTCTTTTAAAATGAAGTTATATTTATTAAAAATTAAATCGTCGTCGGTCCAAATCGTTGCACATACCGCAGCTGATAGTATAAATTACTTTGGAATTCTTTCAGGACAATGGGAAAAGGGTTAAAAATAAAAAAGTCGTTTAAAATGTATTTTTAGACACAGATTTAAATATTCGCTTTCGACACAAAATTGGATTATTTATTTATATACTTACTGGAAACGCTCCATGACAAACTTTCACGTTTACCCAAAACATTGGACATTATTGGAATAATATAAACATAAAATACAAATATGATCATAAATACAAATCCTTACTCATATTATAAACACGAAAGTTTCAATGGACGGATGTACGAATGGATACCATATAATTCCATTATTTCTGATGTACACCAAGTTTGGCGACTGGCAATCTATTATAATATATATATATATATATATATATATATATATATATATATATATATATCAGTTAAGTTAGTTCCCCAAATCTAAAATATTTCTTGTACCTTACTTTTATAATATTCATTAGGTTCGTACTTGATTACGTAGCCTACCTGTAAGACAAGTTCTGCAAATTTAATTCTAGCTACTACCAATTCATATTATGCGACTAAAATTCCTCGATTTGGGTATGATTTCCGTAGGATAGCATACAAAATTTATATAATTTAATCATGATGTTACTGTCAAACGCGAATCATTACTGATCGTAGATGAATATAGAAAAAATTGGAACAGATATAGACTGTAACCTGAATCGATATAAAGGTTACATTATTACAGTTTATGCGAATGAAGTCGTAGCTAAAAAATAACAAGTGGTTAATCGTGAATTGTTAAGCTATTTCATTTTCCTAAAGCGGTCGAAAGTCAATTTGTCAAGAGTGAGCGCCTCTTGAATTACCCCGCTGGTCAATTTAAGTTTTACATTAATGTAAAATCGAAGGTAATGAACAATGCTGACTACCAAAAACGAAACTAATGTTTAACTAATGTTTTATACTATACATTTTTAAACTAATGTTTTATATATAATCGATAGATTTTGAGGACAGCTGACGATTAAAACTTAAACCAAGATCGTAGCTTTTCCGAATCAAAAGTTATACTAATTGCAAATCTCGATACGTAGAAAAATAACCTCAAAATGGCGGCGATTCCCCCTCCACGGCGCACGATGCGTCACTGTTTTCATTTATCGTAACGAATTCTTTGATCCTTTAGCTATCCAGTGGTATAAGTTAATTTTCAATGTAGAGGATAGATTCGAAACTGCAAAGGCAAACTCTATCCTCCGATTTTGTTATCATTAGGTTGTTTAGATTGCCCTCGGTAGCAAATTTAAAGACGTATTCACGTCAAAAAAGTATAACGGTTAGGTAGCCTCTCCATACAACATTTCTGCGCAAATTTAGAGTGAGATATCAAAATTTTTATTTCACATTTTTTTATGGCTTAATCGCAATGACGGAGTATGACAAACATAGTTTACTATCGTACGTTTATATCAAGATGTATTCATTGAATGTCATTAAATCTTTTATTTTTAACTTCTCAGTCTGACGTTACTAAATTTTTATAATTTTGTTATATACATTTGATCATGTTCATTTTTGTTTTACCTGAAAATAATTATTTTGTCAGCATTTTTTTATTAAAGGATTTTTCATTTACATTTAATGATATTGATATTTATATTTATATACGGTGTTACTATTTTATAGATTCCAAGATAATCGTATTTAAAAAATAAACTCCAGTCGCAGCTGACATGCACAGTTTTTTTTAAATTTTCTCTTCGAACAGATCCAGAATTCTCGAAAGCAGCTGAAATTAATAGCTGATTTTCAGGATTCCGGGTAATTTAGCGTCAAATTATTCAGCTTGAATATTTCGAATACCATATCTATGTATACCGATTCAATGAAATTATTTTAAAATAAATATGGGGTAGTAAAAAGAGGAAGAAAGTTTCGAATTTATCACTTTTGATTATGAATTGATTTGGAACAAAATTTAATTCATTTAGTACCTAGATCAAATGGCTTTTGTTTTTTTCTTTGCTTAGTGTCTAGATAATTATTGTATAAAACAAGGTAATTGACTATATAATTTATGGAACCAAAAGTTTAGCGGATTACCTTAATCAGGCAAATATTTTTATAAAATTGGAAAATAGGCGTGATATGTGTAGCAATTGTTATACATCTGTAAACGACCATAATAGTTATAGCTTTATTTAATATAAAAAGCCACATATGCTTTATCTAACAATTCAAAATGTCGAAAAAATATTCAAAAAATCAGCTTTTTACTATTCGTTTTGTTTATTGCTTTTAGGAATAAATATATAGAAAAGTTTTACTTACATTTTTACAGATCATTTATTGAATCCGATGAAAAAAGGATGTACGGTCAAGTATTTTTCTTTTGAAAAATTTTGTATATTCTATACTTTGCAATAAAGTAATAAAAAGTAAAAATATTTTTTATGTAGATATAATGTACTACTTTTAACTATATTCACTTAAACTAAATAAGTTTAACATAAATATGAAATGAACTATCTCAGACTATAACGTGATTCCACTGTGGTAGTAAAACCGAGAATAAACCGAGAATTTAAAAGCTTAAATAAGATAATTTAAAATGTATATAGACATATGACTTATGACAAGTTCATTCAAAGTATTTCGTACATGATTATTGTGACTTATCTAACTATAGTTAACGTCTTGATTTTATCTTTTTTTCCACGAGTCTTTCATTTCTAATCGCTGAAATTTGGAATACTGCAAGGTTTATTGCAAAATTGTACTGCAAATATTTTACTTTTAGTAGAAAATATACGTTACATTGCGTGGAAATTTTATCTACAAATTAAAATTTATATCTTCATTTCTTCGTTTAAATATGATAAAAGTAATGGTGAAGCACTACATTAACGTTTACAATAATTTGCTCTTAATTTTGGCTGCTGCGCAACGGTTCAAATTTAAAATCGTATTAAATATCTTTTTTAAAGTAAAGAATTATAATTGAGAAATATTTCCTAAACTTTTAATTTATATTGAATATCCACGCAATTCTTCAGAGAATAAACAATAAGGAAGGTGTCAATATTAAACTATTTCAAAAACATAACGGTTTCTCTCGTCGTGTCTCTGGAAAATTTCCACAATATTCCTACACAGCGTCCAATATTAGCGTCCACCAGTCTATTTTACCATTTTAATAATGCCTCTTGTCATGACTGTCCGTTACCCCGATCACTAATATTTCCTCAAACAAGGTGGCGATATTAACGTTAGAAAGTATGACGATGAAGAACTCCGTAGAAAACCATCGCGTGACTTTATGTTCATAATTTCGGACTAACCATGATTGATGAATGGTCCGGGCGTAATTTCATATACCACTGACGTATTTGACAGCTAAGGGCCACCGCCGGTCACGTCTTTTTATCGCTTTACATCTATTGTTACGCATTAATACTTTCTGTATGGAATAAATCAATTCGTTTGTTCAGACCTTAATAATATATGTATTTTGTTAATTATTGTTACATATTTACGTTGTTAGGTTTGCAGTTAATTAATAGGGATTATGTTTACGAGTAGTTAGAAAAAGAAAACGAAAATTAACCTTTCATCGATCGCCTAAAATTAGGGAAACAATATAATATCCCAGTATAGGTTTTGTCACAAATAATACAAGAATAAAACGAAGGAATGTCCATTCCACCAAAGTCTTGAATTTTGAATAACTTATTTTCATGAAAGTAATTTTATTTAATATATTGTGTAGGGTAAAAAGTATATTTGGCGATATTTTTGGAGATAAATAATAGTTCTTGGGTTATTGATATTCATATGGATATTTTACTTAAAAACTTATATGCAAAATGTGCTAGAAATTACTGATAGGTTCAGCTTCAAAATATTTATAAACCACTTGTGGGCAGTAGGACAATTTTTATTTATATTAGTGTCATTGTTGCTGCGATGTCTTTATTGTTGCTAATTTGATATCTGATTCTCTTTTAACTTGAGGCTTTGTAATTTTTTGAGAAATCATCCTGGGATCGCTAAAATTTTAGAATTAGTGATTATTGAATATATTTAGCGTTAATTTTGCAGAATTTTATTTTAATTTAATTTTCACAACTAAATGAAACCGTGATGTAGCATTATTTCTAATTTATTTAAATTCTTTACCTCAACCTAGGTTTCGTTGTATGACAACATAATTTAAGTAGGCAGCGATGAGCAAATAAGCATGTCCTGTTCAAAAGAATGTTTCTCTCTTTCGTCTTTCGTCGGTCGCAGCATCGTCAAATGCCGCGAACCAAGCGTAGCGCTACTTCTCGTGTCAGTCAGTATTGTGCGCTCGAGCTCTCATATGACGCATTCCACTACTACTGCTTTAGTTAGGAATATTTACAACTTTGAATTTAATTTACTCTCCAACCTTAGTCATTTTTTTTCATTATGACCGGTATTATCGAGAAAGCCCCCACAGAGGTTTTGCAAATGCCTACTTATCCCTGGAGCACATTTTGAGTATGGCTGCTCTACGAAATTGGTAAACTTTTATAATTATGGATCAGAAATATAAAATTACATTTAATAAATATAATTTAAATCAACAAACTTGCTAAAAAACGTCTCAAAATTTGAAAACGTTAAATCTGTTTGTAGAATGCATATATCTGAAAAGATTCTATTTCATTTCTTTCTCAATATTACTGACATGGTTTAATTTGCAAATCCCAGAGATGGAATTTTTAAATCATTTCTTAAAAGTTTTTAAATAATCCTTAAGCAATTAGAAAAAAGCATTAATAAATATGAAATTTAACTTTACTTAATGAGTTTATCTCATTGTAAAGTTGTAATTTTGAAGTTCCGAATTACGACATCAATAAAAAAAATGTTTAAGGGCTATAATATAGTAATGAAGCACTAAGACGCATATTCTTCTGTTTTACATGTATATTGCACGTTTGCCACGTTATTTATTTTCACAATATATTGGTAAACTTAAAACCGCCTTAGGTATTATTGTCACATTTTTTTATTATGTAAAAAGAACGAAGGCAATAATAAACAATGTCCTGTTTCTAATACTCACCAAATATGGGAAAAGGACGCGAAAACGTAATTTTTTTATAAATGTGAAAGTAATTCATTAACATATGAGATAGTCATTTTCTATTTTTATATATTTTTTTGACGTATGTAATATTTGACAACTATTTCTCATGGAATTTCAACCCTCCAAGATCTTTTATTTATTCTATTCAACGTCTTCTTTTATTTCTATTGAAAATATAATATTATATTAATTTATAGTAGTTTATGGTATTTTTGGACTATTTTTGTTTTTGTTTAATTTATCTAATTTAATTCAAACTTTTCATTTGTTCAACTTTCTCTAAGCCATTGAATTTGAAAGTTATTAAAATATTTCAAATATAGTGTGACAATATTTTTGTTCATCTCTAGTTACACAAAAGGATAGGATTATTTTACAAGTAATTAAATTACCTTTTAGCATTACGTTTTGGTACAGTAATTAGTGTTTGTTGCATTCAAATATCTTCTTATTATATTTTTAATAATTAATATTTTTTCAATAAATCAAATTTTAGCAAAAATAATACTCCCAATGTTGTTGACACGGTTTCTCTATCGAATTATATAACTTGAGCCCAAATTTATATTATTAAAAAACGGAAAAATTTATTTTCCACTTCGATTTACATTCAATAGGGTTACAATGAATATAATTATAAAAGAAACCTAATAGCGTGCAAACAATATATTAAAATTTTTATTATAATTTCGGCCGAAAATTAATATTCGGTAGCTAATTTTTACATTTTTTAATTACACATTACGTCGCTTCTGCTTAAATATCTAAAATTATATTCAATAATCACTTCTTTTATAAGCGTGTTTACATAATAACCATCTAACTCGCATTAGGCTTATGCTAAATTTATTTTCTGCTATTACATATTTTGGAATATTTCTTTCAGTACAGTAAGTGGTGTGTTGTAACTTGGTCATCGTTATCAATATCATCAGCCGGAAGGTGCTCACTGCTGAACATAGCATCCTGGCTCGATACATTCCTACAAATATTAATCCCGTGCTTTTTAAAGCCAAAGGCTTCATGCGATCTTTAGCAGGTCACCTGTTTATGTAGCGTGGGTTCGTTCTGCTCTGCGTCTTTGGATATGTGGTCACCATTGGAAATCCTTTCATCCCCAGAAGTTGTTAATTCTTTATGCTATACGACCTGTCTGTAACATTTGCCAATTCTACTAGCTACGTCAGAGATTTTGGTTCTCGTGCGAATCGCCTTGTAACATAATCCTTTCTATTGCTCGCTGAGTGATTTAGAGTTTTTAACGAGACCGAATGTTACTTCCATATATCATCACTGGAAGCACAAACTAATTGAGAACTTTCATCTTCAGATTGTGCGGTATCAATATATGGAAAAGTTTCCCGAAAACTGTCTAGTCGAGTTAGATTTTACTTAGTAACCTATTTCCCCAAAACTGATTTACTTAATTGAAAATTTCCAAGCCGTAAATAATGTGAAGTAATCAGCAACTTCAAGAGTAGTTGCTCTTCTCCATCATCACCTTACACTATTTATAGTTTACTTGGAGTTTCGTTCAGCTAGTGTTTCCAGGATATACGGGAATAAGTACGACATGAACGATTTTCCTAATTTTACTTCGTCCATATTCATTTTAAGACCTATTTGTTTGAAAACTTTGCTTAATTTCTGATTATTGTGCCAAGGTCATCCAGTGATTCTACCATAACCACCGTATTGTCAGCAAATCGAAGATGAGTAATATAGTAACCATTAATATCAACGCTAAACCCCATCCTATTCAAGGGTTTAGGCATAACTTTCAGAGCACTAGTTCATCGAGATGTATACTCTCCGAAACACTTGGAGAGTATACATCTCGATGTCTTACAACTGTTTTTATCTGAATTGATTTCGGATATCTATCCTGTAATTAGACTGATATGGTATCGTTACTTTAAAAGCACTTCAACTCCTAAATACGTCGGTAGTAGCTGTAGAGACGAAAGCGAGGCCGACATTTCGATAGAATCGAAGGCTATTTTTAACTCGTGAAAATAATTTTAATTTTTTTTAGATTTATGCCTAAACTTTTGTTGGATCAAATATATCTTTAAAGGTACTCAGATTTTTTTTAAGATCAAATCAGAAAACGGATATATTAAATATTTCAAACTGTGAATTGAAGGAAACCTTATATAATAATGATATCTCATTATTATTACACACTCGATATCCCAGATTTGAAACTACTTAGACAGCAATTATTAGAGCAAGTTGTAAAATTTGTGGAGCAAATATCCACCCACAATTGAGTAAGTTACCTTATATTTTTCCTAAGAAGATAATTATCATTTTTGCTATTATAAAATCGTTTCATTTTCATGATTCCTGAATCTCGTTATTGAGAGTTAATTAATATTCGACCACAAATAAAAAGTTGTAGGTAGAATAGTAAGTAATAGTAAAGAAGTGTAAGAAATATGTGCGTAAATTCGTTGGTATTATAACATACCAAAAGAAAATTTTCATGGAAGTTTTATGCGGTTGTTTTGAAATACTAACCACACTCGATTTTTTTCCGTACTTTCTATAATAAGAAAATCGTTCGACCACAAATAAAAAGTTGTAGGTAGAATAGTAAGTAATAGTAAAGAAGTATAAGAAATATGTGCGTAAATTCGTTGGTATTGTAACATACCAAAAGAAAATATTCATGGAAGTTTTATGCGGTTGTTTTGAAATACTGACCACACTCGATTTTGTTCCGTACATTCTATAATAAGAAAATCATTTCGTGAATTTGCGATTATTATCCACGAGATGTTTCATGATTTGTTGATGTTCGATTCACCGATACTGCGCGTAAAATTGTTTGATTTCAAAAATATAAATATTTACTTCCATTTCATTTGGCATAACAAAAATAGCCCAATATTTATTTTAACATTTTAATTTAAGAACGACTATAGTAATGATATAAATAACGTGTATCATAAACATTCCTTTTCAAAAGAAATGATTTTCATCAGCTTACTTTTTGAATAAAGTACCTTACATCTTGTTTTCAAAGTATATAGTATGGAAGTTGTGTAAAGGAATATATTAGCCGTCTACTGCCCTTTTTTTATTTGTACTTAATAATTTTCTTTAAGCTTTTCTTTTATGTTTTTTGTATGTTATCTTCCAATAAATAGGAAAATAAAATGAAAAATATCTAGCATTGACAACATTTCAATTTATCCAGAAACTGTTTTAGGTGTGTTTGGATCTTACAGAATATATGCGAATATATTGAAAATTTATATTCTTACAGATTTACATGAACGAGTTTAATTGTTTGAAATTCGTTTCATTATTAAAAGTATTGATCTAATATATACTATGTAACAGCTAACATGGTATTATTTTTTTAGTGTATTCAATATATTTTCTTGTTTCGTGCTTTAAATATACAAAATAAAACAAAATTAATTATTTACTCCGTGGATTACAATGCCGCAGATTTCTAAGGTTATAAATCTATGGTAATCTCATTTCACTTTACTAAATTTATTTAAACATATAAATGTAACAAAACGAGTTACGGTACTAATAATGGTCATAGTCGCGTCCACGTGACCACTATTGCTGGAAAATTCACTCTATTAATCCTATTTTTCTTTAGTTATATTAAATATATGCTTAAATATATATATATATATATATATATATATATATATATATATATATATATATATACATATATATATATACATATATTCTAAACCAGTAAATACGGAAATTAAAGCTCTTGAAGCTTACATAGATGTTAAAAATTAATGTAATTTCTATCGCAAATTTTTTTTTCAGGAAATATCCGCATAAAAGGTATTTATATTTATTTCATAAAGTTTTGGTTACATGACGATAATAGAAAAATACAAAGGGTCGCTTGAAATATTACAACTCTATCCGACTGATATCATTAATTTCAAACAATATGCGAAATACTATAATTTTCCAGTAATAAGTCCTATTAAGTAAAGGAAAATGTTTAATTTTCTTGAAAATATTTTTTTCTCTTGATCACTTTTAATTCCACTACTAACAAATTATTCTATATACGCAATCATTCTTTTAATTACGGGCTTATATACTAAAGTCATACAAATCGTTATTCTGATACACTTAAAAGTTTCCATTTTGAGTTATGAACTATAGTTATTTCTAAGTTAAATGTATATAATTATGGCTGAACTCAATTATAAGTACATTAAGAATGTTAATACGTACCAATTTATGTAATAATGATAATAATGATAATGAAATAAAATATGCTCATTATTGTTATTTTGAATCTAACTTCTAATAAACATGATTTTTAATTAATGTTTCGGGGCGGAAAAATAAGTACTTTTTGAATCATTTTTAGAGACTGAAAGTTTGAGAAAATAAAGGCCAATAAATACTTTACTAATTATTGCGGCCGGCTCGTTTCACTTCCATAAATAGTTAATTTTAAAAACTTTTCAGGATTTCAAAGTATTGTTCCAGAAAAAAATGAGAAACACTGTTTAAATAAACGCTTATGAAGAATTCGTTTTCTATTTCGTATAGAGAAATGAAATAATAAAATTAAGTTATTTTTGACTGAACGAAATAAAGACATAAAATTGAAACATAATTCTGCATAATATAACTAATTCTGAAAACACGGTTACGATATTATGACTTTCTGTCAAAATGCTCTGTGTATGACATTTATTGAAAATCGAAATATTCCACAAAATTTTTTTGATTGTGGAAGTAAATAATGTCCTACAGCGGAAATAATTTCATCAAATTGAACTATTTGTTAGTTACAAATTATATTGCTGTCACAAAAATAAAATTAGATGGAATCGTATCAGCTGACCAAACAAGGGATGACAAGTAATAATACGTTTAATTCAAAGTACGTTATTACAAGTGTATCGTCTAATAAAATATATCAATCGTTTATCAATGATCGATACTAGGCGTCCATAAATCTGTGTGCTAAGCCAGATACCACCGTATGTAAATAAAATAAAAAAACACCGTTAACAAACGAAAAAGGCCTTTGCCATACTCATTAATACCAAGCGAATTTTATACTCATTTCTATATGTAAAATAATGAATCCGCATGTACAGGCTGAATTTGAGAATAATAAACGAATTTTGCAAAAACTTCCAATTAATTGAAACTACGTGATGTAGTATTATTTCTACTTTCTTTAATTTCTTTACCACGACCTAGGTTTCGTTGTATTACAACATCTTCAGGTGGGCTATTAGCAAAGATGTCATCATCAATCTTTGCTAATAGATGACCACCTGAAGATGTAATACAACGAAACCTAGGTCGTGGTAAAGAAATTAAAGAAAGTAGAAATAATACTACATCACGTAGTTTTATTTAATTGTCAATAATGCATTTCGACAAAATTTACACCGAATATATTAAATATTCGTAAAAAATATTTTCGAAAAGGATTAAAACTACTCATTTATCAAAAAAATTAACACTAATATTTCAACCTCAACAATGTTAATAATAGTGGAAACAAATATAAAGTTTTATTTGATATAACGAGGAATATGTAAGTAAAACTAGAATTGAGTTAAATTTATAGGAGTGAATCATATATATTCAAATGAACAAAAGAATGAACATAATAAAAAAGAAGATTGAAGTACGATTTTAGTTCCAAAAGCATACTTGAAACAAGTTTTGTTAAAATATATAATTAAATTAGTAACATCAAATAAACAATGTAGCGACATCTATAACGTATGTGATTGTGATTATAACTATTGTTTCTGATATGTCAACCTTTTGTACATCACTATTATTAAGAAATAAAGTCAGTCAGCCATTGATTATCTAATTGAGTACACGTCGTTTTAATTTATAATAGGTTTGACAAAGCAGCTTATAAAACGTAAGAAAAAACCTTTGAAGCAGGCTACATTTATTTATAAAGATTTAGATGTTTAAAAACTATATTGAATAAGTAATACTCAGTAATACTGCTATGCTGAGTAAATTTGTAGGTAATTAACTATGAGACAGTGTTTTTTTAACAAAACCTATTTTCTAATGACAGATGCCAGTCGATCTTTACGCCCACTATAGGGACGAAAGAATCACTGGTATTAAACAATTGTGTGACGCGAAACTTTGTTGCCTTAATAACATGAGTGTTATTCCATTTCTTGGCCGGCTTATCAAATAACTTGCACGCGTGCATACAACAGCAAATACTAAAGTATTTAGGTTTCCAGTGTGCTTCCACAAAGTACTCTCACACGTAATTTTTTAACGCAATTTGGTTTTGAAACTATTAAGTAATTGTGGCTATTTAATATATATTAACCCTTTGAATATCCCAGAATTTATCCTTTTAAAACGCAAATTAACATGTTTTAAATTACAAATTGTGAATAAAAGTTTAGAATCATATATTTTCTGCAACAATTATTATAAAATATACATTGTAATAATGCATTTAAAACCTCAAAAAATTTATTAAATTCTATGTTGATATCCCTAAACTACAATAAATATTCATGATGACATTTCAAAATAAAATGAAATACACTTATTAAAACAAAATTGTGAAAAAAAAATTTTTCAATGGTTTGGATGTCTAATACCTGGAAATACAATCCTTAATCCTATGCCAAAAATCAACTTCCAAACATCTCTATTACCAGAATCAAACAACAATGTGAATAAACAATTAATAACAGTCAACATGAACTTGAATTTAACTGACTTACATAACTTAACCCTTTATCTTACTGTTCCGCACCCCACGGTATACCGGCCCAATCCACTCTGCCGACGCACAGTTTATCTGTCGTAATGAAGTTGCGCTTCTTTTGCGCATATGTGGTAACGACTAAGCAGGCGTGCCCCAGCCATGCATACAATCTCTAATGAGGCGCCATTTGTTTCCCCTCCGTCTGAATCATGATAACAACGGAAAGCTTTAATAATACGTAATGCTTCTAATAATTTACCTTCATAATTAACATTACTTATGAAAGGAGAGCCGCCCGGCTACGGCATTGATTGAATATAAACGTATAGATAAAAGGAATTTTCCAAGTTTCGATATTGTTTTTCTATTGATTCCTCTGATTATATGGACATGGCATGTATTTGTGATATTTATTTATATACAAAGCATGCTTAAGAGCGTATCACTAGAGATATTGAACCTTAAAATTTCAGATTTATATTTACAATCAAAAGTTACCTCTACAGTTTTCTGTTTTAATTCTATATGTCATGGACGCATATATCAGATCTAATTTTCAAACTTGTTACAATATGAGACCATCATTTTTCAGTGAGTGTTGCCGAGGTCCACAGATAACTGAATAATGAAAATATTATTATGTTTGAAACGACTTTATGAAATAAAATGTCTTCTTTAAACAGTAACTAAGATAAGTTATATTTAAAAGCATTGAATTATTGCAGTATTAGTTAAAAATGTTGCGGTATTAGTAAAATATTAAAAAAATTATACGTTATTTCAAAGAAATATCCGGGGAAATAATACTTTATATTTCAAAATCGTATCTAATTTAATACTTGGCATTAAAATGTGTAAAGTATTATGTGAGCTAGAAATAAATATAATATCCACATTTTAAGTTAAACATAAAAAACGCAAGTCTTTCGTTAAAAAAAGCCAAGGTCTTTGCTCGATTTGAGATTAATGGATAGTTGCATGTCAGGAAAGTAATATAATAAGTAGCAATGTTAATATCAAATATTGTGGTGCAAATACATATTAAAATTTAAACAATTTTTCGTAAAATAATATTTAACATATTTATCTCTAAATAATATTTAACTATAAATAATATTTAACAATATTTATCTCGAAATCCAAAAAAGGAGTCCTCTCTATTTTAATATACCAATCAAATTGCCCCGCGCTGTAACAATATTTCTTCCCAGGGTATTGTTATTGCAGGAACCTTTCATGAGTACCTAACACAAGGCAACCTAAAGAAGATTATATGTGGTTGTAAATATGTAATTGCTAAAATGGGGCCAAACGGGCAGATGAAAGCATTGGGGTCGTATAAAGGTGAGAAAATTGATACTATGTATAAAAATATGTTGTTTTTCACAAACCGTTCGCCAATATGTAAGGGGGTACGGGTGCAGGGGTGTAATAAGGTTTAGGATAATACCCTCGTTCCACGTTTGCTCTGAATCGTTACGAAATGTGTGCGTTAAGCTATTAGTTAATTATTCATCCAACGTACATATAATGGATCGAGAATAAATTTACCCATTATAACTGCAGTACTTAATTCTTTCATTTGGTAGAGTTTAGTATATGAATTGTATGGAAATACAGTTAATTATTGCTTTCATTCTTGGATTAGCAGTTACTGTGTAGGCTGTTATTTCCGGAAGGAAGGAAAACATTTTCACAAATATTTTTTTTAACCAAATGTTAATAAAGTCGCTGCTATATCAATATTTATGATTCCTATGCGGGGAAGCAAAAAGAATTATGGACGTTGAAGTAGCGATGGCGCTGGAGTCCGGAAAGTGAAGTTGTTCTAAATATATAGTTCATCATTACAATTTCTACATCTGCAGAACCGCGGACAAAAGATAGTAAGTAAATTTTTTTTGTAATGGCAACTGAAAAGTTGGCTAATTATGCTATTTCGGCCATATCCTTCCAATACCGTTCATTATAAAATTTCCGACTTTTTGGATCTTTTTTCGAGCAGGTTAAACTTTTCTTTGACATTTTCTCCGTTCTTTTAAACTGGCTTAATAAGTACTAAATAATTGATCGGAAACAAGTAAACTCTTTTTTAAACTGCGTTAAGTAAACTCTTTAATCCTTCGTTATTTTTAGTTTTATATTAATTCGTAAGTATTCAGTTAGTACTTCATACTCCAATCTTCTCATCTTCGGCCACAGATCCCTGCTTACAGAGGCACACAATTTTATTAAATATTATTTTTTGGTACATGTATTTTTACTTTTATACCAAGACCACGAATTTGTTTAAAATTTTTGGGGAAAGAATTCTGAAAGTGAAGATCAATACTGAATTAGGAAAAAAACTTTGCAGGGAAAGCAATAAAAAATAATTATGAAAAACTACGGCAAAATATTTTCTAATATTGACAAGTGCTAACAACACAAACAATAAAACCGTAATTGTGCTCCAAATTACTTTGAGCAATGAATGATATGAGCAATCAGTTAAAAGCAATAACTTTAAACATTTTCATAAAATAACGCCAACCCATCATTCCTCAGTTAGGGTCAACCGAAAAGTACCTTCCTTTATTTTGGTTAGATAAATAAGTTGATCTCGGCGTTCAATCCCATAACTCATTTGCCGTTACATTTAATGTAGATTTATCTTTTTGATACATGTGGTGATAGCAGACCAGAATAATTCAAGACGCTGGTCATAGTTATTTCTTATTTACATGTGAAAGATATTGTTTATAAGTCTGACAATGTTTTTTGACCATCGTGAATAGTACATTAGTTGTAACAAGGCGTAGAATTAGCCCGCTAAAGTTTAATTTTGGTTGAGAAGTATATCTGAACGGAGTTATAAAAGGATTACCAGAAAATCTTGTATTTTATGTAAGATGTATGAACTGGTATGAAAAATATTAATAGCAAATACTATGCATTTCGTTAGAAGACTCATTTTTTAAAAAGTAACCTAAGCAAATTGATTGTAATTGAGAGAATGATTGAAACAAGTTGATTGTTGAAACATCTTTGTAAAAAGAGGAATGAAGCAAAACCCTTACCAGTACCATCAAATTAATTTTAGTTAATTTTTTTCCATTATTATTTAACTCGTTTAATTCGAAAAATCTACCTCTTTCAGTTTTATCAAGTTAAAAAACGACAATAACTGTAATTTTCATTGTTTTTTTATATAATATTTATTAATGGTGAATACACTATCTATAATTATTAGCCACATATATCCGGAAAATTGTTTGTAGGTTTTCATGCTATCTACAATATTTTGACACACGTAGATCAAACTTACCTGTAAAGGTTTTACAGTTTAACTCTAAAATACCCTCGGAATACTTCGAATTTCTTCACTTATATAATTATTTCTCCTTACCGCAGGTTTTAAAAATATGTTATGTACCCTTTTATGAAATATACTTAAATTGTTATATGAGGCAGATAAGCTGTTTTCTATAAAAACACTGAGAAGCAAAATAAGGCAAAACTTTTCTTTTTATAAAACTAGTTTAGTGGTTTTAATCACATTTTAATTAAGTTTCGTATCCATTGAACGAGATATTCCCGTAGGCAAAGATGATATTTTAGTCTACCAGTTCCAAGTGTACTTAATAAAATTTCCCGTACGAGGGTACATATAATTTAGAGTGCAGTGAGGATAATAGAACGTAAAAAAATTATAAATGTGTATGAAAATATAATGAAGTGACGTAATGTTTCATAAATTTGTGTTTATTATGGCAATGCTATCGAATTTTTTCTAGATTTTATAATCATAAATTATTGTAAGGTATCTGATTTTATCAGTTAAATATTAAATATTTATACCTCTAAACAATAACCTAAAAAAATTCGTGAAGAAATTTCGGATAAATATTTGTATATATAATATATTTTACTCACGTTATTTTGTTTTTCTTTGAGAACGAATTTAATTTTAAGAATCGAGAGACAAAAATTAAATATTATTATATTTTCATTTCGAATTTAATTGTCTATTATAATTGCAATAAAATAACAATCACAATGAACAAAGCGCTGATATAATTTCTATTCGACCATAAGCTTTTTCAGCAAAGTAATTTTTCTACCTTTGAATAAAATTTTAAAAAGAGGCAAATTTTCATTTTACGAATATAAAATAATATATTTTTTCTCGCGTATTATTTCTATTTTAATCCTTTATTTAAACAATATGGTTGTAATCTGTTAATTATAATACACAGTGTACTGCAGCGTGATTGACGCGAGATTGCTGATGTTGCGTGAATAAATAAAAATAACATAATAATGGCTTAGCCATCTTGGTATCAGTTTTGCAATACATCTAGAACTGATAAAGGATTATATTGTTTTCGCTATTTTAATATTATTAAAATCACATTTTAATATTATTAAACCGAATATAACAATATGGGTAATTTTCAATCAGTGGATATCGTGTTACGATTTTAGCTCTTAAACCTTACCGTGATTTCCTATTAGGTTATTCCTACTGAGGGGGTATTGGAGTACCCCATCATGTTTTTACTAATAAATTTAGCGTCACGTTTTTACTAATAATCATTTCAGCGTTTAATTTTATAGAATAATAGAATAGAATATTTAAAATCAAATATATACATTTTTATTTGGTGCTCTAGACAAGTGTGTCGACAGCTCGTGACACACATAGTCTTGGATTTCCGGTCCTTGGAGCAAGAACCGAAGCAAGAACGATCAGATCTGGTGTTATCAGGTGTTAGTCTAATGTTTTCTGTTTCAAGACCCAAAATACTTTGTACATTTTTTTTTAATCCCGAAGCAAAAATGGCCATTCTAATTTCAGGCATAAATGAGGAATTTTCTTTTTTTAATTTTGTACTTTGTGATGTCTTGTAGAGCACCTACGAAACAGCAGAAAATGTATAGCCGCCGTATTTTCTTTTTCTTAAAACCCAGTATTTTTCCGGCATTTAATTTTTTTGCTTTTATCGTCTTTCTCATGCTTGGTCGATTACATGAATACTACCTATTTTGGCATGATTTGGGTAAGGGGTCCTCCCGGTTTGACAAAAGTAAATTTATTAATGATATATCAAGTTTTAGCATTGCTCACTAATATATTTTAGACCATATTTTTCCAGTTTCGTTGGTATATACATTTTGAAAATACAACGTTCACAAAAAGCTAGTAATTGTTCGTCAAATTTGACGCAATCAGATGGTGTGAACATATATCTGGGCTATACTTTTATAATTCGACCATATATTTCCCTTACAGGAGTAAATCAATTAGTTGCACGGCGTGCATTTCTAGTTGCCCTTTCATTAAATCTCAAACAATTAATTAACAATTCACACCTGCATCTTAGTATAGTGGGTTTGAATAAAGTTACCTCCGTGAGTTTATTAAAGATTTACTTGGCGGTCTGAAGATTTATATTGGAAATTCTAAGAAAAATAATACATTTTTAAAATAGCTTGTAACTCAATAAAATTAATATCTCAAACAAACGGAGACCGTATTCTTCAATAAAAAACAAAAATACCTCCATCGATATTGAAACACCTCACGTTATTTCTTTACTTCCCGGTGGATGCAAAAGAATATGGATGCATAAGTAGACTAGTGTCAAGCCTTCATATTCACAAACGTTTCGGGGTACCTGAAGGTGAAAGTTTCGAACCTGTCAATTATTTTTACCGCTTCTATATTAAACTAAAAGCACATTCACAAAATATTCTCTTCGTTGTAAATTATTACGCATCTCATACTCTACATCATCATATACATCCAAATCGGCTTCTTTTCTTTCCATTTCCTCAAGAGTCCCATGTATATCACGGAGGTCTTCCGTGATTCTATCAGGTTTGTTTTGTAGCCCGTCTCCCAAATTCAAATCTTTATTCTTCATATCCGCATTACTAAGCTTTTATGGTAATTTGCCGTTTTGCCTAAAATTTAATAATTTTCTTAAATTAAAGTCATATTTACAAAAAAAATTATAGTCAAAATTAAATACTATATACTATAAAATAATAATATAAAATGATAACAATTATCAAAATATGAAATAATAATGCATAAAAAATAGCATTAGAATTTACCCAGAAAATATATTAATTTATTTCCGTACGTGACTTCAAGGAAATTTATATTCCTACAGCCGGGTACTGGAGTACAACGGACGTGCTACGTTGGTGATTAAAATAGTGCGCGATTTACGTTATACTAACCTAATTTTACACCCAATATTCATAAGAAATTAGATGGGACGACAAAGCGAGTGTGGCACTTGTATTGGAATTATAAATATTTAGTAAAATTAAAAAATTTAAATGTTAAGGGGTACTCGAGTAACCGTTGGTAAAATTTAAGAGTTAGTTTCATTTTATAGGTTTGAATCGATCAAGACGTTCAATATAAAATAGTTTCATTTCTCAATTGCAACCAACAATTAATGCCAGAACTATACGTCAAAAAATTATTTTAGCGTTAATTTTTCTAACATATATGCATATAATGTAGTCGTCACTTTGATACACGTAGCTGGTATTTATGAGACTGAGTATGGTCGATGCGCTGTTGCTGAGGTTAAGTGACCAAAATCAAAATTTATTTCTATTTTGAAAAGAATAGCTGAAAGATTTTAATTCACTGTATTATTTTAATATTTTAAAAATAAATTTTAACCCAATAGTATACTTTTAAAAAAATAAGTATACTTTGATAACAATAAGTATACTTTCAGTAGTATACTTTGTAAAAACTATTCTGATAGTTACTGGCTTCTTTCACAATCATCAATGAATGCCAGAACTACATGCCTGATGAAAATTATCCAAAATTCTATACATTATTCTTCCAGATACATAAAAAAATAAAGTTTTTACTTTAAAAAATATTCCCTTTAATTCTACCACCTTCTTCACCATACGACAGAAAAAAATTAGTTACGAATTAAAAGTGCAGAGCTTTACAATCTAAATCATCAAGGATCATATTTTGAACGAACTATATATATTTTCACAACGATACTCAATAAAAGTATACCCAATCCGCGTTACGTAATACGTATATTAAAATTGTTTTCGATTTTTTTATACACGATAAACACTGAAAAATAAAAATAAAAATGAAGATATAGGCAAATTAATAATAGTCAGGTTTTTGAAACAATTGAAAACATTTCGACATAATGTTTTCAAGACGAAAGTCCGATCAAATAAATTTTATTGAAATATAAGTTTTAATACTCCTAAATATTGAATATATTTGGTGTTCATTTTGTAGAAATTCATTGTTCAGCATTAAATGAAACTACGTGATGTAGTATTATTTCTACTTTCTTTAATTTCTTTACCATGACCTAGATTTCGTTGTATTACAACATCTTCAGGTGGGATATTAGCAAAGATCTTTGCTAATAGCCCACCTGACGATGTTGTAATACAACGAAACCTAGGCTGTCGAAAAAAAATTAAAGAAAGTAGAAATAATACTACATCGCGTAGTTTAATTTAATTCTCATTCCTAAAATAATTTCAACTTTTCCGCAATAAATAATAATTTTAGCCAGAATGTGTAATTAGAACCAAGCCATTAAATTTACCACTTCACGGAAAACAAATGATATTAAAACTGCGATATGACACACCTTCAAAGCGACTTACCCCGATTCGAGATATATAATAATTCGAAGAATCCTTTGTCTAAACAGATCATTTCCAATTATATTGCTATTTAACTCTCGTTAACCTCCTGTTCGTTGAGTTCAAAGCTAAGCAAACGGCGTTGTCCTTTCATCGTGGCTAAGTTTCAAAGCTCGGAGATATATTTAAAAGCTTGCACTTGTATTTATAATATTATTAACAATTTTAAGAACGTCATGGAGTAATATTTGCTTGGAATAAGTCGTATTCCATTCATGGCCTATCTCGTTATCTTCATTTTTGTCTTAAGATATTTGATGCGGAATGGTTTCTAATAATAGATAAAGTTGCTAATTTATATACCTGTCCGTAATATTTTATTGCTATAAATAATGTAAATAGTGTCATTAATACTATTAATGTCAATTAGTTATTTTCAAGGAAAATTTATTTTTTATTGCACGTATATAAGGTAATGGGAAACATTGTGAATGTTATTACGTTTTTCATAACTTTTATTTCAATACAAGGCTTTCATTTGCTCATTACATTTTAGATGAAACTTAACACAAAATAAATTATCATTTTAAAAATATGACCATTTACAACATAAAAAGGAAATCTTTCTGAAAATATGATTAAATAATTACATGAATTATAAAGATTATTTCATTTTTGAATTATTAGTTTTAAACTTTATGAATGATACTGCGATTGAAATTATTCCATATGGAAGATGAAATGCAAAAAATATTTACTACATACGTAAGAGACGTTTGTTTATTTGCAATTGACTAGTTTTCAATTACTTATATTTTTGAATTTCACATTTTGTTAACTTTTATTTCATACTCTAATCAAACGTCTTAGAAACATACGTTTATTACCTAAAGTTTGTAATACAAACCTACCACTTATAATTTAAGCAAACACCATCTCGATTCCTTTCTGTCATTCTATCCCCCATATTATTTTTCGAGAGATTTTAAAGCCTCTTAAAATACTGTTAGAGATAGAATGAGAGATAAGAACTTAACTGAGTAAACATTTTTCAAATTTTATATAAATCATTAAACCTTTTCCACAAGTTTAATTCAATATAAAGAAATAGAACTTGTAAAAATTATATTAATTTCTTAATAAAACCTATGCAATTTCAAACTAAATTCAAACCATTCACTTCGACAGTCAACACTAATGCAATCAACGTAATCGCGGATATTGGCTAAATATATATCGTCGGACTACCTCGTTTCCGATTATATTATTGAGAGGAGAAAATTAATCTTAATCTATTCGAATAAGTCAAATATGAGCTGATGGATGTTATTCGTAACTGAATGGCTTTATTAAATTCCGCGTTTGCTTTTACATAGCCATAAATATAATTTTGCATCAAAGTCAGAATATTTCAGATTTCACTTCTTACTCATTTTATTTTTTCCTTTCTTTTAACTTATTTTTTATGTAAGTTGAGTAAATAAAGATTAAAGAGTATTAACTTCTATAAACTCTTGACACAAAGACGACGTCTTTATTTGAAATGTAACATTAATGAACCGTGAATAAAGCTACGGGATACGGCTATGGCACGACCTATTTCAATAATAATTGCAGGATAATATTTTTCTATCTTGTTCCATTAACTTTGGAGTTATTTCTAACTCTGATTTAATTTATTTAAGGAAATTGGGTTTAATTTCCTTGTCTGTCAATAACGTAACTGAAGACTTCATTACAGTGTTTACAGCAGTATCTGTATTAAAATCATTTGTATTAGAGTGTTAACCAAGGCAGTTTGAACCAGAGCCCTGTCGGTAGTTTAACAGAATCTTAAATTACAATAGTTACTATTTGCTGGGCTTTCCTCATTACTTTCAATAAGGAAATATTTTTGTAATCTATATACTTTTAGATAATAAATATCAGGATTTGGTCTCCAAAGCGTAGACAGATTTTCAATAAAATATTTAAACAAGTATTTCTAACATATGAACGAGAATGTAAAATCAAGAAAGGAACTTCAAAAATAAGATAAAGATTTTATAAGCATGCAGTTGGTAAATTCACAAATTAAATTTCACAATTCACAAAATGTGTAAATTGTAATCATAATTAAGCTACAAGGAAAGTGTATAATTAGTTTCTATAAATATATTGTAACAATGAATAAAAAGAATGAAATGACATAATTATGAAATTCCTGACGAATTTTGTACTGTTTGTTGAAAGCATCCGAGATCACGTTTAGTTCGAAGTTTCGGGTTTCCTTAATTTAATAAGTAGTTCAATTATTTTAAATATAATTTCATAATATGAACTGAAATGTCTTTACAATACAATTTGTTTCAATGTATTTTTGAATATAAGCGGAATAGCTTTTTATTATAAGTACATGCTATTTGACACTTTTGAGACAGAAAATAACAATTACCTTTTCAAATTAAGGTGTTGCTCCGCAGAATTTCGTAAAGTTTCAAACTAAATTATTTTTAACACAATATATATATTAAAATAAGTATTCTAAGTACGCACACAAAACCGTAAAATCTATAGATCAAAATTTATTTATATTTTTGTGCAATTATTTTTTAAGCGCAGCGTGAATTTGGCCTAACTGCCCTAATTAGGATAATAAACATCTAGAAACTAACAGAGAATCAAACTCTCTCCGTTGTCTGTCCTAGTTAACGTAAAACGTGCTATGTGAAACACATCGGCAGCCAATTTCGTAATCGGTTATGGTATTGACAATAGTGAAAATTAAACTTGATATAATAAAGTACCTATAATAAAATACTTGTCCTTTGATGTATATTATAGAGTTTATTTGTGTGTGTGTCATGGAGTTTAGTATTCTCCGCATAAAATGATCGACAGGAAAGAGAAAAAATATATAAAATGAACACACCCATACTCTTTTTATATTTGAAATATACTAAAAGTTTATGAATACCCAAACAAAACATAAATTTTCCGTGGAAAAAGAGTTACGTAAAATATATATTTTACGTGTGTAATTTTCAAGATTTACAATCAAGATCATCCTGCGTTTAGTAACTTCAATGACTGCTTTGCATTATTTTTCCTTTAAAATTATCCATGTTTCTGTAGTTTCTATTAATCACTGTAACCGCGTGATAATGCTAAAGTTTGATTGCTTGTATATTTTGACATAAATAACAAAAGTCGAGAAAAAATAGGTATATTTTATAATAATGTTTGCATTATTCAATGAGATTGACTTTTGTAACAACAAAATTTTTTAAAATTTCATGTATGCCATTTTTTTGTTAAAAATTTAAAAATATATGTAACCAAAAATAATCTAAAAAATATTAAGGAAAGTAATAAAGATTAAATTTCAACGTGCGTGCGTGTGCGTATTTACATGTTTATATTTATTTACACATACGGTTGTTGACCATATATTTTAGCAATATTTTTTTGCAATTCTTCTCAGAGTAGTCCAGATCTTTTTTTTCTTTATACCTTTTTTTCCATAAAAAAGTTTTTCACAAAAAACTATTTTTTTATTTGAACATTCCTTCAATCATAATTACATTTAACACTACAATCATAATAAAAGTAACGTCTATGAAAAAAAAAACGCAACTTGGAAAAGGAAAAACATCCTAAACTGTATCTCAATCCGTAGTGCGCTCACAATACATACGACACCTGCATACAACGTTATTTGGTTTGGATTTAAATTTGTTTATAATGGTATATTTGAATCTATACAGTAATGCTGAATGCATTAAAATATAAAATAATACATATAAATATATTAATGAAATTTCTGCTCTGCAATATAATTGCAATAATTTTTATCCTGAGCGTAGGTGACATGATGTGATCAGTTACTCGCTGAAAAAGGTTTTACCAGAAAATGCGGTTGATTTTAATTGAACTGCATACTGTTTATTTGTTTATTGTACTTCTTTTGTTTACCTAAGATGCTCATATAATTAAATTTCTTTTACAAGTCAAGAAATTGGTGAGTTTATTTTCAAAAAAAAATTCTGCAAATGAATTAAAATTTTTAAAAAGTATTTTTGGATAACATAAATACTGCATATTTGTTGTTAATACCCCTCTTCATTGAACAATCCTTAATAAAATAAACAGCATTAGAAACGAAAATCTCTACCGAATCCATATTTCCGACCAATCGATTGACATTTTTTTAATGTTTTCCTAAGTGGATATTTTCGTATATTTTGTTACTTGTTTATATCAGATAAGATCTCCAAAATTGCTCAATACCTAAAACACTTACCCTAAATTCGTAATCACTTCTTGGATTAAAATAGAAAATGTCCATTTAACATCATAAATTACATATGTTTAGTTGAAATTCAGGGTCACGTAATAACTATGTTCAAAACATAAGTCAGTTGCATTTGACTTTGCATTTATATCAATATTGCACATCGTATGTAACATTTTGTAACATTTGAAAATAATTAAGTTCACTTAATTATATTTTTTTATTTTTAATCTCTATAGAATTCGATAAGTTAAGCATAAAATTTGATAATATAAGTAACGCGTCTACCACTATACGACTGTAATTTGTTGTTTTCTCAATTCAATCCATAGCGTAATAAACTACCTAGAGCAGGCGTGAATCTAGAACAAGAGCTCGCATATTATGATGACCATTTGGTGGCTAACCCGGACTCTATCGCTATACCTAAACTAATTATCATTATAACATTCGACATAAAAACTATTGTTCGTGTAAACATTTGCTAAGTATATATATATATATATATATATATATATATATATATATGTATATATATATATATATATATATATATATATATATATCATGTCCGTTGTACATGATATAGTGAAAATTGAAGAATTGGTCTTTCATAAATTAAATTTTGTGTTCATAATTCCAGCATCACCAAACAGTTTTTGTTCTAATAAATATTTATATATTTTTTTATCTATTGTACTTATTAAATATTCGATTCATTCAATTATGACTAACTAGAATTCAATCCGTAGAACACTATTATTCATTTATTTAAAATTTTCTTTTACATCTTTTCCTATATTCCATTTTCCACTGAGCAAAATTAAGTGGAATTGGAACAAATCGTATGAATAATTGATATGCCATATCCGTGATAACAGTACGTTTTTTAAACTACTTTGTTTTGCTAACACGTGCTAGTTATGGTAGTCGGTCTCTTTGTTATTTTTAGAAACCCTATAATTGAGTTTAATTAACTCCCATTTCTCACTTCTATAGAAAATATAGATTGTTGACAGACCGACACGCTAAGTAACGCTAGATTATATTTGTCCATTATAGTTATTTATATCATATTTATTTGCCTACGATAATTTAGCATATTGACTCATTTTCAAATACTTCTTTAATCCAACAATCTCACACTTTTATATGGTTTAGGAATCATGCTTAAAACGGTTTTTTCCGAAATGTCTCCACAGACTTTTAATACCAACCAAAGAAGAAATATTAGTAACATACAATTGCAGCAATTTCCTTGACGTTGCATACATTCCACTATATATTTCAAATGTAGTGTATGGATAACATTAGAAATATTGTATTAAATTGAAAATTCACTGAAGTATAAAAATAATGGCCCAATTAGTATTTGTCTAGTGATAGACATCAAAATAATAACAACATCCTTGAATGGCTTCTTAAAGGTATTTTATTTTTTAATAAGGGCGGCACTAATTACGGTAGCTTTTTAGAAAGCTCGCGTGTATATTTAAAATATGGCAAGTAGAACTTTTATTGACGAATTCAGGGTAAGTGTTAAGTTAGATTTTTGAAGTTATTAATTTTTAAATATTTGGTTGGATAAATATAAAGAGATAAATATATACCATTGCATTTTATAAAGCGTTACTATTTTCATTACAGATTAAACCTGTAATATAGCTCAAATGTAGCAAAGTAAGTGTTACGGAACTGTAAATGAACGCAATCGAATTGCGTCCAGTATAATTTTGACATCACGGAATTATTAAACAAATAGCAGCGGGTATCAATTATATTTTAATTAAATTCTATTTTTTAACTTAGATACCATAGGGTCATAAATTTAGATAAAACAGGTATGAAATAATTAAATGTTATAAAAATATATAACCTTTTAATTCCAGTACAAAAAAGTTTCTACCAGAGATAATTGTCTTATTAAAAATATTTACAGTAAATATTTTCACTGGATACATATGCAAAACACTTACCAATATTCTGAATGTTATTACGAATTAACAAATACTTAGTCAATAGGGACAGAAAATTATCAATATATGTAGAATATTATATCCTAACTATTTTATTTAAGATTCTTCCATCATATTTCAATCAAGCACATCTTCAATATCAACACGGCAACTCATAAACTTATTTGATACCCGCCTTCAAAGTTTCTGTTCGCCGACAAATTTTCATTAGTGCAATGTAGCTAATTTAACTTTGGCATTGGTCGGTAATAAATCAAATGTACAATAAGCGATGGTACATGGAGATGTAGAACAAAATATCGCTGAGTGACGCCGTAATAAAAATGCTCGTGGCAAAGAAATCCTTCATTGCGTTTTCCTTTAAAATCTATTAGTAAAATTTATTAGTGATCGCCACGGTACGTGTAACATTGATGGGGTAAAAACATGTGCAGTAAGTGGTATTTGCTTGAAAAAAAATTACCAAAATGTGTTAATATATTCAAAAAATTATACTCGGCTTAAAAGTAACACGGATTCTTTACTTGAATACAGAGAAAATTTATAGCTAATATCAAACGTTATTGTTTGACTTGTATCACGATAGCTTAAAGTTGACGTTTCAAGCGATTTATTATTTTTTTTTGTGTTTATTTGCAATCAGTTCCAAACTATAAGCAGATTTGTTCTATGTCGTTTTATCATTTCCAAGGAGCTCCTCAGAAGGAGATACCTCATCCTTCACCATCTGTCACCAATTATATCATGGCGTTTCACTCGTTTATTGTAGGAGATGGTTGCTAACGCAGCTAATTCATTTGGGTGGTTTTCCAGCCGTGTCTTATATTTATGCCCTATTAATTTTAACTCCCCCTTAATTGTTATTATTTTCAGAGCTTCGTGGATCTCTGTATTGGTGATGAACCATGGTGCATTGGAAATGGATCTTAGCATACCATTTTGCAGCCTTTGCATTATGTTTAAATTGGAGTCGCAAGCACTTCCCCACAGTTGTGCACTATATGTCCATATTGGTTTCAGGATCATTTTATATATCAAACGATATTAAAACTGTTATATTGACTGTACTTTTCAGTAGATGGATACGTGTATAGTATGTAGTACGTACCATGTTTTCCATTATACACTCAGCAGTATCCATTAGAAAAGTCACTTTGAAACGATTGAGTGGTATCTACCAAGTATACATAAATAGAATGAATTTATAATTTTACGTCTACAACGGAAAGCGCAAAACTTTTGGAATAGTATTCGTACTATTTGTACGTACTGTTTGTACATATTTGGTATTACATTACTGTGTTATTGCCGTCTACTCATTTGTTTTTAGGCATGAATTCATATTTGCTTAAAATAAATAAACAATGCTACGGTAGTACTTGTATAAACTAAAACACTTGACATGCTTAATTGACTAAGGAAGGAGCGGATCTATTTGATTTATTCGGCGTTATGGGACACGCGCCTTGTACAGATATTCTACTAACACGAAACCAAATTTATGCGATTTATGGGACATAGATTGTATGCTTTTTTTTAGGGACAATATTACAATGCATACAAATTATTTGTCAAAAATATTATTAGAAATGTACATATTATTAGAATTTATATAGTACATGACTCGGTCAATTTCCAAAATTTTGTATTTTCAGTGTAAATGGACCTTGTCGTCTGTTTATGAATTAATTTATAAACATTTGATGGTACCTAATATTCCTATTTACAAAATATAAATTTTTAGGAACGAAAATATATTGCCTATTATATCTGTCACAAGCGGATATTAAAAGAAAATATTTTTTATGTGATATAACTTCAAATTATTGTTTTTTTTCCTTTACTTTTGCTTGCTTCTTGCCAAATTTCATAATTTTAAGTCAACGGGAAGTATCATATAGGTTTTGATTTATTTGCGAGTTGCAAAATATATGAAATTGCGTTGACTTAGAAGCTTGATTTTTTTACAACTCCAAAGACCGCAGACCTAAGTATTTGATAATAATGTCCACTTCATACCTCTACTTGTTTCTGAGAAAAAAAGTCTTGATGGATCGACGGATGGAAACGAAGTGGTTTTATAATTGTTCCTCTTTTTCTTTTAACAGAACCCTAAAAAATACTCTTAGGGATATATTTGATCTGAACTTGTCTTAGATTGGAAATGGCTTCGTTGCTTGATGCGTTGCAGTTATATAAGGGTAAAAAGGGCAAAAAATATCGAGAGATAAATGTTAAAATTAGCATTAATTGATTCCAAATATTGCTAGAATTTGCAATAGGAACACGGGTGAAATTGGAATCGCATTGTAATAACTTCAGTCAAAACGTGCTCCCGTAATGGTCGCTTGTCGCCGCACGTAATCAATGCCCATTTTGAGCTATTCGTCAAACTAATTACATTTACACTAAATATTTCTCGCAATTCTGAATTTTGTCCATGTGATTGGGAGATATTTCGGGGGTTTTATCTTTTTAAATATTGTTCTAGTTCCAACGTAACAAATTATATACCTTTTGCAATATCACCTTCATTTGTGAAAATTATCAAATACATTCTCCGTTCTTTCTTTAATATCAATAATTTTTTGGATTATGTAGTTAAGGAAATGTATAGGAGTCATCTAGTAGAAGTAGACTATTTTGCTTTTAAAAGGCATTTGACAGTCGACAATGTTGGAGGCAGACACATCTTTAGCTCAAGTAAAATCTTTCCTCAATTGTTTTCGGGGATGTAAACAATACGTCCTGATAGGAAGTTTCGAATCTTAGCCTTATGTTACTCAACATAAAGTCAAACAAGGTAGAAATTTAGGTACACTTTGTTATTCAATTACTTGTTTATTAGGTCATTATGATAAGTGACTAGCCCTCAATTGACAACACTACTCGATGCTCTTCTTAAGTCTCGATAGCCAATCTGGTTGTAATTTTTTAAAAAGTGATATTAGCTTAATATTCCAATGGAGTCCAGTCAATAAGTAACATTTTATTATGAGCGAATGTGTAGTGATGACATGCTCCCGTGTCCGCGTCCCCTTGTGCACAATTATAAGTTGGACGAAATTACATTCGAAAAGTTTTCGTCTGTGCGGAGTGTGGTTGCAATTGTTGGCGATCTCACATTAAAACTCATATGATATAAAGTTTTCAGAAAGCCTTCAAGTTACTAGAATTATTCATACAACATTCATAAAATTTTCATGATATTGAATGTATCGTGAGTTCATTCAATTCTTCAGTTCTCAAAATTCTTAAAACGAATATTTTCTGGTCTCCATATGATGCTACTTATATCCTTATGGAGAAGAAATTATTTGAAAAGTACAATACGTTCTTATATCATAATTTTTTTGGGTAATATCCTTCTCTATTCTCTTAAGATCTTGTAACGAGCATTATCAAGCTAATGCCCTTTAATTCTGAGAATTGCTACCATTTTATGAAAATATTTCTTCAGAGAGATTAATAAGTTTAGTTTATTAAAGAATTTTAAAAGTTTAGTTCAAAGAAGTTAATTAAAGATAATTAGTTGACTTCGTAACAACCACGACGTAAAATATCGACGTGAATCTAGTTCTTTTTAAAGTACTAGCAAAGATATGGCAAAAAGGAAACCTTCGTAATTTATATATCCATTCAATAGTTTATAAATATTGTAATATCAGGGGTAATTTTCATACTTTCTATAGTAGAAAATCTAAGATAAATTGTTAGTGCAACAGTGTAATCAATACAAATGTAAATACTGAAAATTAAAATGTCTGGGAAATCTTATTGAACTCCTCCTATTGATACTTTTTTAAAGCCTACATCTTTGATTAAGAGACACCTGTGGCTATCCACATCCAAATTCAAGGGAAATACGAAATAATCCAAGGGAAAGTATAGAATTTTCGAACTATCCATAGATGAGAAAGTGCAAATGTGACTTATAAATCCAGTAGTTTGGTGAGCTTTTTTCACCCTAATTTCGATGCATTGATTAGAAAGTAACTTGCTGTTCAGATTAATACCCACATCCCGTATTTTTATTATTCTTATTTCGTCTAATTTTATCTACATAAAAATAATAGCTATTTACACATTTAGGCATAAAATTAATTATTTTTTTTCGGTTGAAGCACTATTTGATTCACTTACGGTAGTTGATCAACTAATTTAAAGCTTCTTGTATCACAGTGCCTTGGTTTGAGCGCTTCACAGAAGGAAATATTTTTAGGTAATCAGCATTTAACTTGAATTTCTAATATTGGAAACTAGTCTTAATATTTTTTTGGGTGTGCCACCTTTCGTGGCATAAATTTAGTGGTAGTGATATTATTCAAAAACTGTGGAAATGTTTTGTTTTTCATACAATAAAATGGATTACACCTTAAAACATTTGAGAAATGGATCCCAATGGTTGAGGAATCGGTATCAATTGAGAATCGATAGCAAAATATATACGCTGCGTGGCTTGCATGAATTTAGTGGCATTGAATGCATACGGATAAAATTATATAAATTTTCTACTATCCATTTTATTACGAGAATTTAAATCTGACTCTGTAAGATCAGTTCAAAGTATATACTAAAACAATGTACGATTGTAAATGGCCCATAATTTTCTACTTCCTCTTTTGCTTTACTTTTAAAGTTTGGTGGAACATGTGCCATCTTTTATCGAAAAAGAAATACACAAGTATAAATATATCATATGCTTCATCTAGCATAGGGCAATTGAATTGAAATATAGCCTGGTGAGATTGTAATCGGGTTTATAGTAAATATACCTCCATGAATTATTCGGTAATGAGTTATCAAGTCCGAATTTAAAAAAAAAAACAACGACAGGATATTTAATGTGCAAGTTATAACGTCACTGAAAAATTTTCTTTATTTAAGTTTATCCTAAAATCGCCAAAGATTAGTCTATTGTGCTACTATTAACGTCAATAATAGGATCATAAATCTGATGTCTAGTGTAAGATAGAACATAGATTAATTTGCTCGCGGAAGCGTCATTACTGATATTCTTATCAGCTTAGAATATCTTGTTGATAGCCGAAGTTCAATATACTCATAGGTTTGTAAAGTCAATGTTACCCGTGATTAAATTATGACGATCCGAGTAAATATCTATGGGCACAGTAAACATAATGGTGGAATGATAATTTTGTATATGTGACCGTGCGGTATATAGGCGTAGCAAACTGAAGAGTTATAGACGACACACAAGGCAGTAACAGCACCCAGATACACTCCAGACAGATATGATATAACAGAGGCTTGGGCCAAATAAGCAGCGTACTGTCACCGCCACACCGCCACCGTGGGGCGCCGCGTGCACAGGTCTAGACATTTGGAATACGAACTATCATTCCCAGATTTTACAGAACTACCATCATATCCAGTGACATAAGTGAAATCCAATACTACTTATTACCTTAATAATAAAAGGGAGGGTGATCAAAATATTCTATTTGTAATCAAGTTATGTTAATTGGAGTCTGTCTGCTAACGCCGCGATAAATAGCGCAATTTAAATAACATGTTTCGTCATTTAATATTTTAAAGGTTAAAGTGATTGAGTGTGGTTATACTTACGAGTTTATTTTATAGGATAGACATTGTTATTTTTTTCTTCTTTTATTTAAAATTTAAACGCTAATGGTTGAAGTTTGGTTGCACAATCATATTAAATATTAAATTATGAATGAATATAAAGAGCCAAATCAACATACACTTCATATTATCAAATGACTTCAATCTCGAACCGGTGTTTTCATGATTTTAGGACAAAATATAGGGTCTTATTTTATGTTGCTTTTCATTTAAAAAAGATTGTGGCTTCAAAGTAACGAGTCGCACATCTTCCGTTCTTTTAAATTTTGAAGAGGCTTAATCATTCTTAAAGGAGTTATCAGGCTTGAAGGAGTTAAAAAGTATCTCGTATTGTATACTATTTGAGTGTTTCTCTATTTTTCTACCTTATCTCTTTTTGTTTGATATTTTAAATTATTGTTTCTTCGTAAATCCAATAATTTGTAATACTCATTCACACATATTATTTCTTTCCCTTCTAAGGTAGATATATTTTTATACTAGACTAGCTGCAAGTACTTTGCCTGCGTAAATTTGGTAGTGTAAATGCAAAACCTCATGTTTCTAATCTAAATTATTTTCAAATTCTTATACAATTGACTAGGTTAAGAATTTTGAAACTTTCTTTCATGTCGAGTACATAAATATTAAGAGAAACAACTTTGCAAATTCCAAGTTCGTAGGTTTTATAGTTATGAATATTTCACGATGAGTCAATTAGCGAACAGCCAAAAGCCAAATATCGACTTTATGTAACAGTATAGATAAGTACAATTTGCGAACACAGACTATCACCTGTATCACAAAGTGATGGATTGAATAGTCTCAAAGCGTAACTGTTCCACGGCTCACTGTGTAAGTGTAAGATAGTTTTGATGAGATTACTGGCTTTTCACGCCAATATAAATTTGTAAAGGTGAAATATTTAGGATTTATTTAACTGAATGTCGGAAATTAACAGAATATTTGCAGAGAAATATATTAGGCACAGAAATATTTTTCCGTGCATACTTCTCTGTAACAGTTTTTCTTTTCTTACCATTTTGCTGAGGAAATTTGAAAAATTTATTTGAAATAAAGTAATAAACAAATATAAAATTAAATAAATACACAGCTAAAACAGTGACTCATGTTTACACGAGTAACATTATACATTCAGAAAATAAATGCCTTAGATAATAGGAAGCAAGCAATTAACATATTTATAAAAAAATAAAAGTTTGAAATTTAAGCTACATATATAAAGGTAATATTATAAGATTTACAGAACGTGTATGAGTCAAAAATCTTACATTATGAATATTTTTATAGTCAATATAAATATAGAAAATTGTAAAATAAATTTAATTTAATAATAAAATTTTTTTCACACTTTTTTTTAGAGGAAAAAGTTATATGTTTTCCATTTTCCGGTCCGTTTGCTTACTTTAGTTTTGGTTGCTTACGTTTAAAGGGATTTGTAAATGACCAAGGTTTTAAAAGTAAACTTATTTTTTGATATTCCGAATTATAATAAAGTCATCAAAATAAAATACATAAAACACACGGGTTTTCAGCTTTTATTAGTCTTAGTCCTACTTAGATTTTAAAGAAATTATTATAGTATCGACAATACAGATAAACACCATAAAGTATCTGCTTGAGATTTTCGATTTTCCGTGAATATATTCAATTTATAAAACGAGTGTAATGTTAAAACAATTTTGTTTACGAGTCCATCTATTTGAATTTTACCCAAGTTCAAATATGGATAAGTTTTAGAAACTTAATTGATTATAAAACTGAATATAGTTTGTTTTTATGCTGGATACGACAATAGTGGTATTAGATTCCGTGAAATGTATATACACGTTCTTATTTTTTGAGACTGTTGTACTATTTCTTGAAACTCTGGATGCATAGCCATTAAATCAAATTTATGGAAAAAAATTATTTTAAATAAATAGTCTACTCTTTTAGGTATATATCCACTTAACAATACTCAGAAAGTTTGAGATTTTCATTTTTAAAAATTATCTTTATCGATTATGGTCAATATTTTTTAGAATATATGCAACGCTTATTTAAAAAAAAACTAAAATATATTGCGTGAACGGGTTGTGTATGCTATTTTATTTTACTAGCTTATTGTTTGCAGCTTACTTAAGGGTCGGATGTATGCTATGAAATATTTGGTTTTCTACTACTATACACGCGCATGCGCCGGCCCCGGCCGTGCTGTGTGACTCTTAGTAGTGTGCGTTACACGAACGCACTCGGCACAATGGGATCGATTGAGACGCTTTTTAGACTAATTATTAAAGTAAATCTGAGGTTGATTTCTGTGTTATAATTTCTTTGTAAATCTCTTGATACAGAATACGATTTAACCTTGGATATGATTTAGGTCGATTTTTGACTGAATTTGGGGAATTCCAAAATGAACATGTATGTTGCACATATGATATGTTGCACATATTTTGTGTAACTATTTTTTATGGATAATCTTTTTGTAAATTAGTATGGCAAGCGTAGACTAAGATAAGAATAAAATCCCTAAAAAAACATTGTGCAAATTATGATAAAATAATTGCACTATCATATTTTTAAAGGAGTGACTAATTTACCGTATAGAATGATAATAGCAGTAAAAAAACTTTTTTTAGGATTTTTGTGCTAATATTGTATACCCACGAGCTATGTCTAAAGGAAGGAAATCATAATTACACGCAAACGAAGTCTTAGGGACATCTAATATAAATTAATGTTATACAATACGAAGTAATGTTAAAATAATAAAACTACGTATAAAAGAAAACTTAAAGAAAATTTATTTGTAAATAAGAAAAAAAATTAAAACCGGTAAAGGTTTAAAATAAATATACTTTATATAATTATTAAAAATGAAAAAGCCTATATAATGTCTCCATTACGATGTACCGTGAATCAGTTGGATAACAAACGTCTTAATATGTTATAATTGATTAAAATATTATTTCAGTAATTTTTCAATTTTACCCAATGTAAGTTTGTTAAATCTAAAATATTTTATAATTACATCCCATATGTATATCATATCTATGTTTCAACATTTAAACTTTATATTTAGATACTTTTAATAATACCATATGTCCTAAATTTTCTAAAACATTTAATTCATTTCAGAAATTTACATAAATTAAAGAAGAAAAAAGTGGCAAGAAAAAACAAGGTTTAATGTTTCTTATCTTGGCTTTCACTGACAAGCGGTTAATTTTTTTAAGCTACGAATAATAATACGAAATCAAATCCAACATTATAAATATTTTTAATTTAAGATTTACGAATACGTGGTTTCTTGAAAATTCACTAGGAAACGCAACATTGCTTCCAGAATACCAAAAAAATTAACGAACAATTTATAGCTATAAGACAATTTTAGATCAAAATTAATGTACATTAATGTTTTATAGACTACATGTACAATTATAAATCTAATCGTAATTTAAATTTTTGAAATTAGCAATAATATAAAAGACCTATTTTATTATTTGGTACAAAAAAATAAGAAAAACAATTTAAAAATATAACATTATAAAAATAATACAGTGACCAAGATCGTAAGCACTTATTAAAATGAGATATGTATGGACATCCTTCTATGCAAGTCGCATGGTTATCATTCATTATTCTGAATAATTTTTTATCTATCCAGCAATGATTCCAGTCCGGTACACACACACATATATATATATATATATATATATATATATATATATATATATATATATATATATATATATATATATATATATATATATATATATATTGCATATATATGCAAACCCAAACCGTTATCATAGATAAAAAATAACGCAGAATACAATCAAAGACATCTAACAAGAACTTAAACTATAATCAGTCGGCCTCATCTAACATGTTTGTTTACTCTTTTCTTCCATAGCACGTAAGATATATGGAGGATTCCGAATATCCTTGGGATGCGCGGATCTACCAATTCTGGAAGTAAACAATTATTATAAAATTCGATCAGCTTTTGTTCCATTTTATCTTTCCAAAATTGGTCGTCTCTTTCAATCCGATAGACTTTAAGTGGTGTCCTCTCGCCAATCCAGACGGCAAACAGGCAAATGTGACTTTTGGTAATATGCAACTGTCCTTGAATTTCAAAATACCAGTCATGGTTTTTATTAATTATGAAATTGTTTTCTTTATCTAATTTCCAAAAGAGTGTTTTTTCATGGCATCAACTACCTCAAGTTTGGAAACAATGAAAGGACATTTAACCTCCATAATTCCTTCTGCGTATTTACCGTCTGGCGATGCTCCCAGAAAATAATATGTGTCATCTATGAACAAACCGCACTTCTCGATTATTTTATCTTCTTGGACACTTAGTTGTCTAATTGCGATTTGTTCGTTATCTTTACCATACCTTATGGATGGAATATTATTCAAACATTTGCCATAAAGTATGGATTTGACTAGAGGCGCACAACTGGTAGCCTTTCCTCTCTTACAAACCTTCCCGAACCACGAAGACGTTAAAAGCTTTCTACGTATGCTCAACCAGTCACCACTACTACTCTGCAAAATCGTATTCCTCTCTAGTTGCTGGCGCTGGAGATCTGTAAACGACAATTTAGCCATAAAATCTGACTTCGCCTGTTCAAAACATTCAGAGCTCAAGTTAGGTTGTTGGCATTGTGGCCCATAGTGGGGATCGTTAGATACAGAGGTAGTGTGAGTAAATTTCTTCTTTTTAATATTTTTGTCAACTTTGTGTAATCTAGATTTCTCCACTCGCGATATTAAAGAATTGGCTTTTATGCCGAATATAACTTCATGAGTAACGGAATGAAGTGCTCCCGTATTAAAAGACACAAGAGCACATCGCCCGCCATAAGAACGTCGAAGAGAATATTTTATTCTTTTACCTCCTACGAATTTGGCAACCTGAGAATTATAGCTTTCTACTATATTACTCGTTACATTATAAATTAAACTACGAGATTGTCGAGACAATTTACTACTTAAATCTTCTAATTTTGTTAGTACACCTGATACTTTAAAGTTATTAACTAAATTTACTTCATTAACGCGTCTACTTTCTTGTGAACAAAAATAAGAGGCACAATTTACATGGTTACCAAATACGTGATGTGCACCGTTCAGGATATCTTCAGCAAGTTGTGAAATTTTTTCGTGAAGTTGTAAATTTTGCTCACCCCAATATCTGATTGCACATTCTACACCCTTTCTTAAACGTAAATACCGATCTTTTACAAATTTACGTAGTTCACTAGGATATTGCGTATCGGTTGAAATATTTAATAATGCCTTACAGTAATTTCGTAATAGATGGTTTTTACATTAAATTTTTTCAACAATAAAATCACCATATGGTCGCGAATCAAGAATTTTTTTATATGTACTGGAATCTCCGTCAGCTATTATTTTTTCATATATGAGACCGTATTCTTTAAGAGAACTTTTAAACCCCTCCAAAATTATAGTAGATTCCATCGCGGTAGATGAACCTGAATAGTTTTTATAGCAAAAATGCTCTGGAGGCTCCACATTCTTATTAGCAGAACGAGCGCAAATCATGCAATATTTATTTTTCATTCCTAAATATAAAACCTTTCCAAATTTATGACCTACAATAACAGCTGCACCAGATAAAGCGGAATAATTGGTTCGATATGACCTTTTTGACCAACATCCGTCAGCAACTACTGTGATCATAGGTGTTCCATGCTTATTAACATTACCAATAGATATTGCATAATTCGCTTCTTGCTTGGCAGCTTCTGACATACAATGTGCCGCGGTCTTCTCCCACCACTCACACACAGTGTCGTGTACAGATACATACAATTTTGCACATATAGCCGGAATTTCTAAAGCAGCAGTAATAGTTTGTAGATGAGCATGACCAGAACCTACCGACATAATACTAGATACAGCAGCGTGATTTATGTCTATACCAATACCTTTCATTTCATCCGTACTCAAAATTAATTTCTCTCCACACATGCGACATATCAAAACGAAATTTGTAATTAGTCCAACACGACTTTCTGAAATGATTTGAATATAACCTAAATTACAATCCATATTTCCGTGTGTAGAAATGTTTTTCATAAGATTGAAAAAATGCATAAAATTAACTATTCTCCTGCCTTCAATCACAATACCATTTCCTGCTGTTTCCTCTTCCATTTCAAGAATGAGATTTAAAGGTATCTGCAAATTAATTGTAAAGTTACTTGTGAGAAATCTCTAAGTTTACGCACGAAAAAATTGTGATTAGGTGTGCAATCAATAGCTCAGTTAATAATTTTTAAAATAGTTGAATTTAAATGTTACGAATTTCAACGTTGTCGAATTGAAATAGACACGTTACAAACAAAGTTGGAATTACGGCCAAAATACCAAACCGGAAACAGCACACATACACACACGCATATATATATATATATATATATATATATATATATATATATATATTTGTAAATTAATACATAAGATTATACTTTGGTTCATTATATGCTTAGTCCTGGAACTATCATGTGGAATTAATAGGTTTAATCAGATTAGTGGAAAACATTTTCAGTTACCTCGGGAATATTATATCAGACTTACATTTTCTGCCCTAGTACATACCCCTTCTCTTTCAATGTTGCCCCCTGCAACATTATTTTCAATTTCGTCTACAGTATGGTTCCTGCAACAATTACGACGATTATTTTCTTTTAATGATAGAATAGAATTGCATCCGAAAAATTTGCAACTCAATGTCAATAATAAAAAACTAATAAAAAATTACAAAATTAGAAATAGAATAATTTTCTAGTAGTCAAATAATAATTTCTCGACGTTTAAACAAAAATTCGCAATTTTTTCAAAAATATTAATATTTTTGAACCCCCATTTTACCGACATTCATTTTATATCCCACATAATGAGTACGATAAAAACCCCATAAATTGCCCCCTCTCTCTACAAATCAACCTGAATTATAGTTTTATGTTTTACGTCTGCGTTTACCAGAAGCTATAAACATGTCAAATTTTATATCATCTTTCTAAATCAGCGTTCCCACGATAAATGGCTGTAAAATGCACACAAACAAACACAGAGTAGCAAGTATTTTGTTTTTAAAATGTTGATAAAATACTAAAAGAGAATCATTACAATATTCAATAAAATACGATATTGAACGCACAGATACATCTAAAAAACTTAAACCTTTAATATTTAAAAAAAATATACATCTTTACGTATATAATGAAATTATAAAATGTATCTCCCTAATATAATACTCAGTAAAGTCCAAATACCGATTTATTACTTCTAAAATACGAGTATATTTAATAATTCTTTATAATTCTCTATTATAAAATTTCTACAAACCTTTTGTTTAGGGCACGTAATAAATTGTTTTTTTCATTTTTGCTCCCAATACCGGACGCCTGTAGGAAATTTTACGTTTTCCCATTAATATCTGAAAATATACAGAATATAAACAAATATATTCACTAATTTACAAAACATTATGCATTTAAAATGTATCATAGAAGTATTATGTAATAATCATTTATACGTAATTTGCATTTTATCGTAACATACAACATAAAACTTACACTGTGTACAAGCAGTGTACGCGTTATAAATCTTTGGCACAGGTTGACGAAGAGCGACCGGATCACACGTCCTAACTGTTTGCAAGCGCAAACGGTACTAAATTCAAAATATGCGTGAGCGCCGTAGATAATAATCGTTTTTGTTTTCATAGAAGCTAGTATGGAAAATTCGCGCGGAGTGCCGTAAAAATTCGGCAAATTTGACCTAATACCAAAGGGTTCATATTTATGTCATAGTTAAATCCATATACAAGAACGTAGCTACATTAATTAAAACTAGACACAGTGAACTGAAAATCGATGTATTTTTATAATACTATTTGAATATGCGAAACAGCGAAGAGCCTTTTTGGTAAACGAGGTTAATTTGAGATTATTTTTTTTAAGTTTGAAACATAATTTAAAAAAAATGTCGCACAGTAACATAGTACAAAGGCCATTCTATGCCCTGGTATTTTAATATAACGTCTACCTTTGGTAGTTATTGAGTATTTTGCGAAACCAAACACCAATTTTCGCCTGTTTGCGAAATCCGCCCCTTAACATGAATTTCTCTATTTACTTAGCGACCTTGATCAATGTTTAATCATGTCTTGCTTCGCTAATTAATTTTTAAAATATAAATTTATTAGTGAAGTATGACATTATTAACCATTAACTACGAATCAGAATCTGTTGCAAAGAAAACAATTAACTTTAATTTTTTTCTTAATAATGTATTACCACATTTAATATAATCGTATAATAAATAAACACACAAACGTAATTTTCAAAAAAGCACTTACTTCCTTTTTCGTTTATTTCTGCCCCTGAAATTTATTCTCAAAAAGAAAATACTTTTGAAATAGGAGTTTTTTACATTCGTTGTTTTGTACATTCTTTTTGCACGAATTACGTGAGTAATCCTCAGAGCATTCTTCCACAATAAACTTTCCAAATAATAAAATAAACTCACACATTAAAAGATCGTCTGTCTTAATAATTATATCAGTATCTACTTCAAACTTACATTTACTTGATGTCGAATGTAAATGCTTTTGCTCTAACTGACTCATGCCGTTTATATTATTATTTGAAATGTCAACAAATAAAATAAAGCGTCTGACTCTCCTATTTTCTTTTCAGAATTATATCATATTTACATCGGTATTTTTTTGCTTTTACAGTTATTGAAGAATTGTAAATAGCATCTGAAATTATACGTAGTAGTTTTGAAATCATGGCATTCATGTAATATTTCTTGGTTGCTCCGTTTTTAATTTAAAATTCAAAATAAATTCCAATTTCGAATGCCTATTCCTATAATAAAATACAATCAGCTGCTTTGAACTGGCTTTCACCAAGCAGGAAAACCTTCGCTTTTTCTCTTCCCTTTATTTACTTGTGATATCTTATATGGTTCTCTTTAAAGTTCGTCATCCATTACAATGTATTTAAAAGCAACACGAGATAAATATATTAAAACCTATTACTCAGACACCATACATACAAACACACACACACACATGTAGGCACGCAAGGACGCAAGCACGCGCATACGTACGGACGCTTAAGCCTATGAGCGCGCGTGTTCACACACACATATGGGACTAATTCTCAGATTCTGCAAAGGCAATATGAAAGTCTTGAGAGTCGAGAAAATACCGAAAAATGTAATGTAATGTAAAACATCCAAAGGCATCATGAAGTAAAAATCTTTATGGAATGAAAGAAAAAAGTCCTATTAATTACTTTTGCTTTCAAAATCTATATTAATATATACACGGTGTATGAATAAAAGATATTATTAAAAGAGAGTGAAATTGAGGATAAAATTTATTGCATAAAAATACAAAAAGTTATAGACTACTAGTATCAATAATATAAAATTGGAAATGTAAGAAATGAAAGGAATTTTATTAAGGTCGAAATATGTAACGTCGAAATAATTAATTCGTGGTAAATTTATAATAGGTTTTTTTTAAATTTATATTAATATTACTTTCAGAAAAATTGGCATTTCAAGAAAAACATTTATTTTTTTGTGAAGTTATTCTATATGAGATTTCCTTTATTTGTGTTGGAGATCTTCTATAACGTCAAATGTTTTTTCTATTAAATGGTTAATTAGAGATATGCATCAATGGTAATCAGAGTGCGCCATGTTCTGCGATTATGGTGGATGAGTGAGTAGAACCCAGCTGAGCTCCTCTAATTTATCACGAGTACATTTTGCAACATGTGGTCTGGCATTGTTATGTAGAAAATAAACTCTATCTTATTCAATACACAATGTGTCAGCTAATCGATTCGATTGTTTACAGTAAAGATCTACAATTAATGCAGATAGAATTAATTGTAGATCCTTCTAGAAGTGACTCCCAATGAATAATGCCCTTGGAATTTAACCAGCGGCTAAGCATCACCTTTTTGGCACTTATTTGAGTTGTGTATTCTGATAGTCCTGTTTCTCCGATATCCAGCCTGATATTTGCGTGTGTGGTTAACGTATGTAACCCACTTCTCAACGCCAGTTACTAAGTGATTCATCCAGTTGAAATTACGTTTCGAATTTAAATAAATGTTCACAAGTATCAACTCTTAACTGAAGGTGGCATGATGACAACTCGTGAGGTATACACACACAGCATTTTGAAACTTTTTGCAATCCGCGCAAATATGTTTCTATGGTGCCATAAGTGCAAAGTAGCTAATCTGCCAATTGAAGAGTCATCAGTCGAGTATACTCCTCAATAAGCTTCATAATCGTTGAACGTTCAATTCAACAAGACGTCCGACACGGGGTTCGTCCTCACGATCGTAGTCCTCATTCCAGAACTTTCTGATCCAAATCTTTGCCGTCTCTTAAGACACCGTAGACTCGCCGATAGTATAACATGTATTATTTGTGGCAGTCTTCCCATCGTGACCTGGACGAAATTCATAAAATAATATAATTCGTATTTGATATCGATTTAAATCTATTACCTTTTATGTAATTCACTTAAAGTTTCGACACTGACTGCTGTCAACTCACCGCATTTTGGCCTATTTATACCTTACAGTAAAACCTGCTTGAAGTTTCGAGAATCTTTCTAGAAAAGTCCCAAATTTATAAAATATATATATATATATATATATATATATATACATATACATTTATATATATATATATACATATACATGTATACATATATATACATATACATATATATATATATGTGTGTGTGTGTGTGTGTGTGTGTGTGTGTGTGTGTGCGTGTGTGTGTGTGTGTGTGTGCGTGTGTGCGTGTGTGTGTGTAGTATGTATGCCGTTTTGAATGAGTGTATGCACGTGTTCCGATTCAAAGTCTGTTGAGTGGCCATTAATTATAATATTTCCTGGACAACCTGTAGGCAAAAGTTCGTACACATAGATTGTATACGAAATAAAAGTAATAATAAGAAAGTAAAATAAAAGTAATAAAACTTTAAGTATTTTTAATAATTCTAATTATATTTTAAAACCCATGTTATAAAGGTCAGTATGTACAGAAATATACCTTCATAAATAAAACAAACAAGCTCTTCAATCGCCTATCAAATTCTCACTCAAACATCTCCAATCGCTTCTTTCGTTCTGTCAATCTAACTTACAGACAATGACAACCTAAATTTAGTTTTGAATTAATTTGTTCACGAAACTTTGCCGAAAATTCGGGGAGGAATTTCGTGTTACTAACTTTTTCACAACAACGTCATTTCATGACGTCTTTTTTCGCGTCTTCACTTTCATTTACTCGTTTGTTTCACGAGAATTTCAAATGATTACGCAATTGTGGTATAATATATATTTTCAAAGTTATATTCGTTTCATTGCAGCGATGCAATTTATTGAATTGTGGAAAATTCAAAGAAAAATTCGTGAGGAAATCATGCGGACGTCTTGATATCGGGAAACTAATAGGAATAAATTTATTTACTCTCCCCACGTGGACTCAGCTGTCACTTTCAGCGATAATGTTATACGTCACCAAATAACCAATCAAAATATATAAATATTTTGAATTAAATCTGATTGGTTTATTTACGACTACTAATTTATTTCTTGTAACATTGCCGCTTTTATTTTATATGAATAAAATATTAAGTAATTCGTTTTCCATTCGTGACGGAACGTGAAAAAAAGGAGATCTTTTCGACATTTTTTTTTAATTTTTACATTATATAAACTGCGTAATATTTAAATAACCAAAACACGCAAATTTTGTATCAAAAACTTTTACCGTATTTTTTAATATAATTGTCTAAAATAATTTGAGTGTGATATTTTTAAGTGTTTGTGAGATATTTGTCGAATTTAAAAGTTTGGGTTACAATATTATTTAATTGCATATTTCTATTATTTTGGAATGTAAAGGTTTTATTAATCAAACCAAACTATGAAACATTTAAACAGTTAAAAGAAATGAGAATTAAGATAAATTAAAAAAAAGACTTCGGCACGTATTTCCGCATATGTGCCAGTAGAAATCTATGCATTTTGTCACATTTGATTTTATATAGAAAACATTAAAATTTTTTATGTAATCAATACATTTGTAATCAATATATGTAATCAATACTATTTCCATACAATATATTTTTTTCATACAGGAGACCTTCTTACCCATGCATAATATTACTTTTTTGCACTTTTCGATTACTTTCGGATATAAGGGTTTTACTAATCAAGACAATATCTCATAAACTAAAAAAATTTTTAAAAATCGAAATTTTGATATGTATTTCCACGTATGGGCTTTTCCACTTTTCATTTTAAATTGAAAACATTAAAAGTCGCTTGCGTAATCAACACGTTCTTCGGGAACACATCTATGCAATTGCCATGCAATATTTTAGATATGTTTTTACTTATGTAAAATACACATAATATAATGTATTCGTTTCTATTTTACATCATTCTACATTCTACATCGAATAACCTATGAGCTACAGGCATTGATACGCTAATACTTTAAATTTTTACTTCATTGGAAATTGCAGTTGAATGCCATTTACTATATTTAACACTTTTATCGGTGACATGAATTCCAACGGCAAGTTTTTTACAGATATTTATCAATTGTAACTCCAAATTTCAAGTACTTAAAACTTACACTAATTCCGGTGTGCTTTGGATTTTTTGGTATGTTTTCAAGTTTCTGTAATAATATGAATTGGACAAACTGATTGAACACATATTTTCTCGCTTTCCTGAATTGAGTTTAAACCGGAATTTTGTTTATTTCATTTCAAATGATTTTAAAATCAGGCTATAACGCCGACAAATTTTCATTTGGTAACTTTTTCACAGTTTAGTAATTTTTTATTTCCTTCTGAGGCTGGACATTTATTTTTCATTTTACCTTAAGAGAAAATTATTTTTTACTACGTGTGCGTCTCATGATTCAAACCCCTTAATGTAACTAAATCCAGACATATATCTTATAACCTATTTTTTCTCACTTTCCCGTAACCGATCGACTTAAAATTCCCAAAGCCGCTTGCTTATAACCGGTCGAGCTAAAATGGGTGAAATAATGTTTTTATTAAAGTTGATAAAATTAAAAGGAGAATTGAAATATTATTTCTTTTAAAAAGAAGTTTTTGGAGTATGAGGTACTAAAGATTTTTAAATTTACAATGTGTGATATATAAACAAGAATTAAAAGATATCTATAAAAATGAACACCGAATAGGTGCTATTAATGAACGAAACCAAGGACTCAAATGTACATAGAATATTCTTGATGCTAGTCATAAATTCCATTCAATAGTAGCATATGTGTTTGTAATTTTCTGCTCTTAAGCTCTTTTATTTAATATATTCTATTTGCCGATACGTGTATTTTAATTTTTTTTTCTAACTACACTTTCTCCAAATGTCGTTTTTCTTATGATTAGGACGTTAAATTTATTAATTTTCATTACACAAACTGTTTACTTGATAACACTCTGAAGTGTAAAAACCAAATCATATCATTTATATATTATTCAAACCTTTTTGCATGCGATAGATATGTTCATATAATTTATTTTTTAGGACTTGGTTTGATATTTTATTGAGGGAATACATATTTTTCTATGATATCAATTTATTTTAAATTTCTTACTGGGGTTTGAATAATAATTCGAAAAAGAAACATATATATAGATAAGGTAAACTTTTAAATTTTAAATAGTAAAATTAGTAGCTTTGGTTCAGTGAACTTTACCTGGAATGTGTCCACTGTTAAAAACTTTATTGTTTTTTTTTGTATAACTGATTATTGTTTTAAATTTTATCCTTTGCTTTCATATAACCGTACAAAAAAGAAATATGTAATAGAGTTCATTTTATGGACGCTTTGGTAGGAAGGCCCATCGCAAATTATGTTCACATTCGCGTGTATATTAACGATTATTGAAATAGAAGTTAATAGGTTGATATACTTCCATATTGATGACCTAAAAAAACAAACACTCACATACGTACACTTATACACAGACACATTTACAACAACCCCACCCATAATTTAAAATAACATAATATTTGCGGCATTTTTAATCCAACTAATTGATTTTTTTATTATGTCCTATTATGTATGTAAAATATATCTATGAATTTTTCAAGTAAACAACGGTTGATATCCATTTATTTTTTTAATTCAAATGAAATGTATTGCTTAAAACATCATCACGTTTGTCCCTTACACTGTTTTTTTTTAAACTACTTTCACTAATAGAATAAATTACCGCCCATTAAGCGTCTGTACTTGCAATGGTTGTTGTTACGTAAAAAGAGTTATTAACAGAGTTTCCAACTTCAAGTTGAAAGTTGCCATTGCCATTTTATTTTTCCTTCACAATACTCCGTAGTTTTAAAGTAATTAATTATTATAATTGATCATTATAATTTGAGCTACATTCCGTGAATTGGAACATATAAACACCTGAATAAGCTCTTGCATCACGAGTTTGCTTTGAGGCATAAGAAAAATTCTATTGAATTTTGAAACCCGGTTTATAGCAATTTTAACCTTGATTTTACGCTGATCAATAGAATGTCAATAAATATAACAACCAACGATAACAACCAACTTTTAATAATTGAAATACAAATTATTATTGACAAGTCCGTATTCCAAAAATATTTAACTGTTGAGTCAAGTATACGAACATTTTTCGAGACGCCAGTTAACTTCCTTCTGAGGAATTTATTACTATTTTTATTCTACGAAATTAATCTGTAATACTAAAATTTATGTAACATTTAAATTTAACTATAACAATCTATGTAGCTTTTAATTTTAAGGTTGAATAATTTTACCAAATTGTCGAAGATAACGTTGGTTTCAGCATTTGTAACTAATACTTTAACTGTATTCTTAAAATATCTGATTTATTATACCAACATTGAAAGTTACAATATTTAGTCGCAAATTAAAATTTGCAAGATTATGAGCATGTACAAAATTTTACTAAAACTGTTGACGTAACGATATAGGTTTTCCCGTTAGTTTTGTAAAATGTCCCCAAAATTCGCAATAATATTCAATGCTGGTTTTAAATTCCCACACTCAAAAAATATTCAACATTGCGATAATTTTAAGTTCTTCTCTAAAAAAAACTTCCCATATGCACAATAATCTGCTACCTAATTATTAATAAAATATCGGCAAAAATGAACGACCGATCATGTATACCGGCAACAAAATGACGCCAAATGACATCGCAGTGAAAACTTTGTTATGAGGAGTACGTCCGCGAGCTTTCTACAAAAACTTCACCAAAAACAAACGGATTATTAATCAGATGGAAGGTGCCTTTGGTCTATTTTATTACTGATAGAATGAGAAGGACACGAGGAAATATGTAACCGTGTGAACATTTCGAGAGGATGTTTAATAAGTTCTTCATGGAAATTATGAAAATATTTACATAACGGAGGTAGCAACTTTCTCTTGACTGGCATTCACAAACTATGGGGTCAATTATGGAAAAAAAACCTCCTTTTTTATAGTCATTTAAAAACAATTTCCGTCGATGCGTCCCTCTGTCAGTAACTGCTAAATGGCTTTCATTATACTTTATATTTATAAATATACTGATTTTCAAGCGAGCTTTATGTGTAGAACTTATAAATATTTTTAATTACCTAACCTGTAAGAACCTGTGAATATAAGAAAGGTTGGAAAAAGTATTCACCTGAGAAGTGTCTTGGCATGTGATGATCAAATCGTTAGAAGTGCAGAGACATAATGTACGGTAAAGTCGTTCTTCCCAAAATATTATACAATAAAGTTTGCGACAACTACTCGCTATATTTTACATAAAATCCATAATAAAGGTTTTATCCTTCAAAAATTTAAATTTGTCAACTTAATATTCTAAAGTTTACTGCGCCATCTTAACCAATATATGTAAACGAAAATGTTTTTGTTTACCATAGTTTTCTAACGAATATCTTGAAAATTGTAACGGTGTTCTTAAATAAGCAAAATCGTGCGCACCGCTTTCACGCATTGACTGTTTTACTAGCACAAAAACGGTAAGATCCGAATAAAACCGGGGCTCGGATATTTGTTTAAAGTATTACATAAAGGATTAGTGAAGACAATTTAGAAAAAAAATTTGCTCATCCGTTTTGTGTGTAGCTAGTTGCATATACAAATTCACTTAATTCATGGAATATTATCTGTTTTCAAGCTACGCAACGTAATAGCAGGTATGGCCGCGTATGTTCGTTTCAAGTGTATGGCTAACATGGTGTTCAAATACAACATAATTATATTATTTGAAATAATAGTATCAGGACTATGTTTAAGTGTTTAACTTTTAATAACGAATGCAGCATTTTACATTAATTAAATATAGACCATAATTAAATAGACTTAATTGTTGCGTTAATAGCGGTCATAATTAACATCCGATTTTGTCATAAAACTGTACAAAATTACGTTAACGTCCACAATATGTAAATTATGAAAGCATTCCACGGCACGATATATCGTACATGTCCGCGATATTATCGTGCCGTGCCATGACTACCGTGAGGTGCAAAATTATGAAAGTGCCCACTACGTGTCCTCAAAAATGTTTGTGTTATGTAATTACGTGATACACGTGCGTAGTAGCGCGTGGGCGCGTGGGTAACGCTGTGTGAAATAATATTTCAGGTAATTTCTTCAACTCGTTTTGTACCATTTTTGTTTACATACTTAAAACTTTTGTTTTTATTTTAAGATGTTTTTACATTATCTGATTTAGTAAAGACGTGCTCTCCGCTATGTGGGATGATACGGAAAGTATAATAAAACTCTTGCCAACAGATGTTGGGGAAGATTATTTCAGATATCACTAGCCAATAAAATAAGCACAAGTTTATCATATGACTCTAATTTAGAAGTTACTAGTCTTGTTTACATATTTTATTAAACGTGGGCAGCTAAGAAATAATAATCTTTCTGAACTTATTCCGCATTTTTTTATATATCTGAATATTAATTGTTTTGGATTTTCTTGCTAAAAAAAACAGAACGGCACGAAAAAATGGGAGCATTATGGATTTGTAAAAAAGGTTTGTGTAAGCGCAAGGTCATTCTCGGCGCCGTGGTTGTGTACACAATCAATGTAAAATGACCTCAGCAAGACTAGCTACATATGTAACAATAATTTTTCTCTCAACCAAATTAAAGATATATTTTTGATGCATGTATGTTTGTCCTTGCATATTATAATATATTCTATCTAGGCATATTAAGTAGAAATTGTAAAATGAGATACTTTAGTTCTTTTAATTTTTTTTTGCTTCATTTACTCGCGTAGATAAAGAAAAATAGAGAGTTTCAAGCTTCCCTAAACTCTTTTAACTACTCTTTACCTACTAAATCTTTGGGACTAAAGTGATTTCCTTGCATCAATATAGGTTTATATTTTTATGTTAATTAGATGTTTTAATAATATTTATATATCAAAAAAATCTTAGCTGCCGATTAATTTTTTTCATTTTATAATGCAGACATAGCCCATATTTTTTTCATCCTAAGTATATTGATTTTCATACAATGTATTTTTGTTTTTTCATTTGCCTCACGTATGATTAAGGTATGTCTTACAAGGGTCAAGACAAGGCAGGTATTAATCATTTGTAGTTTGCTTAGGGCTCACCTCGTGAAATATTCAAATAGGTTTATAATTATTTCTCCTACGATTTTGAAATTCTTTTGTCCTTTGTTTTGTTGGTGGTTGAAGATGATCAATGGCGCCAATTAACAGGTACTTCTGTCTTGATAAATCCACACGTGAAAAATAAAATCATTTTACAAAATCATAAGTGTTATATGACCTAGTTAATTCGGATTTAAATTGGAATAATTTTAATAATATGATAAAAGTAAAACTGTTTACCAAGTAAATATAAAAGATATACATAACAACAAGCAATGTCACTATACGTATATTAGTGACATTAAGATAGTGAATTTTGTTCTCGAGCGGTGGGAATTTATAAACATGTCCTCAAAAAAGGAAGTGATTTATAAGTTATTAACGTAAATACAATTGATGTTTCGGTTGAAAACTCGAATTTTCAGACATTTAATCACATATATTTTATTTTTCCATCAATGTACATACATCCTGATTAGCGTGGCTTGAGACTAGCCCCAATATTAATCGTGACTCTTTGTTCTCGCATCCAATGATTAAACAATTACGAATATTAGTGCAAGGATACATTTAAGCTAACAACTATGATATACTTTTATCATATGCGATAACGAGGAATAACAAAGATTATTGGTCACTTTCGCAGAAGGCAAAGATAATTTCCTTCAATTGTAAGGAAAATATCTTTAATAAAAAATAGTTCTATTAATAGGATATTTTCCTAATGTTTTTATGTCGCCAACCATCATTTAAAAGTGGACGAGGGGTAAAAACATTTTTTTATAAATCTTTAAAACTGATCGAGTTACAAAGTGCGTTTTGACAAATCTAATTATAAATAATTGTGATAACATTTTTATTTTTATGTTCACAAACATACGAGAAAGATATTACCCCTCTTTATTTCTATTATTAAAGTTAGAAGCTCGAAACTCAATTATTTTGAATTAAACTTATTCTCTAGCAATTTAATAGACAAAATCAATTTTGAAGTAATCAGCTACCTCAGCTTAGAAGTAATCATTTTTATGCACGAGATTGATGCATAAAAGTGTATGTGCTGTTTAATTAAAACCTAAAGTTCATCTATGTTGCTTTTCTAATAATATGAAATAGTAAAGTATTATTTAGTTTTTTAACAATAAATAACAATCAATACAAATTATATCTCTTTTACAAAAAAAAAGAAGCGAATACACACACATACACACACGTGTGTGTGTGTGATTGTGTGTGTGTATGTACATATATGCAAGTGTACGTGTATGTGTAAATACCGTTTGAATCTATTTGAAAAGATTTTCAGGAACAAATGTAAGGTTTTTTCCTTGGATTATTTCAGCAATCGTTGAGAATGCTCACAAGATTACTTGAGATTATCTACTCAGTTTGAATAATTTTGCCTGTATAAATTATAAATATCTATTTTTACATCAAAGGATTTAAAGTCAAATTTAAATGAAGTTTCATAATTAACGTGAATAAGTAAATAAAAGATACTTTTACCTTTAACAAGAATTAAAAAAGGAAAAAAAGATGGAAATGGAGAAAAATTGCCTTAAAATTATAAAATCACCAATAATTTAACATAATTTTATTTTACAAAATTATTTTACGATTACCAGATCTTATGATTAACGAAACTTTCAAAATTGTACAAAAAATGTTTGTAACTTCTTTTAAGAAGAGAAAAATATTCTAAACTGTATTTCAACCTTCACACTTGTTATACTTAAAATACCTCTACACAATCTCATTAAATTTTGGTAAATATTTTTTGAGTTTCGCTTTATTTGGTTCACCTTCATTAACAAAACCCTCCCTAATTAATTTATTTATATTTATTTTCTATGTAGGCTAGTACACCATTTAAATTAAATACGTAGATAAGGTAGCGATATTATCGACGATTAATTGTTGTGCAGTAATTATGATAAATCGTTGTTTCTTTTATTGCTGTTATTATCTCCCCTTATTTATAATTGGTTAAATCCGATATTTGATTAAGATCTTAAGATAGTGCTTGAATATTATCTTCACCCAAAAGAATCGGTTACAGAAAACAAAAAAGCATATGATTTTTTTTGTGATGGGCTCTGTTCTTAACTCATGGCATTTCTCACGTGGATTAAAAGAAATGAAAAGAATTTAATTGCTAATTTCTTTAGATTTGTACACTATCCCGAAATAACATACAACTATTTATATATAATGACGATATTTTCGCTCGTATTTATCAGAATATTAAATAGACAATAATCGAGTACAGTTAAATGAGAATTTAGTAATGTTTGTTTACCTATTTTATCTTCTTTTTTCTCTTAATCCAAAACTCTCATTGATTTATTACAAATCATTTAATTATTACAAATAATTTCATGGATTTTATTCCTAAATTGTTTAATAAACTTAAATTTCTACTTACTTCTAAGGATTATATGACTGCAAAGAAAAATATAATTGAATCAAAAACCAATATTTATTGTTTTTACTCTAACAAAAACCTATTTAAAAATATATGTAATTACGCATTAGTTTTAAGACAAGATTTAGTATAATCGTTATAATTTCTAAAACATATTTTTCCACAACTATAATTTATTTACTTATACAAGCTTAAAAATAAAAAAAATTAAAAATAAAAAATAAAAAAAATTAAAAATTAAAAAATGAAAAATAAAACAAAAAACTTCTTTTACTGCAAAGATACGAAATATAAACATGCTTTAGACACTTTCTACATAAAATTTAGTTACAACAATTTGAACAAATATTCATCATGTGCAACAAATGTGCACTTTATACAAAAAAGTTTAATTTTCTTATCTTTTTTCAAATTACATGGAACGCAGCGCAATTTTGTTCCACTCATTGATCGGTTGGGTAAAATGGTTGGTTCTTCTTCTTGTATTATATCTCGGGTACGGTTTTTGATGTACTGTGGAATGTTTGTAATAGAAATTCTTTCATTAAGAAGTTGCTTGATCAGAGAAATAGCCAATGTTTTGGTAAAATATCTTCATGTGAAGTTATCAGAAGGTAATTTGACATTTTGAATAACATAATCGTTTAGTCTGCTAATATTTGGTAACCCAAAAAATATGCAAAGAAACCAACGTTTATTTTGTCTAGATATGGAATATGTACCATCATTTGGTCAACTAGATCGACTCCACATTTGAAGGTATTGTATTCGGTTATTATTTCCGGTTTCTTCTGTTCACTCGTTTCTACATATATTTTAGCATCGTGATGCAAAGGCACAAGGTTTAGGCACCTAAAATAGAAGTGTGGCACTATCCTGAAGCCTAAAGTAAGTTTTATACTTCTTTCTTTGGTTTGAGTAAACTGTTAAGGTATCTCTTTATTGTTCTTTCTGAGAGCTCCTAAGCATGTCAAGCTAAAGTAATCTAATAAATCTGCCATGAATGAAACACTCATGAACCAATTGTCCATGACGACATTATGATTAGAACCTTTTACTGGATCCACTACTCTTTTTACCACATCACTTGGAGAGTTGCTGATCTGATATAGACCATCGTTTTGTATACCGATGTAAATTTGAAGGTTTGATGAATAATAAGTTTTGTTATCACAGACTTAAAATATTTCTGTCCATACTTTGCTGGTTTGTTGAGAAGATATTATCGGTATGGATACAGACCAAGGAATGCTAAAAGCATTTCATGTATGGTAACATGCTCTCCATTCCTGCAATATTTTTGAAAATAGGACACAAATTGCTAAAAAATCTCCCAGATTGGCCCCAATTTCTCGTTTTCCTGTCTCGTTTGCCTTTTTCTTAAATCATCCAAATGCAAACATCTATGCAGAAAGCAAAATCTACGTCTCAATATAGCTGCTATACAAATGTCACATCTAATGCTATAGATTGCTCACAAGTCCTTAGTATTCAAGTGTGCTCCTCTCAACTTTTCAACACATAAAAGTGGTCCAAAAAAAGTTTTTATTTTCATCATATTTGTAGATTTACACTCCCTTTCTCTTTTAAGATTGTCTCGAAATATATAAGTCGTGTAAATATTTGTAAAATCCACTATTTTATTCAAAATTTCTTCGCGAAAAAAAAAAACAAAACATCTCTAACAGTGCAGTTGAGTTTAACGCTTTTTAACCAAGCCCAGAAACTTCGCAAATGCTATTATTACCCCGAGTTCTGTATTTCTTGTTGATTCCTCAATACTCCATACAGTGATTTTGTCTTTACCGTAGTAATAAGTAATAAATATATATATATATATATATATATATATACATATATATATATATACAATCGACATGTATTGTATATATATATATATATATATATATATATATATATATATATATATATATATATATACAATAGACATGTATTCCATACACAGCCTTATCGAGCGTCGAATATCAGGTGCCCGGTCGATGGATGCCTTGTCTTGGCTCTAAGTATATTTCATGTTCAGAATGTAGATTTCATACTAATGAACTAAATACTTTGCTTTTCTGTTAAGAATCTAAATCTTATTCACTTACAACTAAGCAATCTTCTGTTTAAGAGTAGTCCCCGTTTTCTGTTTCCTCATTAAGATATTCATCTATCCGTTCAGGCCTTAAAACTCTATTGGTTGCCATTTTCTATTTAACAAATTAAAGACAATAGACAAATAATTAGTAATAATGGAAAAATCACTTACATATTTAGTCGCTACTGGGTCTAGCAGACCCATATACAGCTTTCGTGTCTGAAGCACTCACGCACGGCGCGCTAACTGACTGCCGAACAGCATTGCATAATTGAGTATTGATATCAGTTAATATATGTGTAAAATTTTGTCGGCGTAAATCATAAGTAACTTTAACACTGGTACTTACCTGACATCATCATCGCCATCCTCAACTTCTACTGAATCACTTTCATAATTCACGTTAGATTGATAACAATAACACGAGTTTCAAAATAGTGAAGAGAGATTGTGAGTATTATGGCGCGCACGGGATTGCTAAACACGCACTCTTTAATGAATAGAGCTAATGGACGGGGCGCATGTCTATATTGTAGAATATATCTAAACATTGTCATTTGCTCGTAAACGCGCAAAAGCTTAAATTAAGTTATACGTCTCATTTAATTTTATACTATTTTCAATAGGCCCGTTGAAAATGACATTTGAATTTTGCCATGTATTTATATTCATGTGCAATTGCAGGGCCAAACGTAACAAAAAAAGCCTCTCCTAATCTAAATATAATTGGCTATTTTTACTTCATGTCTTTTAAAATTCATTCTTTCCAAAAGTTATTCCAATATTACTTGGTTATTAAAAATTCCTACATGCGCTAAAATGTTAACAAAATTTATTTGTCATGACCACAGGTCGACAAGTTTATCGATATTTTAAGCCTCAGCCTTTATAATATAATATTAGTAATATAACGCTATACAACAAAGGAAAATTCCGTAGAAAGAGAGTGTGTAATTTTTGTTTGCGGTTTCCAAGGAAACTATGCTTGATACAAATTAATCGACCGCAATTTTAAATTGTTATAAATTATCTCATTCAGGTTTCGTCATGCTGTTTTCTCGCCTTACCTCAAATATTATGTTAAAATTGATAAGTAAAATAGAAAAAAAATTAATGTTGTAAGTGTGCGGAAAAATAGTAACAATAAAATTGTTTTTCATCTTGTTTTATGTTATATAACATGACTGATTATTATTTTAACCTCAAATTTAAATTACAATGAGTTATTGGATACAAGTTTTTGCCGTGCTAATTCCTTGCCATATTTTACGTATCTTTAAAGTTGATAAGTAAGATGTAGAAGATAATAGAGTTTTAATTACACGAAAAAATAATGGCGTTCTAAATTTGTTTTCGCCTGTGACACCAAATTGTCTTCTTTCATTTTCATTTCATTTTCTATAAACCCGAAAATTAGGTCTTTGATTTCTCACTTCGGTTTCAAGTATTTATAAAAATAAGTATAACTTCATTATTCTTTTAAAATGTATTTGTTATTAATAAAAGTGAATTTCCGTCAATTCGACATATTCAGAGCTGTATGTATAAATTACTTTACATTTTTTTCAGGACTATTAAAATCCAAAAGCCGAAAATCAGTTCACCCAAAAAGATATTGGAAAAGTATAAGAGAAAATATAATTTTTAGAGTAACTTTTTACGTCTAGATTTAGATTTATTATTACGTTAAACAATAAATGGAACTTTTTAATAATTAAATATAAAACTTTCTTATGGAACTTTAAAATTGGCCAAAATTATAAAGCATTATTGAGAACATATTAAAAAAATATAAAGAAATGAAAAAATCAAAAAATTCTAACTAATAATACAGATGCAAAGTTTGAACGGATGAATGTAAGAATGGACAGATGTTTGTTACTCAATAACTCCGTAAGTTCTAAAAAGGTTTGCACGAAATTTAGCGTACCTATAGATTTTTTTTTAATTCTAAAATAGTTCTGTTTGGATAGCATCCATTCCTCATGATTTTTATTAGATTCTATTTATTTGCTTACTCTTACTAGATTAGGTGGCATTATTTTGGAAACAATTATGTGTGTTTCTTGACTATCAGGCAACTTCATAATCAATTTCCTAAAGCGGTCAATAAAGTAAAATGAAATATGATTAGTACAACGCATTGAAAAATGTAAGTGTGGTTTGTGTGTTCTCTGAGCGCTCGAAATAAACCGAGATTCTGATCTCAATTTTGAATTATAATTATAATGATTTAGTTTCAAAAAAAGCCCAATCGAAATATTTACTCTCGGACTTGAAGGAGCTTATATCCAATCATGCCTACTACAATGAAGGAAAGAAACTGAATTAATATCAATTTTTTTAATAAAAACTAATTAGCTTCCTTTCAGCGGTTTACCAACATGAGAACATAAGTAACTTTATCTGGATACCAGATGACTGCTTTTGTTAAGGGTACTACCGACTAGAGGGGTGAGCAAAATCACATTATATTCACTGTCATGGGAATTGTAGGAATATCGGTTGACTAATCCTAACAAGCGGTTGATCCTCTGACCGGTTTAAATTATTCGTTTGCAATGTAGGATACGGACGTCCATAATCACAGCGAGTTTCCATACGACAGATATATTTTCGAGCACAGATATATAGATTTTTTCCCGGTGCTTCATAAAGAAACATCCTACTAATCTTGGTAATTGACTATATGAAATTAAAAAAATATACGTAACACACACAGAAACATAAGCTAGAAAAGGGCTAAGCATAAATCTGTAAACAACCGAAATACTTATAAATTTAGTTTAATTGAAATAATATATACGGTATATTACACAAACCAAAATGTCCAAAAACAATAACATTTTCAGCTTTTTAATTATTTTTGGTTTATTAATTTCAGAATTTAAAATACAGAGTAATTTTCACTTTAGTTGTTAAAGATATATTACTTTTAGTGACATATTATCTTAGCCAATAGATGAGTAAATTCTCTCAAAGGTTGTCAAGTTGATAAATCAAGTTAGAGCCGATAAAATCATTATACAAATCTTTCCGGTCTAAGTATTTGAATTTTATTGTTTAGTATAATGTATATGTTACATTTCTTAAAAATTTCGTATAGAATCAAAAATAGACATTTTGTATGTATGTGAAATATCCTGATGTGTCCAAATTTAAACAGAAAGAGCCTAATATGTTTATTAGAGCTAAATAACTCAGACTACAATTGTAATTATTATACGGTAATAAAACTGTGAATAAAATCAAAATTTAAATAATTTAATTACACGACTATTACTCATCCGGGGATATGTGTTGTAATTAGTTCACCCAAAGTATCAAGTGTATAGGCTCATTGCGGTTTATCCAAACTCTTTGCAGACATCTTGAGTCACGCGTTTTTTTTTTCAAAAAACTATTCGTCATCATCGCTAATGCCGGGAGTTTGCAATAATATAATAGGGGTCTTAATAATTGACACGGACTGAATTTTAAATATTTAATTTTTCTCGGAAAATATATATTATGTTTCGTGGAAAGTTAATTTAGAATTTATATTTTTAATTTATATGGATGTGAGATTAATGAACATAAAGTACTGCGTAAATATTTACAGGAATTTACTCTTAAATGTGATTGCAACCCAACAGTTCAAATACAAAAAATAGTATCAAATACTTTTTGCAGTTTAAAGGGATTTATTCATAAGTATTCTATTAAATTTCCATTCCGTGAAATATTCAGGCAAGATATTTCTCGAAAGAATTATAATGACAAAAGACATAACCTCAAACTATTTCTCAAAGTTAACAAGTACACCCGTCGTATCCCGGGAAACTTCGACACAATTCCTGCGCAACGTCCAACAATACCGCACACCCTTCCGTTGTAATGGTTTAATAATGAAGTGCGACGTGACTCTGCGTTACCACAATCACTAGTACTTCCTCGTAGAGCATCTCTTATGTCTTAATAACGTGACAAGGCATGCCGACAAAGAATCCCGCAAGAAGAAAACCAAAGAGTGAAATTATGTTCGTAGCGTTTGGACAAGCCATAATTGATGAAGGTTTTGGACATAATTTTATATTCCATCGACACCGATATGAAAATTATGCTCTACCTTTAAATCGAATTAAAAGTATACTAATAATAAGTCATTTTAGCTCAATAAATAAAATAAAATTTTTGTTGACGTAAAGAAGTAATTTCTATATATGTTTATTGTTTATATTTCTATCGCTATTATTATAGTTTGGCAGTGTACCAAAAAAATGGGTGGAGACTATTATGATATATTGACCTATAAAAAAATTAGGCAAAAGAGAAGTAGGTACTCTAATTTCATGTATAATGTCCGCAATCGATATTATAAGTTTGCAGTGTCTAGCGACTTGCTCATAATTTTGAGAATATTATTTCACAAGTGTTTTCTGGAAATAAATCGGGCAGTACTTTTCCGGTTATATTTTAATAACATGTTATAAATTAATTGAAACTATTCAATGAATATACAATTTTTTTTGGTATCTTCAAATTAAATTTTAATGTATAAAGTTTTACATTTATAGACTGAATAAAAACTATTTTACTTTACTTTGGTTGATAGGATTATTCCATAAGAAAGTTATAAACGACGAAAAACAAAGGAAGCAGACAAATAATACATGTTTGAAGAAAACAGTATATTCATTAATAGAGCTTCTAAAGTTGACAACTAAAGGAAATTTGACCAAAAATGAACATGTATGTCCATCAGAACCATTTAATTATTAGGAGTTGAGAGAACTGTACTTTTTTTTCGTATTGCTGTGAAATCCCAATTTCCCGATTCCTGTTAATTGGGCTATAATTAAAATCTTTTCAACCATTGTAAAAATATGTGAAGAAACATTGTGAGTCAAAAATATAACAAAAGCCCTAGTCCCTAGCCCTAGTTGTATTGTGTTACCAGTTGATGTCATAGGTACAACAAATTCAAAATATTTTAAACAGACAAATTATTCATACCATTACTATATTATATTCATTCTTATTCATTAAACATTTTAAACATTAAGTATAATTAAAGATTTTTATTATGAGTCATGGTTACTCTTTAATAAAACTTCTAAATCTTATTTGTTAATAGCACAAAATTTATATTGATCTTTATTTTTTTTCATTTGTATAGTTACTTCACGTTTGCCCTGTTTAATATTTATCAGTTATTTTTCTTTTCATTTAAATCTTTATATATCACTATATATAAAGATTTAAATGAAAATATATTTTGAAATTGTTTTCTTCCTAATCTTCAATTTGAATTCAAACTTCACTCTGAACTGTGCTTGAAAATAAATGAAATTCTCAATTTTTGAAATAAAACTCTTAACCTTTTTTCATGTCACTCTAAGGTATTTCAAAGATTCTTAAATATTATTGTCGACCTTTTGGTTTAAATATTGAAAACAATTCAGGGCAAAATATAGTCTTGCTTTAATCATAAAACTAGGATTTCCATTATTTTTTTCTGACGAAAATAATACATTTTATTATTATATTTACGTAATAAAGTATTAAAGGCAAAAACATAAGTCCCTTTAAAATTAGGGGAAGAATTAATTATAACACTATAAATAATCTGAGCTCAGAACCCAATGAATATCTTCAAATTTTAGGTTCTTCTCGTATATTTAAATATTCGTTTGTTTGATCATAACTCAGATAAGACTATTGAATGCATTTTGCTCAATTTTATATATTTAGAACTTAAGGAATGATGATTTATTTTTAGTACTATTATAATATTTTTCAGTCTGTCTTTAAATATCCCATAATACCTAGAATATATAAAAACATTATTTATATCAATTGTGGTATTAATAATCAATGACAGAAACAAAAACATCTGCTTATGACTTATAAATTTCAGAAGATATGAACCATAATTTTTGAATAAAGTATTCTATTTTAAAAGAAAGCAAAAATTTTCTCGTCTGTTGTCCCAACTCCTATCAAATGTAAGGTAAGCATATCGAAAATGTAATGGGAAACTGCAACAAATTTCCCATTTATTTCTTTAATAATTTTATTAATAAAATTGATTGATGTAACTGGAAGCTAAATTAAAGAAGGTTAGAAAATCTACTATATGTTAATATTACCCAAACAATCAATTAAAAGGAAACATTTGAGGCTGTTTATTACTAAATCACATCACATAACCAAAATATAATTCATCAGTGAACAAGTTGATTTTTAATGTACATAGGTTATGCGAGAACTTTGAAGAAAGCAAACCGAATTCTCCTAACTTAAAAATTCTTTAAATTATCTTAACTGTATTAGAACTTGGTGTGGCTGGGCTAAATATAAGTAAAATGAGTATTCTCACTGCTGAATCAAAAATAAAATAGCCCAGCGCCTTTTTGATATTCCAATTTGACTTTATTTTTCAATAAGAATGGTTTTCTGATCCGCATTATATTCAAAGTGGATTATAGTTTGTAAATTTCAAAAGACAATCGATGTGGTTACATGAAATAAAATGAAAATGTGGTCTCATAGTCTTCGTGACAAAGTTAGTTTTAACGACGTGGCTTGAATATTGAAAAAGTCGTGGGGAATAAATAAAATTAATGTTGCAATTTTTGCGATATTTTTAAGCCAGTAAGAAAAGGCAATATATTACCATAGTAAATATTTCCCTCATTTAAATAGCTCATTGAAAACTGCGCACCCTTGAATGTTACAATTTTTATTAAATATACGTATTAATTATTCTAGACAGGGTTTATAAGGAACTAAAATTACCCTTTTAAGGTTAATTAATTTAAGATATTTTTAAGGTAGATAAATAAACTTTGAGTTTTCGGATATTTTAAATTACTGATTTTCTTGTTGTATTAGGTGCACAATCTATTTTCATTCGAAAACAGTTATTTAACAAAAGTACATTTTTAGTTTTAAAATGAATTATTTTTAATTTTAGAGTAGTTTTTTTATAATGGCTTTTTTCTGTTGATAAAAAATAAATGAACTTTAGAACAAAATACAAATAAAATAACAAGTAGGCTATGATTAAAAAAAAGGCAAAATTATATTTATGAGGAAATTTATATAAAATTCAAGTATAACTTAATGTTCTTTCTTTTGTATAGTATGGTTAATTCCAAAATAAATTTGTAAGTAACCGATAAAGGGATATATATATATATATATATATTATATATATATATATATATATATATATATATATATATATATATATATATATAAAATATCATATGAATGTAGTTTTAATATTCAGGTGATTCCCTCCTTCAGGTGATTCCCTGAAATTAAGCAATTTAATATTATTGTTCATTACTTTTTCGTGAAAGCGATCAAATGAATGATTTAGTTTTATTTTAATATTCCCTTTAAAGAATAACAAATATGAATCAACACACAGATTCAATTAACCTGTTCAGTACTTTTAAGCATGGAGTAACAATTTACATTTAACTTATTTATTTCTTGAATATTCACTGCAGTAAAAGAAATAAAGAGTAATAATAATACAAAATTGATTATATAAGCAAGCTAGGAAATTACCAGTTCGAAGTCATTTTTTGTTACACTCTAATATGATTTTCTAAAGTGAACTCCACTAATAAATCAACCTTTAAATGAAAGTTAATAATTCTGTAATAAATGAATATACCTTTCAGTGAAATTCAGTGAATATACCTTTAATAAGCATATATTAAAAATATGGATCAATAAAATAGAAGAATATGAAATACATTGTCCTTTATATAGAATCGTAAATATACTTAATTCGCTCTAAATATTCAATACTTCACTTTTAGACAATGAACTCACCATACGTGATGAGATAAAACCTCGCCATTTGCTGATACGATACGCTTATTTTAACATAAATAATCATCTTCTTGTACATTTATATGCGAAAAATCACATATTTTTTGTCGGTTACATGGGTAAAATAGCCAAACTCAATTTCAACTACTTTGGTTTACAGATATCAACGTATTTGCTGAGGTAAAAAATAGTGGTCAATTCATAAAAGTGAAGTAACAGTGGTCAATTCTTAAAAGTGACCGAAAACAAGTATGAATAACGTAATGTACGCAGTAAGAAACTACCATAAACCTAAGTAAATTATATTAAACCATAATTACTTACGTTAGTATAATGCTCTGTAAAAGTACTCCATTATTTTTCTTGAAAATTTAAATATTCAATAAAAACTAGTTCCATACTAATTATTTCGGCTTGCAGAAGTAAATATACCCTAAAAATGAAAATCACCTTACCGATTCCAACTAATGAAATGAAATAAAGGGCAGTCAGAAAAATAAAAAAGCTTGGAATAATATTAAATAACCAAACATTGCATGAGAAACAACATCGTATAGATCGGTTTGATAAAACAAATTAAAAATTTGACAGAATGGGGGATTGGTAGAAAACTGTTATGAAACATGGTTATGAAATTATACTGACAATTAAATGAAACTACGTGATGTAGTATTATTTCTACTTGCTTTAATTTCTTTACCACGACCTAGGTTTCGTTGTATTACAACATTTTCAGGTGGGATATTAGCAAAGATTCTTGCTAATATCCCACCTGAAGATGTAATACAATGAAGCCTAGGTCGTGGTAAATAAATCAAAGCAAGTAGAAATAATACTACATCACGTAGTTTCATTTAATTGTGAATAATGAATTTCTACAAAATTAACGCCAAATATATTCAAAATTATACTGACTAAGTAATATTTAGTAACACCGCTATGTGGAAAAAGATTTAAATAAAGAATTGAATATTTCGTAAAGATTTTCAACAGAAACATATTTTTAACGATAGCTATTATTTTGGCTTTCTGAATAACGTCATGTATAGGTAATATTTTTGAATATTGTTGAAAACGATACTACAGCCTGTACACCCTTAAATTAAAATGAAATATTTCGGATTTTAGGAAAGGATAACAGTTTAAATTAATGTATATAATTAAATTACGAGGTGAGCTAAGAAAATCGGTATTGCAGCAATAGAGGTCACGCGGTATCGCTTATTTTGTTACCCCCATGTGTTTAAACATGTCAAATAGCGCAAATGAGACTACAGAAGAGCTTTTATCCTAGAAATCTTTGGTGTTGTAGTTCGCGGAGTAAATCTTTATTTGTATTTTATTTTAAATAGCTTTCGAACAGCAAGAAACAAGAAATGATATTGAATAAAGGAAAAAAAATAATATCGAAATAGACCAAAAGACTTAAATACCTAAATACAATCTCTTTAACGAAGATGGATTGTTATGCGTTTATTAATACGGTGGGGTGTTTGCAAAAGTTATTTCACTATTACAGTTATCTTAACCCCATCCATTGACCTCGGTATAAAATAACTCACTCGCATATATAAAATTAACCTTACGAAATTACGCTTTCTGCGTATTTTCATGGAACACGACCCCGAAAGCGTTTAACAGTTTTGAAAAAATGCATATTTTGGTTGGTTAACAGACTAGTAGAAAAATTTAAACAAACCCTTTGAAATTGTAAATGAATTTATGCCATATAAAATGTTAACAAATAAATGTTCAGAATAATCCATTATTTGAAATCATTAATTTCGAATATACCTATATTAACATTGTGGCTATTATTTATTTTATTGTTATATATTTCTTTATTACTTTACAATTAAATTCTGTGAAAAATTATAAATGAAATGTTTGTATCGCTTATTTCGATTAATAAATTTAAATATTTATAACAAAATTTTGAAACGATATTACGATAGGTAGAATAAATTTATTAAAACAAAATTATTAGAACTTAAACTTGTAACTGTTTGAATATTTTAGCACGGATTACAATCTTTGATCCTAAGCGAAAAAAGGCTCCTCCATGACGTCTGTATCACCAGTGTTAAATCACAGTTTAAACAAACGATTAATAATAGTCATCATGATTTTTAGTGTTAACTGATTTACACAACTTAACCCTTTGTCTTCATGTTACGCACTCAAACACATACCGACATACACAGTTTACGCGTACAGTTTATGTCGCAATGAAGTCACCCTTCCCAAGCGAATGTGTCGTAACGACACCCTGTAACCAGGCGTATCCCAGCCATGCATATAATCCCTAATGAGACGTCATTTATTTCCCCTCCGTCTGAATCATAATAATACGGGGAAGCCTTAATAATATATAATGATTTAAATAATTTACATTCCTAATTAACATTGCATGTAAAAAGAGGGCCAACGGACTGGCATATTGTGCTAATATAAACATATAGCTAGTATGAATTTTGCCGAGTTTTTGATATTGTTTTTCCGTAGATTCTTTTGCTGTGTAGTTTTAATATTTGATAATATACTATACATCTAAAATCACGCCAACGAGCATATCACTTTTGACATTGACTTTGAAAATTGATTCAATTCATAGCGATACAGTATATAACGAGTGTGCAGCCAAATTACTGTCTTTAAGATTTATATTTCATAGCTGTTTATTACTTTGAATCATTTAGTCAAATGAAAAATAATTTAGTTAAATTGAAATCTGGGTTATCATGATTTCCATGATGGTACCCCAATCATGGAAATCATGATAACCCAGACTAATTTTGTTAGCTAAGGATATAAGATAATTTAATAACGATTTAAAATAAATGAAAATATTTTTACTTTCGAAATGGTTTCTGATTTTTTTAAATTTAAGCATTACGATAATAAAATATTATAAATATTTATCTGTATTTAAATAATTTAGAAACTAGAAAGTAATATTTCTCATTCGTATATTCTATTTGTCGAATATTAAAAAATAATCGCTTCCAAGGTTTGCACTTTGTAATCTTTGTACGAAAACACACACTTTTAAATTTGGATGCAAACACAATTTTGTGTTGAACACTTTGCAACTTCTTTTTAACTTTGATCCTATACAAACGTGGCCATAGCCATATATGTAAGATAAAATTTACAAATTTGCTACAGTATGAAACCGTAATGTTAGATGAAATTTACCGCGATCTAGATAGTTGATTAAACAGTAAAAACATTAATGCGTTTCAAATAATTTTACAATTTTGTTATGAAAGGCAGTTTTGTGCTTAAACTATGACTAAAATATGTTATACCTCTGATAGGTTTATTACACTACTTAAAAAGTTGACAAAAGTGTATATATTATCCGAATAAATAATTTAATATCACTTCACATTAAGAAATAAATCTAATTTGAGATTTATCGAAAATGTTACATCAGGAAACGAATTTAACGAGTGCCTGTATTATTACCAAACATCACGGCACAAATACAAAAAAAATTGTAAAATTATTGGTAAATATAAACACAGCTTTCAGAAAAAGAAAAGAATAACTTAAAATAAATGTTGACCTTCTCTGCACTAGCGCCATAATAATATATGGCATATGTTTGATAAACTATTTTCTTACGGAACACAATTTTAATCGTTTAAAAAAATTCGACTTTAATTGTGTCTTCGCATAATTGACCATCGGAATTCTCATATAATTTTCATTTTACTTTGATCCATCTAAATTTCAGGAAGTTGAATATTTTGTGAAAACTCAAAGACATTAAATTTTCTATAGACATTCGAATTTCTATACCAAATTAGAGGTAATTTCCAGCAATTCATTTGCGTACACTATTTTACGAATAGCTCGTATATAAATCTGTTTTATAAAACGTTGTATGAACCCAATGCTTTCTCGGTTGTGTAAATTGGATTAAAACCTGTCTTCCTATCACAATTGTGATTTAATATATATTAATATTTAAAAGGTTAAAAATAAGGCAAAGGGGGACTTTGTATTGCTGTTTCTTTAAATTTATCCAAATTTATAACTAGCATGGGAAATTCTACGTGGTAGTTTTGTCCTAGGTATAATAAATTCAAGTTTAATTAATTAGGTTCCAAAAAAGATGTAAGAAAATAACACCTACATAATACAGCTTATACTATTACTCGTATACCTTGAAACATAAGTTTTTAAAAATGAAATTATACAAATTAAACAGAATAAAAAATTACCATTAATACCAGCGAGTAATTAATGGTAATTTTTTATTCTCAAATATAATGTGAAAATAAAACCTACACACATTTTTATATGGATTTAATGTGTTTCAATGTCTTGTAAAATACTTACATTTACTTAACTGATTTATGTTCTGGTATTGATTGACATTGTAAAGTATTTTTTTGCTGATGTCGTACTTGAAAAATTAATTTCGCGTTGACACTGATACTTTTCGTAAACAAAACTGGAAAATAAAATACATTTTAATGTAATGAAATAAACATTTTTGATATATATTTATATATATATATATATATATATATATATATATATATATATATATATGTGTATATATATATATATATATATATATATATATATATATATAGGTGATAGATTTTAACCATGTTTTTTTTGTTGTCAATAAGTTTTGAGCAATATAATTTAATAGAATATTTTTTTTTAACTCTGTCCCAGGTTTTCATTTTCAATATACAAGTAAACAAAATTCAGGCGAAATACTCATAGTTTCAATGTTTAGAACGAGATCCCAGTAATTAATTCGATACACATTTTCCCTGCAGATAAGTATTCCATCAGATAATATACCTCACGATCTGAAACAGAATGTGCTATCTATTGTAACAAACCAAGCAACTTACCAATCTCTAACAATATGTCTTCCCAGGATATTGCTAAGATCCTCTCACGTTCGCCTAACACAAAGTAGCCAAAAATGATTATACACGAATATAAATACATAATTACTAAAATAGGGCCAGGCAGGCAGATGAAGGGATTGAAGTCACATAAAGGTGAGAAAATTGATACTGTTCATAAATGTATAAATATATTGAAAGGTTTGCCGATAAAATATTAATTCGGTAAACCGTTTGGCAATATGTAAGGGAGAACGGGTTGCAAGCAAGGGTTCTTTGCTCAAAATTACTGAGAAATATGTGAATTAGGTAATATATTGAATTATTCATCAAACTTAAACAAAATATATTGAAATTTAATTTTCCCATATAACTGGAATAGTTACTTCCTCCGTGTAGTGGAGCAAAGTGTGTAAATATAATTGTATGGAAATTACTATTATTTACTATTGCTTAGATTGTCGTATGAGCATTTATCGTTTGGTTGTTAATTTCAGAAAGAAGAAAAACTGTTTATTAATATTTTCTGGAAAAAAACATTAACATATTTATTGTTTCGCTAACATTTATGTATCTTTTCTTAGGATGCGATCAAGTAGGACATTTCGCACCTTTTTTTCAATAACTAATTCAATCGATGTACACAGTCTCGATTTTCGTTAACAATTTCTCGTCTTTTAAAGTGTCTCGATAAGTACTAAATATTGGATTAAAAACAAGTAGACTCGATTGAAAATAATCCGTTTCTATTAATCTATTATGTGCTCGACACTCTAATCTTCTTATATTCTAATTTGCATCCTTGCGTGCAGAGGCGCTGATGAGAGAGGCTGAGAACTAATAATTTTTTATTTACACTAAACGTGAATGCTCTCATAAGAATAGTTAAAGAATTCATCTTATTTGCTACAATTACACCAAGACCATATATTTATTGAAAACCTTTAGTAAACGATATTCTGAAATTAAAGATCTATACTGGTTTAGAAAAAAAAATTAAGAATAATAACTATAGCAAATCATTTTTTACGTCGACAAGGTTAAATAAATCGTACAATAAAACCGTAACTGTGCTCCATTTAACTTTGAATAACGAATATTATGAGCGATCAACTAAAAGTAATAATTTAAAATATATTCATAAAATAACAACAACCCAAGCAGGGTTAGCCCAAGCAGTCCCTTAAGTTAGTTAGACCCCGACCAAAAATCTAATATTATCTTCCTTTGCCTTGATTAAACAAATAAGTTATGACCTCGGCGTTCAATCCCATAACTTATTTGCCACACACAGTTTTACCTTTTTGATCTATATAGATAAGAGACTAGAATAATTTAAGTTTGGTTATTTTTTATTAATGTATACAAATTATTGTTTATATGTCTTACAATGTTTTATATATAAAAATGACAAGAAAATTATAAATATTGTTTTAGTCTTGTAATCATAAAAATCTTGAATATTATGTAAGTTCTTTTACGAGGACACAGACATATTTTGGAATGCACCGAGGATAATCGCATATGTGGAAAGAATATAAATATTTATGAGAATATAATTCAGAAACAATTTTTTTCCTAGGAAATTTATGGTGTATATTGGTATGTTGCTGTTGACTTTGGTTTTTTGTATTTCAAAACAAAAAAAGGTTATGTGGTCTTCGGCTTTCTTTTGTGTTTCTAATTAATTACTGGCTTTCTGTATTTTAATGCTTTTTGCGTAAAAATAAGTAAATTTTACCTTTGATAAGTTGGCTATTTGTTTCATTGTTTCTTGTATATTCATCTGTATTCATACTAGACTACATTACGTTATTGTATCGTAATCTGGGTATCAGGAAGTTATTAGAAACGGGTAAATAGTGCGTATTTTTTATTGTTTTTGGGAGATATCAATAAAATATTTTCAGAAAATAGAGGTAAATACGGGTTGTTGCTAAAAACATTTCGAATATAACATACGGCATATTAAACAGTTTTAAATCGAAATATTTTATACTTACAAACTGAAAAACAAACAAAGTTTCAAGACCAATATATTTTTTTGTTTTTTATTAGTGTTATACATATTTTTTTTCATAAATAACTTTGATACACTCAGCGATACTTTCAAGTGGGACAAAATCCTGTCAAACCCGTGTAGAACTTGCACTACGAGCGTTCCGTACACGTTTTGAAATTTATAAACATTTAAGCGTATACGATATAAAATATTTAAAAAAAATTGTTGCTTTATTTACCCCCTGTTTAACTGCATTAAGAATATTTTTGAAAAGTTGGTGATATGAATTATGTGGGTTAATAAGATGTATCACTGTGCCAAATTTCAAGTTTCGATTTTGCATGGTTTCTGAGAAAATCGCTTCTACTAACAGAGAAATGGAAATGTACCTACTATGACTTTCGTGGCCGTAAAAATACGGGGAATAATTAAACAATCACGGCATTTAGAATCATCCCCATGGTCTTTCCACAACCTTTGCGTGGACTTATGAAAACCCTTATTTTGGTCATCATTTTAGTTTGAGTGGATTGGAAAACAAAGCCGACGGATCATATTTTTGTATATTTTGCAGTATATTTCTCAAGATACAACACCTAAAACTGTGAAAAAAATATTTTGGAGACCCTTATGACTAGTTCTTTAAAAACCCCGCACTGTCTATGGAATGAAATAAAATTATACTCGTGTACTTAATATGCCCTCTTTAAAATTTTAAAATAGACGTTATTAACTTATGTACGGATTAATATATTTTATTATTGCGCCAAATTACAAAATACTGCGTTAATTAGTTTAAAAAAAACAGCTGTAACGGATGTATGGATATACACGTGAGTGATTTCAAAAAGGTTCCGTTTTTTTCTTTCGAAAGTACGGAAGTATAAAAAGTATGTTAGAATCAAATTTATGCGGCCCAACACCAAACGTTCCAAAATAATGAAATAACGATTATTTAAAAAAATTAAAATAAAAAAAAAATTCAATTCAATACATTGCGTTGAGTGAATTGCATCTGATTAATTAAAAATGAAATGATAAGTCAAGTCAACCATATTTTTCAATCAGGAGTTTTTTAAATGAGACGAATAAACAAACGGCGAAATAATTCCAAAATGATATTTTTGGTGTTCTGTTACTATTTTCTTGTGCCCTGAATCATTTATTCGTAAATATATTTAATGTTTACACAGGCTAATTCCACAGTTTTCTTCCATACATAGCGTTTTAATTAAAGTTTAAAAAAATCCGTACTTGCTTACTGTACGCTTAATATTTCTTTAACGTGTCGTCTTCTTAATACGAAAATTAATACAACTTTCTAATATTCATATTGAGATGAACTCAAAGATTAAGAACATTCATTCATTGACTGATTAACTTTGTGAGACGAGAAAAAAAATTAGAATTTGATGCACTAATAATGCTTATGAACCAATATGGATTTTGAATTGGATTATCAGTAAATTTCATTACATTGTAGCTTAGTGGTACATACACGTAAAAAAATTATCAGAAGGGCGCTTGTAATTTTTAGTTGATGGCAACCTTTTAAAACAACATATTTTTTCTGCTCGAATAAAACATTAGAAACGAGACAACTTTTAAATTTACGAGTGTACAATGATATTTTTTCTTTTGCGTATGTATTTCAACCCTTTATGTAAACAAGGAGGTAATCACTTGGATTCTCCCATTGCTTTAATACACAGCGTACCGTAACGTGATTAACGCACTATTGCTTATGTTTCGTGACTAAAACAATAGTAATAAAATAATGCTAAAATAATTTTTGATTAGTTTTGCAATACGTCTAGGACTACTAAAGAAAGATTTTAATTTGTTATTTTAATTCACTTTAATTATAAAAATATATTATTTTATCGTCAAGTGTCCTAAAGTGCGAAAATACATGTTGGCAGTTGCATTTTAATCGTCAAGTAACACAATTTTGAACGAAGAATAAATATTTACTTGACAATACTTATATTCAGGAAAATAAAAATGGAACAGCTTGGCATATTAGGTACAATCAAATTATTTCGGATATTTATATGATAACATACTAGAAGCTTATTACCAAAATAGACAAAAAGTCAAATTTATAATACTTAGAATTCTATTTGAGTTCAAAATTGTTTTTTCTATAACTTATAGTAGAAACATTATGTCTATAATAAGTATATATTTCAGCAAGGGCATGTAATTAGAAACAAGCGAGCATATTTCACACCGCAGAAATAATAAAGTATATTAAAACTGCAACGCGACTCATATTCGAAAAGTCATTTATTCCGGCCGTGGATAAATAGTAATCAAGCAATATATATCACAACAAATAGGCTTACTCAATAAACCTTTGTCATAAAGATCCATTGTCAATTATATTGTTATTTGATTCCTGTTTGCGTTCCGTTCACTGAGTTTAAAATAAAATAAAACAGTGTTGTCTTTAAAAAGACTTATTGAGAGAGGCCGAGCTTTTATTGCTGCTAAGTTTCAAAGTTTGCAGATTCATTGCAAAGCTTGCTCTGATGTTCATAATATTATTGATAATTTTAGACTTCAGAAAGTCAAAATTAATGTTTGTTTTGAATAAAATTTAAACTTCTTTTTAGCATTTTTAGAGAATAATGGATACTTTTGCGATTATTGTTATAAGTTTTACGACTTTTATTTTAATGCAAACCTTTTATTTTTTCATTACATTTTAGAGCAAAAATACTATTGAACAAACTCAATGCTTGTACAGATTATGGTATTCGATTTTAACATTAACAACTCTATTTGCATTTAGTGCCTAAATAAGCACTGATCAACTTCGTAATATACGAAGTTGATCAGTACTTATTTAGGCAGATAATGATTGTTCTATTCTTTAAAAATATCGCTTGTAATATTTATATAATATACTGGATACATATTTTCGTATTTAAAAAAACATAAATGAAAAAATGAAAATTTATCTCAGGGAAAATTTATCGCACCGAAGGACAGCGAGGAATAAATTGTAACTCACACAGAATGAATGAATCTGCTCGAATTTAGTTACTTAGCTAATATCGGTTACTTAGCTAATATTTGCAGCGTAACCCATGTAGAAGTTCTGAGTTTCCAACTTAATTCTGCGGCCCAAGTTTTGGTTCCACTTGGGTTCCAATTAGGATTATCATGCTAAAAACATGTGGTCCAAGTGGAAAATTCTATTGGGACTCAGACGGGAATGCTAATTGAACTCCAAATGAGAAACCTAATTATGGTACTGATGACCTCATAACATATGCAAATAATTTACACATATACATAGATGGAAAATCTTTTTGAAACCCAGATGGAAATTCAGACTAGATCCAGTAGTGACATCGAAAAATAAAAATTTATAAAATTTATTAGTTTTAAATGATTTAGCATTATTTTCAACTTTTCTTATCTGTTTTTACATTGACGTTTTCGGAAATGGTATTGCGAAATGAATTGTATTATTTAATACTCACATATTAGTGAAAAGACGCTCTCTAATTTGTTAATAGAACGAGCGACCTTAACCCCTTGAGTCTCCTACATTAATTCGAAGATGGTTACCTATTAGTATATATATATATATATATATATATATATATATATATATATATATATATATATATATATATAAATATACATATATATATATATATACATATATTACTGGTATGTTAAATATTACGCAGCTTTCATTTCACTGTTGTGTGAACATAGTAGACGATGAAATCTCACAATTTACGACTTGTATAATTATTGAACTTTTGTGTATAAACAATATAAGATCAATTCACTTCAAAATTGTTTATTACTTTATGACCACTCGGTCATAAAGCAATAAAAAATCAACAGATTCGATTGAATTTTTTAGTGTTCCATGCTATTACTTAGTTTTTAATCTGATGTGAAAATTATTACAGATATCCCGAATATTTTTTAAAAGTCCGGTTGCCACCATTATGTAATAGAAACAAAATAACAGTGCCTAGAAACCCCAAAAAAAAGGTTACGGTATAAACTGCACACCATTTTTAATAACACATTTTAATAGTTTTAATGTACACAATAGCCTGGGAGATTTTACATATTACGTTTATGCATAATAAGTTTTTCATTATAATTGTATCAGATATTAGCTCATTACATTAAACGTTCTCTGAGAAAAAAAAACACTGCGAGTATTAGAGAAAGAACTGATTTGATTGAACAAAAATATTTTGCACTAACCTCCAGAATTTATTCGATATTTTTACTTAGGTAGACAAATACAAGTTTGTAATAATACAATTTTACTTCTTGATATTACCTATGCATTTTAAGGCACAGTCTACTTTCGAACCACTCACTTCGGGAGCCAACGTTAACGCTATCAACTTAATCGCGAATGCTGAGCGGTAAACGTATCGTCAGACAATCTCGTTTCCGTCTACGTTATTGACAGAGGAGGAAATTAAACTCAATCTAGTCGAATAAATCAAATATAAGCTAATGGAGCTTATTCGTCGTCGAGAGGCGTCTTAGATTCCATGTTTCTGTTAAATAGCTACAAATGTTATCTTAAATTCGAGTTGAATTAGTAAAGGTTATATTTATTTAACTTTGCTTTTACCTTTAACTTATTTCTGGTCAAGTTTAAAAATCACCTTCTTTTTAACCAAGCTAGTTCTTTTTTTGACAAAAAAAAACACTATATTGTCTCAATTCTAATGACACGCAGAAAATTTTGACGAAGTGTTGTTAATGTATATATTTATAAATATACATATTTACCTATATTACATACTTTTTTTAAATTCAATAACGCTGTTTATTAAACAATTAATTTGGCAGAAATAAAAAGTAAAACTTAGGTAAACCCATAACAAATTATGATAATAATCATAACATCAGTTTTAAAATATTAAATATAATTTTTGGAAGTTCCACACATTTATTCTCTCATTAAAATTTCGAATCACCTTTTATATTTCGAATTATAATTAATATTTTATTATTTAAAAAAAAATTAAACAACGGTAGCAACATTTTATGCGGCATGGCCGTTGCTAATTTGATTTAATTTTACCGATAATGCATGAAGTTTACTTCAGTGGGAATGAACGGATCTTTGCGTGCCTGTGACTCAACGTTTAATAAGTGTTTTATTTTAGTCATACGCTATTTTTCTGAATGTGATGAATTGCATCAAACTCAATTTAACTTTCATAAACATTTGTTAATTTACATACTGTTCAGCGTTATTAGGTTAAGTATTTTTAGTAGTATTTCTTCGTTAACACAACTTATAAAATTTACCTCCTAAAATAAGTAAATTCATATTTACTCATTATTTTTGAGCTTTCAATTTGTCCTTTATTTTCTTAATTTTGCTTATCAATATTTTAAATATACGTGGCGATATGACATTACATATTGTCGTACTTATTACAGTAGATACAGCCTGTGCTGTGGTGGATTAGGTCGTGGAAACTTTACACGAGTTCTTCCACATATTTTCGTCACATTGTCTGAATTCACTCTTAATCTTTTTTGTACGAATTATTTTTGCATTAACAACATTTAAACTAGCTTTCCAAAATATATCGAAATGATTGCTTTTTGTAAGGTTTTGGAATTTCATACTTTTAATGCCTTACTTCACTGTAATTGAATTTTGATACTAATTACCCATATAAACTCAGAATGTAAAAATTTATTTAAAGACAATATTTTCCTATTCCCTTAAGAATTTTTGCGAAAAAACTTTGCATGTAAAGTTTTTCATATATCCAAAATAGCGATATTCATTCTTAAGATTTGGTTGAAATTTGGAATTAATATCTGAAAAAGTTTTGAGTTATGCAGCAAGCCAATTAAGAAACTTATTTTTAACTCGTTAAAAATTTGAAATCTTGCATCCTCATAATTTATGCTAGGCTATTATATATATTTTGGAAATAGTATATTTCACCCTCCCAACATATTTACTAGCTCATTATCCCATCAGAAGCAGTGGAATATAGGGATATTATGTGAACATGAATTCTGTAACGACTTGTGGTATTAAGTTATTTTTAAAGTCAATAATAAATATTCAATTTTTTTCTTTATTGTTTGGCACTTTCGTCTTCGTAAATGAAATTTTGTACGTGTATCTGATACTATTTTGAGTATTTTTTTATTTACTTGAAATATTTGGTATTATTTTTTTTTTATTATTGATGATGATTGTTTTAAATTTTGAACGAACGATTGAATATTATATTTTTTTTCAATTTATTGTGTGTTTATTCGAAAACTTAATTTAATGCACGTAGTACGTCAGTTTTATGTGCATCTATCCAACATTCAAAAATCTGAATTAATGTATTTCATTATGATTTACATCCTTTTTTCTCCATAACAGGTACATAAATTTTCCTCTCTGTTTAACTTTAAATTTCCTCTTTTCTCTACAAAATCAGACTTCCAAAATGTGTAATCTGTTAGTAAGTATCCTTATTTAAACTTATAGTTATTCGTAACTTGACTTTGATTTATTCAAACACATCTAGTTTAATTGCTTTCTCAGTTAATGACGTAACTGAAGATAGGATTTCTTGCTTCGAGTATTTACCATAGAGTCTGCATTAAAGTATTTGTAAGGAGAGTGTCGACACAAAGCGGTTTGAATCCATGCCATGTCTGTTGTTTAATACAAACTGAAATATGGCTCGTCGATTCAATTACTATATATCGGGTTAAGAGACTACACGATAAGTTTTCCTTAATAGTTTCCATACGATTTTATATTTTAAACGGCAGCTATATTTTTCTCCTTATGAAAATTATCTCTATAGCTAGATAAAGTTTTACACAGTCTTACATGTTAGATATCAGCCTTTTGTTTTTTAATTGTACCACAGTTTTAATGAAATTATGCATTTAAATTTTTTATAAGAATACGAGTGGAGATAGGCAATTAGGTAATATAAAGAAAATAATTTTAATGAATATACGTGAAATGTCGAAGTGCATTTGTTTGACCATTTTGGACATAGGACATAGACTTTAATTTTTGCTTGTATATGAAATGTTGTAGCACAAAAAATACAAACTGAGAAAAGTATATTCAATCATTTAAAGAGAATTTAAAAATTATCCATTAATATGTTCCTTTCGGATATTCCAGTTTGGGAACAATATTTTATTATAGAAATATGAAATACGATAAATTAAATATAACTTTATTATAGTAATATGAAATACGATAAATTAAATATAACTTTATGACATGATATCATTTTTCTGTGATTATATAACTATATAAAGGTTTGGTTATAACTGGACTCAATCATAAGTTATCAGGAAAAGTGTTCTCAAATGAGTGAAAATCATAGAAAGAAAACTATTTTACGGTAAAAGAAAAATTACAATTTAGATGGGTCATTCATATTAGTATGGGTCTCTAAAAATTAACACTAAAAACTATGACTTTTAAATAATAAAATTACCAAACACGCAAATGTATAAAACTATTCCATTAATGTTCTTTTATGTGAAATAAAAAGGTGTTGTCATTAAACGGTACAAAGTGTTTTGATAATAACACAGTTTCATAACTCAAAGACCTATTTCCAAATTTTATTTTACATTGAATGGGTAATTCATTTACGGTTAGTTGGACAAATACACGTGCGCACGCACGCACGCATGACGCATGTGCTCACATGCGTCATGCGTGCGTGCGTGCACGCGCCCACACGTACACTCACACTGTATCTTCAGTTAAAATATGTTTACAATAAAAGGAAATTTTCTTAAATTTTAGTGACTTGATATATTATTTAATTTTGGCAAAATATCTTGAAACACTTTATTTCCTTCCTTAAATGACACGTATTTCTTTAGATTTTTACATCTTGATTGGCACTTTGTTTTATACTACGTACTTTACGAAACACATAAATTCCTCCTAAATCATTGGAACCAAGACTGTCTCGAGCAAAACATTTCTTTCAAATGTTACAGACATTTTTCTTCTTGAAAAGTTAAAATACCTTTGTTATTATACATCAATTATATATATATATATATATATATTTATATATATATATATATATATATATATATATATATATATAAGTTAAAATACCTTTGTCACCTAGACATTGTTTAATAAAGGCCTACTTATGTGCGTGTAACTATCATTTGCTCTTCTAGGATAGACACGAAAGCTTGACGACGAAATTTGTTTGTAATATTATTTGCCCCATGTTTAACATTACATCAATATTTTGTAGATCGCATTAAAAACGCAGATGTTAACCAATTCAACAACGGTATGGCCAATGTCCGCAAAACCCGTTAACTTACAATTTCTTGACAAAATGCAGCTGAGAACGAGACCGTCACCACATCGTCGCTTTTCGTTCAGCTACTTCAAAAAGCCTTGCCTCTATTCCCCATAGCATTACAAATAATAAGCGTCTTTCTTTCAATATTTTATGCTTAGAATGCCGGAATGATAATGAGCTCGTTAATCAATTCCAAATATAGACATATATATATATATATATATATATATATATATATATATATATATATATATATATACTAGACGTGGGCACCGCGTTCAAAATTGTCAGATAGTGAATTTCAGTCAGCAGCGGTACAACGCTGGTGGTTTGACTATTTCTAAGATTTGTTTCAATAGTATTGATATTTTTACGAGTTATAAACTAATTGTTCGAACTATATTCTTCTTTAACAGTAATAAACAGTCTCCAAATTGCTTTATAATTAAATATTCAAATACTTCACATAAACATTATTGCTAGTTAGTAGTTTTACTCATTTTTGGGCATGATAATAATTACACAAAGGAAACTTTGCGAGAGCTGACAGCCAAGGAAATAGTTTTTCGTTATTCTTCCAAGGAGAAAGGAGTTTTTCATCTGTAGACTTTATATTGCAATTACCGCCAACACTCCTGTTCTATTGGATCATTTTGAATTTCTTTACAAATACTAGGTTTACCAATTCTATGTCCCATCAAAAATTGTTCCATAATTAATTGGGTATCATTTCTGATATTCGCAGTGGTTATTGTGTTTCTTACATTTAGTTTTATGGTTGTATCGTATACTTTCATAATTTTATTAGCATATGAGTCCATAAAGGAAACGCTGGTCATTCTGTGTGCATTCAAATTTGATTCTACTGTCTTAAGACTTATGAAGCGGTTATCTTGTTGCGCAGATGGTATCATCGCCTTTGTAGCTGAGAACTTCTTATCGATATTTGCAAGCTTGTTGCGTTTTAAGCAAAATATAATTCACAATTAAATGAAACTACGTGATGTAGTATTATTTCTAATTTCTTTAATTTCTTTACCACGACCTAGGTTTTATTGTATTACAACATCTTTAGGTGGGATATTAGCAAAGATCTCTGCTAATAACCCAACTGAAGATGTTGTAGTATAACGAATCCTAGGTCATGGTAAAGAAATTAAAGACAGTAGAAATAATACTACATCACGTAGTTTCATTTAATTGTGAATAATTAATTTCTATAAAATTAACGCCAAATATATTCAATATTCAAACTATAATTATTTTTCCCAAAACCTTCTGGGTCATCGGATACAAATACATCACTTTGATTTGTAGGATAATTCTCATTTCACTCAATCATTTTCGTTATTCTGAGAAAGAAACACAATAACTCTTGTTGCTTCTTCTCAGCATAAGCGCTCATCTCGGACACATATTACCTTACGGAGTGGACGATTTTAGTACATTTTTTTACCGAGAATCATTTTTAAGTATTTATTCCTTCAATTTTTTTCCATTTTTGTTCGGTTACTCTTTGTTTGCTTAGAGTCAAAGTATTTAATTAAAATTCTGTTAACAAGATGTTGTCTTGTAAACGTATATTTATAAATCAAATGTGGACTACTTATCACATGTCAAACAGTTTGATATAACAGGGTTTGATATAATTCAATGATCAAAGCTGATTGGCCCTTGAATCAAACAACAATTTTTTTAGATTGTACAACATGGACTCGTACTCATCGAATAAAGTTGAACCACTCACAGTGTAGCGTGATGGAAGTAGATCTTTGGTTTTGATGATATCAGACTTCTTAAAAATGTTGATAAATTGTACACATTAATGAAGCATAGAATATGCAACACGTTATCAAGTACTGATTGTATATTGGTACTTATTTACTTATTAAAATGCATAATAAGTCAATTCGCACACAAAAATATAATTGTAAAAAAAAAGTCTCCGCTTTTTGGCCACGGTTTCGGGGTAATTTGCGGAAAAAATATGCCTATTATAACCAGCATGTCTATTGTAATAGGCGTCATCCTCATGAATGTAGTATTTTTTTTGACTAAACGTGGTACTTAATTAAGCGTCTCAGCCAAACCAAATGTGTCATGAATAATTTACAATCAGATACAGTAATTTACGAATATTCAAAAACCTTTCCGGTAATCGAAACTTGGTTGTCAGATTGTCAGGAACAAGCGCTTCACCTACTGCGCTGCGGAGAAAACCAGATTATACTATTAATAAAAAAAAGTGAAACGCTTTTCTGTTTATTTCTTCGTTTGTCTTTCTTTCGCACTTAAACAGTTCAACTGATTTGAATAATATTTTACACATAGGAAAAACATTCTATATTAAAAGACAAACTCTGTATAATTATCCTTTATATGATAACAGTAAGACATTATCTGCTTATTTGCTTCTTTGTCTTTCTTTCACGATTAAGCTGCTCAGTAAATATCAATAAAATTTTACAAGTTAGTGTATTAGTATTTTACAATGTGTAATAACACATTCAAATAGCCTATATATATTTACGCTATCATTTATTGCAGCATATTAGGAATTATAAATGCAAAATTAATTATTCACACGAGCAAAAATCATGACCAATTTAACTTGCCAAATTCATAAGTTAATTGCACGCTATTTAAGTTTAGATTGTCATAGCATAAAATGCGCAGTGCACTGCACTACAGCAAAGCAAATATTATAAATCATATCTGGTAAATTATATCCAAAAATAATATATTACTGACCTGTTTAACATTTTTGCGTATTTCTTAAGAAAAGGTTTTCACATTTTTATAACATCACGCGGGTGAAAACACGACTTAGAACTAGCCCCAGTATACAATAAATGGAGTAATACTATGCTGGATATATTGTTATAGTAACTTGTTGATTGAAATTAAAATAGTTTAGCATTTTACAAGACTTTTTGATTGAGCGTTCCAGGCGAATACAAAATTTGCAAAAAATAATCAAGCCTAAGTTTGTTGCATGTCCTTCCTTATCTTCGTTTTGCGGCATTTACGATCGATTTTGATAACGACACAAATGTTTCCACGCCATGTATTGATGGCATTTTCGTTGAGTTGAACTACGTCAAATCCGTAATAGGTCTTTAATAAGTTGACAAAATGTGTTAAACTCAACCTAATTGTGCTATAGTTATCGCGTCATCTGTTGTATGAGATGCAATGTGTCAATTCTAAGGACTGACCACCATGCAAGTCAATTAAAAATGAAACACACAAAAGCGCTCATCGTGTGGTGTTTTGAAATATTTAGTAATATTATTTTAGTATTTTGCTTAAGAATCTTTTAATTTGCATTTCGTTTCAAAAATCAATTTATAAATTCTGTAATGACCTACCTAACCTTATATTTTTAAATAGTTTTTTTGACTTTTTGCTTTTGTTTAACCAAAAATCAAGTCCTTCGATCGATTTTCCATTCACTTCCCATTATTCATTTAGGTTAACATTTTTCAAATGTATATAGTTGGGATGACAATACAAAATGACCTTACTCACGAGCTGATCCGACAAAATAAGAAAGTTGATAGTGGTACTTCTTAATGGTTTATAGCAGACGCGTTAAGAGTGAATTCATTTGATTCGATTTGGCGAACACAAAACAGTTGATCTGACTTGATATTAGAATTACAAGGACACGTGGAGTTTAGTTTGGTTATGTTGTTTTGATAAGCAGTATTTATGGCATACCACATTACGTAAGGTTGATAATTAATAGAGGACTATTTGATGCTATGGTTGAGAGAAATTGTGTGTCGTGAACTCTGCACCACCGAAGTCAATGTTGGGAATGCCCCAAGGATAGTGAGATAGGTGAGATAGAGTGACTAAATAGGAGGTTGCGCGGATATTTGAGGGTGTACCCTCGGACCACAGGTACACTCTTGTGCGTCGGCGACAAATTTGTAATTTCTTTTCATTTACATCAAATCTTTGACATCGAAACATAGGCGCGAAATATAAAAATTATATCGTGAAATAAAACAAATGTAAGTTAATTAAAAATTTTAAGGTTTAAATTTTATATACGAAATTACGAAGTCTCACGATTTTCATCGTAAATATAAGGTAAACGGGTCAAAAGTTCGTATAAATGTTTTTTCTTACAAATGAAATTTTTTTTTTATTTAAAATTGAAAATAATTCGGCTTATAAAAGACGTTGAATGTGTGTATCGAAGATAAAAATAAAAAAAATGCATTCATTGTATCAATATTTTTCCGTCCAATGCAATAGCGTTTAACCTATTAGTGACAATATTTATATGTGGAATATTTACGTCGCTTTGTAATTTTTGTTTGTTTCACTAATGAAAATTTTTTAAAGCCTTGGAACATATTTTTCCTTCAAAACTTTCTATTTGTTTTACAGATTCCTTATTCAGGACACTCCTTTGGAACGTAGCACCCGTGAATAGCGAGAGTAATCTGTTAGACACGTCTTAAGTCCCTACTTTTCAATACTTTAACGCAGTAGACAGAATTTAAATGTTTCAATTAAGTTTTATGTAAAGCTTAATTAAATAATACACTACTGTCTATCCCGCATTTTCCTGTATAAAAAAATAACTTAGTACTAAAAAATGAACACGATTTATTTAATAAATTGTTGCACGATTTTCAAAAGGAATAAGATTACGTATATGAAAAGGATGTGGTTATCAAAAGTCATAAACTATAAAAGTTATAAGGCTGTATTTAAAACGGGTATAATTATGGTCCAAATTTCACCACGGCTATATTGTGCGCATTTAATTAATTTTGCTTCGTAATTTTGACAGCTGTTTTATTAAATTATCTCATCCCCAAAATTAAATTACCCTTAATTTTGATACTTTTCCGATATAAACAAAAATATGTTAGAGCAATCAAAAACAAAAGGAAAATATAATTTCTGTCCATGCCATTGGACATAAATGATATTTCCTGAATTGGGCCAGCCCAAATTTAATTCATTATATCTCAGGTTTTTGTCCATAATAAACCAAAAAATTATAAGGAATATTAAATATATTTGGCGTTAATTTTGTAGAAATTCAATATTCACAATTAAATTAAACTACGTGATGTAGTATTATTTCAACTTTCTTTAAGTTCTTTGCCACAACCTAGGTTTCGTTTTATTACCATATCTTCAGGTGGGCTATTAGCAAAGATTTTTGCTAATAGCCAACCTGAAGTATGTGTAATACAATCAAACCTAGGTCGTGGTAACGAACTTAAAGAAAGAAGAAATAATACTACATCACGTAATTTCATTTAATTGTGAAATGAAAATTTGTTCAAAACAATCCTAAACAAACAAAAGGGACCACTGAAGAAGGCTAGCTTCACAAACTGAATTCAATAAACTGAATCAGATACTGTTCCGGAAAAAAAATCTGATCAATAGAAAACAAAAGAAAGAAACAATTTCTGGCGATATCCATGAGAGACGCCAAATTCATACGGAGCACAACTAATTTCTTATAACTCGGGTACAATTCCAAACCAAAAAAATGTTTATATTTGAATATTAAAACAAATAATCCCACAATTAAATGAAACTACATGATGTAGTATACTTTCTTTACCACGACCTAGGCTTCGTCGCATTACATCTTCAGGTGGGCTATTAGCAAATATTTTTTTTAATAGCCCACCTGAATTAACAAAATTAACGCCGAATATATTCAATAAATAATCCCTTTATTTGGTTATATAGTTTTACCACTATCAGGTATTTTAGAAAAAAAATTAAATTTTTTAGCTATTTCTCTCCTATTTCTAATTTCAAGGCATATACAAAATTTTAAAAACTGCTTGTTTTTTGCGCATCACTTAATTAGAAATGTTTTCTGATTTAAATTGCCTGCTCGGGCTAAGGTTTATTACCGGCGCTGAACCATCATTGAGCTGAGTTAACATCTGATGGCATTCCTTAAGCACGAATTTCTAAATTTTTACCTTGTAACTTTTCTAGTAAGTCCACGAGTGAATGATTATAAAGATTTGAACACGTTTTCAGAATTAGATTAATCCTGTTTTTGTAGTACTTCTCAATTTTGTTCCACACGACTAACATGAAGGCGAATTATATTTTTATGTTTGCATTGCTTGTTGATCACATGTTTGATGCATTTTCAGCTCAATAAATATTAGAAAATGCTCTATATGCTACCCCTCTTTTATATAGTGAACCGTTTCACATTAAATCCGGGGTATAGTTGACTGATAGAGAGATATATATAAAATGTTTTATTTGTACTATTATTTTAAAACAAACGTTTTGGCCTATTACTGTTATTACAAATTTTTAAAAAAGGTTTACGAAGAATTCGAGAAATTTTCTTTTCTGATGTTTCTATATTTGATCTTGTGTTTTATTAGGAAAGAATCTAGTTGGCTTAACAATTCTTGTGTCCCTAAAAATTACCATTTCACTTTAAAATGATTTTCTTTCTGTTAAAGTACAAATAATCGCTATGAATCGTTTTAGTATGTACTCCTAGTAAGTTGTCTTTTTTGAATTGTTTTTAAGAACTTGACAGCATGTTAAATATATCAATAGAGAATTTCTATGATTGGAACAATTTTTATAGCTTTTAATCTCTGACACCCATTGGCTTTAGTAATACTAATGACCTTATATTATGTGCATATAGTTTACACATAAAACAATGTATTGATAAATATAATGTTTTATGTGTAAACTATAAACATTATTTGCAAGAAATGTGGCCATTCTCTTGTATATGTTTCTTCATTTACATCTTGCCAACAAACACTTTACGAAAGCTGTCATGATGTTGTGTCTAAAGTTTTATGAGGTCATTCAAATGGTCCATTTTGATGTTGGTATTTGCTTTATCCGCAAGAAAGCCAGTGTTTTAAGTCATCGTAACAAAAATCCCACTATCACAGATCATTTATTTTCATTATATTGTTTTGTTTGATTAACCTAGCGTTAATAAATGTTTAGTACGCTATGAGCGTACTAAACATTTATTAACGCTAGGTTACCTACAAGATATAGTTTACATGAGGTGAAAATGTTCATTGGCTAGACTTTGTTAAGTTGATAATAACTGTATATTTTCTTGAATCTGAACTACTTTTATTATTTTCATTAGAATCGCGTATAGGTATATTTTGGGTTGAAATTGATATTTCGAATTAAGTAGGATGAAAGAAAATGTTTAACTTTTTTACCTTTCTTAAGGTTTCAGAAAACTTTTTTTTAGTCTCATGTGTTATCTTTGTTTTTTGCGCATCACTTAATTACAAACGTTTTCTGATTTAATCTGGGCAATGAAGAAACTTATATTTCGAAAGATATAATTTAAAAAAATTAAATATTCGTTCAGGGATATTATCAATTTTTATTCTTTAATAAATTTTAACTCTTGTCCATAATAAATTATAATAAAAATTACCTAGGGAGTATCTATATTGAGCTATATTGAACGAAAACAATTTTTTTTTTTGTGTACTTGGATAACTACGGCATGCTGGTAGGAAAAACAAAAATAAATGTAAAAGTGAAAAGCCGATAATATTTTGGATATAACCCAGAATACAATTCTACAATATATTCTATAATAAATTCACGGTGTATTGAATTTATCTACACTCTTTCCTAACAAGAATGAGGAAATTTTTAAAATACGCGTAATTTTTTTTAAATTCCCAGTTAGTTTCCTGCTGCTACAAACAGAATTTGTGTATATAACGCACAAAAAATCCAAGCAGGTGTCCATTTAGAGATAAGAATTGGCTAAATATTGAGAACAGTGTTTAAATGAAATAACCAAATTTTACATTCACAAGTTTTTCCAAAAAAATATCATTATTTTCACTAAAATATCTCTCCGGCTTTTTATTGTTGCAGTCGCTCTATTTTTTCTGGTTATTTACTATTTCAGGTATAACAAATTTAAAAAAATATTTAATTTCTTGATTTTTCAGTTATAAATAAATCAAGAAGTTATACATCTTATCTAATTTTAAATGGTTTTTATTTAATCACTCCACACTGCTCGACGTTTTATTTTAGTTAGCACTTATATAAAATTTATCATTAATTTTAAACTACAAGATATTAAAATTATCAATTCTTGATTATACATTCAAGTTGAAATCAAATAGTATACAAATTATAGACACCGAAGTAATTGTAGGAAGCAAAAAAATAATAATAAATCTGAGAAATGAAACGAAGTGTTGTTCAATTCGTATATTTTAGTATTTACAGATTTTTTTTGTTTCTTTCGAATAATTAAGTATTGCTACAAAATTTTTTAAGAAATTCTCAACTTTATGTGAGATACATAAGAGAATTGAAGGAGTGGTATGGCTTTGTATTCACCCAACTTTTACTCAGTCAGTGCTCAGTAGAACATACAATTTTGTGTTCTAAATGTAATGTTTCATTCCTCAAAATATAAGGTTTAAAAATTTATAACATTTTAATTTTAATAATGAGTTTTTTATCGACTATTTTTATCTCTTCATAAAAATTAGGCAACCCTAAGAGAGACAAGAATTTGTATAATATATATCACACAACAATATACAGAAGATTCTTTTAATTTCAGATAAACTTTTTTCGGATCTACCCACTTCAATTTCCATAGTGAATAAATAATATTATCATGGTATGAATCATTTGTCTTTGAAGGAACTTTTTTAACTATTTTAAATTATTATATCGAATGTTAACACAATTCAACTAGAGGCAGTAGGTCTTTTTTAAATTTTTTTTTAAATTTTAAATTATTTAAGAAATGTTTTTATTAAAATATTTTTAAAGTTATGTTGTTAAAGTAATTCAGAATAAGGTAGAATTAAACATATTACTCAAAAAAATTATTTTCATTCATTCCTTATGTTTTTTACCTTTCTTTCTAGAAGGAATGAAATAAATTTCATTATAACCTGAATAATTCCTCTTATCGCTGGGAAAGTCTCGCTTTTAAAAAAGGTAATTGCAATGATATTATGGATTGTAAGTTATCGCTAATCATTAGCACTAAAATAATTCTTTTACTCCAAGCAAATGAGGAATTTCGACAGCGAAACAACTTTCTGGACTGAGAAAAATTAAATTGTTTTGAGTACATGTAAATAAAATTAATGATAAAATTATCTTGAGTAGTCAATATTTCAATTTGTAGTAATAAATACAACATTTATGTTAAAGATTTTATAATGTGTCTCTTTTGCTCCATTTTTCGTCCTCTCCCAAATTATGAGAGTCCAATGATCAAATTCCCAAAGTAAAAAACCGAATTTACCCTTTCATCAATCTCATGGCAAACATGCAAATAGTTTTTTTGAACTCCATTACTAGTTATTCACAAAATAAAAATAGTTTTTTTATTGAATATATACTGGACAGTAACAAAGTCATTGCTTGTTGATAGATGAAGTTACCTTACTAAAATCGTTCTTGAGTAAGTGTGGCAGAAAATATTATTTTCCATTTTGAATCTCAGTTTGGCAATATGTAATATTAAAAGAAATAAAAAAGGTTTATAATAACTTATTTTATGTAATTTCAATTGTCGTAGAGGTGAGCTGATACCTATCTTCTCCACAGCAGCCGACGGCAGTCGGATTTTGCCAAATTTGGTAAAGCAGGGTCGAATTTATTTGCAATTGATATTCGAGAATTTCTTCCTGCTAGACAGGTTGATGAAAAGAGAAATGCCAAGTATACGACCTCTCTTATTACCTTTCACTAATACATGGCATTGAACTCATAAGCTCTTCAGCAGCCAACCCGACCTTGGCAGGTTGTCGACAATCTTTTGTGATTAAAAGTTTTGTATTTCACAAAGTATAGGCAGCGTTGATGATTTTTATCAAAGCTTGTATTGCTGCCTGTAAATCAATCGGAAAAACTATTTTCGGGGGGGGGGGGTAAAGGGTTCACACCGATCAGAAGTTATGCTGCTAAAATCTGTGTTTATTTAACTCCTGCGATGATCACTCGTTGATTTGAGTTTTCTATTATGTCTGGCTGGGGGTTTGTCTACATGACTCTATTCCTTTTCTCCTCCGTATTTAATTACAAGGCTAATGTAAGATTTGTAGCTAATAGCTAGTATATCTGTAAAAACCCTATGGTTAATCTCTTTATAAGTCGGCAACATACCATACCTTTCTTAAATTTTCTAGTTGTTTACACATGTTTATCTGTATAATAGTTTTTAATAAATCTATTTTTTTTTCAAAGAGTTAATTTAATTTGTTCCTTGAGTTATCCGATAAAACGATTTTGCAAATGTTATTTTTACAAATGGGGCGCTATTAGTTTTGCTATATAACACTATTTTAAATACTATTGTTTTTAAACTTATAATATTTACCCAATGCATATAATTGAAAAGTGACTTATTTTTTAAGTTTTTACGATTTAAAATTATATTAAGTTAAAATCAGTGGGACTTTTTATTTAAATTAAGAAGCTATCCTTTATTATTATATTATATATTTACTGTGCGTGTTATAATTATTCACTCTCTGAAGAAAGCTTTGTGATGAATTTAACAAATTATATACAACTCTCATCGCATGTTTTGCAACCTTCTATTTTCATAAGTAATTTAGACTAAAAAAGAAATAGAATCTCTTTAAGCATTTACTCTGCCTAACAGATTCAACTATTTCAATATTTTGTTCCGTTTTTATCAGTATTCAATTATAATTAATCACTTTAAACCAGATTTCTTAACTAAAATAAAACACTATTTCTTTAATAATACTGTTTAGCAATTAAATAGGCAATATATTATTTTGCGCTCCCCGCATTTTCAAGATAGGTTGATTGGTTTTAAGAATATCTAAATTAATTTTTTTAAGCCAGTTCCTTTTTATCAGATATTCTCTTTAATAAAACATTTTTAGGAGAATATTATGATCAAATAACTATAAAACTATTTATATTATTCTACTATAAATAACGCCCTAGTTACCATTAGTTACAACAAAAGAAGATAAATAAAATTAAGATAACCTTTACATAACGTCATTGTATTTTCAGACAAAAATAAAAAATTATTTCGCCTACTCGACTATGATTACATAAAAAAGAAGTTTGGATGAGGAAAGGAATATTTTATGAATAATTAATCAGGTTGATGGGCTTATGGTTATAATCAAAAAGTTAAATTTGGAATCATCGATATGGTACTCGGATAAACTTTAAATAAATTCAAGGTGCGCTGTATTTCTCAAAACTAGAGTAGTAGATAGAGAAATGTACTAAAAATCTTTTTGAAGATATTTTCAACAACATATCTTGAACAATATCAAATTCTGAAAAAAAATAGCTACGAAAGCGTTGGGACTTGTTATTTCAATTGATATACTATATGATATAAGCAATAAAAGGATACATTGGTATTAGTAAAATTAGGGTATTTTATTAGCGCCTTAACCATTTTTTCTAATTATTTTTAATTTTTAACGGCTGTTATTTATGCATTTCCCATGCGATATTATAATTAGGCCTTTAAAATGTTTATTTAATATTTTTATTGAGACGTAAACGGTTTAGTATATTTCCTAATTTTATTAAAAAATTTGAAGTATATCATTGAAAAATTTTAAGTTTCTGCGTCAAACAGCGTTTCAAACTACGGTTCTGATAGATTAATAAACTAACAGGTATTTAAATAATCTTGGAATCAAGTTTTTATTTCTTTTGAGTAACCATAAGCTTTTTATGAATTTTAATAGGCTTGTTGGTAATCAGATAGGAAGTAAGATTGACAGAAATCTTACAGTTTGATGATGGGAGATAATACTCCTTTAACATATTTTTCACATAAAATTAGCCAAAGCTACTTCAAAATATGAAAAAGATTCGAACGTCAGTAAAACCTAATTAATAAGCACATGTTTTTTAAACTGTGCTGTCTTTATTATGTATAGGTTATAAAAGAAACAGATTTCCAGAATTTATGTACTGAAAAAATATAAAGGGTTTTTTGTAATTTGAAATAGAGCTTTTACATTTCGCAGGCAACATTAATATGAAGTCAAAATAGCTCTTTCCTTGAAACTAATATTTTATGACTATTCTGACGAAGCGAGCCTATGGTATTAAAATGGATTCTGATTAAAAAGGAAAATACTGCTACAGAAATATGAAATTCGTTGGTCGAGAAGACGTAGATTCAATTTGATATTTAATCTATCTAGGTGTAGTGCCATGGAGTTGTCAGGAAGGTTTATAGGCTCTGGCGAAGATGGTTTTAGGCCGGCACATAACATTGAAACAAGTGTTCAAAAATATGGATGATTATGTCAATTAAATGATAGGAATGAAATTATTCACTAAATTTATTCTTTTCCAACTTAAATCCGTTTTATTTTTCCATGCTGAACGAGACGTTCAAGGTTTCCTGATAATTAATGTGAAATTCTAAACTGTAAGTTCCAAATATATGGCCAATCTAAAATTATAGTTTATTTATTATTCAAAAAAGTATAATATGGTAATAAATCAAGATACAGTTATGCAGAAAGTTGAAAACTCACAAACTTACAGCAATTTCTACACAATTGAAACGAAGTACGAGTGGCTAAGCAATCGTACTATATTATGGGTACATTTTTTTATGTAGAGTGCAAAAATGTTTATTAAGAATAATCTCACATAAATAAAATTTGGTCTATCTACGAATTAATGTAAAGATTCTTTTACCTTGGCAAAAAGGTAATTTTTTCTGTACCTCATCAAAAATTCATTTATTTTCCATTTATGCAAAGGTTTAAAAAAAACTTAGTTTAACAATTAAAATGACGCTATTAATATTAAATATTCAAGAACAATTGACCTGGTTAGCTAATTTACAAGTAACATAAAGATATTTGTAAATTTTATCTGAAATTTAATACATAACGTATTATGGTTTAATAAATACTTGATAATAAAGAGTTATATTTATCAACATGGAGATCAATAGAAAGTGTGACAAAATTATTGCAAAAATAAGAATATTTGTATTTTTGTCTAGCAGACATGAATACAAGTTGTTGCTATTTGATTCTAGACAAATTTTTCTGATGGCATGAGCACAGAAATCTTCAGTCCAATATGCCTTTCTTGCCCCTAGTTATAATTTATAGTTCATGTCGTGTAGCATTTTTTCGCGCGAAGCTATAACTTTGCATATTAAATATTATACAGATGTAGCCCCGTCATTTATTATATATATTAAGCACATATACGTCGAGAATCACAGGCAACTAAAACTTCTTTATTAGATAAATGAATCGAATTCGGGTAAAAAGCGCGAAAAAAACATATTATGAAACAATAAAACTTCATAGTCTTGGCCCAAAGAGACATCTGCAATTTTCGCATCAAATGTTCTTTTCCAACGTCCAACCTTATACTTTTCATATAACGGCTTTATAATACCGCACGACACAATCACGAATTGCTACAATTACTAATGCTCCCTCGCAGGGCGTAGGCGGTATGACGTATACTACGACAAAGAGCTCACTGGAAAGTTAACGCGTGAATTTTTGTACGCAGCCTTCAGGCCAAACCATGATTGATGAATGTTGCGGACGCAATTTCATATCACCCTAACTTATTCGCAGTGGAAGCTATTCGCCTATAAAGGTACTTACATGAAGAATCCACAATGGTCTTATCGTGTAAAAGTGAAACCGCATAATTATTAATACATACTCGTACGTTATTTTGAAGTATAGAGGAGGTTTCTGCAACGTCAGTAGGTTATTATATAATATATTGTACAATGCATAATGGTATGTATATATATATATATATATATATATAAATATATATATATATATATATATATATATATATACCATTATGCATTGTACAATATTTTCCAATCAACCAACCTAACTACGCGTGGAAGACATTGAAATTTTTGAATTAAATGTTATCAACTGATGGTTCGGAAAAAAGAATAAATAAACATATGTATATTGACCGGAAAATGATGGGAGTGGCATTGAAAATAGAGAACATCGAAATAAAAGCCCTATAGAAACTGACGGAAATTCTGTTTTTTAGATAAGTCCAACTTCTATAATAATTTGACTATTTGAGAAATGCGTACAAAATGTATAGATTAGGTCCCAATAAGGTAAAAACGAACCCTTTATGAAAAGACTTATTTGTGAAAAAAACGTGTTTCTTCGTTAGCATGATGGAAAATACATGATAGAAAAAATATTTAATTCGAGTAGATTTACTACTAACGAAATAAACAAATCTGTTTTATTTGAGTTGTGGTCATAAGTATGTAAAAATCATATGACATATTTCCAAGTTCCATTACTCTTTCATGTCTTTACTCTTTCAACAGTTTTAAAGTTTCACACATCATTTTATCATTAAGTAATCATAATGACGGAAGAAACGTTTTTTCTAGGCGTATAAACCAAATAAAAAAATATATTCTAATAAACTAACGAAATAAGTCAAACCGGTTTTATTTGGCTTATGGTTATATGTATGTGTATTTCCAGATTCTATTACTCTTTTGTGCCTTTACTTTTTTCACAGCTTTAAAGTTACACAGATCATTTTATCATTCAATATTTGCGGCCTACGTCACAGCATAATCTTTTCTTACCCTGAAAGGAAATTATATTGGAAAAAATATCCTTGTCCGCGCGGGAAAATTGTTTCTTTCATGAGGCGTCATTGCAATGACATAATGAATTATGATCTGTCAAAATGATTTTCGTCTTATTTCAAGGACGAGAACTAAATTAAGTGTATTATTTTAATGCGATGGCAAAGCAAACCTAAATACGTATACATAATTTCAGAAATAATATTGTTGAAATTACTGTAGAGATTCAAATTAAGTTTAGTTTCTAATAGAAAAAAAATGTTGTCGACGGTAGTTTTACGTTGGTGGACAGAATTTTTATATTCGACATAAAAACCAAACTAAAATCAATATTTTATTGATAGTCTACATATTAAACGTCGTCTTGATTGCGTACGGGATAGTTTACCAGCATTGAGGCTCGTTTTGGGTAAAGATGCTTCAATGCAAGCTCTACTTTAATAAAATCTACAGTTATGATACGCTACGGAGATACGTTGTCCCTATTACTACATGGTATTATTTTCTGTTATTACAAGATCTACTACACGGTATTATTTTCTGTTATTACAATATCGAATTATAAAAAAAAAATTATTTAAAATATTCAACCAAAGCGTTCGGGTCGCATCAACAGGATACGGAACTACGTCGTGAATTGCAGTCGCAGGAAGGTGAATACATAACTGTTTACATCTCACGAACGGTGAAAAGTTTTTCGATTCTGAATCTATGGCGTCAAACCAAACTAAAATCGATATTTTATTGATAGTCTACATAATAAACTTCATAGAACTGGTCACATTCATAGTAAAATTATATATAATTCTCGAAACATATCTTTGTTTGGATGATTTCCCGAGTTGATAAAGTATTTAAAGTCGTATAGTATAATGTAGCCGTATCTATTCTCAATTTTAATCCCAAATGAAATATCTACATGGTTTCCATAACAAATATTCCACTTTCATTGTTGTCACCTCAAATAATTTCTTGATGCGTAGTTTCATTGTTAATAGGTGGTAGGTGCACCTGTCTTATTTTAATTTTATGAAGGTATTTGACGCTGTCAACAATGCCACTCTCGTAAAGTTATTGGAGGTTGGTACATCTGCCAACTTAATAAAATTTCTCGTCAATTATTTTTGAGCTAGAAAACGATATATTTAATGACGAAATTTCATGTAATGGTCTTATATTACTGGATATAAAGTCAGCCAAGTTAATAAATTTGGCCCCCTCTGTTTTCTCGAAATGATATATTATTTGCACTTTGTTGTCAGCACTACTCGTTCCCTTCTGTTTACCGTTGATGTGAAACACTTAGGGGTATAAAGCTAATTAGATAGAGCAGTTTAGAAGTAATAATAATTCAATTGCTAACCGTTACAATTTTGAAAAACAAGTTGAGTTGCTACAAAAAACGTGAAAATTTTAAACAAAATATTTTTTAACCATTTCAATTCTTTAGCATAAAATATGTACTGCTTTCGCACTAATTTGTACCATTAAAGGGCCAAATAGAAAAAATGGAATAATAATATTTATTTTTTAAATATTTGTATATTTATTTTTTAATATGATGCAAAAAATATAAATTTTGAAAATGTTCCGTGCTTTCATTAATTTTTTTTGTAGCTACCCATTGCAACAAACGCAACGTAAGGCTAAGTATACTTATACTTTAACACGAATCAATGTATAATAAACTAGATTTTTCTATAAAATAAAAGTTAATAACCTCTAGGGTATGATCTTTTTCCTAATTTTGGTTTATTCTAGATTGATTGCTTAGTGGTAGTCTACCCCTAAGTTTTGACTGAACCACTGACGCGAGGGCGCCTATATGATTTAAAAAGCGTACATTTAATTAAAACTATTTGTTTCATTATAGATAATTTTATAAAACAACCAACGTCCTTCTATTCTACGGATTGCTACGATGAGAAATTTTAAAAAAATGGAGCTTTGCCTAATCTTAAGTTAACTGCCAAAACTCATATTCACTAATATAGTTAACCAATTACGATCAATGCACGTTATATATTCATAAACTCATTGTCCTAATAAAATGATTTTTTTGACGTTTATTCTATCAGTCGTTAATTGAATAATTTTGCTTTAAACCGAGGTACATAGCGTGCTATATATTCATCCTTTAAAAATAACCATTGAATAAACTAAATTTACATAAAACACAATTCCTTTTCGTTTAGAAATTTTATATCCTTTATGCACTTAATAGTTATAATTCCACCCTTCCTTTATAATCTTCCAAAAGAACATGTGAAATTATTATATTTTCCGTGGAGTTCTACAAATATATTATTAACATAAGAACACAATTCAAAAATGTCATTTTTTAACACTTTGTAGAACTACAAAAACTTACTTTAACGGATCGATCCTGTTGACTGTGTACGCAACTAACAAAAAAATTGCAAACTAGCTGCTTTAGAAAGGGTATTATCTATACAAATTGTAGCCAAAGCACTTAGTAGGAGTTTACGAGTTTGAATCATTGAAAAGTGTACATTACACAAAGATATAAACTTGCACTCTGCCCCAGTTTATTATGGTTTTATAATAATAAACATCAAAAGCACGGGTCGCAAAGGTTACCCATGTTTCTTTCTGGAGTGCACGCTGTTACAACATGACGCTTCATGGCGATTTCCTTACCATATTTTAATTATATCTCATAAATTGTGAATTAATAGTAAAAAGAATATGGTATATTTAACTGCAATAAAATAAGACGATACATTGTCTTTTATCGCAATATATCTTTCATATAAAACTGGTGTATTAAATTTAAATAAAAATATGTTCGGTTTATTTAGTTTATTTTAGAGGGGAATGGTTATAATTTAAATAAACCCAGCATTTTTGAAAGCTTTCTATATTGTTATTGAAATTAAGGACTACGAGAAATTACGACAGAGAAAATTACACGTGTAATTTTTGTCCGCGAATCTAAATACTTTTTGGATTGTAATTCAAATTATAATCAATATATGTAACATGTGATTTTGTCAATTAATTGTAACAATAGTTACTGCATTCTGCCTTTTTAAGTTTCTTATTTTATTTTTCATAATAAAAACGTGCCATTTTTTAAATTTAATATTTCCTAAGTGTTCTGATAAACGTAAAATATATGACAAAAGAATTTAGTTAATTTAGAATTGATTTATATTTTAAATAATATGTAAGTTAATTTAGAATTAATTTGTATTTTAAATAATATGTGATGATACCATAGAATATTTCAGGTTTCACGATGTGTTCTTCGCTGATCAAAGCCTTCAAATGAATGCAGAAATAATGGAATATTTTTGTATTGATAACGTTTAGAATACATATTTCCATAATTACTATTTTGAATAGATACAGTAATTAAGTACATAATTTTAAAGTTCTATATATCCGTTTATATTATCTGACAGAGATATAACAAGATTTTCTAATACGATATACGAATATATTTATAGTTTTTAAAGGAATTATGAGAAGTCCTCAACTTTACCGAGATACTAGAGATATTATCCGATATGGTTTTTTTTCAATTAAAAAAAGTATATTCTCCTTTGTATTCTTTTTCAATTTCAATAAAAAAATTCTTCCACCTATCACAGCTTCAAAATTATAAAAAACTATTGGTAAACATTAATATTTGATGGTACTCATTTTCAAATCGATTAGACCAAGAAAAGAAAAAAATATTTGTTATTTTTAATTCTTGTTGTTAAATTTTATTGGTATAGATATCGTGCACATATGCCAAATTCCAAGTCAATCGGTTATGGGAAAACGAGAAAAAATAGATTATAATATTCATATCCGGGTTTAGTTAGACGGAGGCGTTTGAAACATGAGATACAAACGTGGTGAAAAAATAAATTTTTCTTGAGGTGAAATGGAAAATAAATGTTTGATTTCAGACTGAAATACATAGCATAATATTTAAATCGTGAACAAGTTGCGACATGACAATTTGTTCGCATTGTAGCCTAATGTTATAATTACTTGACAAAAGATTAAGAAATTTCTAGTTTAAGTTCAAATCAAGAAAGCAAAAAATATGTATTAAATCAGTTTTGTTTAACTATTATTTTCACAGAAATTTGAATATGTGCCAAAAATTCCATCGCAAACCGGAGTCGGTGTAAATGTTAAGTACCTGAAATTTGGAGTTACGATTGATAAACGCCTTTGAAAAATTGCGTTGATGCAACCGATAAAATTATTTAATATAAAAATGGTCGTTCAACTGCAATTTCTGATGAAATAACAATTTAAAGTATTATCGTATCCACTGCCTGTAGCTCATGGATTAGTCGATGTCATTTGAGACTTCCATGATAATGGTACATAAAAATATCTTTAAAACGAGAAACGAGAATGTTATATGTATATTATACATAAGTAAGAACATTTCTTTTAATCCATATCTAAAATATTTCATGGCAATTGTATACGTATGTTGGCGGAAGGACGTGTTGATTTAGCAAGCAATTTTGAATGTCTACAGTATAAAATTAGGACTAAAAAAATTAGTAATTCTCTACTGGTACCTTAAAATTTTGATTTTTTTTCCAATTTTATTAACGGTATATGAAATATGTGAGAAGCTTGTCTGGATAATAAAATCCCCATATTCTAAAAGAATCTAAATATGAAATAAAGTAAAATAATGAATGATATGCACAAGTAAGAATGTTTCTAGTATACCGCAACTAAATATTTTATGGAAAATTTATACACATGTTGACGTTATAAAGTGTTGTTTATATAAGAAACTTTTAATGTTTTCAGTATAATAATTATAAAATTAAATGTGACGAAATGAGTAGTTTTCTACCGTTGCGGAAATATGTATTAAATTGTTTTATCATTTGGTTTTATCATACGTATTAAATGGTCGTGATTAATAACATCTTTAAATTCGAAAGTAAACAAAATATAGCATAAAATAATATTGTAGTCGAACCTATCAATTTCAACAAATATCTCGATAATAATTAAAAGTAGCATATTCAAATTATTTTAATGAAAATTATATTGAAAAATTTGGTGAACATTCACAAATTTACGCTGTATTATGGTAAAAGCAAACAAAAATATCGAAAGTATCCCTATAGATCATTACGCGTAGTCCCCGTTGACTAAACGTAGTTTATGTCTCACAATCAAGGAATGTTGCTAACAATTTAATGAACTATGGTTGACTTCTACGAATTTGTTCTATTAGCTTCCTGATATCAATCAAGAGTTGCTCATACTTTCTGCACTATAACGCACGAACTTTTTCTTTTAACTTTCCATAATTCAATAAATTGCATCACTGCAATGGAACGCATGTAACTTTGAAAATTTATGTTATACAACAATTTTGTAATAAATCGAAAACCTCGTGTAACAGATGAATAAATGAAAGTGTAGACGCGAAATACAATGTCACGGAATGACATTGTTGTGAAAAAGTTAATAAGAGGAAACCCCTCTCCGAGTTCTCGACAAAGTTTTGTTAACAAATTACCTCAAAACTAAATTTATCCTGTCATGGTACATAAGTTAGATTGACAGAACGAAAGAAGCGCTGGGAGGGGTGTGACAGGCAATACAAATTGACAGCTGACTGAAGAGCTTGTCTGTTTTATTTATGAAGGTATAATTCTGTATGCACTGATCATTGTATATCGTACTTAAAATATACTTAGAATTATTGAGAATAACTTATATTTTACTATTTGTATTATGTGCATATTTTATGTTTACGGAATTTAGCGTACATGTTGTACAGTAAACATTAGAATATTACATTTAATATTATAATTTTCCACTCAACAGTTTTGAATTAAAAATTGTAATTAAAACACGCTCATTTAAAAAGGCATGTATACATAAATATGTGTATATATATATATATATATATATATATATATATGATATAGATCTAGAAAGAAAAAGTATTAAATGGGCGTTTTTCTTTCATCCGTTTTCATTTCAGAAATTTCGGTAATATTTCGACTCTCAAGACTTGCAAGCGAAAGTAATCTAATTATCGATGCGCGCGTGCGTACTTGCATGCATGCGTGCGTGCATGAGTGCGTGCGTGCGTGCGTGCGTGCGCCCGCGTGCGCGTGTGCGTATGTGTGTGTGCGTGTGCGTGTGCGTATGCGTATCCGTGTGCGTGTGCGTGTGTGTATGTTTGTGTGTCTATGTGTGTGATAAGTTTAACTACATTTGTTTTGTAGTGCATATTATAATGGTCGACGAAATTTAAAGAAGATAAACAAGGAGAAGAGAAAAAGCAAAGTTTTTCCGATTTAAAATATTTGATTGTATTTTTTTTATAGAAATATCGAGATTTTAAATTGGAATTTATTTTCAATTTTAAATTAAAAACGAGGCAACCAAGAAATCTTACACAGTTGTGGTGATTTAAAAACCACTACACGTAATTTGGAAGACTGCAAGAACTGTAAAGGCGAAATTTGTATCGATAGAAATATTACATAGTCCTAAAAAGAAAATAGATAAAACAGATACTTTATTTTATTTGCTTACATTTAAAAAAAATCTTGTAAATGGCATGAGTCAATTAGAGCAATAGCATCTACACTCGACATCAACCGATTAAAAATAAGTTTGAAATAGACACTTGTATAACCTTCAAGACAGACAACCTTTTAATGTGTTAGATAGCAGTGTCGTATTTATTTATATATATATAATATTACTATATATAATATTATTAGTGTATAGTTTCTTAATTTATGGCTTAGCAAGAGACGTACTGAATCGAATTAGCCTAGTTTGAATTGGTTTGACTAAACGTGCAAAGTGTAAATATTGCCTCATTGCTACAAAAGTCTTAACAAAAGACAGCACATTTCTGCATGTTCGTCTTAGACAAATTTTGCTTTTAAATTATAACATCAGTTTTATTTGACAGTTTTTAAAAAACTATAAAAAACGAATTTTGAAATATGTTATTTCATAAAAGGGTATGTTTTTTTAAATTGCTTTGTGCGTAGTAATAATTTAAATTTAATTCCATTTTTGAACTTGGGTAAAATTAATGTCGATAGTTTTAGTAGTTTTGGCGCTGAACATGTTCTTACAACCACACAAAATTGTTTTGATATTACACTCGTTTGATCAATCATATATGTTGACGAAAGTCGAAAATCTCAGACGGACATTTTATTTTGTTTTCTCGTATTATGGCTACTATAAAATTTTTTTTAAATTTAAGTGGGACTGAATAGTAAGTAACCAAAACGAAAGTAAGTAAAACGACCAGAAGAAAGAAAAATATAATTTTTCCAGCCACAAAAAATAAACGTGATGAAAATTTAATTATTAATGGAAATTATTTTAAGTTTCTCATATTTATATTGGTGATAAAACTATTTATAAAGTCAGGTTTTTATCTCATATAATTCTCTAATTTTTATAACATTGCCTTCATATGTCTGACTTTTATTTCTTTAATAAACATTTTATTATTTTCTTCCTATATATTCAACTCATTTGTTTTCTAAATGTGTAATGTTACTCATGTAAACAAGAGTCACTGGTTTTACGTATGTGTATTTATTTACTTATTAATTGGTTTACTAATTTATCTTAAATAATTTTTTTTAGTTACTAAGCAAAATGGTAAAAAAAAAATCTTTGTACAGTGAAATATGCATGGAAAATTATTTCTGAGCCTAATAGATTTCTCTGAAAATTTCTGTAAATGGCCAATATTCGATTAAATAAATTTTCTGAATTTAGTTTAGGTTACAAATTTACATTGCCGTTAAATTTCAATACTTTAATCAAATCCATCTTTCCAGGACAGTGTGCTTTAAAACAGTTACGCCTTGAGATAATTCGGTTCATCAGTTTTCGATGTAAGTATAGGGGATAATGTGTGTTCGCGAATTTTATTTATCTATACTGTTAAATAAACGTTGATATCTGGCTTTTGACTTTATTCGCTATTTGATTCATTGTGAATCTTCTTAATTATAAAACCATAATATTCATAAATTATATTATACTTTGTATGAAAGAATGTTCCGAAATTCTAACCTTAAACTTTTGAAAATGGGGTTGTAAAATTGTACGGGGCTGTATAAAAAGATAATTAAGTTAGAAGGGAAGAATATAATAACTTTTGTAAATTTGTGTTATTATAAAGATATAATATACGAAGAAACAATAATATAAAATATTTACATAGTTTCGACAGCGCTCATCATACAATTTTAAGGGAAAAAAGGAGGATATTACCCGTAAATATTATAATAAAAAAATGTATCGAACTTTTTAAATAATTTTTTCCTCATAAGGATATAAGTAATTTCATATGGAAACTAGATAATATTCGTTTTAAGAATACTATGAACCAAAGGATTGAATAAAGTCACAATACATTCGACATTATGAAAATCATGTGAATGTCGTATAACAAGTTCTAGTATATTGAAGGCTTTTTAAAAACGTTAAGTGATGTGAATATTAAACGAGAAATCATCAATAATTACACGAAGATCTCGTACAGATGAAAGCTTTTCGAATGTAATTTTCTCCAACTCATAACTGTACACAAGGGGGACGCGTAAGCATATCACGGGAGTATGTCGTTACTACAAAATCGCTTATAATAAAATGTAACTTATTGACCAGACTCTACTGGGACATCGAATTGACATTACTTTATAATAAATCACAATTAAATAGGCAACTGAGACGTAAGAAGAGTAGTGCTATCAACTGAGGGAAAGTTTTTTCCTTTTTTCGTTGATTTTAACGACCATGTAACGAATGATTAAATTTCGGTGACCTTTGTGAACAAGTTCATATGGTTTGTATCTGCAAAGAAGGTTTTGAATGAAAATTATTATTACAAAATTAATTGAGATAATAAAGTATGCAATTCATATCTCTATTTTCATTCCAATCTTTAAATAGCTTTATTATAGTAGAGGAAATAATGAATTTAACATAATTGAGTTAAAATTTTAATTTATATGAATTATTAACATTATGTTTTGGCACGTTTTGTATTATAAATTTACTAACTATTTGTGGCCGAGTACTTTGACTCCACATACTGCTGTTTAGGATAAAAATTCCTAAGAGTACAAGTAAGTGTATATAAAAGACATTAGCAATAAAACTTCATCCTAAGAGAGAATACGTACAGATTAATTTATTCTGAAGGATTATAAAAACTATTGAAATATTTATGCTTAGCAAGATAGAAAAGATTTCCGAAGGATGTTATGGAACAGTAAGGGTTTTAAAGGGGGTAGTAACTTGTAGAAGTGAACAGTATTTAAAACATTTATTATTAAAATCGAGAAACACAAGGATTGGTAATTTTGTACAATATGTAATTAAACCTAAATCTTCTGTGAACTTAATCAGAATAATCGATATGCTGTTTCCATGTATGGAGGCAGAAAGAAAATAATCGGAAAAATAACGAGTATCTGAAATATACATAAACGATATACAGAGACTTATGTAATATATACTATTTGCGGGACTATATACTATACTATATGGACTTTCATGCAACCGCGTCTACCCGCAAGCACTGTCATGTCTTATTACTATTAAAATTACCTTAAAGAGGTTCGTTTACATAATAAACACTTTTTAGGTGAATAATGTTCTTATTTTTTGCAATCTCAGGAAACAGGGATGAGAAATTGCATGAAATAGCATCGGTAAAGTTTCAATTTAATTTACCGTGGGGCTTTCTGACTCGTTAAATTTTGTGTTCAGCACTGAAAGGTGATTGCAGTATTTTAGATCAATAGGTGAGTTCAACGTGAGTTTTATGCGGCTACAATTTAGGTTGAACAATTTTTCATCTCGCCACTAAATATTATTGAGAAAGCAAAGTAAGCAGATAGAAGATGGTGCAGTGGTAGACTGTAATGACTAATACAGAGAATGAAATTCGATAAAAAAATATAAACGGTAAATAAACTATTAAACAAAATAAAGGGATTTTTACATAGATGATAATGAGAACTGATTTTTATTTCACAATATGTGTGATGTTTATTACCACTGATAGCTAATAAAATTGCTTAATAAATAATCCTTTGATATTAGGACCGATTTTGTTATTATATATTATAGCTAGAAGATACCTTTGTTTTATGTTCTTCAAACACGGACCGATGTTCGTTCTTTTCTAAATTATGTCATCGATGTTGTTTTGTATTTTGACCAATCTTTTTGTTTACTTGATACCCTCCGGAATGCGCACAGAGAGTTACTGGGTATTTTATTACATTTTGCAATGTCATAATATATGAATAATTATATTTACGTTGCGATTGATTTTTTTAATATTGTCCCACCTGTCTGATGTTAGTTGTTAACTTATCTAATATTTCAAATTTGCACGATAAGTTAGAGAATAAATAAATAAAAATAATGAATATTGGTATTTACCATTAAATTATCATAGTCGTTTTCAAAATTTGTATTCCTAATCAGGGTTTCGATTATAATGTCAATGATTTTGAATTAATTTAAATTACCCTAAATGTGGGTGAAAATACATATAGTTTACCTTGAAGCATGGTAAATGATATATTTAACTTGTTTATTAAAAACTTAAGAACTATTTTCTATTTTCATCATTTTAATCGCAATTTCTCCGTGCGCTCCAACAGCTCATTTTAAATGAAAGTTTTCGGTCTAAGGGGAAAATGATATAAACTTGTTTTCAGAAACTCTATCAAAAGAGCTTTTGTTGTGAAATTCATATTTACTAAGTATTAAAGGAAGAGATAAGACCTCTTTAAACTGATTCCATTTAAAACTAATACAAAGCAAAGTGACAATATTAATCTGAGTGAAAACTAAATTTTTATGTTTTGATATCGTTGTCGAAATCTCTTTTATTTATATTAAAAAACTGAATTATATCACTTTGACACTCGTGAGACAAATAATATATTTATATTGTTTGTTTTTGTCTTTGTTATATCATCATCATCATCATCTTCATCATTATATATATTAATACGCTAAGGTTAAGGTGTTACTCTCCCTTTTTAGAAAAAAACTCACAACTAATCCACATAAATTATATATCATTTTATAGATAATTGTTTGCTCTACCGGCATCCACAATTAAAAAAAATATTATTGCTATTGTTTTTGCAAATTAATTAATTATTAAAATTATATACACAAAACAGCAATGCTGCCATCTAACGACTCAACGTCAATATGATTAACGGTCGGTAAAATCATCATCATCATCATATATATTAATACGCTAAGGTTAAGATGTTACTCTCCCTTTTTAGAAAAAACCTCACAACTAACCCACATAAATTATATATCATTTTATAGATAATTGCTTGCTCTACCGGCATCCACAACTAAAAAATTTATTATTGCTATTGTTTTTGCAAATTAATTAATTATTAAAATTATATACACAAAACAGCAATGCTGCCATCTAACGGCTCAACGTCAATATGATTGACGGTCGGTAATATTTTTGTTTAATTTCAAATCCACTCACGTATAAATAAAGTGGCGCTTTAGCTCAATGCTTTTGATACTTGCGCCTCTATATGTCAATTTTAGTAAAATATTTGTTTGATCTGTCATCTGAGCTTCGCACGGGTCACGCTAGTTATGTGTTATTAGTGTAAAAATATGAATATATCCATGAAGATTGAGCATAAAATGAGGTATATACAACATATATATTAAATTTACAATATTTGTGCGGCGTTTTCACAAATAATAATATACGAATATATATACCGTTCAGAAAGCTTAATTACAAACACAAAATAACGAGCAAACAGTTGGGGTAGACGATATTATATATTTAGAAGTTTTATTACAAAATAACTTCAGGAAGTACACGAACAAACTGACCCTTTGGAAGTTGATAAACAAGTTTTATGTATTGATTCCTAGACTAATATTTTGTGGAATTACTCAAATAATTTAATAAATAATTTTAAACAAGTTTAATATAATATTACTAAAAGTTCGCTAATGCTTTTGGTTGCTAAACATTATGTTATTTGAGACAAGATAAGCTACAGTTTTAATTTTTATTCCTTTTTCATTATTTCCATATTGCTTTTTGGCTTGAGGTTTTTATTAAAAAATTTCATAAGATAATTACCCAGTCCTTTTTCATGCATCTATCTATCCTTACCTGAAATTAAAAAAAAACAGAAAGCTTATAAAACACTCATGTCCTTCCGTTTGTTAGTATATATATATATATATATATATATATATATATATATATATATATATATATATATATATATATATATATATATATATATATATATATATATATATATATATATATATATATATATATTTATATTAACAACCGATAAATATTTTACATATGTAAGTAAGGTTAAGTGTACATTCATTGCAATATTCAGGGAAAGGCTTAAAAGGAATTATTGACTGATGATAATGATAGTTCTCACTATATTATTACCAATATATCTTCACTTTCTTCAGTTTGATTTAAATACAGTACTTTTTTACGAAATTATGAAGCAACAAATTATAAATATAAAAGAATTTCGTCGATGACAATGGATATAAATTAGTCATATAACTTATAAGAAAGAATTTTGATAAAAATTCCAAAAAAAATGTAACTAAAAATGTTTATTAAATCATAAAATTAATGCACCGTAACTATTTAATGACAAAAATAAAAAATAAAGATTGTTCTGTAATAAATCAGTTTTAGAATCCCTGAATTTTCCTTCTTGTACCTTGCTATATTTTATATTTAAATATACACATTGGATATATGAATTGAACATAAAACTGGTAACTAAGACCAAACTAAAATGATGTTTTCATGGTATTGGTTTGACTTTCTCAGTAAAAAATATTGGATCGTTGCATCTGGAAACCAAACAAAAAGGGTAAATTTGTCCGTGATGCAATAAAATTATTCCTTATATTTCTAGATACATACACCAAACTCTAACCATTCCTATGGCCATAACTTAGAATCAATTTGTGGTGCACTCATTTGCAATAGACAATAATAACCATGACGCATTTCAAAGGAATCAAAATGAGCTATTCGGTTATTGTGTAATACACAAGAAAGACAGATGAGCTTTAGAGAAAGTGGTTGAATGGATATAATGTGCAAAGACGATTATTAATGACCATTTAAATAGGATCACAACATGTTCTACGACAACAATGAATAAATTATTCGTAGAAATTTTATAGAAGAGATAATCTGACGTCACCGTCATCAAGTTTGATGACGTCAGATTATAACTTGAATAATTATTTTCTAGTTAACTCATCTCTCGAAGACATTAAATGATACTGACGTTAATTTTGCAATATAAAATGGTATTAATATATAATTACCAGAATTATCACATTATCATAGTTCGGTATTACTTAGTGTATACCTTTCTATTTCCAATTTTTTCTGCTAACGATATCTGAAAAAAATTTGGTATTTCATTCGCTTTGTGTTACATTGCTCCCACTGTGCCAATTTGGAACAAAAATAATATTTTTTTACTGTTTTCTTACTCACAATGGTCAGTTCATTTGCATATGTATACGCGGTTAGAGTTATAAAGGGTTTCATACATTTGGTGTGGCCATGAATCAAGAGCAGCGCTGCAATGCCGTCAGTGTTTAGTGTACTGGAAACTTTAGGGTAGAGATTCATTGAAAACGTTAATAACGTGGGCACGATGTTGATAGTATGGCAAAATATCTATAGAATGAGATGTCTTTTAATGTGACTTTAAAATGTATGTAACTTTACCTGCAGAAGCAAATAATTATCAGAAAATTCATATTAGAACGATTATGTGAAAAATTTTAATTGTGCAATATTTGTAATTAAATATTTCCGTAGTTAGGAGAAAACAATTTTTTTGTTGATATTATTTATATTGTTAATTATTATGCACTTTTGATGAAAATACACATTTTAAGAATTCAAAATTGTTAATTTTGATATTTTCCTCTTCAAAATTAAATTTTACTATTACTCTGAAAAGTCGAATAGTTTTATTTCTTCGAATAACTATATTTTATAAATATGATTTAGCTATATTATATTTATTAGTATGAATTATCTGGTGCTACAACAATTGAATGACAAGTATGTCTTACTGCCTTAATGTATTATTGGCAGAACTACAACATTCATTATAAATTGGATAAAAATAAGTTTATTTACAAGAAGTAAATAAACTTATTTTCATCTTTCATAGAAACAAACCTTTCCAAGGTTTTGGGGAATAGAGAACAAACAAAAGTACCGTACATATAAATTTCATAAATTGTATCGCTCCTGTCTTTTAGTTGTAACCTTTATACTGTATACATGCTGCCATCAGAGCAAACTTTCCAACTTCACGATTATTTATTAAAGTGAACGTTCATACTATTTGGAAAGAAGCCGATTTCCGAATTGACCACGTCACCCTTGACCAGAAATGGAAATCTCTCGGCAGCTATCAGATATTAATTAATCATATTTTTTCATAACTCTTTGCATTGTACCCTCTGTTATAGAGTGTAGCGTTACGGTGTCTCGATATTTGATGTATTTGAGAAAGATAATGCGAAAGAGTTCGGTATGGGTATTTGGCAATGTTATTGTTGTGTAAATGATCATTAGGCTTTATTAGTTTCATTGGAAGCTTTGAAGAAGTTTTGAGCAATTTCTTTAGGTATTTAAGATCTTAGACAATAGAAAAAGTATTAAAAGATGATCGAATTCAAATGTATGTTTAACAAAGTCTTTTAAGTTACAATAAATATTTGTTTATTAAGGAAAGAAGTACATATTTAAAAAAAACATAAAAAATTTAGATTTTCTGATATTTGTCACCATTGGAAACAATTTTACTATAATTTTGAAACTTTTGTCAATTTTTATTTCTCATCATTTTTAATATCTGCTCGATTGAAAGTTAATATTTCACATTGAAGCAAATTTTAGACAGAAAAGCATTTAATTCGCTACCCGTAATAAAATTCCCCTTAAGCATTAAGAAAAGTATTAATAAAATATAACCATAATTCTAACTTTTATAAAGCCGTCGCTTTTGGATATTGTTAGAAAAATAATAATAACAAATAATGGAATAAAATATTGAAAATTCATTGGACCATGGTACTGGATCTTAATTATTTAGTGTTCTAAAAAAGACGTAACTTCGGCTCATTCAACTCATTTGCAAATATTGTTGTAATGTTGGATAGTACTTTTTAATCTTTTAAATAGCCTGCAATTCAGATTCTTTATAAGCAGACATTGATCAAATTGTACAAAATTTTATTTTTACTGGCAAAATATTTCATTCGTCTTAGAAGTCGTTTTTATAGGAAAAAGCATAAACACAAAATTGAATATTTTTAATTATTTTAATGATTTGAAAGTTAATATTTTCATATGCTACTGTCATTCATTATCGAAATTATTTAAAATATATTCAAATTGTTTTTTCCATTATGGAAATGACATAAGATGCCGTGTGTAGCTTGAGTATTAAATTTTGGTTTTTTAGATAAATTACCATATAAAAGTTTGATCATATTTTCACAATTTTCTAAATGTTTATTAATTCATTTCGCTTTATACGGTTTTTGTTTTTCATTTAAACGAAACATTTATAGTGAGACTCCATTTCCTGCCTATTGGTGCTTCTTAATTTTTTTTTTTTTGATTAATTTGATCTACAAAAATTGGACTGATGGGATAAATTATTTTCAATTAACCTATATTTCGATATTTTTTTCTTGTCAAGGAAGGATTTGATCGACAAATATTTCAAAATTAAATCCCGTTTGTATACGGTCAATTTAACTTTAACCATATTCACCGGTTATTTATTAATAAATACTATATTTCTTTTTAAAATCTTTAATTTACGAAAGATATAGAATAAATTTAACCATGTCATCAGTAATTCTTCGTCAGTCAATATTTAAAAATTATGGAGGAAATTGTATTGCTTTTATCTCATATGCAATTCCCTCTAAAGAAGTAATCTGCGGGCCTTTTTCCTTTTACTATTTCCTTTTTATTCATTCCTTCTTCATTTTCTCTTAGATATGCCAAGTTAAGGTTATTCTGTCTTGAATAATTTTTTTTTCTTTCATTGTTAATGGTTATTTATTTATATTTCGTGCTTTTATACACACACATACACACATATATATATATATATATATATATATATATGTATATATATACCTCTATATTACATATATGTACAGTAATTTACTGTAGACGCTTAAATATTTAGCGGTATGCCAATAAAAATATAAATTATCACATGATAAAATTTTATGCGACAAAAAATCAATTAAATTAATTTAAAATAATCATACAACTGTAAAATAAGGTCACAAATATTTACCGTAATGTTATTGAATTTGCTTTCATTTAAAATTCAGTTGAGGAATCAAACGGCGCAGCATGGGACATTCTTACTAGAAATGTACATTCATAATAAAACTAAACTCTGAAATCAATAAAAGAAGGTTTAAAAAAAAGTCATAACATATATAATTATGCAAAACCGTTATTACCATAATAACGGTTGATGCTAGCGATTAATTCACATATTAATTTTAAACAACTAACAACGAAGTCATCTACGGAAATAATCTAGACTTTAGAAATTCCAGCTCCAATTAAGCCCACTCCATGTATAATTATCGATAATCGTGGATTGTACATACGCGATGTCGTAGGTTTTAATATTTCCTAAAATTAATTATCGAAGTCGGGGTCGTCAGTGAATAATTATTGAAGTGAAATAATTATTGAAGTCGGGGTCGTCATTCCAGTGCCATACCTCAATATTTCATATAATAAATATGGCAATGTAACTATTACTTTTATTTTGATATTGGGTATTGGCTATTTTGTACCATTTTCCGTTAGTTGTTCATATAATTAAAAAAAAATACGAATACCAAAATGTTCTAATAAATCTTCGACACGTTACCAAAACTCTGTTATTAAAAGCTTTCCGTTATAAAGAACATTATGCGGGTACGCCTTTAACCATCTTGACTCGTGGCCCTGTCCCTAAGCTTCTGTAAATCGGCCTTAAGCTTTAAATGCTGCGTCCAGTCTCTACGCTCGGCCTTCGATTGTGTTTACGGTATACAGATTACAGTAGTACGTAGCTACATCCACGTATGTTACATCTATTTTTCGGTGTTTCGATTGCATTATGCAGATGATTATTTTTATCAACTGATACTGACTTTTACTGACTTTAAAGCTCATAATTTTATTCATTGCTTAAAGGTGGTTTTAAAATCAATTTCTTTATTAGGAATATTATAGAATACAATACAGAATGTTTAAATCTTGGTTATGTATTACCTACAGTAAATTTAAATAATTACTCTTTAAGATTCCATCATTTATAAAACATTAAAATCTTTCAAAATAAATATAGCAATGTATTTAATGAAATTATGTGTAAAACATAACAATAATATGAGAGTTTACCTTTTTGATGTAGCTTTATCGACTATATATAAACACTTTATAACCGTAAGACAATGTTTTGAACGTCACTTTATTTTTTTGCGCTTAGGGACAAATCATTTACGTTGCCCGATATAACCTGATTATATTAAATGGCTTCTTTAGGGATTCAGATTTGCATTCAGAGAGTATGTCAGCCATAGTTATGTACTACGGCTGCAGTCTCCTTGCACGCGAAGCAATAAAACCCGTTTCGTGTAGTGATTTGGACGTCGGCTAGCGATAAAACGAACGTCAGTGACTCTCACCGGCTTTCTACTATTTATTAGTCCGCCGAGACAATTAAACATAGTTACGTCGCGTTTGCTAATTGTCTTGGTGGAGTAATAATAATAATACTCGGTTCACAAATAAAGTTATTCAAGTTAGTTTGCTCACATAATTAATGAAGGCGTGAAGTTTACTTATTCGTAAAAATTATTTGTGACTTAGCTAGCAAATTGACTCTAATACCTTTTGACTCAGTTTGTTTGCTGGAGTTGTATTATAATATTTTAAATATTTTTAAAAAATACTTTTGAGTATAGTATTGGATCTGTTGGTGTTAATATTAATTGAAGAGCGCGCATTATTTTCAAAAATATTTTGACATATTTGAGTAAAATTAAATAAGGTCCACTGAAGTTAAAATAACTTAAAATTAATAAGACACAAAAACTTACTAGAAAATATATGGTGTAGATCCAAGGACGGTAGATAACATGGAAAAGCGTGTGGAAAGGATAAACCTATATATTCCCGTGAATATCTATTTATTCCCGTAAAATTAATAAGGTAAGCTTCGTTCTATAACTGGTTCAAATGATTTTAACAAAAGTGTTATAAAACAAATAGTTTCATAATTTTACTCTTATGGTGAATATTTGTAAGTGAAAAAATATTGATACGGATCCCTCGCAGTGCGAATTTACTAGGATAAGGGGTGTCGGAAGTTGGGCTCGCATAAATAAAACTAAGTATCATGGGTGTAATATACCTCCAAGACACAACTTATACATGACATAAATGATGTTTAAACTTTTTGATAATGAATTATAGCGTTATTCTAATTTCGAAGTTATTCGTTTATTTTCTTAGATAAGTTTTAGTTTAAACCGAGCTTTCTGGCCAAGTTTTAGTCACACATTTGATATGGGGAGACTTTAATTTGAATTAGTACAAATGGACAAAGGTCCTTCTGGAAATATATATTGTTGAAAATTCTACATGCGATACTAACTTCACCTAGTCAACTCAAATAACTGTCGCTATAAGTGATTAGTTAATGTAGACTGTTTAATTTTAAACATCGTATAACCAAAATTTGGTAAGAGCAATAGTTTAAGGTATTAAAACCTATTTTTTTAAAGAAATTATAATTCGTAATTCATTATAAAACAAAATTTATACGCATGTTGTTTGTTGTTTTATATGTATGTTGTCATATTTTGTTTTTGGTTTATTTATTTGTTTTTTTTTTTCTTTTAATAAATATGGCCGAATTAAAAAAAACTGCAAACAATAATATATAAAACTGTGATTACCAAATAATAATTTTGAATATAATTATATTATTCACTAAACAACTATAACTAATATTTTGCAATATAAATACTTTTTTCATTATATTTTAGAAATTGATCACCATCTAATTCTACATTACCTAAAATGATCTACGGTTAAAATCACTTTTATGCCTTGTCGATTTTATTCCTTTTCTATCCCTGGCAAATTGTTTCTCCTCTTTAATATTTATTGCGTACATTGCGTACTCATGTGTCAACTTGTTACCAACATTTATGAACTAAATTGATTAAATTTTTTTTGGAATATTAACTTTCCATAAAAGTCACGTGAAATTTTGGTTAGGAACTCACCAAAGAAATTGAAGACACGCCATAGAATTCCTCAAAAATGAACAGAACAGGGTTTAGAGCGAGTTTGGATGATATAGGACTGATGATCGTCTAAGAAGACACAACTAATGGCGACATAAATTTTCTCCTTAGCAACATCAAGATACAATGAGCCAAAACATTGTAATAGGAACTCTTCAGTGGTGAGAAGCAAACTTAATGAGTTTGGACTCGTTTGACTTATCTTTACAAAGCAAGAAGATCTTGAAGCAAATAGGTAGATATGTGTTATACTCGTACGTACAAAGCAAGAACGCTCGCTTAATAATGGTTTTATTTAGCTGTACGTTCCGTATATTATTTTTACGTATTTTTGCGTAAGTATTTTTCATGAGAATTTCAAGTATTTAAACTATTCTCATGAAACTTCGCACATGTATTCAATTCTCTATACAATTTAATATAATACATGCATTACATTGCACTGAACGTTGATCCATAAATTCTAATGCCGTAGGTTTATTACTCGTCTAAGCTGACTCGAGATTTGAAGACCTGGTGATATTAAATTAATATTATGGTCTCAAGTATAGACTCTGGCTCGTTAAACTTGAGGACCTTCTGTTTTAAAATTAGTATTGTGTGTCTATTCACACATGCTATAAAATAAGTATGTGTGTATTCTGCTATTAAATTCCGATACCCAACTCCTTAGTTTTGAAGTTGTGGGGATACTTCTTGTTTAAATTGTGATGCTTGAAGATCTGTTGCATTTAAGTTAGTATTATGGTTTTTAAGCCGAGGATCTATAAACTCCAGGTTCCATATCTCAGTACTGATATTGAGAAGGCACTACCTGCTTAAATTGTGAGAACTGTGATACTGTTTTCAATAATTATTGTGTGGGTCACAAGCAAAAACTCTGTAATGGAAATCCGGATACTAATTCTTTAGTCTAATGCTGCATTGATACAATCTATATTGCATATATTAACTCATATCTCTGGCAAAAATCAACCGATTTGAATGACTCCCTTTTATTAGAATCGAGTCAGTGTAGTATCATAAAAATTGGTCAGGATTTGACTAAGGAATTTAAAGGTAACCTAGTTCTTCGATAATAAACACTACTGGTACCATAATTGAGTTTGCATGATAAAGTTCTAATGAAAAAATCTCTTCAGGTGGGATATTATTAGCAAAGATCTTTGCTAATATCCCACCTGAAGATGTTGTAATACAACGAAACCTAGGTCGTGGTAAAGAAATTAAAGAAAGTAGAAATAATACTACATCACGTAGTTTCATTTAATTGTGCCAAATAAAATAGTTATTTAATTATACAACGATATAACCTACGAGGTATTAGGATCTTGTCTTAATATACAACTTCATCATCGAGTATCGTCTTCTTGACTGCTTTACTGGACAATTGACGCCTGGTTTGTGGTTGGATATCTTTCGATATACGCGTTAATCTTCTAATCTTTGCATAGACCTTTACTCTGTCCCAGTATCGAGGTGTTATGTTCATCAATTTCGAAGGAACATCCTACAGGTTTCAACCTGTGGGTTATTTCTCATCTCCCGTACGGCATTTCATTATATACAAACTCCTAATAAAATATCATATGTGATATAAAATATAATTTTGAATACATTGTTTAACATAATGATACTTGCTTATCTTTAATAATCATTTCTGTCCAAATATGTGGGCAAAAAACCATCTTAAAATAAGTGAGAACATTTTGTCCTTGAAATTAGATTTTTGCTGAATCCCAAAAACTCTAGTAATGTAATTTATTGCGCGTTTATATGCCAAAAGTTTGGGAAATTTCCCTATTTATTTGGAAAGCTGGCTTATTTAAAAAGCAAAAAAGCAGACAAGTTTAAAGCCAGACGTGACGTAAATATGCAATGGGTTCGCTGTTTTATGTTGTTTTGGAGATGTCTTGTCTTTCTCAAACAACATATATATAGTTTTTTCACATATAGTTGATATTTTGTATCAACTATTGTTATTATAAATTAAATAAAATATTACATTCTCATAAGAAAGTCAATTTATTATTTTGTAATTGTTGTAAAAACAAAAACATTATTAGAAGTGATTGTAAAATTTATTTTAATGCTTTATAATTATATTAGATCGCGTGTAAATTTAATTTTCGTATGGCTGGGAAGATTTCTTGTATCGCTTAAAACGTTTGAAGTGTTAATTTATTTTTTCGGAAGTTACTTTTATATGTATTTCCAGGATTTTCCTAAGATTTTCATGGGATATTCCTTTTAAATTATCAAAATTAATTTTCTGTCATTTTTATAAATTGTATTATTAACTGCTTCAAATGAAACAGATTCGTGTTATACTCTGATAATCTTAATGTATTTTAAAAAAGAAATAAAATACCGATCATATTCACCCACGGGAAGATCTTAATAACGTTGATGCATACTGCAGTACTAGCAAAATACATTTAAGTTACAGTACACCTTTATGATGTTGATGGTATTTCATTGTATTTTGTTCCAAAAAATGTTGATACTCACAAGGACCAATTACCACACCGGTGTATATGCATTGCTCTATCTCTTATCGAGACTGCCGAACCCTTCAAGATGATCCTTCATACACGATATTGCACAGATTTTTTGATGATTGCCACAAGCTGCTCTATCAACATTTTCGCTAGTTCGTCCTTCCAATACAAGCTGCCTTTTTCTTAAGTATCGCTTAAGAATTAATCTCTTATTAAAAAAACAATTAATTGCTGCTTTGAATTCCCGTTTTCTCTCTGCTAAACTATATTGTTTTAATATTTGTGTTACTATATTTTTGTTATGGTTATTTTTAATATTATTCCATATACGGTCTCAAGTTATTTCTATTATATTGTATTTCATTATTGGTATTATTATTATTATTATTACTTTTATTCAACACACCTAAAAGAAATTAATGTTAATTTCTTATTATGTATTCTTGTATTTTTTTCATTATGGAAATGATTACTTATAACATAATGTGTGTCTATATTATTGTCCCCATTCCATGTTATTAAATTACTATTATGGCTATTTTGAATCTTATTTTATTCTTGTGAACCTAATGAACATTATTTTGTACATCATTTTTAATATAACTGTTTTAACCAATGTTTATATGTACCAATACTCAAAGTAGATTAGTATCTGATGTGGGTATCTCAAAATGCAAATCTGTCTTGTACAAAACTTATACATTGTTATGACGTAATGACTTGTATCTGTTTTCCCCCTTTGAAATCAATAAATAATGAAGCCATTTTTTATACCTCATATGCCCAATAAATTTAAATATTTTTGCTAAGGGTCCAAGGTTTGCACAACATAAAGCCACTGATTTTAAATTGTGATAATAATAACTTCGTATATCAGGAGTTTTAGTTGACTTGTGAACAGAAGATGGTTTTGCTAGCTAAATAGCAGGGGTACCTTGCAGCTGGTCTAGTTTCCATTAAGATATACAATACCCCGTTATATTTTTCAAGTATTCCGTCAAGCGTTTTTTAATTTTTTTCATCTTTTCTAAAGCATTGATATTCTACTCTCCTCCTTATTTAATCTAAATAGCAGGGGTACCTTGCAGCTGGTCTAGTTTCCATTACGATATACAATATCACGTTATATTTTTCAAGTATTCCGTCAAGCGTTTTTTAATTTTTTCATCTTTTCTAAAGCATTGATATTCTACTCTCCTCCTTATTTAATCTAAATAGCAGGGGTACCTTGCAGCTGGTCTAGTTTCCATTACGATATACAATATCCCGTTATATTTTTCAAGTATTCCGTCAAGCGTTTTTTAATTTTTTCATCTTTTCTAAAGCATTGATATTCTACTCTCCTCCTTATTTAATCTAAATAGCAGGGGTACCTTGCAGCTGGTCTAGTTTCCATTACGATATACAATATCTCGTTATATTTTTCGTGTATTCCGTCAAGCGTTTTTTAATTTTTTCATCTTTTCTAAAGCATTGATATTCTACTCTCCTCCTTATTTAATCTAAATCGCAGGGGTACCTTGCAGCTGGTCTAGTTTCCATTACAATATACAATATCCCGTTATATTTTTCAAGTATTCCGTCAAGCATTTTTTAATTTTTTCATCTTTTCTAAAGCATTGATATTTTACTCTCCTCCTTATTTTGTATCTGCTGCAGCTGTATGCAACGTACCTTTAGACCCATTAAATAGTTTTTCCATTATCTATTACATTTATTGGACAAAAAATGCTATTTTAGCTGCAATAACTGATACAAAGTCATCATTCGAATATTTTCATTGTACCGTGGAGCTGACGGAAACGTCATTTCATTCCTTTAAAATTAATTATTTTATTATGATCCCGGTTAAATCAAATTCCTTTTAATTATCCTGAATTTAATATTGTTGAATCCTCACTGAATAACTTATTAAGTTGTTTAGTTTTAAGTCACACCATGATGAAAATATATTTTTAATGAAGTGTAAAATATTTATTTTTTTTATTAGTTTTTATACATAATGGACTAAGTAAGGAGGTTTTGAATAACCTCATGAGACGTGTCTAGGTCTATTTAAACACGTAAGCATTTACATTAAAATCTGGCATATCAGTTACACATATTTTAATAATGTGTAACCATAATAAGAGCTTAAGAAATAAAATATAAATGCGACCTACACTTTAGATTAATATGATGTAAAATTCCATATATTTACATTTCATAATAATAATAATTTAATACTAAGAATACTGTCTTTTAATTTAATAACTATTAATAATAAAATTGACACATGGCTCTGACGGCTTAGTGTGAGTTTATATTAAGCGCGGATTTAATTGATCACAAAATTTATTGCAACTTATTAAATGCAAAACTGAATCCAATTTAACCCAATTAAAAATCATAATGTTAGTTTTTCATTAGAATGTCATTCGTATGTGGTTTCATCGTTAGTTGGATACGAAGATTTTATTGTTGATTACTTTTCTCGAAGTTAATTACTTTGGTAGGTATAAAAAAATGCAAAATAGCGTTCTAAACTACAACTTCTAAACTACATTTTTATTATCATTCATAAAGGTACGTCCCACTCATCGTTTTGCTTTCTTTTCCTATACAAGCTGTTATTTATAGACTTGCGTAAATTATATAAATATATCTATTATATAATCGGCATCCAGTACTGAAAAATAATGTAAAAAATTTCTGATGATACATTTTATTTCATCACAATTTTCTTTTCCTATCTTACTTTTTTGGCTTATTGCGAATCTAATTAGAAAATCTGCAAAGTTGTGCTTGAAAATTATTTCAAAAAAATATAGCGCACTTTGTTGTTTGCTGCATATTTCTCTGTGCACCAAAGGTTGAGGGAATATCTAGTGTCATCTAGCTTTAATGCTTGCCATCACAATATTTTTTGACGTTGAAGATGATATATGGAATAAGTTTTCGTTTTGCAACTTCAACTAAAGTGGTTTTATTGTGACTATCGCTGTCGTCGGACATATTGTCCTAATAAACTTGTGCTGGAGTTCTCAATTGAGTGACGAGTAAATTTTGAATTTAAACTTGATTTTCGTCCCGGAATTTTCTTCGGAGAAATCAGCATACCAACTTTCGCGGGGAAAAATATAATATTGTCACAGACAGTTCTTTATACAGAATAAATAAGTGATATATTAACGATACGGTTAATTTATTAGCAATATACTTTTAATGAACAATAATTATTAAAAAAATAATTTAATATCCCTTTCCTGTAGGGGCAAAATCGGGGCCAAAAACTTTATAATTCTGATATATGCTATTTGCCTAAAATTTCTTAGTTTATTATTGGGGATTTGTCTAAATTGGTTAATCTGTAACTCCCCGATCGATAAGTTCTATCATTTAATATTATGCAATCATTTATAATAATATCTATTTGATCTATTTGCAACGTTTCAGCTTATCTTCGGCGGGTTGACCGGTTGGCTAAAAACGTAAACTTCTTCAGACCATCGAACAACAACAAGTTGCACATTTGGGGCATATGCTGATGTATTAGAGATAAGAGCTCTTTTAACTAATAATGATGTGAAAAGTTTCTGGGAGAAATAAAGCTGGTAGCCGAAGAAAATTATGGTTGCGTAACATCCGAGAATGGACCCGTCATTACGAGAGCCGCGGAACACTTTTGCCATGCCAAGGACTAGACTAAATGCGCAGAGTTGATTGCTTACTTCACTGGTTGGAGAGATCACTTCAGAAGAAAAAAAAGAAATTTGAAAGTATAGAAACTCTAGAGCAGTGGGATGGATATATTAAAATTTTTACAGCTTCTTCTTATTACTCTCTATTATGATCCAGGTGGTTTTTAAACTAATAAATATTAGTGACGTCTTAATTCAGAGATCGTATGCTTATTACAGAAGAAAATTTAAAATGCAAGAAGGTATAAGGTAAATTCGAGAAAATAAGTGTTGAAAATATTTGCCTACATTATGTTCCCGCCATTATTTCCGTGCTAAAATATTTTATTCTGCTGCATTTAAAAAAAATCTTTCTTTCAATTGAAATCGTGTGTATTTTAAGTCTCTTCTTGATTTTCATACACGTTCTTAATAGATTTTGGAGTATTATTTTTCTATAAACCAATTTATTTGCAACATTTTTCCGTTGTTCATAATCTATTCTGGTAAGAATTCCTTTATAATATGGCTAGCTGAGTAAAAAACGATTTTGGGTTTTACTTTAATCGCTAATTTATTAAAGTAATATTTTACAGATTGTATACAATAAGCGATAATTTATAGATTATATGTAGTTAATTAATTTATTTTCCATTTTTTTTAATTTGATCCTTTGGTTTAATTGAGTAAAGAATTATAAATTACAATCCAATAATCTAAACGCCTATACTTACCTCATAAAAAACATTACTTTAATATAGCAATAAGGGTTTGGCCAGTTGTAAATAAATAACGTTAAAGCAAATAAGATTTTTTTATTAATGAATGACAAACTAGTGAATTGTATTTCCATTACTTCATTTAAACGATATTCATTGCCATTTCGATTCATAATTTCAAGTTCTTAAATTAATTTTATTCTGAAATTATATATATTTTTCACTTTTTTGTATAAATTTTTATTATCACACAGTTTTGCTTTCAACTAATTAATGTTAAGCACCTTAACCCAAATAATCGACATGAATAAAACTACTTTTTTCCCGAATTATACTAATACCAAAACACACTGTGTCCCTTTACTAACACTACTCATTAGTGCACCCTGAACATAAGTTTAATAACCATTTTCATGCTAACTACAAGTTAACAAAATGAATATTTAACTAATTTTCATTACTTGATTTTGGTTACTTCATGTATTAATTATATTTATTGACAAGACGAACATTTTAACTTCGACATTTATTAGGGCTGATGAAACGGGTGCAGTACATTTTTACTTATTAATTTAATGTTTAGTAATGATTACTAACATAAATGAGCATATATTGTAACATTCGTAAAATTGATCCGCCTTCAAAATTTTAATTTTTAATCAAACATATTAATGTCTTAATGGAAAAAAACCTTATTTGTTTTTAAAGGTTTTAAATATAAATTACTTATACTATTCTTATCGAACTCACCATCCTACTGCTCATAGTTCGTTCTGTAACAAGGATATACAAGATGCATTTTTTATGTGAGGAACAATAACGGATTGAGTAAAGGAAATCGGAAAATCGAATATATTTTTTTACCGAAGTTATTGAGTTCCGTAAATTAAAATATATTATAAAGAGGTTATAGAAAAATTCGGCAAATAATTTCAATTGTAAGTACTTTCAATTGCCGGAAATTATCTAAAGCGATTAGTTGATGTATTGTAAGATGTAGATTTTCGAAATGGTAATAATTTATTTAATTAATAATTAAGACAAATACTTAAATTTGCAACGTGAAAATTTATCTTACCAAATTTGGCTTATAAACTTGATTTAAAAATATTCGATTCATTTAATAATTTTTGAAATTCGTTACTGCCAACTGTTTCCATAAATAGAATAGATCTGATATGATCAGGAGTCATTAACAAGATCATAAAATTTAAATTTATCGTTAAATTTAACTTTACCTATGCAACTGATGGATAATATATTTATTTTTCAAAATTTCTCAATATAGAGTTGTTTTCTTTCATACTAAATTATTGTTTAAAATTTAAATGGCTTAAAGGCATTTATGTATTAATGGAATATTGAAATTTATTAAGTCACGAATAGAAAGGCAATTTTTTCATTTTCTCTCTTTTAAATATTGTTTGCGTGATATATAACGCCATACAAAGACACTACGCAGCAGTCCGACGTACTGTTAACACCGCTAAAATTGAACAAGTAACAACATAAATTTAACGACGAAAAAATTTACCCACGCGCTTATTACCAGTTAACATCTCATTTATGTAAATTTGAACTTAGTTACTATTTTTATTCTTTTATCAATGAATATTATTTTTTTCTGTATATATATATATATATATATATATATATATATATATATATATATATATATATATATATATATTCAAATGAAGTGCCTCAATTACGACGCATATAAAAAAAGCTTTTGGGTTCACAGAAAAATAAGTTTATGAAGTAAAATATTAATGTAATATCTTCAAAACTACCTACCTATCTAAAATACTAATCTTGTTATTATTTAAATACATTGCTTGGATTAATTTTAAATAGGCTAATCGTAAACTGCCAACGTGACCGTATTTTACCGAACCTGATGTTGTTGGATATTGTGGTTGATTTAATATTTTTAACGATTAAAGCAATTGGTTTTCATTCCCAGACATTATAAACAAGACATTTGTTAATTATATTCGCAGGTTAACTTCCCAAACTTTTTGAGGCTCGTATAAAATTGAATTTTAATATTTATTATATTGTCTTATAATATTTAATTTAACTAAGGGACTGTGATAGAAATGGAATATTACATAGAAAATAATAATATCATTCATGAAAAAATTCCTTCTGTCATATGACCCCAAACTATACTAAACTATCAATGTTACATACGAATTCATATAGTCGTAGCCTAAACAAATAAGTTTAGTTTAAAGCACTCACCTTCATAAACCACCGACGCCAACATAAAACAATGAAAAGGAAATGGTTTATCGGGTATATAACTCACGCAAGTAATTAAATTGGTAAGTTAAATATAGGTCGTGCGAATTCAGCAACGCGGTGGTTATTAAATTTAGGTCATCTGATACTCGCATGCCTGTCTGTATACTAATACGAGATGGTATTACAAACTTTTGTATTTTTAAATACTTGGACAATAGAAATGGGTATTAATGAAGTGTGGACTTGGCATAGATTTTAATATCAAGGTACAGCCAAACTCATATGTAGCCAAAAGAAATGACAATGCCAATTCCTGTGCGCCATATATACAAATTAATTAAAACCACGTCGTTAGTCAAAATGAAAATCTGTATGAGACAGTCTGCATACGATTAATGTAGCCTTGTGAAGTACGAATAATTTTGTTGTTTTTTTCCAATAAAATTAAAAAGGAAATTATAATAAGTTACAATGGAATTTTTCTAAATGGAGGCGTTACTAAAGATACTACATCTGTGCAATTGAAATGACTTAACTGTCTTGATTTCATTCTGTACCAGTCAGTTTGAATGATTGACTGCCTTTTATATGACGAAATAATCAAATATCGAAATTTTAAAATTATTTTTATATAAAATTAAACGATAAAAATTCAACGAATAAAAAAAATCCCATAAACATCTGTACGTAGATGGTTATGGGATAGTTCCGGAAACCGCTGGCAATATATCTTAACTTACCTAGACCAAACGGGCGCACATGTATACACGCGAAGGTCAAGCGCGATACTATTCGATGTGTAGAAAAATTAAATGGATGCACTCTATCGTCTAACACGCACACATTGAAATATTTGAATTCTAACATTCGTTGCTGTCTTTGAGACCAATGGTAGGTGGTTAAGGGATAATGACAAATTCTGCATTTAAATTTATTTTATTTTATTCAAAGCCTATTATTGTTTCTATTTTCATTTCTTTCGCCTCTATAAATAATCGGATATAATGTCGTCGACGTTGTAATATTAGACTTGTTTTAGTTTAATTATGGAAATAAAAAATACGACTACATTACAATACAATTTTAAAACGTCGATATTTCTTACTTCGTAAAAAAATTGACCGACCATAAGTAGTGTGACATATTAGTATAGCGTTAGTCGAAACGTTCATCCGTTTTTTTTTAAGCTTCGGAAAAGGACTATTTTCCTAGGGTTTAATGATTCGAATTATTTAAAAAAAAATGCTTCTAATAATCGAACATATTTAGGTAATTAGAAATATAATCTCATATGAAATATTTGTATCACCCAACACCCATTTGAAACAGATAAGTCTCATTTCTGAATATTTTCTTGAATATCTCAATTGTTTTAGTTCAAAATTTCCCTTTGAATGACAAATGTTACACAAATACAAAGTTTTGTTTTTAAGAATCGCAAGTCACGAACAGGCGAAAAATCGTAAGACTTTTGGAATACACTTATTATAATTATATATGATTCATTAAGTAAATTAAATATAGGATATATATTTACGTCATATATCATATTTTATTGTTATTATTAACACATAATGCATTGCAAATTAGAAAATTTAAAAAAAGGAATCCTTAAAATTTTAATTCAAAATATATCATGTATTCAAAATATAATGTAATTTTTAAATTTAATAAGGATATTCATTAAAAGCTGGTCACCATGGTAGAATGTAATACTTTTGCGGGGTAATATAATAATTCTGTGCATAAATATTTTGTAAAATGTATACAAAAATATACATCTGTAGAAAATACGTTGATCCATTTACTTGAAACAAACGTCTTTTCGTCTTATTCTTGTGTGCCAGTTCTAAAATAACCCTTTCCCATATAACAAATAAAGTGTGGTAGATAAGTCGCATAAAATAATATCAGCCGAAAGACTCTATTACCAAGATCAATATTTATCTTACCCGTTGAAAATACTTGCTTTATTTACATGGGTACTAGGCTTTCCTTCAAATATCGAATAGTTGCATTAGTAAGCGGATGAAAGTCACAAAAATGAGCCGATTTTATTGATTTAGGTTTAAATTAGGGTTACAATTTCGTGCTATTGTTCCAAGTAGTGAATACTTGAACAAAACTTATATTTATATATTGTGACTCCCAAAATGAAATACATTGTCGCGACTTTTAAAGTGAATTACATCTTTAATAATATCATAAGTTAATATGAAGTTTCAAACCGCTTTAGTAAGCGGGTGGAAATGGGTCGATGTCATTGATTTAGGTTAAAATCACGGTTACAATAAGCATTAAACTCTTGTAATATTGAAGCATTTTTAAGTAGTGAATAGTCGAACAAAATCGAAATTGTTATATTGTGAGTGTCGAAATGAAAAATCTTATCGCCACTTTTTTAGACGGAATTATGTCTTAGTGACGCGAATGTCATAAATTGACATGGAGTCTTGGACGAATTATAACTTGATTACTTAAATGTAAACTGATGTCTATTGTCTAGAAATTAATTATAATTGATAATTTTTATATCATTTTTAGGTCATCAAAATTAATATTGGTGCAATCATCTCATATCATTTTATTAGTAAAATCGTTTTATTGATAATATTTGGTTATTATATTTACTCTGCTTGTTACAGTTCTTTTATATTTATACCTAACAACTTGAGTGAGAAAAAAATAAATTTTGAATATTTCTCTAGATAGTAATGGAATATGAGCTCACTGTGTTCTTTTATTTCCCATCGAAACTGTAACTGAAACTTAAAAGAAATGATAAAACTTAAAAGAATTAGCAATAAAATAATCTGTGTTGTATAATAAAAGTAAAACAACAAAAAGTCTAATGATTCCTCTTTTCTCTTTTCTATTACCTTTACTGAATATTTGTCGCAAAAATTGTATCAAAAATTCTTATACAGGTAATATTACTTATGGTAAATAGCAGAGACAAAAATCTATTCAGGGACATTAAGGAAATTTTACTCCAATATTATGACAGCCGATTTGAATATAGAGACATCTATACCTTTTAGTCCTAAAAGACTACAAACGTAAGCTAAGTAAAAATTGTAGAGGAAAATGACTTAAATCACTTTTCACGTCAGTTTTGCAAGGAATGTTCTGCTTTCGCTATACTCTACTGTCCAAGATTAATGAGATACTTCTTATTCGGGCAAAGTAAAATTCACTTCCCTAAAACGCTTACAATAAAAGCACAAATAGTGTAATGTGTAAATTATTATATTGAAGTTCTTCTTTAAATATCTTTTATTATTATAAATATATCTAAACTTTTTTGTGTCATTTTCTATGGTGTACAGTAAAACTCACTGATTATCAACCTAATATTATTTACCTACTTGATGTTCGATGCACATTTAAACTTATAGAAGATTTTTTGTTGTAATCATCAATATAATTTACGATATGAATATTATAAAAGGAAATAAATAGGAACATAATAAAATAAAAATAGGGAAAAAATTACAAAACAGTACTAATTTTATATAAATAATTCCTGTCCAAATTAATAACTACCCTTCAGTTACTGCAAAATAATATTTAATGGAACATAATAATTATTAGGTGTATAGTTCAATTTTAAGACTAAATGAGGTGTGAAATAATTTGCTAAATTAAATTAAAGTTACAAATGATAATATGTAATAAGTATACATGTTTCGGGAATGAGATGGTTTTTTAGGAATTTACTTCACGAGTATGTGAGCCAAAGCCCATAATTAAAATATTGTGTAAAGTGACTCGTTCCAAAGCATGATTATTTCAGTAAATGTAATAATTGTTCTAGGAAATTAAAAAATATTAAATATAGCCACTAACTTAAATATTCCTTCTCTCTTGGGTAACATAAAAGGGAAGGAATTAAGTCCCCGTCACATCTTCATTACCGTATGTTGTACTCGTCTTGAAATACCTTGGTAGAAGTGATTACTAGCAGCTTCTATGCTATTCTGTCTTCGAATTAAGTGGAGATGATGATGTTAGCTTAATCACACAAACGACAAATACATCAACAGCGAGATCTTTTGCCCTCTACTTTCCTTACAAAAATCAGTTTAATTAGGTTATCTTGCTGTCTATGAGCTACCACCAACATATTAATTTGTTGATATAGCTGAAAATCATTACGCTAAATTTCAAATGCCTATGCAAATTTTAATTATAAACGGAAATGTATTGTAATGTGTTCCCCAGCACAAAAGTGAGAAGATGAAAAAAAAATATCTTGATTTTAGCTTACTTTACGGAACGAAGGAAACCGTGTTATTATGTTTCATTGTCGTCTGTCAGAGGTTTCTAATTTTTAAGCCAAGTAAGAACTCCCATAGAATCTGCTTCCATGCCATACTGACTTCGACCTATCGCGGCGGGAGTGACAGAGATCTCCGTCATGATCTCAATTTAATGAAACCAGCAGCGAGTATATCGACCGCGACGTTTTTTATCCTCTACTTTCCTTACAACAATAAATTTACGCAGGGCATCTTGCCGTCTACGCTCTGCCTCGCCATTTTTTGTTAAGTAAGCTATCATACTAATATATTAATATGTTGATAAACTTAAAAATATTATATAATAAAAGTTTACATTGAGCTAGGTGAAAAACTGTGTGCAAATTGCAAATAACCGACGGGAAAGAGCTGTGGTTATTTTTTCAGCAGAAAAATTAGGAAATGAGAGGGTAATCTTGCTATTTAGCGTTTTGACCGGAAAGAACGAAACATTATTGTTGTGGTAACATCATCTGTTCTTTCATCCGTGTACTTATCTTTGCCCCAGTAAGAAGCTTCTAATTGCTAAGCCGAGCAAGAACTCATGTGTATTATACCGTCCCCGTTTCACTTGCAGACTGCAAATAATATTTATAATGATTTATTACCATATTTTGAAGTGTTCCGCAGCAGGGAAAAGGGGCATGAACTTTTTTTCTTATGCGTAGTCAGGTTAAGTATCTTCGAATAACGTCTCTGAGTACAGATCTGATTATTAATTTTTTTCTCTTAAAAAATTCAACCTGTCTATTACCAAAAAAAAATTTTTAGACTCATTGTGTTACAAAGTCTATCATAATAATTTCCTTCTATAATTAGTTGCAGTAACTTGATATTAATAATTCTTGCATATAGAAAAGTAATACGAAAAAAATATATAAATGTAAAACATAAGAACATAGTTGAGAAACTAAACCATTATTGATAAAATTATGATTTTATATTTCGTCCAACACGATATCCAGAATCGTTAAATTGATATTTTTAGATTTTGGAGGTTACGCTCTACGACATATTAAAAATAATTTCATTATTTTCGAATAATTGGTTAAGGACACTATATGCGTTTGAATAGTTTAATGTTCATATATATGTAAGTATATATGGAACCATCTGCGAGTTTCGTCGGTACTTGACAGGTTTATTTTACATATAGTGCGCTTTATTTTGCACCAGCGCATAGCTGAAATCGCGATTTTCTTATATGAAAAATTAATAACATGTTAACATTATCGCATATCCAATATACAGAAATTTTCTAGCGTAAATGTTCTTCACTTGTTGATTGACATTTATAATTTTGTGCTGTTCACGCATTTAAGAAGTACGATGGTAACTTTATGGCGGTTTAACCAACAAATTATATGGAAATTTTAATATAAATCCGTAGGTAAGTTCGATCCTAAGCATATCATTATTGCTTATTAATATTATATAAAGAGGTCTATATAGGCAATATATGGCTGTAAATATACTAAGCAACAAACTGACATAAATTTATGCCACGCATTAACTAAAATTCAATACCACGTTTATTAAAATTTACAAGTTTAATACTTTTTCTACTCTTCAACACATATTTTTTATAAATCTGTTATATATATTGAAAAGCTCAACACTCATGGGCAAACTTATCTTTGAAACGAAATGCCTAAAATACGATGCATACTAGAAAAGTTTTGAGTTCACAGATAAGTTATTATGTAAAATATTAACACAAAACCTTCTAAATTACCTCCTTCTTAACCTGTCATTAATGATAGATACATTGCTCCGTATAATAGGTTCCGTAAAATAGCCTAAACGTAAACTACCAACACGTTCGTATTTTACTTAAACTGATGCTGATGTATGGCGTTATGCTTAATTTAATAATTTTGACGATGAAAAAAAAACGTTTTCATGGCAAGTAATTTTAAGCAAGAAATGTTTTTAATAGTATTCGCAAGTTAATTTCGAGCGGAATTTGAGCCTCCTGTGAAATTAAATTTAAATATTTGTATCTTTTATTATTTAATTGAAATCATGAGCTGTGACATTAATATAATATTCTCTAGGAAATAATAATATCCTTTACGCAAAATATCATATATGGATCATCTGACCCAACACTATATTAAACTTTCAGTGTTATATACGAATTCATATACTCGTGGCCTAAACAAATAAGTTCAGTTTAAAGCACTCACCTTCGTCAACCACCGACGCCAACATAAAACAATGAAAAGGAAATGGTTTATCGGGTATATAACTCACGCAAGTAATTAAATTGGTCGTGCGAATTCAGCTACGCGGTGGTTATTAAATTTATGTCACGGGATACTCGCATGCCTGTCTGTAAACTAATACGAGATGGTATTATAAACTTTTGTATTTTTAAATACTTGGACAATAGAAATAGGTATTAATGAAGTGTGGACTTGGCATAGATTTTAATATCAAGGTACAGCCAAAGTCATATGTAGCCAAAAGAAATGACAATGTCAATTCCTGTGGGCCATATATACAAATTAAATAAAACCACGTCGATAGTCAAAATCAGAGTCTGTATGAGACAGTCTGCATACGATTAATATAGCCTTGTTGTGAAGTACGAATAATTTTGTTGTTTTTTTCCAATAAAATTAAAAAGGAAATTATAATAAGTTACAATGGAATTTTTCTAAATGGAGGCGTTACTAAAGATTCTACATCTGTGAAATTGAAATGACTTAACTGTCTTGATTTCATTCTGTACCAGTCAGTTTGAATGATTGACTGCCTTTTATATGACGAAATAATCAAATATCAAAATTTTAAAATTAATTTTTGTAAAATCTTTCCAGATTATCTCGGGAATGATAATACATACAATAAGTTATTCGTAAAAGTAAACAAAATAAAAACGACAAATAAATATAAATAAGCTATTATTTATTGTAACTGACTGTACCTGCTCATTATTTATTGTAACTGACTGTACCTGCTCATTATTTATTGTAACTGACTGTACCTGCTCATTATTTATTGTAGTTTTGAAGAATTATTTATGTATATGTAATTAACGTATTATACTGATCAGTGAACTAATGGAGAGACGAATCGGAATAAAATGGGGAGAAGGAGAGGGAGTGAGAGGGATTGAGAGAGCGATCATAATAATATCTTTATATTAGAAGCTAAGATGTGGAGACCCCGTGCCTTTAAAAATATAACCTCTCTTTACTTTAAGGGAAATAACATTACGTATTCGTGATTCCCCAGTGACTGCTGTTTATCCACTTAATTTTCGTTTCTCCGCCCGTAGGTACCCGACATAGCTCTTCGAAAGTGATCAAATTTTACAGGAAAACAATGTTGAGTGATGTAAATATTATGAATTAAAAAATACATCTGTTAACTTTTATAGGTTTATTTATGTAACTTGAGGTATCAAACATTTTTAAAAAATCTGGCCTTTAATGAAACACTCTAATTCCCCCTGTCTGTCTGCTGACTCTGATATCATCTGTTTTAGAAACTATTCCACATAGAAACTTGAAATTAGGGAAAAAAAATTAACAAATGAAGTACTCGATTTTTCTTTCTCTCATGTATGATATTGCACAATAATTGAAAGAGCAAGTTGTAATGATTCCAAAATAATTTCAGAATTGTAAGGAAGATGGTTATTGAGATATTGTTTAAATGGTTTCAAAAATATGCTCCCTCTGGTACTCAAATAATAACCATATAAGTATGAATAATGAAAAAAGAACAAGTCACTGGGAGTTTTCCAATGTATTGCGGGAAACTATAGTATTGATTCTAAATTTCATTGTTTTCGAGATATTTACGATATTTTAAAGCTTAAAGCTTTAAAATATCGTAAATATCTCGAAAACAATATTTTTAAAAAAATTAATGGAAGTACTACATTTTACTATATTTATATACGCGTAAGACTATATGGAATCCTCGTAGTGCATGTTCTACTCGTACTTAACATTTTCTTTAAATACTCGAAAACTTATAGAATTTGAGAATGAAAATTTTTTCTTCATTACCCTTGTTGAATGGGTTAAAGGCGTGTATTAAAATCCTATGGAAAGTGTTTAGTCATATTATTAGATGTTAGGTATGTGCAAGTCTCCAATGAATTTTGGGGGAAAAGTTTTGAAGCTTTGTTTTACCGTCTTCTTATTTCTCTATTATTATCAAAAATGTGAAAAAATTAAGATTACGGTATTGTTTATATATTTCAATCCAAAATAAATCCCGTCAGTATTGTTTAGTTAACTAAAATGTCCAGAATTAATTAGTAGAATTATTAATGATCCCGTGCTATACGAGTCGTAACTAAAATTATCGCTCAGCGTAAATGTACACGAAATAAAGGCAGTCTCTTCAGTTTAAATGAGCCAACAAAAAATAGATCTGAACCTTTTTCACGCCATTATTGTACAGCCAAATGTTTCGGTTAAACTTTCAGAAAATAAGTACTTAGAATGTATTTACTTTCACAGGAATACAGTCGCAATATGTAGACATATTTAAATATGACGAGACACATAAAAAATAGTTTTTTTTTATTTGGAGTAGGATTTCGGGAAAAAGTATTTCACATTAGTGGAAACATGATTACAAAATATGTTAAATTTATCATACTTAATATGTGTAGGAACTGGTTAATCTCTCTTCTAAAATTCTGAGTTGGAGAAAAGAGATAAATACATATAACAGGAACACAATCTGCCTACAAATATTTGAGATGAAAATTTCAAATTTTTTCATTTTTCTTTCTCGCTTCACACACTCACACACACTCACAAATACACGTATATATATATATATATATATACACATATATATATATATATATACACATATATATATGTATATATATATATATATATATATATATATATAAATCAGTATAAATTAAACATCTTGTGACCATAGAGTGACTGAAAATATGAATATTGTGGGAAAATGTATATTTTAAAAATTTGGTTGCCGATGCTAAAATAGCAAAAAAATGATGTGATTAACAAAATTGTATTTGAAAATCTTTACGACATGCAGTGACGAACGATTTTTCCATACTTAAGTATATTATGATAAAGAATGAATTTTGGATATTATCAAGTTTTGAAAAATATCAAATTTTTAAATTATTTTTATTTCCATAGGTAGTAGGAATAGAATAGAAGTCATAATCAAACTTTAAAAATACTTTTATTTCTATAACTGGTAAAGGTAGAAAAACATTTATGCAAGCGTGGAAAATGTATACTATCTACTCATGTACATTATTAGGCTTATTTTTATGTAAAACTGCAAAGAGGGAATAAAATAATTTTTTTTCAAATAGTATTTTAGATGTTATAATTATGAGTTTTTCCAAAGAAGTTAGGGATTTTAAACTTACGTACCTACTTAATTTTTTTTTGTATTCAACAATATTCCCATCTGAATCTGCTTTCTCTTGACGTAATAATAAATAAACATCTTCCTATGTTATGAAGCTATCTTCATTATCTTTTCATTTCACATTAATTGTTACAACATTCCGCCTACATGGCGTATGATATGGAAACTGATCAACCTTTTTATTTTTTTTACTCTAAAATCAATATTTACAATAAGGTATCATTCTATTTGTAAATATAGTCTGAAATTCATAATTTATACTAATTTTTCCGATTTTCACTTACAAAATAAAATTATTTCATGTAATATTGTATTAATTTGCCATAAATAATTTATTATCATTTTGTGGATGTTAATAAATTAGGTTGAAATCGACTGTAATGAATAAATTTTACACTATTAATTTGGACTTTACAATAATTAAACAAAAACATAAAATTTGGATTTTATATGGACTCGCGACTGATCAACTCTAATCGCTCTCCATCACTATGGTCCTTTTCCAAAACGTGGTAAAAATTGCGTCCATTCTTACGGTTCTAATTTTACGACTTATTGGATGGTAATTTGTGGGGTACATGAGATATAGTACAAACGCCTTGGAGTTCTGACTCCGACTCTTCCCAATAGGATTTATTGCTATATATTATCAGAGTTTTTCTGATAATGTTGCAAAGTATTTGAGGACCCGATATGTAATTGATAAAGATTCTTTAATGACGGAATCGTTAATCGTTAATACATTGACACCACCACATATCGAAAGCCTTAATGCCTTTTTGTTTGCAGATTTTCCAATCCAAGTTTAAAAAACGGTAAAAAATATGTGTGTGTACCAATATTTGCACAAGAGTAATTTCAGTCTTCGATCATACATTTCTACGTCTCCACATCTTAGCTCTGTGCGAAATAATAGTCTTTGACTTAAAATTCACGAAGCGTCCTCGAATTACCTTTCGCAATTTCCGTTTGTAATTAAATATATGGTTTCTCCCCGCTATTATAATCCCTTTACAGACTTCTACCACTTGGTCAACTTTAACTGCACCCTTCCTAATGCAGTACAAATTTTTCTTTATCAAATATTCAAAGTATTCCTAGGCTTCCATTTTGGTTAATTCTTGCCAGAGTTTGGTCTGTGAAGCTTTTTTACTTAAGTAAGAATATTATCGTAGATGTGACAAAAATACCACAGATCTGACTAAAACAAATAAAGTAATATACATGAATATTTGTAACAAGATTATGTGTAGATAATTTTTCTAGTTATCTTAATAGTCTGTTACAAATTATAAGAAATTAAATTGAGGGAATTACAAAACTTTCCCTTTTAACTCGCAACAACCTTAATAACGAAAATAATTTAATTTGGAGATATTATGCATATTCTTAGTAATAAGATAAATAATTATGCCTAAGAAACAATACGATCAAATTGGAAAGTACTAAAAGGCAATTCTTTTAGGATCATAATTTTAGTATATAAAAAGGACTTCTTGCTTAGTAATTATGAATTGTTATTATATTAACTGTACTACATACCCCACTTGATAGTCTTGACAAAGATAACACATAACTGTGCTGAAAAGAACGCGCTATGCGATTAGTGTTGGAAGAAAGTATGATGAATGAAACTTAAATTAACGCTAAGGTAAAAAGTTTTATGTTGATATAAATTATACAGTGAGTTAATGGAAGCTGTACGATTTAAAAATTGATCAGTCTTCGGTTGCAGATTTCCCATTAACCGTGATCTGCTTTGGCATATCAATTAATAATTTCATTCCAAAAAACTTTTCATGATATTAGTTTTCAAATATAAATACAGCTTAGTACAAAAACTCGTTAACGGTATACGATACTAAGCTGTAGGAAAAATTACATCCTGATGTACGAAATATCTTGTTAAGGCACAAATTCAAGCGTTGTCTCAAAAGGCTTACTTTGCGTAACTCCGTCTTATCTAATTTTTCAAGCAAAATCCTATCCAGGTCTTAACACCCATAATATCTCATTAAATTTATCCCTTCGTATTCACTAAGGCCCTGTTCTCCTCTTAAGCCACATCATGTATTTATTTATTTACATGTATGTACATTCGGCGAATTTTTAATATTTTGTTACAAAAATAGTGCAAATAATTTATAAAATACTGTTTAAATATGTACAAATATTTTGTTTTGTTCGATTATTACCTTAACTTACACAATCAATTATTGTCCCAAAACTCTTAAAATTTATTATTCATTTTACACCCGACGTTTGCTGTATGATATTATGTTGTGGTATACTTGCACGGTGTAGATTCCCAGTGACAACAATTAACACCAAAATAATTCTTCTTCCCGGGTCAACCTCCACATGGCAAACGTGAAAGTGGAATATCATCATTCGATGAGTCCCTCTCACTGAAATTACTTGCTTTATTTACATGGGTACCGGGCTTTACTTCAAATATTGAATAGTTGCATTAGTAAGCGGATGAAAGTCACAAAAATGAGCCGATTTTATTGATTTAGGTTTAAATTACGGTTACAATTTCGTGCTATTGTTCTAAGTAGTGAATACTCGAACAAAACTTATATTTATATATTGTGACTCCCAAAATGAAATACATTGTCGCGACTTTTAAAGTGAATTACATCTTTAATAATATCATAAATTAATATGAAGTTTCAAACCGCTTTAGTAAGCGGGTGGAAATGGGTCGATATCATTGATTTAGGTTTAAATCACGGTTACAATAAGCATTAAACTCTTGTAATATTGAAGCATTTTTAAGTAGTGAATAGTCGAACAAAATCGAAATTGTTATATTGTGAGTGTCGAAATGAAAAATCTTATCGCCACTTTTTTAGACGGAATTATGTCTTAGTGACGCGAATGTCATAAATTGACATGGAGTCTTGGACGAATTATAACTTGATTACTTAAATGTAAACTGATGTCTATTGTCTAGAAATTAATTATAATTGATAATTTTTATATCATTTTTAGGTCATCAAAATTAATATTGGTGCAATCATCTCATATCATTTTATTAGTAAAATCGTTTTATTGATAATATTTGGTTATTATATTTACTCTGCTTGTTACAGTTCTTTTATATTTATACCTAACAACTTGAGTGAGAAAAAAATAAATTTTGAATATTTCTCTAGATAGTAATAGAATATGAGCACACTGTGTTCTTTTATTTCCCATCAAAACTGTAACTGAAACTTAAAAGAAATGATAAAACTTAAAAGAATTAGCAATAAAATAATCTGTGTTATATAATAAAAGTAAAACAACAAAAAGTGATGATTCCTTTTTTCTCTTTTCTATTATATTTACTGAATATTTGTCGCAAAAATTGTATCAAAAATTTGTATACAGGTAATCTTACTTATAGTAAATAACAAAGAGACAAAAATCTATTCAGGGACATTAAGGAAATTTTACTCCAATATTATGACAGTCGATTTGAATATAGAGACATCTATACATTTTAGTCCTAAAAGACTACAAACGTAAGCTAAGTAAAATTGTAGGGGAAAATGGCTTAAATCACTTTTCACGTCAGTTTTGCATAGAATGTTCTACTTTCGCCATACTCTACTGTCCAAGATTAATGAGATACTTCTTATTCGGGCAAAGTAAAATTCACTTCCCTAAAACGCTTACAATAAAAGCACAAATAGTGTAATGTGTAAATTATTATATTGAAGTTCTTCTTTAAATATCTTTTATTATTATAAATATATCTAAACTTTTTTGTGTCATTTTCTATGGTGTACAGTAAAACTCACTGATTATCAACCTAATATTATTTACCTACTTGATGTTCGATGCACATTTAAACTTATAGAAGATTTTTTGTTGTAATCATCAATATAATTAACGATATGAATATTATAAAAGGAAATAAATAGGAACATAATAAAATAAAAACAGGGAAAAAATTACAAAACAGTACTAATTTTATATAAATAATTCCTGTCCAAATTAATCACTATCCTTCAGTTACTGCAAAATAATATTTAATGGAACATAATAATTATTAGGTGTATAGTTCAATTTTAAGACTAAATGAGGTGTGAAATAATTTGCTAAATTAAATTAAAGTTACAAATGATAATATGTAATAAGTATACATGTTTCGGGAATGAGATGGTTTTTTAGGAATTTACTTCACGAGTATGTGAGCCAAAGCCCACAATTAAAATATTGTGTAAAGTGACTCGTTCCAAAGCATGATTATTTCAGTAAATGTAATAATTGTTCTAGGAAATTAAAAAATATTAAATATAGCCACTAACTTAAATATTCCTTCTCTCTTGGGTAACATAAAAGGGAAGGAATTTAAGTGAATGGCAAAATATTAAAAATAGTTATCCCTTACGTCCCCGTCACATCTTCATTACTGTATGTTGTACTCGTCTTGAAATACCTTGGTAGAAGTGATTACTAGCAGCTTCTATGCTATTCTGTCTTCGAATTAAGTGGAGATGATGATGTTAGCTTAATCACACAAACGACAAATACATCAACAGCGAGATCTTTTGCCCTCTACTTTCCCTACAAAAATCAGTTTAATTAGGTTATCTTGCTGTCTATGAGCTACCACCAACATATTAATTTGTTGATAAAGCTGAAAATCCTTTGTGATAAAAAAAATCATTAACCTAAATGTCAAATGCCTATGCAAATTTTAATTATAAACGGAAATGTATTGTGATGAGTTCCCCAGCACAAAAGTGAGAAGATGAAAAAAAAATATCTTGCTTTTAGCATACTTTACGGAACGAAGGAAACCGTGTTATTATGTTTCATTCTCGTCTGTCAGAGGTTTCTAATTTTTAAGGCAAGTAAGAACTCCCATAGAATCTGCTTCCATGCCATACTGACTTCGATCTATCGCAGCGGTAGTGACAGAGATTTCCGTCATGATCTCAATTTAATGAAACCAGTAGCGAGTATATGGACCGCGACGTTTTTTATCCTCTACTTTCCTTATAACAATAAATTTATGCAGGGCATCTTGCCGTCTACACTCTGCCTGGCCATTTTTTGTTAAGTAAGCTATCATACTAATATACTAATATGTTCATAAACTTAAAAATATTATATAATAAAAGTTTACATTGAACTAGGTAAAAAACTGAGTGCAAATTGCAAATAACCGACGGGAACGGTCTGTGGTTAGTTTTTCAGCACAAACATTAGGAAATGAGAGGTAATCTTGCTTTTTAGCGTTTTGACCGGAAAGAACGAAACATTATTGTTGTGGTAACATCATCTGTTCTTTCATCCGTGCACTTATCTTTGCCCCAAAAAGAAGGTTCTAATTGCTAAGCCGAGTGAGAACTCATGTGTAATATACCGTCCCCGTTTCACTTGCAAACTGCAAATAATATTTATAATGATTTATTACCATATTTTGAAGTGTTCCGCAGCAGGGAAAAGGGGCATGAACTTTTTTTCTTATGCGTAGTCATGTTAAGTATCTTCGAATAACGTCTCTGAGTACAGATCTGATTATTAATTTTTTTCTCTTAAAAAATTCAACCTGTCTGTTACCAAAAATAAAATTTTTAAACCCATTGTGTTACAAAGTCTATCATAATAATTTCCTTCTATAATTAGTTGCAGTAACTTGATATTAATAATTCTTGCATATAGAAAAGTAATACGAAAAAAATATATAAATGTAAAACATAAGAACATAGTTGAGAAACTAAAGCAATATTGATAAAATTATGATTTTATATTTCGTCTAACACGATGTCCAGAATCGTTAAATTGATATTTTTAGATTTTGGAGGTTACGCTCTACGACATATTAAAAATAATGTCATTATTTTCGAATAATTGTTTAAGGACACTATATGCGTTTAAATAGTTTAATGTACATATATATGTAAGTATATATGGAACCATCTGCGAGTTTCGTCGGTACTTGACAGGTTTATTTTACATATAGTGCGCTTTATATTGCACCAGCGCATAGTTGAAATAGCAATTTTCTTATATGTCAAAATAAAAACATGTTAACATTATCGCATAACCAATATACAGAAATTTTCTAGCGTACATTTTCTTCACTTGTTGATTGACATTTATAATTTTGTACTGTTCACGCATTTAAGAAGTACGATGGTAACTTTATGGCGGTTGAACCAACAAATTATATGGAAATTTTAATATAAATCCGTAGGTAAGTTCGATACTAATCATATCATTATTGCTTATTAATATTATATAAAGAGGTCTATATAGGCAATATATGACGGTAAATATATTAAGCAACGAACTGACATAAATTTATGCCACGCGGTAACTACAATTCAATACCACGTTTATTAAAATTTACAAGTTAAATACTATTTCTACTCTTTAACACATATTTTTTATAAATCTGTTATATATATTGAAAAGCTCAAACTTATCTTTGAAACGAAATGCCTAAAATACGATTCATACTAGAAAAGTTTAGAGTTCACAGATAAGTTTATTATGTAAAATATTAACAAAAAACCTTGTGAATTACCTCCTTCTTAAGCTATCATTGATGATACAATTTATATACATTGCTCCGTATAATAGGCTCCGTAAAATAGCCTAAACGTAAACTACCAACACGTTCGTATTTTACTTACACTGAAGCTGATGTATAGCGTTGTGCTTAATTTAATAATTTTGACGATGAAAAAAAAAGGTTTTCATGGCAAGTAATTTTAAGCAAGAAATGTTTTATTGGTATTCGCAAGTTAACTTCTCGGAATTTGCGCCTCGTGTGAAATTAAATTTAAATATTTGTCGTATACTCTCATTTATTATTTAATTGAAATCATGAGCTGTGACATAAATATAATATTCTCTAGGAAATAATAATATCCTTTACGCAAAATATCCTTGGATCATCTGACCCAACACTATATTAAACTTTCAGTGTTATATGCGAATTCATATACTCGTAGCCTAAACAAATAAGATCAGTTTATAACACTCACCTTCATCAACCACCGACGCCCAAATAAAACAATGAAAAGGAAATGGTTTATCGGGTATATAACTCACGCAAGTAATTAAATTGGTAAGTTAAATATTGATCATGCGAATTCAGCTACGCGGTGGTTATTAAAGTTCGGTCAAGGGATATTCACATGCCCGTCTGCTTAGTAGTACGGGATGGTATTATAGACTATTGTATATTTAAATATTTGGATGGTAGATAAGGATAACAATGAAGTATGGAAAATATTTAAATATCAAGGTTCGGTCAAACGGACATTAAGGAAAATGGAAATAGTGACGCCAGTTTTTGTGCGCCATCTATTACGTTTAAATGAAACCATTGAAATGGAACTGTATGCGACCATTGATGTAGCTGTTTTATGGTGTAGGCTTTATTTTGTTGCTTTTTCAGCAGTTAAAAAGGAATTATATTAGGATAAATTGGCATTATACCATGTAGAAATGTCACTTACGATTCAAAATCGGCGCAATAAAAGTGGCTTTATTATCTAAACTTCATTTTATGCCAATCAGTTCTAATTTATTCCATGAATCGGATGGCTTCATCCTAATGGTTTTATTTGTCTGCTTTTTAGATGATAAAAATACGATCACGTCAAAATGTCCCTTGTGTGATATGGAAATGTATATATTCTAGTTTTGCTACATTGCACAGTCACGTGCATGAAATGTAAAAATGTTAAACTAATTTGGGTATAATCTTTTAATGTCACCTTAGGAAATACAAGAAATGCATTTTTAATGTACGAATGTGAAACAATGTTTAGAATACGCGAGTAACAAACTATCTTAATATCGGTCAATAACGGTAAAATTACACATGGCAAGGCAACTTTTAAATTTTTTTTCAGTACTTTTCCGCCAACATTTTCACGACAGGCTTATAGATGTTGGCATTAATAAGACGATTATGCAATTTATTCATAATCGCCAAAGAAAAAGTCAAAAATGAGAAAAGGAATTTATCTTAAAACACATTAAGAATGCATATGTACATTTTTCCTACCATCTATATGTACATGGATACGACCTTTGTCCCATAAACTTATGTCTTGTCCTCGTATTTCATATTATTTTAGGTTTAAAATATTCGTTTTTTGCTTTACTGCAAAATAGGTGAAATGCAAGATATACAAAAACATATAGACTAAGTTAGGATCACATTAAAATTATATTTGGTCAAGTAAGAAACCACGAGTTTTCAACAACAATTCAATCATAATAACCTTTAAAGTTTACACAAAATATTACTAAATTACTTTGAATTAAATTACACTTTGTGTTTCACCTTTAGAACAATTTACAATTAGAAAAAATCCTTTTTTAATCTTTTATCCTGTGTTTTATAAATTAAAGAAACCTTTGACAAAATCAATTTTGTAATGGTTTTAGAGAGCGATAAGGCTACGTCAAATTGTGTGAAAATATTTTAAGAAATTGTTATTTGGACGGTTGATTATTTATGACTAGATTGTTGATAAAATATACGATGTTAAACTGTTATCAACTGCAGTAGATTAAACATCGCTCGCAAAAATTAACAATACAATTTGTGTAATAATTTAGAGTTGTTAATTATGAATATTTTATATTTAATTTCTCAATTTTAACTTAATCGCTTTAATAGTTCTTGCTTTATTAAAGTCATAGAGAGACGGACTGTAAATGATTCGCTTTGCTTGTAAGGTTTCCTATTTTTCGGTACTTTAATTATTAATAAAAGTTCAAAAACTAAAGGGAGAAAGTTTGAAAAAAATAATGTGTGAGTACATGTTTTTTTAGTCACGGCGGTGGAATTCAAGTAGGTAAATTAAATAAAACTATTTTTTCAATAAATATTATAAAATATGTATTAACAACTATTATTAACTAATGACAAGATACTTTATGAATTCTCGAATTGTAATTTGTATATATATTTTTACTACGCAATCCAGCGAAGAATTGAGATGTCAATTGAAAGCGAAACAGTGCTAAATTCATTTACTCAGTCCTGAATTCATTTCAGTCATTCATTTACTTCCGTTTTTAGTGTAACTTTTTCAGCTAAATTTGGGCCTGTCCTTACAAAGTAATATAAGTTTATGAGAACATGATTAATTACAATTTTTATTTGAGTCAGGCGCAGATCGGGGACGCAGATTTGAGAAAACGAATGATGTTGGGCAGTGGTTTACTAAAAAGATAATTAATTAGTTACTTTTGCTAACATAATTGTTAACTAATTTAAAGTAACGGTGCATATTTTAAATACAAAAAATATTAAAGTTCTTTAAAAGTATTGTTGAAATCTTTATAGTAATTCTCGAGTAATAAAAAATATAGATAAAAAGGTACGTTTTGTTTTGGGAATATGATTTTTCTCCTTACTTTCGTTGATAGTTCTAAGGAAGGTTTATGTTTTTTCAACCGGGGACGAAACGACTATTCCTTTTTCATTATTTATTTGAAATTGATAATCAATTCGCTGAAGTTTTAATTTACGTTTTTTAGTAAATGTCTCAAATTCTCACTCGCCTTGTTTTAATTAAAAGTCCCAAAGTCAGATAATATAATTATCTGCTATGATTAACTTTGACTAAACATTTTTAAATAAATTAATTTTCTAAAATATTTTGCGTAAAAATGACTGCACGCATATTATTTAAACACATGTGTTTAATGCGTATTAGTTAAGCACTTTTGATTTTATTACACAATTATCTATAACTTACAAGCATAAAATTTAGCTCATGGAAGTTTATTAACTACTAACTTGGATCGGTTTCAGTAACGAAAGTAAGGTCGATCTGATCGTTTGTATGACCGCCATTCATCAAATAAAAAACTAAAAGAAAAAAATTAATTAGAAAAATACGTTTCCCCTGAAAATTTAAATAAAAAATTTTCTTTATATACTCCGTAAGGTGAATTGGAATACGGTTCACTGTGATTTAAAATTAAGTAGCTATATTATGTACGGTGACAAAATAAAACTTTTCTCATGCATTTGTCGATATTTTCCGAATTAAAACATATTTCCATAAGTTACTTTATAGTATTTATTCTCCCTGTTATCTGATGGTTATTGTAAAAAATCTTATGTGTCATAATAACATAAATTTTCTTTTTTCAGTCGTAGTTTTTTTTTTTAATTAAAATTATTCCCTATTGACAGTATTTTTTAATCTTTTCAGAAAAGGAAATTTATAATTAAAAATATTTATTCCCTGTGAACATAGTTGAATTAATTAAAAAAATTGTTTGTGATACTAAACAAAATTAAAGATGAATAATAAATATAATAAATGGATTGTTATAAAGATGTGCCCTTTACGGTCATTTTAATTAACTGTTTGATATATTATATTTCATTGTAGTTTATAGCAGAAATTTAGTCCGCAATTTATATATACGTAATTTTTGTATTATACCGGCCAGTGAACAAATGAAGAGAATAATCAGAATAAAATGGAGAGGGGGAAAGGGAATAAAGGATGAAGATACACGATCATAATATTTTCTTCATATTAGAGAGTAAGATTAAGAAAATCATACTTTCAAAATTATAAACTTTCTCATTTTTAATACAAATATCAATAGGTATTTGTAATTCGCTAGTGACAGATACTTATTTACACAAGGATAAACATTGAAATAATACTTAGATTTAAATTAAAATTTCCAGTAAGATTTATAATTTTGCGTCTATTATGAGGTTCTGTATAAATGTATTATAATTTTGACCGTGCTCGTCTTACCGGCCGTGTATACCACGACACAGCTCTTTCAAAATGAGACCGTAACTGAAGAAATATTACAAGAAAATATGGTTGAATTATGAGAACACAAAAATTAGAAAAACTTATTTTTTTAACTTTTACATTTTTATCTATTTACCGCAAGCTGTGAAAAGAAATGAAACGAAAAATACTAATTGAATCACTCTAATATCTACCCGTCTATTTTTATGACAAAGCCGTTTCTTTTGGAAAATTAGTTGACATAGAAACATAAAATTTGATTTAATCATAAAGCATGATAAACGTGGTTATAAAAGTAATTACAAAAAGAACGTGGATAATCGAAAAGCTTATAAAATATACCATTGCGAATACACCATGCAGAACTACCTCCGGAACTCATCCTGAAAACTACCCTAAGAACCTTTAAAGGATAAAAATTATATCATCTTTTTTTAAAATAAATATTGACATGATGGATATTTAACTTGTATATTTAATTAATGGTCTCGAACTAGATAAATGAGACGCTTTTAAGATTGAATTTCTGTGTTTGAAGATGTAGATTAGGTTCGTTGACTAAACGGTAAGATATAGTATCTAATATGCACAAATATTGTAGATTTATGTAGAGTTGAAAGCTAATTGTATCTGGCATTTAGAATAGCATTGAACGTGAAGGGTAACTGATATTCCTAGTAAATGTAATTATTTACATTACTAGATTATTAATAACGGCTTGATACCTTTTTATAATAAGTTAACTCTTTTAATAACTGATTTAATATTTGTACTTTAAGAAGTTATTGCTCGCCGCCACAATTGGCTTTATCTTGTTTACAACTAACGATGTGAAGAATAAAAAAATGACAAATAAAAACTTTCATTTACGAATTGAACTTGAAATAAGCTTTCCTTACAAATTTTGGCGTTTACAATTTAAGGATACATAGAGGTGAATATATATATATATATATATATATATATATATATATATATATATATATATATATATATATATATATACAAAATAATACTTTAAAACTACAATAATATGAAATAATACTTTAAAATGTAACGTAATGATGAAAGAAGTCAACAGATTGAAAAAAAATCAAAGTAAATAAACAATTTGAAGATTTTCTTTTACTATTCAAATGCAAAGGAATTAAAATTACTTAAGCTTCATTAGCATTTTTTTTGTAAATAAACTATTTATTCAAAAAAATTAAATCAATAAATAAGAATTGATCACTCAGTGAGGTTCATAATAATCAAACATTGGTATTTTCTTTTTATAACACAGTAAAAAACATTCACTTTGAATGCAATATTTAACCTGATAGAGAGTATGTTTTAAAAAAGGTACACGACCGTTGACATGACTTCTCGATAGCGAACCGTAGTTTTCGTATTTTTATGTATTTTATGTTATTTTTAAGGGATATGTCAAACATTTAAAAACCCTTACACTATTTTTAATGTACCATTGTTAATATGCCATGCAGAAATTGGTCATTATGTACAGTTTAAAATATCTTCAGTCCCATTTTGCAAATATGCTAACGGATGGTTTCCTTTCCTTTTCATCGAGCAACTGGATTAAGAAAAGAAATTTGCCATAATATATATATATATACATATATATATATATATATATATATATATATATATATATACATATATATATATATATATATATATATATATACGTATATGTATAAATATATATACATACATATATGTAATTTTGGAAACGTACTTGGGTTTTTAAAAAAAATAATTGATGTTGATAACATTATTAATATTATTATTAATTTAAATTTATACATTAAAAATATGCACAGACATGCATGTATCAACAAGGATAACCAAACTAATTTTATGATGCATACAACACTTAAAAAATGGTGTAGTCATTTATTTACCGAGGTATTTAGAAAATTAGAAACACGAAAGAATTATATACCAATGCAAACAACATCAAGTGATTGAGAATTTGAATATCGTGAGTTGGTAGCTGACTTCTATAAAATTTGGCTGTAAATGCGGAGGCAGCAAAAAATTATGATGCCGAGAGTAAAAAAGTCTTCTCAACAAAATTGTGTTGGAAAAACTTTGCGACATGCGAAGCCATGAATGATTTTTGAGTAACCAAATATATTATCATTTCAAATGAATTTTACATATTATCAAGTTTTGAATTTACTATACTTTAAAAACTTGAAATATTTCAAAATTAAACTAGCCAATAGAAATAATAGCAGGAAACGGTATCAAATTTTTAAAGTCTTTTATTTCTGTAGTTGGTAAGAAAAGAAAAATGTATGTGCAAATTCAGAAAATGTAAGCTTTATGTTCTTATATATATATATATTTTTTTTTATGAAGAAATGCAAATTAGGAATAAAATAAATGCTTATATATAAATATCAAGTCGTATTGTAAATTTTTTATCTATAAATTTTACAAAAGAATCTGGCGGTGTTAAACTTGTTTACCTGCTTAAAGTTTTTTGCTTTCAAACATATTCTCATCTGAATCTTAAGCAGATTCTCTGTCTTGACGTGATATTTAAAAAAAAGGTTGAAATTGATGTAGATTTGCAGGCGCTGTGATATTTTTTGTATACCCTTGTCATAGAACTCTGCTCCTGCGTCGTGCATGTAACGCTTGGTTTCTCCTTTAAAATCGTCGTCGATCTGGTTTTTCGTTTCGTCCAGGTGTGACTTCAGCCCAGGGAACATATGAGGGACACGATGTTTCATCCGAAACAGGCCAAGTGGTCGATTGTTTTACTGGCGGTATGGGAACACTCCCTTCCTGAGCACGGTGAAGTTGTTTCAGACTCAAAATAGCAATCAGCTTTTATTGTTATCTCGGCAGGCGTAAACTCGCCAATAAATCTTTTGCTCCCCAGAACAAAGTGGCATAACATTGCTGGAAAACAATGTTTATTTGATCTTTTGCGGCTTCGGTAGATTTCAATGTTACTACTGACGGGGAATTTCCTTAATTGTGGATGTCGTGTAATGCACCCAGGTTTTGTCGACAATGACAAGTGAATTCATAAATATGATTCCCTGTTCTCCGTAGCGCTCAAGGAATTCGTAGGTCGCTTCAACACTTTGCCGTCTGTGGTCTTTGATAAGTTTTTGGAAGATTTTAGGGACCCACCAGCCATACATCTTGCTATAATGCAAATATTCGGTAAAAATGTTATCAAGCGTATCTCTACTATGACACGCCGGTTTTCAAGCAATTCTTTTTTCACTTTCGCACTTGTTTCGTCCGAAACTGGAGGCCATCCAGAATGTTGTTCCTCATCATATCTTTTAAATCTCTGAATCACTTCCGTACATTTTTTACGTCCACACATTGTAGCGCATAAACTTTGCATAACTGATGATGAACGTTATATATATATATATATATATATTGTATATATATATATATATATATATATATATATATATATATATATATATATATATATATATTGCAAATATAATGTTAACAATGTTATGTCGCCTCCCCAACCTTCTACCGCTTGGTCTGCTTTTACTTCACCCATGCTATTTGGTTTTTATGAAATTTTCAAAGTACTGCTACGCTTCCATTTTAGTTACTACTTACCAAGGTTTCCTGTACTGCACTTGCCTTCCTTATTTTAATTAATTGAGGATAGTGTAAATGATAGGACAAAAAATTCCATAGATATGACAAAAATCAATAATCTGATTTAAGTGGACCTTTTTAAGAAATTTCTAACTTTGTAAATTATTTTACATATTTTAACAGACTTTTCTAAAAATTAAGGAGCAAAATTTGCAAAATCGAGAAATACTCGTCTTAATGCCTCAATTAACGAATACCTTCGTAAAGTAGTGAATAATTTAATGTAAAGATGAAATATACATTCCTCGCAATATGTTAAAAAAATGGGAAAAAATATAATCACAATCGGATTGGAATGTACTGAACAACAAGTTTTTGAGAAGTGTAATTGTAATATGACTTCTTACTTAGTAATTTTGAATTAGTATTAGGTTAACCCCACTACAGGCACTATTAGATAGTCGTGACTTAGGTAACATAGAGTTGTGGCGAGAATGACGTTTAAAATTGAAAATGGAATACAACCCATACTGTAGGCATAAGTGATATTTTATTAGTACAGCAAGTTAATGGAAGCTTGACCAGTTTTTGGTGGCGGAGGTCTCATTGACGGTAATTTATTTTGATATACCAATTAGTAATTTGTTCCTGAAAAGGTTTTCATCGAATAAATTAGCATAAACAAATATTGCTCTATTTAAAAATGAGTGACCAGCATACGTTAATAAATTAGAGAGAAAATTACATCGCGTACCTTCTACTTATCCATTTTTTCCACTAATATCCTGTCAGAGCCTAACTTCCCAGAACTTCTTAATACACTTATCCTTTTTGTCCACTAACATCACGTCCTCCTTTAAGTCACGTCATATATTGGTTTATATGCCTGTATGTACGCATGACGGAATTGTAATAATTCGTTACAAAAATATACCTGAATAATTTTAAAAATATTATAGATACATATATAAAAATACTGTATCATATTCACTATTATCTTAGCTTGCACAATCAATTAGTTCACTAAAAGTGTTACCATTTCTTAATACTTTGTTGGGCAACTTAGCAGCTTAAGAGATAATCTCTTGTCAAAGTGACTGTCTTAGTTACATATAAGATAGTTGATAAAGAAACAAAGCAAAAAATAAATTTAATATTTTGTAGTAACTAATTAAAATATATTATAGAAACATCAAAAGCATTAAATTTATATAGTCTATATAGTCATAATTATTTTCGATCTTGAAAATTAACTTGTCTTAAAAAAATAAAAATGCTCAATACTAGATACCTAATTTGAAATTTACATATATCTATACTAGTGATAATTAAAATGTACATTATTAAGTGAAATAATTTTGTCATTGTTTTGATGGAATATAAAATTAGTCCCAAGATCTCTATTTAAATTAAATATATTTTATCCAACGCATATTGTTGCTTTTATTTTTGTTCCAATTGCCTATAAAAATAATTGTATTTACTGGGGTCGACGTTCTAAATATTAGACTTTTAAACACATTTATTACAAATAGATACGGTTTATCAAATAAACCAAATAGATGATATATATATATCTATCTCGTATATTACATTTTATTATTATCAATAATATATACATAAAGAATTGCAAATTCGTATTATTATTGTTTTAATAAAATAATAAAAAAATAGCTTAAACTTGGGTAAAATATACGCCAAAAGCTAAATAGGTAAAATAATGTGTCGATGGGTTTTTAAAACATAATTATATATTATTCTGTTCATTCTATTTGCTACAGATTTTCGTCTGTTCACATCATCTGCTCTTTTTAGGTATCTCTAAAAAAAATTCCCAAATTAACCAATTTGTTAATCTATGACTACATTGCTTATTATTATTTTGCTATATTTCAAAATTTATTTTTAGTCTTTATACCTAGATTTTCTTCTTTAATTTCATTTCAGATATTAAGATATTCACCTATGTATGATCTCTAATTACATTTAAGATTCAAATATTAGATTAATAGATATTGTAAATATATCTCACCCAATGCAAATTAATAGAATAATATATCCTAAATTTGCGAACGTAAGAAACTAAAATAGTTCCGTTAGATCACCATGAACTTGAATTTCTTTATGCAACGACTCAGATTTTACTTCTTTTGTTAATATATCCCGACAAACGTAATTTGGTTATATCACACTAATAAACGATATTTCCACGCTTTAAACAGGTCATTATGTCCTAATATGATTAATTCCTGATGGGATTATACGCTCATCTACCTTTTATACTACAACGTTTAAAAAAATATTCCGTTCAAGTCTCTCTTTATTATTTTACACGTTTTCATAATTCTTACCAATACTCTCTCTCATGTTCTAATATGGGCATTCTTAAGTTAATGAACCTAGGAGACGTTTTATTTTTATTATTTAAACGTTTCATAATAATAATCTCGAGAGATAAATACTTTTCTTTGCCTATTCTCATACTTAAAATTATTTTGTTAAGAGTACATACTACAAATTGTTATATTTCATATCTATGTCTCATTCGAAAAACATTTTTTTTTTCACCTACTTTACTTGCCTTCCATGCCCAAGTGAAGAGTTTTTTTTCTTTATATAGTTTTATTAGAAACATAATTGGTATTGATATCAATCTAAAATTACTCGTTACGTAAGCAAATAATTGCCTGTATTCGCTACAGATTCAACAAAATCCAATACCTTATAGGATATGCGGTAAACTATTTATTATTTTGCTATTTCATATCTTTCTGTCCTTTTTAAGCAATTATTGTTATCAAGCTAGGAATTATAATTATTTTCGAAACAACTGCAGATGTTTTTTTCCTTATAACCTAAATAAATTGTCAAAACATTTTAAGCTTCCAATAATAAATCAATTCTACGTAAGTATACGATCATCAATTTTGCATAGAGGCGAGTTCCCTAGTGATAAAATAAGTTTCTATAACTAAATGATGACATAAGTTATTTTATAATTATTGTTTAAAAAAGTAATTAATAATTATTACCAAATTAATTCAGTGGCAAATTTGATATTTTTTTACTACGTAATAAAACACGAATTAATTTAATTAAAGATTAATCAGCTATTAAATGATGTAAGGAGAGTTTATGAATATGATGCCGAAAATTGTAAATAATGTTTGTTTTTTGACATTATAGCCCATTTGAAACAGAATAACAGCGCATATTTTCTACTAATATTTTATGAAGTCGAAAACCAGCTACTACATTACGTGAATTATTTTAGGATTCCATTCGTCCAAAAAAAAAGTAATGATATTTTATATGTTTGTCCATCTGTCCGTCACAGCCGTTTTCCTCAGAAATTCTTCAGAGTAGAAATTTTAAATTTGTCATAGTTAGAAATTATATTACCCTTCATTTAAATGTATTAATAATTCAATATCTACATTTAAATAAAAAGGGGGTCAATTTAAATTGAAAAAAGAAATGATTCATGTGCCGGGGAATGTCTTGAAAGACTGAAATTTATATAATTCCAAAATATTTTTTTTTATTTTATTTTATTTTGCAAGTTAATTCTAGAGGTAAAGCTGAATATGTCGACAATACTAATATCTCCACTCTCTCCCGACTTGGATTAAAAAATTACGACGAAAACTAATTTAACTTAAAGTAAATATTTTGATAGTTTTATATCTCATAGTTATTTCGAAAATAAAGATATTTTTCGTCTGTTACACATGTCTACGCGATGAAATATGATACTAATATTCACTAATAATTTAATAGCAAAATCCTTAATTAAACTAATAGTATTATCCTTGAATGTTATTCATACCTTATTGTTTATGAAAATCTCATAGTACTTCACTATTTTTATTAAAGTAAAAATAATTTCGTTACAAATTAAGTATTTAAAATAACCTGAAAAAATTATAATTAGAGGGCAATTATGTATATATATTCAAAATTATTCTCAATCCTAAACCTTGTATTATTTTTATTGAACTGGAAATGTAAATATGTACACGATTTTCTTTCGAAAGACCCTTTCATTTAAAGAAAAGACAATTTCATAAAGAAAAAAAAATGGTGTGTACTCTGTCGGAAGACGGCCGCCAGATTTCGGCATTTATAACCAGGCAGAATTAAAAGAAATGTAAGAATTATTTGAAAGTTTTCATTATCCAAACTATGTCGCAATCGCGTCCAACATCGTAATAAGAAATAATGGTGTCGTCACACTCAGATTTTCTTTCAGCATCGGTAAATAGAATCTGTTTGGGAGCTCTGTGGAATGTTTCTTATTCGCTGTTCCCCGAAACTTCCATCCCTTCCCTTCCCATGAAACTGGGTCTCAGTCAGTGTTACTTTCCTTAACGTGATATAATACCCACCCACGGACCCTATTAATAAGATCAATATTTGTCTTATCCGTTGAATTTACTTGCATCGTTTACATAGGTACATGGTTTTCCTTCGAACATCAAATATATGCATTAGTGAACGGATGGAAGTTAAAACAATGGACTGATTTCATTAATTTAGTTAAGTTACAGTTTTCCGTTATCGGCAGCTTTTTTTGAGTGAGGCTGGAGGACTGTCTGCAACTGCGTAGCTAAGTACTATATGTCAATGACGGGTAGTTGTGCCACCGGTACGAGAAACTGCGGACTGTAATTGCCAACTTGCCTATTAATGTGGCGATCAAGGTCTACGTCTCCAATTACACGGGAATCAGAGGGTCTATGTCTTGCATTCGACAGAAACAGGCTGCTGATATTGGTGATAATGGATACTAAACATACCGACTGTAAGTTATAATTTCTTATCTTTATCGCAATGTCATCAACGTCGCATATAACTTATTGAAAATTTTATTAACTCTTTGTCAATCAGGCGATAGTCAAACAAAAATATTTCGTAAATTTTATACATATCTGTGAGTTAACTTCCTGTGTTTATATAATCAATTATTGAATATAGGTTTTATTAATGATTTTAGACAAACCTTATATTTTTTATACATCTCTGTTAACCATTAATTTCGTTAAAATATGGAGAACTTTATTATTCTTGTTTCATTAATCGCTGTAACAGTAATTTACATATTGATCCAGTAGCATGTTGCCAGCAGTTTAGCATACGTCCATATATTCGCATATATCCTTGGAACTATTAAGCTTCAAATTTAACACATCTCCATGAGAAAACATATTTTTGTCATCATATGCTCCGACATGCCGCTGAGTTAGAACGCTGTGTAAATATTCTCACTAGATCTGTAGGTACGAATGTATCATCGTCAATCGATCAAATCTTCTATTGCCTATCTAGAATCTAAATGGGGAAAAATAAGTTTTCATTATTTGCAATTCAAAGAAAATAGACCTAGAAAGAAAATGTAATTTGAAAAATATTACAAAATCGTCGTATGTAAAGAAGCTAATTAGGTAATGCAAAGAAGCTAATAAAGAAAAATTAAATAACCTTATTAGCGTAATTTTTGCGTTCCACATTATTAACTATTTTATTCCTATAAAATTGTAATGCGTAAATGCAAGTTTACATAAAGCGCATATCTTACGTTAAAATAGTGGAAAAGTTACTTTTTGGTAGTTGGCTAAAGAAATGTATAAAATTCACAAAATAAATATTTCAGTAAAACTTTTTTCTTTTGAATTTGTAATGAATTTGAAAGTATCTAAACTTATAATATTAAATTCTAGGGTCAATATTATTTATAAGATGTTTATTACGTTAAATTTAATACCATTGTATTTTGTAAAAAAATATACAAGTAAGTTATGGTAGAACACCAAATGTAGCATATGATGACAAAAATGTATACCGAGCTGTGATTTTAAAGTCAAGAAGATTTACTCATGGCAAACTGAAATATAAAACTTTGTGCACTAATGTTAATAATTGACCTTCATTATATTTAATTGGTTTCGACTGAAGATTTCATGGTTGGAAAAGATGGATCCAAATTTTTTGTCACTGCATCAAAAGCGGGATCGTGTTGTGATTTGAAGCATACATTTAAAGCTGACAACAAGCAAAAAAAACTTTGATGAGGTTTTATGACAACAGAAATTTTTTTGAGCTAGAAACCAAGCAAATTTCAACATAGTTTATGCGAAAAGGCTTTCCTTCATCACAGAAAGTAAGAGCTGGAAAATCGGCAGGGAAACATCTGTTGCATCGAAAAACGTACAATTAATTAATCATACCCACGACTTTCCTTTAGTAAAGTTTATTTTATATATTTATCTCAGTTATAGGATAAACTGAAATAATATATAAATGAAGAAACAGTGTGTTCAAAACAAACTGAAAGAAACTCGCGTTTGAATTATTTCGAATTTTACAACTTTTTTTATGAAGATGTTTCGAAAAGCGAATATTCCCTAATAATATTATAATAATTTTTTTTAATTGGCATTAATTTTTCTTAATACTTGCTTTAACAATATCTTTTTTCAATTCAGCATCAAGGCGAATTTCTCTGTGAGGTAAAAAATTTTGTGGCTTTTGAAATGCAAAACATCATTGTTAAAATATCATTTTAGAATTTCTCAAAATTAAAACTCAACGCTGAACTCAACATTAATATAATATGTTTCATGGAAAACACGTACCTGTGATCTTATTGCACAATAACTCTACTTCCTAGAATACTGCAATTATTTGTTTAATCTGTTATTAGCAACAATCGGTAGCAATTATCTTTTATTTTTATATATGGAGGATTGCCTAATAGATAAATTTCCAGTGTCATTACCAATATATATATATATATATATATATATATATATATATATATATATATATACATATATATATATATATATATATCGCCAAACGTATTGTCCAACGTGGCCTAAATTTATTTGAATGAAAGGAGTCGTCAGAGAGATGTATCTAGGGCTGTGAGTTGTACATTTTAATAGAAAAAAACTTTCTTCTTTAGAACAGGTACTTCAAACATCGACTATTAAGTCTGTGACATAATTTATATTACTGAATTTTTGCAAATAGTAGAAGGTTATTTTGAAATTATATTGAATTTACGTTAAAAGAAAATTTTACTCTTTAAACCAAAAAATACTTTCGATTTTTTAATAGAGTTTACATATAGACAATATTATATACAAACAAATGATTTCTGCTTTAAATAAACTTTACTAAATAACTAAAATTCTGTCCCTATGAGCGCTACAGTTTAACAATCAAGTGTGAAATAAAGAAGAAAATTTGCTGAGTGTTTTTTTAACTAGGACTTTCCAACAAAAAGAATGACACTCAAAGTTTTTTTTATCATATAGCTAAAGATAAACTAAAATAAAATTTGTTTATAAATTTTTTGGAAAGACTTTAACTTTTCTCGTTCTTAATAATTTTTTCGCGCACTTGCTTGTATGTTAGATTATTCTTTCACTCCGCTGATTTACTTATTATTGATTTACTTATATTTTTATTTATGGCTATTTTTGCATTTAACTAATAACACTGAATATTTTTTATTCACTTTTAATAATTCTTTACTCAATAACCATTGATCTCAAGTTTATAACGCTGAATTAGATTTAATCTTAACCAATACATACCATTTTCCAACTATATGAAAATTACAAAAAAAACCGAAGTCTATGGAGAGTAGCAACTTTGTATAGAAACGCGTTGTAGTATACACACACACAACACATTGAAGTTAGTTTTGACGACAGTCGATATTACCCATTATCGTAGGCGGTAATTAAACGCCATTCACACATGCACCAACCGTGCGACGTTCTGGCAAAATCAGATCACAATTTCCTTTTGTTGAGAAATTTTAATTTAATCAAATAAAATTACTCATTTTCCGAAATATTAGCTTTCAATAAATAAACGATAACAAAACAAATTGTTTTTCTTACTTTATAGCGATGGCGATGTGTTCATCAGGAGACATACCTTTTTCCCATGGGGTCTTCCCTCATTCGAAAGTGTTCTGTTACTTGGTTAACAAATAATTGAATGCATTTCCTCGTTCTTATATAATTAAAAATTTTTCAACATACATTCTCAATAAATGATAAAGTTGTCGAAAATTAATTTTATTTCTCTTTGTAATAATAGGATAAAAAACAAAATAAACTCTACTTCGACGACGCTGCTTCTGGGGCGTAATAAAAGCCACAACCGTGCTTGCTCTTCAAAATCTATTACATTATTTGATATTTAAGTCAGCCAGACCTAAAATGGATTTGGATATTACAATGTTTTGTGTGGTTGATTTGTGGTACTCAGACTTATGATGGGACACCGATCAAACGATGGTTGTTAAATGGTCGAATTCTGCCACTGCGTATCCACATCACAATCACCGGTTTGTGACTGTGTTGTGTCACGTGTGAGATAACATTTAGAGTGCTTTTACTTTGGACAGTATCACCGTACAGGCAGTCTCATCACATTGCTGCGAGTGCAGCGCTATTTAGCCGCAAAGCTGCTTCTAGCGACGGTGTGGAAGTCTCGTGTGACGGTTGCGTCGTTACCGCGCGGTTTTAAATGAGGTAAAAACTGTAAGCTGTCATTTCAAATATGAATTCCAATCGACAAACACAACTACTTCTGTTACTTTTTATATTTTTTTGACTATGTCATCAGTGTCCCATACAAAAATTGACTGCTACAACACTGACTCAATGCCGACTGATCACGCGGATACGCCGGCACACAACTAGCGGTGATATTGTCGTGCTGCAGTAGCTCTGCTGTCGCGCTGCAACAGCGCTGCTGATTTGTTATACGGTCCACAGTCGCGCGGTTAAGCCGCGCAAATGTACCGCCGAGCAGCTCTAGTTGATTAAATAAAATTATAAAATCACGTTAGTTACTGTTACAAAGAAAATTGAAGTGGTGGACAAAATTAAAATATTTTTCGATTGATAACTTTGAACCAAAAAATAATTAATCGATTACTTTCAGAAGTAAGTATAAAAAATAAGTTAAAAAAATATAATGGGGAACTCAATTCGGTAAAAAAATTTGTCATTCAAAAACAATTTTTAAATAATTTGTACATTATTTAAAATTACTCCTTAATAGTTAGAAATAATTATTTTAATAATATAGCAAAAACTGTGAATTTACCTTCAAGGTATTTTGTTATAATTTGCAAGATGATCATAGGCTGTAGTTTTTATTATCGTGGTTTCACAGTGATCAAACTAGTGTGATGACGTTGAAAATGTAGAAGATCCAAAAAACACACTTTATTTATAAATCCAGGAACTATGAAACTATGAAAATAAAAATTCAAAATTTTAAGCCCAATGATTTTTGTACCAGGAATTTGTTTAACGAAGTTAGTTTTAAGTTAGTTTAAGTGTTCACATAATTTTTACATATTTAAAAAAATAACGGATATTAATACGTGTTGATTATATACATATTTTATATTTCTATGTCCTTTATAATTTTGTAATGTTATAAGAAAAATAATTAATTTTTGTCATTATTTTTCACAATTTTTTGTTAAGAATTTGAAATTATATATATATATATATATGTATATATATATATATATATATATATATATATATATATATATAAATTACAACAAACGATCAAAAGAAAAATATATATGTGTGGGAAATATAAATCGTTAAGATATTAATTTATTCAAATTTTTGCCAGCGTTTCGTTCGTTTGATTGGAATTGATACCAAGTGGGGGACTAATAAAGTGCACAGAGTATGAAAGCAAGGGTATCAGAACTAGTGAGATGTGAAATGATATACTCGTTCCTGATTAGTTTACTTAGCTAAGGCGTGTCACTCTATTGCATTATAATTGGGGAATTCGTAGCTAATTACAGTAATTTATGTGTAAATGAAAATATCAATAAATAGATCTCGATATACTTATTAATCTGGTATAATGAATTCAATATTTTTGTTTAAATAGAAAATTTCTTATATAGAGTTATGTTAGTTTCAAAGGGATACATAGTGTACTTGATTTCTGAAATATTTCACTCGATTACAGATAATGTTAAAATGGAAACATTATAATTTGATTAAATTTTTCTAAAAAAATATCTGGTAAAAGTGGCTAATAAAGAAAAATAGAACTAAAAAATATTAATTTTATGCTTAAAAAAATAAACAAGTATTTAAAAAAAAGTATATACCATTTTATGGTATGTTTTTCACTTCAAAAAAGTTTATATTTACATATAAATGGTAATTGAAAATAAAAGTGATAAACAAACTGTAAAATCTAAATGATTTATTAACTATTAACATTAGCTTTGAAAAGTCTTTTTTATTCTTATAATAACCCATTAAATGATAACAAGAAGTAACATGTAAATAATAATGTCCCCCAAAATATTATATATTTAGGAGAAAGAGAATTTGATGCAATTACTTATTTTTATTACTATAATTGTTGTGCAAATGCGCAAATAATTCAAAATCAAATTATTTTCTCCGCTCTCGAATATTTTCTTAAAATTCTGTTATGATGAATTCTGAATTACGACTATCATGATTATTCATGACGACATTGAATGATAAGCAGCTGCGGCACTATTGTAATATACACCTACTTGGACGTCGAAAGTTTCGCATGATAATCTATAACGAAAATACAAACGACTGGCCCAATTTCATTATTAATTTTTCATTAAATTATTTCCACAACCGACTGCAAATTTTCTTATCAGTCATTAGTTGACTCCCTTCAATATTTTACATTTTTTACTTTGAAGTCTAATCCATTATTATGTCTCTGCTTAGCAAGTTTTATATTTTAGTACCAGTAGGTATTTTGGGAGCATAGCTTGAGGCGACAAATAGACTGAGTATAAATAATATTTTTGAAATCCACGACTTCAACTGCAAATTTAAAAATATTAATTTATATTGATACCAATCAATGAACATTTCTAATTATTTTTATTTTTAGTATATTTTCGTAATAATGTAACAAGTGGAGAACAATAATTTCCAAACTTTACAATTGCTACACAACATCCAAATCGGAGCATCTAAGTTGTTACATTTTTAATATTTCCTTGTTTAAATTACTGCTACTGCCTATTTTACTACGTAAATCAACATTTACTACTTTAGGTATTTATCAATAAACTTATACTGCTGATTGTAATTCTAATTTTCTGTATTTTTTTGCAAAATATTTTATTATCCTTTTCAGCGACCTTGTTTTATAATGTAATTTCTTTTTTCGAGAGAATTGTGCTAAATGAATGCGGAATAACTGCATATTTGTGAAATATGTGTATCTCCCTTATTCTTGTATCTGTAAGTAAACAATATTTTGACCAACGCATGTATATTACTGTTTACTATTACCAATATTCTGAATCCTGACGCATATTGCTATGAAAAGCTATTGCACAAGATTGCAATTGTATGTGAATAACGTGAGTATTAACTTTTAAAGAGTAAGGCGTCTACTAACCGAAGTATGGAATTTGATTACCTCTAAAAACTATAAATCAGAAATAGAAGTAGTAAAATATTTATATTTTAAAATATTCATATTTAGTGGTAATATTAATTCACTAACTGAAAATAATCGGATTATAAAATAGATACGTTCATTTTACTTATTTATATAGTATTTTCTATGAATACCAATCTATAAGAGATCACCAAACTGAAAAAAACGAGTAGAAATTACATTCATAAACGTTACTATTAACATAGCCTAAGGTATGCATGCCATTGTAAGGAAATTTTTATTTCATATTTTAATCATAAATGTATAATGAGATTTACTTTCAGGAATTGTATAGAATGTGGTATGTATATAATACACATACCACATTCCAATAAAGTTATAATACTATAAACATTTTAAATTTGATTGAATTGGGTGTAACTTTTGGTAAGTGGTGGTAAAAATAGTAAATGATTGAAAATAAAAATTGTAATCATTAAATTACCGTCTTTATATTCGACCTGCAATAAATATATCTATAATATATTTCGATTTGTATTACCAATACTCTTAAAATAACACATGTTTATATCAACATATGCAATATTGAAGTAACTTATTCTCAAATAAATATTATTCGATATTTTCGAAGGGTGACAGGAAATATATATATAAGCTGAGCCCAGGCGTTACCTGATTGAAATTAAAACACTGTAATTTAAATAAAATTATCAAAATAGGCTCCTCAAAGTTTTATTTAAATATACAAATGAGAAATCTTGTATTTTTTATGAAAAGTCTTATTATTTTTCATGATAGGGCACAAACATTTTTAAACGGCTTTCTCTAAACCAGGGAGGTAAACCAAGTACAAATTGTGTCTGAATGTATTCTATATAGCTGCATGTAACACATTCGTTGAAAAATAACAAGTAAAATATCAAAAGAGTAAAAAAAATTCATTATCACTACACAGAAAGAATATGAAGGCGTAGCCATTGAGAAATACGTAACGCGTTTGCCATTTCAATAATTTCCCTGTATTCTATTTTTAAAAATGATCAGGCTGTTCGCGGAAACTCTGTTTAATCTAACTTGCAAAATGAAATAATTGATGATATTTAATAAAAATCCAAAATACATTATTGAAAAACTGAAGTTCCTCGAACAAATTATTTGACATTTCACTAAGAACAAATAACTTTCGCATCTGAACAGTTGGAAGACATATTGAAATATTATAATTAATTATGAAAATAGTCTGCGAGGTCGATTGATTTTTGATTGGTAAGACAAATTATTAAGAAATTAAGTTACCATTCTGCTTTGTTATTTAATTTTTGGTTTTTGTGGGACCATTTATAAATTTAATGAATTTTATTAACTTACTCACTGCTCACCCGGACTTGGACCAGGTAAACGGATAATGATTGAATTTTGTCTCCTTCACTCTTTTATATAATAACTATTTACGATCAACAATTTTCTGAAAACGACGGAATAAAATATTTGTTTCAACTGAAATTATTATTCAATATTCATATTATTTTTCACCTCCGTTTTAATATTTTTAGTGACAGAATTTAAAAAAAATTCGTCTTTTGTGAACCAAGCGTAATATGATGGCCAAATTTCGAGTTGTATGTTTTATAGTATTTGATATTAAAACGAGGATATTGTTTATAATTATACATTAGCAGATGACGTAATGCATTACAACCTTATTAAATAAAACTACTTTTATCTGGTTTACTGCCTAATAATATATACACAACTGGACTTTACAAATAAAAATGACTAATATCATTACGCACACTCTACACGATACTGATACTAAACTATATATTTTAATGCGGTATAACAAAAGTTAAAATCACATTGAAAATTTATATTATAATATTTAAAATATCACAGAATTTCGAAATATATATCTACAAATACAGAGGCAATATATTTGGGTCAAACATCATTAAGAAAAGTGACCACATAATTCAACATTTTACCATTGCATATCATATATTTATATATATATATATATATATATATATATATATATATATATATATATATATATATATATACACAATTTTAGTGGGTGGACAGAAAACCTGAAGGTTGATGCGAGCGTATGGTCTTACTGATATAATTTATGACGGTTGTTGTTATCTTAAACTGGTGAGATGAAATTTATATATGAGGTGGGGCAATAATTTCCAGGGTGATTACAAAGTTTCTTGTTAAAGGTAAGGTAAAACAAACCTATTGTAATTTTGATCTATTTAATTGTTATTTAATAGTTTATCATATTTAATAGTTTTCATTGATATTTATTAAAATTTCTAACTGATTTAATAGTTAATAGTAGTGTAATTTTTTGCCTAAGGGAATAATTTCTATCTGTAAGTGTTTATTTGAAGGTTAGTGAAATGACAATGAATGAAGTACAGGTTTTCTTCGTGGCGTTTCCAATTATCATCATATTTTAAATTACTTTAAATATTATCAGTATATTAAAATATCATCTGTATAAGAGTAAGTTTAATTAAACTTTTTGATCGCATTGTATAGTTATAGGCCCTAACAAATTTTATTTAAATTATGGTCAATTCGCATGTGCATGAATTAATAAAAATCATTACTTAACACGTAGCAAATTTTCTCCACTACAAATCTTTTTCCTTTTAACTTACTTTTAGGTGTTTAAGTTATATATATATATATATATATATATATATATATATGTATATATATATATTATATATATAAGTAAAACCTAGTACGTAAAAGTAATTTTCATTTTGACTTGAAAATGTCGATTTCTTGTTTCACCGTAAAACATTGAGAGCTTTTTTAAAAGTCTGTAAATGTGTGATAAATGTTCTTCGACATTCTGATGTCTGTTCGAGAATTATAAAAAGAGTGCTAATATGTTCTGTTTGGCTTCTCTGGTCTGTCTGGTACCTCTAGAGTTCGGTTTCTCTGGTCTGTCTGGTACCTCTGCCATCCTATATAGTTATACAATAAAGACTAATAACTAAATGAATAGTATTGTATGCAGAGATAAATGACACAGTTTTATTAATACGTACAGAACATTAAGTTCGAAGTTACAAGTAGTTTAAATTTTGCATATTTAATATATGAAAAATGTTTGTATACAGATAACATTACTCAATTAGCAATCTCAAATCCTCGATCGTTTCTTTTGTTTTTAGTATATATTTACGAATCGTCAGAAATTACGAAAAGAAACATTCTGTATGGTAATTTTTGCATTGCGATGTAAAATATATAAGTGACATTTTAGAAAATGCTTAATATTTACAGAAGACTTGAACCTGTCTTAAATTTTTCTATATAATATTAGCGTCATGCAAAAAATTACATTAACACAGACAGATAGTTTTAAAGAATTTAGTTGTTAGACAGTAATTGTGAGAGAATATTTGCTGATAAAGGATTATTTTTAATTGCTTATAATCGCTTCTCGTAAAGATGTAAATTTTCTGGAAAATCAGGAATAAATAATTAACTATTAATAGATGATATTATTGTGCATTAGCCAACATTTTATTGAGGGTGATTTCAAACTGAAACATTAAAAAACCTACTTGTGTTTTATCATTGCTAATAATATTAGGCAAATATCACAATATTTTGTGTATATAAATTACATATCTACGTGGTAACTGAGAATTGGCAAGCTGGATATTTGATAAATTAATTTAATTGTCATATATATGTCGCAACTCATTAGCTTAACAAAAAATCTGATTCCAAGGTCACAAGTGAGTTACCTTTATTAATATAATTATTTTACTTTGAATTGATAGAATTCTCGCTATATTTCAAAGGTTATGGTGTACGTTGGACACGCAGTTAGTTGGAAAAATACTGGTTGGAATTTTTTTTCGTAAAATTGTTTTCATCCTCTTAATAAGAGGCTGGACAAATAGCCAAAATAAAAAAGAGGGATGCAGTTCTGTGCACACACAAACAAACGCACAGCCATTTACATGCGCGCACAAATACTACACGCACGTAAACCGACACAAAACATATACACACATGCAACCACACAAAACTGTCAGTGCTTGCGCTCAAACGTGCAAGAATGTACCCATGGAAGTACAAAAGCACGCACGAAAGTGGGCACTTAAATGTGCGACTAGGTTTCACGTTTTGTTATGTAAATTGTTGGTTATAATGGTGTTTCTAAACAAAGGAATAACATTTTTAACATTATCTTTGCAGCTTTTTTAACATTTTCTAACGTTTAAATAAAAGATCATTTTATAATTACATGTGCTCGACTTATGCTGTAGATCATTTAGAACCACCATAATTTGTTACAGCTTATTTTCTACTATAGAAATGTGACTGAAAACTTAAACTCAATGTATTATATTTTTTTAAGCTATTTTTTATGAAATAAGAATATATTTTCACGGTGCTAACTAATTTATTTTCTAAAATAATTCAGGCTTTATTCTTCTGGAAAAATAATTGCAAAGCCGATACTAGATTTTTTTTAATGCTTTAGTACATGTCAAAATCATTCTTATTATTTGATATTTTCATTATTTACTTAGAAATATTAGCTTCATTTTTTCAGTTGATTTTCGTGATTGAAACCAGTTTTGTCTTGTAAAACTCGTAATCAACTCAGTGGAATTTTGTTAGAATTCATTCACATTAATTTCGAAGTTTTTCAAGCAAGTCATTACGTGATTGACTTAATTGATTGAAAGTCTTCTAAATTCTATCTTCTACTATCTATCTATATCTGAATCGAGTATTCCTTGTACGTCAATCGATAATACTGGGTGACCACTAGTAAAAATAAAACTGTCGCGAATCACCGATTATTCATACATACACTTAACAGACATGAATATTTAGAAGTAAGTTAAATTTGTGTTTGCCTTTCCACCAGTCTTATACATTAAATAAAATCTATAACATACTTAGGCATGTAATACGTATTTGCATATAAACTACAATAGTCTCAATCATCATATCGCTGCCATTTTTCAGCTAAATTCAATTTTGGTGAAAAAAGATCTTTAAAAATATACGTTCACATTACTTTAAAAGTTGTTTAAAAGTTGTTCTTGTTTTTGTAATACTTTTAATCTGATACTCTTCATCCGACATACTAAAGTCATTCTTCAAAATAACTGCCTTTCTGGTATATGATGCAGTATCCGATAGCAAAGTTTAGAAATTGGTGAATTGCTGCCCTGTAGATATAAATATTCCACTATACTACAACAAGAAATAATTACTAGTTCGTCGTATATAATATCTACCACGTTTGACGTTTTACCCACTCAAAAAATTAAAATAAGCAGCAAGTTAATACTACGAATAGTTTCCTTATACATATATCATAAACCTATGAATATATATATGCATGTGTGTATATTTATATGTGTATATATATATATATATATATATATATATATATACACACATATATATAATTAAAACTAGTAATTTCTCAATTAAAGCCGGTTTAAATTAATAACTAGTTCAACTCAATTAAGTTGTTATTTTGTACAATATTTTATACTAGAAAATACCTGTTTCAAAAAGTTGACTGAAAATTGAAAATATTTAATAAAAGTAGAAATTTCTCGACATTTTAAGGGCGAAGAAACTTAACTTTTACAAATTAATATTTCAAGGACATAGTAGGAATATTATTATTCTAATTGTTATAAGCCGGAGAAGTTAGATTGTTCATAATTCTTTAATTCGACAAGTTGCTTATAAAATTTAGTTGGCAAAACTAATTTTGTTCTTAAGGATTTTACATTTATTATAAAAATAAAATAAAAGAGAATAGAGCAACAGTAATTTTGCAACGGAAAATGATTGGTTTTTTTGTAGGTATGATAAACCAACATTAGAAAAATTATCATTTTAGCTTCACGTCACCTTTAAATAGATAGTAAATAATTTCATATGGAAAACATTCTTGCTCGTTTTTTAATTAGAAATTTGTTGAACATCGTGCTTTATATATTTTCATACTCAATAAAACCGTGGTTTTTAAAATATGCTTTTATTGTACTTCAGAGAAAATTACATAATAATTAACTCTGTTTTCCTCAAAAATGCTTTTTGGCTCCTCTGATGAATTTGAGAGATACGTATTTAAAAAGAAATTATGATTTCATTATGAAATTGAGATTTTTTAGAATTGTAGAATTTAGGGAGCCCCGTCAATGGTAAGGTATTAAGAAAAAATTGAACAATTAAAAAATAAAAAATTGAGGTGCATAAAAGGGCCGTGTATTGTTTTTTAAGTTTCAGGAATATTTCCATTTAAAAATAATGGTATCGTTTATTAGTCTGTAATCAGCTCTATTTTATTGCAAACAAATGTCATATTTAAAGGTTACTATATAGTGAACAGTATTGAGAAAAATAGCGTGAATTAAAAAATATGCAAGGTCTTTTACTTATACTCAGTTATAGTTTCATCAAGTTTTCCAACTAGCGAAAATATTTTCGTTTTTGAACTTTATTGCTGCACAATTATGCGTGGGGAAGTATTGAGAAAAAAATTGAATTTTGTTATTAATAATTTAGTTACATACAAAACTACTACTGTTGTGGATGATATAAAACTTCTTCCAATCACTAAAGATGCCGCGCAGGATAAACAGTGCGCAGTCTGCTCAGTCGACAAGTGAAGTGCAGTGAAAGGTTACGACTTAACACATGATCAATGTTGCATCACTTGCAACCACATAACAGTGAGGCAAAGATTTCTACCCAATCTTATATGTTTACACACCGATAATGAAAAATTCTGTACCGAATTTATTAAGTTATCGATAACATCTTTAGATTCAATCATGGTCGAGGTTTCAGAGCTTTTTAAATTTGTAATTTTGAAAATATATGTTTTCATAAATAATGAAACTTGTATTAAATTTAGGGCTAATTTTTTGCTAAAAAGAAATCAATTACCAAAAAATCTTTTCTATACCACACAGCGCCATATATTTTTTATGACTTTTGAAATAGAGGAATTATTGAGATTTTGACATTCACAAGAACTTTTCCATTGAAACAGTTGAAATTGAATTTTATATTCTATAATCATTTTAAAATGTTTGAAATAAATTAATCAGAAATAATCGAAAACTATTTGGCGAGATACCAGCGGTCAAAAATTTTGAACTGGTATATTTTACGAAAGACAAAATGCGTAAGAAAACAGTGGGAGAACATTTTTTATAAAAACGATTCTAATAAATTTACATTGGAATCATAAGTGTTTATTGGAGTTTTTAGATAATATGGTAATTCATAACTAGTTCAGTAATACGCTATCTTGTTTGTTAAATTTACTCTGATAACAATATTGGTTGATTTCTTAATCGGTATTCGGCCTCACCCTCACGCATATAGTTCGAATGGTGAAAATTTTTCATACATTTGTAATATTTTATCTCTGTTCTTAATCCACTTCAAAGGAAGACTATTAATCAAACACGTACGTATTTTTGTCGCGTATTTTCTTTGTTTATCTTAATTATCTTAAGTCAACAGCTTTACTACAATTTCACTTTTCGGAGATTTTTTCTGATGTATATGTATATATATTTATATATATATATATATATATATATATATATATATGTATATATATGTATATATATATATATATATATATATATATATATATATATATATATATGAATAGGAGTTACTATGCCACTCAAGTTTAATTTAATACAATATAAACCTTGCAAACTCACAAAAATTTTAAAACAGAGATATGAAATGTGAACCTAACAAAAACTAGCACATATCTTTAAAAAATTGGAGTAGGAGTTACTATATAATTGTAATTTCATATAGGCAAATACTAAGAAAAGTTATCTCATATTGGGAACCTTTTAAAATATCCTTATTAAGAGAGCATGTTGGTGTAGTGTAATTTTGTCAACGTATCTCTTGTGGTATGTAAAACGTGAATTAAATATGTGACTATAGAGTATGGATTACTGTGTGAGTGTAGTAGTATTTAAGAATATATTGCATAGGAAACTAATATCTCTCAGGAAAGGTCTGATTAAGGGAGAGTGTAAAAATATTTTGTCCATGGTAATGTCGCGTCTTCCTATATAATATCTACTATTTCCTATATACTAGTTCTCTGGCAAGGTGTATATAAGCCATAACTCAGTGACCGCACTTCCTCATTTTTACTTTTCCTGATCAGTGACGGCTGGAGGTGTGCTGGCTCTCTGACGGGATTTCAAATCAAATAATATCTCTACGATCATCCAAACCAAGTTGGCATTAATTCAGGAGTGATATAAATATATATATATGGATATATATATATATATATATATATATATATATATGTATATATATATATATATATTTATATATATATATACATATACATACATATATATATATATATATATATATATATATATATATATATATATAATTTTGGAGTCATTGTCGAGTCATTATGAGTAGGAGTCATTATGAGTCGTCAGTTCAATTTATTCCACTGCCACTTCAGCCTGTTAGTTATAGTTAAATGTGGCAACGAAGTTCCGCATTCCTTAGGGTCGGAAGCGTATGTGGTTGGCACATCCAGAGTACTCTTCATACATAGAAATTCGTAACTAATTTGAGCTATAATAATTCTCATTTTGGAATGGTGCTAATTCATGTCTATAAAATATAGTTTACTTAGACATTTATTACAATATCATTTAAAATCCAATCGACGATACCATACGATCAGTAACGAACTCGATGTTAGAAGAAAACAAGAATTTAATTAAGTGGCTAGAAAGATTTCTTGTTAATCAGCAATATGCCTTAGATTGTAGAAAAAATGTGAAAAGAATTTAAGAGATATTTTTTATTTTGCGGCCTAAGCCAACATCTTACCATTTCATCTTCATCTTATAACTTTAGTCACTCTCTCATCTAAAGTACAAACAACTAATATCTAATGTTTTTCATTATATAATGTCATTTACATTCTCGATTTTAAAAGAAAATATTTAATGAAAAGTTTTAGATAACTCTAGCTTACCAGAATTTGCTCTCTTCAAAGTAACAGATATTCCCACCTATTCATGTGTTGTATAAGTGAAGTAATGTTATTGAGTTATGGACTGTAAAATAGTTTTTCTTTATATTTATTGATATTATATGATACTTTCATGGTATATCTCCACTACATGGTAAAAAAACAAAGATTAAATGGTCAAAAAACTTTTATGGTCAAAAAACAAAGATGAAATGAAAAATTTAATAACATTGAGACAAATTATTTAGTCAAAAGAATTTCCATGCAAGTTGCTTATCAAAGCAATATCTTTGTATTTTCCCTGACTATACCGTTGGTGTGCGGTTGATTTAAAATTTTATTCATGTTGAGTAAGTATATTATTAATTACATAAATATATACAACTTCTACTACCACCTTTACTTTATATAAAGAGCAGATAAAAATTATTTCTCGTTTGAGAAACTGAATAAAACGTCTGATTATGAGATGTCTGAAAATTTCTGAAATGGGTAAATAAAAAACCGCTGGCAAGTGCTAGTTTAAATGGTTAAATTTTTGAAGTGATTGGTTATTTGTGTTGTTTTAATTGTTAAGTACAATAATGAGAAACAATGTAAAAAAAGAAATATTTTACAGTTAAATTAAAAAAACTGAATTTGGCACTTTCATTTTCGAAAACAATCGCGAAAAAGTACTTTTGCAAAGTAATTGCATAGGGCCATCTCCTAACAGAAACTTAATGAGGAGATAATTTTGTTATGTAACTTTATTTATGTATTTAGTATATTGGGCTACGCGAAAAAAATTAGAATTAATTAACTTGTGAAATTTTCTTTAATGAATGCATTAAAATTAGAATCAAATATATCCTTTCTCGAAGAAATGTTTACCAAATGAAAGTAAGTTTTATGCAGATACCGTGACTGTTATGGGTGTATGAATATATTGAAATTGAAGTAGTCTAGGGTGTTTTTTAAAATTTTTGAAGTAATAGAAAAAATTGGTATAAAAGTTATAGCGTTTTAAAAGTTCCTACATATTGTATTTTGTACCACCATTAATATGAAACCATTTGACAAATTTACATTATATACAAACTCAACTTAAATTTTGATCTAAATTTTTATAAGATTTTTGTTCAAAGTTTAATCTCCGATTAACAAAATATGTGATTTCGGGAGTATTTACTAATTTATATCTTATTTATATAATAGTATAGATGTGAATTATAGATCATATTTTCTGCAAGATTATTTAAATCAATAAAGAAAATAATATTATGTATGCTCCGTTGTCTTTCTATGAAATCGAAGTAAGGTGACATTTTATAACGCATAGTATAATCATTAAGAGTAACTTATAGTTATTGAAAACTTGCTGAATGTAGACGTGATGAAAAAAAATCACTTTTATCAATATTTAGTTAAATCTAGTCACTTGTTACATGAACTTTATTATGAAATTCTAAGCTAATTCTGGAAATTATATTGTTCAAGAGTCCTTTTGCATTATTGTCAACTATCGAAATATAATTAACTGTCTAGAGAAAATGACAATTAATTTGAAGTTAATATTAAAATTAAGTTAAATTATTATATACATTACATATTATTATATATATAAAATTAAGTTAAATTATTGAAAAAAGATTAAAAATGATTTATCAGAATAATTTTAATAGCAAGTTGCACTTTCTCTTAATTTTTGCATTTATAAGAAATTTATCCGATATTTTTTGTTTGAGAAATATTTGAAATTAAATAAATGAACTTATTCTCGATATCACGTTCATGAAGATGATGTCTACATGCTGATACGTTCTACAGGGTTCTTCTATTACCTCTTTATCCTTCACTTTAAAATGTTTATATCCGATCGTCCAGAAGTGTAAAAAACGTATGAAGTAAAACCATGGTTAATACTATAAAAGTCTAACCATTCGTGATTTATATGGACAACCAGATTATCAATACTTTAGTGTTAAAATAATAATTATAATGATATTTTGAGGTCTTTTATTCTAAAGTATGATTTTGGGAAATATATGTTTAAAAATAAAATTATAATTTCGAAATTGTAACTTACAAATTAAAACAAAAAAATTCTCACTCTTCTCGCTCTGAGATGAATGTTTCTGATTATCCATATTGATTGTCGAACCATTTTGCACTGTGAGAGAAAGGCAGACGGACTTATGTATAACTGATCTTTACAATTATAAAGATGGACTTGCACAAAAATGATTTTATATAATCACCCATATAAATCCGTATTCTCAATTCAAAAATGTGTTTTTCCTCAATAACACTTGTACCTGCATTTTCACACATTTTACTTCCTATTTACATATTTTACATATACATTCCATTTACGATTCATTTTATAGTCATCGTCGTAGAGGGATATATGGAATTGTTTCACCCATGTCTTTTCTAATCTTTAACTTTTTTTACAAAATTCTTCATCACTTACCTAAATTTATTTGTCGATTGCTTTTTTCCACAATTTAACATAACAAATAGTTATTCTGCTCTTTACATTCACAGTCACAAATTATTCACCTTAATTTCTGTTTCCACTTAAATCATGACTTTTTCATAAAAAGAACCATAAATATTTTTATAAATCTATTATTCAGGAAACCATAAATTAAATATTGAGTAAAATGTCTACAATCATCTCCTAATACTACCACCCTTCTCAAATTTCTAATACCGAGCTTCCGTAGGTCAGTCTCTATATCGTCGAGTCAACGTACCCTTGACCCTTTCCCTGGGCGGTTGCTTTCTGGTTTGTGGTTGAGTATCTTCTTAAGTACCCGTTGGTCTCCCATTCGTTACATTTATCCCAGCCGCACATGAATCTCCGTTTATTAATGTTCCCTACTTTCGTGGGGTGAACGCAGAGGTCGTAAAATTCTGGGTTACTTATACACCATAAACCATTTCATGGCACACACCTTCTACAATGTTACATGTGCAATAATATGTTGTATTCTATACCATATGAAATGATTTTTTCAACATAAAAAACCTTGTCCCATTTTTAAGTAATTTGAGCCAAAAATTAATAATATTAAAATATTGTATGCGTCCTTATAAAATAGTCTTCACGTTAACATTTCCTAGAAATTTATATACCTACCCTTTATATGTAATCTTACACATAGTATATGATATAAAAAATATTGCAACAGCTTTAATAAGTTGCTATTTGGAAGAATGGAAAAAAGTTTCTAACATTTGACCGTTCTCACAAAGTGACAAGTGACACATTAATTCTATACGTTAAAGCTGTACGAAAAAGTTTTTGATTTAAGGAGTTCACTATTATATAACTAAGTTCTGTTCACACAGATACAGAATTTTATTTTATATTGTTATATTACTGTAATAGGAATTTGGATACATTTATACCTAAGAACTAAAATGCACTTTCTATTCAAAAAGTGAACCAATATCTTTCTTAAAATAATTCAAAAAATTTGGTCTGTTAAATTATATTTTTGCGAAAACCGAAAGGCTCTAGAAACGTTCATTCACTGCACGGTCCGTATATAGAAAATTTGGGTTTATTGGGAAGGCTAACTTATTAGAAAAGCATCAAGCGAGATAACTTTAAAGTCATGCACAGTGGGTTCGCTGTTTAATGTTCTTAAGTGAATACTCAGAAATGAAATTATGTTTTTTATTTTATATGCCATTGAGTGGACATAAGATGTATAAAATTCTAATTAAATTTTCTATTAACTCTATTATAAATTTCTCGACAAAAAAATTAACGTGTTATTTTATAAGTTTTCTCGTGAACTTTAGAATTTTTATTGAAATTTAATATTCATGGTATAGGTAAAGTGTTTTACACTTTTTAAAGCTATCAAGGATTTTATTTACGATTCTAGAAGTCACTTCCTAATATAGTTACGGGTCATATATGAAAACTTCATGGAGCGTAGTTTTTTAATAGTCGTTTTAAAAACAATGAGTAAATGAGTTTTACAAACTTGAATGATGATATATTACAAATATCCGGGTACGCTAGGAGAACATATCTTTCGGGTTCTTTTTTTTGATGCTTTAATTTATAAAAAATTACTGCTGAATAAACATAATCATTATTATAGATGATATGACAAAATTCATCGAGTGTAACATGAGAAAATTTGTGGAAAGTAATGTTAAATCCATATTTTCAACAAACTATCTCTTTACAGCAAAAATATTACACTAAAATTAGGAACTCCTAAAATGTGTTCAGCTGTAGTTTGAATACATGAAGGAAGAATATAAAACCAGCAAGAAACATCCTCGCCAAGTAAAATGTCGCCATGGGGAATTGTTCGTCCTTCAATTTCTTCTTACTTTTTTGTACTGATGATTGAAAGTAGTTTTCCTTAGAATTAAGTTTAAATGAAAATAGCAGACCATATTAAAAACAAACTTCGTCTTCTTCCACACACCACGGAAAAAGTGCTGAAACCCAGAACGCAAATGTAATAATTACCGTCGCGTTAGCTATAAGTTATTCAAATTGCTGTTAACTTATTTTAGTTATTTGATATCAGTCATAAGTTATCAAAACGACAAACATTTTGCCTTAAAGATTAAATGTGGGCGTTGAAACATGTGCAGTACATCTATCCATATTTGTTTAAGGCTTCGTGATGGTTAATAATTTAATTAAGCATATATTATAAACATATGTAATATTAATCCGCTCTCGGCGTCTAAATTTTAACCTCATCATATATATATTCTAACGAAGACAAATTTCTTTATACGATTTTAAGGTTTTTACGTGTAAATCGCTTAATTTTTTCTTATCGAAATCAACGTTCTATTTCTTATAGTGTTGTTATGTACATAGAATATATGATACTTATTTTAGTTACGTGAGAGACAATAATGACGGATGTGGAAGGAATTGGAATATATTTACATTTGTATCGAAATCATTATAATTATTATCTAAGTTAATATATTGTATGGCGAGATTATAAACAAAATCAACAAAGAAATTCAATCAAAGTTACTCAATTAATATACTGTTTCTAATAAACAGTTGATATGTTGGCATGATATACAATTTTAAAAGGAAAATTGTTTGTTCAGCGAGTAAAGCATGCGCTATCCTATTTTATTGAAAATCTGATGTCGATATAAATGACCGTGCGTTTCGTTCACATCCATTTTAAACAAGATATATTTCAATGGAATCTATAGATTTACTTCCAGAATTTTTTTGAGGCCTATTCTAAATTTACTTTCCATATTTTTTATTTTCTATCTTTTTATTTAATTCAATGAATTGTTTTTGACATAATTACACAAATATTTAGAAAAAAATAATATTCTTCAAAGATGAGTGCTCTACTAATATAAAAATATTGCATTCTGAACTCCGGTATTATATATGGATTCATATAATCGTAGCCTAAACAAATAGCATCAGTTTACGGCACTCACCTTCATCAAACTACTGTCACCTACATTTAACGATGGAAGGGAAATAGTTTGTTGTACAAACATCTAACACAACTAATTAAATTGGTAAGTTAAATATTAGTCATGCGAAATCAGTCGCGCGGTGGTTATTAAATTTGGGTTAAGGGATACTCGAATGCCAGTCTCTTTAATAGTAAGGGATGGCATTACAGATGATCGTGTGTTTAAATATTAGGGTGATAGAAGAGGGTCTCATTGGAGCGTGGAATTATTAATTTAATTTGAGTTGGACAGAGACTTGTAAGAGATTTTGGGACAGATGTTTATTTAAAAACAGAAAATCAATTTATTTTAGAATAAATTTTGATTGATTTTTAGTGCAATGGGGTTATATAGGCTTATAAGAATATAGTAGAATCTGAATATTTTGACTTCTGTACTATTATGGGTACAGTATAATTCCAATACCTGCAAATGTATCGAATATAAATTCTTGTTCATTCTACTTTTTTCTTTGGAACAATTTTCCTTATATATAATTCTAAGAAAGGAACATAAAAATAAGAAACGGATTTAAATAAAGAATATGAGGCAAAATTTTATATTCCGCAACGTTGAGAACTTTCTTTTGTTTCGTCGATAATATTTTCGTACGCATCTCCGTAAATCGCGCCACGATATTTACACCTTTTATATTTCCAGCGTTTATAACGTAAAATTACAAGCGGGATTTCAAAATAAACTAAAATTTTGATACCAGGAAGCTATTACTTCTGGAAACTAAAAATACTTTCCTAAGGTTTCTTTAATTTCGTTCAGTAGAATAGAGTTTATTCTTTCAAAATGTTTGCTCCCAGGAGTCTATGAAATAAAAGAGCATAAAATAATTATTTACGAAACTAAACGTGAAAAATGAAGTAAACTTTAGCAAATCAATAATTCCCAGTCGATTCTGCCTGGTTATCTTGAATAATAATTTAACATATGCATAGAAACAGATTGTAGTAGAAATTAAAACTATCTCTGACCAGTCAGGAGACATATAGATGAATTAGAATAAGGTCAAGAAAAAACGGAAGAAGCGAAGGGAGGGGAGTAAATAGAGAGAGGGTGAGGCAATCGTAACATTTTCTTTACATTAAAAGTAAATTAACTGCGATTAATGAAACGTTGTAAAAGCTTAACTACTTTTTTTTAATCGAAACTTCATGTAAATGACCAGTGACTGCTCTTTATGTACTTATGTTTAATCAAGTTTAACTGTATGACTGAATAATAGCTTTATTTTAATTTGAGACCAAAATCTCAGACCGAAGCAATATATCGAAATTTGTAATGAAAATTATTTTCCTCACGAATGCTCTTAGGATATAATTGAAGAGGTATTTTACAATGTCATCGAAAATTTTCAGATATAGTATTAGATGCTCTTTTCTCTGCTGGATATAATACTCTAAAGCATTTTGCAGGGAAAATTTCGAAACCTTTTCTCCTATCCTCGACTTGGTTAGATTAGTGCTGTACGTCCTTAAACGTTTAAATTTCCATTTATATCTAAGTGAAAGTGGGACCATCCTAGTAACGAGCTTATAGGCTTTTTTATACTATGCTTATTTAACTTGCATAAAAATAAAAAAAGAGAGATTAAGAAAAAAGAATAAGAAAAAATAAAATATAAAAAGCACTAGACACAAGAACACCTCATCAAGTATGCCTCGATAAATATACCATTATGAATTCACCGAGCAGCACTGCTTCCCTGTGTAAACTTAAAGCTAACTTAAGAATCTCTGACAGAAAATTAATACCGCCTCGGGGTTAATTCGATATTTACAGGATGAATGTTTACTTGTGAAATTAATTACTGGATACTGGCCGTGAGTTATTATAGCCGGACAAATAGGTCTCTTGTGCGATATAAATAGAACACTGGAAGACATAGAGTGCTTTTGTTGACTCAACGCTAAACCACTGTCACTAATGTGCCCATATGTCCTGAAATTTATTCAAATTGAACACTGGTTACATTTGAACTAGAGAATTATTTTTAATGAGAGGGAGAACGGATATTGGTGGTAAACGTAATTAATTGTACAACTAAGTTACTAACAATGGCAGGACAGCTGGGAACATAAAGTAATGCAATTATAAATTGGTGGATTATTTGTTCTATATGATTTTATTGATTTTCCTCCCAACTGGGCTTCTCTCGCTTTCCATTGAGAATGTAAGGAACAGAAAAAAAAGCCAATGAAAACACAATAATAACATTAAAATGCAATTAACACGGGCAGATCTAAAAGAATTTAATAATAATTTTTTAAAAATAAGTATCGATTGTTAATTCAATATTTAGGACTCCATTTTTATAAGGCAAAGTCTTACTTTGAACTGAAGACAGAATTATTAAATTAAAAAAAAAGGTAACAAAAAAATATTAATCACTCAGCAAAACTCAGTGTCAATAAATATTAAAGCTATTTGTTTAAGATTGTAACAAATATTTAAATTGAACATCGCGAAAATTATGCATCATCATGTTAAGAATTTTAAGACTTTAAACTAGTTTAATATATCATCGTAAATATGCCACTCACAAATACGTCATTATGTATACTTCAAAATGTTTCCTGTCGCATTTAGCAAATATTCCTTATATTTATTGTCGAGCAACAGTGTCTTGAAAAGAAACTTGCCATATTTTGTAAATAACTTTGGAAATATACCATGTTCTTTTTTGACAATTTTTTTTTCAGTCGTGACTATTAGAAATATTTATACAAGAACAACACCAACTATCAGCCTTTACATCTTGGCGATGGTCAGTGCAAAAAAAATCGTCCTCAATGAAAGCCGAGTTTCATACTCGCATTCTTTAAAGGCAATATATACATTTCTATTTATTTTATTTTTTCTGCAGCACCGTCAATTTATTTTGCAATGACATTTCTAATATGGTTTTAGAACATATTAATAATAAATTATTAAATCATACTTTTCTTCCTTTTTTTTGACATAAGAAATATATTTTATTGTACCTTTAATTAAATCTGTACGTAAAATATTACTGAAATTAATCAAAATGCATCAATTTATTTTTAGATATATTATCTTATTTACACTCTTTTTTATTGTTTTTCTACCTTGATAAATTTGTACATTAAAATTTACATCAAAAATGAAAGAAATTTTGTTGGTAAAAATGCAATTTGGTAAAATAGAAATTACTTACACAAATTGCTGTAAATCAATGCAAAGTTTAAATTTTTGTAAACGCTAATAAAGGCCACAGATTAATTAAATTCTGCCCTAACTTATTTCTTAGTATTACGCAATATTCGAGGAATTATAGATTTCGTAGTAAATGTTGTCCGGTTTTCTATGTACACTGAGCCATTAGTGCACTGTTTTGACTTACTTTTCAAATACGGTGCGAGAAGATTCCAAAAAGATCTATTTAAATATAAATACAATATTAGTATTCAATCCCATAATTTAAAATAATATATTTTGGAAGAAACACACTAATTACCAGGACATAATACACGCGAAAATGTGTGTATGTAAATGTTTGTCTCGTTTTCACTACTTTGTTACTCAAATTGTTTTCAGGAAATAAGGCATACATATAGCCTATGTTATAAAAATGTATACATATTTTTTTAAAGAATAGCTAATATCATAATTGTGAAATAAAGTTTGTTCGTTTATCTTGTTTTGGCGTCTGAACTACTGAATGGATCTCTGTGAACATTTTAATATATATTAGGGTGTATTAAAAGGGAAATAAAGAAAAAAATATTACATATCATTTTAAAAATAATACTGTTTTTTTAAAGAAAAAAAGAAAATCAGACATTAACAATGACTACTCTTATCGTCAATTATAAGAAAAAACATAAACCTTACTCCACAAAAGCACATGTTAGCGTATCCGCTTAACGAAGTTAAGCAGAAAACGGGTAAAAACGTTTCCTCCTACTTTTTAAGCTCATCTTTCACGTTGCTTTTTTAATAAGGCAGTCTCGTAGATAAATACGCGGGTCTAATGAAGTTCCAGCACAAAGACCACACAATGATTGCACGTGACTGGAGCGGGTAAGTACTTGGATAGACGTTGAGATTCAAACAACAATTCTGTATAGACAATATAACGATTTATTTCTATCAATTTGTCTAAAATAGAATTTTAAACGGATTGCAGATCAGTGGTAATATATAAGATCTTTTTATTTTTAAATATATTTTAATAATCACCGTCATAATATTTTGCACTTTTATTGTTTTGCAAAAGGAGTTATTGCTTTAATGTGATCCTATTCATTAGTACATAATTTTTTTCTCGAATGATATACAGTAAATGGTGATAAAATTATGTATTAAAAAAATCTAGAAAGCCGCTAAAGATCCAAGCAAAAAAACAATATCTTCCATCTATAGTTGCCAGTTAATTTAATATATCCTCTCTATTCTCATAAATGCATAAATTTGAATAGTTTTAAATTCAATACTGTATAATTCTATAATTTATATAATTTACGAAATAGACAATTATAAATTGTTATGTCCTGTATTATAATAAGAGCTTCTCTATTCTACAAGCGAAAATAGTTTTGGCAGAATATAAATAATTTTTAATATTAATTTAATTTTTAATTGAACGTAATAAATTATTTCGCTGAAGGAATTGAGACTATTTCTCACATTTTGGAAGGTACGGCCTTATTTCTACCCAGGAAATAATCCGAATTTAATGTCAAAGGTTGCTAAGGTTAAAGTAGTACGACAATTTTTAAGGTAATTAACTTTTTAATGTTTCCAATAAGAACTCAACAACGACATTTTTAGACAATATTACAATATTGACAATATTAGATTTTTATCGCACAAAGTAATATCGTTCTTGTTTAGTCGAGTGTTCAGTTAACCCTCTATAAAATAAATATTACGACCGTCGTCACTTTCAAATAAATGAAGTCGTAATATTTAAAAAAGTATCAAAAACAATTGTGCTTGACAAAACATTTCGTAATAAAAATATAATTCACAGTATAGTAGAATAAAAATTACGTTTATGATTTTATGAACTGATGATTTAATTTTTTGTTTATTTCTCCGTTCGAAAGGAGATAAAATAGACAGATAATAAGAAAAAAAACTCCTGTAAACAAAAATTATTTGAAGTTTTCATTTTGCCACATTTAATTTTTCTTGTCGCTATATTATTTATTTTTCCAGTTTTAACTTCTCACATTGTTCACAATTAAATGAAACTACGTGATGTAGTATTATTTCTACTTTCTTTAAGTTCTTTACCACGGCCTAGGTTTCGTTGTATTACAACATCTTCAGGTGGGCTATTAAAAAAGATCTTTGCTAATAGCCTACCTGAAGATGTTGTAATACAATGAAACCTAGGTCGTAGTAAAGAACTTAAAGAAAGTAGAAATAATACTACATCACATAGTTTCATTTAATTGTGAATAATTAATTTCTACAAAATTAGCGCCAAATATACTCAATATTATCACATTGTCTTGACATAGAAAATAAGTTCAATCAGTTTAATTGCTCTGAGTCTTTCAGTTTGCTACAATACCTTATTATTCGTAAATTAATTAAAATTTAGTCTAGGAGAATTTACTTTATAACCAAATATCTCTGATAATTAATTTATTTCGCTTTCTCAAATCAAGTAGTTTTAGTGAATGTTGAACTCATTTTTGGTTGACTTATATCGCTTTAATTTTTCTTTTCATTTCATAAGTTAATCTCAATATAGACAGAAATTAATATAATTTTATAACATTGCAATAAATTTTTATTTCACTTAGTCTCAAATTAACTGAGGTAGAATAAGTATTGTTGGCACAAACGAGCATAGCGAGCTAATGTGCTTACAAAATACGTAATTAAAAAATTAGCCAGATTTGACTGACAGACCTTCCAATGTTGGTGGTCTACTCTTGCGTAAAGAATATTAATTTCAATACGTTAGACTCCTCACTATTCTCATTACCAAGTGTAAATTCTGCTTTATGTAAAACAAAAGAAAATGTGGGAAATAATGAATTAATAATACACCCTACTCTTTTTCTTTAAGCCGCGTCAAATATTTATTTATGGACGTGTATAGTTATTCGTTTAAATTAAAACATTTTGTGATATAAATTAGAAAATGTGGGAAATAATGAATTAATAATACACCCTACTCTATAAGAAAATGTGGGAAATAATGAATTAATAATACACCCTACTCTTTAAGAAAATGTTTTCTTTGAAGAAAATGTGGGAAATAATGAAATAATAATACACCCTACTGTTTTTCTTTAAGCCGCGTCAAATAGTTAGTTATGGGCGTGTATATTTATTCGTTTCAATTAAAACATTTTGTGATATAAATTACTGTAGTAAGTTATTTAAAAATTGTGCATACGTATTAGTTTTGTTTTAATTGTATGTTTTTTGGCAAACCGACTTAGCTCTTTTATCAACTTATCCCCATAAGATGTAGTTTGTGTGTATGAATATTTAGTTAACAAAGAAAAAATATACGTATTTATTTAATACTATATTTAACTTCGTGTTTAAAAAAATTTTAAATACTTATGAAATATCGTAATTTATTAAGTTATTTTAGACCTCTTCAATTGAAACTGAACCTCTATATTCGCTATAAAACAAATTGTCTATGAATTAATGTACTCAAATAAGGAATTTAATTGAATATTAATATATATGAATAATAAAATGTAGTTTTAGGTAAATTTATTTTTTTTCTCATTTGCTTTAATATACAAATCAAATGATATAATTTCCATTAAAATTATTTGTAAATATTCTTCCAAATATTTTTATTTCCATTTCTATCGGTTCAAAAATTACTTCATGTGCCTTCGTTAACGTGATCACTGTTTTTGTCATATGAATATAATAGTTATAAAATAGTAAATTAATGAAAGTAATAGTGATCATATTATCAATAACGTGTCACTATTATTTCTATTTGTAACTTTTATTTTAATCCAAAACAAAAACTCTGCTCATAAAAATGGGACAGGAACAAACATCACAATGAGCGACGTTTTTTACTCCGTGACAAAATTTAAAGATCGCAATTATATATAATAATAAATAAGTAAGTAGACCCAAAATGTATCTATATTGAAGTTTAATTAGAATTATAATAACAATAGACATTTTTGAAATTTCTTAGTAATAAAAATAAACATAAAGAACACGTAGAAATCTAAAAAGATACGGTAACACACAACTTTGTCTAAAATTATTTTCCTTCTAGTAGTCAGAAATTCTCCAGAGAGTAATTTCTCATCATCTAATACCGTTTTTTTCATCAGAAAAATACTTCTTAAATATGCAATCAGATACGTACAGTTTAAAAATAACAAATATTTAATAACCATTGATTTAATAAATGACCGAATATATACAAAATATGTGTTTGACAAAACATTTTACCACTCACGATTAATTCCTTAAAAAAATTAATTGAAAAGGGCTTTTAGCACAAATCAGAAGCCAAAATAAAATCATTTCCTTCTTTGGACGAACGGGTTATTATGTAATGATTGTCCCGGAAACTAGAAGAACTCTTGCCACAAACTAGTGAACCACCAAATATTTGCCCATGATTTTGTGAAAAATTTGGGAAAGCAATTAGCTCTTGCACAAGCATCGAAGAGGATGCTAGTAGGCTAGCTCACGGCATCGCTTCTATATCGGATGTAGAATTTACTGGTGATCCACTATATAACCGAATCTGACCTGACCTCATATCATGTAGATTCTAATGATTCCCAACAATAAAATGTAAAGTGCAAGGAATACGATCCCCGGACACTGAAGACGCAGTGACTGTCGTCGAAAACGCCGTGATAAAGATGTCAACGGAAGAGAAACCCGACTGTTTCTCTCAGTTATTTTATTTTATGAAATAACACACAAAGTATCACGGAGAAAATTACGATAACTATAATTATATTACAAAGTTGCTAGTTGTTTCCGCTTTTGATGATCTAAAAACCTTCATTGTAAATTTTCTTTTAGGTTTAAAGAATTGAACAAATGTTAAAAAAATTGTAATCACAATTTTAAAGCCTATTGGCTTGTTTCATACCATCAATACAGTAAAAGGTAACTCACTGTTTAAAATTATATAATAACCTAATTAAATTCAAACTTAATTAATGTAAAACGCCCTGTCATACAATTTATTATGTAATATTCAATCATTTAATTTGGCAATGTACGATGCGAACACACAAATTACATCGCGCTTATTAATTGGTGTACCACCGAAGAACAACTGACCTTATTTCGTCAGGGCAAAGTACAAACAGGCGATCGCAAATTCATTGTTATATGTCTAAGTGTGTTTTAAATATTTTTTGAGTGATGTTTTTCATAACTAACATCTAGTGAAATTTTATTTTATTTGGGACTCCAAATTAAAATAATGTACACATTAGGCGAACTTATTCTTACAAGAGCAATCTTTTCTAGTCATTACGATTAAATCTAAACATTTTGTAATACGGAAGATTGTAAGATATTATTAAAAAAACAAATCTAGTTTGGAAGTTAGAACAAACAACATAAATTCAAAACAGATAACTAAGCACAAACAGACTAAATATAATACAACACAATATTAAAAAACGATTAATTCTAAATCTTGTAATTGTTGGGTGCAAGGAAAGAGCAATATGATATAAAAAAGTGGGAATTACGAATTAACTTGCTATATTTTACTACTATTGCTAAAATTGCTTATATCGTTAAAATCAATCAAAGTGAAAGTCATGGCACCTATAAATAATTCTAAGTTGAAAATAGTAGTCATAGAATTGATTCTTAGAGAACGGAACAACCGGTAAAAAAATTTTAAAAATAAAATCAGAGTAACGAGGCGCAATATCATAAAAATATTCTTAATTAAATATACTAGCATAAAACTTCTCTATAAATTATTATTTTTAAATTTTTTGTTGTAATAATATGATTGGGACATAACTAAACTGCACCATTTATAAGTTTATTTTATAAATGGTGCATGACAAGTTAGTTTCCAGAAATGTACATTTTGACAAGTTCAGAATTTAAAGAAGTTTTGAAATGAAAGAACAAAATAAAGAGTAAAAGGAAAGAAGATTATAATTATGGAAAATAGAATTTGTTTGGATGTGACAAGTAAAATGAAAAAAAGCTGTGGGAAAACCCATTTGGATGAGAGCAAAATTATTTAAAAAATTATATTAATTTCAAAATACTTCAATTATATTATTTTTAAGATATTCCTGCTTTTTGCAAGTAGCTTTACTGTTTTACCATTATATTATAAATAACTAAGAAAGGTAAAGAACCCTTTAATGCCTAATTATTAAGGTCTTTTTTACAGAATCGGTAAATTCTTGGTATACTTAGTAATAATGGAACTTACCGCTAAATATTCAGTAAAAATATATCAAAATTGTTGCCGCTATAGATTTATAATTTATTATTTCAATTAATCTCCTCTCTTAATCTATTTAATTTATCAAAATTTTAGTTTCATAGAAGCTGGAAGTATTCATGAATGTGTTGCTTACTCCAACGTCCTTTCCAAAATCTTGTCGTAGTTCGCAAAAACAGATAATATATACGTTAAGTATCAAATCTATATGAATTATTGTATATAAAATATTTGCAATTCATACAAGCTTTATAAAACAATTATAACTTTATAGCGCAAAAAATCTAAGAGCTTTGCTTCCAAAAAAGTGATAAAACGAAACATTTTATAAAAGAAATATTGACAATAAATTCCAGTAGAAATATTGTTCGGTTCCAAAATATTAATCTGTAATAAGGTCGCTAGTATTCTTTCGTTCATTATTAAAACATATCAGGTAATAAAGTTGAATTTTCCTTTTAATTTTATCAGTATTGACATTTTAAGGTTCACATCAACTTTTTAAATAAAGAAGAAAATAGCCAAGTATTAGGGCAAAAACAAAAGAATTATTGTCAGAATCTAAAAAATATAGTCAGGGTCATAAGACGCATTGAAATTATTATAATTATTAGTCTCATTTTAACGACTCGTATTAAACAGTTTATAAGCGTTATAAACGGCATTTTAAAATTTTCACTTCTTGCATATCCTAATCGAATCTTAATGCTTTAATATGCGTAATAATATTACATTTCGAACAAAATTAAAACTATTGAATGCACCTAATTCTAAACAGTTGTTAATAACAACGTAGAACAATTAAGTATTAAAGTATGGGACTGATGTAAATTGCAATTTGAAATAATATATATATATATATATATATATATATATATATATATATATATATATATACATATAAATATTTACATGTTTTTGGATGTGTATCTATGTGGGTGCATTTCTATCATTTTCTATGGAAATCAGGCTGCCCGTATTTCTTTTCCTCCAGGGTGAACTTCAAGTGATTTCAAAATAGATTACCTTCTCGCCCTGATGGCTACTAGGTATCTAGCCTATCAAATGAAATTTTCTTCTTTACTGTTTTCATCAAGAAGTGGAATCTTAGATGCAACAAAACTCAAGATTATCAAATTGCACATACAGAGCCTAAATTTGGACATTACTTAAAAAAAAATATTTTACTGTCTTCGTAAAGAACGTGGAAAAGACGTCCTTTGGGCTCAAGAATTTTTCTAAGAGACTTTACGTAAGCGGACTAGGATGAACTACGTAAACTCTACCCAAGAGCATTTGTGTTTCTTGCGTCAATATAACCTTTAACTATCGTTCCTTGATTCCATCGTCGGAATTTTTATTAACCTGTTTTCACATGTAATAACCTGCGACTTTATCATCCATTAGAGTTCTGGTAAAATCACCTTCTGAACATGATTTGAAAAATGCTCTCAGCGTCGTGTAACGAGGATTGTTTACATCATTTAAGTTAAAAGCCATAATCCGCCAAGTTGTTCTGAATTACAAGTGTAGCGGTCGGATTGAAATTGCTCCACTTCATTAGTCGATTCTAAGCTAAATGTAACCTGATCACTGCCTTTATTGACATACTTTGTTACATACTTTATCGATTTTACAGTTTTACATTTTGTACGTTTTTCATCGATTTTCAATAAAAGTTTATTGTAGGGTGCTACCCACCTAATCGATTTCGTGATTACGAATAATAACAACCTTATTACGGATAATAACAGATTATAATCGTTTAAATTTTGGATAGCCGTCACCGGCAGTTCCGGTTTCACTCTAAAAGGCTTTTGGAAATTTTTTCGAACATTTTCTTACCTATGCTTATCATCTCATTTATGCTTGTCGAGTTAAAATTTAATGCTCATACAATACAATACTAAGTCGTCGTCTTTGTTAAGTTATTTCTGCTGTAATTATACTATCAATTTTTCCTGACTTGACTTTATTTGTCACCAACAGAAATAAATGTATGTGTGGAAATCTAAGTTTTTGCCATTCCACCGTATACGACAGTGTGTAAGAATAAATATATTCGCGCGTGAGAATAAATATATTCAATTCGGAATGTCCTACCGATCTTGGTGTGTTGCGTTAGAATGAAGGTTATCTTTTATTTCTGGCCAATTCGGATTTCAATTCACTAAATCGGATAGGTCAGGTTCTCCGTAATTTCTAACATATGTCATTGCGTCTTGTGTTTTTATGTATAGTTACCTTGGTCCTCCAATAAAATATGACGGCAGTATTACCAGTTGTCCAATATTATTGCAATGTTCATTTGAATGCAGAGCGTCGCGCAAATGAATAAAATTTTCAGCGCGTAATTTTGTTCGATTTTTACGTATAAATGCCGAATGGTCTGATTAAATTTTAGCATACTGATTTGCCACATATTCATTAAATAACATACCGTACCTCATTAATTTCTTCTGATGGTTGTAGCGTTCAATTATATGAACAATAATAGTTTATGCATAAAACTTTCTTTTGCTCTGGATCTCTATTAACAGGATTAACTTGTGGAATATCACTTGAATATCCATCGTCGCCTCGACAAAATGTCAAAGGATATTGTAGACCTTCATATGAGCACAAATTATGTGTGATATTCCTTTTGTCGAATTGTTGTCCAGCAATAATTTGCTTGTATAGGGGGCATTATATCGTCGACGGTGCTCACCTATAAACACCTTGTTGGCGTGAACCACTACATTTTAGTTAGGAACATCAGGAGGGACACATTTCATAACAGTTTTGAAACATATCTGTTATGCAAATGCAACATGTCTTGCAATGACCTAATTATAGAGCTATCAAGTGGTGCTTTTGAATTAGTATTACTTATATTACATCGCGTAACTGTTTGAAACCCAGGATCAGCAATAAAATAAATCTGCAAACATTTATGGTCATTCAGTCGATGCGGAAAAAGACTATCTACAAGTGTGCTAAACTTGTTTCTCAAATTTAAATGTTGCCATAAAGACGTATTCAACCACCCGTCGACTTTTGAATGACGTCATCCGCAAAGTGTTTTTGTACCAACGAATATTACGTATGAATTCTGTATGTTTTAGGTGACTTCCGTCAAAGAGAAAATTTAAAGGATATGATGGCGCGATTATTTCATTTAGTTTAACCTTAGCATCAGGACAACATACATCTTTGGACTCATCTTTTCTTTTCAAAGCTGAGAAGTTTTAACAAACAATAGAAGCAGAGCCTACAGATATCGCCGGATCGTTTCTGTAATTAATTGTTTAATCCTAATTAATTGCAGAATATTCTCTATTGGACCAGCTATTAGTATTTGGCGTTCTACCCCTATTAGTTTGTATATTGTTCCTTAAATTTCAGTGCCGAGTACTGTCGTTACGTAATCGGAGTTATCTACCTTCAGACGTTTCTCTTTCCCTTTGAGCGTTGTAATTATTACGGTTTAAATATAAACGGACATCAGGTTCCACAGACAACTCTCAAACTCTTTGGGTAGCAAGGATCTCACGGTCCAACGATAGATGGATATTACGTTCCACAGACGACTTGTGCAGTCTTTGCAAATTTTATCTCTCACAGTCCAACGGTAAACGGACGTTAAGTTCGCGGAATCCTGCAGTTTTTGTGAAACGTGTCTCTCGCGGTTCAATGATAAACATCGCGCTCTTCAGGAAATTTATCGTTCACGATCTAATGATAACCAAACTGTATGGTCCAATGATGACACTCGTGATCTTTAGGAAACATGCTTTTCATGGTCCAATGATAAACGAACTTTCGTTTCTTCATCATTTTCGTTACTTCGACACAAACGAAGTCTTTTGGTGTTTGACGTAATGCGTCTTATATTTGATCTTCATAGAGGCATGATTACTTAGTATACTTAAATAAAAAAATTAAACCTTAACGAAAAAATATCAAATATTAACCAAAAAATATCACAAAGATAACAAAAATCAGTTTTTAGAAATCAAACTAATATAACTAAATTTACACGACAGACATCACTATAAAACAAAACAAATGACTAATAATAATGACTTACGGAAATATGCACCTAAAGAAAAATATTTTATTTGATTACAAAAAACCCATTTATTATAATCAATTTTAAAATACAGTACAAGGCATAACAAAAAGCCTAATTTTATTTAATAAGAATACGTAAATAATTACACCGAAAAATTGTTTAATTTAAACACATGTTTAAAAGTATTTTCTAGCATTTTTTTTTTCTTGTTGTGTGTTAATCTTAGAAGATAGAGGGTCGCATATAGAGTCGCTATAGTTTGATAGATATTGTTTAAGATGAATAATTCTGTAATATATTGTTTTCATATTCTATTTATTTACTCGGCGCATGCCACTATAGCTCCTAGTCGACAGGATATTTTCCGATATCTACAACAATTGTCGTTATATTTCAGCCAATTTACATCAAACTTTAATGAATTATAACACGCCTAAACCTTTTCGTGAATCACTTCGTCTATTGGTGAAAACCTTATGAAAATCCGTTCGGTAGTTTTTGAGTTTATCACGTTCAGACAGACATACGCGACAGGGGGACTTTGTTTTATAATATGTATAGATCTCATCTATTGCAAAATATTTATATACAAATATGAGAGAGGATTATAGAAATGTATTTCATGAGCCATTTCAACTGAAATAGTAAGTTAAAACTATTACAAAATTATTATTTTAGAAGTTTAAATATGATAAATTAAAATATGGCTAAAATATTTACAAGAACAATATATATGTCATTTATGTCTTACTAACTAAATTATAATTTAAAAATAAAACTTTACTAGAGATTAAAGTAAAATTTACAGTAAAAATTTAATGATTATTTTTAATCTCCTAGTTTTCAAGAAAATTAGGACAACTTTAAGCTTGCAGTACTAGGTATTATATGCGCATGATGAAAAACACTATTTATTATTTGATACATTTAAGCAGTAGTTATACCTAGTAGGCAATTTATTTTATATGATCATATATCATCAATATATTATCACTTTAGAGCATATTATTTTATATGCTCCAAAGTGTCTACGGGACCCTCGAGGTGCGTTAGACTGAACTGATTGCATTTGTTTGGTATCGTATGTTTCTTCTTGTATCTCGACAAAATCTTCCATATCGCTCTTATTTTCGTCTTCATAGTTAGAGATAGAACTTTCTACCTCCAACAGAAATCAGATACGATCGTCATCCATCTTGATGTAGACCTATAAAATAATAAAATTTCTCAAAATGTACATATACACCTAGCAAATAACGCAAAAATACACTAAGATGTAATCAATATAATAAAATTACACTTACACTAAAAGAAGCATCAACACACGCGTCGGTTTCACGGACCGATCGATGCTAAGTTCGACTACACGAACGCACGGTGCGTACTAAAGTTTAGCTAGTAACATATCTGACAGCTAGCAAAAAACTAGATTTCACAGAATTTCCGACAAAGGAAATAAATACGAAAAGGTGTTTGTCGGTCCCGCAGACTAACGCGTAGGTATAAGAAGATTAAACAGCGTTGTAGACAATACTATGAAAGAATGAAACGAATGATTTTAAAACTGGCTATCGGTTGAAGGCGACCTGGTTTACAAGCCCGCTTTATGTAAGACGAAATTTTGTTTTCTAATGTCTATCATGACTTGTCTCACACACGTTGTCCTTCAGTAATACAATTCTCAAAGTACAATAAAATACGAGTCTATACTCATTGCATACTGCAAATAAGCGGTATGCAGAATATTCAAGATCTGTAAACCAAGTGCAAGTCCGGGCTTTGGATATATACGGACCTTTGTTTTCACGTTTAATTACGACAGGAAGTGACAGTGGAATAATGGAACTGATCAATTTCTGGAAAAATCAGACAAAGCGTATCTAAAGCTTGCCCCTTCCCCTATCAATACTATCTCTGAAAATTCCTGAAGTTAAAGTTATGGAAGACAGAGTAACTGCGAGTTTTTTTTAAATCTTTGCAGGAAATTTATAGGGATAATATACCTATCATACGGCTATCAACAAATATTTTTCTTTGTTTATAAAACACTAAGATTAAGATACACAGTGAGGATTAATGGAAGCTGAAAATGCCAACAACGTGTACACTCACGTATGCTCGTTCAGGTAAGAAGATCGCTATGTGTACCTTCCGACACTATATTACGAATTTTATTTTCCAGCGTTCCATGGTGATAATATACGTTTCATAGGAAAATGAGAACTGCGAAAATGGCAGCATCTAAATAAGAAGGTATGTGGAAATAATTGGTAAAATTATGAAAAAAATTTAAATGGATCTTGAAAAAAAGGGCGTTTGAAATATAATATAAAAAATTATCTAGAGGAGCGTTCCGTAATGCCACTGCCTTTGGCATGTATAGCTAAAAATTGCTTTAATATATATTTTATTCCAGTAGTCAATTTAATAAAGACAATAATTACAAAATGAAATAATAAAAATATAAATGCGGAAAGATATGTAGGTAAAAAAAGAAATGGTTGTTGGAATTTGCACCAAGTTATAAGTTTACAAAACTAATTTTCTTTGTCTCAAAATGTTACAAAATTTATTCTCAACGTCAACAAACTACTTACCCTCTCTGTCCCCGAAACTTTTAAAGTCAAACTTTGCAAAAACCTAATTACTTGATATAACCTAATTACTTTAAAGTTTACAAGAAATTTATTGGGATGATATATCTATGGTAGATACGCTAAGAAATATTTTCCTTATTATTATAAAATGACTAAGAGCAATAGGCCGTTTTGATTTTTCAGCAAAATGATACATACTGTGTTACTTATAATTCAATTAAAAATGTAATTTCTAATAAAATTAACGATATAATAGCTATAATCGACTTTTTTTACATAGACACATTCATCAAAATTCGTATGAAAATCATTTGAAGATTTAATTTTTTTTTATATTGCCTTTAATATCACCCTTATTATAATATATATATTTATAGTGTTCCATGTAGTATAATCCGATATGTATTATTAAAAATAATATACTTGTTAATCTGGTTAATATTTTGTATCAAAAAAAGTAAAAAGTATTCTGGTAATTTGGAACTGTGTCAGTAAAACACAGTGGAACTGTGTCGATATTTTAATTTAATTGATGTTAAAATATGGGTTAGGAGATGAAAAGCAGAATTTATTAAATTACATAGCTATCGCGTTAATGTTCATAAATTGGCGATAAGAGAGAATTTGGTAAAATGTAAAGTGAAACGTTAAAAATCACGCAACGTGCAGCTTTGGAATAAATTTAGGAAAAATGGCGAAAATATTCCAAAAGTAAAGTGATGAAATATTTTAATGGCATTCCGCTTTTGACATCGTCATCGCGATGAATTACATTTTTTCACCAAAACGCCTTTGAGTGTTTTAATAAAATGTGTATTGGACATTTTGAATGCTGGTAATAGATTTTTTTCCAGCCTTAGGGAGAAGTAAAATATAATTTTTAAATTTTATTAAAAATGTAATGACAACCGGTTTCATTAGCAAATTGAATTATGCGGACCTAGTTATTTAAAGTTTGATGCAGTGGGCTACTAATTGCTCTGCATTGCATCTTTAATAACTAAAAGCAGCTTCATATCACCCAGCATGGCCCTTACCTTTATTTCCGTCGTACCCATTATTTGTAACTATAATACCAATAACAAAATTTAGGATAGGACATTTCTTCTGCGGGTATACCAGATTTATAATTGAAGATTGAACTTTTCGATTGTTTAAATAGTTTATGAAATTGTAAAATTATGTGTAAGCAAGAACCTTTTATATTATTTAGGAAGGTCATGAACTTTCAATCAACACTGATTACTTTTTAACTCTTCGTGATATGTGGGCATTTTTCAGTTAATTTATGATAATCTTTTGCACATGTCTAAGGAATATTAGGGACTGAAGAAGGGACTAAAAATTTGTGCATCCGCTTTGTTCTTGGTTCAAAAGATATGATTATGTATTTCAACCAAGGGCGAAACTTAAGCGGTCGGAAGTACGCAATCGGCGCAATATTCACATTCCTACACTCCTCTGCAATATTTTAAATAATGCTACTTATCCAACTTATCTTAGAAATATATTTAGTTACTTATATGCACACGGTATAAGGCTACGCTCTGAAAACCAGCTAATTCTCCTTTATCCCAAACATTCGACCACCTTTTATGAAGAGCCCTTCACTGTCCAAGCACTAAGACTTTGGAGCCAACTAGATCAGGATAACAGAAACTCGCCATCCTCAAATATATTCCAAAATCATGTGTAATTCATCTTTTGTAATTCATTTTTATACTCCATTTTCCTTGTTCCCAACCATGTCAATATATGTAATTAACCATGTCGAGATATATATTTTTTTTGTTATGTATTATTTATATGTAGCTTAGTTTTGTTTATTCATATGTTACGAATTTTTTTTTAATATTGTAAGTTTCGTTCTTTTATCAATGTCTTCCACATCACACAATGTTTACATTTAATCAATGCGGTTGACAGAAAGATATTGCTCTTGTAGCAATAAGTTTGCCACATCTATGTATTATGTGTACATTAAAATATGAATAAATAAATAAATCACTAAATAAAAAAGCTACTTTTTAAGGAAACTTACACATTCCGGAAAGAAAAACTAATATGGCCGATGTCTTGTTATGCACTTAGTATTTAATTGTCGATTTCTCCCAATGGTTTTTAAGACCTAATAGTAGCAAAAATGCCTTGTATTCAATATTTCATAAAATCTCAGATTAGAAATTAAATTAGTAACGAAGTGTGCAGATGCACAAATATTTTAAATTTCAATTGTGAATTATTTGTGCGTATGTCGTTACACTCAAAATCTAAATTACATATTTTTTATATCATTTAATTTTTTTTTAATATATATCGTTCAAGTTCATCACCAATCTTGTGAGTAAAAATAAGGTAAGTTGCGACATTCGACGAACTCCTAATTCCAGGAAGGAAACGGATTATTGTTAAACTGAAATTCCGAAACTTATACAGAAACAAAATAATTTTTTTAGGTATATAAGTCACTTTGTGTTCAATATTAAGCAGTTAAAAGCTATCAATTGAGGAACAAGCAAAAAAGTTTCTCACACAAAATTATGTGCTATTTATTTTTTGATGTATTGAAGCCACGCTGCCTATTTTTTAATATTTAATTGTCATATTTTCAAAAGAACAAAAAATGTTCTGTTAAAAAGCAACAAGAGTTTCATTCTCCATTATATTATATCTGTGTTAAAATCAACACAAAATCATTAAAAAGAAATTAGTTTGCTAACTCAATTCTCTAACAACTTGCCGAATTAACGGAATTATTTACAATCTAACTTCTTTGGCTTTTAACAATTTTAACAATAAAATTTCGACTGTGCCTTTACAATATTTAGTCTTGAAAGTAAATTTATTTTGTCAACGAAATGTCGGAAAAATTCAATTTCTTCAATTAATAAGTCTTCAGTCTTCATCTATGTTTTTGAAATCCCATTTTGTAGAATAAAGAAAATGTGATTAATTGAGAAAATACCCACAGATGCATTAACGTGAATATTAAATATCACACATTATTTTCGTAGCGTTAAAAATGAACTAATAGATTAAAAATTTAATTTTGGTTTCTTATCACATTGTGATCTTATATTCGTGATTCATCATGCCAAAATATAGGCTTCTGGAATTTTTTTGAACTGAGTTGTGGGGATTTCAAAATATCTTCAAAGAATTTCACGTTAATATTACAATATTCTGGAGTGCACCTCAGAACATGGTGATACATTGCCGTGTAGCTAGAATATTCAACTTTATCACAACCAAGGAAGAAAAACCACATAACTTATTTCAAAACCAAGTCACACGCTCAGTGTGTTTAAAACACCCATGTACCAATATTAGCAGGAAGTCAGTATGACGACGAAATGTCTCATGTTTTAATATTTATGAAATTTGCATCATGTATACAAATGTTCATTACATACATTTGTATACATGATGCAAATTTCATAAATATTAAAATGTTGTGTTAATATAATGCCATTAGGCATTATATTAAAATAACATTTTAATATTCACGTTAATTCAACTGTGGGTATTTTCTCAATTAATCACGTTTTCTTTATTCTAGAAAATGGGATTTCAAAAACATAAATGAAGATTTAAAAGACTTATTAATTGAAGAAATTGAATTTTTCCGACATTTCGTTGACAAAATAAATTTAATTTCAAGACTAAATATTGTAAAGGCACAGTCGAAATTTTATTGTTAAAATTGTTAAAAGCCGAAGAAGTTAGATTGTTAATAATTCCGTTAATTCGGCAAATTGTTAGAGAATTGAGTTAGCAAACTAATTTCTTTTTAAAGATCTTGTATTGATTTTGACACAGACATAACATAATGGAGAATTAAACTCTTGTTGTTTTTTAACAAACATTTTTTTATTATTTTGAAAATATGACAATGAAATATTAAAAAAATATAAAAAAATAAAAATCAGTGCCATGCACACCTAAGGCTGAGAATCTAGAACTAAGACACTACGAGGTAGGAGGATACTTTAGTAGATTAATCAGAAGACACAGAATATATATACATATATATATATATATATATATATATATATATGTATATATATATATATATATATATATATATATATGTATATATATGTATATATATATATATATATATATGCACATATATATATATATATGTATATACATATATATATGTATATATATATATATATATATATATATATATATATATATATATATATTACACAAGGAGCGAATCTTTAACCAGCCAATCTACGCCCTGTGATCCGAAACCGGGTAAAATTTCCCAAGGCCGAAAATATAGCAAGGGTACAAAATTTGAAGTCGTCGAAATTTTTAATGTAGTGCATAATTTAGTTTAGTACTTCATGTAGAATTATATTAAAGAAAATAACCTTAAAATAAAAAAAAGATACTTCCACAGCTACTTCGTTAAAACTGGTAACGTTATCTCTATAACTGTACCATTTTTATGTCTTGTGCTTTTAATTTTAAAATAAATGACAGCATTGGGACATTAATAAAAATCAACTTGTCAATTAAATTTTCGAACTACTTGTTGTAGTTGAACATTCGCTCACTTTGTAGATTCTGTAATCATATTTTTACTAAGTCCTTGAATATAATTTGTGAAAGTTAATTTGTTCGAAGTAAAATATCAAATTCTTTGTTATGAATTATGAAATATTAGATAAATAAATATCTATGAGTAATAAAATATTTTATGAGCGGACGATGGCTTTTACCTTATTTTTTATATCTGCAGAAAGAATGACAAGACAAGCGATTCGCGTTAAGGACATTTGTAACGTAAGAATCATTGAATATTACGTGAATATGATTCCTAAACAGTTTTCAATTTTGAAAACATCACAATATTGCGTAGAAAATTCCCATTCCTGAATTCAATATAAATACCTTGAAAATCTGTAGGTCATTAACACTTAAATAGATAAATAGATTCATCAGTAATTATTTAAATTTACATTCATCATATTTTCTAATAACTCATATTATCAATAAAGACCTATTGGTATATATATATATACATATATATATTATATATATATATATATATATATATATATATATATATATATATATATGTATATATATATATATATAGATATATATATATACATATATATATATATATATATATATTTACACACCAATATGCTATTTTTATATGAAAATTCAGCGAAAATATACATGCTTTATTACTTAGGATTCAATGTAATATATAAGAAAATTTTAAACATCAAAATCCATGCAGCACTTCGGCGTCTAAAGCAGAATAAAATACTCCACATATATGCTCGTACAAGTGTAACAAAAGTCATTGGGCAGTCGAGTAAAAAAAAAATTAATAGATTGACTGACTGGCCAAATTTATGTCGCACATATCTCATTAAATTATAACAAATTAACGATATTACAGACAAAAACCACTTTATTTGTTCAGAATCCTGTACTAAAATTCGCCTGAAAATAATTTGAAGACATTATTTTTCTTCGCTGGCATTATTAATTTAGTATATTATATTGTATATGTTTACTGTGTGACATGTAACATAAAGTAATATATTCATATTAATAAGAATTATTAATATACTTACTGTTAATCTGGATAACGGTTTCTGCCTAACTCTAAAAATATATATTAACGCGACATGTTACATACTGAAATTTATAAAGGTAAGAAAGTAAGAAGTTAATTTGAATATAGTGAAACCGTGTCTATATTTTATTTTATTTAGAGTTAAAATATACATGAGGAAAAATTTCCGAACATGTGGACCCAATTATTAAATGGTTTGATGTAGTGCGCTGCTATTTGCTCTGCGCTGCAACTCTGACAAATAAAAGCAGCATTATATCACCAATCATGGCCCGAAATGATTTCTGAAGTGACAACTTTCTGTAACCAAAAATATCAGTAACAAAATTCTATGCTTTCCAAAATGCTTTTGCCTATATACATGTGCAGATTTAAAATTGAAAATTAAAAACATTTTTGATGGTCATAAACATTAGAAAGTGCGAAATGTTATGGAAGTCAAGGACCTTCTATATTGCTTAGAAAGCCTTTGTCCGTTTTAACCAACCTTGATTACTTATTAATTTTTGCTTGAATATGTGCATCTTCAGTTTATTTATTACTTTTTTTGCATATATCTAAAGTGTATTATGGACTAATAAAGATGGTATATTCTAAGGAAATTTACCACTCCAGAAAGGATAAATAATATGGTGGAAACATTGTTATAATTTATAATTAATATTGCAATATTCCCGTGCTTCCACAATATTACGAATATTTATTTCTTAAATAACAAATATTGTGTCAATTTTCTCTATAATCCAAAAAATGTAGTCTTTAAAAAGCTCTAATATCAGGCAAGGAAGTAATTAAAAGTTAAACCTCAATTTCGAAACTTATTTAGAATCAGATTAAAATTTTTAGGTGTTTGAGTAATTTTTTGTTTCAAATTAGATAGTTATTAGCTATCAATTGAGATATAATTACAAGCAGGAAAGTTGCACAAATGAAATCATATGCTATTTAATTATAGATTATGTAAACCCACGAAGCTAATTTTTTTCATAATTCATTGCCATATCTATAACATCAAGAAGGATTTTCGGTTGAAAAAGAGCTAGAATTTTAGTCTTTATCATTTTAGTTATATACTAAAAATTAATGTATAATCATTAAAAAGGAATTAGTTTTGATAATTCAACTTTCTAACGACTTATCGAATTAACGAATTATTAACAATCTAACTTCTACGGCTTTTAAGAATTTGAATAATAAAATTTCGACTACGCTCTTGCAATATTCAGCCTTGTAAAGTTAATTTATTTCGTTCTGGAAATGTCGGGAAAATTCAATGTCTTCAAATAATAAGCCTTTTCAGTATTCATTTAAATTTTTAAAATGGTGTTAGTTTGAAGAAAATGGGATTAATTGAGAATCTTAGCCATAGTTCAAATAACATGGTTATTAATATGTTATTGAAATGGATTGTCATCAGTTAATGAACATTTTAATTATATGTATATATACTTATGACGTAAATAATACAATTCGCCTTTATACTGACTTACTGCTAATATTAATTTGTAATTGCCTAAAACACATTGAGCCTGTAATTTTTTTTTAATGAAATTAATTGTTTGTTCTAATTTGGCTAATGTAGCTTGTGGAATATTTTGATACCTGGCTGCCTCGTAATGTAATGTCAAGTTCCGAGCTGCACGACCAATTATAATATGAAGCTTAATTTCTTCCCATAATTTGTAAATTCCCATAACTCAATTCATGAAAATTCCAAAAGCTTAACTTTTATTATGATTATAATAATATTAGATTGCAACATATTAAAAAAAATTTAAAAAATTATAATTTATAACTTTTTGGTTCATTTTTAATACTAATTTGTGATAAAAATAACTTAGGTTAATAGTAGAGTCTGTACGAAATAACCTGGATTAAAAAAAAATATTTAGCGTTTTAACAAGGAGAACCCTACAAGAACTTATCTGTTTTTTTCTCGATATTTTTTACGGATAATTTTTATGGAGTTACCTGGTCCTTTCTGCAGTATAATTTTTATTGGAAAATTTTTTTCCATTTCTTTTAAAACCGATGTCAATGCCACACGCACCTATGGCTGGGAACCTATGCCTAAATTAATCCGGGCATCGAGAATACTTCAATAGATTAAAGAGTATGTACTGAAAGTGAAGACTGCACAAGTGCGAGTGTCTAATCCGATATGCTACGACCTGTAATATAAAATATGATCAAATTTTCTGCACCCGAAAATAGCAAATGCATAAATTTTGAAGTCGTTGAAATTATGAGTCTAGTGAATAATTTCGTTACAAAACTTAGTTACGTACTTATGTAAAATGGAATCCAAGAAAATAACCTTGAAATTTAAACAAATATGTCGCTAAATCTGTTTTTATTAATAGTAAGGTCAAATATTATATCTTTTTGTATGCTTTTAAATCTGAAATAAAAAATATAAAAAAATATTTTCAGAAAGAGACTTGTTAGTTAAACTTTTCAACAACTTGTAGTAGACGAAAACCAACTGACTTTAAAGATTCGACAATAATATTTTAATTTTGTCCTTGAAATCATAAGACGTGAAATTAAATTCAAAGCGAAATAACGTAACATATTTGTTCAAAGCAAAATTTCGAATTATATTTGTTATAAATTAAGAAAGATATATTTGTTACAAATTAAGAAAGTTTTTTGAACAGACGATTGCTTTAAAATTATTTGTTTACCCGTATAAGGAAATATGTTTTGTCGTTCCAAAAAGTACAATAAATAGTTCTGCCATTTGCCATAAGGACTTATCCGTCATGTAGAAAGCATTAAATTCTACCTAAGCTTTAATTAAAGTACAATTGAAAATTTTAAGGAATGCTTGTAAAATTCACATTTTCTGAATTCAATATACCATAAATGTCTTAGGAACCCAGGAAGTATGGCTATTTTATATGGGAATGTTGTCGGTGCCTTTATTGTCCCACATCCCAGAATGAACCTTTTAGATATGCTTGGTGCGTGCTGATTGAGATTCAGTGTTGCAAAAATTTGAACAAAACATTTGGTTAACAGTAAGTATACACTTATCCAAAATATTAAATGATAATTGATTTCTCATAGATACATAAATAATTAAAAAGGATGTTTCTACGTCAAGTTTCATAATAATACTTTTAATTTCTTTTTGATGGGCACTGAATATAATTTTCAGTATGACCATGAAACTGGGGAGTGAACAAGAGCTTCGGTATGCAGTTAATTTACCATTTCAAATTAAATACCCGGAAAAAGTTACCACTGAAAAATAAAAAGTACCTAAGCAGAAACATAACAATGCAAGTGAATATAAAACAAGATAATACGTAATAATAAGGAAGGGATGCTGCTAACAGCTAACAATTTTCACAATACTTTAAAATTGCAGAAATTTTGCTCCTTTGCTAAATAAAATTAGCGCGGCTGAAGACTAAAAGCTATCACTAAACCACCATAAAGTCAAATTACCAAATCCAATACTTGCCCAAAATATGAAAACACTTGAAGCTAAGTAGCGTGACTTACTACTAACATTTTAACAAAATTATAAAAACATGAATAAAAAAAACAAAAACATAAAAAAAAATTACTAACATTTTAACAAAATTATAAAAAGCAAGAATATGTCAGATATGTGGAAAAGAATATTAGTTCCATTCTACAAAATTCAAGGCAACGTATGTAATTACAAAATGTTGTGTAGCATATATTTACATTATATTTCCTCGAGATTAGGGAATGTGTCCTCAAAAAGCGTCTTTTCAATTGTATCCCTCAACGGAGCATCAGTTTGGTTTTATTGTTGGTAAAAGAACTATTGTTACAATCCACGATTTTGGCTGATACGCGATTGAAAAAATATATGTATACCTAGGTCTATATTATACTTAGGTCTTCAACATAAAACACTTTTAGAAGTCACGCTGCTCGGAATAATAAATAGAGATTATCTTGCTTATGTCTGATAACAATATAAAATATGTGTCAGATACCTAGCCCGATTATATAAAAGCTTCATTATAAAAATGGAGGTTTATCCGGGTAGTGCCCTAAGCCCCGAGTTTTTCAGAATAGCAATGAATTACTATACTACTAAAATTTAGTAACTACTGCATATGGATGACGAAAATTTGAAACTACTGAGAGACTCACTCTACCCCAATAACTTACAAATGATTGAAAAAAAAAATGTGTTTTAGTATACAACCAAACCAGTCTTATCATGGATATGTCACCTTAAACTATATAGTTCTGTTAAATGTTTCTAATTTTTTAATTACCTAGATTCTATAGTCTCAATCGACGGTGCAATTGAAAATTATATAGTCCATGCAGCAACTTTGACACGACCTTGTGTCACTCGTGTGGCGCATGTTAATTGAGGTATTATGTGATCAAACGTATTAATAAAAATAAAAGGCAAGTTTTACAAAACCAGTTTTCTTACAGCAACGTAGTTAGGACAATTAGTAAGACCCACGAACACATTAACGACGAATCACACATTACGGATATGCGGATGCTGTGGGGTGGAGTCACACTAAAAGATAGAATGTGCAAAGAACATGGATAAGAAAAATTGAAAGTAGCGTCGAGCATGAAAACGAAGGAACGTTCAAATTTAGACAATGCCGTAACAAGGAACGATCAAATTTAGATCATGTGACGGGAAGAATGTACGGCCTTATCACAAAAATAATTGCAATGCTTTCAAAATGTGACGAAGAGGAAAGCCCAAAACAACCTGCTTGATGAAAGTCCCAAGAAATATGAGGACACCAGGTTTGTCAGCGACGACGCTTATTGATGTACAAATTGGTACCGTGAGATCAGAAAAGTCGATATGATATAAGGGAAAAAGGTAAAGGGGAAAATATTGAGTATACTTTCCTTTTATTATACCTTTTACCCAAAAAAAGAAAAAATAAATATCTTGAGCCGTTTTGAATTTTGGTTTATTGACAAGAAAAACCTTTAATAAAGCCAGTTTGACCGCCTACACAAATTTATATTAAGAAGTAAACTAAATTTATTTCAACTAACAGTTTTTAAATAATTCCATGATATTTTTTCTTTCTTTTCAATTTATGTACCTTGCCTTGACTTACCAAATTCATCCGTAACATACTGGTATATATTTAGTTGGCCTTGCATTTATTTTGTTGGCCATGTTTAATATTTTATTTTTCTCATCATTACTTGCCTATGTGCATGTACAATATTATGTACTATTGACATGATTGAGCGCGCTTTTCATAAAAATGTCATTGTTAGCTACGCCCAGCATCGCGGTTACTTGATAAAACATTGAGTTGATTTAAAATAAATTGACCTTTTCCATATTTACTTTTAACTTGTATTTCATAAAAAGAAATAAAATGTACTATAGATTTATTTTATTTCCGATTATCAAAGCTCTACAAATAAACAAGTTTGCAATAATAAATTGAACCATTTATACTTTTTCTTTTAACTAAATATATATATTTCAATCAAGAAATGATTAATTTCTTAGTCCTATTCATTTATAACAAATATTTTTAAGATCATTTCTTTCAAATTGCAATATTTCTGTTTTCAAATAATCATTCATTAAGGGAAATATTTTAGAAATCAAATGTATAAATTGTCTATAGCAAACTAGATTACTTCTTCAAGGGAAGTAATATACATGAAGTAATATCGACCTAATTTTTCAAGCAGTATTTATTAATAATTTTATAGCCTTGTAAACCATAAAATGTCTTCATTATATTACTCTACAAATATAATGCATTTTGATTAACGACAAATAGGCTCCTCCTTAACCCACTGATTTTGAAATCGTTGGTTTCATACAACATTTGTATTATTACGGGTCCCGTGTTTATTAGATTCATAGATAGACAAATATAAAATATAGATGAATGCAATCTTTGTATTCATATCCGGTAACGAACTTAACTAACTGACTAACTTCCTGAAACCTGTTGCTGGTGTTAAATTAATGTATAGCACTCATAAATTTAGTACAAATGAAACGCTAATTTTTTTAAAAATAAATCGTTGTGGGTGAGTTACACCAAAACCATTAATTTTTTTAATCTCAGTCTGTTTATTATGAAAACATATCATTCAAAGATTAAAATCTATTCAACTTATTTAGAGATTTGTTCTTAAATTGTTTTCTGATTTTAAAAATATAGCTATGTGTTTCTTTTCATATAAATCGAAGACATTACACTAGTTCAAATTGTGTCAACCAGAACTATTTCTAAATATGACAATCATGCTAATGCACAGCCTTGAATAATATTAAACCAAATTATAAACAAGTTAATTATTTTAAAAGTAAGAAAGTAATATTTATGCAATTGGCAACATAAAAAATACAAATTATTTGAAGGTTTTTATAAAATGACTGACATAATTATTGTTATCAGTTCAGGATTATTTTTAAATATTCAGCAAATGGCAAAGTGTAATATATTTTATAAATGTAATTATTTTATTTTTAAATTGAATTCATTCTTATCTTTTTAAACTTTTCATTACTTTATCTTTCTAAGAATACTCTATTAATTAATTTTAAAAATAATTAATTGAAAAACAATCTAAAAGGTGAAGAGAAAAATTACTATTTCAGATTTGAAATGCCTAAGAAGTAAATAAAAGTAAACTTTTTCCAAAATAGATTTAATATTTCCAATTTATTTAGAATTTATAATATAATTCTAGATAAATTGGAAATAAATTGAGATACTATAATAATTATAAATAACAAGGAAAAATAGAAAAAATATACCCCTTCTTGACAAGAAAAAGAGAAAAAAAAATATTAAGGAGAAGGAAAGGTATAATTCCAACTAAAAACTAAATGAATGCCAAGTTATACTTTAATTTACTTCCCGGTATTAAAAAACATAACAATTTTCATTTATATTTCACCCTTGATGGTTAGTTTGTGGTGCTCACATATATAGGTATATGTATCAGTCTGTCAAAGAATCTTTAAAATACTCAAATCTATTATTAGTACTCAAAAATTAAAAGTAATTCTGGTATAACGAAGAATAATTATTTTTCACTGGAAACAATACCGAAATTATCTTCTGCTCTTCTTTTGGTCTACAGAGAGTTTCTAATAGAAGTTTTGTCATTCGTTTAATTGTCAATTTTTTAATTTAGGATTAAGTTTTTAATATCTGTCATTAAGAAAAACATTCTCTTTTTCAAATAATTTCGATAACGCTGGCATATAGTACCTTAAAATGCCTTTCCTTTTTATCAATTTAGGCCACATTCGAGTGTCGTTTTACCGAGAGGCAGATTGTTTGAAATGTTACAATTACAAAACATAAAGATAATTAACATTAATAATTGCTAATAATAGAAAGTAGGGACGATATTTGTATCGTAGCTAGGATAATTGTGCGATGATGATTTCAAATAAAATGTCTACATCAAACTCAAAACGATATTTATAACTTTATTTAAATACACAGTACTTCTGAATATTTAAATTATTTTTCATCGTACATTGCTCGATTTATTTTTACCATCATAAAAATATAAATAAATTCTCAATTATGTCATTTACTTATAATTAAATTTATCGATACAAGTTTCCGGTAAATTTTACCAAAATATTTTGTAACCGTCTTTGCTTTCTAACTTTTAGTTACAACAATTTTAGAAAAAGGAAAAGGATAAGTTTTTGAAACTTTTGTATTTCAAGCAATGTCTTTAAAACTATTTTAATTTGTTTATAACTTATTTTAAAACTCTAATCTGTTGCTCGCATTTGAAAATTGAAAAAAAACTGTGGAATACTTTATTCGCCTCTTCTAAACTTTAAACAAAAATAATTTTTCCTATAGTATATGACGATATGTGCGAATTGAAGCATTTTATCATTATTTAAAGTTACTACGTAAAAACAGTTTCCGATAAGAACATATACAAGTTCTTCAGTTCTTTTCATAATGCTATATTATAATATTATAATAATGCTATATTATAATAATATCAGTAAACTGTCCTAATTTTAACCTGCCCAATATATTAAACAATCCCAAATGCAACACTACTTCCATATCTTTCCTAATTTCAGCTAAGCTGCAATAATGATTCGTTATATACTTAAATAATCTATCAAATTTGAAAGTTAATTATGCACTAGCCAACTCTCAAGTCTAAGTCCTATTTGAAGCAGATACAGTTGTGTCAACATAAAACGTATTCAGAAATGATATTTCATATAATTCCTTGTAAAGTAAATCGATTTTATATAAGATTAACAATTTCTTATTAACTTAACCCCTAACTCTCAATTTTTTCTCGTAGTATATTATATAGTTCAGGCGATTCTCTGATTTGAAATTATTTTCTGAAAATATTCATGAAACGAATTTGAAATCACAGAACAAGCTGTCAGTTACACGCCCTTGTTGCCTCGATGAGAATGTAAACGAAACTACAAGTTCATCGTCTTTAACATATTGGTAAGCTTACTGCGAATGAACATCAACGTTAAGTTTGATTACTTGTAACGAAAGTCCTTGTCTTTTCTTTGAACAATAAAAACTACACCGCTCCCCTACAATAAACTCACTAAAATAAGTAGTGGGAAAACCCGCGTAAACCCGGCTTTAGCTATTGTTTTGTGTAATATTTAAATGCCGTTGGAAGTCTCCAGAGTCAATCTTTACTAATTTCCCACCTGAAGATGTTGGGATACAACGAAACTTAGGTCGTGGTAAAGAATTTAAATAAAATAGAAATAATACTACATCAAGCAGTTTCATTTAATTGTCAAATCTATCTTAATTAAAAATCTGAAAATATATAATTTTTCTTATTCGTTTTACAAACAGCAGATTTAAAAATTTAATTTTTATAAGAAATAATTATTTCCAAATAAAAATAAAACAAAACAATTGAACTGAATTTACTCGCAAGTCGTATATGAATCGTTTTATATTTATAACTTATTTAAAAACATCTCTTTCTTTCAGAGAATTTATTTTTGCAAAAATTATTCTGAGAAATATCTATTGCAATTTTTTGAGCTTTGTAAGACGCAGTAGAATAAAAATAAAAATATTTTAGATTTCATTGTTATTCTAACATCCATTGATTTCTTTAAGTAGTTTTTTTTCTAAAAACTAACTACTGAAAATTGTATAGTTCAAAAAATATTTTGTTTTTGGGAAACGGAGCATGAAATCCAGAAAAACAAAATAATCGAATTAATGTCTTAGGAAGTTAGTAATTTTGCGTTAGTTTAATGGTAATTAAATAAAAAAAAGTTATTTGAAAATACCCAGAAGAATACAGATTAGGAAATATTAATTGAAAAACTTTTAACTGATTTTACTGCCAGTGAAAGATAGTTTTCTTCCAGTCTATTTTTACTAGGAATTTTTACATTTATATTATTTGAGTCTTATTTTGCGTTTCACGAAATTATTGAAGAAACTAGATTAATTAAAAGTAGTGTGTGGTGATAAATTAATATTATCTACTTCAGTCTATATCATTAGGTCATCTTTGATATTATTATGACATGACCTGAATTAATGAAGTCTATAATTGAATGTAATTTGATTTAAAGGACATAATAAATTATCAGGTTACGTGAGGTATCATTAGTTTCTCAAATAGTATACACATAAACAGCATGACTGTATGATGAAGAGGTGCTATCCGCTTCAATTCCTCCTTTGATTCCGAAATTCAAGTCGCTGAGTACATAAGAGCGCAAATTTTTAGGGTATATTCAACAGCTTAATTGCTGATATTTAGAAATTGTCCACCTAAAGTTGTTGTCATACAACAAACCTAGGTCATGGTAAAGCATTAAAATAAAATAGAAATAATACTACATCACGTATTTTCATTTAGTATTGAAAAATTAAATTAGCTTAGAGTACATTCAGCTAAACGCTGTTTCGTTAAGGTGGTTAAGTAATACGTCGTTAACCGTATCACTTAACCACCTCAACGAAACAGCGCCAAGCTGAATATAATAATAAGAAGGGATATTAATTGCGTTAATGTGAAAAGTTTTACCTTCAGTCTGCAATAATTATATCTTTTTTTTAATATTAAATATAGCTTTGGGGAATAATGATGAAAATTCATATTCAATGAATTTCTTTCTCCTTTAGTGTAATCAGGGCAATAGTAAACAGTGGGAATATAAGATGAAGAAACCGTGTGTACGTTAACTAGTCGTAAGGGATTTTTCTTCTATTGTTATCACTATTAAATTAAAAATTTTATATTTAAGTTACTCTACAGCCTTACTCTACTAGCGTAATAACGTTTCACGAGACGCAATATTATATATATACCGCAAGAGGGTTCAAAGTACGAGAATTTGTGAATCGCTGAAGGTACTTACTTAAATGATAATTTAAATTCCGCTGGAACTCAAATCAAATATAATATAAATTAAAAACAAATGTTTCACTTCCAAGATCCTTTCATTTTTTTGTAATATTTTTGATTTGATATAAAAATATTATATATATTTTCTTTGATTTGCAAATCAGGTTGATTCATCTTTCAAGAATTTAAGAGAAATCATATATTGCAGATAATATATACGTATCAGATATAAGGAGAATATTTACCCACCATTCTAACTCAGTGCCATATCTGAGTATATGGTGACCAAAATATATTTTCTCTTCGAAATATACTAAATTTTAAGCTTGATAATGCCAAGAATATATGGAAATATCTAGAGTATACTAGACTTGTGGCAATATATTACTGAATGATATGTTATACTGCTACACATATTTTCAAGGTTTGAGGTTAATAAAAATATTTTAAAATATGAAATTCGTCTTATTTTATATCCCTTTGTTTTAGTGAATTGATTTAAAACAAATTTTAAGTCTGGTTTAGATTTTGCTCATTTAACATTTCGGATTATATTTTGTATTAGCATAATATAAAAGTGTCTATTGTCTCAAAACATAAAGATATGCATTCTTATATTAAATAAATTATAACCTAAGTTCGAAAATAAATAATTAAGACATAAATTGAATAAACCAAGTTTGGTGGCTTTAACAAATTAAATTGACTTTTATAATGTTTGTTACATTGTAGCAAAGGTGCGGCTAATGATAACTTACAATCGGAATGTTAAGCATCTCATCTCTAGAGTATTATGGTAATTATCTCCAATGATACTTGCATCAGGATTAAGTTCAGCAGTGGACTGCGAAAGACAATTGATTATCATAAATTTGCAGTTTCTCACACCAGTATCACTGCCGCCCCCGGTTTGTAAAATCACTCTAAATCCATTCGTCGAGCGATCAGGAATCAAACCTGCCGTGCATCATGCCGTGTTTAGTGCATAGGCAAACTTAAAAAAAGAAGGAAAGTGTTACGATATATTTAGTGATTAAATAAATTTATAGCTTAATTTTTAGAGTCCTTACCTGAAAATGAAAAATTAAACCCTAAATTTCGCCTCATAAAATGACTGACTTGTTGGTTCTTCTCTTATTTTTCATAGATATTTTCCTCAGAATTTGCTTGACGTGTAAACATGAAATTTAGTTCAGTATTAAAATATACGGACTGGAAATATGATGACAATTAATAGCTAAAAGCAGTTATATAAAAATTTCAAAGGTTCAATCGTATTAATTCATTTTTTAAATTTCTAGTATCATGAGGTGTATTAGTAGTAGTTAAAATGAATAGTTAAGGAAATCCCAAAAGTATTTTTAGGACTTCATGTAAGACTATTCTGGAAGTATCGGAGAAAATATTAATGCTGTATTTCTGAGAAATAGCCTAACAGTGAAAATTAACAAATTTAACATGATGATACATATCAATTTGTATGGAATTCAATATGCGTATAAGTTAACACTAAAATTTATTTAGAAATGTTGGAGGAACCGAATAAAGTAATGTTATTTTTATTATTGTGAGGTAATTGAAATAGAAATAATTACAAGAATTCCAAGTGGCCTTATAAAATTTCCTTGTTTTTGAGTAATTCACTATATTTTACATCTACGGAAGACACACTGCGTAATATTCACATTGTGATAAATGGATTATGTTATAAATCGGTTTAACAGAACAAATAAAAATTTTAAAATGTTTATTAAATGCTTAAATGTGTAGAGCACTCTCGTGCCAAGTGGTCTAATTCTATTTGAAATGTTTATTTATTAATATTAATAATTAAATCTATTTTTCCCTGATATTTATATGGATATAATTAAAGAAATATGTTTACAATAAAAGTTAAACCGACTTCAAATAACCACCAACCAAAAAGGTCACAAAAAATTATAAAATAACGCAAAAATAAGTAGTGAATTAAAACTTTTGCGGTACAATATGGATCTCGAACAAAAACAAGTTTGTAAAATATGGCTATTACTGGAGGTTTTAAAAATTGGTGCCAAAACGAAGCATCCCTATCAAGCATATAAACATCCACTCACCAAGGTGTGTGCTTCCTTTTACTCCACTAATTGAAAGAGGGTACTGAAATTTTAATTTTTTTTTATACTTCCCAATACGCTTTTTATTAGGTGGTTATATTAAGCTGACTCAATTTTCTATAAATATATGTAATTTTTTCTGCCGATGCATACGTTTCTAAGAATATCACAAAATTAAGATGAATTCAATAAAATAAATATCTTATATGTTGAAATTGAAACAGAACTTATCAGCATCTAATAAAATTAGTATTATAAATACATATATATATATATATATATATATATATATATATATATATATATATATATATATATATATATGCATACATACATGCATGTGGACATGCAAACATATATACATACATAAGGATATTTGTGTCTCATTCCCTCTTTTGGCTTCAGAGTAGTCGTCTTGAGACATTCGATGCATTTATAACAAATTACGCTTTGCAAAAGATGACTCAAAATGTTAAAAGAACAAAACTAAAAAGGGTGTTTGTTTCTATACAAATTAACTAACTGAACCCTATAAATATTACAAATTTTGGGAAGATATGAAGTAGTTTAACATTCCCATTTCAATAATCTAACTTGATTAATAAAAGTAATTTACATATTCATCCAATAACATGTTGCCAGTAGCCTAGTATATGTCAAGACATTTGCATACAGCCTTGGTATCATCAAGCTTCAAATTTAATACGTTTCCACGAGAAAACATATTTGTCGCCATATGCTCAGACATGGCACTAACTTAGAACGCTCTGCAAATATTCTCACTACATCTGATACGTTTATATTATCCTCAATATATGATTTCTCCTAAAGTCGTGAAAAGTAAATCCACAAGATTTGCAATTCAAAGAAAATGGGTCTAAAATCGTAACGTCAAATCTATAATATTGCAAAAAACTTATATTTTAATAAATTTTGCAAAAATGTTGAAAAACTTTTGAAGTAATAAGTAATTTTTTACTTCATTTGATTTGAGTCCAAGCGGAATTTAATCCTTTAAGTTAATACTTCATCGATTCATTAATTTTCTTTTACATTATTCCATCTTGTAGTATAGGTATCGTGTCTTGTGGAACGTTACTAAGCAAGTAAATTATGGCTGTAAACCATTTAAAATACTGAATTAGTAATTAAATGAAAACTACATGAAAATTACTTATGGCTAGTTAACACACACGAGGATTTTTCACATTATGTTTCTACTGTTTACTATTGCGTTGGTTATATTAAACATAAAGAGAATCCGTTAAAAATTAATCTTCGACCTTATTCTCTAAAGCTATGAGCACATTTTTAAAGTCTAAAAAGAAAAAAGATCTAATTAATATAGACTGAAGGTAAAACTTTCCGCATTAGTGCAGGTAATACACATTCCTATTATTCACTTGATATTGACCGTTTATTTGCTGATGAGGAATTTTTTTCGAAAAACACATAGCCAAAATAGACTGGAAGAAAACTGTCTTTCGCTAGCAATAAAATGAATTACGAAAACTCGCCTCCTAATAAAAGTACATACTTTTTCCGCCCGTGTTCCAATTAATTTTTTTAATCTGTTTTTTTACGCCGTCTCCTTTGCTAATCCGTGGTTGTTCTTAATTAGTTTCCAATTTACTTTTCTTAATCTGTTTTTATTTAGGTGTTTTCTAAAACTTGTTTATTTTAATTATCATTAAACTAACACAACGTTACTCACTTCCTGAGGTATAAATTTTATTTTGTTCAGATTTAAGAGCTCAATTTAAAAAAAATATTTTTGAGCTACATATTTTTCCGCAGTTAGTCTTTAGAAATAATTACATTGAAAATTCAAGGGATATTAGAATAACAATGAAACTTCAAATGTTTTATTTCTACTCTGCAGAGTTTTGTAAAGCCAATATAATAATAGCAAAGGATATTTCGAATTATTACGAACTAAGAAAAAGAAGTCGGTTATTAAACCAAGTTATAAATATAAATGATTCATAATTGACTTGCAAATAAATTAAGTGCAATGGTTTCATTTTTCTTTTATTATTTCTTTGGAAATAATTACTTCTGAAAAAAAGATTTTTTAATGTTTTTTCCTTAAATCGAATAAAAAATTATATATTTTCAGATTTTTAATTCAGTTTGATTTACTAGTACATATTAAATGTTTGCAGAAGAGAAAAATTCACGTAGTCATAGGTTTAAAGAAAAGAAAAATACTTCAATGGCGAGTCATTAAACTGCGCGTTATTATTAAACTGAAATTTTCCTGAAACTATTTTTAAATCCCAGAATTGTTTAAGTTATCTAAGATACTATGAGAAAAGAATTAAGAGTTAGGGGTTTCAGAGTTAACAGGGAATCGTTAATGTTACGGGAAAACGATATATTTTACAAGAAATGATGTGAAATACCATTTTTGAATAAGTTTCGTTTCCAATGTTGGGTTAACATAAATATGAAAACAAGATAACTGTTTCCAGTAGTTTTTCCACTTCCGTCTTAATACGTTTCCCATTTTTTCTTTAATTTGTTTTCGTGGAAATTTGATTTGAGAGTTGGCTAGCGCGTAATTAACTTTCAAATTTGCCACATTATTTTGGTGATATATTAAGTATTATTAGCAGACATGTAAAGAAGTAGTGCTGCATTTGGGTTGATGTTATAGTTAGGTTGATGGTATGGCTAAAATGGCAAAAAATAACGGAGTAATTTAACAAATTAATATAGGGAAACTTAAAATTTGGACTCAATATTTATTTATGGATGGTTACCATTATTGAAATTAGATGCAACAAAAGAGAAGAATTTATATGTGTTCCTCTTAGAAACTGTTTTAAGATAATATTATAAAATATTGATTAAATACATCAATTCGTATATATCATTATATATTATATGCCAAAATATTCTCATTTAAATTTCAGAGAGGGTGATTAAATACTTTGTATTTTTTTTTCAACTTTCATGTGAGAGTAACGTATGTAGATTTCAAAATATCAAGTTTAATAACCACATCCTTTTCCACTCTCCTAAATTGTTAAAATTAAAGGTAGGAAAGGAAAACATGGTTATTAAATATGGACATAAAATTTATCGCAAGTCTGTACCAATGTCTCTAAATTACATAATGGAGAAGTCCTCTGTATTTTTATGCCTGTGAAATATATACTAAGTAATATATTTATGCAATGAAAAATAATTGTAATATTTGTAAATACTGTGTATTTCAATAAATTTATAAATATCGTAATATTTAAAAATAGAGTTTTTAATAAATACTACGTAGCCTGTAACGCTTGTACTTGCCTAAGCTTAAACGAAAATTTTGAAGTGTGAGTTTTACTATCACTCGAATAGTTTGATTTTTTTATTAACTGGAGCTTACGTATATAAAAGAAATTTTTGAATTTTTCTTATTTTTCATTTTCGTATTACAGGTCCGTCAAATTAAATATTTTCGTCTCTTCTTTAAATGTTTTCATTGACATTACTTTCGCTCCGGTCGCATGTTTAGTCTTGTTAAGGAAGTTTGTGTCATTTTTCTTTGTAAAAATAATAGACCATGCGGTTAAAGTCAATAGATGTCATCCTATATTTAAATAATATTTAACCGAATAAATTTTAATGATAAATGGTTTAACATTTAAATTTTGCTCAACATATCTCTTAAAAAATTAGGAACAGGAAAGTTTATTTTCCAAAAAATGGAAAAAATAATGGAGTGATATTAGACAATGTATCGCATAGATCCTATTATCTCTTTACATTAATATCAAAACTGCCTTCAGTTTTGGAAATCCCTTTTTTATAATATTTTTTTTATATAATAACCTATAATGTTAAATTCATCGAAAATGGTAATAAAAGTTAAACTTATGGAACTGTAATTTCAAACAGAGGCGAGTCATGTAAAATATATAAACATACTTTTAAAACTATTAATTTAAAATTGTTCATAAAGAAAATAAACAACCAATTCTTCATTTATTGTGAATGGTATTGATTGGAAATATACATTTGATCTTATCACCGCAAAAGTATCTTACTTACAATCCAAAAATAATCATTTCATTCTATTATTAGCAATAATTAATACCAATTATCTTTCTGTTCTGTGAAGGTAATATTTCAAATAATTTCCCTTACTGCAAAATAACTCTCTGACATGGTCTAAATTGATTAGAAAATATTATAAGGTACTATGTGCCAGCGCTATGGTTTCTATTTGAACAAAAAAAGAAAATAATTCTTAATGTCACATACTACTATCTTAAAACTAAAATTAAAAATCAACGATTGAACCCACGATATAATGTTTATCAGAAACTTTCTGTAGGTCTAATTTGATAGAAGAAAGTAATGTAGGTATCGTTTTCTTTAAAAGAAAATTTTAATTGTTGAATGGCGGTAATAGGTATTGTATACATATAATTTTAAATGTTGCAAAAATAAAGATTTCATTAAACATACTGTAAATCATTATTTTAATACAGCTGTATATTTGAGCGGCCCCAACTTAACCGTCAAGGAAAAATATAAATGTCAATTTTGCTGTGTGTTTTGTGATATTGAAAAGTAAACAAAACGTAATCTGGCTTTTGTACAGTTTCTTTGAGTTTATTCCTTTCCTTCTCCTTAATAGCTTTATCGCAAACGTGCTTCTGGACTAGGAGTCTTTTCATCCATTTAGATAGTTTTTTCTTTTTTCTCAAAAAGTAGGATATTTACAATATTTTCTTTACTAGCTATTATAAAAACTAAACGTTACTTAATTTAATTATTTTTAATTTTTATATTTTACGTAATTTTAAATGAAATGCCTGAAGGATAAATTAATTCATCGAGAATTCTCAGGAAAAAAAGCAATAAAAAAGTAAAAAAAATAAGGACGAATTCAATTTAATATATAATATATTATTGAATTCATAGCAATAATTATGTTAATCATTTTATAAAAAACTCGTAAAATGTTTCTATATAAATCTTTATAACTTGGAATATATATGATTCAATGCTTGTGTATTAACATAATTTCTGTACTTAAATTTGCAAATAATTTTGGTTCACACAAGTTGAATTAGTGTATGCCATTGATTATCTAGAAAAGAATAAGATAGCTATTATTATAAATTCATAAGACAATTTAAAAAAATCTGCAAATATGGTAGAATAAATTTCTATCTCGAAGCAGTATATTTTCATAATAAACTGACTGAATTAGGTTAAAAAACAATGATTTTGGTGTAACTCACCCTCAACGAGGAAGAACGCAACCGGGACGGAAACGGTAGCCGCGTGTATAACTTCCATCTCACCGGTTCAGGATAATTTCAACCCTTAAATTATATCGGCGTGAGCATGAGATTGTATCAACGTTTATGGTTACGTGCGCCATTGAGAATTCTTTTTGATGCAATATAAAAACGGATTGTTTAGATTTATATATTTATAATTTAGTTTTTAAACGTATATAATTTACGAGTGTTTTAAATTATTTTAATACTAAGAATAGGATTATGGAAATAAATTTTGAAAACTCGCAAAATTTTTAATTTATTCACTAACTTCATTAACAGATATTAATACACAGTTATATTTGCAAGTACCTTATTATTTTGTAATTCGAAAAGAGACTACATACAGTCATAAATGTGAAATGTCAAATGTGTACGCAAAGTTCAAACTTAGGTAAATTAAATTGCATATCTTTATACGTAGTCGTGAATGTGATACGTTTGTGTAAAGCTAGTTGCATGTTCTTATGTGTTAATGCAATTATGCTGAAATGTGTTCGGCAACACGTAAAATATAGAAAATGTGAAATACCAATAAAGAAAAATAGAATTAATATAAATATATTTAGTGTAAAATAAAACACGTGAAGTGTGAAATACCAACTAAAAATATTATATTGGTATATCTATATTTAGAATAAGGTTCACAATAAAACCAATATAGAGATTTTTATCTGTTAGGAGTTTCTAATTAAAGGTTAGTGTTGAATATTTTTGGTAGTGGTAATGTTGCCCTTTCCTACATTAGTCTATGCTAGAGGATATATAAACCGCAACCTCGTCATTCCACTTTCTCTTTTCTCTGTACGGTGATTCAAAAGTAGGGGCGATAATTTGTCTAGATTCCTCATTCAGGAATACAACAACAATCAACAACGCGGCTACACCAGCGCAAAAAATTAGTCAACGTATTGGAATCGTATGTTATTTGTTATTCGCTGACCCTTTGAAGCTTATTTTTGTTTTCTATACTTTATAAGCTGCTGTGAGGCTCATTACAAGATTTAGTCAAATGTATACAAACTGAAATATTAAAATGAAATGTGGTGAGTTGCGTATATTTCAATGAAAATAAATATTCGGTTATCAAATATAACTGAGTACGCTTTTGTGTCATATTCAAGCCGAGTATTCTCAACAAATTAAAACACATTCTTAAATGATTCCTAATGATCTGTTCATGAGACTCACATTTGTGTTCTCAACTAATTTTACAAGTCATTTTTGACAACTAATAGATAGTAAAGTTCCGTTAGTAAGTTCCAGTCATAATGTATTTTTTTTCGATTACCAAGGTTGTTTGTACTTTAAAAAAGAAATAACAATAAAGGATATTACAGGAAGTATAAATAATATGCGTTAAAGTTTTTTCAAAATTTAATTTTTAACTGGATTTTTGTTTATGAAAAATATCGTAATACTTTCGGATGTAACCCGATGCAATCTTCTAACGGAATAAAATTAATCACCAGTGAATTTTTTCTTGCAATGTTTTTTACGTATTTAGTTTAGATGATATATCTATTTTGACTGCAAGAGAATTATTCAAATCATTGAAAGCGTAAAAAGGTAAAAGCACCCGTAACATTCCTAAAATAAAAATTTATAAAAGATCAAATGATATTGTACAGAGATATATATCTATTTAGAGCACTTATATTTTCCAGTAAGTGATAGAAGAATTATTTTAGGGAAAAGTTATAGTACGTATTTTAAAATTTTTTAAGTATAATTTCATTCGTGTTCAAGTTTTTTTAATGAAATTTTAATAATTCTTTCCCCCAAAAGTTTATTTAATGAAACTTTTAAATAATTTTTGTACCTATCATTAAAAGATATCCTAAATAATTTATACCACCAAGTAAGTTGATGACGTAATTTCCAATATTATTAAAATATTATATTAAAATGTTCCTTTCTAATGTTCCACTTATATTTCGAACGATTTCTTTAACTTTTTGTTTTTGATTCACATATACAACAGTCTTAATTATTGTAACTTAAAATAATAATTAAATTATACAATATGTCTATATTGCATATTAGAAAGGTACTTCAGTTTGACAGAATCTAAAAGATGAAAAAGATTCTAAGACTTTTATCTTAATGGTTGAAAGATTCTAAATTAATTAACTATTAAAGATTCTAAAATAAAGTCTATGGCATCTTGTGTTGTTAAAATAGCATAAATTTATAAAATTTCTTCCTCACCAATAATATTTTCTCGTTTACTTTTCTGAATTTCTGATACAAAAAGCATATTTCTGATATACGCCAAATTTTTTATTCATAGTAATTTTTTTTTTTTTAAATTTATTTTCCAAGAAAAAAATTGGCATATTTTGTAAGATATATCATGAGTATTGTCGTATTATTTTATGAAAAAAAAATAATATGCCACCAATATCTATATTGCAGGATATAATTTATATTATCCACTTTTCAAAACTGAGTGCTACCTCCATATTACGGAACGTTAAATAATCAACTTTTGAATATTATTTTAAAGTGGGAGAAATACAAATATTCTTTACTCATTATAATCACTGTTATATATATATATATATATATATATATATATATATATATATTTTATATATATTTATATATATATATATATATATATATATATATATATATATATATTTTATATATATTTATATATATATATATATATATATATATATATATATATATATATATATGTATATATATAAGTATGAATGTATGTATGTATGCTCCGAATTTGTGCAAAAGATTTAATCAAATATTTCTCTCTTGAAAATATTTGCAGAATTAAATATTAATCGTTAGTTTTGTAGAACTTCATTTTATTTTAATGTTTCACAACTAAATGAAACTAGATATTGTGGTATTATTGCTACTTTATTTGAATTCTTTACCGCGACCTAGGTTTGTTGTATGACAACAATTTCAGGTGGGCATTAATCTAAAAATTGCCCACCTGAAGATATATTTGCAGACTATGTTATATCCCAAATTCCCTATTATAGATAAAATCATCACGAAGTAGGCATTTGATTTCCAAAAAAAAATGCTTTCGCATTGGTTCGCAAAATTCAAAGAAATAGCCGTTGGCTATAATTCATATTAGTTATATTTCGTGTTTCGTCGCTTATATTCTAATCTATGAAGAAAAGATAAAGAGATGTTTTTATGCTTTTTTTATGAAATCTGGAGAAAGAATTATGACATAATCGCACTAACCAAAAATAAGCAATGCCCAAGAAATTAGTTTAACGGCTTTCTACAGTAGAGTGTATGAAATTACGAGTCAAGGAGACGATACTAATTATTTCACATTTGAGAAACCTATTAAAGCAGAAAGCCATGCAGGTATTAGAAATCTATTTATAATAAATCTGAAATGAGGGAATAAAAACATTTTGGAAAGCACAAATGGAAAACATTTTGAATGTTTTTCTGTTTAAATAATATTTTTAATCAACATAATTAATCAACTGTTCATCAGAAAACGCATATAGGACTTGTTAGTTATATGTAACCCTTGAAATTGGTCGCGCAAATTAACGGAAACAACTATAAAATTTCTAATCTAATATTTCTACTTTTTTTTTAATTTTTCAATGTCATGCTTAAAATTATAAAGGAAACATATTGCACGTAAATAAGAAACTAAATATTTTGGGAAGTTTGTCCAAAAATTAAATCTAAGCATTATTCCATGTTGGAAAACCAGTCCACTTAATGGGGTATGCAAAATTTAAAATGTAAAAATATAAATATGTATGTTTAAATTATTGCAATTTAATTTTAATTTGACTACTGGTACCGTGCCATAGTTATGCTGGTGTTAACTATTCATAATGTATGATATCATTTCAATTGTCAAATATCATTCTTATTTCACTCCGCCTCTTCGAAAGCATAGTTATTTTAAACGTTCAAACACATTACATTGTAATTGTATACAAACGTATTTATCTTCAGTTTTATTGTCGCATTAGCGGTCGGTACGCGGTGTTGAAGGTTTTCATTTCAGATCGGTGTTATTTATATTTATTTATGAGAATAAAAAAAATGTTTTAGATGTTATTAGTCACTTACATTTCTTAGATTCACTGACTGCTGCCATAATCATCATTAGACCATCAGTCAACCAAAAACCCTCTTTATTCGTGTAGACATACAATTAGTCTTGTAATAATCACCTACTTACACATTTTTCTAATGCCAGTGGCATTGCATTTGTAATCCAGAAATGACGTTTTATCTTATTCATCGTTTCTCAATATCCTCAATGGTCTAAACCTATTTTTTCGAGAAAACTTACGATATTTAACATAATAATTTTCTATTGTCCTTTTAGTATCATATTTATACATTTTCTAGCACCAATTTAACTTCATTCCATAACAAAGAGAGGGATTCCATATTATATTCAAATTCTCTACTAGTCTACCAGTGTGAAATTGTTTAATATATTTATACATTTACTAGCACCAATTTAACTTCAGTCCATAACAAAGAGAGGGATTCTAAATTATATTCAAATTCTCTACTAGTCTACCAGTGTGAAATTGTTTAATATATTTATACATTTACTAGCACCAATTTAACTTCAGTCCATAACAAAGAGTGGGATTCTAAATTATATTCAAATTCTCTACTAGTCTACCAGTGTGAAATTGTTTAATATATTTATACATTTACTAGCACCAATTTAACTTCAGTCCATAACAAAGAGAGGGATTCTAAATTATATTCAAATTCTCTACTAGTCTACCAGTGTGAAATTGTTTAATATATTTATACATTTACTAGCACCAATTTAACTTCAGTCCATAACAAAGAGAGGGATTCTAAATTATATTCAAATTCTCTACTAGTCTACCAGTGTGAAATTGTTTAATATATTTATACATTTACTAGCACCAATTTAACTTCAGTCCATAACAAAGAGTGGGATTCTAAATTATATTCAAATTCTCTACTAGTCTACCAGTGTGAAATTGTTTAATATATTTATACATTTACTAGCACCAATTTAACTTCAGTCCATAACAAAGAGAGGGATTCTAAATTATATTCAAATTCTCTACTAGTCTACCAGTGTGAAATTGTTTAATATATTTATACATTTACTAGCACCAATTTAACTTCAGTCCATAACAAAGAGAGGGATTCTAAATTATATTCAAATTCTCTACTAGTCTACCAGTGTGAAATTGTTTAATCAACTTATCAATGTCGTACGGCTTTGTGATTTGTTTTTGATGGGTGTAAAAATTAATTTCTTGAAATATTTTGTCTTTACGTATTAGATTGTCTAAACATTTAGAAGTTTTTAAATGTACCATGCGATAAAACCATCTTATTATTACTAAAAATATGGGGGCACATCTGCAAAAATATATGTAAAAAGGAGGTACAATCATTATTATTTTAAGTTTAGTTTTATATAAATTGTGATTTATGTTTAAAACATCTTCTTATAAATTGTCATGCACATCGATGGATCTAAAACTCTAACATTCATTAAGTTTTAACAGGTGGATCTACAGACAAGCATATCGAATATTACAAAAAGGAAATTAATTTCTGGAATAGCTAGCCGTTGTTTACGTAGAAAATCTACTTCACTTTGTTCGCAGACGGTAATGAATTTGTCAACTTACCATAGTTAGCGTTTTCTTTAATTATAAATATAAGATTGCTTTGTGATGTGACGAGGGGTTACATCACAAAACAATTTGTTGTTGGTAGCGCTTAGTAAGAGATGCTAGTCTGTAAAAGAAAATGTGACCTAAATTATATGTGGTTTCAGATTTCAGCTTGTAAATATCGTAATTTATACGAAACCATTTCTTTTTTGGTTTTTAAATTTACGACTCCACCATTTATATTCAAATTATACGACCAGTAGCGGATATGTTAATTACACTAATTATAATTTTAGAACGTTGATTCAACTATATCAAGGGAAAAATTTTAACATTAAGGTTGGTAACAAAGAAAGATAATTTTTTCAAATTAAAAGTGAAGAGTGGCCTCACAAAATTATATCTAGCTACTTTGAATTACTTACAGTCGATAAGGAATATCAATTTTAAATAAAATAATTGTTTCCTTTCCTGAATTTGACCAGTGGTAAAGTGTGATTTTTAGAAATATTACAGGAGTGAAACGCAGAAAATTGAAAACATACATACAAAAAAATTTAATTGAGAATTTTGTATTAGGTATGGAAATAAATGTGTCAAGATTTTAAAATTGTTTTTGGCTACAGGATTCAACATACAAAAAAATTATAATATTTTCTTAATGTCTAAGCAGCAAATCGAGTACAAAACATGACGGACAATAAGGTAAGAAATAATATTTATATTAAATTGAGAAAATTATTGCAATTTAATTGAATATAAATCTATAGTTTCTAGAAAATGATGATGATATAAACCTATAGTTTGGAAACAAAATATCTAGAAAATTGTGTACTTTGTCGTAAAATTTTAACAATTTGATTTTAAGATCGTTTACATTTATGTATAATAAAAATGTGAATACTATTATTTTATTAGTTAATAGAGACAAATTAATAACAAGTTTTATTTTTGCATTAATAATATGTTATCTTAATCTTACGTGTTGTAAAGTAAAAGTTATCTCACCACGGAATTTAAATTAATAATAAAAAATATTAGTATATTAAATTTCCACATCAAAATAAAATTTTTAAAAATGAACATTAACTAAAAGAACGTTTAAGATAATGTAACTTTTTTTAGAATTTGTTTAATCAATATTTGGAAATGAATTTCATAAATTTTAATCTATACTCCTAGGATACTTATGAATCTTCATACAATATAATTTAATCATCATTAATATTTCCTTCAGAAATGATATAGTTTGTTTCATATTTTTTACCTTTTTCAAAAAAATTTCATTTTCTTTTCTTTTCTTGTATGGTGCAAGTATATCATATGAACGAGATACGTAGAGAACGTTTTACCATAAAATTAACCGCTAATCAAGTTTGCGTAAAGTATGGTGTTTTATTATTTCATATTTCCTTTTAATCTAAATGAAGTGATAATTTAAATTTATATTTTAGGTAAATTATATCAAATAGGTTTTTTTCTTATTCTTTGTTCCTTGATATTATTTCTCTTCATGGTATAAACAAAATAGATAATACAAAATCAACGAAATTTATTTTCCCGATTGATATTTTCCAGTAGAGTTATTTCAAATTAAAATATCTCTTACATATTCAATTTTCTTTAATTTTAATCTAAATTTGTAAATTCAGAATAAAGTCAGTAAAAATGCCTATAAAATCGTTTACTATCCATGAAAATTGTACTCGCATACTTTCTTTACCAAATCAAAGGGGAAGAGAATATTTTAGGCTTGTATATTGACAGGTAAGTTCAAAAATATTTCATACCCTATTTGAGTACCCTAAATTCGTTTAAAAAATAAATTAATATAGCATGTGTTACATAAAAATATTTGGTATCAAATATATGTTTTAGTCTGTGTTATTCGAATTCAGATTTAGTACCACTTATTCATTACTTTTACTTTTCGGGATTGAATATAAACATTCTTCCGACATTTGAAACTTGTATAGCCAATAAAGTTTAAAAATTATTGTAACATACCAAACATTTCTTGAATCAGTTCATCTGTAGACGAGATTTGTTATTAGAATCAGTTATAATGAATATTTATATATCTCTTATTTTCACAAATGAAAATTTATCGAAGTCATTAATCTCTTTACTCTATTTTATGTTTTTAAATTCGTAGTGACCAATAAAAAGAGTTTGTTAGGTTAATTGGTGGTTTCGTTAGTTCATGGTAATTGAATATATCTATAATCTTATTTTCACTTTTTACGCGAATTTTTCATCTTTCCTTTGAAAGAAATTTTCATTACAAACTTATGATAAACTTTTGACGTGAAAATAAATTTGACGATAATTTAAAAAACAATATCCGTCTTTATTTTTAATCTATTCATGCTATCATTTTGACTTCCTCTTTTAAGAGCAGTTATTTTACTCTAATTGTTTTAACCTTACCCAATTATTTTCATTAAGGCTTAAGTCGCACTTGAAGGTCATACTACTCTTAAGTTTAATTAAGACAATCTTGATAGATTGTCACTTCTGTAGAAAAAGCTACGAATAATTTTTATTATTAGTATTGGAGTATAACCTTACATACTAAGCGTGCCAATAAAATAAATATTCCTCTAATGGGTCATTTGGACCAAATTATTCCGAAACAACATAATTCTGAATAATTTATGAATATGAAATATTTCGCGAAATTCATTAAAATGTTCGCAGAACCAAAGCATTTTTAACCAAGATAGTGTACATGGTAAATAATGTATAAAAATTCTTATCTCTCTCGTTTTTATATACGATTAATTCACATGCCTATAAGAGCATCATATCCTCGCTCGACATTCATCTCTCCTAGCTGCTGGTTGTGTGTTCCTTATTCATTTTGCCACATTTAGGCCTTTTCATTTTCCGGTTTAATTTTTTTCCATCTATTTTTCAGTTTTATTTCTTATTATCAGACTTTTTCAATGAGCTCACCCAGTATGATTTGCGCGTAAATTATTTAATACTTATTATGTTTTAGTATTTTAGATCTAAAAATCATTTACTTAAGTTTTTTATCAAATAGTTATAACTCGCGCTTAAAAGAGAAAAAAAACTATACTTAAAACAAATATTTATTCCTTTTTTAAGCTGTATTCCTGAAAGTTAGTGTGAATACATGTTCAACGTATAGAATGAACAAAATATGTTCTGAGTTTGTAGTAGTACCATTTTAAATTTTCACTATTAAACTGGTTTCATTTTAGTAATGTTTATATAAATTCGTTGTTTTTTCTTTACTTTACAATAACCGAAACGTAATCTGAATTAAATATATAGAAAACACAAAAGGATAAAAATCATAAATGAAAGCGAAAAAGATTGATTATATCAATATTATAATTTTATAAATATGTCAAATACATTTAGGAAAAAATGTTTTTAAAATAAGTTCATTTTTGTATACAGAAATATTTAAAATGTTTTGAGTAAATTATAATTTTTGTTTATTTTCTAATTAAATTTATTGTTAAAATTAAATATGTTTTTTCTGAAAAGCAATTTATATTGAACTGGGTAAAATAATTATTCGTAAAATATATAATAAAGAAGAGAAAAAATAAAATAAATATTTAAACATTTGAAATATGACAATAATGTCCCTAAAATATCTGTTGATAGTAAATATTTAAGAACATAACATATACGGAAGGGTTTTGGTTTTTTATTTTACTAATGACGTCTGATTTTTAAGTTCCGTAGGCAAATTTGAAAACCATATAGTTTCGCGATGTCCCTCTTTCTGTCTGTCTTTCTATATATCACAATAGTTTTAATCGCATACTACTCGCATTAATTCAACAATGCTAAAATTTAACATGCTTATTATATACCTATATTGGCTATAAAAATTAATTTAGTGCAACTCCACTATATACAAAGCGCGGATGATCTTTTTTTGCATTGTGTATAGTATCGTTAAATTAGTCTTACCAAAAGTTTGAGGTTAGTCTTAATGACTAATCGATTTCGATAGGTTCACAAAATATCAAGCTTTGAAATGGTGATATTTATTGGAGTTACGTGTTACCACCTCCTACCAGCTATACCCCTATTTTTATGTATCTAAAAAGTATTCAGAATATTAGTATATGAAACTCAATTAAAAACCAAACTTATCACAGCTTAGCAGGCTAAACCAGTTTGAAAGCAATAATTGAACAAAAATATATAAAAGTTTTCTTAAACTTACTACATATTCCAACAAAAGTTCCTATTAATATTTTCTACGTTAAAACTCAGCTATAAAAATTTAGAATATTTCTTCTCTCTGGTTGACAAAGTCTTGTCACTTGTGACCATTATAGTCATTGTAGAACGGTAAATATTCCTATATTTAGAACATTATTTGGCAGATTTTTAAGAAGGATATAGAAGGTAGCAAAAGTACTAGTAAGCAAAGGAATATATATAATAAGATATATATATATATATATATATATATATATATATATATATATATATAAACTCATTTATATGTAACTTCCGTTACGATACAAATTATCTTATAACTATATATACTTATGTTCTCCAGATATCACATACATAGATTGTGTATGCCTTTTCAATTTGGCGTCTTTAAGTTTCTTTGTTTTTTTCGTGTGAAATGTTAATTATCATAGCTAGTTTAATTATGAAGTAAAATAAAATACCATGCCATATATTTCAATAGAATTGATTTATAATATTTGTTAATAAAATACAGGTTAAGGTAACTTAGTGGAAAGTTGTAGTGAGATTAAATAATTATTTTTTTATAGTTTCATATTTTTTAAGATATTAGTATTGTGGATATTTTACCCTTAAAATGAGTAAAATGTAATATTTAACACATTTTACTCGTTTTAAGGGTTCCTTACCTCAAAATTTCCTTTTGAGGACCTACAAGGTCACTTCGTTGTACGTCTATCCTTCTGCTGTCCCATATCTCTTATTCTCTGGAACACATAGAGATATCAAGTCGAAATGAATATAAAATATTTAGGGCTACGGTCGCTAGTAGGTGTAAAAAGTCAAGCTTCTAAGTCATCGTAATAAAAAAAAACCTCTAAATAAATCCATTTGTGCCGCATATTTTGACACTCACAAATACAAGATACTTCCTATCGACCTAGAATCATGAAATTTGCCAAGAAACAAGGTAAAAAAGGAAAATTAAAAAAAATATGTCAATTTATAGTTACATCATATCAAAAAAAATTTTGTATTATTCGCCTATCAGAGATGTATTAGGCAATATATTTTTGTTTTAAAAATTCAATATATAATTTCCTCACGAATGGGTGGAGTCATTTCGTTGAAATTAATTCCAAATACTTACGTCTGAGTTGTAAAAAAATACAGTTTCGAAGTCAACGTAATCAAAAAATACGGCCATATATGCGGCATATTTTGACAATCAGAAATAAATAAAAAACTATAGGGTTCTTTCCGTTGAGCTATAGTAATAAAATGTGCCAAGAAGCGAAGTCTCACAATAAAAATGAAGGAAAAAGTTCCGAAAATCGTCGGTTTGTAGTTATATATATTTTTTTTAAATACGAGTCTACGAAAGGTAGACTCGGTAATAAATTTTCGTTTTAAAAAATTTAAATTTTGTAACTAATTTAAGAGTTCAGCTCATGCTTGACAGTTTTGTAAGACACTATTCGCGTTTGTATATAAATATACGTACTATTTTACTTATTTCTTACGTTCATAAACAGAGTAAATTTTGTAACTATGGTTGAAAAAATTAATGGTATTAAATAGTAATACCAATTTTCTGGAATATTGTAGTCCCGATATTCAGTACAAAATAGACACAAATGAAATCCTTTCATTTTTAAGATGCTCTGTTTGTATGATGACGAGTAAAATATTATACACATCACGGGAAAAGATTTTTAAGGAAGCATACTGGAAGTTATTGGCACCTTTCATGACTATTTAATGACTACTGATTTTCATTCTTCTTATATCATATTGAAAATATCTGAAAAATTATAGAGTGATTGGTGAGCATATTATTCTTATTTTCATCCCAGCTATTTTTCTGTTCACGCTCATGTCGCTCTCAATATTTTTATTTGTGGGAATATTTTGCTTAGAACAAAAATTTTGATGAGAAAACTTATCGTGAAGTAATATATTTAATAACACTTCCTTTCTTTAATCATAGTATCGAATCGCCCCTAATTTATTAGTCTAGGACATCAAAATACGAAGTAATAAGGGAATATTTCCTTGTTGTATTTGAAGGCAATGTATTTTATATCATACAATTTTTATCCGAATTTAAATTTGAACCTTTAATAATCACAGTATTCGCGACTCGATAATGTTTTTGGTCCAAGAAATGGAAATATTCACGATTTAAAAATATTTTTCTCTTAATCCTTGTAGAACTTTCATTTACATCATTTTAAAAGTACAAATATTTTTAACTCATAAAGTTATATAGAATGCCACTATATATAACTAAATAGGGTGTTATGTGAAGCTAGAATCCCCACCAAACTCAAAGGTCGAATTGACACGTAAGCAGTACAACCAGTGTTGATGTACGGGTTATAATACTATCCGATGAAAAAGGCGGATGAACAAAAGATGCGCGTCACAAAAATGAAAATGTTGCGTTGTGTAGCGGCAGTAACGTAATTGGACAAAATAAAAAATGAGTATATTAGAGGGACATTTAGAGTCGAAGAAATTGAAGATAAGCTGAGAGAAAATAGCTTGCGTGAGTACTGGCACGTTATGAGGCGCAATGAAGATCATATAACGAAATCAGTTATAAAAATATAAGAAGGAAAGAAAGACTGAGGTTGACCTTCAGCCACCTGGAAGAGTACTATAGAAAAAGTTTTAAATTTATGGACTTGATCTCAACAACAACACACGTTAGCGTAGGCGCCAGGGCGAAAATATAAATCCTACAAATTTTTTCATTCACAATTTTAAAATTGAACAGATATAATTAGTTTTCTATAGGATTGCACTAAAATTATATCATAAAACTAGATTGTAAGAAAAAATATCAAACATTAATTTTGTTACCGCTGATTCCTTTAATTATTCACATAACTTAAGTACCATTATGAATTTTAAAAAAAGCTGAGCAAACTTTATATCCTAAGGAGTCGCGAATATTTCATAATTTTTTTATTCACAATATGGATTATATTGTGAATAAAAAAATTATATTATATATATATATATATTTAATCAAAAAAAGGAAAAAATGGAGCTTATAAAAGATCACTCACGAGTTTGTCCGCCTGTTTTGTATCACAGCCTCTTTTCTTAGAAACCCTTTGACGCAGAAACTTGAAATTGGCCTAACGGTTAAATGTTTTACCATTTATATACCTTTGTAGTTATATTCCAAAAATATATATATATATATATATATATAAATATATATATATATATATATATATATATATATATATATATATATATATATATATATATACATATATATATTTTAAGACACGAATGTTTTCAATATTTTGTACAGCGTAAACTGAGAAATATTTTTAAATAATATAACCGGTTCTCGTATATTGGTTCAAAACTATTATTTTTTTTCAATTTTACATAATATAGAGATATTGCAGAAAAGATTAAAAAAAATAATTCATCCTTCAAGTCTCCACCTCACAAATTTCTAAAGAATATCGTCGCGATTATTTTATTTCAAATTTACCAGAAAATAATAGCGCTGACTCTAAATCTCCTGCTTTTTGAGAAATTCATGGTATTTAAACGCTTGTGAAGAATTTACTAATGAATACATACTTGTATTGAAAAATAACGTTACCTATAAACTATATAATAGAAGTACTACTTACTCTTAAATTTGTATGTGTGTATGTAATCTTCACAATAAGTGTTCTAGTTTTATCTAACACGTTTAGTTTACATATATATATATATATATATATATATATATATATATATATATATATATATAATAATAATAAAGCCTTTTATTTCCTAATAACGTTAATGAGATAGGTACATTGCTGTAGGTAGTTCACAAAAGCTTGAATTAAAAGAATTAACTATATTACTATCATACTGTACTATCATATTATACTATCATATATCTTTTTATCGGAACTCCTCTCAGGTAAAGGCCTCTTCCAACTTTTGCTGATTATCTCTATTTTGAGCTATACGTTGCCATTTTTGGGCCAGCATGGCGCTGTTGGAAGGTTGTGGTCGTAATCTTCCTCGGTGACCGGCCGACTTGGAAGATGTAGCAAGTCATTATTGATAAGTTTTTGTTTGTTGTATTTATTTGCTGAGAGAGGTGATGCTTGTTGTTATATATTGTTGCTGTTTCTTTCTTCTTTTTTTTTCATTGCCCTGTATATCTTTTTTGTTTTTTTTTTAAAGTTAAGTATTCCTGATTTAATCACTCCTTCCGAGATCCTAGAGCATCGTTGATGCGTTGTGCTGGTTCGTATGGTTTTATTTTTTTTAGCTGCTTGTGTACTAGAACTTGAGGTATTTTTCTCGGACCTTTTCTCCTGTTGTGGGGAAATAGAAAGGTACCTTTTTCTGTTGTCAGTAGAGTCGGCGTCTGTTTTAATATTTTTAAGTACTACTAACTTGTCGTTCTTAATGAAGACTTTGTTCCCTTCTTCTTTCTCTAATTTTACTTGTTCCTGAAGCATTTTCCTTTTTTCTAGTACATGTTTAGGGTAATCCTCCATTAAATAGTAACCATCAGTATCATCTAGAGCTTTCTTTTGTTGCATTATCTTTATTTTACAACCCAAAGTGGTGAATGTGACTGCAATCGGACGTGGCTTGTCGATTTTTTTTCCTTTTCTTTGTTTTCCTCTATACCAAAGAAAACATAATTTCTCTGTCTGGAGAAGAATGCACTTCTCCAGTTGATTTAACCTTTTTTCTTAATAGTCTATTTTTTCCTCAAGCTTTTCCTGCTTTTCTTCCAAAGTTTTCAGTTTTTGATGCAATATTTTGTCTATATTTCCCGTTACTTTCTCTGTCACTTTTTCTGCACTCTTTGTGATTGTGGTTTTTTGTTCGTCTAGATCATTTTGAATTTTTCGAAGTGCTGCCAATACCTCTTCCATTTTTAAATTGTATTTAATAACTTAAGTGACAATACCCACTTTTTTATAGTTTTGCCTCTTAGCGCCCTCTAGTAGCGAGTGGATTTGCTGTCAGCTGTACGTCGATTGAGTGCTTGAGTGAATGCAATCTCTAGATGATTTGGCTTATTTGACGCTAGATGGCGCTGGAAAAACCATTATTGTAGTTGCCCATTACGATGCAGAAATAATATGTCAGTGTACGAACAATTTTTAAGGTTATGAAATATTTCACACAAGTTTGTTTTCTACACTTTCACTTACTTACTTGAAGTTTTTATTGCCAATAAGCATGCACTGTCCGAATTGTTAATTGCCGCTATGGTAACAAATTGTCACAATCACTTTTTTTTTATCACGGAAGTTTACAATTTCTGTTCTAGATTTATTGCATGATTTTGTTGCAATCTTTCACTGTCCACACTTATTGATACGAGTTATATCCAGTAGATTCGTATGTCGTGTCTTTTAGATAATTTCCAGAAGTTTTACTATTATTTTACGAGATTTTTTACGGAGCTGAAGATACCGTGTTAGCACACTAGCGCCTCCCTCTCTCTCTCTCTCTCTTTATATATATATATATATATATATATATATATATATATATACATATGTACACTCCTCATATTCTTCTTTTACATGAATATCTATAATAAAATAAATATTTTATAACCAATTTATTTAAAATAATTACTCATTGGGATATTTTTGCCCTTTCATTTTTATTGGAGAAATTATTTACATCGTCTTATATTTCCTATTTAAAGACAAGATTCAAGAATTTTTTTAATTTTACTCTACTACTAAGGTATGGTATAATTAAAAAAAACATTTAAATGCGAATTAATATTTTTTATACATTATCTAAAGAGATTTTTAAAGAAAATTAAATATTTGTAACGTATTACTATCCACAAGACAAAAACATATAAGTATTTACTTTCTTCTCGATAAACAACTACTTTGCATTTCAATTTACAATGCGTAAAATAAATCGGTTGTTCTCCTTTTCGAATAAAGTTTCGTTTGGTTAATACTTTACTTCGATTTTATGAAAGTTTATTTGCTATATTTTATATATTGATCATAACATTATAATTAAATTTCCCTAAATCACAGATTTTGTTGACAAGAGCTTCCGATAATAGACATAAATATCTTTAGAAATAAAAGATATTTTTTATTTATCATATGACAGTTCAAGTTATCTGTATCTCTCTCTGGGATCTGTATTTTTTTTAATTAAAATATTGCATTGCATGCATGCAAATATAAAATTAGTAGTATCGAAATGATGGAATATATAATAGTTTTGATATATTAGTATTATATTACTATTATTTGTAACTTATTGTATATGACTGATTTGGATTTAATATCGTTTTCATAAAAATGGTAAGAGATTAAAAAGCTGCCAAGATTTTGTAAATATATAAAAAAAAGATATATATCCCAAATTTATATTTTTTTTCATTGCCTAATTTTAAAGTTTAAATTCAAGAAATAACCATTAAAATTAAAACAATTTGGACTATTTGTGACCTGGCTCTATTACAAATGAGGGAATTCTTTTTAAATTAGTTTTCAACATTAAATGAAACTACGTGATGTAGTAAAGATCATTGCTAATAGCCCAATTGAAGATGTTGTAATACAACGAAACCTGGGTCGCGGTAAAGAACTTAAAGAAAGTAGAAATAATACTACATCACGTACTTCCATTTAATGAAGAATAATGAATTTCTACAAAATTAACGCCAAATATAGCTTTCAGGTAAACTTTAGGTGCAAAATAACAATCATTACAGAAGACTCTATTTAATGCTTTTCTTTGATGTGTCGACAAAGATATACCTAGGAAACGATGAGATGCACGCGGACAAGTTAATATTAGAGTAAGGGGGAACAAGAAAAGCTTACTTTCCACTGACGGTATCAGTCATGCATCCCGTGCGTGTTTATTGTAGGTGTCTGTGGAATTACTGCAAAAATAATATTTTACGTGGCTATGTAGGAGAATCGGAATGAAACTATATTTTTTCATAAATATTTAGAATGATTCTATGTCATTATTATGAAACACGGACGCATTTCCCGTCAAGTCATTAAAAATTTAATGAAAAATACGCAATAAAAGCAATCCACCCACGACGTTAAAATAAGGATATTAATACAATTGATAAAAGATTAAAGTATATTGCAATTTCGTAATTTCAATATTTGTTTTTTTTATCTTCTTTGTATCCTTAAAGTAGTCAAAGCCAACATCTTTCCGTATGCAATAGAAAAAGGTTTACATTGCTCTGTTACTCATGACGAAAGAAATATAAATCCATTTGATGTACCGATATTAGACATCTCTTGAAAAGTATATTGTCATCGTAATACTCATTATGTGATACTTTTATAGGAGTAAGCAGGCGTGCTGAATAACGTTAAAGATTCTTGTATTTCCCATTTCCGTGTAATTTTCTTGTCGATAAGAGCATTACATTCGTGTCTTCGTGCCGCTCCAATTACACGTTTGCTTTCAATTTGACGCTTGGGCTTATTATGTTTTTTCGATTACATTTTATCGGTCGTAGGCAGTTTAGTAATGACGCTTTGATCGCGCTGTGTAAAGTATTTAATAAAGGTCGCGCTTTATATTTTTACGCTGCGCATCATTTTGTGAAGGAAATCTGTAGCTGCATGGATATATCTTTAGACTTAATAACACGAGAATTATTAATATCCGGCAAAGATATTTCTTATGTCTTCTGGAAAATTATCAAAATAATAGTAATGGTCTGTAGTCGAAGCATACATTTTTTTGTAATTTTTTACGTATTAAAAAACTATATACAACATGAATTACGTCGTTCAATAGATTGAAAGGGTTGTAAAAATCAGGGCCATTATAATAAAGAGCGCTTATGAATAAAATAATTAAGGAATTACTTTATTTTCAAAATTATTTAGTTACATATTGAAAACGAAAAGTTAAGAGAAGAAATAATAATAGAGACAGAGATAAAACGAAATAATTATCGGAAATCCTAGCTGAATATTTAAGCTGCCAATTTTTTCAGGCGATTTTTGAAGATGTAAATCGATTCCAGCGAAAAATAAAATGAAATTCGTATTAAAATTTAACAACTAATATAATAAAGAATAATTGAAATAAGGCGCTGTTATAGAAACGTTATGCGAATGTAATATTAAAATAAAAGAAATAATAGATTTCTTTTTATCGGTTAAAGAGGAGGAATTTGATGTAAATATTGCATCAGTCACATCATAGAATATAGTCGTGACTTAAATTCATCAGTCATTGCTATGGTCTAAAGAATAATTGAAATTAGGCGCTGTTATAGAAACGTTATGAGAATGTAATATTAAAATAAAAGAAATAATAGATTTCTTTTTATCGGTTAAACAGGAGGAATTTGATGTAAATATTGCATCAGTCACATCATAGAATTTAGTCGTGACTTAAATTCATCAGTCATTGCTATGGTCTAAAGAATAATTGAAATTAGGCGCTGTTATAGAAACGTTATGAGAATGTAATATTAAAATAAAAGAAATAATAGAATTTCTTTTTATCGGTTAAAGAGGAGGAATTTGATGTAAATATTGCATCAGTCACATCATAGAATTTAGTCGTGACTTAAATTCATCAGTCATTGCTATGGTCTATCTGGGTACAAATATTGGAAAAATCCCCATTTATATTATATATCACATGACCATGAAGTTATTATTAGTATTTAACTAATTCACTTTAAATTAAGCAGCTGTGCCTAAAAAATCGAAATATATTTTTAAACCTATGTGAATATTTTTCAAATGTCTCTTGTTTCAAATCATATTATATAGTATAAAGTTCGGATTTACACAAGCGCTCTCAATATTTATAAGCATTAAAAGAAATCAGTGAGCAAATATATAAGGAACATATTACAAGTTAGTTCTGTTATAAAGTCTCTTATCGCAAATGGATACGCTCTAATTTAACATGAAGGAAATTAATTTCAGCTTTTTCAAGATAAGGGAAAAACTTCAGATAAGAGGATATAGCATCGATAAGCTTAGGACGTAACAATTTCCTCCAAACTTTCATGGTCATCCTTGAAATTCATAAAATGATTAGCGTATAATTTTTTTGGTCATAAATCCTTTTACATATGGGTGAGTTTAAAACATGATGCTAGGATCATATATACCTTACCCAGACTGCCTGATAGGTTGGCACCAGCGTATTAACTAGCTTGGTCTCGCCTAAAACTTGTTGCCTTAAATAAAATACTGGTGTAGTTGAACCTAAAGATTCAAAGATACAAACGTTGGATGGTTGTGCTTATGTGACTTTATCACTCGCATGGTATTGAACGTACAAATTTGAGAGTGGTAGATTTAATAAAAGAAGATAAACCGGTTAAGTAAATAATACTCACACTGCGGGGTACTCTATACCAGTTTTAACACATACTTAACTTTAAGGATACACAGAATTTCTTTTAACCTTTTAACCAACACCAACATATTAATTGTCGACATAGAATTATAAGAATTAATATAGTTTCCACAGGTCGACTTGTTTAGCATAATTTATAATTATAGTTACTTTTCAATTCCGCATCACAAATTCCCTTATATCAAAATTTAAAAAAAAAGAACGCTCACGTGTCCATCCTTTTGTCAGTTCGTCCGTTCATGGCCGTCTCACAGCATTTTTTCTTAGAAACCGGTATCGAAAATATTAGTATTTTATCGGATATCTGTTGAATAATTCTTCGCCAGATCTTACTATAAGAGTACATGACTCCTATTATATGACATGTATTTGCAATTTTATTATTATTCAAACGAGATGAGGACTGTTAATTAGTTACTAAAATTAAAAAAAAACTTTAATATCTCAATTTTGAGGAAATAAATATTCAAATATATGAGATCAAATGACACTTTATTTAAATAGCCTGTGAATAATTTGCATACACTTCGTGAATAATATCAGGTTAACACTTTATGTAATTATTCTGTGACTGATTTGCTCCTTATCCTTAAATGAAAATTTTAACATCGTTTTATTCTATTTTATATTTTTATCCTCTCGTTTATCTATGACTGCGTTGAATTTATCTTTTGTTTCTGTTATTCCAGAAAACTTTCCATATTTATTTTTTCAAAGAAAATATAAGCAGTTTACAAATTATGATTATATTACAGAATATCATTAATATTATTTAACCCTACATTTCCTTAATTTTCGGCCAATAAAAGATATTGATTAAAAATATTTCCAATTCGAGTCACCTGCATTGAAAATAGACGTATAAAAAATATTTTTGATATTGCTAAAAGTCAATGCAAATAAAAACCGTTCAGTAATTTTAATTTTCATTCCAAATCAAAACAGCCCGAAAAGAAAAGAGAAGAATGGTATTACGAAAAACCGCAATGAACATAGTGTATACAGTTTTCCAGTTAAATTTGAAAGGAAGACTATATGTAAGAAAATACTATTTTCTTAGTAGCATAGTTTATAGAAAATTATATAATTATCATGCCATACTTTTCATTAAAAATTTACTTTATAAAATAACTAACACTTTTATATATTATTTACGATCTTCCAAATGTATTAATTCAAAGTTAAATGACTTTACAGTAGAACAATTTTTTCCGTCCTAACTACATCTCTTCGTTATTTTGTGCCTATTTTTAGATATATACACATATATACACACACACACACACACTATATATATATATATATATATATATATATATATATATGTATAAAATTATTGAAACTTAGAATAGTGTAAATGAATTAAATATCGATTGTACTTTTTCAATAGTCAGTCGAATAAAATAGGCAATTAGCATCACTTCTTGGCTGGTCATAATGTAAAGAAAAACTTTTTTAATAGTTCCAACCTCCCTTCGGAGATTGATTCCTCTCACTGTATGTTCCTTTATCGTTTATGTTTTTTATAATTTATTTCAATTTCGATTCCACCACAAATTAATTTGATTTGTTAGTTATTCTAAAAGAAAAGAAACAGAGCTTTGTAACTTCATAATATACTGATGTTGTGGCTTTACGTATTGAGAGTATTTCGAAAATTTTTCTTAATGACACTTTTATTCTTTATCTGTTTGACTCACTGACGAGGAATAATATCTTGGTGGCTTCATGAAGTTCGAGCTCATTAATTACTAGGGGATTGCTTTTTGAAAATGACTTGCCTTTGGAAGCCCATATCAAATGATTCTCGGAAATCAATTTATGGTTATTACCTCAAATTCTTCAGTAAAAAGATGAAAAGAAAAACATTTTAATTTAATTTTACTTCTTACATACATTTTTCAACTTTTTTTTTTTCAATAAATAATAATTTTTCTCTAAATAATAAATCATACGTACAATGTAAGTTTATTTAAATAACTTCAGAAATATGTTTGCATATTGCTTTTTCATTTTATAATCTGCATTAAAATTATAAAAAGAAAATCATAGCTACCAGATTAGCTGTAGGACAAAAAAGATCGAAAGCTTATAAATTAGTATAATGGCAATCTTTTTCTGAAAGAGTTTGGCACAGAAACTTGAGATTTGTCATATATATATATATATATATATATATATATATATATATATATATATATATAAAAGAAAAAGGCATGATAATCTGTTCGCATGTCAATATTTACTACTCAACATATAATCATATGTATATTAAGTGGGCAGTTCATCCTTAAAATAATAAAAACTGAATTAGAAGTATTTTCAAAATAACCTGCGAGATTAAATTACCTAATATGGTGTAAAATAATTTGATATATTATAATATAATATAATGTCGTCGCCGTAGTGTGTTGGATTGATCACAAGGTAGCCTACAGCGCTGCGCACTCGGATTCGATTCCCAGTCGCTCGTCGAGTGGGGCTGGGGTTGTCCTGGTCGGCTGTAACAAATTACTATTGTATCAAAATGTCCATCGTGTGTATCGATTGTATACATTGCAGTACATAAATAAATAATTATACTATATTTTGTATTTTCTACCTGAGTCATTTCATATTATATATTCAAATCATATAATATAAAAATTATTCAGGCTAAAATTGCAAGAAATTACTGTCGCGATGAATGATAAAATCAAGTTGTCAAATAATTGTTATTATTGTGAACAACTTTTTTAATCATATTACTTCTATATTTTTATTAGGAATGTTTTTTTTAATAACAAAATTGAATAAAAAAGGAATGAGTCAGAACAAATTGAACTTTAAAAACTTCAAATTAATTTCGGCCCAAAAATATTTCTACATGGATCCTATGGTCCTATAATGCCCAATTGTGTGAAGAATATTTAACGCAGCAATCACTATAAAAAAGTAAGGAATAATTGACTAATACATATGGTTATTTGTATTTAGTTGATGCTGAAATCATTATAAGTGTAGCATCTACCTTGTACCAAATATAAGCCGACCAATTAGATGATTTCATATGAGCAAAACATATTGGCTGGTAAGTCAAAAATATATTGGTTGGTAAAGATTCTTCAGATAATTGCTTAACTAAAGTTAACCCAGTCCGCACAGCATTTGAACCGCCACGTTTATTCTTTTGTTCTTAGAGATGTGCAACCAATATTATGCAAACCCAAATTACGTAATTAATCCCAATTGATTTCCAAGATGGCTTCATCAGATCATATTTTTCTATCTCCTTGGCTTCTTTTAGAAATATTATCATATCAGTGTTTGCCGTTCATTTTTGCGGCATTATGTAAATGTAAAGATATTTCCAATAATTTTAAGTAATCCATCTATTAAAATGCAAGGTCTCAATTAAATTTAAACTGATGAATTCATACTCGATTTAAAGTGTCGTTTCCAAATGAAAAAGTGATTTGAATTGACCGCTTTGAGGTATTTTTAATGGACTTCAAAAAAGGAGGAGCTCCCTATTGGATAAAAATAGTTTTAAATAATTTAGTTTTCAAATATAATTATGAAATCGACTCAACCATTTTATACCCTTTTATACTTTTCTTAATTAAAACAAATGCACGAACATATTCGTACCTAACTCTAACAGCTTGCTTCTATTTTCTAATTTTATTCAGTAAATCATGACGAAATTTTAGTTTGTTGTTTTTAATATTTTAATAAAGAGGTTATAATCACAGGCAAAGAAAATATTTGAAACTGAACTGATATATCAAATGAACAAAGCGTTATCATCTAAAAACGAACGGAACCAAATAAATGGATAATATATATATTGTAATCACTCCCCAAGTATTTATTTTTAATAAATACTTGGGCAGTAATTACATATACAGTAAGCCACATTTCTCTAACCGAGTGCCCTTTTTAGTTCGAGCTACTACAATGTGAATTCAAATTCAGCATACTTTACCAATATTTAATAGAGAAACTTTAAACTCCTGCCGTTATCGCAAAGCTGAGAATTGGCTCATTACTCAAAGAACTGAGTTAAAACATTTAGCAAAATTACTTGATCTCGTTAAAATCACGCATCGTAATTAAAGGAAACTGTCTGAAAGTTGGCATTTCATATAAGTCCAAAGGTTTTTGAGTGTTAGTCATTCTAAGCTCTAATATTCCTAACCTACAGCGTAGATAAATTTCTCAGGCCATATTTAGTATATTGGTACTTAAAACCAAACATTTCATGATTTACATTTAAGTCATCTCTCTAATTAAATTGTAATTTATGATTTATTATTAATATAGCAAATGAGCATTGCATTAAAATACCGCTGGTTCGAGCTCCTTCACCTATTAGTTACAATACATTTAGTTAAATTATTGTTAAGTGATAAAAAATCAATAGTTTTCTTGGGATAATAAGAAATAATTTAAAAGAATGTCTCATAAGAAAGAATTAAATTATTCAAAGGATTTTACTTCAAGTAAAAGGTAAGTGAAATTCTACAATAAAACATATTAAATAGAAACGAGTAGGCTAATGCCTATAGCTTTTCCATTATTATTAAATTAATTTCATAATCAATTGATTGTAAATCCATATAGAAATTTTAAAATTTTTGTTAATATATTTTTCCTTACAATATTAAAATTGATTCTAAAATGAAATAAATATTCCATAATCAATGTACTTGAAGTACATTGATCTATCTTTCAAGCTTATCGATATTTTTCATCCATAAGAAAGAAATTATTTATTTCATTTATATTTCCTATTTAAATTATAAATTGTATTTTTTCCTATTGTTGCAAGTAAATTTTTCTTGTTGTATGATACTTATAACACTTGTTTCGAAATTGGCTGGCGTGGTTTAAACAAATTAAAATATTTAAAACTGATAAAATATATAAATTTAACAGAATTATAAATTAGTTAAAATTAATTTTAAACTAAAGTCAATTTATCACCAATCTAATTACACAACAAAAATGTGAAGCAATTTACTAAAACCCCTAATGAAAAAGTGGATCTGCTTTATTCCATTCTTCCTCTCAAATCACGGGTATACGTAGTACTCGGGTTATGAACCGTAAACGTAAATCCGCTCAGCATTGAGTTCGCAACGTAAATATTTAACACCCTCCAGTCCGGAACTAGAATGCGAAAAATCAAAGTTAACGTAAACATAAACTTTTGATGAATAGAGCTTAAACAAGCTTATTTAGTTATATTGAAATTGACTCCAGCGATACCTGAAAGTTTAACTCCGAACCATTTGATAGACTGCCTTAAAACTGTCACGTGTGCCCACGAAATGATTTATATTTAATTCACTTCATTGTTTATCTTTTTGGTCCGAGTGCTTATATAATCTAATTTGTTAACACTCAGCAAAGATGCAGCTAGTTGTAGTAGCGCAACGAAGTAAATCTCGAAGAATGTGATATTAACGGGATTATTAAAGCTAATTAAATATTTTTAAATTGTCATTCATAAGTTAAAAAGAAGTAAGTATTTTACATATTTTAGACATACACCAAGTTTGCAGTTCAGTTCACCGTCCGAAAATTAAGTCAGTTGTTATCTCTTCATATCCTTCCCGAATGAAGTCTTAGTTTGTCTGTTTAATACTTTTCTTAGATTTTATGTAAGTTTATTTGAATGTAGGATGTAATTAAATTTTTCCATATGTGGGTTTTTTGATAAGATTTTGGGAAAAAACATGCAAATTTCATTCGAAATAAAAGTAATTTTTTATTTATAATGTGACGGTGAAATTATGTGATCCCTTTCTGGGATATATATTTTTTTTCTTTTAAAAATGCCACTAATTTTATATTTGAAATGCGGTTGTGAAGTGCGTACTAATTTGAATAAAATATCGTAGTGTTTATATTGACATTTTTACTAGTAATTTGTTTTAAAAGACTGACTTGTATTTGAGGTTTTTTTATCACATTGATATAATATTAAATAACTGCCAAACTTCTTCTTTTTCTTTACTTTATAAGATCTCATAATCCAATTCATGAAGTAATCTTTAAAATCGAAACGACTTGTGTTATTTCAGACTTGAACCATGATATGTTAAGGACTTAATGTTTAGTTTTCCGATAAGCTATAGGCGAAAAATAATAATCAATTTAGAAACCTCTATCAATTTCTTTGAGATGTCGATAAAAATATACCCAGGAAAAAATGGGATGCTCGAGTGCAAGATAATATTAGACTAAGGGAGCACAAGAAAAGCCTACTTCGGATTGAGAAGATCAGTTGTGCATTTCATGCGTGGTTAATGTCGCTGTCTGTAGAATTGTTTCAAAAATAATATCATTTAAGACAATCAAACCTATCCTTTGTCAAAAATATTTAGAATGGCTTTATTTCGTCATTATGAAACACGAACGTATCTGTAATTAAACGGTCAAGTAATTAAAAAATTGAGGAGAAATACGCTAAATAAGGATAAACTAAAATAATGAATATAAAATAATTGAATAAATGTAAAAATATCCTACATCTTCGTAATGTAAATTTCAGGTATTTTTATCATCTATGTATCTTTAAAGTAATCAATATTTACATCCCTCCGGATGCAAAAGAAAAACAATTTACATTGCTTGTTCTGTCAACCGTGATGAAAATAATATAAATTCAATATTAAACATCCCTCGAAAGTATCCTTTTGCTTTATCGTAACGCTCACTGTGTAGTACTTTTATAAAAAGAAGCAGGCGTGAAGAACGTTAAAGATTCTTGTATTTCCCATTTTCGTGTAATTTTCCTATCGATAAGAGCATTACATTCACGTTCTCGACGTCCCAGTGCCACTCCGATTACATTTCTTATTTTGTTTTTCCGATTATATTTTATCGGTCGTAAGCAGTTTACTATTGACGCTTTGATCGCGCTGTGTAAAGTATTTAATGAAGGTCGCGTTTTTTCATTTTTACACTGCAAATCATTTTATTAATGTAAATTATGGCCTGGTGAACGTAATGAATTCTTCATACTTGTCAAAAATATATCTTATAGCTTCTGGTTTATTATCAAAATATTAAACAAAATATTTAAAACGTGAATAATATCGTTCGGTCATTTGACATTTGACAGTCAAAAAATCTTGGCCGTTAAAATAATGAGCTTTGTGATAAATAAAATTAAGATTGTTATTATTTGGTATTTCTAATAATTTAGTTATATATTGAAAACAAAAATTTTGAAGGAAAGACAAGGATATAGATAGAGAGAGAGTGAAAGAAACTTACTTGGGTTTCCCTAGCAGAATGTTTAAAGAAGGGATTCTTTTTCAGACGAATATAATTACATTCGTTAAAAGCATAAATCGATTGTTGTGAAATTTAAAAATAAATTTGAATTAACATTTAACAACAAATGTAATAAAGAATATTTCAAATAAGGTTTTCTTATTGTGAATATTATCGAAATGTAATACTAAAATATAGGAAATAATATTTTTGAATTGGTTTCAAAAAAGATAAAAATTAGGATTTCAGTTTATCTGTAAGAAGGGAGAAAATTTATATAAAAACTTAAATTTGTGAGTCATTGCTGTGACTTTACGGAGATACGAATATCTAAAACATCCTCATTTATATTACATATCACATAGCCATGAACATATTATTAATAACAACAACGGCTAGCGCATGTAGACCGCAATTAATTTTTATATAAAATTTAATTGTTTTTTATTAGACACCAAAACTGCTATACAAGGCATAATACATAAGTAGTTCACTTTAGAGTAGGCAGTTGTGCTTAAAAAATTAAAAGATATCATATCAATAGATTTCACAGGGCTCATATTTCAAGTCATATTATATAGTGAAGGAGTGCTCAATGATTATTTCATACGACAAAGTTCCTGTTTTATACAACTGCTTCCAATATTTATAAAATTAAGATTCGTTAAATTAAATCGGTAAGCGAAGATATAAGCAACATATTATAAGTCAGTTCTAATACAAATTCTCTTATCATCAGCAAGCAGTGACATTCTAATTTAACATGAAATAAATTCATTTCAGCTTTTTTCAGTCAATTTAAAAAAACTTTACCTGGACGGGATTAACATTAATAAGACTAAGATGTGAACAATTTCCTTCAAATGTTATGATCATATTTGAAATCCTTGAAGCGATTTTTCTTCAAACGTTGTATACAAACTTTGGTTATAAAGCCTTTTACTAATACATGCAAACATATTTGAATGGTGTTTAAAATATACTGCTATGGTCAACAAGCCCCGACATATTAGATTTGTCGGCCCTGGCGCATTAAAAGTGTGACTTCCCTGACCCTCGAGAAATTAAAGAAAATATTGGCGTAAATAAACCTACAGGTACAAAGAAGCTTACGTCGGTTAGTTTTGCTAATGCTATTTTATTACTCGCAAGATATTGAATGGAAAAATTGGAGCATTATGGAGAGGACAAAAGAAAATTTTTTTTTTAAGAAAGAGAACTACCACAACGGGGTCTCCGTACCAACTTAAACACTTAGTAACCTTTAAGAGTACATAGTCTTTGTTTTAACTTTTTTACAAACACTCAAATGCTTTCTCTTGATATAGAAACATATTGACAAGTATACATAGGTATAACATCATCACGAATTTCTCAAAAATATTTCGGTTAGATGACTAAAAACTTTTTAATTTCTTTTTTATTTTTCGCTTTTTTTATTTTCTTTTAATATATATGATGTGTAAATATTGGAGATGTTTTAAGGCTATCTGCTTAACGGTATTTTTCAGATAAATCTGACAAAGATTAATGGGTGAATCTGTCCCACCCACCAAGAGTAATAAGATTTAAACCAATGGAAAGATCTCTTTTTGAGGAACATTTTTTTATCGCAACTAATATCAATAATTAACCCATTCAGAAGCACATCATCCCTAATGTGGCTAATTACATGATAGCCAGACATTCACGTTTTGCTAATTATCATTTGCTTTCCGCACCTTTTTATTAGTAACACAAAGTTGAGTTATAGTATTTCATAGCAGTTACAATAGTCATAGTTCGCATATAACATGTCATTACTTAATGTTATCGAGAGAAAAACCTACATTAATTAATAACTTCCGGTAGTAAGGGTGAAAGAAGGAAGAATTTTAATTATTTTTTTTATATAAAAGGTACTATGTAAACTATATAATTTCATAAAAAATAAATTCGCCAAGTACAATTACTACTCGCATTGTTTTTGATTTGGTATCTTTAAGTTTTTGAAAAAAATGTATCTAAATCAAAATATTGTGAAAACAAATTGTTTGTCTACTTGTTCAGCATAATTTAAAACTATCTTTACTTTTCATTTTCGCATTCTAAATTTCCTTTAGTCAGTTTGTCCGTCCGTGGCTGTCTCACAGTAAATTTTCTCAGAAACTGAAACTAATTATTAATTCAGAAACTAATTATTAATATGTAGTATGTCATCGATTTAGCTATTTTCGAAATTTAGTAATATTTCGAGTACTCTTATTACAAGAGTATTTGACTCTTATTATACGACGTGTATTTACAATTTTATTCTTGATGTACATCTCTTGAAACGAAATGAGGGCTGGACATCAGTTATTATAATATTTAAAAAAATTATTGTGTCTATTTTGAAGCAAATATTTATTGAAAGAAATAAATATTTAAATATATGAAACCAAATTACCTTTATATAATTATTCCATAACTGATTTGCTTAGCAAGAGTAACATTTTAACATTGATTTGTTATATTTTTTATTTTTATTTCGTAAGAAACTACGTTCAATTTATCTTTATATTTGTAATTCCATAAAATCTTTCATATTTATTTTTAATCAGAGATATATATCAGCTTACAAATAATCAGTCACCTAAAACTTTTAATGGGAAACCTAATTTTAAGCCAATAAACGATTTCAATTTATTATATCTTGAATTTAAATGATCCACATCAAAAATATTAATTTAAAGAAATATTGCCACAGATAAAGGCAAATTCAAAAAGAAGCCGTTCGGTGAATATCATTCAAAATCAAAGCAGCCCGAAAAGACAAAGAGGAGAATGGTAATGATAAAGACCACAATGAATATGGTGTGCACAATTTTTCAGTAAAATTCGAACGGAAGATTATAGGTAAGGACAGAAAACACGTTTTTCAAGCAACTTCACAGAAAATTATTGTATTACCACGAGAGGCTTTTATCTAAATACATCAGAATTTGAAGAATGAAAACCTTTACAAATATTCTATTACTTGCTTTAAATTGGTATCTTACTATAAGATGCTCTAAATTCTAAATGTAATTTTCAATATAAATATGTAATTAAACGTGATTCAGTCGTTGGAAAAATCTTTCATTTTAGGTCAATTTCATGATTATGTGACGTGAGAAAATAATATCCCCTATATTGCTATAACAGGGAATACTGGTAATATAAGAAATATTATATAATGTGTCAAAGACACATAACTTCTCCTTCGGGTTAGATCTAGCCAGACGAGCAGAAATTTAGGAAAATTTAAATCCCTATCTAAGAAAAACTCGGCCCGGTTATTAGGAGTTATTGCTAAATTATTAATTTATAAGTTTCAAAAAAGTATTTTCACTTATTAATTAAAATTATTTAGTTTCTATTACACGCTGGTTTAAAAAAAGAAAATTAAATTTAAAAAATTGGATTTGTTAAAGGTTTTTAGGTTCAGAAGAATTTACGCTTCCTTTAAAAACCTAACGAGGCTCTTTTTACAAAAATAATTACAATTAATAATATTTCCTCGTTTGCCTTTAATATATTACTTAAGTCAATCTAATTAAAGAATTATTTTTTCCTTATCTTTTGTACCCGTTTATTGTTTTCAGATATTTATATATATATATATATATATATTACACATTCCTTTTCTTTATTAATCCAAAGGGTTACTTGCCTTCATATATCAATTCATATGTGAATATAAATTTATAGAAATATCTTCATAAATGCATTTGCATGTTGCTCTCCTCTTTGGTAATCTGCATTAAAATGAAAAAAAAGAAAATGGTAGCTGTCAGATTGGATGACTTTAGGGTTGCGTAGGCCAAGAAAAAATTAAACTATAAAATTTACCAATTGTTTGCTTATTTGTCGATCGTTCGAACTCCAATAGCAAGTTTATCAGAAACAGTTTAAAAAAGAGACTTGAAATTTGGTACAGCAGTAGCCATATTAATCTGCTTTAATCTCAATAATTACCACTCGATATATATTCATATGAATATTAAGCCTGAAGGTTGAAAATAAATTAAAAACGCAATTGATAGCAATTTTGGAATAACTTGTCCAATAAAATTATATAATACAGTATAATATAATACAATATTATGTAATATTATGTCGTCGCATTGTGTTGGATTGATCAATAAGTATACGGCCTTTGACGGCGCGGCACACCATAGGATTCGGGTTTTATTCCGGGCAGCTCGCGACCTGGGCTGCGCTTTTGTTCTGGTTGGTTGTGACAGATTGCTCTCGTAGCAAATATGTATGAATTGAATACATTAAATTACATAAATAAAGAAATAAAAATAATACTATATACTTGTATTTTTCAATTTTAGCCTGAATCATTTCATATTACATATTGAAATTAAATTACATAAAAATGATTCAATCTAAAATTACGAGAAATTACTTGGGCAGAAAATAAGAAAATCGTGTTGTTAAATAATTTTCTTTATTGTGATTATTTTTTGTTGTGCAAATATAAGTTCTAGCCTTTTGTAAATTAAATATTTTTATATTTATTCACAAAAGCATTGCTAAAATTCATTAACGATATATAGTAAATAAGACTTTAAAAACTTCAAATAAATTTCGGTCAAAAAATATGTACGTGCAAATGGTCATCTGTAATTATAAAGAATGATGGTAGATAAATTTTATCATCGTATATATTAATACGCTAAGGTTAAGATGTTACACTCCCTTTTTAGAAAAAACCTCACAACTAATCCACATAAATTATATATCATTTTATAGATAATTGCTTGCTCTACCGGCATCCACAACTAAAAAAATTATTATTGCTATTGTTTTTGCAAATTAATTAATTATTAAAATTATATACACAAAACAGTAATGCTGCCATCTAACGGCTCAACGTCAATATGATTGACGGTCGGTAAAATTTTTGTTTAATTTCAAATCCACTCACGTATAAATAAAGTGGTGCTTTAGCTCAATGCTTTTGATACTTGCGCCTCTATATGTCAATTTTAGTAAAATATTTGTTTGATCTGTCATCTGAGCTTCATAATGGAATAAATAATGCGAAGACTTCGCACGGGTCACGCTAGTATGACTTAAATATTTATATCCGTTTCTATGTTATATGGGATTCACTTCACATATACTGTACATAATGCATCTGTAGAAATAGAAAATTTAAACTGCTGAATTCGTACTAGATTTAAGTTATCGTCCCCCGCTGAAAAAGTAATTTTAATTGATCACTTTGAACTATTTCAAAGAAAAAATGTTGTACTCTTCAAACTCAAAATGACTCGTTTTAATGTAAGTTATTTAAAAGATTAAAACATTATTCATCATTGTTCATTATGTATTCAGTGTTAAAACCAATTCTAAACATTTCAATACCAATTTCTCAGATACCTACATATATTGGAATTACATATTCAGTAGTCCTTGAAAGTTCTTAAGAGATTTATGGCATTGGCAAATTTATGAAGACAGTAAAATTAATTTTAAAACAATCAAATTTTAGAAGGAAGAAGAGTAATTTTTCCCCATTTTTAGATTCTATGCGAAGTAATTTTCCTTGTTTGAAAAAATCTCTCTTTTGAGAAAATGCGCATTAGAAATAACATCGCAATGAATTTATATTTAAATTAAACGAAATAGTGGAAATGTGTTTTCAGACAATAAAATATGATAAAATATTAAACACACTTGGCGTTAATTTTATAGAAATTCATTATAATTAAATTTTCCTCAACGAAATGAAACTGCGTTATATACTTTATTCAAATTTTTTATCGCGACCTGGGTTTCGTTGTGTTATAATATCTTCAAGTGGGATTTGATAAAGGGAATTTGTAAAGATCTTTACAATTTGCTCACCCGAAGATGTTGTCTTACAATGAATGAAATGCTGCGTTTCTATTTTATTTAAATTCTTTACTACGTCCATAAATGATACAATTTATATATACTGCATAACGATGATTTGAATTTAAATCAATTCCTTATTATCAAATTCACGATGTAATTAAATGGTAGGGAGTATGTGAAGTATATACTTAATTTCGCAACGTAACAAGATACAACACACTGATTTCAAGTTGTGAAAATAAATTGGATCAGAGCCTAAAAATGATTTAGATAAATTGTATCTTTTACAAAAATCAGTCACTCTCTAAAAATAACGACAAAATTGAAGTTGACAAACTTCATGTCTTAGAATTAGGTACTACAGAAAATGGAAAACTAGAATTGCTTCAAATTAATTATATCAAATTTCTAGTAGTTAAATTAAAAGTTAAAAAGCAAACAAATTATTTCAAAATTTCAATTGTAGCTAAAAGGTAAAAAAATTATCTCAAATTTCTCAAAAAAGTTTTATGATGTAGTTATCCAGTAAATTTCATATTAACTTCTAAAACACTGTTTTTCTATAATTTTGCCTTCATGAATTTTGGAAATGGGTGATAAGTTTTTAATTGATATTTTTAGCAATATATTTCGAATCGTCCTACAAAAATGTTTTTCTTCTTTCTCCTAGATATGGCCCCTTATTTCATTTGGGGTCAGTCCTCCTGGTATATTTTCGCCACAACATTATATCGTGTGTTGTCACTGAGTTGAAGTTTATAATTTTGAAATCTTTATCTATGATATGATTTTAGAGGTGGCAGTATGTCGACCTCGGCCCCCCTTTCCTTCTTTTATTTTTAACACCACCTTGGTCACATGGTCTTCTTTGCCCGAGCGGTCTTCTCTCAGTTTTCCTCAATTTTTGCGACTTTAAACGTTTTTCTAATGTACTCATTTTTTATTTCGTCCAGCCTTCTAATTCCCCGGCCCAACACAGCATTTTCATTTCTGTGACGTGCATCTTTTCCTCATACAACTTTTTCATCGGCCAGCATTCCGACCCGGACATCAACACTATTCATACTACTTGCAGGTAAACTTGACCTTTGAGTTTAATGGCTATTCTAGCGTTACAAAGCACTCCGGTTAGTGATCTCCATTTTAGCTAAGCAGTTTTTCTGGATATCGTTTTCAGTACTGTTTTTTGGAGCTGCGAATGGACCGAGATATTTAAATTGCTTTACCTTCTGCAGAGATATTTCTACGATTATTACTTATGAGTAATCGTTGGCATTTTTTCCAGACATATCACATCGCCTGAATTCATTCCTGTCTCTGTTCACTCTAAGACCTCGACATTTAGTTGTTCCTGTAGTTATATTTGAGTTTCGGCGATAACAACTATATCATCAGCAGCGTACAGCAGTGTCCAAGGTACAAGTTTTGCAGTTGTTTTGTGATATAATATATAACTAAGATAAACAATAACGGGCTCTTTGTGGATCCTTGGTGAATTCAGACCTTAACTTCAAATTTGTGAGTCTGGCCTGAGAGGTTTCTAACACTTGTGCTTATTCCTTGGTACAGATCTTTAATAAAGGTTATGTAATGTTCCGGGACTAATTGTAATATCAAAGTTTACCAAAGTAGATTCCTAGGTATCAAAAGCTTTCTCTACGTAGATAAACACAAGATATAGGCCTTTCTTCCGTGATTTATATTTTTTTAGAAGAATCTTCACGCTCTGTATTGCATCTATAATTCCCATCCAGCTGGTGAATCCGTATTGGTAACTTTGACAATTTTGTTTAGCTGTTTTACAAGGACAATTTCCCAAATTGTTAGTTTACGGGACGTCAGTTTAATATCACGGTAGTTGATGCAATTGGAAACATTTCCTTTGTTTTTGTGGAAAGGGATTATGCCGCTGACTCTCCGAATTTGATCCTCCACTACGAAAAGTTTCTAGTATATTAAAGATTTCTAAAGCATTTTTTTTATTATTATTTGTTTCTTAGATATTATAAACAATTTAAGTAATTAAAAGACTTCTTGGCGATATTACTTTTGTACTTTTGTAATTGGTAGGTAGATTAAAAATGTATACCATATTTTTTGTAATTATAATATTTTCTATAACTACACGTTGGCTAAATAAATTTTCAATGTTTGTTTTGTTTAACTGGCTGTAATGCTTCGTTTGTTTATTAAATAATTACTAATAACGTTTTTTACTTATTTTTTAATTACATAGTCTGCCTAGAAATTCTTTATTATTTTCTTAATTTTTGCTTGGTTAATATCATGCCATATATTCGTAACTTACTGGTTAGGCAAAAAGTTTTGAAGACGATTTAGTTCTCTCATAATCAGTATGTTACCAAATACCGAATAACTAACGAATACTAGCTCATACTTAAATATACCTAAAGACGACCTCATGAATATTCTGTTTCTTGATTATTTACTGATACCATAAAATGTGACAAAAAAAACCTAGCCTACTTTTAAACTAAACTTATTGCAATTATGTTGTGTAATACTTCAAATTAAGGAGAATATAAAAATCAGTGCTTGGCCAACGGATACCAAAACTAAAAATGTGTAACGTCCAAAATAAATAAATAGACAGCAATGGTTCAATAAATAAACGGTAGCGTTACTGCTATTTAAAGTAAAGGAAAATATATTCCTAATATTCAGTCAAGCTGGAATTAGTAAACACATTAATATCGACAATTAAGTCATAATTATACGATGCAGTTTGCATGTACTTTGTGATCTACAGTGTAACGGGATACATATTATGCATAATAATATATTTATTACACAAATTAATCCGGGTAACTACTAACTGTGAATATATTAATTATCGAGAAACGAATAAAGCACTGCCATAGACAGAAGCTAAAAAAATATAAGAAACATGTTTAAAAAATTAAACTGACAAAAGCAATCTGACTAATGAACTAGACTAAAATATAAGTTACGATGTAAAAGACAGACTTTTTAAACTTTCTAGTTAGTGCGCTAATGGTAGTAAATTGACTTTAAGGGGTAGTAAATTTAGTAAAAATATAAATTACGTGAAGCGAAATATTGTAAATTATTCAAAGCAGAGTATCTGGTATACATTTAGGAACACTGACCTAAAATATTTTAAAATTAATGTGGTGAAATATTTTAACAGTAATCCGCCTTTGACATCCTCATCGCAATGAATTAAATTTTTCCATCAAACCGCTTGTAGTGTCATAACAGGCTATGTACTAGATATTTTGAATGTTGGAAATATTTTTTTTTCCTTGGCCAGAGAACATTTATAGTTTTTATATTTTGCTCAAAATGTAATGACCACTTGTCTCGTTCGCAAATTCGAATCACTAAGACCTAAATAACACAGAGTTTAGTGGATGTGTGGTTATTATAAATATATTGTGGACATTTTACGAAAGTACAAAATTGTACGATAATAATAATTACTTAAAGTTAAAGATAACCCTAAATTACAAATAATTGGAATTAATAAGGAATTTAATACTTCTTGTCCTTTTGAAATGAAAATTTTATCTGACATTTTGTTTGTTTTTTTTTCTACAAACTTGTTTGAAATGGTCTTATTACAAATTAGATTACGATACTTCAAATTGCACTTTTGAGATTGACTTTTTTAAGTTATGAAAGAAAATTTTATTGATAAATAATATTTTTCATTTCACTTACAAGAAATTTAAATCAAACATAAAACTTTTTCCGCAATCGTAGCTAAAAACCTTAATTTTATATTAAAACCTCGAAATCTACCATTAACGTCACATATATCACGATTAAAAAGGCTTTATTATTGCATTAATAATCTATTCAAAGTTCCAAGAAACGTAGATATAAATTATGTAGTAAATTAATTAAATTAAACCATATACGGATGCACCGTATATGGTTTAAATGATAAGAATTTATTACGTATTTGGCTGTACTGTAGAACATTTATATAGGAAATTACACTCAAATTGTATAATTGACAAAATTGTGCTGAATTTTGTAAAATTTCAAAATCTCTAAAATTGTTATAGCCAGTCTTTGGAAATGGTTGTGATAATTTCTATCGATCTCACAATGATGGGCGAGTTATTCAACTATCAGATTGGAAAGTAACGTCAGTAATATTGATAGTTTTTTCGGAAAGAACAGTAACTGGTGCTTCTGAATTTGCTTGTAACTTGCGATTTCGTTTGCCTTGTTTGAAATGTTGAAACGACTAAATACAAATCTCACAAAACGTGTAATGCTCGAATATGCTCGTATGCACTATTCCAATCTTCATATGTATTTGTAGACATTTTATTAAGTAAAACGCAAAATTAAATTTTATATTACTACTCACGTCAAGATCGCATCGTTATTACTGGAGAGGATGATAAATTTTCTAACATTAACTATTTACATATTTATTTCAATTAACTATTTACATATTTATTATATATTTATTTCTAATACTGAGAGAAGCTTTCATTACATTTTCAGTAAAATGCATGAATTACATCTTTTCTCCCCTCATACCGCAAAAGAAAATCAATCACCATACAAAAATTGTAGTTGAGCGTAACATCAGCTTCTCCTGTTCTGTCTACATAACCCCACCACTTTTTTAGACTGATTGCTGAAATGTTATAGAAACTTCTAAAATTTCTCATATAGGGCATATAAAGAGTACAGAATTCGAAGTTCTGTTCAGTTTGCAATTGAGTAATCGGCGAGTAAAGAATAAATTAAAAATGGAAGTATTTCGAGCTGAACTTAGAAGACTCTTTCTTCAAGAATGTCGTTTAGGGCCATAAACGAGCAAAGTATCACGCAATATATACACAAAGATGGGTGAAGGTATGTCCTCTTTCAAAGTTTTAAAAAAGGTAATTTTGGATCAAAGAAAAATCTAAAGCCTTATTGAAACAGATTCCGGATTAAGTTTACATTGTATGGCACAACTATTTTCATGCTCTTATACTGCAATGGAAAAACAATTTAATGTTTTGAGTAAGAAGTGAAAATATTTCGTTTGGTTATCATATGAGCTAACAACTTCCAACTTTAGAGGAGAGCTTATGTTTGCTTGGAGTTATTGAGTTCCCATCGTACCAACGAGAGGCTAAAATATATAATTACAGAATATGAAAAGTAAGTAGCTTATGTTAATGTTTTGTGTAAACGCCAGTGAGGAACAGGAGAAAAGGTGAACCTAGACGAAAATGTAATATCGGACAAAACATATTTGTAAGTGCATGATGGGATATGAATCTAGTTATTTATTAAGAACTCTTTCAAGCCAATAGTGCAATTACCGCTAAAATTTGTTGTGAACAATTGCACAAAGTCACCGTTGAAGTTCTTCAAATCAAAGCAAAGTTTATTTTTCAGATGACGTTGTATTCAGCCCTATTTAGCAAAAGTAACGCGTTAAAAACTACTTTCACTTGGATCGAGTATACTAGTTAACTCACTGGACTCCCCAGATCTTTCGCCTTCTAATTACCATCTTTTTCGCTCTCTGTCACATAATTTACAAGATAAAAAATTTAAAGAAAAAAGTCATATCAAAATCGATTGTCGCCGGTTTTTCAGGCAAAGTGCCAAAATATTTCTACAAGGACTAAAATTTAGCTCTGCTTAAACGTTGGCGACAAGTATAAGATACCAAAGATGATTATACAATTAATGGATGATTTTAATAACTACATACCAAATGTTGAGAAGTTTGTGTACAGAGATGGCGGATTTACAAGTTACTATGAATATATATATATATATATATATATATATATATATATATATATACATACATATATATATATTTATATATATATATATATATATATATATATATATACATAATCAATATCTTCATATTCTAAAGTAACTACTAATTTCAGCACGTTAACGAATAGATGGATAGGTACTAAAAGTGTCAAGCTGTGGTTTGAAAACATTTACGACTTGCTAAAATCTTAGTTGATGCGATCATCTTGAGTGAAAAGTCGCTGTCGAGACCATCTTGCCTGCACAATTGAGGATGATAAGGTGTCTACTGATGTAGAATTTTCTAATTCATTTTTTGAAGCAACTGTAGCTTCGCCTAACTGTAGCAACTGTAGCACGGAAACTTTTGCATTACTGACTGACAAAAGTCTGATGATCACCGGTGTGTTTTATTTAATATTATTTCGATGGCAGTAGCTTCATATTTTTGTTTTACTTTTTGCTACACAATTCTTTCTGTTTTTTACTTAAAGTAGAAAATTTAATTGAGTATAACTGATGCATTTTTATTTTTTTTTACTTCACATGCTAAGGACAGTAACGGAACACCATATCCTCAAAAGAGTAATGTATGTTTTGGTTTCAATTATTTCTTCGTTTTATTTCGTTGTTTCTTTTATTATTTTTACCAAATTCCATTAATGTTTTCTGTATATTTAATTATCATATGAAACCTTTGTTCACTGCAAAAATTTGCATATATCATTATTAGAAGGGTGCATATGACAACCTACGTTCACGAAAGGGAACAACGGGCACACATGGAAACACTCGTCGTTGGTAAATATTTGTGCATAGTATGAATTTCCACCATGCCAAACTTTCTATTGTCCTTTTCGATTTTAATGTACTTTTTGTAACGCGATTCTAATAATGGCTAAAGACTAAGTATGGGTGAATCATCACAACATCGCGAGCAACAGCAAATAATGTCAATGTGCCTTAATTTATTTTTTAGTTATTACATTTAAAACCAATCTTTTATACGCAATAATTTGTTATAAAATAAAATTGCTACTATCTAGTTTTCCCAGAAGTTATTCAGTGCCATTAATTCCACTAACATTTTCTACCTGTTAGTTGGAATTGAACGCGGTGTAAAAGTTCCATATAACGGAACGCCGCATGTGCGCGCGTTTGGCGCATCCAGAATAATTTACATAGGTAGAAATTTGGCAGGTTTGTGATAAAAATTTTTACAATGAAATGATTTGTGTGCCCATTCAAAGGTCTATAAAATTTAGTTAATAAAGGCATTTATTTGCGAAAGTGAGAAAGTGATGAAAATTGTGATGAATCTTCACAAAATTGTTCTGTTTTTCTTTGGATTCTCTGGTGGGCTTTAAGTGATTTATCTCATAGCAATAAGTCCACCATGAGTATAATTTTTTTACAATAAAGTACGTAAATAAAGAAATGATAAACTTTATAAATCATGATTAATCAGTCAAACATCGAAGCATTTATCACCTCGATGCTATTTAAAGATAAGAATTGAAATTTCTAAGAGCGGATTTATATATACTTGAGTATTTAAACATTTGTACTACCTATTTTACTGAATTGTTTAGCTTTTTGGAATATACCATATATTTTGAAGCAAAAGTGTAATAATTGTTTGATTGTACTTATACGAATGCGTAAAACACTGTTCGAGTTTTTTTTATTATCACCTTTTTGGGGTATTTATTTTATATCAAAATTTTCAGTAAAGGAATATTTCATATACTCTTATGAGTACTCTTATGATGATATCATCATAACGAAGAATAGGATAGTATCCAAATGATCTATGTACATTTCTACTTCTATGAAATTTATTATTTAGCTATGTTAAAAGACTTTATACAGAGCTGTGCACTTGTGTTAAGAGATAACTTACATTCTAACCATTCCAAATTTCTAAATTTGATTTCATAGTTTTTCCATTCTCAATTAATTTTTTATGAATTTATGACTTTTTTACATGTTAATATTTTAATACTCGTGTATGTAAAATTATTATCAGCAGTACAATTTTATTGATTTTCGTACTTATCATCCATATATATTACGTTTCTTTGAATTATCTACTTATTTTGATTGCTTATTATTTCCTTGTGAATTGTGAATAATCTGTTATGAAGAGTATTTGTTGAAATGTTTAGTTGAGATCAATTTTTTATACTATTGAGCCAATAGTATTTTTAACTTTCACACTTATATTCTCATTAATTTAGATGACATAATTCTAACTCCTCATTTAGAAGACATAATTTTCTTGACCACACGAGAAAAATTAATAAGAGTATAATACTCATTGAATGATATCTCAATAAACTACAACAGAAAAACGAATATAGCATTTATCAAAGAAATATTTATTTAAAAGAATATATTGTTTTATGAAAAATCTTGGATGTATGTTTATGTTGTTGGTATATTGTTTAGGGCATATATATTTTTCTAACAAGTTTAAATTTTAGATAAATTGACAGTATTTTAAGTTTTCTAACGACTTACTATTCGTATGTTTTGGTTGGGAAATGAAAATTAAGTAAATTTTATAATAATTTGAATCTTAAGTTTTAAAAGTTTAGACTTTATGCGAATTTCATTTAGATTTTGATTTGAGCCGAATTTCATACCGATCAAGTAATAAATATGGCTTTCACAACGATTTCAAAGTTTTTCACATCTCATATAAACTTATCAATATATTAAAATATCGAATGCTCTTAATGAATATTTGAACATAAAATAAGTACAAGGAAAATAGAGATGAAATCAGAAATATTGATCAAGCACAACTATTTTAATCATAAGTCGAGGTAATATTGGTCCTCTTACAAATACGAGTTGCTATTGGAATAGATTTAAAAATAATTATTGAAAGTTAATGCATTGATGTCATAAAAAATGTACATTATATTTTGATATACACATGTATAACAAAATATATATATATATATATATATATATATATATATATATATATGTATATATACACACATACATATATATATATATATATATATATACATAAACATATATATATATATATATATATATACATATATATATATATATATATATATATATATATATACATGTCAAATAACTTGAATGTTCGGTATTAAGAAGGAATTGCCTTTTTTCTGGTAAATTTGATTTAAGCTTGATCAATAATGTAATATTCTAATATTATTAACTTAAATTATATTTTCTTGAAGCGAGGTTTCTTAAATTTAATTTCTTTTTACTATATCGATAAATAAATAATTGGCTAAGCTTGAGGTTATACTAAATCCATTTTTCTTTTAAAGTAATATTTAATATTTTGTACCCATTAATTTTATGACGAAAATAAAATGCTTGTTAAAAGTGTATAATTTTTTTCATGAAAAATTTTTAAACAACCTGACTTTTATGAGTTAAGCCTTATAGTTTTACGTACACTATTAGTTTGACAAATAATAAACCCGACAAGCTTTCCACTTATTTTGGCAATGTTGTAAAAACTTATCGAACATTGCTTGTAAAGTACGTGAAGAGAGAGAAAATTATCATCACCAAACTTAGGCAGGCGATGGTGATTCGTTGCTATATAAAGAAGAAATCGATCCTCATTCTTCACCGCTTTAAGTGAAACTAAAATTATCGTTAAAAATTGCGTAATCTATTGCAGGAAAGGGTGGAGTTAGTGAAAGACTCCTTCATTGGTGAAGAAAGTCTGAAGCAAAGACTGAGGAATATCAATAGAATTCTTCAGCCTTCAGATTATTTCTTGCAGACAATGTACTCATGAGAGCTGCCATGGGTTACTGATTTAGTTTAGAAATAAGGTAACACGGTTTATTTACATCTTCCCGATAGTCCACATTAGGTACAATATTGCGAACAGTGTTCCTTTTTTAGCGCAACCTTGGCTTACTTGAACTACATTTATTTGCTAAGATTTTCAGTTTGTTCGGTTTTGTTGACGTTGTTGTGCTTTCTGCATCATAACATTCACTATTTGATATGATGAGTGTTATGATGTAGAAAGTCTAGAAACTCACGACCTCTTCTCTTGAAATGTATTTGACTGCTAGCGAGGGCGATGCTTTAAAAGAGCATATATCATGGAACGCGCATTATAAGAGTACTGTAAGCAAAAGATGATTTTATCAACTAAACATATACTATAATCCTACTGATGATTTAAATAAACAGTATCTTATCTTATACCAGTTATATAATTACAAAAAATCAATACATTGCTCATACAAAATCATAATAAATTTTACGTTGGAGTAGAAACGTTCTACGCAAGTAACGCCTAATTTTGGTAAATATGAAGAAAATATATTACTTTGCAGCGAATGACTTAGTAATATTACTTCTTTTTTTAATATGTGAACAGATATGAATACGTATGACTTCGAAGAGAGACAAATTGCAGCAAGCAGATAATATCTGAAGCTACTCACTATGTGTTATCATTTCATGGCAAGCTCTTTTTGCATATGAGATAAAGGAGTGACTAAAGTAATAAGTGAAGATGAAAAAGTAAGATTTTGGTTTCGTAAAAAAATAATGTAAAATGATTTTGACCACGCAAAAATATATAACGTTATTTTAAGACTATGCAAATATTTCCTAAAATACGAGGTATGAAATGTCTTGTCCCTGTGTAAATGAAAAAAATAAAAATAAAAAAACTAAACCTAAAAATGGCTTATAATTATAAATATAATAATGGGTTTTAATGGAAGAGCGCAGTTGATTTTCTAGATGAAATAGTTTCCGTTTATTGCAATAGAAAATTGTCAAAGAAATAGCCGGTTGCCAAATTTTATATTTATGTTTAATTTATATACACAGGATATTGTTATAATTATATTTACAACGTAAATAAAGTTAAGGAACAAACGAAACGGAATATCGCATTTAAGGTATTCAAAAACCCATTTTGAAATTGGCGCTTTGATTTATATAAAAAGAATAAAAAACAGTTTGTGACAAGTATTTCGTTAAAATAATAACACAGCTCCACCCCCTAACAGAACTTTGGGGCGGGTCAATTTTTTTGAACGACGTGATCTATGTATTTTTGTAGGTGGTGCCACTATAAAAAAAACTGCAAGAAAAAAGATATAACAGATTAATTAGTAAAACATTTGTTAAGAAATTAACTAAAATATACCAATATGCTTATCTATATATATATATATATATATATATATATATATATATTATACATATATATATATATATATATATATATATATATATATATATATATATATATATATATGTATATATGTTATTTCCCAATTTTTTACAGGGTATGTAAAATATTAGCGGTGAAAGAAAGTATTTATGTACATAACGGCGCTTCTGACATAAATATGTTCACTAAATCGATGTAATACGAGAGCTTTGAGGGTCCACTAAATGGTCATTCCTCAACGAAATAAATAATAGGATACGTATTCATGCTTCACTCCTTTCAATCGTACCCTGCAAACATCTGGAAAAAATTGATAAAATTTTCCGCCTACTTTACACTGGACAATTTATTCCTTTCATTTTCCCTTCAATTATTCGGTTGCTTTTAGGTAAGTCGAATGAATAATTAAAAATATAATACAGCTGCATTGTTAATGTAATCGATTATAATGCCACGAAACGTATCAATAAATAATTATCACTTAATTTAGAACATGTTACGTTACGTAGATGTTGACAAAAGTAAACGTCACTATTTTTAAGTCTATATATTTATCTAACTATAATATATTTATTACCATTTTACATGATGTTCATCCAATATAACACTAACAACATCTGTATTTAGGTTCTTTATAAATACGCAATCAACACGCACATATATGTGTCGTAAACGCAATTTGTAGTCCTTAATTTTTTACCTAAATTTATATGAAGACTTTGTTAGATATTATATACTTCAATTTTTATGACATCTTTTTTTTCTTGAATATGTCGCATTAAATCCTTCTAGTACAATTTAGAATAATCTGTGTACTTACATGTAGTGTGTTTTGTATTCTTTCTTTTAAAACATGCTACGTGAAAAACATGTTACCTTGTTTTGAGCTAATTTTGGACAAGGTGGTTCAGATTTTTCAATATATTGAAAAATAATGTAAGTAGGGTAATATAATTTTTTTTTACTTTTTGAAGATCGTAGTTCTAATTTATACATAATTTGTGTTTTAAATAGAGTTAATGCAGATGTGTTAACCATAAAATACGTCGAATTATAAATATTTGAAGAATTCACCCTAAAAGATACAAATTAAAAATCTGAGGAAAAGTCGTAGTCATCACCCATAAATTAATTGTTTTAAACTATCGGGAAAAAAGGGTTACACTATATATTTGCAGGGGCTTGCGTTTGTACTAGCAATTTACCGGCTTTACAATAAAACTGAATATTTAAGTGTTTTTAAACAACTTACTATTATAAAAAAATTACTTTTCTAACGTAACACAGATGGGTATTATAACGTTTCGCATTGCTTTTTTTAGTTAGGAGTTTATGAGTAAAATTATTTAAAATAAACCTTAATCGATATGTTCAATTTGTTCAGAGTAACTTAAATTTAAGCTCAAACCCTAGAAATTCACATCCATTTTAGGGTTCCATTTATGAAAAAAGGAACGGAACTTCATATTTGATAGGTAATTCATCTATTGGTATCTATTTTGCTCTCCATTCTCTATACTGAATGACAGATAATTTTTTCTCAATTGAAAAAATTAAACACATTACTCACATTATGTATAAAATCTGCGTAGCAATTTTAAAATTAAAACTCTTTTAATCTTCTCAACAGAACTCATCAATACATTTTTTTTTCTTAAATTTTTTGATAGTTTTTAGGGAACTAATTTTTAATATGTGGTACATGATTGTTCCTTCTTGAGTAGCTTTTTAACTTTATTACGCATATTTTCAGGTTAAAATATAACTCGAATTAAAAAAGCCTTTTTATGTTCGTTGTCACATTTAAAATATACAGAGCAACGAGTACAGAAGTTTAGTTATGAAACATTGCTTCTAATTAGTTGTATAGTGACTTTTTAATTACTCTTTTCAATTCGACGAATAAATGTGATACAATAAGTTACATTTGATCAATATATGCGATACGACAAGTGATATGAAATATCAAATCAACCCTCTTTTGCTTTCTAGTCGAACTTAAAGATTAATACCGAACTTATCATTATAATTGACAGAAATTCAATAAGAAATGTTTGTGTTCTGCATTTCATTTAATCTAAATTTTTATTTTCACACATTTTTTGCTAAAAACATGTACGTATTTTAAGCCATTCGTATATATTCACTTTTAAATTAAAGGTAAATTCCAATGCTCATCTTTATACATAACTTATTTACAATTGCACCTGTATAAAAACGGAAATAGAAGAGTAAACATTTCTCATTTTATGAAAATGATAGAAACCTTAGCCTCTGGAGCCCATTTTTATGTTTATTTCCAAACTTTCACTTAAAGTAGAGTGCATTAGTATTGAACACTGCTATATTTGAAGCAATGTAAAAGAATTAGGAATTGTAAGGGAACCGTCTTTAGTTGGGTAATCTAAAACATAATTATTCAGAAAATTATAAAAATTAATTAATTGAATTTATTTATATGTAATTTGTAACCTATAACGATAAAAAAATGTTAAATAAATAATTTAAAAATTTTACGTAAGATATTCTAAGGATGTTATTGAAAATGTCTACACATTTTTTTCAAAGAAATTTTCTTTTCGTTTCATTGTAAACTTTCGTTCCGTTTAAAATTTTAAGTTCTGCCCGTGCATTTTCGTGCCAACTCTCAAGTATTTTGCAAGATTGTATGATACCACATACAAACATAGGTAGAGGGTCTTTTTCTACGCAATGTTAATTATAGGTGTAATTAACATTGCGAAGAAAAAGGTTTCTCTTATTGTTATTTATTTATTACACATATACACAATAAAAAAATAATAATAAATAATCAATGACATTAATCAGTAAAAATATTTAAACTTATAAATCTGATACATTGCATATAATTACATAGCAATTATAAAACATAACGAGATCTCATTTCTATAAATTTATTTCCACTAATCATAAAAAAAATTACACTCCAGTGCGATCGCAATTAAAACTGGAAAGTTTCGATATAAGTGTTTCTATTAGTTTCAAAGAATGTAAACCTAGAATATCCTGGAGGAGAACTGTGCAAAATAGAAAAATTGTAGCCATACTATCTCATGTACAAGTATCATAGGAATGTCTTATGTGCAGTCATGAGTGCAGATTAAATTTGGCTTTGTGTAGACTCGAAATGTCGGAATGGATTCTAACCGACTTCATAGTAATAAAGTATATAGTAAGCAAATTAACGACACGCACTGAAAATCTTTTGAATTATGCAACACAAATTCAAAATTATGAAATTATTTTTTTTTGATTTTTATTTACGAAAAACGTCGGTAGCGGCTAGAAGCCGACTTCCATATCAATGGTTATACTCAGACGATGAAGTGTGTTTCCGCTGGCCGTAGAGGTATATGTATTTAATAGGAGAGCTTGCTCGGCTGTGACTCAATAAAATTTGTATTTAACTTATACTAATTATAAGGTTATGCGTAATGTATACTTTGCATATGATGGAAGGAAATAAAGTTTATGAATAAACGTAATAAAGTTCGGTAACGCTCTCAGATGTTTATTGACAAAACAAGGATAACTCACCCTTCCAAACGAATCCGTGCATACTTTTTGTATGTAGCGTCTGAGGCGTAAAACACAACGCGCGCATGCGCGATATTACCTTATTCAATCGCTTTGTATCGATGTGTGTACGTCGTTCTCTTTTGCTCCACATCCATGGCGTCGGAATGTATAGCTCTCTTTTTCTTTCTCTCTACGTCATATCTTTCTTCTCTCTCGTGTAACGAAATGTGACTCAACGTGACGCGACCTTAAAATTTCATACTCAATTCTCGTCCACTCATCGATTTACGACTCGCCGCCTAAGAAATTTTACTTTAAAATTTCTATTATTTAATTTACTTTTAAGAAAATTTCCAACTAAATATTTTTGAGCTATTGTTGTGTGTTTAAAGTTGATCTTCTCCTAATAAACCTCAAAATAAACCAATTGGTTATCACCATTTCGTTTATTTTTAAAAGCCAATTATAAATAATCAGTTGTGAAAATAAGTAGGAAATAAACAGCATAAAATGTTTGTCATTATATATTATAGTGTGATGAATTTTTTTTTTATTTTTGAGATAATTAATCTTTTTTCTTACCGAAAATTTCATATTTATTTTTTTATTTTTATATTAAATTAATATTTATTAATTTTATATTAATATTTAATTTCGTATTATTTGAGATGTAAATGTTAAGCATATGCTCGTAATATAAACTTAACATACAAATAAGTATTATTATATATATATATATATATATATATATATATATATATATATATATATATGTATATATATATATATATACAAATAGTATTATCAAGCATTCTAAAAATATAAAAACCTAATTAATATAATTAGATGAAACTGATGATCATTAAAGAAGGAAATTAATAGCGACACTACCAAATGCAATGATTTTATAGAATATCTTACTTACTACTCTTTTCTACTTTAATTTGCTCGCTGAACGTAACAGATTCATCACCTTTTCTTAGTGAACATTTTCTTTTATTGTAAATGAAAATTCGCTTAAATAAATTCGCACCAAAAAACTATTTGGTCAACAATAGTAAATAGAACACCCTTTTCTTTTCACACCATAGTACGTAGCATAGATGTTGGCTTCCCAGTTTGTTAGGTGGTATGAAATTGATCCAAATACACTCAAGTTTGAAAGGGAGTAGCCTACTGTTTTTTGACGACTCCACTAGTTCTTAATAAAAATATCCTTTTATGAGCATATATTTTAACAAGGGTTATCAAAAAGTTATATTATGATATGCATTATAACTTTGAAACTTTCGTTGGAGTACAATAAAAACATGTAAGAAAATAACAAAGCAACCGTTTAATTCAGAGGATTCTCTATTCATGTATTTGGACCTTTATATGTTTATTGATCTTATCGTATTTAAGTGTAAATATGGGAAAGAACACCACACTACCTCTAATGTTATTAGGGCAATCATAGAAGAACGCCACTTTATATGAAAAAAGACGTTATTGATGGTTTTGTTACTATTTAGGCACATCTATATGAAGCGAAATAAATTTGAAATCCAATATATTACCCATTATTTGTGGGGTTTTGTCTCAGAAACATTTATTATATTAGATTATCTTAAACACTTTTATCGTATTTTGTGTAAAAGCTTCCTGAATTCTAAAAAGAATCGTCGCTGACTATATAACTAAATAAACGAAGCTGAAATATAGTCACTTTACTTTGATCGAGAATTTTAATAACTGTATTGATTGTCTTGGAATGTATAAAATAGTTAACACTGTATGTAAATATAAATGTCAATATCATCTATCATTATCGTTAAGACAGCGTCTATAAGAAACTCGACTGTATTACAATCGTAATTAAGGAGTATACTCCAGTAACGTGTCCATAACATTATAAAATATTTCAAAAATGATTAAATGATTTGCGTTTAATTTATTACATTTCTTAAAACCAGCATGTATCGTAAGTTTATTTTTCTATATTAATTTTTGATGAGGCTTCCCATTTATATACTACGGCATATAACTATTTGTTTGAACAATATCATAACAAAGTTTTTATTTTCGGATCACATTAAGACGTCTTGCTCATATATTTCGATTGTTAAAAATATCAATTGGTTTGTTTTTGCTTTATTAGGTGTTACCGTTTTGGAAAAAGTATAAGTTCTTCATGGAAGCCTTTTTTAGCAGCCTCGACCCATTTTGCAACATATGTAATAAATTTTGTCAACAAATGTAACGAAAAAATATCAAATATTTTATAAAACAGACTTAGCAAGCATATTTTGGGAAACAACTTTGATAACAGGGCAAGTACTGGGTTCCCTATAAAATTAACAAAACTTGTGAAGAGTCGTCATTTGGAGAATCGATGACGTGGCGTGAACCAAAAAATCACCTTAACGGTTGCTAATTTTGTGCAGTTAATATAAAATACCGTAAACATAAAATATAAAATACCATTGCAAACGCTAATTTAGTTTGGTTTAATCAAACATGCAATCAGCTAAATCACCAACGTCGCTTAGTTAAGAGTTACCAGTAACCATATTTACTGCTTTGACACAAGTTTTCTTTTCTTGGTTGCTTTGACACACTCACAGTAAAAATAGCAGCGAAACTATATATAAAAGGAGAAATGTCCTACACTTTAGGGTTTTTCCTAAAGTGAGTTCATATATCTGTTTCGAGATTTAAATTTATCGAAGAAATCAGCTAAAGATATCGAAGAAATCATGCAAAAAGCATTAAGATTTAAAGGAAAAAATAGTCTTCAGCCAATATGTGACATATATTGATAATAAATGTTGTTTGCTTCAATTATATCCACTTATGCGAGTATTTTTATTTCATTATATTTTCAACTTAAGATGATCAATTTTATCTGAAAAATTAGACGTAATTAGTCAAATCTTATGCATTTTTTGTATGTAAGAGATCAGAATAACCTAAAAATCGACTCCTAAATGCTATGCCGCAGAACTGCTGTTCTCCGGTACTCTATAAAAAAATATAATAATAGATTAACGTACGATTTATTATAAATTCACATTATTCTATGAAGATATTTTAAAGTTATTAATGTATACTGTAATTATTTAATTAATGAAAAAAGAAAAATATTCAAACTTAAAAAAATTTTCGGAGAAAATTTTAAAAGCAGAAAAAGTTCTCTGACTTGTTCTCTAAGGGAAAATACATGATTATTGCTTTATATTGAAAAGTTGATAGTAAATAAATGGAAATATACTTTCGTAACCGTACAGTTTAATTTTCTTGAGGACAGTTTAACGTTAAGTTACGAAAATGTTGTGTATTTTATTAGTGTAACATACTCGCGTTATTTTCTAAAAAAGTATTTTGAAAACGTCTTCCTGAAGCTTATTCACTCTCATGACTTTAGTTTTTTTGTATGAATTCAACTAGAAAATTGTATTTCAAATTACTTCTGAACGGTTTGTGTGTAACTGCTTGTAAATTGTATCCACTAAGTGCTCCTATGTAATTAATAAATTTATTGTATAACATTTGGGTGTTCCTTTAACAAAATTTTGTCAATTCGAGATACTAAACTACAATAAACTTAAAACTTCAAAAGTGTAAAATGTTTCCTATTGAAAATTTCCATCGATATCAATAATTTCTTATTAGAAAGACTAAACCAAAATTCAATTTTTCTTTTTAGCACAAATGCACACTCGCATGCATGCACGCACGCAAGTACGCACACACATATATTTGTAAAACTATTGTAACTTTTTCTTGATAGATGAAAATATCTAATATTGCACGAATTTCATTTGAATTTAAGTATATGTGAAAAGTGTAAATTATTTTTTCAAATGTAAAGTTTTGTTTAAAATTTCTTATGAGGAATACCAATAAATTCGTGTAGTTCGTGGTAATTTTATTAGAATATTTGATCATTTCAAATTACGTCATCAAAATAGTATTCTCTGTTCTAAGCTGAAATTTCTAAATATAAGTAAATTTCAATATAAATAATCTCCTGTGATATGATTTCTTCCACAAATTATGTATCCGAAAAAAATCTCAGCTGCAAAATTTTCAAATTAAATTCTCTTCAAAATCTTGCACAATTTGGTTTCTCTCTTCATATTCTGTAACTTCGATGATGCAAATTGTATCCATGGTGCCTTGCCACAGCGCTGTGACTTATGAGTTGCTTTACTTCGTGTCTTATCAATACTCTTCTGTTTCACGAAAACAATCCACCGCCAGGTCTGTTTCAGACGGTTTTCTTCCCTCGTTCAACCCAAAACATGTTTCGTTTGAGATTATGGTCAACCAAGTTTCATATACGGTTCGTTATTGGTTTCACACATCCTTGCGTCATTATATCAAGTTTTTATTTCCATCAAACCTTTTCTCGGAACCGAATAATAGGAGAAAGTAACTAAATAATGATGAAGGGTTATATTTAAATTGAGAGGTCTCTCATTGCCTTCTATGTCTCGCACCTATGTAGCAGCTGACATTGGGCCATAATATTTGAAGTTTAATGTGATGAGGATAAAATTTCCTAATGATAACTTTATAACACTTGTGTGTAAACTAATTTTAAAGAGTTTAAAAAATTAATTGTTTAATGCAGCAATTAACCTAATAAATGCTTTCATTTATTTAGGAAGAAAGTTCTTTAAGAAAATTTACAATTTCAGCTGCAACAAAACGATAATACACAGTTATTGAAATAATGTCATAATTTACATGTCCACAAAACACAAAATAAAATTTCTTCCTTTATTTACATTCCACTTAAAAATATTTCCTTTTATCAGTCGAATCACCTTCTTACTGACCGCAGTGAACAAATCCAACCTTTCGTGATTCTATATCACTTTTGAATAAGTTTTTAAATGATATTTCTTTTTGTTAATGGATTCTATTCATGAAGTAACTGTAAATACTATAATAACTGTGAATTCATATTGATTAGCTAAATAAGTATATTAAAGCGCATGTTTTATTTGATTGTGCAAATTGCATTTTGCATTCTCCAAATTATTGGTTACCCATATTATTTTCAACTTAACTTTCTAAATTAATCATTTATGTGTATGTTACTCCTTTCAAATTTTTAAGTGAGATAATTATTTTCTTTATTTTTAATATTGTTTCAATATTCTCATTAAATATGTTGTATTTGTAACTTACTTTTTTTATTATTAACATAGTTCCAACTAAATGGTTTCTTAGTTTATACAAGTATTTTCCCTATTCTGATTTGGACATGATCGTGGTTTTTACTTTTTATTTTAAGTTTTAAATAAAATGACGGAGCGCGCATCGAAAGCTGCATAAAGCAAGATTTTGTAGTTGTTTAAGTTATAAATGTAAAATAATAAAAATATTTTGGAGATTAATTTTCCATAAACGTATGAAAAATTCAAAAGGTCTCAATTTCACGTACAATGCCCTATCCAGTGTTTTCCAGTTCGACAGGTTACCTGGTAAATATTTTAAACCCAATTGTATAGGTACAATAAAATGTAGTACAATAAAAATTGTTGTTGTAACATTCTTTGCTTTTTCCTTGAAACATTCGTATGGAGAATTTTATTGCTTTTTAAAAATTCTTATTTTTATTTACTATTTGAATTTGGAAGAATTTAATTCATAATATAAGAAATTAATGGAAAAAAATAAATTTATTTTTGTTAATTGAAAAAGTATATTTATTTTTTATTATTTCTTTTTATATAAAAATACAAAAAGTAAAATACTCTACTAAATATTTCAGATATTTTTTAATGACCTAAAAATGAATCAAAAAATAATGGTGAAATTTTCTCTGTCGTTCACTTCTGTGAAGAGTATAAAACTGAGAAAACTACTTTATGGTATCGTTGTCACAAATATCTTGTCAATATGTATTTTAAAACAAAATAGTAAATATTATTTACTAGATTAAAATTATGATTTTGATGTCATATAACAATTAGAAAATCAGTTCAAGCCTTCCGAAATCTTGGATGGTATGCTGTACACAATCACGTATATAAAGTATAATTCACATGAGCTATGATTTTTCAATGAAAGAAAGTTAATTTTATAGTTTTGTGATTACATAAAAGAAAAAAGGAATGTTTATAGCCGTTGTATTTCATCGCCTTAGATGGTATTGGTAAGTTACTAGACAAACAGTTATAATATTGTGCATAAAAAATAAAATTATGTTTTATAACGTAGAAAATATCCTTATCTTATAAAATTAACACATATTTTTGTATGTAAAGACTGATGTATAAAATCTTGACCCAAAAAATAACTGTTTGTGAGGCTGTATTTCAGATGTTTTCAAAGCTATATGAATGCAAATCGAACGTTAGAAATCCTATAAAAATAGATTTATACACAAATATTTTTAAATACTGTAACCTCTATGAACAAAATCTATATATATAGCGTATTAATTTTTGTTTTCCGGCCTCTTTTCCAATTTGTCAAAGCCGTATGTACGGCACAGAATTATCATAACTGTGACGATATTCTTTAATTCACCTGGCAATATATTATTAACAATTATTATTAAACCAAATCATTTATGTAATTCTGTCAGTAAACTATAAGTTTTGCAATTACGAATGCGGCTCCTTTGACCTAGTAATCAAGGTTGGAAATGTCATGGAATAGATACTAAAAATAAAGAACAAAAGCAAAACTTGGGCCCTTATCATTACTACAAAGTAATGGAAATAACATAAAATTTTTGAATATTTGGCAGAAAAAAACATAATTTAAAAATAGGATATTTACTGAATACTTTATAAAAGCTAAAGCAGACAACGTACGTACATATATATATATATATATATATATATATATATATATATATATATATGTATATGTGTATATATATATATATATATATATATATATATATATATATATATATATATACTAGCTTGACCCGTGCGAAGTCTTCGCATTATTTATTCCATTATGAAGCTCAGATGACAGATCAAACAAATATTTTACTAAAATTGACATATAGAGGCGCAAGTATCAAAAGCTAAAGCGCCACTTTATTTATACGTGAGTGGATTTGAAATTAAACAAAAATTTTACCGACCGTCAATCATATTAACGTTGAGCCGTTAGATGGCAGCACTGATGTTTTGTGTATGTAATTTTAATAATTAATTAATTTGCAAAAACAATAGCAATAATAAATTTTTTAGTTGTGGGTGCCGGTAGAGCAAGCAATTATCTATAAAATGATATATAATTTATGTGGATTAGTTGTGAGGTTTTTTCTAAAAAGGGAGTTTAACATCTTAACCTTATTGTATATAAGGTTAAGTATTAACCGTATTGATATATATGATTTATATATATTTACTTTAAATCATCGTTATGCAAGATTAATAATTAATTTTAAAGTTAGTTAATTTTAAATAATTCATATGTTTAGAAAATACCTAATGTGAATGTGAGTAATGTATACAACACAATAGTAATATAATATTATATATTAAATAAGAAATGTAAATTACTTTATCTTTTCCTCATTTATTTTCTACTGATTTCCTCTTGAGTGTCATAGGTTTCCATTCCTTGCAACTCAAAAAAGACGTAGCGCGTATGAAATTTACTTTCCATCGACGAAAAAAAAATTCTATGCCCTGTATAATTGAGTAAACTTTCATTCTTCGTTCCTAACTGTTTCCTTCGTTCACACAATTATCACCTGTTTGCTATATCCCCCTCTAGAACCGAACTATATTGGCACTCTCCTGTTTCCCGAGATAATCATCTACAGAACTAACTCATCCCGGTCGCACCACAGTGTGATTTGTTTATGATAAGTGAAAGTAAATTTGTCGAAATGTTTTGTCATTATATTTTTTAGTTCTTGCGTATTTTGTTTCATATTTATTAAATACCTGCTTTTCCCTATTTCCTCCTGCACTGACCGTGTGTTCCTGTTCAATTTCGCCCATTTAGGTATCCAGTTTTTTTATGAAATATATAGGTCATAACCAGTTTAATAATTTAAAATTTTATAACTATTATAAAATTTATATAATAATAAATTAATATAAAATTTTGTAAATTTTATGCGGCGCTTAATATCTCACTACTGAAATTCGTAGTAATTTGGTATATCTAATTGTACTAAAAAAAGTTGACTTTTACCTTAAAATAATACTCGGCAACAAAAAAAAATAGGGCAAGATTATAGCGAGGTTAAATAGTTTAATTTTTATACACATTTTATATGTTTTATAAATTTGTTTAAATAATATATATTAGGCCTTTGTGTGACATCGCATCCACGAAAACGTAGTACGCATGTCAGAATACGAATACAATTAATATTTTACTTACGTTCCAGCTTTCCAGGATTATTTTAGGTTCAATGTACACAAACCGGTCTAAAACACATATACAAACTTTCATTAATCAATAGATTCACTTTCGAAATGATTGATCTAGACAAATGCTACTTTCTGAGAAACCTGTCTAGCCTTAAGTGAGCTTTCATGTGTATCCTTGTTCTTTTGACAGATTATATTTGAAATGAATATATTTTAAAACATTGAAATGTTTATTTCTGGTGTTATTCCTTGCTTTAAATTTTAACTAAACATTAAAACTTTAACCTTACTTCAAGTTTACGTGTATTGAAAAATTCATTCCCTAGCAATGCACATATTTTTGTTTAATATTTATTCCAAATTCTCATCACCATCATAGTAATATGAATTATAAAGTAATGGGTGAGCATATTGTATTCACCTTCATTAGAGTTATTTTTCTCTTTACTCATATGTTGCTCTCGATATACACGCCACTTTTAGGAATATTTTGATATATAAAGAAAAATTTTGACGAGAAAGCTTATCTTGCAATATTTCGTTTGTAGAAGACTACCATATTTTAATTATAATTATTCGTGATGTATAACTTACTGACCTAGGATATAAAACTATGAAGTAATATCCGACTGACGGTCTTGCCAATAAAGAAAATTAAATTTACGATATTCAAATATAAAATAAAATATAATTCCCTTCATATTAGAACGTAGTATCTAATCCAATTTCTGACGGAAACAAAATTCGGGACTAATTCAAAATCTTTGCGTATCGATATTATTTTTTTTTGCTATATCGTAATATCCTGGCCTGGCAATAATTTTCATTAATTATAATATCAACATTGTACAATCAATCCAATTTTTTTTTGGATTGTACGAATACCGCTATAAAATAAAGCAATACTATATTACCAAATGTCCTTTACTTGCATTTTTATTTCATTGTTTACACACACACATACACACACACACACATATATGTATATATATATATATATATATATATATATATATGTACATATATATATATATATATATATATATATAAATCATAACATAGCAGCAAGATTGCACTCAGGTAAAATAACAAAAAAATATATATGAAATCAGTGTGAAAAAAGCGGACTTACTTTGAAAGATATATTGGAGCTTCAAAGTAAATTGTACGTAGGTTATTTTAATATAATACATTTTACATTTTTGGGCAAACATTGCCTAATAAATAACGATTCCAAATTTATTCAAATTATTTTTTCAAAAATATTGTTCGTCGACAATGAAGTCACCAAATGTATACGTCATTTATAGATTGGGAATAAACGCTGTAATTAAAAAATTGCCGTTATGGAGAAACCCGACCCAAACAAAAAGTCCTTGAGGCCATGAAACAGATTATAATCGCAAAGGGAAAGCTTGGAAGAGACGATGAGTAAGGAATCGTAATCGACGGATTGTGAAATCTCGTGTTCTGGACACACGGGATTATACTATACACGATATTATTTTTTTCTGTAACTTCAGCTGTTAGATATGCTAAGCTGATGGATATGCACGTCGGCGGTGATATGTTCTCTTTTATTTATTGAATATGAACATATTACTGAATATATGTTGCGTTAATTTTGTAGAAATTCACAATTAAATGAAACTACGTGATGTAGTATTATTTCTACTTTTGTATTATAACATCTTCAGGTAGGCTGTTAGCAAAGATCGAAAAATGTTAGCAAAAATCTTTGCTAACAGCCCACCTAAAGATATTATAATACAACGAAACCTAGGTCGTGGTAAAGAAGTTAAAGAAAGTAGAAAAAATACTACATCACGTAGTTTCATTTAAATGTGAGTTCATATTACATAAGTGTGAACAAAATTCGCCAGTAGCTTTGTTCATTGGCATTATTTACGGTTAATCTGGGGGTTTTTTTTCCGCGTAGCCAGTCTTAATACTACAGTATCGAACATAATTCTTTAAAAGTGTTATGTGTTATTAAATATAAACACTACGTGTGTGCGTATAAAAACCAAACTATAAAAAATTAAATATAATTCCAGTTTTGCAATCCTTGTTTTGTGTATTCATTATCTCACTGAAAACATTAATCTTATTATTTAAACCATATTCAAAGTATTTGGGGTTTGTTTTCATCATTTTAATAATTTTCAAATTAGGCTCAGTATTATGGCATTTGATGAAAAATAGGTATTTTAATAAGCTCTCAACCCACCATTGAGTATGTGTGGATTGTGTGTGAGGGAGAATCCCAGCCAGTAAGAGTACTGGCTTAATATTTTGGAAGATGGCAATCTTCTTTGATTGTAAACCTTAACCAATTTTCATAATTTTTTGTCTTAAGCATGGGACGGCCCATTCAAATTTCCCTTATTAACTGATAAAATATTTATTTGTAAGTATTTTAATTAAAAACGTCTGATTTCGGAGTATTAATATTTGTGAATTTATATCTAATATTAGAAAAAGGTAGTCATACAATCGTATTTGTAAATAATATCAGATATATTGTAAAGAACCATCAAGATCTGTTCAGTTTCAGGGGGAGGGAAACGTTGTTAATACTTTAAAGTGGTAAACATGTGTATTTTTCCTAAATTTTTAATTTACTCAACGTATCTTGGTATTGAATTTATATTTGCTAATTCAGCTACATTTTGGTAATTATGATTTTTATTTTATGACATAAAATTTCGAAATAGAATATTAATTTTTTGGGAAAAATTTTAAGCAAAATTTATTTTAATTTTTGTCCTACTAAATTAATTTAAAAAAAAAAAAATCGTATTTGATAGTCTATCAATTTTCCTGACAAAATTAAAAACACTTGTATAACATAGTTGAATTAGTAGGTAAATATGATACAAACTTATTCCATATCTTTTAATACACTTGATAAACAAAAAAGTGCGCGGTTGTTTAATATTTCCTCTGCTACTTATGGAATAGAATCGGAGTTCAAGGAGTTGATGAAAGTAAAGAAAAACGTAAATAAGTACGGAAATATCTCGCTCTCTATTGAATAATTATTGGATATGCTTGTATGTTTATGAGCAATAAAATGGAACACATAATTGGTTTCAAACGAGAGGAGAAATAATATAAAAGTGCGATTAAAATTATAAAATGTTTCTAAAAGTATTTAACTAACTTTTTTCTCGTAGTTTTTTAATTTTGTGAGTGAAAATATCATTATGTTTTTTTATTGAAATATTAAAAAATTACATATATTTCCGATTCTATAAATTTCTTTCCTTTTTTCGAAACCGAAACCTGTTTGGGAACAGTGTCGGAGATAAAGTTTTTATGTTACTCAATTATTTAAATATTAGTCAAATATAGAGAATAAAGAAAAATATAAAACAGGTTAATTATATATCCAAAATGTCATACAGTTTTCTAAGAATAAGAAATAAAAAATTAATATTCTTCTTTATGTAAATAAGAACAATTTCTTCTCTTTTATGAACTTAGAAATTTTTAAAGTGAGAAAATAATCCCCATTATATTAATATAATTACACATTATGCTAAGAGATATTGAGTTTTAAAGCAAGTCAATGAAATAAGAGACATTATTACCATAAAATGTAAATTTGTAAAACAAATGTCCCACTTAAGCTCCATAAAGGTGTATATATTTCTCACAAATTTAAATGAAAACTTACTTTAAAAATAATTTAGAACTTTTGTAAGATATATAATACGCATATAGTCAATTATAAGACGATTGCATAATCTAATCGTGTATAAATTTTTTAACAAATCAACTTAATCAACTTTAAATAGCCATCTAATAAGAAAAACATAAAATATTAAGAGTATAACGATATTTTCCTTTAAAATTTTTAAGGGAAAATATCGTTTTTGAACATAAATAAATTTCTAAAATACTGGTACTATTATTGTCGATATTATATGAATATAATTTTCTACTGTTATTATTGAAACAGACTTAATATCGTACTCGGTGGATAGGGCTAATTTGATACTATTCTTTCAGATTTGTATCAAGCAAATAATTGTTCTAGTCATGTGACAAAAAACTTTAGCCGAAATGAAAAAAACTAAGATAATTTTGAAAAATTACATTATTTGTTTCCTTATTATTAACCTGTAAATACTTACATACTTTGTAGCTTTCTTCTCTAATTATTTATCTATTTAATATCCTAATTACTTCATGCCGTAATTAGGATATTAAGTAGGTAAGTAGGTGTTGTTGTGTTAACATATATGTGTGATATTGATAAATTGTTTATTGATTGAATATTGATAATGTTATAATGAATTAGTGAGATTATAAATCGATTAAAGGCTGTAGTCGAACAATAAAATTTATGATATAACTCTTCGATTTCCATTTTTTTATAATCTAACCATGCCTATCCATTACATTTTTAGTTTGAGAGTTACGAAGTATAGGGCGTGCCCTTATTAGTTGATTGATTCTCCCCGCTGTGTATTGCTATTGATTAGCTGACGAACAAAACTTTCTATATTTTTGTTTTTTTTTATTTATTTTCATTGGTTAAGTTACAGTTTGATATTCGACACTTTTAAAAATTATACACTTGGTCGATATTGAGTGAAACTGTATTTATGATTGAGCAAACAACTGAATTATGAGTGGTAAATTTTGATTGCTTTGTAGATAAAAACGGTATAGAGTTACAAAAGTGTTATATTCATAATTTTTGAGAATAATTTCTTAAGCTATGTAAAACTTGTCAACAGAAAAAAAGTTATCCGAACAGTGGATTTGTTGTGAAGCCGTTTATTTGAGACGGTGACAGATAGACCTTGTGGACTTCCAAGATTCTCCTGATAAAGAAGACAAATCCAATTCCAGGATCATATGATCCAATTCTGTTTTTTTCTCTACGACCATGAAGAAGCAAAGAAGCTGAAGAATTGGCAATCGAGGTATTTAAGTTATTGGATCCATACAAAAGCATTTCTTGTTTAACAAAAAAGAAATAATGGAATTTTTTCGACGTGTATTTCCATTACGGATCACACGTGATACGTGGGATCCGTAACGGAAAGACAGTCGAACGGCACATACGTGAGAAAAATATACACGCGTCGAATTATTGATCCTTTTTCAAGTCGATTAGTAAAATTGAGGTAAATGTTTAGAAATATATTGAAGGTTTGACACCATTTACGAAATATCACATCACGATGCGGATGAAGCCGAATACAAATGGGAACAAATTAACGAATATGATAATTATAAAAAAAATATAAAAAGGAGATATAATTTTTGAACCAGTTTCCTTTGTAAACTCTAGGAACTCAAACTTTATCAGAATCATATCTATTAAAACTTTTCCTGAACTGTTCTTATACCCATATATAATTTATATTGACAAATGGGATAAAAAAATTTTGACCCCGACAAAATATTGCACATATTTTTTCTCATTATTTCCAATTAAACTATTTCATACGTCTACCTATTATTTTCTCAAAGACAGATATGGAAAATAATGTGGACAAATCATGATATTGACATAATAACTTTTGCCATTATTTTTCGTTTTGACATGTGTGCACGTTTTTAGCTTTAACTATGAGTAGGATTTACCTTTCTGAGCTTAGATATTAATTTTTGAAATAGTTGTGCAAAGTTTTAATTTAAAACAACCGTTAAACACTTAAGTCCATTATAAACTTTTAATTCTTATTTCAAACCTTTAAGACTAGATTAAAATAAATGTGGCAATGTTTTTATTGTCTTACAAAATTTCCACATTTATGCGCTTACCCCATAGTTTCTCTCCATACAAAAGTTCTTTCCACTTTCACCTCTTTAGTTGTATAATCTTAAAGAATATCTCCCCAGTATGTTTACCCTTAAGGCTGGGCGTCAATGTGCTAGTAGTCAATATGTTATGTGCTATGTAGTCAATATGTTAGCTAGAACCTTTGCAGAGACTCTAAAAAGCTTCGGTTTTTAATTAAATTTAAATTAAATGTACCATGCTTGAAGTAACCTAACATAAAATAACATGCAGAATTTAATATGTGATGGTTAAAATCATAATGCTATCTATAATTGTAGCACGTTAAAATAAATATAAATAAAGTTATAAAGCAATTGCAAATTATTTTTGGTTTTCGTTATCTTTTCTTCTTTATGATATAAATTTGATATTCCTTTAAATGAAATAAATTTCCTATCATTTGAATAAATACAAATTATGAAAATAATTTACATTTTTTGAAAAATCCAATTGTATTTTTTCACGAAAAATTGCGAGACGTCAAATGGAAATTGTCAGAGTAAACACAGACAATATTTTGTACAATGTACATATTCGTACTAAGCCAATAGAAGATATAGGTAGTAACTGTTTTATTTTTATATATTTTGCAATAGATATATTTAACAAAAAGAGGAATCGAGTTTAATTAAGGAGAATTTTTTATATAGTTTTACGCTGGGAAAGTTTATAACTGACTTGGTCAAAGTTTTAGTTTTTATAATTAGTTTGTACAATTATAAATATCTAATATTTAAAAATTACTCAAAATTTTCTAAAAACTGAAATAATTGTTTTTCATAAAAACATAAACTCACGTAATAAATATAGAAATTGTACAAATTGTATTACAATTCTCTACTTTAATCTCAGACGCTCCTGAAATGCAAAAATATCTAATGATAAACAATCCAAAATTGGTAGAAAAAATGAAATTAAAGAATAATTAGGAATTCCTTGAAACTTGTTAATGTTTATTTTGTTGCTGATATGGTCGAAAAAGTGTAAAATGACAGAATTTTTATTGAATATTCTCAACCTATTTTAATTGAAATTACCACCTAAACATTTTTATATGGTAATCTTATTTAAAATATTTCTTGAATATTCTCATCAAAGTTTAGTAATCATTAACTTTTTAAGTTCAAACTTTGATGAGAATATTTAAGAAATATTTTAAATAAGATTACCATATAAAAATGTTTAGGTGGTAATTTCAATTAAAATCCTATGTCAACAGAAATTTTAAGAAATGTAAGTTTATATTAGTATTAGTTTTTAATGTAATCAATATCGTCGACTATTCAAAACATGATTTCGAGAAATAAATTATACGTGCCCACTCAAAACTAATAATACCATATATAAAAAGTTTATTTTAATATAGTTATAGATATCTCTTAAATAGCTAATATTTGCAGCAAATTCAGATATTTAATGATCATACTTAAATCGGCATGTATTTTGGTCAGCACTAAAAATTAATGTTCAAAGCAGATATTTAATCTTTAATAAATAAATATTATTATCCACATCAGTGTGTCGTTTCTGAATTGTAGAACAATAATAAGCAGTAGATCTTAATACCATTTTAGGAAACAATGCTATTGTCTTATAGACAGATATAATTTACGGTGACTCCCAATACTGAAGGATGGAATGAAATGTTCCAATTTTGCATATTATCTTAAAAATTCACACCTCTTAAATTTGAGTTGAAGATTATTTTTGAAATAAGTTTGTACTAGAATTGTTGAGGTAAATTTTTCAACAAAATTAATTACAATTATTAAAAATAATGTCTCGTAACAGATTATAAATCTAATTACTGTCCATATTTAAAAATATTTCAAAAGATGTATCATAGTGGAACCATTTGTAATATTTACAATACGTGTTATATTTTATTCATTAATTAATATTATAATTTTCCCAAAACTAAGAGATTACTAAGAGACTATTTTAAATAACAGAGGCAAGATATTAAAGCAAAATTTAATACCGCATAATTTTTAGGATAAGCTGTTTATAAATATTCTATTTTTCATTAACTTTTATACAGAATCAATTTTTTATCACATGAAAAATAGGTAATCCATAAATGCGTTAAAAATCACAAGTTCCCATATATTACATATATTACTCGTATTATCTACACTTGAAAATATTGAACTACGTACAATTTTAAGTGATCAGAAAATATTAGAAATTATGTTGAGCCTTAGGAGTTGAATATGTTCACGTTTTAAAGATTTGAAAGTTGTTGGAATATATTTTATGCGTTGAATACTAAATAGAGAACATTTAAAAACATACGCGAAATTGATAAAACCTACCTATCTAAATTAATCATACATATGTATGTTACTGCTTTTGAAATTTATATATAAGTGAGAAAAATATTTTCTTTATTTTTACTATTGTTTCAATATTCTCATTAAATATTTTGTATGTGTAAATTAGTTTCTTTCATTATTAACATAGCTCCAAACAAAAGATTTCTTACTGTATGCAGGTATTTCTCCTATCCTGATTTAGACATGATTGTAGTTTTACTTTTTATTGTAATTTTTAATTAAAACTACGAAGTGCGTATCGAAAGTTGCATAAAGCAAGATTTTGTAGTTATTTGTAACTTATCAAGTTATAAATATAAGATAATCAAAATATTTTGAAGGCTATTTTTTTATGAACGTGGTTTACATATGAAAAACTCAAAATCTCTCAATTTCATATACAATGCCTTATCATATCCAATGATTTCCAGTTCGGCGGGATACCTGATAAAAATTCTAAACCCCATTTTAAATGTAACATTTTTTGTTTTCCCTTGAAATCTTCGTGTGGAGAATTTTATTACTTTTTTTTTAAATTCTTCTTTTTATTTGCAATTTGAAATTGGAAGAATTCAATTTATATCATAAGAATGCAATTGCAAAAATCTAATTATTTTTGTATTTAAAAATATAAAGATGACAAATAAATTAATCTACCAAACGTTTCAGATATTTTTAATGATTCAAAATTAACTAATAAATAATAGTGAAATTTATTTCTCGTTCATTTCTGTGAAGAGTACAAACTGAAAAACTATTCCCATCGTGTCAATCCTACTCCTCGTTATCGCAAATGGAAACGAGACTGCCATTAAACTTGTATAATAATATATTGATTAGAATTACACATTAACTATGCTATATAGCAATGTAAGTTTGTTTCTATTACAAAACAGTTTGTATTTTTTAATAGACTTCAGAAAACAATAAGGTTCTCAGTTCGAGGCGTATGTTTTTGCTTATCAAAATTGCCTTGAATGTTTTTTTTTCCCGTCAATGGAATGGGTTTCAGATAGCTTCAAATGTATGTATACTAAAATTATACTTCACAATGGATTAGTAGATATCCAAAAAAAACTTGTAACGGATGAGAGAAAAGACCCTTTGAGAAATTCGATAAATAGTTTGAAATCATATGACAAATTTTTACATAAATTTTAGCTGCATATGTTAGGCAAGATAATAAACATTAAGTTTGCAACAAAGTTTGAAAGTCTGATAATAGATTGAAGGTGGCGACATAACTTCTAAACGAGAAGAATTAGATTTATGGAGTTTAGACTTGTTTGATTTAGCTTGATGAAAGTTTAAGTCACAAATAGTGTCCAGGGTCTGATGACGGAGTCGTAAACTAATGACGGGAACTCCTGTTGTAAAGAGAAGATTCATCATATTTGTGGTCACATCCTCAGCGAGTCCTTTTGTAGCAAATGGAGGCCAAGACCAATGATCGAGTCAAAAGTTGGTGACAGGAACTTCTTAAAGACGAGGAGTCAACTTGTCGAGTTTTTATGCATTTCACCTGTCATGACTTTGGTAGTTGTCTTGACATTGGCATATATCAACATGCAGACATAAATTGAAACATGAGGCGAGTATGGTATTAGTAGAAGGTAGGTAAGTAAGTAAATGTATATGCAAAACCATGTACCAATTAAAATATGTGTAGACAGATTGTAGAAATGCGTAAAAAGGCATAAAGCAACTAGGATATTAACTAGGTACAGACCTACAGGAAGGCATGAAGCAATTAAGACGTTGAGTTGGAAGGTAGATAACAATACACATGTATGTGTAAAGACAATAAGCACTATGATGAAGCTAAAAAGAGAAGTGTGATAGATGGCTGTAGATATATATATATATATATATATATATATATATATAGATATGTATATAAATTTATATATATATATATATATATATGTGTGTGTGTGTGTGTGTATGTGTATGTGTACGTATGTGTGTATGCAGTCATACATGCATATATATATTGATAGATTTTTGAGTCGGTGTTAAGTTGAGTGTGGCATTTTTATCGGTACTCCCACACGTACATGAGACAGATAGACAGACACCGATTTCTAAAATATACGATATATTCCTAAGACTACTATTATTTTGAAATATTTTGCATAATTTTTTTATTAATTATATTATGTTACAACAGTTCAAATTAAATACTCGTATTATTATTCGGTCTTTATTTAAAATCGGTTTAAAGTTTTTTGGTAAAAAGTTTTTTTTTTTCAAATTTGTTTATACCCATTAGGTAAAAAAATATAGTAGCAGTGTTATTCAAGTTAAATAGCTAATGTAGTTTTAAATTTTTAAACAGTTATCTGGCCTCTGTTTTATCTGAATTCGCTAAATTTGATAAATAAAAGGAGCTATAAAATGAATTGTCTGTACAATTTCACTTCGTTTCATCATTGTTCAATGGGACTCATATATACGTCATCGAGTAACCATTTGAATAAGCCGTGTTCAATTAATACACCAACACTTCAAGATCAGTATCAAATGTATTCGAGTAACTATGCTCGGGCTAAGTAGCCCAATAAATTTCTGTTGAAAAGTAATGAAGCAAAGTTTTAGCCAAACAGGCACCTGGCAACAGAATGAACTTATAATGTCACGTAAATGATATGAACTTTGATCCTTGTCGACGGGCAGCACATAATAAAATTTTCTCAAGCTTCCTCGCTACTGAAGGAACGTTATTAGCATCTCTTTTAATCGCCTCGCCTTTGTAAGACGTTTTAGATGTCACATGCACAAAGCGTAGGTACTTATGATCGTTAACAGATCCTCCTATTATTAAGATTTTCAAGCATATCACGTAATTTATTAACTACAAAGATTTGCAAAACTTCAAGTTTTATTGGGAAATATCTCGCCCTTGGTAAAACGTTAGTGGTTTTTAATTACGTATAGCATTAATATAGACTATATTCTAGTAACTATTTTATAAATAAAAAGTATCAAATTTCCACAATACACTTGACTAAAATTTGATTGATTGTAGTGGGTAGGTTAAGTAAACGAAATAAGAAAACTTATCCGTTAACATTTTTAGCACCAAAAAGACAGCAATATAACTTGCATAATTTCCCAAGCGATATTTTATTAACGAGGGTAATATATATACAATATATTTCTATCTCCACCGAATAAACCTAGATAAGCTTGAACTAATAAACTATTTTGCTTCCTTCTTTCTATCTTATAATATGTTTAACACATCGCATAGTTGTTCACCGATTTTTGGTAGTTTACGAACTATCAGCACATCAATATTTTAATATATTTATAAAAATGAAAAAATATAAATGTAATACTGATAAGTTTAAAGAGAATCCTTCTTCTTTTGGATAAATTTTTTACCGGTGTGTACATTTTGATACACAGGTTGACACGTTCCTACAATGTTCGCACCAATAATTCGCACATCTCAACAGCAAGCGTGTCGTAACGGGACTGGATGCAAAAGTATACATTTTTCACAAGTGTGTTGCAATGGATAGCAGTATTTCAACGGTGCATAACTTACAGCGGCGGGTATTATCTCGCATTAAAATAGTACGGATAAAAAATATACTCAGAATTCAAAAAATATACTTCAGAGAGAGAAGCTTATATTTCTGTTTTGTTTTAAATAATTCAGAATGAGATGAATTTAGCAGTGCCTTATCAAAAAGGAGGCTACCATTTACCAAGTGTTATAATAACGCCATCGTCTCCAAAAAAGTATTAAAAAGAAAGTATTTATTTTCATAAAGGCCTATTTTGATATATGTATTAGGTTTTGTAATGATTATTTTTAAATTTGCCTTTTTGTAAATTCTTTAAATAAAATTTCATTTATATATTATTAAACAACTTAATAATTAGCATTTTAATAATATTATATGTTGTAATAGAAGTTTTTCATTTCGGGAAATTATCGTTCCTAGAAAACAAATTCAAAATCCTATTTAATTTTACATATACGCACACACTCACATACTATAACTTAATCTCGTGCAACAAAATTAATAATTAAACACATTTCTCTTCACCGTACTATTTCACAAAAACAACTTTTACAAATCAAATTGTCAATTTAAAATTATGTTTTGGGTAAATGAAATTCAAACTATTAGTTCCCTGGGAAACATTTTTTATTATTATTTTTTCAATGTAGTATAAGCTATATATTTATTATTAAATCATCCAAATTCACTTTTCCGATTGGCTCCTCCCATCAGCAAATCAGATATTTATTTGACATCGTTTGTTTTGTTCTCTTCATATTATTATAATCATAATATATTTATAATTAATGCAAAAAAGTTACTAAAATGTCATTTTAACGAACAAAGTTTTATGTAAATTACGAGGACGCCACGTTGAACTTTCATGTATCTTGCGTTTTCCTTAAGTATTTTGTATAAAGTATTTTTTATATGAAATTATTTGGTATACAAATATATGTTTAGTCTGACTTATTTGAATGTGTGTCGCGGGAGAGTTCCATTTTCAACGCCACTTAATTTTATGTCAATTTTCAGGTTTGAAATATAGAATATGTAAAGTTGACATCATTCTAAATTTGTAGAAACGAAATATATTTATCTTATGAACGTTGAACACTAAATTCTCCTATACTAGTACGCTGGACTGACTTCACACTATGTGGCAATGAAGCAATTTGATTCTCGCAATTTTAGCTCTTGAGGCGAACGTCAACAGTGATGAGCGTCTTCGCAACTAATATTAGTGAGACTGTAGACAAATTAAAAATTTTCATAAATTAAAGTATTAAGTTTTCGTCGATTTATTTATACAATTAATCTGATAACGTACGGATAATTATAAGTATACGTACGGACATTTATATAATTAACCTAATAACGTACGGATAATTAAAAGTTTTCTAGGGGTTAAAATAAAATATGAGAAATATGTATAAAAACACAAATAGGTTTAAATAAGACTTAATTGATTACAATAATCAAAATTGTCCGCTGCAAAAAGCATCTGTAATATAAAACGAATATTTTTTTATTTATGCGTTCAGAAGGATATTTTTATATTTCGAGTGTGAACACGAAATATTCAGCCTGGTACCAGTATCCAATGTACAATCCTGTCTGGTACCAGCATCCAATGGACAAATTTCCCCGGAACTAAAGTTGACTTTTAAATAGTGATGTCAAAAATTTCCTTTTTTCAACACAATGTACCTTATTGCAACTCATTATTTGATACACGATAATATCACATTGTCGACAAAATTCACATTTCTCTCGACAATGTTGATTTTTTCCATTATTTCCTTAATATTAGGCGACTATACGTAACAAAAAAAATCGCGCCTTTGCGAGCTGCATTTTTATAATATCATCAACATCAAGACAATTTTGGGAGAATGTCACATTCTATGGAAACAGGTATAGCAGTTCTTCCGTTCGCATTGTGCATAATATAATTTCCATACGAAACGAAATAACGTCTAATATCTTTTTCAGTTCCACCCAAATTTTATTGAGGCAGGGTGATGACATTTTTTAGGTGAAAATTCATGATGCGTTTTTCATTTGTTTTGGACCATTTTAATGTCCATATGAAACGAAATACGTCTGATATTCTATGTATGACACTTTTGTGTTTTTGTTATTTACACTAGGTAATAAATATCTAGTTCCTACATTGTATTGTCATCATTCAATCAACCTCCATTAATTATTATCACACACCTATTCTATTACACTTGTTTATTGATTGATTTAATTTTTTTTCTTAAAGTTGGTTATATAATATATAATATTATGTTATAATTTCCTTAGGCTAGTAAAAACAATATAACAAATTAAAAAGTGTCACATGTTTTGAAATATCAATGATAAAAGAATTGTATTCTCGCTTTGGCGCATTAAGATCTCTTTTTTTCTTGATATTTTATCGGCCATAAGCAGTTTGATATTGAAGTATTCTGACAATATGGAAGGCAAACATTTTTACGTAAATTATCAATTAAGTATCATGTTTAATATTTCAGTACCAAAAAGTGTAATTTTTTTAATGTTTTAAGCCGAATAAAAAACGGTAGATTTTGTACTAAAAATATTTGACACTAAAATATGTATATATGTATATATATATATATATATATATATATATATATATATATATATATATATATATATATATATATAGTATTACAACAGGTTTCTTTGTATTACAATATCTTCAGGTGGGATATTAGCAAAGAATGATTGATGATTGACAGTTTCTTTTATAACATATATTGATTATGAAGTTAAAAAGATAATAATAGGTGGTAAAGAAATTAAAGAAAATAGAAATATTACTACATCACGTAGTTTCATTTAATTGTGCCTATATTTGTAATTTAGATAGTAATACTAGGCCCTTTCCTTGTTGATGTGTAGAAGTTTCGATAATATTCTTCAATTATCTGAAGCAGTTTAACTTTGTCCATGACTAAATTATCTTCCCTATCTTCAGTTTTGTAATTTGTGTATCGCCTGGAAGCAGCGTTCTTATAAAAACTTTCAGCCCCCCGTATTTTTGATTATGGATTCGACTCTTTTCTCTTTATATGTTTCTATGTCCTTTTCTTCTGAATCTCTTACCCTTTTACATAATGATACAAACTTGCTCGTGTTTTCCATCCCACTGAAAATCATGTCACGCCTTTCTTAGAGCAAATCACTAAATATATTTAATTATCAGTTTGACACGTCTAATTCGTCATACAGTTTGACACATCAACAAATATGTTGTAAAAAAACGACTAAATACCTAAATTAATAAACACTCATGGTCGGTAAAGCCATCTTCATCATAATCAGTGAGCGTGTTTTTTAAACAATTGGAAAAGGGGAGGAAATAGAATTACTAAGGAACAGCGAAAGTTTTTGTACATATCTCGCCTGTCGCATCTAAATTTTCATGAAAACTGCTTCCAGACTAATACTGACTTGTAGCTCAGAGAGTAAAGCAGACGATTTTTGTATGTGATGAGTCAGTAGTTGGCAATTCGCTTTTTAGCATGACAACGTAAATATCTGTATGAATAATCATACGATAACATATTTTCTAAAACAAATATTAGAAACAGCTAGTTTAATTATTATGTTTTTTTACAGTCAAAGGTAACTTCTAAATGACAAAAATGTTCACAAGACATTTTGAACACAATGTACTTATCGAAGGATCCACACTTGAAATACTTTTTTTGAATTCAAAAATAGCAATTTATCAATTGAGGACGTGCAAACCAGTACGTAACTCTAACATAACTGACCGTTTTGAAACCAAATACTTTATAAACCGATCCCTGTATCGAAAAAGTATTCCTGACTTACCCCCAATATTCTTAAAGGTTTTATTCAACAATAATTAAAAAGTGATCAGGAGACTCAGGAAAAATATAAATGAATACAAAATTTAAAATATTAGAAAAACATATTGCCAATTTGTAAGTCCTAGATATTATTATTGATATTATTATCAACTTAAAATAAGAAGTAAAATAAGACCTTTGAAAATTATACATTTTTCAAATATACTTGAAAAACCTTTAAGAATATCTATCTAAATAAATAATAAAACTGTGGAATTTGCCTGTCTGTTCTAAAATTAATGGAATACAAAATACGTATCCTATTTCAGTTCTGCAGAAACGGAAAAATATGTATTTTGTAATCGTGTAAATGAATTAGTGCACATGTAATGACGAAAGAGAGAGAGAGAGACAGAGCGAGAGAGAGAAAGATAGAAAGAATCTAATCAATTATTTGAACAATAAAATTTTTGTCATTGAACCATACAATATCGAATTTTCGAGGTAAGTAAAATAGATTGATTTTATAGTAATGTTATAAAGTCTATGAAAGGAACTTTCACGCAAACAATATTAATGACATTGAACAATCGAACCTTAGCGGTATTTAATTAACTACCATAGTGGGGAATAGATTAAAATCAATATTATTATGAGATGCTCTCAAGCTTGAAAACTTTATTAAAAGTACGCAAAAAATTTCTCAATACGTTCGTTTAAAAGAAAATCTTTATTTTTAATTTATCTTCAACCCCACTAATGGGTTAGTATTAAAAAAAAATTTTCTATCGATTCTAACAGTTTTCTTTTTAGCCTCTCTCTATGAACGTTAAAAATGAAACATGGTGACGTTTCATATACATTCGGTGCCAAATGAATTTTATACATATATATATATATATATATATATATATATATATATATATGTATATATATATATATGTATATATATTTATATATATATATATATATATATATATATATATATATATATATATACATACATACATATATATATATACGGCTTGAAGCACGACTATGGTGAAATCAAATGAGGGAATGTCATTTACATAGATGTGTATATATATATATATATATATATATACACATCTATGTAAATGACATTCCCTCATTTGGTTTCACCATAGCCGTGCTTCAAGCCTGTTCGTAAGTGTACATACTTACTTTTATACCTATTTGTATACTTATGTTAAAATACATCACTTATTTGATTATACCTACTGTATATTTATTTATTTATATACTTAGTTATAAAAATCTCAATAGTGTCATGTCCTTTTATGTATCTGCATACACTTTCCTCCTTAATTTACTATTATCTTGCTGACATGAAGACAAGTGAAACGAGTCCAATCTCTATTCTGTATCTATCACCATACTCCAGCTCTACCATTGTACCACGATTTTTCTAAAGAACACATTTATGAAGCCGTTACTAGTATTAAATTTGAGAGAATTTATTATTAGTTTTGTATAGATCTATATCATATAAACTCGATCTGTGCCACTTACTGTTGCGGAATCATACGGCTTATCTTTAATTTACGTATTCAAAAGTATCGCACTGAGGGTGTACACTTCCAAATATAAAGAATAATTATCTACAATGGTCGATAATATAGAACTAATCAGTCGAAAGGAGCACCTCCTCCTTTTGCAAAGTCGGTTAGTAGATTTCTCTCAAATTATTGTGACCTAGGATAAAAGCAATAGTTTTATAGCAAACTTAAATATGCTTCCAAACCCCTGACATTTTAATAGTATTAGGATTACTAGTTTCAGTAATAAGACCTCCTATTTATAGGCTATATTTTATCGCATGTACGGAAACCGGTTTTTTTCCGTATCTTGGGATATACTTCTAAAATTATAAAAATTATACTTCAAATTTAATTTTTGACATCTTTATAATTATTTTATAGCATTTTTATATAGTTCCCCACAGGTTATATAAATTTAAAAAATACTGGAATAATTGGCCCACTTTAAAATTGTCATAAAAAATTTTGATGTCAAAAAATATGATTTATCCCTAGGCTAAATTTAAAATTTTGGCATTAAATCGTTTAAAAGAATAATGACTATGATAAATAGACAACGACCATGTTTACAAGAGTTCATTTTTTTTACTTTTAAAATAGTATTTCAGTTCTAATAACCGAAAAATTTTCAATTTTATACGAATTTTTTATCGTCAACATATTTAGAACCAAAAATTTAATCTTTATTGCTATTATATCCTTTTTGACTTGACTTTAATATATTTTCTTCGGACCAATGTACTTATCGAAGTTCAAATGTATTTTAACTCCCTTTTTTAATTTTTCTGCATTAATACACGGGACGGTTGTGTTCAATCGTTAAACCTTCTCGATCCGAGATAAACTTAAAAGTTCGAGATTACCTATGCCATCAAAAAATTTGTGATTTTGAGAAGTAGATCCAAAAACATGTAGTAACCATTTGCAAAAATAATATTTATAAAGTAGTAGTTATACGGTAAATAGATCCTAAATTGAAAATTTTGTCTGTTTTTGAATTGTTATTAAAACAATTATGGGAAAAAACAACATTAACACTAAGCAGTATCCTTGGTTAGAGTACATATCTGATAATAAAGGAAACATTGGGCTTAAACGTCAAAATCGGATTCCCAAGTAAAATATAAAAAATCTAAATAAGATAATTAATACTTACCTAAAATGTATAATTAAATTACATCGTACCATGTGTTCATATATACATATATATATATATATATATATATATATATATATATATATATATGTATATATATATATATATATATATATATATACATATGTATGTATATATGAACACATGGTACGATGTAATTTAATTATAATGTTTCCATATTTATTAATAGATTTCAAACTTATGAAATATGTCCGAATAATGAAACGTTACGTGGAAATATCTTCACTACGTTCCTATCTTTTAAAATACTTAATATTGTTATAAGAAAAGCATTTCCAACAAAAAATGTAAAGGGTGGATTATAATTTTTGAGTATATTATAACGAATTAAGTACATGCAAATCTTTCACTTTGCACAAGGCTATCGAAGCCTCGTTATCAAACTGCTATGGTACATAAAATATGATCAAAAAAACAAAAGAGGACTAAGTGTGCAAAATTTAAATGGAACACATAATTAGTAGTCAGTATTTGATAATAAGAAACATGTGAATTACTACACTTTTTTATCGTATATTTTCCCTTTTGAAACAAATATTTTATTCTAAGTAATATAGTATTAACTAATCTTCCTTCCTAATTAATTCCAGGTTTATTGTATAATAATAACATCAATGGACGAAACATTTTCCAATAATTTGGATCAAGTTTTAAGAAATACAATTAAAAATAAGTATGTATTTTTTGGAGTGGTATTTACCTTAATCATTATCATTTTCATAAGTTGTATGGGTAGGTGTAGATAATTGAGAATCGGTAGCTTTACCGGAATATACATTAGTACATATAGACTGTCCCTTGCTTGAATGTATATATTTTTAAGCTTCTTTGGTTACATTCGAAATTTTTTTTCACTTTGTTGACATTTATGATAATTTCAATATGAAACATCATATATTTCTTTATATATTTGTTTGCGTATAGGTACTTTCTCTAATTAAGTAGAACTTAATACGATTTAAACTTTTTTTAAATATAAATTAACAAAGGATCTGCGTTTAAATTTAATATCTTTCAGAAGATTAAACTTGGCTGCTGTTATGAGTTTTCAAATGTTTAACATTTTAACAATAACAGTTTTATAATTTTTTCATCGTTTTCCATATTGCAACTGAAGGAGAGATAAGAATTTATTGCAGTCAATTTTAATGTGCAATGTTTAATTCGATGAATCTTGAAGCAATAACTCGTTCATCTACACTTTTCTAACAAAACACTGCCAGAATTAGATTGACTTTATCGCAACACATTTTAGATTAAATGTTTAATGGGCAACTTGGCCCTTCTTCCAGTATTGCTTTTTATTAGATTTTGCTTATGGTTTTTTAACTTGTTTAAGACTGGTGGAATGGGATAAATAAAATAAGGTTAATCTTTAAATTTTATTTATGTCATTTATAAATTTGGTCATATTTTCTGAAGTTAAAAATATGACGAATCAATAAATTTTGAAGAATTCCTTGTTTATTTGACGATCTTCAGTGAGTTAGGATAAGTCTCTTTAATAAAGTAAGTGTAATTAAATCGTTTGACCAAGATGCATTTAGGTTTTCATTGGAAACAATTTTTAAAAACTCTTTGGAGAGTGAAGGTTGCTAAAAATTTGGCGACGGACATTGTATACTTTAGGCTGTCGGCTAAGATTTTGATCAATTATTACATCTATGTCTTTGGCAGTTAAAAATAATTTTCATTATATAAGAAATTGCTTCAGTAAAATAAAATATATTTATTATTATATGTCCATAGTAAACCTGGCACGCAAACACCCTTATAATTCAAAAAGTACGGCTCACATCAATATTCAATATTCATTAAAACTGTTAACACTTCTGACAAAATCAAAATGTTTATAGTTACGCCGTTATTCCACCGAAGACACGATATCTGTATATCCCCGCATCGTAAAATACTCCCCGCCAGAGTTAATTATAAGGCAATATAAAGTTTCTCTAACAACATAAACAGCGATATAAATATTGATCGTCTCCTGAAGATTGAAGTGCCAATAACTTAAATTAGTTATCTTTGAGGTAAGGTCGACACTAAAGCATAGTAATTGTTTATATGTCAAACAATAAATAACTCGTGTAGCATCGCTCTCGATAAACTTAGTTATTAAGAATCTTCTAATTTTCCAAATTCCCAAGATGTATTAAGATCATTAATTGACACATCAAGCTATTATAATATACTTTAGGGTACAGTGTATGGCTATTTTGGATTAGTTGCTTTCCGAATGGTACTAACATACAAATTGTCTGTAATAATTACGTTATGTATATTTTAAGTGGAGTAATAAACAAGTTAAAATATAATGACTGCTAACATATTTCATCCTTTCAATCATCAAATCAAGTTGAACCATAGATTATATATATATATATATGTATATATATATATATATATATATATATGTATATATATATATATATATATATACATAATTTTTTCGTTACAATTTCAAATTGTACGGCCGTTGCGACTCGCGCGCTCACTTCTCAGTGCCCTAAATGCGATGGATAGCGGTCGCGAGTTTCGCGAGCTCTTGTGTTTGCAGAGTTACAAAGTGTTGGATCGCCTGAGATGTGATCCTTAATATTGAAGGTAATTATTTTTTATATCCTTGTTTATTATTATTAGAGTTTTTAATATGATTGGTTTTAATTGCATTTATAAAAATATTTTGTTTACAGATGTACTCAGACGATAGTTGTATAGAAATTGGTTGATGGAAGATGAATGTGCTAGTGAAATTGAAGACAATTTGAAAGTCGAAGACTATGATTCCGAAGACAGCGTTCCCAATCCTACCTGCATTCCGTTCGATGAGTATGAAAATGACTATCAAAACCTTATAACACGTATTGTGGATCTCGATCCAGAACATCCAGTGCGTGTGCTACTGTGCACTACTGTGTGTACTACTGTGCGAAATGCAAGAAACCATATTGTCTGGAACATCGATCGCCTAATTGCATCTCTTGTGATAACTAATAAAAAGACTAACTTTAAACGTATGTGCCATAAAAATTGTGATGCTTACTATTCGTTTTTCATAATGATCTCAACAGACTAATATCGTACTTTTATAAAAATGTTTAGTTTTGAAACTGTTCATAAAAAAAAATTTTCATACTCTTGTGATATCTCTGATTTGCCAAAAAAAAGTTAAGTATGTGTTAAGTTTAAAACACCATTTAAGACTAAAGATATTTTTAATTATTGCATTTAAAAAGACAGAAGTTGGCCTATTATTTAAAGATATATTATATAAAGACACTTAAACAACTACTTGTTTTTAAACTCCTCCCTAAGTAGCCTCCCAAGCGACAAGAAGTATAAAGAATTAAAAAAATTATATTAGTATTCTAGGATTGGATAGCTCAGAAAAGTGTTTTTTTGTATTTTATTTACAATATCGCTCGCGAGTATATTGCATTTTGAGTCATGAAAACTGTAAAAGTAATATACGGTCACGGAAAATCAAGCACCCGACCGTACTTCAAATTTTATGCTAATATAGCCATAAATTTAAAATTACGAATTTCGGAGACTCAATTTATAAATTGTGTGATAGGTATGTTTACATTATTTAAACAGAGTAATTATTCTTATTAAGTCGAAAACACGCATTTTTTTTTCAAATTCGTTTTATTATATCTTTAACATCTTTTTCGATACCCAAAGGAATACAGGAATCACCGACAAAAAGTAGATAACTTTACTTACCTAACTGAATATAAATATTTTTAATGCAATTGATGCTATTTTAGTTTGATATTCGTAAAAAATGCTTCAGGGAACTCATTCTTTGACAGTTCTATTAAAAATAACATATTCGGAACGCAATTAATTAAAAATACAAATACACTGTACTATAAAGTATATTATAGTAGTTTGATGTCTCGATTAAGCTTTACACATCTTGTGAACTTGAAAATTTATAAGGTTCTTAATAACTAAGTTTATCGAGAATGATGGTACACAAATAATTTACTTATCTGACACATGAACAATTAGTATGCTTTAGAATCACTCTAAAATACACACGCACACACACAAACATACATGTAGATATAGGTGTATATATATACATATATATATATATATATATATATATATATATATATACATATATATTATATATATATTATATACATTATATATATATATATATATATATATATATATATATATATATATATATATATATATACGGATTTCGGAGGCTCGATGGATAATATGTGTAATAAGTGTGTTTACATTTTTTAATAATGGTGACGATTTTTGTTTAGTAGGAAACAAACACTTCTTGTCAAAATCTATTCATTATTTATTTAACACCAATTACGATACTCAAAGAAGTTGAGGATTAACCCACAAAATGAAGAAAACTATAGTTATTATTAAAAACAAATGAGATTTCGTTTAAATTTCTTTGTATTTTTGAAACGTAATAATGGCATATGTACATAATTGACATAAGAGTAAGTAAAGTTTATGATATTTTACAAGGGTCAATGTTTATTTTTTAATTTTAGTTGAGTTACAATATATATATATATATATATATATATATATATATATATATATATTGACTATATATATATATATATATATATATTGATTTATTTTTACAAATATCTAAACATTTCTGAATATCTATATTATATCGGCGTTCACTTGTGTTTTGCAAGAAGTAGTTCTTGGTGCTTCATCGTGGACTTTTGAGATAGTATTTGATAAATATTTTATTAGAAATTATATCAAGAGAGTTAAATTAAATGTTTCCATTAACGGACATATTTCTTTAGTCTTATGCGAAAATTGCATATTGGAATGTTTCTTTTCATTGTCGATACGCACATAACTATTTTTAATTGCCGTTACAATAATATGTCACAGAATTATTTCGCTTTTTCACACGTAGCAATAATCAATCAATCTAAATGATAATATTGAAGTCTTTAATTACTTCATCTAATGTTTCAAAAATTCCTAGCCATACAGATTTTTTTAAAACGAGCTGGATATTTATCTTTTCATAAGTTTATTCCTAACATTCACAAAATAATCACCTCTGTGGGTTTGCCGGCCATGAAAAATGTTGTGTCCTTATCGGCATTCAACCCGAAGCGTGCTTTGACGTATAAACCGCTTCCAGGGGACAAACGCCCACAATATTCAATAATAAAATCAGCCCACTTAACCCAAGACACTCAAAGTATAACCCCAATTGTTAAAACGTTAGACCCCCCCGTACACACGACTTCATTTGGATGCAGTTATGCTGTACTGAGCTAAGTCAATATTGGATAATTATTATTATATTTTTAAACAAATATCTAATATATGTATATAGATATATTGAGTAAGGTATATTTAGAAACCATTTACTTTAAAAAATGATATCAATATGCAACTGATTAAATGATTTTGAAGCTTTAAATAATAAATAGTATAATAAAATTACAAAGGGCATAAAAATATATTAAAGAAATTTTTTTTTATTCATTTTTAAAGGTTTCTATTATAAATAAATATATTTACGATAAATACAAGACTGGAGATCATACAAATATACATAGAATTATATAACATTTTATTTGAATGTGAAGCAAATTAAATTAAATATTAAATAGCGTAATAATATTAATTGAGTTTCGATGCCATAGAAAACTTATTTCGCGTTACAAAATATCAAATAGTAAAATATTATTACAAATTACTAACCTATAGGAAATAATCAGATAAGCGTATGAAATAAAACCCATATTTTTCAATTAAACATTTAAACATTTCTTAGTAAATAGTATTTGAAATATTTTTCCTGCATTTTTAAGATTTTATGAAGTAATAACTTCAATGGACATTTATATTAATATTACAAAAGACTATTATTTAGAGATAAAAATTAATTTTTGAAATAGAACACTGTATTAGTTCTCATATTTTTAAAGTAGCAAATTTAAAAAATATTTTTAGCGTGTATAACAATTATTCAAATACAATTCTTTGATGGTCATGTAATTTTTGCACAATTTACGATTTTTTTATTAACAATAAGCTCTGAAATTTTCATTTCTTGTTTAAAATAGAAATTCAAAATTTTAAAACATTGTAAGACTAGAATATAATTATAGGTTTTTTTAAAGCGATTCGAATTAATACAATATTAAATCGCACGTAGCCAAATCGAGGGAGTTGGCTGCTTATATATATACATATATATATATATATATATATATATATATATATATGTATATATATATATGTATATATATATATATATATATATATATATATATATATATATATATATATATATATATATACTTTGCATTAAAGATGGCTAATTCGATCCATTATAGTAATTTTTAAAAATTGTTACTGCTAATATCAAATGACGGTGATACCTGTGAAAAATCGTGTTAATTTCTTAAGTAAAGGTGATATTGACGGATACGCCATTATTTGAAAAAAAATGTTTCAAGTAATGGTCTTTGTTTTCCATGTAAGAGACTACGTCGTTACATTTAATTAAAACATTGTACCAGAAAATGTATTCATAAATTTGTAAAACTTAAAATTTTAAAATTTTTGATAAAAATGGTCATGTTTGATTTTTAATCTCACAAATAGTTTTTTCATTTCTCAATTTTAGCCAAAGGACTTAAAATTTCTAATGCTAATTATATTTAAAGAAATAATTTAAATCTTTGTTTTCCACCTTATCAGCTACTTGGACTTTTCAATAAACTATAATGTGATTGCATTGCACGAGGACGCCGATATTCTATAAATTAAATACTTTACGGGACTACCGTATTCAGGTACGTGAATTGGAGCTTATCGAGCATACTTGACATAGAAAAAAGCTCTATGTATTTTAAAATTTGTTCTGTGGAATTAAGTAACAAATAGCAATAATTATTACCAACATAAACCGGTTATATCATGCATAAAGCCATCCGCATTATATTCCGCGCACGAAACATAGGCGCCCGTGCCCGGAATATCCGGCGCGGAATCAATCAGGCCGCAGGCGTCGCTCTGTTTGTCCAGGCCGCGATTGTCGCCCCCGCTCCGTGAATTCGTGCCCGAGTCGAGGATGTTTGTTTTGTGCTATTCATGTGATTGTTCGTGCTTTTATTTTTCGCTTGGAGGCGAAGTAGTCAATAGAAATGTTAAAATTATATCAGGTGGTTTTGTTGGAAAATACATTTTTTTCTGACCCTTTCGGTCGGCAATAGTTTAGATAAATAATATAATTTATGTCACATTTTCTTTCATTGTTTTCATAATTATAATGATATGTATAACTAGAAAAGATTTACACAGATTGGGACAATTATGGGAATAAATTCATTGGAAAAAAGTCCCTGATAAGATTATTTTACTTAAAATAATATTGGTTTAGCTAATAAATTTTCGAAATCGACTATTTCCCATAAAAATATCTTTAAATCTAGATATTAAAATGAAATCAAACCATATACCACCATTTTTATCTTCAGTTTGGTAAGCAATAATAATATACTTTCAACTAAAAAATCTGGTGTCTGAGTCAAAAAAAATTACAAAAATCTTATAAAAAGTATTTCCTACTGCCAATTTTTTATGCTCCAAATGATGGGTAGAGCTTTGATTATGTAATAATTAGACAAAAATATCGAATGAAGAGAATACTAGCAGAATCCAGTCTACATTTTAAAATTTTTTCTTTGGTATACCTTGCGGAATGTAATGTGGCTTCATATAGAAGAAATAAACTTAGTTGACAACTTATTACTTAAAAATATTATTTTATTCCTGGAAATAATTCTCGCCACTCAACTTAGAAAGCAGCTCTCAGTGAATAATACTCTTGATATATCTTCAGCAGCCCAGCAATGTTTTGATAGTTTTTAATTCAGGTTTGGTTGCTGGAACTCCTGTTTTCCAGTACTAAGATATTTGAGTTTGTGTTTATGATTAAGGTACATAACCCATTTAACATAGTTTCTTACTATTATTGCAACCAATCGAAGTTATTTGTAATTTAACTGTTTAGGATAAAATTTAACTCAGAAATTTAAATTTTTAGGAAAAAAGTACCTCGAGAAAAGATGTGTGATAATATTTATAATATGTGATAAAATATTCTCAAACATTCAACAATTTTCCAATAATCATTCTTAATATAAATGTATTAGTCTAATCGATATTTTCATCCAAAATCTTAAAAAATATGATGTTTTCATGATCTTTAAAGTACAAATTTTATACTCATTAATTATTTCCCAAAAGTAGTATAATTATAACACGATCTGAACACAATATTTGATACATATATTAAAATTTAGATAATTTTTCGATAATGGCGATAAGGAGAGTTATTTCATTTAGGATAAACAAAAACGCAAAGTATACAATATTTGAAAAAATATTAAAAGATTTATACGCACATGCAATAAAATCGTCTGTGCACGCATCGCGTAAAAATTACCAGACGGATTGTAATGGAACTTTGCAATTTTTAATTACAGTAACTTACAGTAACAAAGATTATGGTCCAATAACTGTTCCTAAAAAGCGGCGTAGTTATTGAACAAGCCTCTACAATATTTTTAGATGAAAGAATAATAATTCTTATACGCAGATGAGTTAATTTTTTTTAAAGAAACTATTAAAACGTAGCTTTATTTTTTTTATTTTCGTACGCGCCAAAGATTACGTAAATTGTTTCATCTTTTTTTTAGAGTTCCAATAATGTTTTTATAAAACAGATAAAAATTGATATACGTTAAATGAATTTTCAAGTGCTCGTGTCTGAAAGAATGAAGTATACTGTTTTAAAAAACGAATAAGTTCTTTTAAACGTATCATTCGGCAAATACAGTTTATGTAACAAATTAAGAGCTATTTTATCAGTCAGTTGTCAGTAAGCAACCATAACAAATTTCAGGTGATTTTTTTTCCGTTTGTGAACATTCATTACGAAATGTTTTTCTACAATTTTCAAATGCGCTTCTCAAAACTAATATTAAAGATAGTGCTTATCTTTTATATGTCAAAAATACAATATCCACTTTTATGCAATAAAATCGAAATGACATTTCCAAAATCCACTTTTACAGGATTTATCATCAAATTTATAACACCACGCATTATTTAGAACATAAAACATTATTTTCATAAATATTTAAATTTTATTACTATAATTTCAGCTAATTTCAAGCATATGTGGTAATATGAAGCACATGAAAAATTTGGCAAATAAATGAAATCGAGTGTAATTAACTTTGTGGATCTTCTATATCTTACCTATATGAAATTATGTTGAAGTGTTGGAGATAAAATATTAGCACAATCTCAATCTATCTTTTTTGCACATTTATCCCTTTATTTCTTAAGATTTTGGAGACAATTACAAATAATAATTTGAAACTACACCCTCCCCCATTTTGTATGGAATAAAAAAAAATTCGAGTACTCAATTTGCTTCCCCTAAAAATTTTCAAATGAATATTTGTGAGTATTAGCTATTGAGATATGTGCAGGTTAAAAACATGTTTTATTACTATTTTCAGTTGTAAATTTCTGCTTCAGTCAGGCAGACAGACACATGAATAATCTTATAAGGGTTCCTCTCTTACATTTGAGGTGCGGAACCCTAAAAACTTATAAAATGATGATGAGCATATATAATAAATAAAAACATTAATTAATTGCATATATTTCATTAACTTGTGAAATTAAAAAAAAAAAAAGAATATATATATATATATATATATATATATATATATATACATATATATATATATATATATATATATACATATATATATATATATATATATACATATATATATATATATATATATATATATATACCGTCAACACGAGCTTACCCTAGAATTTTAGCAACCGGCACTTCATTTGGGAAATATTATGTTTGATGAATGATTGTATCATGATTAAATCTGTAGAATTATCGTTGCGCTGGTATAACCGATTGAGTTATTGAAGAGATATTTCTTGATGAGGAATTCGGACAAATAGACACTGTAGCTTTTGATGTCATCGAACAGAGAAACAGGAATTGGACTGACTGAGCTGCGGTTTATACATCCTCTGCCATATACTATGTGGATAATGCAGGAAGAAGCGACGTTATCATAGAATGAAATACTTAACATTTCCCTTTAAGTAGATCCTTTCTGACACATTACAAATTTCTATACTAATTACACTTTGAACTTGTTTCTACGTTTATCTTTATCCATTCTAATTTTCGTTCACTAGTATTTCAAGCTTCGTGCACTTTAAATATCACGGTAGAACTTTCAACCCAACTGTATTGCATTAACACACGAGGATATGCAACCAGTTCTACTTAAACTTAGGCTTACATGTGCGAACAAGAATATGCAACCAATTTTATCTAAGTTTGACTTTTACGTATAAGTTTTATATTTTGTATTCACAAAAGTCCACGGGGACATTAATTTTACCTAAGTTTAGGTTTTACGTATATATTTCAAGCTTCACATTTAATTTTGTACACAATGATACGAAGAAGAATAGAAGTTTTATACTTTACCTTTTTCATTTTATTTTTAACATTTTACTTTTTACACTTTACGTTTTCTGCTTTTTTACATTTCATTTTGCAATTTATATTTTACAATTTTTATTAAAGTTACACAAAAATTCTTACTCTATGCTTATATGGATAAATTTTACCTGAGTTTACATTTGATATGCCCAGTAATGATTTACTCTAAAATTTAAATTGAAATTTAGATATTGATAGTTACCCTGTACTCATGTAGATGTTAATTTAACATCTACATGAGTACAGGGTAACTACCAATATCTAAATTAATTTTTTATTCAAAAACTTTATCTCTTATATCTGTTTCTTCAGTCAATATAGGGGATGTTTTATTTATAAGTTATTTGAGATAAATAGCTGTGTAGTATAAATTTGAGTCGGCAAACAGTTAAAATTAATATAGTTGACATTGTATTAATCAGACATTAACAACTTTGTTACAATTAATAATTACCCTGATATTTACATTCCTTCTTTCATTGATCTAAATTTGGTCCTACGTGAAGTTTTTGTAAGCCTATTTGCATGTAGATTATCTGTTCTTACATAATTCAACTCGACAGTGCCTTAATGTGCGAGCAGATTTATATTTACGGTTAATAGTCGGAACATTGCGTACATTGCAGAAGCAGCGTGAAACTACTTTTGTATGATGTTTTACTCTATTACTACTTATTTCTTAATAATAAGTCATAATTTCAGAATGAATTAGATGTTTTTTTTATTTGGCTTTCACACTCTTATTGCACAAAATATTTATTGCAAGATTTGATGAGTAATGCGCCATGTATGTAATTGTATGTAGAAAAAGTGTCTTTGATAATAATTTAAATGTAGATGTTAAAATAGAATGTGATTATGTGAAAGAGATCTAATTTGGAATAAAAACAACATAACTCTCAAAATTCATATTCCACATGCAAAAGTATTTTATCTCTTCATTGGTGTTTCTCAAAATTCATAAAATATTTCGTAAGCACGAATATCATTGATGAACCTGACATTACAGACACAAGTTTTATATATATAAACAAAGACTTGTCACCATAAATTAATTACTCTATTTAAATAAATCTCACTTGCTAATTCTCCATTTCGCAAATGGACAATTTTAATTACGGAAATGGAATAAGATGCATAAAGTTGCCTGTTGTTTAATCACAAGACCTTCTGTTAAAAAATTTAAGGCGATTAATCAGCCGTACCAACAAAACAATTTTTGACAGGCATCTGCCTTCGTCTTTCATTGGTCGTATTCATTTTATTAAGCCGTCATTGAAACAAAATTTATTTGTTTAGAGAGAAAATATTTACAGATTATGAAAGTCGCATTTTATTATTAACCACACTCCTAACAAAGATATTCTTTTTCAATATTCAGTTTTATCTTTCAGGGAATAACATTTACGTATAGAGAAAACTGAAAAATATTATAGAGAAAAATATCACTTTTATCATTTGTAAAGATTAATATGTGAATACTTATATGAAATATACAAGAACAGTGTATGTGAAATGATAACTAAGATGCCATATATAAAAAATGGTAAATACGGCGTATGGCAAGGAAGTATCTTGTGACCTCTTACCTATTTACTGTATACCGCTGATATTCCCAAATCAAAAAATTCAAAGTGCTTTTGCTGATGATACGGTAGTAATAGCAACTATAGACATGCAAAATGAAGCCACCAAAAATTTACAAGGCATACTTGAGGAAATCAACAGATAGAGCTTTGATTGGAAAATACAACTGAGTGGTCCAAAATCTATCTCAGTCATATTTATATTGCAACAAACAAATAACAAAATATGCAAATATTTCTTTGGAATTCCAATAAACATTTTGAAAGCAGATTCAGCGACACTCCCTGGGCTCCATAGGGATGATAGATTAAATGAAATACCAAGTCAAAATAAATGCTGAGCAATTCTGGTTGAAACAACAAATATTTTGATCGGTTGGACATAACTCCGATTGAACCCACACAAAAAATTACCCTTTTATCAGCATATCGTCAAACCGATTTGGACATATGGTATTCAGCTTTGAAATGTGTTAAGCAATCAAATCGTATTGTAATGCAACGACGCTAAAGCAAGTTCTTGTCTGTGATTACCAATACATGTTGTTATGTAACCAACCAGGAAATTCACAACGACACAGATGTTAAAATTATTAACGAGTTTGTCCAAGAATGCGAAATTGTTCTGTATTTTAGCCACGATTAAAAAGAATAAAATGTTTTAATCGCCATAAATTAACGTTATGAATAAAGGTAATTTCACACGAATTGCTTGAAAATAAAACCAAGCACGTTTCATTAACGATAATTATAAAGTTTGATTTTTCCACATATATCAAAAAAGATGTTTCTTAAAAAAAACAAATGTTCTCTATATGGAAAATGTCTGTATATCCGATAATATTTATTGAAATTATTTACATCATTGAGTGAATTATATTTTCACTTATGGTTAATTGTTTACACATACCTGTGGAATTTTTTCTCCAAGTTTTTAAAATTTAAGCCATTACAATGAATTTAGTTATTTGTTTCTAATTCATATAATTAATTGGCACACTTACTGAACTTATATCTATTCCAACAAGGCAGCTTAAATATATTTATCAGGAAAAAGATTAATGGGAGATTGAATGGAACTGCTGGCAGTACACTGGTATAAAATAGTACTACTGGTATAAACTACATGAATATCAATGTTAAATAAAAACCATTCTTCTAGGCGAGTATAATACAAATAATACTTAAATAAGTGAATAATACCATTAACAAGTACACGTTTTTCCTTTTAAATACAAAGGAAATTACCAGTTTCATTAAGCGTATCAACTTTATCAGCCGGTGTCTTTTTTATTCTAAGTGGCAAGAAAACGTTCTCAATTTAAAAACAATCAATGTAAAAAAGCAGTTGCTTTAAAATAGATCGAGAACAGTTTTCTGTTATAAAAGAATATGTGCGTTAATAAAATATTTCATGTAATTTATCTGTCATTAAATCCGACGCACATTTTTTTCGGTGCCTGAAAGTGTAATTAATTGTAATAGTTCAAGGGTGTAAAACGTAAATTAAATCTGCGAAGAAAAGATTTGAGGTAAAAGAATTGCAAGATAAAACCTAAGTTCATAATTTCCACGTGATCACTTTAATTAAAAGTAAATAATAAAAAACTTACTTAAACTTGACTAAAACCATTTTTAAATGAGGGATTATGTATTTTAATATAATTATAGCGTTATAATAAAATAGAACGTTTATAATATATTTTTAATTGCTGGATAATACAATTAATGATTTCGCAGATAATGTCAATTTATTTTAATCATTGATTATTCAATTATTAATGGTTAGTAAGTAACTAAACTATAATAATTTATTTCTGTGATTATGCTATTACCAATTAAAAAGTTTCAAACACTGTATTAAGATACATATGCCACAAACCTTAATTTCTAGAGATTTTATTAAAATTAACTTAAAATTTTAAAAAAATTGGTAGCTTAGATTATTTAACTGTCAGTACTTTGAAATATTTGGTCCAGATATAACAAAAAAATGCCTAATGAGTAATACCTGAAAACAGAAGAGAGTAAAGGTGGAGGAACCAAAATGATCGGATATATAGAGCGTGGAAACTGGCAGGAGTTCAACCTAATAGGGATGACGGATATTATAAGCTGAAAATTTAATTACTATTACGTAAAAAAGGAAGACGCAGGAAACTGTTGCAGTTATTTTTATGGAAACGTTAACCATGTTAATTGCAGAGTTAATTAACATTAATTACAAGTTTTGTTTCCAATTGTTTAAAATCGGACATGATAACCCGTTGTAAAATTTGACACGTATTTGTACATTTACATGTACTCAAATTATATAAAAAAGACATATATTTACAAACACAACAAAACCGACGAAAGTTGCATGTAAGGTTTTTTTCTAATTATAATATTCTAAGTTACCAGATAAGTATATTTACAGATATTAGATAGTGTTCACAAATTATATGAAATTATTATATTATTTTCAAACTCCTGAATATCGTAGATAATGTAAAATATTGGCCAGCTAGACTCAGCGTTACTGAGCCGAGCTCTTACCAAGGTGCTCCGTGCGTCTTCGAATACGTGCGCTTGCTGTGAATCTTTCAATACTATAGGGCGCGGCGCGGCTCGCGGTGCGCTTTATATAGTACAGCCGCGCCCTACTAATACGCGAAGAATCAGTAAGTTGAACCCTCTTTAATATCGTCGGCCATATTGGTGATAGTTCAACCTCAATTGGACATGTCTATATTTCCAAAACCAGTTATTATTTTATAACTTTCTGTTCATATAAACTTCCAATCATGGTTTTACAAACTACAGTTAATAAAAGTTTCAACTAAATCGACCGAAGTGCGTTTCTAAAATAGTGCATATTATTTCAATTAACATACCTTTTGTTTGTTTACCAATTGTAATGAATCAAACAGTAAATATTACGGGAAGATTGCCATAATACATCGGTGAAAACCGCTTTCAAATTGATTAAGCTTTTCCTGATATTAACGCGCACAAACGCACAGACAGACAAAGATTCTAAAAACAATTTTTTTGGCTTTGGTAACATGATTACAATATGTATAAATTGTTTTTTTGGTAAAAGAAAAAATACATTAATGCATAAAATACGTTTATAATCGAAACCAATTTTGAGGGACTTGAAATATGGGCTGCTAACAGAAAATAATACATTGATTGATTTAAAATTTGTATCCTTTAATGTTCATCGAAACAAAATAATTAGGATTTTGTATCAATTTAGTTTAAAATATGAAAGGTTTTTTTTATTCAGTAAGAAATTCCGTGTTTTTTATTGTTTTTAAAATTATTTTTTTTATATTTTTATTGTTATATTGTTTAATAAGACACTTTACATAAATAGCTGGGTAATTAGTGTTTTGTCTCTGGTGTAACGAATGCATTATATTAATATGGAAATCTGAAGAAAATTTTTTAATTATTTAAGCTATATATTTTTAAGTATTTTTTAACAATGCAAAAAGTTGGTAATTCAATATTCTTTAACTCCATACGATACGAGTAATATTTGGAAACTTTGCGATTTTCAATGCAATCCTACATTACTTTGCATGTGATTAAAATTGTATTCCAGATAAAAGTGTGTAGAAGAATAAAATATATTTATTGCTAGTCGTTTCAAGAAGTCGTGTCAAAATTTGTCTTAATTTCTTGCATATTCTTTTAATAGTAAATCAGTAATACGTTATATTCCTGTGGAGATTATTAATCCATAAAATACACTTCCATAAAATAAAATATTTGTTGTAAATATTACAAGTAGTTCTCAATTAAATGAAATTAATGAAAAGTTCTTTGCTAATAGCCCACCTGTAGATGTAGTAATACAACGAAACCAAGGTCGTGGTAAAGAACTTAAAGAAAGTAGAAATAATACTATATCACGTAGTATCATTTAATTGTGAATAACGAATTTCTACAAAATTAACGCCAAATATATTTAATACAAGTAGTTCTATTATGATATAAAGTTTGAAACATCTTTATACACACGGAAAAAAACATTTTCTTAATCTGTTACAAAATGGGGCTTCTTAATTATAATTAATTGTTTGGAACACTTTCCTTCTAATTCAAAGGTGTAAGTTTTGAGTCAACTTTATAAAATTTAAACACTTCGATCCATACTCAAGTAATGCGAGCGACAGAAATTCTTTCTGCTCGTCAATTAATGAAATATTCTCTGCATTGTGGCAAGAGATACTGTTTCTTTGATCAAGAAAATTTATCAACAACGCTTTGATGTGGATATGAACATTTTTTGAAGAATAATTATAAATATGCCTTGAAAATTTTTTCTCGAGTCCGTTGAAAGACAAGCATAAGGTAAAAACGTGATTTTATCCCATATTTTTGCTTTCGGCGTATAAAACTATGTGGTTTCATGGAGTGAAAATCAACTGTAGACCAGATACACTCGCTTAGAAAAATCTTTGAAAAGACTAGGGCATATGAAATTGATACCTACCATCTTTTTGTAGATTTCAAAGCAACGTATAATTGCATCAAAAGAAAAAAACATTTGAGGGATGTGTGAGTTTGGAATCTCACCAAAATTTACCAACCTTATCAGAATAACTTGACAAAATGTTAGATGTAGAGTTAAGCTTATTTCCGTTGTTTCAGATATATTCCACACGGAGAGTGGTCTCAGACTGGGAGACTCTCCGTCTTGCATCTTATTTAACATAGCTTGAAAAAATTATAAGGGGCTCGGGGCTTAACACCAAAAATACCATTCTGCAAAGTTCTTCACAATTGCTGGCTTACGATGATGACATTGATATAGTCGGGCGAACCAAAAAAGATGTTATGGAGACGTTTATTGCCGTTGGCACTGGTGCTAGAGATATTGGCTTAGCAGTGAACGAAGAAAAAACAAAATTTTTGATAGTAAGTTCTCGAGCACATGATATGCAGTCGCTCCAAATGGAAAATTATACCTTTGAAGGAGTCACTCAGCTTAATCATCTGGCCACACTCATTACTAGTAAAAATGAGGTAAAAGTTGAAATTGGGAACCGACTTTTGGTGGCAAACAGGTGTTACTATTGTCTAAAAAGACAACTCAAATCAAAACTCATCTCTGTAGATACAAAAATAAATTTATATAAAACTCTCATCAGACCTATAACTTTGTATGGTAGCGAAACCTGGGCTATCAAAAAGCAAAAGAGAATAGGCTACTCATCTTTGAAAGGAAGATCCTTCTATGAATTTTTGGAGCGGTCAAAGAAAATAATATCTGGAGAAGCTTATAAAACAATGAAATTTGTAATAAATATGGGCAAGCAAACATTTTGAGAGTAATCAAGTCCTACAGAATCAAATGGTTGGGATGCACTTTTCGACGTGAAGATCTGGACCTAGTTAAAAAACTAACGTTCGCGAAGATTGAAGGTACAAGGAGAAGAGGAAGGCCAACTACAAGGTGATTGGACAGTATAGAGAAGGACTTAACAATTTTTGGAGTCAATAGGTGGAGAACCCTTGCATCAAGTCGTACTGGATGAATCAGATTGGGAAAGCCTTCCACAATTTTAATTAATTTTTCACGCGGTTTATACCGATAAGTTCATAACGCATTGTATTTTTGATAGTTCGGATGATTATATTTTCGGATTATAAATAGTTATAATTTGGAAAGTCAACAATATTAACGAGTACATAAACTTATACTCTTCCAAACTTCTATGCAGAAAAACAATTTTTGTTATGATTATTCTATTGGTCGAAAATAATCAAAGTTTCGTATACATAAGCATCAAACGAAAATTTATCACGAAAGGTTAATCGTTTTAAGTTTTTAAATTAGCATTAAATATTATCTAAAAATTCTTAACAAATTCAAGCTATGATAATCTAATTATATCATTATTTCCATTTTATCATTCTTACAATTTTCAGATCGTTTCAAATCCGATATTTTTGCCTCTCCACGGGTATCTCGGATTAAAATATAGAATTACAATGCAATTAGCATAACTTTAGTATCGATGGATTTGACCGTTCGATACTAAATTAATCCTTATATATTGTACGGGTTTCCTTAACCGTTTACTAAAATTCAATTAACAAAATTTAAGTAATTGAATTTTAGTAAACGGTTAAGGAAAAAAGGAAAAAACTCAAGAATAAATTTAACCGGTTTGTCAAGAATATCAAGAATAGTTCGATTGGTTTGATTTTAATAATTTTAAATACGCCGCGCTACTTCGTTACTGGTGCTACATAGATACTCTATACATGTGTCTAAATACTCTTTTGTTTTTTTGTAGTGAAATTTAAATAAATTTTTGAAAATATTAAATTCTTTTTTCTTCTGATTAGGTGAAATGAAAGTTGTATGTTACTTCATTCCAAACCTTATGTGTTACCTAAAATCAATCATATGTTATTTCAAACCAATCCCTGCAAAAAATCTCCATCTGAATTGAGCTAATAGTTTTTAAATGATGCATGCTCAAAAAAAATACAAACCCACCAGGCGCGTACAAATTTTAAATCGTTTTGGACTATACGTATTAGCAAAGTGAACAAACCAGGAACAACTATTCCCCTCTTACGCCATTAATTTGATTCTATTGGATTTTATTGCATTCATTACGCATTCAGTGGTTATTATATTCATAATACGAACAAAGTCGCCGCAAAATATTGTTTGAAATAAATGAATACCTTTCTTATTTGTATTGCTATACACATGTCTTTTTCTATTGGATATTCATTGTAATGTATGCATAAATTCAAACCGTAAAGAAAAGATCTTAGACAATATTATAAAGCACAATTAATTTTTTTTCCAATTATAAAATAGAAAGGTAACAGACAAATAAAAGATATGCAAATCAAACTGTAATAATATCAATTAATGAAGTTTGTAAATAAGTGAAAACTATGCAAGTACTAACTTGTTAAACCCGCCCGTCGTATGGAATCAATTTAAAGCGCTCATAAATCACGTACATTTCAAAAACAAAATTATAAAGCTATAAATCTAAACAATCCCGTTTCGCACTGTATTGAAAAATGTTTCCTTGGGTGCACGTAGGTACAAAGGTTTATGCGATCTCGTGCTTCCTCCAATATAATTTATGAGGGTTGGAATTATCTTAAGTCGGTGAGATGGAAGTTATATACGTGCAAGGCGAACGTTTCCGGGGAGGTTGTTTGATTCCCTGGTAAAGGTAAGTTACACCAAATAATTTTGTTTTTATTGATCTTACATAAACTATACGCTACGAAAACGTGTAGCTTTTAGATCAGGTATACTCTTTCTGAGTTCATAGAGTTTCGCTCCAAATTTTATTATGATTTTATAAATACAGTAGGCTGATTTGCTTCTCTAGATTATCAATATCATTACACCAGTTGAACCTATGCGAATCAAAACGATCTCTAAATATGACCGTGGTTAAGTTACGTAGCAGCCTTTTACGTTTTAATTTATAATATTATTATGTACCAGCTAAAGACGTGGAATTGAGTTGAACTGCTATACCATCACTTATATTTGATTTGATTTCCCTTGGCGGCGGTTATGAACATACATACGCATGTAAATGCGTATACGCCCATGTGTACAAAGAGTTTTATTTTTTTTCTGTTCTTTTGGAAATAATTACTTCGAAAACATATTTCTTTTTAAGTTATATTTCTATAAAAGCTTGAAAAATTCCTTATTTTTCAGATTTCTAACATAAGCTTGAAAATAAATTAATATTTACTAGATCAAAAAAAGAAGAAAAAAGACTTTAATTAGGAATTATTAAAGTAAACAAAGATATAAATTGATTCTTGTTTTTGATCGAGTAATAGCATCGACAAGGAGTCGACGCTACTATTCGATCAACCTGAACTATATCATCGGTGGGGTTGAAGTACGAAAGTCGCAGTCCAGCCTCAAATATCAGTGACGTAATCCTCATTGTCGATGGCATTCTACCACAAAATACCTAGCCGAAAAGCATCATAACTAGAAGAAATCGTTAGAATAGCTGACGTAGATATCAATTGTGGCATCCTAAAAAGACCTACAAAAAGGATAGTTATCCTAACTACCGATACGCTTGTTTTTCAACCTACAAACGGATGCAACGCCCTTACGGACGATACACGACGAGAGAAATGTTCCGAACTACCGTTTTAGCTGATATAACAATCGAGCGGCAGTGGGTTAATAATACCGTATGCTGACTGCTGGCAGCATGTAATTAGATGAGTATGTAAATTACTTTCATGTTGGTTAATAAAATATGAATATTATGCTACTGTATATTTTGTCAAAATTAACGATTAATGAAAAGATTAAAAATATTTAGATTTTGTCCAATTTTATAGTAGCTTATGTAAGATACACAAAATATTCCTCTTTAGTTTTATACAAACTTTGAGGATAGGTTTTTTGATATTTGGAAAATTATTGCACTGCTAGATTTGTGTTTCTTTAGTTAGTAATTAACTTCTGTAGAGCTCAGTTCGTTGCAATACCATTAAAGGCATTCAAAGTTAAAAGTAAATTTTCATGCATGTAAAATGAAAATTTTGTAGATAAATATTCGAGAATTATCACTCTTAAGTTGACTCACAGATGCATGTTAATTTTTCAAATATTTTTTGCTTGGTAGTGGCAAAATTCACAATGATTTAATAAACAAAATTGATAGTAAATCTTTTGCACCATTAATGGCATGTCGTCAAGGTGAGGAATGATAGCATACAAACACCGTGTTTAGTATCTATTATCACTTCCACCAACAGACTGTCTCATTCCATTGCCTGTCTCATTGCATTAAAGACGTTCGAGTTCTTACGTAAAAATGAGTTTACAAAAATATGAAACAAATGATCGGTATCTTTTTATTTTTTTAAAGGAATTTTAAAAAATGTACTGTTACATAACGGTATTAGGTATGGCTTTTTACCTATAGGACATTCAACTACTCTAAATTAAAAATATAAAAGTATTTCTCTTATGTTGGAAAAAGTGAAGAATGGAAATCAAAGTTGGGATATTTTGTAAATATATTTGAAAATTGTTAATTTCCTTTTAGGGTAACAAGCAAGACATACTAAATACCCCTGTGTCATACCTATGTGGAACAGCCACGTCAAAAAGAACCATTGGACTCAAAAAGAGTGGCCATCGGGAGAGTTACTAGTTGTTAGGAAGCAATGTATAATAAATCCACCTTTGGGGTTTCGAGATCGAATTATACTGACACCGCTTCTTATTAAACTCGGCAGATTATAATAATTTGCTAAATCCCTTTTCAAAGATGATGAATGTTTTGCTTACTTGTCGAAAAAAATCCTGGCCAGGAATAGAAATGTTGAAAGATATTTTCTAGGAATCACGCATTAGACAGCTGAAAAAAGACCCAACGATCTCGACAAGAAATCTGTCGCTTTGGTATACAAAACTTTTTTAGGAATCATGAATCAGACGATTATTTACAATTAGTACAGCAATGTTGTCAAATTTTGGAGATCTAGTGTGCAACATGAGTATCAAAGTTTATTATTTATTTTCTCATTTGGATAGATTTCCAAAAAAATCTTTGACATTATTGTGAAGTGCTGGGTGTGAGGTTTCCCCAGGATACCCACACAATGGAAGAAAAATACCAAGGAAGTTCGGACATCCACATGATAGCATATTGCTTCCGGAATCTTTGCCGGGATCTAAAACAAGACTCTTATTTAAGAAAGTCCTATGAAAGGCAACTCGATTCGAACTAACTGTTTAAATATAAAGTGCTTAACAAATATTATTTTGTAAAAGTTTAGAACCTGTGTGTAAATTGAAAACCAGAGCTGCCAGAAAAAAGAATAGTATTGTTTTTGCAATACTCCTTAAATTGACTGAAAACGATGAACAATACTCAAGAAAATTTTTACTAGACTGGGGAGTTGATGATCGCAATGCGTGCTTCTCGTACTAATATCATCTATATAATAATACGTGAAGCAAAAACATTGGACCCTTTTTACGAAAATTGCGCGGACGGTATGAAATTTGGCATACTTATAGTTTATATGTAGGAGAAGTGCAGAAAGCTAATATTGTTCAATAATAATGCTTATAAAGTACATTAAATCAATAAATAAAACATTGCACACACTACCATGAATTTGACACACACATGTATATACATACAATTGACATATAAGTAGTCTATAGTTTTATTTTTACGCTGGCTTTCCATTGTAGTTTATCTGCCAGACAGTTCGCAAGTTATTGTGCTTTAACTTTGTTATTTTCCCATATATAGTAGTAAACAAATTGACCTTTTATCTGAAATTAGAGTTATTACGATTTAATAAAATATTTTAAATTTTCTAAAGGTTAATAATAGTAATAATTTAAAGATTAATAATAACCAAAATATTAATATGCGAAGCAAAACCTTTATACTCCTTTTTACGAAAATTACGCGTCCGGAGGAGTATGAAATTTGGCACAGTTAAAGTTTATATGGAGAAGAGTGATGAAAGCTAATATTTTTACATAGAAGGAGATATATAGATTTTTATTAAAAATACATGCGTTTGAGACACACACATATGTACTATTTTGTTTATGGTTGAACTCTATGGTCAAACTGAGATTAATATTATTTGTCCATAGTCTTACTGAATGTCAAAAATAAACATAATTATGATAATGTCATATTCATAGTTTGTTTCGTATACACATATTAATAGACCAAACGCAAATTTAAATAATATTAATAGTTTACAAATGAAGAAGTAATTTTTAGAGATACATATAAATGTGCACTAAATGTAATTCCAGGACTTCTTCATAGTTATGATTGTGGATTAATGAATTTACAATGCAAATTTTGCAATGCGAAACATTTTGAATCTGAAGTGACTTTAGGCGACAGAACTGCATTCACTTCGTGTTGTCATAAAGGTAACACAATATTACCACCATTAAGTCAAAATGAATATTTCAAATCTTTGTATGATGGACTTACGTCTAATGAACCTTTAACAAAAAATAAGTCGAAAAATTATTTTGATAATATTCGGAAATATAATTCATGTTTTGCTATGGTTAGCTCAGAAGCCAAAGTTTCCGAGACAGGTACAAGTGGAGTGTGTCATTTCAAAATATATGATGTTTTTTTATCACAGATCAGGTCCAATGACTGCTGCATATGGTCGCTCACCATGTTATGCGCAATTATATTTTTATGATATTGACACTGCTATCAATTATAGATTACAAGAACGTTTTAATCAAACATGTTTCTCTGCAATTGGAACGCAGTAATCTTTTTGTGCGGTCATTCATTGCAATGAAAGATCATTGTCAGAGAGTCGAGAATCAAAATAAAAATATTTGTATGCTCATTCAACAGTTCAAACTGATGTAACCGTAATATTTAGTACGGTTGATGGTGAGCCACCTTTTGAACAAAATATGATTTCTTTTTCAAAAGTTAATGGTGTAATTAAAAATATCTCAGTTCTGGATTCATCATTAGATTCTTTAGCGTACCCACTACTTTTTCCCAACGGTGATACTGGGTGGCATGTCAATATTGCACATAATGCACCAACTACATCTAATTCAAGAGCACCCAGAAATAAATTAGCCATGCTTCAGTATGCAGCCTATCGACTTGCAATTAGAGCCGATTTCAGCATGTTACACCATTCGCAAAAATTGTTTCTGCAGTGGATAGTTGATATGTATATGTGAATAGAGGGCTCACGATTACATTTCATTCGACAAAATCAAACAATTCTTAGGTCTGAAGTTGACAACAATTTAACAGACTACTTAGAATTGAACATTAATGCCAGGAATGTTGGTCTTAGAGTAATTTTACCATCTTCATTCAATGGATCTCCAAGAAATATGTATCAGAATTATTTAGATGCAATATCAATTGTACGACATTTCGGAAAACCGTCTTTATTTATTACAATGACTTGAAATCCAAGTTGGCCAGAAATAGTTAACAACATTGGTGTAGGTGAAGCTGCTAATTTTAGACCTGATATTATTGTGCGTGCATTCAAGTCAAAGTTGAAATCATTCATAGAGGGCCTTATACAAAATAATATCTTTGGTAAAGTTGAAGCACTCATTTATACAATTGAATTTCAAAAAAGAGGATTGCCTTATGCTCCCATTTTACTCACTTTAAATGAGCAGGATAAAATTGTTAATGCTATAGATATTGATATCACATTACATAAATATGTTGTAAAACATTTGATGCATGGTCCATGCGGAGTACTTAATCCTAATTCTGTATGTATGAGAGATGGAAAATGTATAAAAGACTATCCAAAACGATTTAATGAAACTACATGTAAATCATTAAATGGGTTTCCATTATACAGAAGACGTGATAATGGTATTAATGCAGAAGTTCGTGGTAGCTGCTTTGACAATCGGTATGTTGTACCATACAATCCATATTTACTTGCTAAATTTAATTGCCATATAAATGTTGAAGTATGTACTACAGACAAAAGTGTCAAATACATTTATAAATATGTGTATAAAGGCTATGACAGTGCATCTGTTGAACTAGAGTCTGGTGAAAATTAACAAGGTCAAAATATAGAAATTAATGAAGTTACCAATTTTTTAATTGGTCTTTATTTTTAATGCATTTTCAGTCACATACTATAATCAGACTTGATATTCATTTACCGCGTCAACAGAATGTATTCGAGAAGGGCAAGAACGTCAAGTAATTGATAATGAAAGACAAACAAAATTATTGGCATTTTTTGAGTTGAATCGATCAGATCCATCAGCACGAGAGTATAAATATACTGAAATTCCTATGCATTATGTGTGGGAAAATTCCCGAAATAAATAGAAGAAGAGAATCTGTGGAGGTGATAAAATCATTACAAGGATATATGTAGTGTCACCAAAAGATATCGAACTTTTTCACTTACGATTGCTTTTATTACATGTCTGTGGTCCGAAATCATTCGAGGATGTTAGAACATACAATGAATTTTTATACCCTTCTTTTGTTGAAGCGTGCCATGCTCGCGGAATAGCTTCAAATGATAATGAATGGCGGGAATGTTTAAATAAATGAAAAGAATTACATTCACCAAAACAAATGCGGAATTTATTTGGTTACATTTGTGCAATAAATGTGCCAGCCAATGCATTAGCGTTATGGAATGAATTTAAAGTATATCTTAGTGAAGATTTTTTAAAGACTTTACAACGAAGAAATATCCTTTAATAGAGCTCTATTAGAAATTGATGATATTTTGAATATTCATAATTTGTCCTATCAAATTCTTGGTTTACCAGTTTCCACATACTCGCAGAGAATAGAAGAAGAAAAACTATTGATATAATAGAACAAGAGATGCTGTTTTGTGAGTATTATGAAAGTGCAAATATTGAACAGCGTAATCTCATTGATCAAGTTATTCGTGGTATTTTGTATCATGATACTGGATCCAATGTTTTTTGTTTAACCGCTCACGCTGGTTGTGGTAAAACATACACTCAAACAGCATTAATTCACAAATTAAATTCGCTTAATCTTCGTTGTATTCGAATTGCGTTCAGTGGCATAACGTCAACTTTATTACATGGAGGTAGGTTACACAATGTGTTTAAATTGCCTATACCCATTTTAGAAAATTCTGTATCAAATATTACTGCAAATAGTATCTACGGTAGTTTCATAAATTCATCATCATTGACAATTATTGATGAAGTTTCTATGTGTCCTTTGCAAATGTTGAAAATCATAAATAGATTATTGCGTGATCTATGTGATGAAAACGATAACCATAGAGTGTTTGGAGGAAAAACTATATTTCTGTGCGGTGATTTTCGGTAAATCTTACCAGTAATCCCACATGGATCACGTGGAACTTTAATTGAAAATTGTGCTACAAGTAGGCATGAATTTCCTAATTTTCATAAAGTTACATTTACTCGAAATATGAGAGATTTACCAAGTGAAATAGAATTTGTAGAATTCTTGAAAAAAATTGGTAATGATGAGGCTCCACAATTCCCTCAGTTTATTAAAAATGTTTTTGAAATACCTCATCAATTAATAGGAGATAAAAACAATATTATTGATGAATTATATGGAAATATTTCCAATAACATTCTCTCAGAAAATATATTGAACTCTGTTATTTTAGCACCTACAAATGACGATTGTACTTTGATTAATACTCATATACTTAATCAAATTCCTGGTGAACAGCAAACATATCATAGCTATAATAAAATAATTTGTGATATTGACAATGACATCAATAACTATCCGGTAGAGTTTTTAAATTCTTTGTCTGTTAGTGGTTTACCACCGCATAAGTTAGTATTGAAAGTTAATTGCATAGTTTTATTGATCAGAAATTTAAATACTAAAGACGCATTAGTCAACGGAACAAGAATGCTCATCAAATTTATGCATCGAAATTCAATAGATTGCGAAGTTTTAACTGGGACCGCACGCAGTAAGAGAATTTTGATTCCACGTATAAATTTAACGTACTCTGGAACTATTTTACCGTTTAATTTTCAAAGAACGCAATTTCCTATAATACCTGCATTTGCGATGACAATAAATAAGTCTCAAGGACAAACATTCCAAAAGTTTGGAATTTTATTGAATCGGCCAGTTTTCACACATGGGCAATTGTATGTCGCAGCAAGTAGAGTCCGTTCATTCGATGGTTTAAAGTTTTATATTTCCGAATATAACGGTCAAGGACGTTTAGCAAACGATGAAAGAATTTTTACAAAAAAAAACATTGTTCTCAAAGAAGTTTTAAATCGTTAATTATATTATCGCCATATGCGATAAAAAATGATATTCAATGGAGAGCATTTTTACCGCATAATTTTTTTACTTCGCATCATCTTACAGCATGTTCTGTTTCAATAAATTTTTTTTTCTCCTTTTTGAATTCCATATAATTTATTTTTTTAAATAGGAAAATAACAGCGTTGGCGAAATCTGTGGTTATAGCAGTAGTTCTATAGTCTTCGACAATAGAACCTTAATAATGTTTGAGCATTATATTTTAATAATTTATATTGAATAACTTATAATTTAAATTTATTATGGTCGAATTTCGACCACTGGGCGACCACTAGTATTTCTAAATAGGTAACTTAAATTACTGTTTAAGTTAAAAAAGGAAAACTTATAAGATCACGGACATTTCCAAAATAAATCACATAACCGTCCGTCTGTCCGTATATCGTAGATGCTTTTCTCAGAAACTGACGTGTGAACTTAAAATTAATTTAGCTATAAAGCATATTCGCTTGCATATATATATATATATATATATGTATATATATATATAAATATATATATATATACATATATATATCTAACAGATAAAAATATTTACATAAACATTTTAGGGAATGCAAAAAAAGAAACTTCGTATTCTTTAAATTTTATGTTCTATGTGTTAGTGTGTCTACAAGGTATCAATTGTAAGAAAAATTATAAAAATTCCAAAACTATTTTATTTTTAATTTCATGTAGAACAATTCTAATTATATTTTTTTAATACAGGAAGTCCAGTGGCAGATTTCAATGTTTGAAAAATTGTAAAAAAAACTACACCTCTAATACAAAGTAGGTTTATTTTAACTTTATAAGAACAAATGCGGATTTCATTTTGTAAAAACCACGTTTTCCAAATGGCGGCCATCGAGTCAGACACACTCTTCGAGTCTAACACGCATGTTTTCAAAAACGCGTTTGCAGAGCGACTGGGGTATCATACTGACTTCGGCTCGAATATTTTCTTTAAGTTGTGTCACAGTGCTTGGATTTGTTTTGTAAACAACGGATTCTAAGTAAGTACCTATCCCCATAAGAAAACGTCACATGGGCTTAAAAAATAAGGCCCTATGATTGCAGATGCAGACATGGCACACCAGACTGTTACTTTAGGCTTATGTAAAGGCTCTTGATGCATTTGTCTTGGGTTGTGGACATCCCAGTAGCAAAAGTTCTGCTTATTCACATATCCTCCAATGTGAAAGTGAGCTTCGTCACTAAAGAACATGTTGCCCATCCATGTAGCAGTATGAAATCTCAACAACATCACCTCCGAGTAAGTTTTTCTTAATTCAAAGTCAGAATCGTGTAAATCTTGAACAATTTGAATTTTATTTGGATGGAACTTGAACTTTTTTCGCATTATTACCTGTAAAGTTGATTTCGGAATTCCCAATATCGATGAACGTGTACGCAGTAATAAACGGTGATTTTCAACGACAGAAACCATAACACGCTCGACATTTTTATCCGTGGCTACCAAAGGTGTAGGTCCTGGCCTGGACCTATTTAATGTTGATCCTGTAGCTCTGAACCTTGCTACCCATGACTGAATGAGGTTGATCGATGGTCCATCATGTAATCTACGAATACTGTAACGATTATTAAATCGATGGCGTGCTACAGACAGCAAAAATCCACTAGAAATGTACGCCTCGACGGCAAAAGCGCGGTGCTCTCCACTCCACAGTTCCATGGCTACTAAAACATCCGCACCGCTTGCGCTTCTAACGACGCCCCCCGCGCCCCTCTTATGTGTTGCGTTTAGTAACTATGTTTGTTCAAACTTTTAAATCTGCCACTGAACAGCCTGTATATATATATATATATATATATATATATATATCTTTATATATATATATATATATATATATATATATACGAGTATATATGTCGCACAAAGAAAGACGCTATTCGTTGACTATAAAAGAATAAATTGTTATTAAAATAAAACGTAAGATAAGCCCTTTTCTAATTGGGAACAAAATTATTCCACTCAACTCTTTTTATCACACCGAATACTTGCCCAGGAAGTATGGTATTAACCCGGAGTGACGATTTGGTGAATTGGCAAAAACTACATATAGATTCACTTTTATAGAATTTATCGAACAGCTAAGAATCAGTGTAATAATAGTCATTTCGACCACTTGAAAGAATATGGTTATTTCACTAAAACCGCGCCACTATGTACCTAAATATTGAATTTACGTACCTAAATATCAAATTATGAGATTTGTAGTTATTCCTACAATTTTTGGGCCCATTTTAAGTGTATATCTGATAAGGTGTTTTTTTGTAATTTTGGTTTTTATAGTTTTGAAAATGGGGGCTGTCTGAAAGTAATTGTGTAGACATTGTAAGTAATATTTCCAGACCATCTTACATAAAATTCTAATAAATTTGAATTCTTATAAATTTTTCTTATAAATTCTTATTAATACTAATTTTTAATTCTTAATAAAACTATTTTCAATATCGGACATTAGAGATTATACAGATTGAAATCACATATACGTATTTTCCGCGATTACTCGTGTACCTATGTCAACATGCTTAACGTGTTCATTATGGTTCACATGTCAACTTGTTTCTTCGGTAATATAATTTACCCAGCTTTCAATATGATTCCAACATGTTGAGCAAGTTATATTGGTTTTACAAATATGATCCTAAATCGGAATTAGTGAAAAAATAGAAAAACGACTCAAAATTATTCACAACCTTTATCACTAATTCAGAAAATTGCAACAACCTAATTATTAAAAATTATATGTGTATATTTTTATACGTAAGTGGGATATAAAATAAAGTAGGACCTCTGGTTTAAGAGTGATTATTCAATACAAGTACCACAAAATTAACATTCCTGAAACGTTCCTGAAGTGCAAAGCGTTTTTAATAAATGTATTTATAAGTAAATTTGTCATAAATAAGCTAGTCTAATAAATTTAACACTATAACACTTGAAGATGCGATTTGTACTAGTGCAAATCATGAACATTTAAGGCGGAGCAAAATAATGGTCGATAATAAGTTACACGTAATGGTTATCTATACTCGTTTATTTCTTTAGCGTTATGCAAATGGTTTATTTCCTAGATTTTCTGCACGATAAAATTAAAAACAATTAACATTTAACACAACACCTGTATGGGAAGCATATATACACCGAATTATTAGAAGGGATTTAGTTTCAGCAATGTCTTATGATATCGTCTCTCGTTTCCTGAATAACCAAACTAACTTCGCAACGTTCAGACTAAGGCTCTTGGGAGCTTTCGTTTAATAAACATTTGGTTTAATTAATTTAATTTTTTCAAAAATGATGGTCTTTGATTAAGTTAAAAGCGTATCTTCTCGTAAAAGTTTAAGATCGTGAGGGGATAAAACGGCCAAAGCTTAGTAAAATACACTATAATGGAAAGCTCAAAAAAGTAGCAAATAAAATGAAGAGATAAATTCTAGATTAAAAATTAATATATTTTTTCATATATCACTCACCAAATCTTAATCTCACCAAGAACAAGGCAGTCAAAATGGCTACATTATATTTTAGAAAGTTAGCCGTGATAAAGCATTGAGATTAAATCGGCACAGCATTGCTAGAAAAATGTAAATGAACGAATAAATGCTTTAATATTTATTGGATTTAACTCTGAAATAAAACATTTTCTGTTTATCGCTTGCTACGTTTTAAGGTTTAAGTTTGTCACCATATGTGTATGCTATAACCCCTAAAATAACCTCTTTCAAATTTAAAAAAAGTCATCAAAATCGGTTCACTCGATAAAAAATTACCGCCGAACATATGTAAAAAAAGATTTCGATGAATTGAAAAAAAAATTTTCCTTTTTAGAAGTAGGTTAAAAATAAATTCTTTTTGGTTATTGAAAGCAATATATATCACACATAAATATGTGTGTATACACATACACACACACTCACACACAGACACACATATGTATATATATATATATATATATGTGTATATATATATATATATATATATATATATATATATGTATGTATATATATATATATATACATATATATATATATATACATATATATATATATATATATATATATATATATATATATATATATATATATATATATATATATGTATATGTATATATATTTCATGTCGACATTATCAAAAAATACTCAATGAATTAAAAAAAATAAAGAATTTAGAATTGAGAAATAAAGAAATAAAAAATATACAATTAAACAAAGGATACTCTACGTGTGAAAACGTAGACCAATGTTTCTGGTGAAGCTCCTAGTTCCTAATAATCTAGGCAAACTAGCACACATTGAACACACAATAATGACTAGGTTAAATATTGCTACAAAAGATTCTCCTGAGTGTACTCCTACAACTTTAGTTCATATGTTTGAAAAATAATTTCGTCCATTGATGTTACGAAACCACAATAAACCTGGAATTTCAAGAAGGAAAAATATTAACGAAAGTAGAATATTATCTAAAACGCATGTATTACCTAAAATAAAACACTTGTTACAAAGGGCATAATATAAAGCAAGCATAAAAATTCACATTTTTCTCATTTTCCCGTAATTCTCTTGTCGATCACAGCATCACATTCTCACCGCAAAACCTGCCTTCCACGACTACTGATTGTGTGTTCCTTTTCAATTTGCTGCATACAGGCGTCTTTTGTTTTTTCGATCGCTTTTTATCGACCGTAGGCAGTTTGATAGTTTTGATAGTTTGAGGTTTCGATCGCATTGTGCAAAGTATGAGATTTTCACGTAAATTATTTATTGTAATTCGCGATTGACATCTCTGTATAGAAAATTGGTTTATTATGACAATGTTGATTACTGATAAATGTATGAATAGAGTTAAATATATACGTACTGAAGAAGGAAAATATCCCAGTATTTATTTCAACGTAATGTCTTAATTATTAAAAAAATATTTTATTAGTTTATAAGGATATTAACATGATGATAAAACATGTTTTCCGATATTAACGTGTGTACACATTAAGAAATAATTTAATTAAAAATTAGGTTAATATCAAGTATTTATACATAGATTTTATGGAATTTACTTGAGAATTTGGAAAGTCTGCTTAAAAGCTTACGTAGTTAACATTATACTATGTGCTACGTTCGTTTCAAATATTTAATCATGCAAGCGTAAATATTTTTAAAACGAATATTATTCAAGTCGAAACAACAAGTTATGTGAATATAACTCTTACTTATCTGCGAGTGTTTATAACGTCACGTACACTATTTAATATAGATGAGTCCCATTTGCACTCTTTTCATTACACTGTTACTTCATATGCCATTGGCTATTACGTTTACAACAAAAGTTCGAATGTAATGAATGGAAAATGTTAACAACATCTTAGTGTTAAATAAAATGGATCTAAGTTTAAAAAAATTTAAAAGGCTTTTAGATAATAAAGCTTTGGAACAATTCTTAGACCGATTCATCTGAACGAGAAAAGTTTTGCTTTTGAAGTTGGGCAATTCACCTTTTGTCTTCCTATTGAACATATTTCCTCGACTTTCTTTTGCTTTATAAGAACGCAAATGCTTAGAAATTTTTTTTTTGTTACATTACATTATTTTCCACCACGTCTTCTTTTCGTATTGTTGCTGATCAATTGATGGCTGATCAGGGAAAGTAAGTCTACATTACATAATGTTACACCATTCAAATTTAATTTATGATAACCGCAGCATCACTCAACAATATTCTATGAGCTTTTTCACATATTATTTTTCTTAATCGGTTTTGAAACAATTATATTTATTCATATAAGTACTCGGGTGACAATGTCAATCAACTAATATAAGTAAGCTACAACCCCCTAAATATTTATTTGCGTCTCCATTGTGACGTTCGGAATAAAAATTACATTTTCCTGGCATAATAAAAAAACTATGACTTTTTAGCGAACTTTTCATTTATCGAAATATTTTAACAATCCTTCAAGAAATATTTGGCTATAATTTTGTGAAATAGATTTGTTCTGCAATGATTTATAAGATGTATAAGCAACATGCCTCATCAAAAATACATCCTAACTTTATGATATAACTCTTCCTGACAATAAAATCCAAAGAAAATTGTTTTCTACCATTATTTATTTACAATTCAAGAAACGGAAAAGCACTGTATAGCATAAATCAAAACTGAAATATACAAATCATGAGTAAGTTAAACCATTTTAAATTTAACTGCTGTCTGAATAGTGTCAGTCTTTTTATATGTATAGAGCTAGGTAAAAATACCATTAATTCCAACAAAGGCATGTTCATATGATTAAAATAGAATATATTCATTAAACAAACAACTACATTTGACCTATCGTGATGAAAAAATTAAAATGATAATTACCAATTTTGATTTCCTAATGAATAGCTACAAAAAAACTCCTTTATAGATCACTTAAAATTTTGGAACGTAAGATTAAATTTCAGGTTAATAATTTGGAACTTTTGATAAAATTTTAGTGAACCTTACAAAATAGGTATATATTACTGTTAACAGAGGACAAAACCAAATATTTTTCGTCTTAAATAAATCGTTTCATAATTTTGATGATTGTTAGAGAACATATTCTGATTCAAGTTTGAACATAGTAGGATTCGAATTCAATGGACGTAAGTAATTCATTAACATTATTGTCTATTTTTTTAAATATTGTTGAATATTTCGTCCATAATTATTCTGTTATTGTTAGAAGTATTTATTTTTATATACGTATTCAAATTATTATGACTAATTATTTTTGAACAGTTTCACATATTATGATTTTTCATGTTTTACGTATTTATTATCAAACTAATGGAACTGGTTATTTCAAACTATTAATGATTTTTTAACTTTCGTAATAAATAGGAAATGTATATAGCATCAAGTTCCTAATTTAAATCAACAGAAATATTTCGTTATTCCGAGATATCTTAGTAAACGATATTTTTAACAAAACTTGTTGAAAACATAGTTTGATGTCAGTAAGTAAACAATTTTATTTAGATCGAAATATTTTAACAATGTCTGTGCGAATTAAGTTTCATAAAAATATAAATGAAGAGATTAATAACATTTTCCATATTAGCTAAAGCGCTAAAATTACTTAGAGGGTAATAATATCGTACGAAATTTGGGAATATTTAATCAAATATTCGTATACATTTTAAAACCATCTTATGTAACGGTTATTTTCATAATTGTATAAACCACTTAACATAATGCTATGTACATAAGCAAGCTATGATCGCTTGCTAGCATGTGATATAATCATCTATACTAGACCATAAAATCATTCGCATTGAGAAAATAATGCGAATTAGACACCAGCGGAACACCGCAGGCAGTGACCGCTTCCCCATCAATGACATGTGCTTAGTTGTGGGTTAAGGACACTTGTACCCAAACATTAATCGATAATGGGCATGCAGCAGTTCGGAATTGCTTTCATTTAGTTTTGTTTACATACAATAATATCGTAGATTTCGAATTTGTTTGGCACATATCTGAGTATAAATAAAAGATTAAGTATTTGTTAACCGAATATATTTTATTAGCGTGAAGACGAGACTTCGACGAATTTAAAATGAAAAAGTTTTAAAATATTAAAAGGATTATTCGCAAGCCTAACATATATCGAATATTTAATTCTTAACTAACACAAATATATAACTTTGCTTTTATAGACATTCTCATCAATATTTTATAAATGAATTAGTACTTCAAAGAACTAAAGCTGGCAATATTTTATCAACGATGTAAAAAGTAGGAATTAACTTTTTAGTACCTTAAAAATATTTTATAGAATTTAAATACAAAACTGCGGTTTTTGAATGGTCTTATTCAATTTCGTAATTCCTCTATAAAAGTTTTAATACATTTTGTACTTCACAGGTATGAAGTTAGTAATAAGGTTGGAAAATTATTAATTTTATATAACTAATGTTGAAAGCGTGGACCACTCGCTGACTGATGTGTTTTTGAATTTTGACTTATTAATTTTGACTCATTATTATTTAGCACTGAAGGTAAATATTACAAGTTTGTATATAGGTAAGGTAAAATAAAAAAGTAACTGCATATCTTTATATGTCGATTTCCTCAAATGTCAGGAATGGTCCATAATTTGAATAAATATCATTTCAAAAGGTTTTTGTCTTCAATAATTTAACTCAACATTATTAAATTACTACGTTAAGGATCAAGTTTTCCACGCTTCGTTTTTTTTTCAGTTAGCCCTACTGCCCCAACCTTTTGAACAACTTTTGTTCGAACTGCAACTTTATAAATTGTATGGTTTATTTTAGTGTTCCATTGGTGATTTTTGAAGCTTGAAACGCATTTCGTCTGTAAACTCAATTATTTTATGACACTTTTTTACGTATATCAAAGTAATATTTTATGACAATTTTTTACGTATATCAAAGTGTTAAAAACAGTTTACATACGTTGACATTCGACTTAGTCATCTTAACTGAGGCGTTGTTTATGTATTTCAACATCGACGTAGAGTAGTTTGAACTGGTGTTTGTAGCAGTTTAAGCTGATTGCAGGGCAAAGTGTGGTCGTCACAGGGTTAATGTGATAGTGGCAGTGCAGTGTCCAATTTGATTAAGACCGTTAGTCGTTGCTCCTGCTTAAACTGCTTTTATATATGCAGTCTTAGTTGAAACTCACCTTTCTATTAAGCGTTTTAGGTGTAAAGACGAACAATTAAAATTAAACAATAAGTAAGTTTTCCTTAACAACAAATGACAGGTATAAGCACGAGATTTGAAAAATAGTATTTATTTTACTCTAACAAGTCGAATTCCGTTCAAATATGTTTAAATATGTTTAGAATTATTACTTCTAATTTCTTATAAAAAAAACTATTGGGTAACTACCATATTATTTTATGATATAACATATATTGATGATAATCGAGGTCAACTTGAAGGAAGATAAACCCTTGTGCAACATTTCTGTAAGGTTATCAAAGGTGAAAAGACCGTCTTATTATAAATACTTAAGGAATTAGAACTCAGGTAAAATACAAATATCGTTTTGTGCATATAATCAAAGGTATTTTATATTTAAGAAAATACTTGAGTAGAAAATAGATATAAGTTACAAGGAGACATCAAAATAAAAATCAACATGTTCAAAACAAGGCAATAATTGTTTTCACTTGCACGTTTCCTTGTATTTTTCAATAATTTACATTACTGCATGAATATTAATTGTTGAATATACGGATCATCTTTTAAATACGGTTAATTTTTTTAAATTTAATTTTGTAATGAAAACAAAATATATCATAACAAATTCTATCTATTTTCTATCAAATGGATTAAAGAACATTAACATTGATTAAGGTGTATATATAAGTATATATATATATATATATATATATATATATATATGTATATATATATATATGTATATATATAAATTTATATATATATATATATATATATATATATATATATATATATATATATATGTATATATATAAATATATATGTGTAAACATAAAATTAATAAAAACAGACCACAAATAAACTTCACACATTACTCCATGTCAACCGTACATTTCAAATAGAGTCGAACACGTTAAGGGTATTTGAGTGATCAGAGCTATGAAAATATGTTTTGGACTTTTTGTTGGATAATAATTCAATAGTCTAATTAGTTAGGATCTACTTCGAACCCTAGTCTACGAAGCCCCAATACATCTGAAACTATTCCTAATTAAATGTACAGGTAAAAATTAACGTTCGTCTTGGTGACATTGAGAAAGAGATGAGGTTGAAGACATGCAAATACATATAAAATAACATATTTTAGAACATCCGAATGAAGTTTCAACCAGCTTCGCCAACATAAATATCAAAAACATCCTCCAGATGGAAATATATTGTGAAAATCAGAACAATAAAACTTGTGTTATTGAAAGTTATTACACTGGTTCGGTTAATTTAAAGAGCTCAGTTTGTCAAAGTGAAACAAGTAGAGCTCTTCAATTTGCTAAACTGTTGCTATTATTGAAGCTCATTCATGTTATTTTTGGCTTATCCAATGGTGAAACAAAAAAAACTTGGACTTTAATTTCAAAAGCTACTCGATATAAGAAATGAAATAAGAGAAACTCATTAAGACGTATTTGTTCATTTTTGAGCAAAAATCTCTGTTTTTGCGAAGTATGTTATAAACTCTGTGAATATGTAGTGAAATAAATTTAACACGAGAAATAGATTAAACTTTCACATACATTGCAAGTAGAGTACTTTTTAGTGTTTTATTCATTTCATTCCCCCCCAAAATGGTTAAGGGGAGGATAGTTTAGAGGATTCATTCCAAAAAATTGTACCATAATTTGAAATAAATAAAAATAATATAATGCTCATTTCCTCCTTTTTAATTAATATAAAAAAAATTGATTGAAGCGATAGCAAAAGAAAAAAAGATAAATATTTTAAAAAAAATTAGTTTAACTTTTCGATTGCGGCGAGACGAGTTTTATGTCCACTTGTCATATTTCGCTGAGAAGCGTTCGGGAACGGTTGTTCGAAACGGTCTTCGTCTTAGAAATCGCTATTCCATCTACACTATCGACGTAATTATTGTTAGATAAACCATTCTTAAGCCAAAACAAAAAAAATAATCTAACTGGACTATTTTATTTTATTGTGTCTATTAATTTAAGTTTTACATTTAATAGTATAAGCAACGTGAACGTGATAAATTATACATATGCATATATACATATATATATATATATATATATATATATATATATATATATATATATATAACACACGCTTTAGCTTTTTGCATATTTTGTGTAAATGCATATAGTAAATATCATATTGAAGTATTTCTGTCGTAGTCATTTTAGCTTATGTTGATAATCAAATTAATTATCTCTCAACTTTACTAATATAGTTTCGATTTCATTCAATTCACTTGACTCTTTAGAACATTTTACTTGTTCGTTTTAGTAAATTATTTTATTAATTTATTAAGTAAACTCTTTAGATATATTTGAAATATTTCGACCTTTCGTTTGTTAATTTTGATTTGATTTTTAAATACATGTAAAAAAGATTGTATTCTGTATTAAAGGATATCCTTCCAAATAGGCTAATGTTCGATGTTATTGTATTGATGAAATATTAAAATTAAAAATTAAATAATACCATTTATCAGTACATATTAAGCAAATATTTTTATTTATTTAAAGTATAATGAAAGTTTTCATGATATTATGCATAGGCTTTAAATTTTTTGAACACTAACTATCGGGTTGCCATGCGTGTATTTGCGAGTTTACGAATATTTAATATCCATTCTTGAGTGGTGAATTTTTGAAAAATATAGTAGGAGAGCTAGTAGATATTTTGGATATGTATATGAGGTACAGTAATTTTGATGACATTTGTACCTTCGTTAATTATTTCGTTACTTTTAACAATCAAACGTTTCACTTTTTAAATAATTATTTAGACGTAATTACAAATATTTCATTGAAAAAAGGTGAAAAATATGACAATATTTTTAGCATGGCGCACTTTGAGGATAAGTTAAAAAAATGTAAAGATAAGCTATAAATCACATTAATAAATAATCAAAAAATATTTGGACGATGAAGATTATTTTAAATTAATAGAACGGAAGATCGTTCTTCAAAATGCTGCTCACATTTTACGACGAACAATTTTAGATATTAAAAAAAAGCACCATTACCGGAAGAGAAAAGTTTTGTATTATTTGTGGTATCGTGCACTCATCCTTTGTCGTAGCAAAAGGAGGAGTGCACGATAGCACAAATAATACAAAACTTTTCTTTGGCTTTATTGCATGATTATCGCTACAAAAATCTACCGCATGTAAAAAAAAAGATTTCCAAAAAAGTTAGTTATTATATAAGTGTAAGTTAAATTATAAAGATCATAAATACAACTGCTGCTGCAGCTACCATACGTTTAAAGAATAGAAACAGAGGTTACATTTTCATCTACCAGTCGATCGGCGCCGTGTCCTGAAAATATTATTACAGTAAGTGGGCTATAAATTAGAATAATTTATATTTATAGCCCACCCATTGATAACTGTGATCGACTTGTTTACTTTCCGTTTGGTGAAAACACATTACACGACGCTATTGGTATTACTTAACAAAATATACATCAAGTTAATTGTTTACAAGATGATACTTTAAAATAAATTGGAGAAGAAATACCAGATAATGATAATAATCAAGAACAAAGTCAAATAGAAGAAATTGATAGTAATAAACAAAAAGAAATGAAAGAGACGACAAAAATCCGAAGCTATTACACTCGATTTGACTCCGTATTGTAAAAAAATATCGATGTCTGAAATTATATTACCACCTAAAGATGAAAGATGTTCCATTATTCCTGTATTACCAACAATAAAAAAATTTGATGTGCTTTGAAAATTTGATGTTGGTCACATGCATTAAACATTCCTGACATTCCCAAAAGGGTCAGGTTTAATGGCAAATTTATAGAAGATTTTTTTATTTCTAAACACAAAATATGTTATCCTACACCTATTAATGATTAATCCAAAGATAAAAAGTTCCAAAAAAAATACCAAAAAATCGGCAAAAAAGTTAAACAGTCTGAAATTCAAGTTACTGTGTACAAGTAATTTAGCTATCGCAAAAGTAGCAATGCAAATCAGTCAATCAAAAAGCCATTAATTTTATAACATATTTATTTATTCATACATTTGGGATCTTTTCATATTACGTTTATAGCAATTGGTAAATTTATAGTAGACTGTGGACTAATGAATGTTGCAATTAAAAGTGAAATAATAGCAAACAGATCTATTGATTTATTTATTTCTGGCAAACACTTCAACTATATGTGAGCGATTACATGTATTTATGGCACTTGGATTAAAAATAATGAATTTTCAGTTTTTCTTTGAAAATGAAGAAGTAACGATTCCAGAAAATAAGAAAGAAAACTGTTTAAATGAAGCTTACGTCAAAATTCCTCAGTTTTATATGACATACATATATATCGTCAATTAAAGTCCAATGTTAAGTTCGCAGTATAAGGACTTTTCTGTGTTTAAATTAATTTTGCCAAAAATAAGTAAACATTTGTTATTGTGAATCTACCAAATGACGCACGTTAGTTAGTTAAATATCATGAAAATTTAATTAAATTATAAGAAAGACAAGTAAAATAAACCACGGGAAAATTATATTTTGGTATCCAGAGAACGAGTAAATCCTTCTATAGGCAGCCAATTAATTTGACTCTGGAACAGACAATCAACGCAGGTGTTGGAAGAATAATAACTGGTGTAATACATTTAAGGCACTCCATTTTTGCTCAGAAGTATTGGTTTAATAATCATGAAGCTAAATCAACTATTATATTACATACCTACGATGCTATTGGACTGTGAAAACGACAGGATGTTACTATAGATTTGGAAAAATATAATGTAAAATATAATGCATCTTCGAAATTTATAAATCCATTCGATCCTAGCTTCGATCAATAACGACTTTTTAATATTTCTAGGGGAAAAGCAGCTTCACAAGCTTCAATATTATATGATGAATATTGAAGAAACAGGTGATCAATTACGAAAACATTATTTTCATAGTTCGAGAGTCTACTGATAGCTTCGACTTATGTATTGCAAAAGTAAGAGCTATTAATTTTTCTGCTGATATAGTTAAAAAACTGTTAAAAGTGCCAATAAGGTTGAGAAAAAAAAATGCAAATTGATTTATTTGACTGATTGTTGAGTTTATCTATGGACTACGTGATAGATTTAAAAAAAAATGTATGTTATCTTATGACTTCCATTCAGGTTACCATGTACGCAGAGCGAGAAATCTGGGGTAGTAAAATCTTTCAAAGAAAAACACCATTGTGACAATGTACCAGAACACTTTGATGTCAAATTGGCGGTTTTTTTATTACTTGCAATATATGATATTCCTGCTACACTTGGTGCTATTACTAAAAAATTATAAGCATCTTGACAGCTACTGGAGTTCTACATGTAGGTATTATTTTTGATAAATATTTTACACCATCGATATAGGATTATAAATATCAACGTATGTACAAAGTGATATTGACTATAATATTACTGGTTCCAGTCAAACTCGGCCGCTAAATTTTATTAAAGAATTAAAAAAATATAAAATTTAAGAAGAGTTTCATTAATTTTTTAATCGAACATTGGGCTACAAGTAAAATGCTACAATTTATGGGTAATACATTCATAAACTTAAAGTACAGTTTCTATTATTCATATAGTGTACGAAATGATTCCATTGAAATCACAATTAATGAATATCTTGCGACAATCATGAAGCGGCTGATACAAAAACCATGTGTGTAAGCTTGATGCAGATAATACGGCAAATGTTCTCATCAAAGCTTTGGAGACATACATATTAATAATCATGTTCGAAAACATGGATCATGTCCAAAGGGATAGTCACATGATGTTTATGGAAGATACATAAATAGAACAAAATTATATATAGAATTGGGACAATCTTTGTGCGCGAGTTTCCCGGGCTTTCGTGCATCGACGGAATGTGATTACAATCCATAATTTTTTCGAAAAGGCAAGATAAGGTTTTTAAAGTTATTGACGAAAAATAATAAATATCAAATGGCATTAACAAAATTTAAAAATATTAAAAAATTTTTGAAATTGTAGAAAAATTTGTTTGTAAAATTTATGGTTTCAAGCATAGCTCAAATCTTAATGCTGTAAGATTACAAAAATTTTGTTCAAATTACGAAGCTATAACAGTATAGAAGAGTCTTTCAAAAACAAATTGAAAGTTGGTACCCTTCTACTTTGCCTCCGTGTAAAGCTGAATTAGAACAACACCTTTTAAGAACTCAGTATTTGGCCTAATGCATATTTACGTTTCCTAGTTCTTTAACACCTGACAGAAATGGATAGCAACAAAAGTCAAATACGCTTGAATTTTATTGCTTTGACGGAGATTGCTTTTCGCAGTTAGTATTATATGCTATTGTTAATAAAGAATCCGAGGATACCGGCGAAAATATTTCAGGTGAGTTTAAAAATTTTTTTTTCCTGATTGCACTTTTCATTTTATTACTTATTGAATTTACATGCATTGCTACTCTCAGATAATGAAGGAGAATCACAAAAGTTTGAGTATTCCAGCTATGATGAAGAGTTTGCTGGAAAACATTTTTCTACTTTTCTTAAGTAAATTTAGGTTGATTTCATCATATAATTTCATATATGAATTAATTTACTTTTCCAATTTGTTTTCATTTAAATATTTCATGATAATTAATAAAATTAAATAAATTTTTCATCCATTAGTAAATATATAAAAAAATTCAAAAGATGAAAATACTTCGATTCAGAATCTTATGGGAAGACGAATACTCGTACTAACAACCGCACGAAAGGTGTGAATCACGTGGTCTTACGAGATTCAATCGGACCGCAGCGTCCTTGATTGATACAGCTGCCGATATATGCTCTCTCTCATAATTCAACTTACATATAGCGCTTCTCACTCGCACTCATATTGAATATTTTCTACCACCTGGTAGATAAAATGTCTCACCAAAATGACCTGTCTTTTTGAAAATATCTATTATTGTTTACGAATATTATTCTGTTAAATTTTCAACTTGCCTCAAATATATTTTATCTATTTTTTTTTAATGTAATTTTTCAAAAAATCGGGTCTAAAAACCCGATTAAGTGATCTGGTTTTTTTTATTTTTCGACTCTTTAAATATGAAATTTAAATATATTAAAATTTTAAAATGCCTGAAAAATTTATTTTAAAAAAAAAGTTCACTTCTTTAAAACTTTAAGTCTAGGGCATTTTTGTATTTCATAATTACAAAAGTAGAATCGATCAAGTTTTTATGGTGACTCAAATATCTACCCAAAAATGTCAATCAGTTCTTGGACTAATACGTTCTTAATAAATTTAACATGCTGCATGAAATATTGTCAATGGTGCTGCCAAGAAGTTCTCGGATTTAAAAAGGGAAATATATTTTTCCCAAGGAGCCAACTTAACCGCCTCGGATAAAAAATAACATGGTTATAAAGACAGAAAATTAATTGTAAAAAATAATAAATAGTTTTTGAATCGTGAATAATGACCAAATAAGCGATATTGATATTACGTGTACAGAGCATTTCGAGAACAATTATTTTTAAAACTGTACCTAACAACTGGAAATAATACAGATTGCTGTTTATTACTAAATTTGTAATGTCTTATAACTATATGAAAAAAAAATTATGATATTTGTTCCTTAAATATCAATATCTATTAAAACTTTCACAAGATAATAGATGTTTGGAAATTAGTGTTAATTTTTCATACGGAAATCTACAATTTAACTAGTTGGTCCCTGTGATATTCATGTCATTAATTAAGACATTTCCACAATTATTAAAGCATTTCCACAATAACTCTTTTTTAAACTGTACCTAAGAACTGGAAATAATACAGATTGCCGTTTTTTTCTAAAGTTGTAATGCCTAATAACTTGATAAAAAACAAATGATTATATTTGTGCCTTAAATATCATCATCTATTAAAACTTGTGGAAGATAATAGATCTTTGGAAATAAGTGTTAATTGTTCATATGGAAATCTACAATTTAACTAATTAGTCCCTGAAATATTCATGTCATAATTAAGAAAATATTCATGTCTGTTTTATTATCTTTGCAGTAGAATTCACAAAATTCCATATTTCTATTGTGTTTATAACATAAATATACGATTGTCAACAACTTTTTTTCCATTTTCTTACACCATTATCATTTCAGAAAACGGTAACGTTGTACAGAAAAGTGAATTTTACAACCTAAAAGGCTTTGGATAAATCGTAAGTAAATATAAATATTTATAATTGTCATAGATCATACTATAGCTAAAATAGGCAATATATTAGGTACGATGCTGAAAGCAGTACCCTTATATATAAAAACGTAGGAAAATACATATTCCAAATTTTTGCAAATTAATCTCATTTTTTGAAATTTAAACAAGAACACTTGAGGTACAAAATTTTGGTTGAATACTTCAGAAAATATATTTAAGCCATTTTTTATTACACCGCGTGAAAAATTTTAATGTGAAAAATTGGACGACGCCGAATTCCGTAATACAAATATACTAGAACACTGAATATTTTAGGGGATTAACATTATTATCACTTTTAAGTAAACCTTATTAAAAGTTTTATTTCTCATCTTACGTGGCTCGTTCTCGCTTACGTTTTTATGCAGCCGGCATAGTTAAAGTTTACTTGTTCTGCTGGAAAATATAAGTAATAAAATCATAATGAATATGAGTACTCTTCATGTTATAGAATAAAAGTGGTAGTATATCAAATGGTTAAATATTAAACTTTCGGGTATCGCTAGAAGTGATTCTCTATTAGTCAAAAGTTTATGTGGACGTTAACTTCCAGACTGAAACATATCAAATGTTTACATTACCAAAACGACGGGCGGCTGAATTTGCGTTTAAAGTTTTCTGCTTAGGATCTATGTACATACATTATTACCGACTAGCAAAACACATGACATAAATAAGTATTTTTATTATAATGTTTTTGTTGGTTTTAAAATGCGCAATGATGTCCATGAATATTAATTTCCGTCTTTATTACATAATTTACTATAAATTGCATTTTTTATTGTAAACTTTTATTCCCAACTTCCAAACTTAGTTTTTTTTAACCTTAACTTCTTAAAGCAAAGTGCAAACTTGATATACGTAATAAATATAGTACATTTGAGTATCTACGTAAAACTAATTAAGGTGAACAAACGATAAGGTCGAAAAATTTAATATAAATAACCTAATTTTAAAAATGTTCCTACCTTTGATTATTTATAGCAATCGAATTACATAAGAAATATTTAAAATAATTAAAATAAACTCTTCACATTATGTCTTTCGGATATTCCACGTAAGACATTTCCAAATAAAACTTTTAATCAGGTTTACTTAAAAGCGATAATAATGTTAATCCCCTAAAATATTCAGTGTTCTAGTATATTTGTATTGCGGAATTCGGCGTCGTCCAATTTTTCATATTTCAATTTTTCACGCGGTATAATAAAAAGTGGCTTGAATATATTTTCTGAAGTATTCAGCCAAATTTTGTACTCCAAGTCTGACGAAAAATAAATTATACAAACGACAAAAGCCGAGTACTTCTTGACCCATTATTATAAACATTATGTTGGTTAAGAGTACCGTGGTCCACATTTGAGAAGTTTGATGTTGAGTAAAATTGGGAGGCGTCATGTTTCATGTCTAAATTGTAAAAAATGAGGTTACCCTGCAAAAAGTTGGAATATGTTTTCTAGGTATTTGCTAATATATTTTAATTTATACCACTTGATATATTTTTCATCGGTTTTTATATATAAGTGTACTAGCTTTCAACATCGTACCTAATATATGGCATATTGTAGCTATTGTATGATCTGTTACAGTTATATGACGATGTGTGACAGTTACAAATATTTATATTTACTTACGATTTATCCAAAGCCTTTCAGTTTGTAAAATTCACTTGTCTGTGCAACGTTACCATTTCCTAAAACGAAAAGGGTATAATAAGGAAATAGAAAAAAAGTTGTTGACAATCGTATATTTCTGTTATAAACAGAATAGAAATATGGAATTTTGTGAATTCTACTGCAAAAATAATAAAACAGACATGAATATTTTTTTAATTATGACATGAATATCGCAGGGACTAATAAGTTAAATTGTAGATTTCCGTATGAACAATTAACACTAATTTCCAAACGTCTATTATCTTCCGCAAGTTTTAATAAATGTTTAGATTTAGTTTTTAATATTAAAAACAATTTGTTTCTCATAAAGTTATAAGACATTACAACTTTAGTAATAAACAGCAATCTATATTATTATTGTTCTCAGGTTGAGTTTTAAAAAGAGCTATTATCGAAATGTTTTAATAATTGTAGAAATGTCTTAACTAATGACATGAATATCACAGAGACCAATTAGTTAAATTGTAGATTTCCGTATGAACAAAAGCGAGGTGATAGAACAAGATGTTATCATAGTCAAAACCCTTCCACAATTTTTTTAAGCATGGATATCGTGTACACGTTTTCTTTTTTAAACTTTTGTAGCACTTTTTTTTGTTACACAATCACATCAACGTATTTTCAAAATGTGACACTATGCACACAAATTGAAAATTGTCAATTTTGTTTAGTATTCAGAGGCCAGGTCTGTACGTCGTATAACAGCTCTAAAGTAACGTAAAAACTTTATATCCTTGTTATTAAGCTCATACTACGCTTAGTGTTCCTCAGCGCCCAATTCACTTTGAAAAATGTTAAAGTATTTTGTTTGATCGAGCTGCCCAAGTATATATTATTTGCAATCAAAATACATCCTAACAATGATAATTATTTGCTAACAATGAACATTATTAGTTATTATTAGCTACGGGGAAAGGAATAAATTGATGTACGTATGTAAGTATTTGAAATTTATTCCAGAATTTTAGTTAAAGTGGTTTTGGCGATACAGCTAAAAACATATTTACAAAATACGTTCCACTTTACTCCCTCCTCGACTATCTCAGAAACACTTATAGTAAAAGTTATAAAAAATAAGGTACCAGAAATTTACGTAAATTTTAGAGCAAAATTATTCAAAAGACCTTATTTATTTTTGAAAATATTATGATATTCTTGTATATGAACGGTATACTAGGAAATATATTTGAATGGCAAAATATTAAATTTATAGTTTTATACAATTTATATAATATAATTAAAAAAATAAATGTGCGTATTCATATCTATATATACATATATATATATATATATATATATATATATATATATATATATATATATATATACATACTCAATGGTATAGTATAGCCGACGTTGATATTTTAAAGCAAATTTAAAATACTGTTTTTCTTGGTATGATCTTTCTGTCCCCTATGCATTTCTTTAAGAAAATAAATTTGTACAATTTTCTATCCATATTATAATTCACTAAGAGCTCTTAATAAATATATTTAAATGTTATACAACTTACCTAATATAAAAATTTTCCACCGAAAGCTAAGGATATAAAAGTTACGACATCCAGATTTATATTGACAGTATGGTGTGATGTCGTAAATACGATATTAATTTTAATGCTTATCGATTAGCTGATAACAATAGAATTTTGGTAGGTTGCTGATGGAAAATCATTGTCGTGTCTCTAAAACGTCTTTCATTGTGACACGTTTTACCTATATGTAGCTTCTAGAATCAATTTAATCAGGTATTATATAGATGTCTAAAGTCTATTATATGTGTATATATTTATATTTATATATGTATATATATATATATATATATATATATATATATATATATATATATATACATATGTATGTGTGTGTGTGTGAGTGTATATATATATATACACACACATATATTTTGTTTAATTATGTTAGAAAAATCGTATAAAACTATTAATTATTCTCATTACGTTTTCAAAAAATATTCACTTTTTCACCTGGTTTCAGAAGATAATGAATTTCCTTAAACATTTGACACTTCAAGTGATTGTACTGTTTCAGAAACAGTACAATCACTTGAATTGTAATTTAAATATTCCACAATTATTAATGCAAAGAAAGCACATAGAGTGAATAGTATTTTTTTTACTTAGTAACATCAGGACTACAACACAAAAATATTTCCAAATCCATTGAAACTTTTTTAAAAATTTGGAATGTGTCTACGACCTTGTTATGATTTTACAAAATTGCAAAATAAATGTCGACAAAAGTGTTGCAGGAAAGAAATAATAAAGATTTCTTTATGTTTATAAAGATAATTATTGAATTTATGGCTGCAAATTAAATATTATATTAGCCGAAAGTATTCTATCACATATACTTTATATTAGCAAAAGTAGTGTCATTTTTCTACATAAGGTAAAGAAAAATGTGAAGACGGGTAATAACCCCTAAACAAAAATATAACACAAAAAATATACACTTTTACATGAACAAGTATTTCTAATATTAACATTAGTACAATGTATACAATATTTGCAAACACTGATCAGACCATTAAGGTTTTCGAAAAATAAGGCTTTGCCACGCAAATTATAGAAATATGTTATAATGATTATAATTTTTAACATTTTACTTAAAATTTTTACATAAACCTGCTATTTCACGTTATACAATATCACTTTTAAGCTTCAAGGAGGCTTTACACTTTTTGCTCTTCCAAGCCTGACAAAAACTGTGAACTGATAAATGTCCAACTCGTAATATAAATAACATCGTAGGGTAAATTGTACGCAATCCAAGGGTTTATTATAATAATGTAGGTTGATACGCATCCCAGATTAGTTATTTCAAATTACCTTTAGGCTTCAAGGAAGCTCCACATTTCATACTCTTTTGCTATTAAAGTAAAAGATACAAAATGTGTACTTCAGTTCATTAGAATACACTCCTGATAGTTTTGACACTAATTTGCAGTAATAAGAAATTCTTGCGTATTTTCGAAATATTAAATATAATAGTGATGTTTGTAATTTGAAGGCAGCAGTTGAAACTTTTCCGTATCTTACCTACTACTTACCGAATATGGTATTGCAACACAATTATAATATATGACCAAATATGCAAAATGAATAAGTTATGCTTTTATCAGAAAGCAATATTAACCCTCATTCTTAGATTTTGTTATACATTTATGTACATTAACTGTTCATAATGTATATTTATGCAAACCGAATATCTAGTGACGTACAAATGACTCCAGTAACACATAACCATTTAGAGAGCGTAGTATTCGTAATTATTTAACTTGTGCTATTAATTATTAAAATTGTGCGAATTCTGAAGCTAGGTCTGCTTTTCAGAAAAAGTGAAAGATTGCAAAAATGTGTACAGAAATAGGCTTATGAATACAATATGTTTTTATTTAGTAATATGTAGCTTGTATTTCGCGAGTAACGTAAGTTAATATACATATGTTAAGAAAACATAACTGTAAATAAAGCCAATAAATGTTGAACAAAATAATGCGACGAACAAACCGATATATATATATATATATATATATATATATACATATACATATATATATGTGTATATATATATATATATATATATATATATCAATATATATAAGGTTAGCAAGTAAGTTTTTATGTTTACTGTAGGGTGCACTGTAGGGTTATAAATAAGCCAAAGTGCAGTCATTAGTCAACAGTCAACGCCGACGCTTTTAGTTCATTACATAAAAGACAACGTATTTAAATCGATATCAAATAATTCTATTATTTTACGAATTATTTTGGGTCACGATGCAATGGATACTACAAACAGTATATGTCATGCGATGGGCGAGTCCACGTTGCCTTATTCAAAGTATTTTCTATAAAATTATTTATTATGAAAATATTTGAAATGAAATTTGTATCAAGGAATCAGTGAACAGTATTAAATAGGTTTTTATGAAAATATGTTACGCGTAATATAATTTTACGTAATTTAGGTCCGTCATGCCGGTGAAAGTGGAACTTAAGTTCTTTATGCTTTACATTATAACCGTAAAGCTCACCATTGATTGTATTAATTTTTAAACTTTTCAATATGTGGAATCTAAAAAAAATGGTTCACATTTTCCCCTTCAGTATATAATCAGCGAAGATACTCAAAATTCGAGCTTCCTGTTGTAAGTTTATTTCTGGGTAACTAAACGATATTTACCCGCATACGTAACGCACGCATATGATATTTCATATTGACACAATAGAAAATATTCCAACAAATAAAAAGTAAGAATTAGAACGTAGATCATGGTTTTCGGTGAACCTCCTGGTTTTCGTTAATATATCCGCGCTGGCATCAATTAGACACTCTATAATGACTAGGTTAAATATTGCTACAAACAATTATATCAAATAATTAATAGAAAAATGTTCCGTCCATTGACGTTATGATGAAAAAAATATGCTAGAATTTATTAATCGAATTAGAATATTATCTAACAGAAATGTATTGATTAAAATAAAGAGATTATTACAAAAGGGGGTACACACGATAAATAAGGCGTAAAAAATCACATTTTTCACATTCTCTTATAATTCTCTCATTGATGAAATCAATACATTTTTGCTCCAAAACCTGCCTTTCTCGGCTACTGATTGTGTCTTCATTTTAAATTTGGTGCATTCAGACCTTTTTTGTTTTTTTTATCGCGTTTTATCGACCGTAGGCAATTCGATAATGAAATATCGATTGCGTTTATAAACTTATATTACTTCGGAAGGGCAGGGCCACAGCAATCGAAATGAAACCGAATGTTCCCCAAGAAACGGTGCTTAATGGCGATATTAGCAGCATTCCGTTTCAGTTGACATTTCGATTCTTGTACGTTTATCAAGAAAACAGTAAAAAATGCCGGATTGGGTATTAAATTGTGTTTAAATTACAATTAGAGAATTTTATGAAAGGTATGTTACCTTCGGTTAATAATTATTTCTCATACATATTTTTTGTTATTTAATGAAAAAAGTAAAGCCTTGTGATCTTGTAAGGATGTATTTTCATGCAATATTTTTTAAATATTCATTTTTTTTGGTTTGATTTTTGAAATTCTATTCACGAGTACGGTATCGGATGAACAGGATACCATACAAACAAAATGAATTTGTATTTATTCATCTGTCTGTCACTTTAAATGTTTGTTGGTCAAACATTTTTTAACCAACAAACTTAGAACTGGAAACGTAAGTATAAAATGTTCACAGGTTGGAGTCATTTAGGGATTAAATATAGTCAGTGCATACAATCTTTAACAAAGTCTATACACGAGAGACACACAGAGTGCTTACACAGACCTTGTGTTTTTAATTATTGAAAGGAATGCCTACTATGTTCCAGATTATTAAAATCATATTCCAGTTCGTTAAGTATACTTAGTCCAAAAAAGATTTCGCAAACATTTAATAAAATTTTTGCATGCTACCGTATGTGTGTGTGTATCTTTAAGCGCGCGTGCGCTTAAATCCTCTTAATTTAACCAATTTTTGAAACTACTGCTTTTCGTTAGAAGACAGAATCGACAAATATTCTCGATAGTTAACCTTCCAAATAATAATTACCTATCCATATGATAATACTGTAACAGACTGAATTCTGTGCATGGAAAATATTTTGAAAAGAGTAATTGATTTAGCATGTAGAATGATAATAGAAGCAGGAAAAACTTTTTTTACAATTGTTTTCTGTTAATACTTGCATCAATTACGTAAATTCTGCTAGAGGGATTGTATTAGAGGGTTTGAAATTTGGTATGATAATAATTTATACCCAAGAGCAGCATATGAGAAATGAACAGAAATTCTAATAACTTTTCATATTTCGAATTTTATGCGAACAAAGTTTTAGGCACAGATAATTTGAAATATTTGCAAACAACTCGACATTGTCTCATTGCTCTCTAAAATTAATTTAAATTGATTGTGTCAAATGTTTGGTTATTTTTTAAAGTAGGGAAGAGCAATGAGTAAGGGAATGTTTTGTAAAGGTAGATAAAACAGAAAACCATATCGTACCTGAAGATGATTTAATAATATTGGGTATAACCTTTTTCAATTGTATTGTGGCAGAGTTGTCGAAAATTCGCATTTCCTTATGTTGTCAGATAGAATTTAAATGTGACCCTGAATGAATTAGTATCTTTCTATATAGCTTACACATTACCAATTTTGCATTTAAGTAACAGGGTAAATAAATATAGATAACATGCCGTAGATATGTACCTCTACGTAGACGGAGAGTATTATAATATAGTAATTTCTTTGAGATAGATTTAATTTTTTTAAATCTTAACCTTTTCTTCGCTGATGAAGTAAATTTCGGGGTTTGCGTAATCGTCTTACCAACGGCGACAACTACAAGTACGCAACCTCCAGATACGGGGAATAAATTAAAACCGATTTCACAGAATGAAGTTGAGATAATTAAGCCACAATAATTTTGAATCATTCCTGAAATATATATGTAGTATAGTGCCTTTGTGTATACCAATTATTATTGCTCTTTGTCAGATAAAAATAACTTATTTCATTACTTTACATAAATTCTAAACTGTTTAAGCATTGTCATGTCAATTATACATGCTTACAAATTGAAAACCATTTTTTTTAAATTTAGTTAAAAAATGTTAAAATGAGATAACGCCACGACAACATTATATCTACGGTCGCAAACAGTCGGCCATGTGACTGACTAAGTAGTTTCGTTTAATTGCAATAGGTGGCGCACATGATTAGGTTGTCACTTTCGATTTGGTTTATACTTTTGACCGTATCTTGATATTTAGATCAAGGATGGCGTTATGTAGAAATGTAAGGTTTTCAATTATATTATCTTATTTAATGTTTTATGAGGCCCTTCACATAGTTATTATATTTTTGCAGTCAACTTTTAGAACTGAGTTATATCGGAATTCCTCATAGTTTCCTTAAGAAAAATAACGTTTAAAAATGGAGTATTGCACTTCTGTGGTATATGCTGAAAAATGGGGTATCTGGGGTATCTATGAAAAGGTTATCAGGTATAAGGGTTCCAAAAAATATTAAATATATAATTGTCACAATATTAACTAGAATATTGCTATACATATGCCAAAATTATCTAAAGAAAAAAAATTGTAGTGAAGTGGTGATACTGCCAAAACCACGAGAACCAAAATTATTAAAATATCAGGATTTCATAAGAGTAATATGAAGATGATGATAATTGAGATTATAATAGATAACATAACTTAAAAATAACCCTAGTTGTTTCTTACTCCTTTCAAATACATGCTGGGCCATATACTTATAACAGAAATATTCCGTGAATATTATTAATAGTACTGCTTATACACTATGTACCCTCAAATATTTAAAATTTTAATGTATGATTAATGTATCCAAAATATTCATAAGGCGAGATATATTGGTATATAACAAATTTTACTTTATCAAGCCATGGGAAAACTGTGAAAATAGAAAGAATTATGAAATCAATACAATGAAACAACTTATTTGCAAAATAGGTATTCTTAAAGTTTTTGAACAGCTGTTCCAAAGGGACATACAATTATTCTCAGCCATAAATGACGCCTTAAACATACTATGTTTGCAATGATAATACACGAAGGAATTAATTCTTTAACCCTAATTTATTACAAATTATTTAAAACCATATTCGTAATTTTTAAAGGAGATCAAATTATCATAGGTGACCGTCTTTATGACGTTATCATTTATTTTCAAATGATGTTCGGTAACTCTGGCACGAATAAGTTGTCGATAGCTTAGAGCTTTGCTAATAATACTTTTCAATAGCACAATGCAAAATTCACATTTCCAAATAGTTTGCTATAACATTTTACCAGAATCAAGATAATTCAAAAAAAGCGTTTTGCTGAATTTTATTCAGCGTTCAGAACAAAGCATCCTCTGATAAGAATTTCAATTCAATTGAATAAATAGTTTGATCTATTCCGGTATTTGTATTACGTAGATACACATTAAGGTGTATGTGATGAAAAAATGGCTTCAAAATTCTAGTATATTATAAGAGGTTATGTAAAATAAAAATGAATAAGACAGAAACAGCAGCCTTTAAATGACAAATAGAATTAATTAACTTTAGAAAAAATTGTGTGTTTCCCTTTTCCGTAAGAAGTAATGTTTTTAATTCGATAAATAATGTATTAAATTATTTTCTCTAAATGAGAAACTTAGTACTTATGATTAATTTTTTTTATTATTGCTTCAACTGAATATATATATTATGTCAAATTATCCACAAAACAAAGTTATTACATATTTGAAATTAGCGGTATATTACGATTTTCCTTGCATGACATTTCAAAATGCAAATGCTGTATTTTAATGCTTTTATTTTATTTCCTTATGCTAGACTCTTATAATTAGATCAGTTTAAATTCCGCCCAGGCAAACTTGTGGTCCCTTCCGCCGTTTCACTTCCAGGACCTGGAACGTATTTCTACTGCTCGCCGCTGCCCACAAGCTTTATGGGGAGATTTTGTTTAATTTTTTACGTAATCTTTTTATCATAAAATTTGGGAACTCTATGGAGATATCATGATAAAAAAAGTTAATTAATTTTTGCGTTACTATTTATAATTTATTACTAACAGCTTCAGAAACTTTAGGGTTAAATCCCTTTATGCAGATAGAAAGATAGACATACCACAATATTTTTAACATTTGATTCGTAATGTAAACTGAAAGCTATTCAAAAGCCAGAAATTTAAAAAACACACACACATACTTTGGTTACTGATTTTTTAGTTTTTTTACTAATCTGTCGTCGCCGTGATGTGTTGAGTTGATCACAAAGCATACGATCCTTTGGTCTTCGATATTGATAACATTGCAAACCCATTCGGTAAAAAAGTTTACAAACGAAACTTACGGTTTCTCCTAAGAAATGATATTCTGTGCATACTTGCAAAAAATAAAAAAATTGGACTTGTTCACTAGCAGTTAAAGAAGGAAGAATTCGTACCATGGATAAGTAGTTAAATTTGTTGAAATTACGAGTCTAACCTTAATTCAATTTTAGCAGCGCGCAAACTGAGCTATGATGATAAAAACAAAGTAATTTCAAAAACTTCACAGCTGTGATATCGGAATATAATGATTTTCTTTACTACTTTAACAGGTTTTTTGTATCTGGTATTCAAAAAAGTGCAGGAAAAGATCAAGATCTTCGCAAATCTTTTAATTAAAAGATTTTTAAAGATGTTTACCTTTCATGTCAGAATTTTTAAAGGTCAGGACTTTTATTTCAGAATGTATCATCAATTTTATGTGAGGATTTTTAAAGGTACCCTTTACCTTTAGTAGTAGAATGTCCTGACAAAAAATTGACGAAATTTAAAATAGAACAATTATTGGCAAACCATACTCAAATTCAATTACTAGTTTGAAGTAAAAGTTTTAATAAAGCTAAAATAGTTTTTTTTTTAAATAAAACCTATCGAGAAAATATCTGTATTAATAGTTTTGAAATATACCAACGTAATATAGTCCTATTTAAAATCAGGCACATAGAAAAAGCAAAAAAAATTAAAGAAAAGTTCCCTTACATTGAGACCAAGACAAGGAGAAAATCTAACTAACCGAAAATACTCTAATATCTTACGAAGTAATTATTCAAATGTATTTTCGACTATCCTTTGTAACAGACTCAAAATTTTTAAGCAACGTTGACTTCTACTATTAGAGACTTTAGAGTCCCAGACCCCTAAAATGAATCTTTTATCGACTACTCATATATTCGTCCAGTCAAAACTCATTTAAGGAAGAAACTTGAAATTTGGTGCGCGGATAAAAGATTCAAAAATATTCATTTGGAAGTTTTGGATGGGGTAAGGGGAAGTGACAAAATTTTCTTTTTTTTATATTTCGTATAGAAATAATAATTGAAAGAGAAAGTTTTGAACATCCTTGTATTATTTGCGGAGAATTTTCTGTATGAAATTTCTATAGATATTATTCAAAATATACACAAAAATTTGTATGCCCAAATATCAAACAAATTTTAGTCAAAATGATGAAAAAAAATCTTAGCAGATTACACTAAAACAGTATCTTGCCTAAAAATATTACATAGAGTTAGAGAGACACTTTTATATTTTTTTAATAATTTACGATATTTTCGTGGCTGTATAGGATATAATAGGCATTGTATTTACATATTGCTATACTCGAATGTGTATATAGGTATGTGCTTAAATTTAAACGAAAATTTCTTGGTATTAGTAATTCTTGTGATAAAAAAGTTTCATTTAAATTTTTCCAAAATAATGACATTCAAATTACCATTGTATGCTACGAAATCACAACTTCACACCTCGACTTCTTATTTTGATTTAATTTACAAATTTTTGAAGAAACCGAATCCCATTCGCTTTAAGGTCCCTCTGAAATTTTAAGGTAGCTTTTATTTAACTTTATTTAATCTACATATATATTTAAGTCGAATGTACTTGTTTTTTTATTCATTGTATGGTAATATTTTTTATATCGTTATCTCATTTACTTTAATTCAATAGTTATATTAATGTGTGTTTTAACCATATTCGATATGTTTTTTCATTTATCGTTTTTTTATCGATTTTGAAATAAATATGTTTATTAATATATGTATCGCGTTGACAATATCACTCAACTAACATCAACAAACTACAACCTCATAAAGTATTTACTTGAGTCTCCAAGGTGTTTTTAAAATTAAAAAAATACATATTCCTCATATTGCAGTTAAACCACATTTCCGACATCCCATACTAGCGAACATATATAATTGCCTATACTATTACGTACGTACTCGCCTATTTGTATCCGTATGTGTTGTGGGGTAAATTAATGTAGGGCTGTCAGCAGCGTGCAGATAAAGAATGTTCACTATTACTACATGTCAGTCTCGATCGTTGCGGGAAATCGCGTCAATAGACGAGTTGACGCTATACGTATATGACTATCTCGAAAGCACGCTGTTGCGGTAACTTTGTACTGGGGCGCACGTCTTTATTATTTCCGAAATGTAAAAATGAAATTATGTAAATAAACATTTTATACTTTATATTTAATTAAGTGAAAGTGATTTGATAATAATAATATTAGGATAAAATTTGAAAAAATTTACTTACTGTGGATGCTCAAAATGAGAAAATTTAAATAAAAATAAATTTTGTTCAATTACAAATGTGATGTACTGGAAAAAGGATTTCGTTGTACTTTTGACTCTTAATAAACAAAATAAAAGCACAAAGATAAGTTTTTCAACCATATCGCGTTTAAACAAAATATTGACTTTTAAGGACAGTTTGTATTTTAAAACTGCTCAGTGACGTGTTTTTAGACATAAAATTATAGTTACTAACCAAACAAATAGGTGATACAAAACAAAATTATTTACAACAAACAAAAAAGGGAGACAAAATAATATCCTATCTTTATTGATTTTATTTCTTTCTAAGAAATCGTAGACAGCGCAATAACGGACTGTTATGTTGAATCATTATAAATATTTATCAAATAAGACTGAATTACACAAGTTAACTCGATCAAACATCGCAAAATAAAACAAATAACACGGGCACGCAGCAAGCGGCAACCTGGGACCGTGTACTCTTGATCGCACTCGGTATCTGCGGGTGACGTTAAACTGGGAGGGAGTGTCCTTTACGCATAGTTAATATTATTACATAAAATAATAGTCATTATTTTTTGGTTAGACTATGATCTTATTAAGCAAACGTGTTACATATTCAAATATTTTGATAGACAATGTTTTTTATACGTTTTAAAACTAACCCACATATATTTCATTATTATGATTATATACACAATTTAACTCAATGCCAAGTGCTACTAAGGGATGGTCCCATGCTAGTATATAAAATAGGAATCTATACTATTACATAATATCATCCATATTGGGAAAATAAAGTGACTTAGACACAAGAGGAACACCGCAGGCAGCGACCGCTTCTAAATCAATGGCATGTGCACGATTGTGGGTTAGGGTTCACTCTTGTTCCCAAACATTAATCGAGAATGGGACTGTGTCCGAAATTAGTTTCATTTAGTTTTGTCTGTTTACAATCATATTATAAATTTTGAATTAGTTCGGTATATATCTGAGTATACATATAAGGTTAATTATTTATCAACCCAATGTATTTCATTATTGTGTGTAAAAAACTTAAACAAATTTATCATCAAAATGTATATTTAATAATTAAATAAATTTTCGTAAACCTTACACATAGAAAATATGTAATTCTTAACTAACACAAAGACAGTCTTGTATTTACACACATAATAATCAATATTTTATAACTAAATTAATATTCCAAAATAATAAACAGACGTTTATTTTACTATGTAAAAAAGTAGAAAATATTTTTTTATTTCTTTTATAATATTTTATAGGATGTAATTCGTTTTCTGTATAGAAAGTTTTATGTAAATTTTACTTTATGTGCATGAAGTGGTCACAAATTTATTAATTTTATGCTCTTAATAGTGAAAAGTCGGGCCGATCACTAAATAATGTGTTTTATAATTTTGGCTTGTCGCGGTAACAAGTATTTAAAAGTATCTTGATTATTTAAAAATAATAAGTTCGAGGGGGCACTTTACGTTTGTGAAGAAGTTTTTTATGACTAGTAACTTCATATTTGTAAATATAAATTTTTTTCAGTGTGCTTTTTTATTCCTATGTATTGAATATATTTTGTTTGAGGTGTAACTTTATAAATTTAATAGTTTACTTTTATTATCGCAATAAAGTATTTGAAAATTATTGAAAATTTAGTTGTAAAATTAATTTCAGCACAAAGTGAAAGACAAGTTAAACAGATATATTAAAATTAAAAAAACTAATTTGATACAAAAAATTGGTCTATTTAATAAAGAAAACCTCTCAAAGGAAACATACTTTTATTTCAATAATTTTAAATAAACTGACGAAAAACGAAATTCATAGAATTTTTTTTTTATTTATATAATAAAAATAAAAAATACTCCTGAGGAAGGTTTCTATTCTGTTATTCAAGTTATACTAAATATTTGCTCTTAACCAATAATGTGTTTTAACACATTAATGGAAACATATCAGGAAGGGTTAAGGTAATACTGCTTACGTCTAACACACACAAATACACCTTTATAATATACATACATATAGTTACGCGCGTGTGCATATTTATAGATGTAATTCTTAATTTTATCATCATATATAAATTGCTTCAAACGTTAATGGAATTATCTCAAGGATGATGATTCAACAGTTAGTGCATTATTCAAGAATTCGGATACTTCAACATGAATAAATATTAGTGGAGATGAAATTTTATCAATTTTTGTTAAAGCCGAGCTAACACTAAGACTTCTGATAAATTGTTTTTATAGTATCAAAATGTTGCGAAAGCTAAGAAAAAGTACTAATCTAGCAATATGGTAACGACGGAATCAAAAGCCAAGATCTAGTTGCAAAATTTGGTAGATCACACAGCGTCACGGACCTTAGATTCAGAAAATTATTTTAAATAGTATTTCAATAGAGTCAGTTAATTTAACGTTAATTGCGAAATGTAGTTTTGACGGTAGTACGGGTCAAAACGAATACACAAATTTATTCGTCGATTCTATTTCAGTTACGACATGCTAACGTTATTAATGACTAACAAATTCAGAGAGTGGAAAATGGCTTGGGAACTTTAGTACCAACTTAATGAATATATTCATGTTAGAGTCAGAAACCTCTTCGTTACCAGTCGGCGGAAGATTCCACTAAAGAAAAGGGTTTTTTTGAATTGACAGGTATTATGTTTATAGGTAGGTTAGAAAATTAGTTATTGTTAATGTGAGAATATTTTAGTGTAGTTATATTATTTTGCTTAAAACTATGATAGCTTTTCCGTCAATTTCAATATAGTTTTATTATTTATAATTTTTTTAAGACATTAGAATAATTGTCAGTTTATTTAGGGCCAAAGCGTGCAATTAATAATACTTAATATTAATTATCATAAACATCGAATTTTATCATTTTTTCCATTTTTTATTGTCACTTGTAATCACATTATTTATGACTATTTATTGTAATAGAACGTATTAAGTAAACCGCGCTTTATTCTATAATTTTCAACAGTTTTAATAAAAGTGTAGCTTATTATTTCCGAATTATATATTCCGATACATTTGGCCACCCGCCTTTAGACTGCGTACCACCGTGCAGCGGTATCAACAAATTATTAAAGAAAATTTAATTCCAAGATAATTAAATTTTTGCGACATTATATTACAAATGACAATGATAACAGAAAAATTTCGTTTTAATTTTGAGTTAAGCTAAGTGATTATGTTGTTACATTATTTGCGCATATATCGTTTCAAAAATTAACATCCATCCGCGACTCCATGTATCGTGAACTACTTTTGCAAAGGAAATTACTTCCATCTTTCTTCTGTTGTGAAGTGAAAGAAGCACAAACAATTACACTTTTGTATTTTTAATGTCTATGGAATTATAATATTATTTAGTATATACATATAATGTCTATGGAATTATAATATTATTATAAAAGTTATCGTGTTGGGAAGTAGCCCATGTTGTCTTCCAACCAGTTAACCTTTTCTGTGCAAAAAATTTCTTTGATCTGTTGCTGTGTTGCGACGTGAAAGAAGCATAAACAACTATACTTTCGAATTTTTTTGGGGTTGTTATATTAATCATGATGAGACTTCTTGGGTTGGAAAGCAGCCTATGTCATTTTATAGCCCGTTATCTATCTCTGTGCAAATTGGTTCTTAGCTCTGTTGCGATATGAAGGAAGAATAAATAAACGCGCATTTGCATTTCCGATATTAGTTTGTATTGTAATATGAGTTAGGATGAGACTTCATGAATTAAAAAGTAGCGTGTGATATTTTCCAGCCAGCTAACAGTCTCTCTGCAAAAAATCACTTGGATTCATAGCCCCGCTGTTAAGTGCAAGAAGGAAAAAGATATCCATTTACCCATTTTTTTTATTTTTATTAAGATTATAATATCAGTTAGATCGTAATTTCTATACACAAAAGGTAGTCCATATTCTTTCCAGGTAAGTCATCAATCTCTGAAAAAAAAACCGGTTGCAAAAAAACATATTATTCAACTGTGACGTGAAATAAAGATATAGGAACAAATTTTCGTTTTAAAATATGTAGGTGGGACTCTAAAATTAAGAATTAAGCTGAATAATTCTGTTGCTCTCTTATGTTTCCTTTATGACAATTCAAAAAACCAACCCGTTGCTTTGTTGAGACGGTGCTTCTTACTTCGTGTGCTTTTCCAGCTTGAATTAAGTATTTTTGCGTAATGAGATGTACATTTGATGTGGTTTATGTAATTTTTCGATCTCACTATTTTTTGCAAAACTGTAAAATTAAATTGTCTGTACAATAAAGATATATAAGAAAAAAGAAATTAAACCCAACGAAAATGATAGCGAAGAAAATGTTGTTTTTGAAATGTCTCTGTGAACTTATTAATTTTTCATGCATCACGCAAGAACAGTTATAAATATTTCAATCAAGTTTTTACTTATGGAATATGCTGGCTCCGAGCGAATATATAGGTTAGGTTTGATTACAATTGACCAACTAAAAACAAGACACGGTAAATTGATATTTCGCTACAATGTATACTTACTAGAAAAAGTTTGTTTTTCGATTTGTCATGCTTGGTAGCATTAGGTGTATTAATACACGACGATAGCATAACATAAAATATATTCTAAAGAAAGCAAAGCACATTAGAAAATAAATAGTTAGCCGCTTCGTTTTATTTGCAATCATTAAGTTCAAAAATTGGTGATTCTCAAGTATACGTATGGACAAACAATAGAAGATACACAAATTAGCATAAATATTTTGATTTTATATTTAAGACTTATTAACAGTGTAAAGAAATTTTTAAACATTCGATATGTGACATCGTGTTATTTTAATAACAGTCGAGGGGTGATTTTAAGACAGTATCCTAACGACAACAGCAAATGTATTTGTCATCTTACAATATTGGTTATGTGATATAGTTTTTCACGATTAATTAAAGGACATAATTGTATTCTAAGACATCTTTGTTTACAACAAGCCAGCCCGAAAATTACAAGACTCTGAATATCGATATATTTGCAGATGATACTCAATTCAATTATATATGTTAATGTATTCTAAGTTATCTACTTCTAAACTAAATGCATTTTGAAGGAAGAAAGAATCACGCGCATCAGTATTTTTAGATATTAAAAGACAAATCACTTTTTCGCTTTTAAATTTGTATTCAAGCAATATTGTGACATTCAGTGGTTTTATATTTATACGTTGTTTCTAACTTACAGGCAGAAATCCACTGGATTAACAAAAGTGCATGCCAAAAGGCAAAAGAACAGCAGAGATTAATTAGTAGCCACGAGTTTTTGCTGCCTTGATAAAGCAGCATATAGAAGTAATATATTAGTTCACAGACATTATGGTTAACTGGATCGATCAATAGCTAAAATACGAATGAAAACCGGAATAAAAATAATATTTGTTTATGTTATATCTACATAATTTTAAAACTAAAAAGGAAATAAAAGTGATTACCAATATGTGTAAAAGGCTTACTCTTATTTTAGTTACAATATAATGTAAGCGTTCAAGATAAGTTGCATAGGCTCTAAATTGATTGCACATCATCAAGCAACCTCGCTATACTTGTATTAGTAAGTTTACGACTAGTAAATGTCCATTCTTGAATGGCGGGATCTTGCAAATACGTCCTCAATGAATTTAACGCGCTACGTAAAAATAGTCAATGGTATTGTAAAGAAGTCCCCAGATTTAAAAATGGGAAACGATGTTGTTCCGAACGAGCTCAATTTAATCGTCGTCCTTAGATAAAAAATTATACGTTCTGGAAAAGAGAAAATGTTCTTTTTGAAGAGTAATAAATAGTTTCTAAATCATAAATAAACATTAAATAAGCGATATCGATACTGCGAGCACAGAGTAAATCAAAATTTACTATTTCTGTAACTGTAGCTGCGAAATTAAATAAATATAGATTGCGATCCATTACTATAATTATTACGTCGTATAACTTTATGTAATAATTAATTGTGATATTTGTTCTTTAAATATCAATATCTATTAAAACATGCACAAAAAATGGATGTTCAGAAATTAATGTCAATTTTTCATACGAAATTCTATAATGAAAGAAATCGGAAGCTGTGATTATCATGTCATTAATTAAGAAAAGACCCACGTTTGTATTATAGTTTTTGCCGTAGAATTCTTAAAATGCTAAGTATCTATTCACTTTATAACAGAAATATTCGATTGGGAATATCATTTCTTTTCTATTTCCTTACATCTTTAGTCTATTCTGAAAATAGCAACGTTTTATAGTTAGGCTAATTTTACACTCGGGATGAATCTTGGTAAATCGTAAGTAAATAAAAATCATTTTATCTCCCAGAGAACCAAAATTAACTTAACCTAACCTAACTTAAAACAGCTGAAATGGGTACTATATTAGATATGACAATGAAAGCAGTACACCGAAATGTAAGTAATGACAGACATAGTAAACGGTGCACATAAAAGATCTTAAAAAAATATTTGCAAAACATATTCCAATTTCTTGCATACTAACTTCATTTCTTATAATTTAGACATGAAACATGGCCATATTCTACCTCGATATCCAACCTCTCAAATGCGGACCACCGTACTCTTAACCAACGAAATGTTCCTTATAATGGGGTAATAAGTACTCGGCTTTGTTCTATGAATAAGTAATTTTTGTAAAACTTGAGGTGAGAACTTTTAAGTACTTTATATTACACCGCGTAAAAAATGGAATATGGAAAATTGGACGAAGCCGAATTCCACAATACAAATATATTAAAACTCTGAATAATTTATATATATATATATATATATATACGTGTATATATATATATATATATATATATATATATATATATATATATATAAATATTTCTAACTTTAAAATTATTCTCGTTTTTAAGTAGATCTTATTAAAACTTATTTTAAGTTGTCTTAAGCGGAATTTTAAACAGATATTAATTATAGAGTTTCTTTTAATTATTTCCAATATTTCTTATTATATATTCTCTATTATATATTTCTCTTGCCATAAATATTAGCAGGTAGACAAATCTATCAAATTTGGTTAATTATTTATTTTAAACCATTAAATTTTCCTAAAGATTTACTCTGAATTGTGTACTAAATGTAAACAAAAATTAGTTAATAGTGTAAAAAGCGTGACCATTAAAAATGAACGAAAACATCCTTTAAAATTTCGTTTATGTGATATCGATGTGGAAAATAAACAGGTAATAGGCTATCAGTGACATACATAACAGGCAATATCTGTAATAAAAATAGGGATGGGGTAAAAAACTTCCATTTAAAATTAGCTCTTTTATATCTGTTTCCTTTACGGAACAAAATATTTACATAAAATAATAGAGTAGAACAAAATGCATGCCGTTTTCTTTTACTTTCAATGTTACGTTCAATGAAGTTATTATTTAAATAATACGGTTAAAATAAATTTTAAAAAATTAAATTATCATGGTAACTTTTAATTTTTTTAATTTCATTTAGACGGGAATTTAAGAAATGTAGTTCGTTAACTATATTTTTGCTTTTTTTTCATTACGAGTTTTTTAACGGAGTAAAGATTCTATAGTTTACTTATTATTCTACTTTTAAGCAATACAATCATAGACACGATTTATTCGATTTGGCTAGAGAAATTTGGTTGACTGTTATAATTTCCTTGAATTCCCAACATAAATTTTCTGCTCCCTCATTTGAAAACTTAATATAATATAACTTTCACTATATGATTCCATTGTATTATATGCCATTGCTACTAAATTCCATTGTATTACATGCCATTGTTAAAATATTTACCAATTACTTAGTCGCGGATAACTTGTTAAAAACTTAAATCAAATCCACAATCGATATGTTCAGTTTTCTAACTTACTCTTCAATATTCATATGTAAGATATATATAGATATATGCATAGGCTATAAATATACTGAGTAATTAAATATAAATAAGGTAAGAAGCACAAATGTACCCATCGATATTTTACCGACACGCACGCACGCAATATACGCATATGCAAAAAAATTTAAATACATTAAAATCACTTAATAACGAGTTAGGTTCTGTCTTACTTTTTTAAACCTTGGACACAAAAAACTCTCAGACTTAAATCTAAACGATCATGAAAATTAGTAAGTGGAAGATTTTACTTTGAATTTGGCGTTTATTTAAAATATTAAATCGATGGGTAAAAAGTACCAAATGAGACTTATCACCATTTTCGGTCAGCCCGAGTCGGCTACTAACTTAAAATGCAGACGAAAATTTTCACTCCGAACACGATTTAAATGAAATATGCATAGTTTTATATTTTGAGTATATGCATTTTCAGAGCAGTTTTCGAATTGGGTGGAATCACTGTCTTACGCCATTGGCAATAGTATAGCGATTGAGCAACCAAGTTTTCTCCTTCCGTTTTTATTAGCTATGGAAACTAAACGATCATTCCAAATAGCCACGGTGCAGTCTAATTGACTTATTTCAGTATTTAATTGACTTATATTTAATAATTTGAGAAAAAAACTGGTATTCTGAATAAAGAAACCCTGAAAACAAAGTAATACTGAAATGAAATTGAAACTCACTTGAAAATCAAGTCGCCGCAGATGCTTGATCCTTTTACTCTAACTCTGACTTGTTTGTAACAGGAAAGTATTCCTCATGTAAAGCAGTGCGATGCTGAGAATACGCTTAGGTAAGATCCGGTTGCTTCTGAAGCGTAATGTTAGTTTTTAGTACGTTTTTATCCCGCCGAGGTAGTTAAAGATTTAAACATGAAGTATCGAAAATATAAATAATAAAATTACACTAAATCTGGATCACCCCTCTCCATATTATAGAATAAAACTGGTAGTCCATCAAATAGATAAATAAATATAAAATTTTCGGGTATCGCTGGAAGTCATTCAAATATAAATTGCTTACATAATCTCTATTCATCAAAAGTTGATGTTTACTTTAATTTTCCGGGCTGAAAGGTATCAAATGTTTACGTTGTGAGAACGAGGGGCTGGTGAATATGCTTTTAAGGTTTTCAGTTTAGGAAAAACGTAAATACATTATTGCAAACTAACGGAACACATGGCAAAAATATGTATTTTTATGATTTTGGGTTTAGTGCTCATATTAGATTTTAAATATGAAATTATATCCGTTGATTACTCCGTACAATTTTGAATTCAATTATTAACATATTTAAATCCGAATTTTCTTCTAATTTATTAAAAAGTGTTAATTTGAGATACATAATAAATACAATATAAAGTCTGTGTAATTTTAAATGATGTGAACAACCAATATGTCCAAATACTTTTTCACAAAAATTTAAGGATAACATAAGTAGTTCAATTGGAAAACGTTCGTGAGGGAAACAAATGTATGGTGCACATATAGGTATGTATATATATATATATATATGTGTGTGTGTGTGTATTTATATATATATATATATATATATACATATATATTTACATATATACATACATACAATTGTGTGTATATATAAAACTATATACACATACATTAGCAGCAAATACCCCTTTCGCTTGTTTTTCTTGGTCGTACCTTTATTAACATCTAAAGTTCTTTACCACGACCTAGATTTCGTTGTATTATAACATCTTCAGGTTTAGCAAAGATTGCTAATTGTTATGTAAAAGATTGCTAATTGTTGTAATACAACGAAACCTAAGTCGTGGTAAAGAACTTAAAGAAAGTAGAAATAATACTGCATCACGTAGTTTCATTTAATTGTGAATAATGAATTTCTACAAAATTAACGCCAAGTATGTTCAATATCCAATATATTTTTTGTATTAAAAACAAGTGTTAAAAACTTCTCTTTTTTCTTTACATGCACACATCTATATGTATATATATATATATATATATATATATGTATATATATATATATATATATATGTACATACATATAAAGTGAATAATATACATAATAGTTCAAGCAAAATAAAGCGTAAATATGTTGAAAATTAAAGTGAGATATTGATATGAGATACGATTTACAGTCCATATCTTCGATACCGGATATCTAAAAAATATTCGATAAATAATTTCACTTCAAAAAAGTTTACATGAACATCTAAATTTTTTCATTACTTCAATCAACTTTCAAACCTTCACTTTTACTTTAATTAAATACGTTCTAGTTTTGGACTTTATTTCCGACACTTTTATTTTAAATAAAATTAGATTTTATAATTAAAAACATGCCTTGCTTTACTAACATACTTATAAAATTTTTGTGATATTTATACAATTCACAACTGAAATAAATTGAATGTCAAAATATTATAGACTTTGGGTTTTTATTAAATATTTTATAATGTAATAATTATTTCAATTAAGGCAACCGTTACTATTATATATACAATAATATAACATTCACAGCAAAATAACGGAGAAAAATTACGTTTCAAGTGCAGGATTAAGTTTCCTGGCTTCGTATTCATTCGTCATTTATAGTTCATAAACATCCACCTTAGACCAAATCGAGAGTGCCGGTTTTACTTAATTAACGATTACGTATATCAAGGTTCACACAACGAATTTTACTGTCTTCTAGTTCTGACGTGTTTCTGGTGCCGTTGACCTGAAGGGTTATTGACCCGAATTCAACTATAGTTGTAAAATGAGAGGAATCTTTGCTACGATATTCTGAAGCTAAAAGCTCTAATAAACATAATTATTTATTATTCGCAATTATTTCGATCATTTCAAACTTATAATACCCCTACTGAGTTTCAGAAGTATATTCAATTTGTTTCCTAGGCCAGAATCTGAGCCCTCTTTGAATAACATGGAGAAATTGATTACTTTACTTGGTATATTCAGACATCTATATAATACGAAACTCATTTACCCTTGTAACTAAGTCTTTTATTATGAAGACGTGCCGTATCGATATCTATGTGAAACTTTAATGTATGCAAAAACTTACTTATATACATATATATATATATATATATATATATATATATATATATATATATATATATATACTTTTAATATATAAATTATTTGTTTAATCAGTCTCTTGTGTAATTTATATTAATAGGAAGATGACATAACAGGTAAAAACCTGTTAAATACGATTAGTACTCATATTATGAGGATTGGGTTGGAAATTTTCTGCGCCTATGAAAGATATAGTAGAAAATTCCTTTTCCCTTAAAAATTAAAATTTGGTAAATAAGTTGATAGGAATGTAATATACAATAAAATGTTTATAAATACCTAAATGTATACGGAATCATCGTAGCGTGAGTTCCACTCGTGCTTGACAGGTTTTTGAAATGTAGCATTTATTGTTCAAATAGCCTATTTCTTCATCCAGCCGCAATTGTAACATCGATGTATTGAATCGCATGGACCATTTATTTCAAGTGATGGTGTAATGCGGACATTTGGATAAATTAACATCGGTGAACAAATTGTCTGCAGGTCTTCAGACAGAAACAAAACAGTTATATTTTGTGGGTTAAAAACAGAAATTGAAAGTCCAGTCCGAGTTTCATTTTCCTTAATTTTTTCACCAATGTCGATTAAAAATAATTTGAATTTACCTTAAATAATGTTTCAAAGTAGTACACTTATCGATTTTATTAATTTAAATTACATAAATATCCATATCTTAACCAAACCTCAATAGCCTATTATTGTAGATTGGTGGATTGTATTAAAGTTTGTATGATGTCACTCATAAACAATTGGGAGAAACTTTGCAGTTCGGCAGTTTTAGCCGTGCGCATGTAAACGTTGCTTCACATAATTATAGAAAGAAAAGCTCAGCCGCTATTCGTGAACTTGTACGAAACATGAATGCGCAAAACTTCGGTAACTAGGACGGTAAAATTCAGCTTAAGTCTTAGTTCCGGGGCTCAAGACGATGTTGTATCAGATGAGTTGTTAAAACTATTTCCTTTTTCGTGTTGGGGTTAGTTTAAACTCGCATACTTATTTAAAATGACACATTGTTCACAAACTCAATTGTTTTGTTGATTAGGTGAGTGATTTTAGAGAAAAGACATGAAAATATTTGTGCCAAGTAGTTAATATTTTTTAGAAACGTTTCCCCTTTCTTGTTTAATAATATAAATTTAAAACGTACAATCATAGAAATTTTTCATCATTATTACTTTTTATTTACTGTCCTCGAATATTTAAAATAAACGAAGAGAGCAAATGCCAACTATAATATTACAAACTCGAAAATTGATTTGGTTGTTTCCTTATTTAATACGTAACACATATGTAGCTTGTGTGACTGAGTGATAGATGAGATCATTCTTGCGACTTCCCTTCTGTGCAATATTAACACTACGAAGTGTTTAGATGTTTGTTAATCAATCACGTCTAAATGGTGAGCCAAATACATATACAACTTTATATAAAAAAATACGTATGAATCTTTGTATAAAAGGAGATTATGACCCGAACTAACTTTTAGGTCTTTTAACCACAGAAATAACATAATTCCTTTAAGATGAAGTTCAGGGTTTGCATTCAATAATAAAAATATAGTGCTATAACATGTGGAGAGATAGTATGAGAGGTATATCTATTAAATCTGTTTATTGTTTACCTATCTAAACAATCAAATATCTTGATATAAACCCCAATGCTTTAATTTATATCTACACAAAGCAAGCTGCAGACAGAAGCTAGTTTAAACTATTATGTCACTAATTACGTTTTAATTAATAAGTAATTAAATACTATTGATTAGATGTGCACGCGTCTTCGTCGCGCCGATCTTTTTAATATATATTAAAATTACCGTAAAATTAATACAGTTATCAGTATAATAGTTATATAAGTAAACGTTTTTCGAAATTAATTGCGTTTTATTTGAAATCTTTAACCGCCGTGTCTTAATTTTTAGTTCTATAGTAGGTCTGTGGAGGTGTCGATAGTTCTCGCCTGATTCGCAAACAAAAAATGAATGGACGGGCAAAATTCCAGACAAAATTTCCAAAACAAACTCTGAAATTAACACCGTGTCTTAATTTTTAGTCGGTTTATAGCGATGTTGATTCCCGATAGCAATGAAACCTAAATATCATATAGGACACACATAGGACCCAAGTCTTATAAAACTCATCGGTGAAGAACTTATCAAAATCTTTTCAGCGGTTCTCGCGTGATGCACAAACAAAAACGAACTGATGGGCCAAAAATCCAAAGACATTTTTTTGTGTTTCATTATTTTTATCAGCCAATTTTAGTTTCCACTAAAATTGGCTGATAAAAATAATGAAACACAAAACCACAATATGCAGCCACGCTAATTCTACAATTTTATTATGTACGTAGATATTAACATAAGTTTTAAAAGTGAGGTGATTATTTTGGGTCTTCATTTTTAATAGTCATGGGTTACGGGCCCAACTAGAATTCTGTTTTACTCTCAGAAAACAAAGATTGTTACTCGTAAATTTATTTAATCGTAATACTCGTAATTACATACAATGAAAATATTTTTTATCTATTATAGTGATCATTACGGAGTTGCTCCTTAATTTTAGGTCAAATAACAATTAAAGTCAAATACAAGTAAACATTCGTAAATTTAATTTTGTCTGACGTCACATGTGAATACGTCCACCTTACAATGCATACCAATAATTTGAATTAGACAAATACGAAATCGGGGCTTGATTGCAAATTGATTTTGCAGGGTTGACGGTAATGTACATTTCGGCAAATTGTTTTCTTGAGTATGCGTCGTGGTTGGTAAATTATTTACTTACTTTCTTACAATAACTCATTAATGCATTAATTTACAAATAAATACCAACTAATATTGGAATCGGTACTTTTGAACTATTTTGAGAAACAATATTTTACGACATATTCTGTGAAATATACTCAAATTGCAATATCAAAATACTCATGTGTTTTTCCTGACCCATTCAATTATATATTTCTTCATATGAAAAAGTGGGAAACAAGTTAGGTAATTATAATTTTACAGAAAGATAATCGTGTGAAGCCGTAGGCGGCGTTCAGTTTCGATATGTTAATATTTTTTCCAGTAGAACTCGTGTCAAAATTGAACACCACCTACAGCTTCAAAATTCAGTAACGATTATCTTATAGTGAAATTATAATTACCTAACATGTTTTTCCACATATCAGTTTTTTCCGACGTAGTCGGGTTTTAGTTTTTTGTGGCTTTGTCTTCATTTTACCTCTATCGGTAGTTTATTTTCATACACTTTTTGAATCATTAAGGCTGGGTGTACATAAAATTTCATTTTTCCTATTATTTGTGTTAGATTACGCTATTTCTTCATGTTTATGTTAGAGACATCTCACAATTATTTTAAATATCGGTCGAATGATATCGTTTTTGATAAGATACCCGAAAAAATACCTCTTTCAATAGTATTTTTTTATTGCAACTTCATCAATTTTTTTAGCTCTTAAAACCTATCTATGCCACCCTTGCATTAAATACGAACCGATTGAAACTTCATTTGCTAAAATCGGTTGAACAGTTTTGGGCTACAATCAAATATCCATATACAGATACGTACATACGGATATACACATATAAATACATACATACACACGCATATACGTACATACATACATATGTATATGGACTGTTAAATTCTTTACCCTTCTTTGGCTGCGCCGTAGTCGGGAAAAAAATTAAATCGATAAAGTAAAACATGTTTACAATTTAATATTGAGACCTGAACTTTACAACATTTTGCACTTAATAAGAGGTAATATTAGGCATTTGAGGCGCAAAACGTGTTTTTAGGAGTCCGTAATTTTGGAATAGCTGTACAACTAGTAATTTGCGTTCGTAATATTTTTCACGTTTCAAGTTTGACTACAATATAGTAGCAATACACCTAGATACTGATATAATCTCTTAATATCGTAACAACATTGCAAGCGACAGCATGTTTAGCTCATAACCAAATCAAATTACCCATTAAGATATAATACGGAATATATATACGTATTACGTACTGTTAAAACTCTAACAAAAAGTTCAGATACTAAAAGAGTCGTAAAAATAATGTATCTACTCGAATTGCACCAGCAGGCTTAATTCATAATGATTTATAGAAGTTACGCAACGCATCATTACGAAAATATTAATATTCCATGAGATGACAATGCGTATAAAAAAGTGTCTGATAGAGGTGATTAGATTGGTTTAGAATTATACTACCTACGTATAAATAAAGGGTATTCTTTTTACAAGTGTATATAAATAAACTTTAGTCTTAATTGTTATTTGCATGTGGTTACATTTACTTAACGGAACAAATTCTTGAATAGCGGGGACAAACTAAAGAGCGGGTTTAAGGGTTGTGTCGATTAGAAGACGTTAATATCTTATACGTATAATATTGTTATAAAGGGTTTATAATATTGTTTAAATATAAAATAAGCTATATTAGTTAAAACTACAAATTGTTTTTATCATATTTAGTAATCAACCAACGAATGTGGCGCTGTAATACTTAGGACCTGAGGCTTCATTAGCATAAAATACTGATGATACGAAAAATGCATTTGGATCTTTGTTACTTAATCAAGTGATGTTTTTCAATGACATTAAAGTGGCATGACAGATTTATATGAATTTTGGTGCAGACCTATGAAAGTTTCTGTTTGAATCTCTGTATGACACCTTCAAATTCATATTCACTCATTTTTAGTAAGTATTAAAAAAGTACATTTGCGATAGATGTAATATAAGTTCGCTTGAAATTCATTGCCATTTACTAGTTAACCAATACTCAAAAAGTAATTTTATTTTATTAATAAGACTTTTCCAATAAAATCCTTGCTTTAAAATGGATTTTAACAGCCAATTGTTAACATAGTTTTACCATACGTATTCTATGGATCCCCCTTGAATTTAGAGTGATTGGAGAAAATGTCACTGAAACTCATTTAGTAATGGATGATTAAAATATTATTATATTAAAATAAAGGTAAAACTAAAATTTTAAGTTTTGCTTTGCAAGCAAAGATTCAAAAATTGAATTTCCGAAAATAAAACTTTGTCCAAGAATAGTTTCATTACAATTTCATTTATTACGTATAATTAAGTTCAGTGTAGCAAAACAAAACATTCTCGACATTATTAAATTTTAGATAAGACATTTATATTCTATTCAATTTATTTTTGCTACTGTACTGTTTTTTTTTCATGAATGAATGTAGATGACTAGAAAAGATTCGTAACGACCTATTAAAATATATTGTTACATTAAGTAAGTTTATTGAATGAGATGTTGATCGAAAAGTACAATTACTGCACTATAAGCATATTAATTACCTCATTACTATTTTATACGAAAGAGAGTAAAATTACATCAAAGTAATTTTGAGGAGGTAGTCTGTTTTATTTACTTTTTGTTAAAGATACAAATAATCAAGTGTGTGTTTTTCGTTATAATACCGAACAATCACAACATCAAAATCTACTACTTTGGAATAAGACAGCTGTTTTCAACGAGCTGTTTGTGCAAACGTTGACTATTTATTACTTCATTATTTATGTCTGTAACTTGACTTCAAAGTTCGAAAATAAAACTGCCTTTATTCCACAATTTTCTCAAAATTGTATGGTAAAAATGTGGAAGCAACATATTGTGGTAGCTTTCTTCACCACATTAAGAGAAAAAAAACATATACACACATAATCTTTGTTTCAAATAATTATAGTGACACCAACTTTTCTCGAGAAGCTAGCGAATATCCCCTTTCACAGTATAATGCAAACATAAAAATTCACAAACCTAATTTTTGTTTCACCTTATTACCGCAGACAAACTCTACTCGTGAAGCCCACTCTGAAAATATCTCTCCATCGCATTAAGCAAATAAAAGTTAAGCTCGCTTTATCTTTGTTTTCAAATATTTATAGTGAGACAAACTCTGCTCATGAAGCTTTACTCGTAACTTTTTCCCTACTTTGTATCATGTAAATATAAACGTATTTAATCCTTATCTCATCCGACTCTAACAAGACCAACTCGCTTCGTGAAACTCTACTCGTGAAGTTGCACCGAATATGGACGAGTGAAACTTTTATAGTTTTGGTGTAAGGACTCAAAGCGATATTGTATCTGATGGGTCATCGGATCGGTGAATAGATGACCTAGAATGTAAACATACCTCATTTCTCAGAAATTTGGACTCATCGCTAATATTGTCGGCAAACCTATATATTTAAATAGAAAAATATTAAATAAATTAAAATTATGGCCATTTATAAAGAATATATATATATATATATATATATATATATATATATATATATTATATATATATATATATATATATATATATATATATATATATATATAAAGTATCAATGTGCTTTATCACCACGGAAAATTTGAAGTAACTACATCGAACGATTTTTGGAGAGAGAAGACCAAAATCTTTAAATGTCTTCAATAGTACTTGCGGAGCTATTTTACAAAAAATTCTGTAAAACAAAATAATTTTGTTATCCTTGTAAACTTTTTTTTCAATTCATACCATGAGGTTGTACGATATTTGACATTAAAAACAATTAATTAATTTACTCTCTCTGAAATTGCTACACAAATATTTGCCGTGTTAATATGCTTTACGTTATCTCACATTTCAAGTTCCTGCATCACACGGTTTCATAAAAGAAGTATGCGACGGACAAATGATGGGATATATATGAGGAATCATATGAGTTTTACCATTTGGCAAAAAACTAAACTTTTATAATTTCCGCCCGTCGGCCTGTCCGCATCAGTCTGTGCGTAGGTTGTGCGTAGCCATTTTACTCGAAGACTATTAGCACTTTATGAAATTTGGTTGCTAGATACCTCCTATGAACTGCTCTACAAAGAAATAATGGAATTAAGAAAATAATATTATGGGTAGCACTCCATGTAACTGGGGGACAAAAAAAAATCCGAAGCCCATATGCATGTGGGGTATGGTTAAGTAGTAGTAATATAAAGGTTTCAATATAACCATTAGACTGCCCAGGGTGTCTAGTGGCACAGATCCGCATAAAGTAAAAATTTGCGCTATTAGTCACACTGTCCATATCCGGACAAAACGTATAAATAGTTACACGCTATTATTACCCCAATGAAAAAAAACAATTTTATAAATTAAAGATGGCTTGAAAAATTTCTTACATAACGTATACATATATATATATATATATATATATATATATATATATATATATATACATATATATATATATATATATATATATATACATATATCTCAAATAGTTCTGTGTTGGATATAGCTCCATAGATAATGAAACAATTACACGAAAAATTTGATTACATATTGAAATTATTGTGATAATTGTACGTAAAAGATAATTCAGAATTGTTATTCAATTACGTTTAGGTCATCGTTGTTATCGCTGCTATTATTGTTCGTTGTTTTCTAGGACTTAATGATTTGTAAAAAAAGTAATTTATGGAATATATAAGCTTTTACATATTTGTTGAAAATTTTTTTATTTTATATTCAATTAATATTTATCTTGAACAATAATCACTTAATTTAGTAAAAAGTAAATGAACTTACGTGATATAGTATTATATCCACTTTACTTAATTTCTTAACCATGATCTAGGTTTCTTTGTCTGAGGACATCTTCAGATGAACAATCTGAGGTGGGTAATCGAACTAAAATGTCAGCAACTTATGATGGTAATTGATTGCCAATAAAACTATAAAAGATCATATTTATTATTGTTCATGGACCAACCACAAGCTTTTGGAGCTAACGATGTTGGACATTTTAAGTAAGCATTGATCCAAAATTAAATATCATAACGAACACATAATAAATGCTTTCGTTACTCAGCTTTGTGTGAATGTAGGCTTGATAAATTGAAATTCCTAAAAACCTTTTCAAAGTTATCGTCTGAGTTTATGGAGCAATAAGTAGTAGAACATAAACAAATCTGATACATGGCTACCGTTAGGGACTCCATAGATATGGCAAATGGATTTTTCTAAGCTAGCAAATATATATTTTAGTCAATCAGTAACAAAAGTTTGAAATGCTAATTGATAATGTTTCGATTCAGTTAATAATTTAAATGGTCTGGGTTCACCTTCACAGACAAAAGCTGGGTGTAATTATATCCTCTCACTGAATGGAAGCCCGGTAGAGCTTTATCCATATTACTGCTCAATATATTGTACAATTCATTTAAGTTGATATATTGTTGGTGATTTCCGACGCTAATATTTAGTTAAAGTTTTAAGGAAGCTTTCATTTGGTCAATATTTGCCAAAAGTATAATTAAAATGTCACAGTAAGAACACTTCATTACAACTTCAGCGTCGGAATCAATTTGGCACATATGATAAAAATTCCTAGAATCTTCTTCTTCATATTCTTCACGTTATAATGAATGAATGGAATGGCCATTTTTAAAATGAAAGCATTAATAATAATTTAAACTTATTTAGATTTTCTTGTTATTATTAAAAAGGGCCACATGATTTGTAAACCAAAGGTTGATAAAAAAATTAACTTTTGCTTTATAACTGGATAATTTTGAGCTCAGCAGCAAAGTAGTGAGGTCGTATTTGATTAGGTAGAATTGAAAGTGGACTGGTTGATTCTTCTCGAACAGTACGCACACAATATTTAGCGATATATTGATATACATCGCTTTGTAAGTAAATATCATCTTTGTGGTTAGTATATGAACCTGAACAGGCACATGACCGTATTATGGATTTTTTTATTTTTAATACTCTTATTTTTTGCAGATACGTAACTTAAAAGGAAAAAACTTGCCTAATGCGAATCGCACTCGCGTACGAAGGGTTCCATAGCACCAAACAATATTAATATCAATACAATGTCAGTGCATGGCAAAATTTGCTTTAAAAAATCATCCAAAACTAAAAAATAAAATAAAAATTAAGTAAATAAAATAAAATTAAGAAATAGGCAAAAAATAACATTATGTTTTAAATTAATATGCGGCTCCCTACCGATGAGCCAAATCGAATAATTTGAATTATTATAGTAATTAAGTTCAATTCATTGTATACAAAATACAGTAGTTAAAAACTAAATATTAGATTTTTATAAAATAGATTTCCACCAAGCTTATTTACATGTTGAATTTTCTTCACAGAACATCTGTAGGGTTATTAAATTTTAGTAACACACATATTCCAGCAACGTAACTTTTTATTGTACCGCCAGCTGTAGTAGTTGGCATATTCATTAGTGTCGCACAGCTCTACGTAATACATGGATACATACATATCTCGATGTTTGAAATTCCAGCTCGCAATATATGCATATAAATTGAATCAGACGACGCTGTGTGGAGGCGTGGCTACGATTTGTTTCAGCAGGGTTGGCGCAAATATTTAATTGCAAAAATTCAATTTGTTTTATAAAACAGTGCAAATTGTAAATATTTAAATGTTATGACAGAAAACATTGAAAACATTTCACTTTTTATTACATAAATCCGTAGAACGGAGGATGTTTTTGCTTGGAATTTATGTTCGTATGTTTGTATGTTTAGTTTTTAATTCATATAAAGAAACCGAAACTAGAACATTTTTTTTTGGATATTGTATCAGTATCATCCATCCATATGCAATATAGTACAAAAAGAAATATAATTAGATTTAAATAGGGAATAAATTTCGAAAAAATACAAATTACATACACTTGTGGCTAGTTAGAAAAATGATGATTTATCCATTTACTAGTTATGGCATAAAAAAACTTTTTAAATCTCTTCTTTAATGGTACAATGAACCTTTATCAATCGATATTGTCAACTCCTCCAAATGAGTTGTTACAGAAACTATAACAGTGTTAGTATTTTTTTCAGTTTTTAGCATAGCCACGGGTTTTTGATTTTTATTAATAATATTTTTTGCCATGCATAAATTGAAATTGAAATAAAAATTAAAACAAAACAATTATAAAAAATACGTAATTTTTGTCATATAATCTGCAATTTTCATCACTTTTGTCGGGAGTATTCTTCAATATAGAACTATTTCTTTTAGGAATATCGCATGATGCACTGATATTTATTTATTATATCTATTTCACAGATAAATACGACAATTTGATAATATATGTGGTATGTGAAAAAATATTTCGACAAATTGTGGAAAGTTTTCATAACATATGACAAAGATACACAACTTAGTTTTTAAAAACGCCGTATCCAGTTATTTTGAGAACAATTTTATTTAATTTTTTTCCTTTTACAAACGATTGATTTAATTTTATCTATCCATTTGTTCGGGTATAAATATGATTAACGTTTAAATACGAATATTCGCCCTATAATTTATTTTAATGTAACTACAAAAACAATGTATTAAATAAACGTGTATTTTCCGTTAACAAATAAATTGTACTCATAGTCACCAACCCTAGTCAACATATGCTTTCTCTACGAAACTCTAATAAAAACTCTCATAGAAATATCCACGCAACCAATTTATTCCTACGTTTTTCCGTTCGCAAAATGCAGTTTTCCATCGGGCTTCAAACGCGTTGTTTGTGCAAATAGACATTCGTAACAACACGTATTAGTAACACATATGTGTTCGGAGAGCTCCGAGTATAGTCATTTATCTCATTGTTGTACTAAAACATACATGTTGTCGATATTAATTGTTTAAAGTTTATTGCAAATATAGAGAAGCCAATTTTTGAAATTTCATTTGAAGTGATTTTCAATTACTAAAAGTGTGTTATTGCTTTAGAAGTCACTTTATTTTCATATATAACAATTTAATGTTGAACGATTTTATAACTAAAGAAGAATACTGTGGTTTTAATACACTTTTTATCGCACGAAATCTTCAAAGCGCAAATCGCTCGTTTTTTTTTTCAGAATATTGTAGCTGGAAAAGAAAAATAACTGAACCGTTATAAGATCGTTCCCATGTTCGTACGTCTATCCCAGATATGCGAACCGTGTCACAGTATTTTTTCACAAAAAATCGTTTGATGTAGAAATGTCAAATTTGGTGTAAACGTATATACTATAAGTTAATGAAACACGCATATGTTATTATATAAAATCAGTATGACATTTCAAGTGTATATAGTAAGTTATTTTAAAATAATATTTTTCTTTTGTTCTTTATTTTCCGAACTAATATCCATTACATAATGTAATTATTGTATAAATAAATTATTAGCTTGGAAAGTACGAAGTTAAAAAAATTTATAAAATTCTTAGCTAATTAGTGTAATATAAAATAATGTAATTACATATATTTGATAACTGATAGAATATATTTATTTTTATGAACTTTGTAGCTTCTTAGTTAAAACATTGTAACATAGCTCTATTTTTTTACAAAACAATTAGTAAACAGAGTAAAAGCAATATTCGGTTTTCTTACATAGGTAGATGTATCAACTCGATTGTGCATCCGAATAGAGATGACAGGTGAAAACTTTTTATTTAAAATGAGTGATAAGACGATAAGAAGCGATTGAAAGGTGCAAGCTTTTTAATGATAACTAATTTTGCACGCGGCTTCTACTCATCAGCATTGGGAAAATATACGTGGCTTACCAATGTTTGCCAGTTATCGCGAACTTATAGGTTTTGCAAGGCATTTAGTTCTTCGTTTATGTTCGAGTATAATTTTTTTTTGTTTATGGTCCCAACTCTGCTTTTGTTTACTTTTCTTGTAGTTTTTGTAAGGTATTCAGTTCTTCATTCGTGTATATTTTTCACACACAGTTCACAGTTTTACTATTTTTTACTTTTCTTATAGTTTTGGCAAGGTGTTCAGTTCTTCGTCTGTATGCGAGTGTATTTTTTTAACGTTTATGATCACAGCTCTGTTTTTGTGAATGAGAGCAAATTTATATGCAGTCTGTCTTTTAAACTTAGACGTAATATACGTCTAAGTTTAAAACACAGACTGCATATAAATATGCTAACATTAGTGTATTATGTATTATGTGCAGAATCTTTTAACCTTAGATGTATATTATTAGTGTTCAAAATTAACTTACATTTTGAAATCTTTTGGGTTATTTAAATGAGAAAAAATACAAAAAAGACCAATATTTTACTTTTATTATATTTCCAGGGCTACATCGGAGCTTATAGGTTTATATTAAATTGCAACCCCATTATTTTGACAAAATCTTCAAATAAATATAAGCAGTATTTTGATTCGATGGCGTAGACCAAATTCATTTTGCGGAGCTTATCCTCTTTTGGTATTAGTAATACTTCCTGCTATGTACTAATATTTCTTCCCCAATGAGTTATGTCCTCGTGAATTAAAGTTCTAAGTAACTACTTCATATGATATTTAATTGCGACATTAAAATGACTGGTTTATTTATGAAATTATATGGTTACTGGATTAATGAAGGACTCACCTACCTGTTTTCCAAAAATGTTCAGAATTACAATCACCTCTTTCATAGTATTCTATCCCTTACTAGATAAAAAAGAATACGAATTATCTGAAACACACAAGGTGTAATATTATGTCACTCTAAAAATATGAATATATATATAATCATATAATGCACTGTCTATTTATAACGCCAATATCTGATATCTCCTTTGCAAGATTATAAAAAGGTAAAAAGTAGTGAAGTTTACCATAAAATCATATTATATGTTTTTGCAAATAATTTGGAATAAAAAAGCGTTGAAAAAAGTGGAATATAGACCATAAAGATGAGTTTGATAATCTACTGGGCTATGTATTTTTTTATTTTCTATGTACTGTATTTACTCTAATTACACTAGCAGGCACTATTGTTCTGTAATGATTTATTTATGAATTGTTGTATTTTCGAAGAGTGACGATTATGATAATATATGTGTATATATATATATCTATATACATATATATATATATATATATATATATATATATATATATATATATATATATATATATATATATATATGTATATATATAAATATATATATATATATATATATATATATATATATATATATATATATATATATATATATATATACATATATAATATACATCATCCGCGAGATAACATAGTGGTAAAGGAAATGTTTGATAATAGTAAGTCTACCGACATTTCTTGGAGTAGCGTCGTGATCCCGGGTAAGCAGCACCGAAGTTTTGTTTTAAGTTTTATTATTAATTTTAGTTAGGTTTTTCTATGGCTGTTGTAGTATAGTAGTAAAAAAATGTAGCTTTTGATTTATTTTTATTATATTCATCGATATGAATAATTCCTGACGTCGTTCAGTATAGGTTACACGAAACCCTATAAAGAGTGAACTGCAGTTGTATACGAAATGGTGGCAAAGAGAGTTGAACTATTAGTTTAAATAAAATATAATACGATTAATTCGGCAAGAAATTAAACTTCTTTATATTGATTAAACAAAAAATGTTTATGCGTGTAACGTTAGATAGTCTAAAATCAATTAACAAGGAAAATATTTCAAAAGAATCACATGTTTTGATATATATCTACATTATTTTTGATGATAAATTGGCGTAGCACGAGAAAGAAAATCGAGTATATGATTGATTTCGATGGCTTTGTACCTAATTCCATCAAAATACTCAAATAAACATATCATCGTTTTAATTGAATACTGAGCTTTGAACTTGTTGAAGTTTTTTTATACTTAGTAGATATTCAAATGAGGCGCAATTTTTTGTTCTTTGAAACTTAGAAAATATTCCATAGTAGACAAGGGCCATGTTAATTTTTTTTCAATTCTGTTTTCGTCCATTTAAACTGTATAGTAAACCATGCGTAAACATTATCTTGACTATTTACGCTAATATACTTGTTCAACAAAACCAATCAAACCTATTTACAAAACCTAGGTTTGCGTCCGTATCCCATCAAAGCATTACATGAACTTCTATTTATGTTTTTTTTTCTCTCTGTAATCCGACCAACATTTCGCCGATGCCTACTTTTTGTAAAATAACTCGGCAATAGATCACATTTATTACAAATAATCCTGGTTCCAGTTATGTAACAACGTTTATAATTGAAATTGGATGCAAGTATATTTTTCGATATTAAGCATACTTACAATAAAGTCGTCAATATAGTTATCAATGCAGCCAATTTTAGTATAAACTCTCGTAAAATAATTTTAGTATCAAGTGTATTCTAAATTTTCAAATTTTTACAATTTTTCTTCAGGTCAGTTTCCGTTCTTTTTGTATTCTATATTCTAATTGTTAGATTTATTAGAAGCCGCGGATGGATTTTTATTCTATCAGGAGCTTTATATCTAGAAATATAATAAATCTAAATGCGAGTATAACATTATCTGCAATTTTATATATGAAATACATATACATAAATCTTTTACAACATCCATATTCGGTGTAGATTTCTATTATAACTTAGGTATATAAGATGGTCCAAAATGTCTCGCAATGGTTTGCGTAAATAGTTCCTGGAATGTGCGGGTTCAGTTTTTCTAAATGCAAGTTTAACATTATCTGGAATTTTATATATGAAACACATACACATAAATCTTTTACAACATCCATATTCGGTGTAGATTTCTATTATAACTTAGGTATATAAGATGGTCCAAAATGTCTCGAAATGGTTTGCGTAAATAGTTCCTGGAATGTGCGGGTTCAGTTTTTCTAAATGCAAGTTTAACATTATCTGGAATTTTATATATGAAACACATACACATAAATCTTTTACAACATCCATATTCGGTGTAGATTTCTATTATAACTTAGGTATATAAGATGGTCCAAAATGTCTCGAAATGGTTTGCGTAAATAGTTCCTGGAATGTGCGGGTTCAGTTTTTCTAAATGCAAGTTTAACATTATCTGGAATTTTATATATGAAACACATACACATAAATCTTTTACAACATCCATATTCGGTGTAGATTTCTATTATAACTTAGGTATATAAGATGGTCCAAAATGTCTCGAAATGGTTTGCGTAAATAGTTCCTGGAATGTGCGGGTTCAGTTTTTCGAAAGGATTTCCTGCGCAATATTGTACGTTTAGGTATGTTATAATGGTGATCCCATTATTTTTTTGTGAGTATCTGTGATATATATCGTGCGATACATTTTAATTTTTAAAATTTATGCATTTTTATTTTTAACGTAATGTATTATGTCCATATAACCTTTAATATTACAACCATTAACAATGTGCTGATTTATTGCTCAATCTATATAATGTTTTCAACTACAAAGTAATTAGAAATTGTTGGTGTCAATAGTTCCATAAACAGCTCTCACTTTTATTGGGTAAATAATCTAATTATTTAGCTTTATCGTATTTTTACATGTCGCCTTGGAAATTATATCCGTCAACGGTAATGTTACTCTATTGCTTATTTCACATAATTTATTTATTGTTTCTTTTGCACAGGTACGTTCAAAATTAAAATACAGAACGGATTGAATGAACACAGTTCAATCCATTCTGTATTTTCTATCTGTATCGTTGAAATTACTGACATTTTTGACGTGGAATAGTAGTTAATTAAATTGATTAGGTTTAAAAATATTTATGTCGTTTGTATGGGTTATTATAAATATAAATTACCTTTGATCAATTTCGTCCTTAGATGAAAAATATTTTTTTAAATACAATCGTTGGAAAGAGAATAACGTTAAATGTATAAAAAGTGCTGATATTATTTGAATGATTTGAATTTAAAAATAGTAAACATTTATTTTTTTCAGTTCAAAACTAAACCATGCATATTAATGGCTGCTTTCTTGTTGAAATAATTTCATTATAATCTACATATTTATATTTTCTCATATTTCCTAAAGTTTTAAATATATTTTCTGGCCTCATATCCCGTTCTTTTCCCTGCCTTTACGAAATAAATTTTGGTAATAACAGAAACGATAAGAGTGTGATTTAAAATTAATACGACTCGCATATACATTCAATAAATTCAACATATTCTTAAACCATCGCAAAAAATGTTACGGCTTATTTTTTATACGGCATATCATTATATATTCGCATATCTTACAAGATCCTGGTTATGAATTAATATATCACCTAAAATATGGGTTTACACCTGGCTTTAAATTAATATATCGCCTAAAATATGGCTTTACACTTTACTTTAAATGAATATATCGCCTAAAATATGGCTTTACGCTTTACTTTAAATTAATATATTGCCTAAAATTTAGCTGTACACGTGGCTTTAAATTATTATAGCCCTTAAAATATGATTATATATCTGGCTTAAAATTAACACACTGCTTAAAATCAATTTGAGAATTCTCAACTATATATAAGTAATTTTAATTTAAGAAATTTACATAACAATAACTAATATTGTATTAAACTGAATTCATGTAAAGATATCAACGTGTTTATATAAGAGGCTGTACAATAAAATTAATAATATGGAAAAAGGCAACCGTAATTGTATTAGAGAGTTTAATTCTCATCAAATTAATTTGTAGCCGTTGAAACCTATGAAGGTAATGACATGATCAATGAGAACCGTGGGCAAGATTGCCTGGTCTTAAGTTTCACTTAGATCCGGAAAATGTTTTGTGTTTTTCTTGCGTTTAAGTCAAAATACGACATGATTTGAAAATGCAAGTGTTCAAACGAAAATTTATGAAACTTTCGTGGGTTCTCTGCAGTAATAGTACATGCATAAGGCTTATTCTCAATTGCATTACATACGAAGAAATTCGCAGTTTGTTGAGTGCCAAAAATAAATGAAATTTTATATTCTTGTCTAACACATTTTCATGAACATGAATCTAGAATTCATGCCTACTTTGAATTTTGTATTATCATTAACACAGCGAATTTATTATATATTAAGAACATTATCATTTACATATTTCTTTGGGTAATTTTTGTGGCGTTTTAAGTAGTTAATAAAATGTTAATGTATGTAATATTAGTGTAAATGTCAATTAATATTAATTTCTACTAAACTCGAAGGAGGTGAAATTTACGCAATAATATGAAATTAATTATTTGCGTTGAGAATATTTGTTAATTGTATTACGTCCGTATTTTGTTTACATTTATACATCTATTGAAATTATTATCAACGCTACTAAATATTCTAACTTAAAAAGGTACTAAGGGTACACAAACAAGGGTTTTTTTGCATGTTTTAAGTATTAATATTATGAACTTCCAATTTAATAATATTGTTGGAAAAATATTTACATTAAAGAGGAAATATTTTTGACCACAATATTTTAATATTTAAAGTTAGAAAATATTTCTTATTCACATCAGATAACATTTTAACCTCTCTCTACAAGTTACTTCATGTTTATAATTTTATAACTTAAAATCTGTCGGCACGTTCATCTCGGTGACCCAATTCTAGTGTGTTTTAACGTTTCAAGAAACTTAAGATGGCAAGGTGGGCTAGACTATTTTGCGAATTTACCGATCAGTTTTAAATTCGTATTTCATTAAGCTGCCTGTTACATGGTTATGTAATAGTTTTAACGATAAACACAAAATAAATGGTATTAATGAAATAAAAAAAGCGGTTAACTGTAAAAATTATTATTATATCTATTAAATTTTATATGGAAAAAGCAAAAAAAAACTGACCAAAATACCAACTTTTTGTTCGTCGGACATCGTAATTTCAATATTATAAAATGTTTAGAATCTTTTGTATTTTTAATGACGATATTCGTTATCAGAAATTTTTTATATATTTGTATTTTCAGAGAAGAGAGTAGAGCATATATTTTTTGAAATGTTTTATTACTTATTAAAGAATATTTTTTAATAAAAGTCGTTCATGATTTACGGTTTTTTAATTATTATATTTTTAGGTCGTGTATTTTGGGAATTAACTATCAATTAGCATTAATAGTTAAACATTTGTCACAGGAGTAGTTTTATACAACAATTAGAATGTTCACTTTGATAATGGATACCAATTTTAATAACTAACTCCAAGTAATATATGTTTTGCATTTATGTTCATTGGGCAGTAATAAATACCTACCTCATCAGCCAGGCAGTTTTTAAGTGATAAAATGTAGTTTTCACAGACAGTCCAAATGTATTTTTATGCGCATTAACAGATACAAAACAATAAAATAAAACGTGTTTTTGGTTGGGTATCCGTACCGAAATGATTGCGTGTGCTGTTGATGACGACTGTATAATGTTTCAAAGCAACACGTTCAGAATATTTTTAAAATTTCAGTATTGAGCTACGTGCTGATGCTTCGTATAAACGCCATATTCGTTTTGTTTTTAAGCTCTTTCTATGTATAGATCTGAGATTTATTAAAACATACCTTCAAAATAAATGAATTCGATACATTAAAAAAGACATAAAAAGTGATTAAATTCACTTTGATTATGGTATAAAAACGTCAATTAATTATTACTACATTTCTTGACTATAGTATTTTATTTACAATATGTTATTAGTCTAGTTAATGAAAGCTCAAAACGGCCATTTGGGCGGAAAAAATATGAAAATGTTGAAATTTGGCAAATTTGTTTTACCTCATGACTATGACAAAAGTCTCGATGAATCCGAGGTGTGCCCTCGCCGCTCTTAAAAAAATATAAGCAATGTTTCTTTCATTTTTGTTGTACAAATAATATTTTTTTGGATTATTGGATATGAGTGTTTCGTAATGTATGAACATATGTGGTTATTTTTAGGTAGATATAGCAAGATATTCAATAGTTTTCGACATAAAAGGGGTCTCAGTTGCATTATTTTCTTAGAAAAATTTCACTGAGTAATTTATAAGGGTAAGAACAGATAGTCAATTAATAAAATAGAAAAATGTTAATACCACGCATTTCGATGTACATTTCCAATATGTTTAATAGAAAATTGACATAATACCAGAAAGAAGACTTTCAACTTTTTTCATAAATTCTTATAATGATGTGTAATAATCATAATAATCAGTGAATATTACGTAATAAATATTTAGTTATTATTTTATATTTTGGGGTATGTTAATGATATGATGTATATACATAAAACATTTTTATACACTTAAAGATAAGTTTGGTAATTTTGTAGTTAAATAAAAGTTTAGGTAATTTTATAGTAAAACAATAAGTTAAGTAATTTTATAGTTAAACAAAATTGTATCCACATAATATCTAATAAAATTCACAATTAAATGAAACTACGTGATGTAGTATTATTTCTACTTTCTTTAAGTTCTTTACCACGACCTAGGTTGTGAATGAGTAATGAATTTCTACAAAATTAACGCCAAATATATTCAATATCTAATAAAATTATTATACTTAAAAAAAATAAGCTTTTGTAGCAATATGAACTATAAGATAAAATATAATCTGCAAATATAAACACTTTGTTCAAGAGTGAAAGGAGTCTCACAACTTGGCACAACTTAATTTTTTTTTGTATAAATTTAAAATAAGAATAAAATGATTGACAAAAATAAACTCTTACTTAAAAGTACAATACTGAAGTTTTAAAAATCTTACTTAAAAGTCACTAACGAAAATGTAAATGAAGAGCATCCCACACTTTTTTTTAAATTGAACTTTATTTTTTTGTAAATCACTTTATTATTATTTTGGGCTTAGACAAAATAAAAGTTAAGTTATACCGAGTTTTGAGACATCAACGAGCTATTGCCCAAAATCTGTGTATTAAAACATTATTTTTCTTTTTTTAATTCATATTGTTATAAAATAGTGTCTTTTTTTAGTTTCTTAAACTATAACATTATTTTAGAAATTTTTAGTTATGAAATTATGGTATTGTCAAACGTTTTTGATATCTGTGCACATTTTTAAATAGTACGGAAGTCTGTAATTGGGTGAAAATTTAATTGAAAGATTCCGTTACATTCATACATACGAGTGAAGCTAATATAAAGAGTGTTAAAAATTATAAACATTATCCATGTGGTTAAATACTGCTTAATCCAAGACACTGTTTCAATATTTATTTTGTATTGAAAATCGTTGATTTTATAGTAAATCTTCTATCCTTCACCTAATTCGAATTAAATAAAAAACTACTCTGTCAACTCAATCGATTTAACAATTTCTGCCGATGATTTTATTGCATTGATTGAGACGAAATATTAAAATGTCTACATAAACTTATTTGAGTTGTACAATACTCGCGTCATTTGTGTCAGTTAATGTATTTTTACATACTAAAATTCATCGTTTCTTTGATTCGAAAACAAAAATGTCAAATTTTCAATAAAAATGTCGGAATTAAAATTACGTAGAACAGTTCGTCGATTTAAATGTAGAACTGAATAATTTCGGTTAATTCGATTCCTTTGGTATCGAATGAAACACCAGTGAAAATTTATTGAAGACTATTAATATATTCGTTTCTGACTGGTAATCGATCGCCCTTTCCTAGAATCATGATCAAAGGTTTCTCCACTACCTTTACATTGCTAAAACACGGTGGAGTACTTCAAAGCATTGTCATCATACGCATGTTGTACTATTTCTTGCGTTTTCGTTGCATTAATATAATAAACACAAAATTTGATCGTCTTGCGTTATTCAAATTCTTGGCAAAGTGTAACTAAAGTTTTGAATTTGGAACAAACAGTTTAAGCACTTTACAAAACGTTGCTCTTTTCCAAAGAAGCTTATCAATGTTTAGTCGTAATACAAAACCCGGAATGTTATCTCGTTGTAGAATTTAGTGTATATTTTTCTGCTTATGGCTCTGTGGGCCCAAGGCAAGAATAAAAGCGATGCGCAGTAAAATTATTGGTATGAATAACAATATATATTGTTCTAGTGCTACCTGAATATATACACTTAATATATTTATTGCTAGTAATACCTGACATAATTCGACGTTACCCAACCCAATAAAACAACAAAACTTAAACCAACCAAACTTTATATAAGCCGACATAGCACAACCAAACTCAACAAAACCTGGCTGATTTAATCCAATATGGCAAAATTTAATTTAACTTCATATAATCCAACTCAACATAAACTAATGATTTCAACCGAACATAATTCAATTCAATACAATATAACCCAAGAAAACTAACATAAATAAATCTAACCAAACCCAGCTTAGCATAATCCAATCCAACTCAGTACAACCCGATAAAACGCGAAATATAAATAACAAAGTTGTAGCATCGAAGATACTTACGAGAAAATGATTAAATATTGCAAAATAAAACCACTAGATTGCGCAATAGCGCAATTATATTTTCCACCCTGAAATTCACTGGCCAAAGGGGCGTACTCCGAGGTGAAATGGAGTGGTGCGGGGTTCGGATGTATGACAGACAACTTTGATGGTTGTTTTTACGCACTTAACATTTTTCGATAATGCATTTATCGGAATAAACTTACTTTTTTTCATAATTTCTTTAAAATATGAATCTGTTATCAATATTTGTATTTTAATTACTTTTGAGAACTTTATTATTAGATGGTATGCATTTAATTGCTACTTTGATTGTTACATACGTAAAGTATATAGGGATTAAATAGAAGTACCATTTAAATATTATTTTATCACAGTTGGTTTACTCACTCAGAATATAATCAACCTTAATATTTCCAAAATATCATTCGCGTGACATTAGTAAAATAACGATGAAGAAGTGCCAGTATAGCTATATATATCAAGGTACCCATATACAGGTTGTCCAGTGGCAGATTTCAAAGTTTGAACAAACATAATTTCTGAACGCAACATATATAAGGGACGCGAGGGGCGTCGTTAGAAGCGCAAGCGGTGCGGATGTTTTAGTAGTTATAGAACAATGGAGTGGAGAGCACCGCGCTTTTGCCGTCGAGGCGTATATTTCGAGTGAATTTTCGCTGTCTGTAGCATGCCGTCGATTTAATAATCGTTACAGTATTCGTCGATTACGTGATGGACCATCGATCAACCTCATTCAGTCATGGGTAGCAAAGTTCAGAGCTACAGGATCAACATTAAATAGGCCCAGACCAGGACCTACACCATTGGTAGCGGTAGCGGTAGGCCAGGACCTACAATAAAGGATGAAAATGTCGAGCGTGTTATGGTTTCTGTCGTTGAAAATCCCCGTTTATCACTGTGTACACGTTCATTGATATTGGGAATTCCGAAATCAACTTTACAGATAATAATGCAAAAAAAGCTCAAGTTCTATCCACATAACATTCAAATTGTTCAATATTTACACGATTCTGACTTGGAGTTAAGAAAAACTTACGCGGAGGTGATGTTGTTGAGATTTCGTACTTCTACATGGATGGGCAACATGTTCTTTAGTGACGAAGCTCACTTTCACATTGGAGGATATGTGAATAAGCAGAACTTTCGTTACTTGGATGTCCACAACAAGATGCATCAAGAGCCCTTACATAAGCCTAAAGTAACAGTCTGGTGTGCCATGTCTGCATCTGCAATCATAGGCCTTATTTCTTTGATAATCAACGTGGCCAAACTGTAACTGTGAATTGGGAGAGATATGCCCAGATGTTAAATGACTTTTTCAGAGTAGAACTATAGAATAGTCCATCCTTCAACCAAAACACATGGTTCCAACAGGACGGGGCCACAGCTCACACTGCTAATGTGTCCATGAATGCAGTGCGGCAGTTATTTCCAGAAAAAAACATATCCCGAAACGGTACTTTACCGTGGCCACCTAGGTCACCCGATTTAAGCCCATGTGACTTTTTCTTATGGAGATACTTAAAATCCGTTGTTTACAAAACCGAATCCGAGCACTGTGACACAACTTAAAGAAAATATTCGAGCCAAAGTCAGTAGGATACCCCAGTCGCTCTGCAAACGCGTTTTTGAAAACATGCGTGCTAGACTCGAAGAGTGTGTCAGACTCGAGGGCCGCCATTTGGAAAACGTGGTTTTTAAAAAATGAAATCCGCATTTGTTGTTATGAAGTTAAAATAATTCTACTTTGTATTAGAGGTGTAGTTTTTTTTTACAATTTTTCAAACATTGAAATCTGCCACTGGACATCCTATATATCAATATTTTTTAAATCGCGCAGTGATATTTTTCATCCGAACGTTTTTTGTATTCGCATGTCATCATTGATCGTTTTTGACACATATTTTTCAATACTTTATGTTTTTTTAAGCGCTTACCATGTTTCCTCAATTTGTTCAAAATTTCAATCTGTTTTCAAAGTTTTTGATTTTTTAACATTGTTAAATTTATTAGTCGACTGACAACATTTTATTGTTCCGTATTGTTTTATTTTTATATATAATAAAATTGTAGAGTTAGTGCATACGTATATTAAAGGTATTCATAAACAAAAGCTTTAAGGGGAAAGTAACAAAACTAAAGAAACACAAAAATATTACATTTATAAATATTTTCCAGTTTTTTTTTCATCTTTGAGCTTGTTTATTCCTTCGCTCAACACGCAAGAACTGCTGCAAGGTTATTATTGCTGGGTTTTATTGAGTTTTGATTAACATATAAGATATAGTTTATCGCAATTGGCTAAAAAGACGATATGTCAATCTGACGTTTGAACGCAATGTGTATTTAACTAAAAAGTTCACTTTTATAATAATGAATATAAATCATAATAGCACGAGTTTTAATATTGCAGTTAACTTAATAACATATGCATATACATTTTCTGGCTCTTTTTTTATATTTAAGGCTTATGATTTTAGAATTTTATTATAAAGTTTAGAATATTTGAGGAGTTCTACTAGTGTAGGTTTTATATATATGAAAAAAAACAAATAGACAAGAATTAATTTAATTTTAAATATATAGATGAAGAAATAAGACCAGAGAAATGATAAATATTAGTCTCGGTTAAGTTTTTCCATGAAAAAAAATAAGTCTTTTATAGTTAGCTGTTATTTAGTGAGGAATCGTGTGAGCACAAAACTCACTCAATACTTCTAAATGTGTTTCGTGCCGAAATTTACTTCCAGTATTTTTATGTGTAATACCTAAGGACATATTCATCATATGGCATATGACAAAATCTAACTTTGACCTGGACTATAATGGAGTTTTCTCTCTCTTTTCTTAAAAATATTGAACAGTCCAAGAATGCAACAGATTTATAAGTTTGGTATATGATGCCAAACTTTCAAAGTTAATAATTTTATTTGTGTTTGGGTCAAAAATAGTTCACCAGATTTATATTTAAACAATTTTTTGAAATAATACTATACGATGTAAAAAATATAATGCGAAACATCCACTTTGAAACTTTTCATATCAATGTTGCTTATATCGCTTATGATAATAAAATAAACCGACCCAAACATAATACACATGTAGTTAACAACATCTTTATAATTATAATGTTTAGTGAAGCATTACACTAAAGAATATTAATTAAATATATCGGTCTAGTGCAAGGATTAATTGCACAATTAGTGTTCTATGCAATTAGCCCTTCACTTAAATAAAAATATTTATGCACTTTGTGCTTAAAGGGGTCCATCAGCCATGCTAACTATCGCCGACTGCACAAAGGTCAGGTTACATCACCTATACGGTGAGTTGTGTGAGAAACGTTTCGAGTGAGACAAATTTAACGTTTTTAAAAACGCACAAGGAAAAAGGCTATTCCTTATATTGTGACGAATATTTTTGGTCAACATTTCTTTCTCTAAAACCTCCTTATATAAGGAAATAAACAATCAAAAAGTTTATTAAATATAATCGCGGGGCAATTTTTTAATCCTGTTAGTTTTCCTTCGATATATACTTAATTTCCAATATTCATGACGAAAATAAAGTTATCGAGTTCCAGTAAGTTGAACAAAAGTAATTGTTCAACTTACTGGAACTCGATAATTGTAAAGTGACACAAAGTTATTTATGAGCAAAAATTATGCTTCAATTTGTATTTTATCAATTAATTAAATTACTTTTTGACAAAACTACTAAAATATTTGAGTATGTAATATCATCTTGAAAACACTTCATTTCAGTTGAGTAGAAACTATTTACAAACCTTCAAGAAAGAGAATGAGCCAAAGAAAGTGCAATAAATGTTTTTATATATAATGAAGAAATAGTTATTGAAAAAATACAAATCACGATAAAACAAATTTTAAATATTCACTCAAATGCCGGGAGACATTTAAACAACAGTTTCTTGAAGACCAAAGTTCTGATTGACATGTATTTGTACAAAGTATTAAACATTGACTTAAAAACGAATAAATTTTGTGGGCAGATGAAAGTAATCAGCATTGTGTCCATTTTTCAAGGCCGACAAAACTCGGAAATTAATGAACTTCGAATTATTTTTTGTTAAATATCTTTAATAATAAATTATTAAATACCATTATTGTTATTGACTAATATCAAAATAACATTATTGTTATTAATTAATATGGATTTTAAAAGGAATGTAATGTAACAAAAGCAGTAATAAAATGTGTCGGTCATGATATGTATTTCAATTTTTGAAATTTAAATCTATATCATGTTACAATAAATATATTCAAGACCTTAGAGCGGGATGGAAACCTTAGTATAATTCATATATTGATTTACGTTCAGAGTTGCTAAATTGGTGCAATTTGTAAATAATAGATGGTAATAAATTGAAATAAATACAGGATTTCATAGTTTAAACGAGGCAAAAAGAAAAGCAGGAAATAAATTCTTTTTTTTTAATTTGAAACCAACTTTTTTTCATATTGCGTGATCGTGACATTCATATAATAATTGTTGTTCTATTTTAATGAATATTGGATTTATTTTGAGGAGGCTCAGTCGCGCCAAATAAGCGTTAGCCACGATGCTTTCTTGACACCATTTGTTCACTCATCAATACAAACCATTGGATGTTTTATTGCTAGCTATGAATTCTAGAAATACGCCACTGCTGTTATCCTGACAAGATACTTAAAATTCGACTAAAATACGAAACGCCCCAAATGATGAGGGCAACACTACGTACGACAGCATTACATACGGTATATCAAATGAGTGTGCACTCTAATCAACCTTTTTGCTTACTCACTTGAACATAATGCTGTAATTTGACACAAGCGTTAAGCCGCGGTAGAGGATGCGGATCCTTTTTAGGCCAAAACTGGGATGATTTTTGAAATGCCGAATATGACACACATAAAATGTGTTTTTAAAGGAATTTCAATAACAACGGAAATCCAATTTCTCACTTGCTTATGTTTCTTCATGTAATATCTTGTCTTTCCCCCTCCAATGAATGTATCCAAACGATTTTTCATAATCTGAAATTAATTTATTTTTGAAGGATATTTTTTAAGGGATGGATGTGCCGAAGAACATTCGCCTGGTGTTTAATTAAGTGAAATAATATTTGATCTGATAAGAGGTCGGGCATTTGACACGAGTTACATAACAATATTCCACGTACGTATATGTCTATTACGTAACGAGACCTGCCACTCTGATTTCCTACTAGTACCGTATAGACATGACGAGCGACTAGTAATTTGAAAATAGCAATTTGAATTGGCTTGAATAACGAAATATAACATTTAATAAATATATTTCGGAAAATTTTTTCTATTTTATTTATTATAAATTATAGAAATTTTATTATTAATATGGTATATTTAAATATGTTATTCAATGGTACATCGGTATGGAGGATTAAATAATTACAAAAATATTCACAAGACTTGGCAATAAAATTAAATTTGAGGCAATAAATACTTAGACCATTAGGTTGGTGCCCAACCGACTCAAGTTTTTTTTTCGTATGTAAATGGTAATTTTTCTGAAAATTTTTTTCATCATAAAAATTACTATCACTCTTACCAACGTTTTATATATTGAGAGTTTAAAATAAAAATATAATTCCTACACAATAACCTAATAAAAGCCTCGATTATCCAACGATCCTTAATACGAGTTCAAAAGCTCAGAAATAAAGATTATTATTTTCACTAATTTGACAAGTTTGTCCTATGTTAGACATGAGATATTAAGCGCAACATCGTGATGATTCGGTAACATTAGGGGAACAAAAGACTCGCGCAACTAAAGTTTGTTCCACATAGTTTTAACAAGAAAAGCTCTGAAACTATGCACAAACTTACACAGAACATAGATGAGTGAAACTTTTGCAATTAGAGGACGAGTGATAATCGGTTTAAGTTTAAGTTTAGGGGTTCAAGGTGATATCACGCCTGATAACTTTTGAGGACAAACTTTAGCGTTTGAGAATTTATTTAAACCAATGTAATTATTTGAGATATTTTTTTTTCTTTTAAAATTGGACTGTTTATTACGTCACTAAGACGATATATGTAGGGGGAAGTAAATGGCAAAATACACACATACATTTTTAAGTGCCCATATATATTTATATATATATATATATATATATATGTATATATATATATATATATATATATATATATATGCATATATATATATATATATATACCTAACATTTTTATTTTTACATTTTTAAATTTTAAATTACTTTTATTCTACTCAGCAAGTTACTCCGGTAACCGCCATCCAGTTTGAAGAAATTCAGATAATTGTTTTACGTAATTATCTGAATTTCTTCTCTGAAGGTAAGAAAGGGTAAATTATAAAAAAAGAGATGCAAATAACATTGGATATTTGAAAAATAAATGAATTTAGTAATGATATAAAGCTTAGTACTTTCCCGAGTCCTTTCTTAAAAAAAATAAAGATTTTTAGTATGTGTAATGGTTAATACTTTCTTGAGTCGTATCAAAACTAAACTAAAACACAAAAAAATTAATTCCAGTCCCATTGCTCTTTCATTATGGTTGTCAGTTACTGCTAGTAGCTTTACCGTTTCTTTCAACAAAAAGTATCAGCATACTTTCTTTGCTGATATGACGACATGCTGCAACATTTGTGGTATTTAATGCAACCTGAGGAAAAAAGGAAGCAATTGCAAAAAAGTTCGTAATTCTGCTACAATTTCGTAAATTTTCTTACGCTTTTGTTGTCTGATCCCAAGCTTTATTTTAAATTCATTCTAATTGGCAAGAGTTTGTTCAAGCTGATCCGTACGTCAGTAATTTGTATGATGGTAACATCATTAGGATCACATACATAAAATATTACACAGCTTTGTCGTTAATGGTTTATGATTAATCGAAAATTCTCTGAATGTGTATTCTACAATAGTGCCTAGCATTCTAATCAAGTATTATTATTGGTAATGGAAGTCCTGCTTCTAGTTAAAAAATAGCAACAATGTTTCAATTAATACTTAATCCATAACCAGATTTCAGAACATCAACTATTAGAGGATAGAATTAAAAAGGTATATTTGCTGCAAGCAATTTAAAAAAAAACCAGTCTATCTGACATGACAGAGTTCATTGTGCTGAAATATTCATGCGTTTATGTATTAACCACTTAGAACAGAGACACAGAAGAGACAACAGAGAGAGAGACATTATATTCGTTTTTTTTTTAATTTTGATAGTTTTTAGAATAGACTTGAGAAGATATTACAATTCATAATATTGAAAATTTTAATTGTATTCAATTCGAATATAAGAAATGATTATAGCTATAGCTGATAAGATTAAGATCAATACTTTAGTAATTATTTAAATTATTTTCAGAATGTTATATATATAAACACTTTGAAAGTTATATATGTATATATATATATATATATATATATATATAAAAATATATATATATATATATATATATATATATATATACATATATATATGGGTACAAACTCGCAGACATTCAAAAGCGTATAATTTCCAGTCTTTGGATAAAACACTGAAAAACTTTTATCAGTCACTTTCTTTCACTACACGTTGCGAAACCTGGAAAAATGATTCCTCAATTGTTTATGAACTTTGATAGAGTCCATCGACTGGACTTAAGCAATTATTCTTTTTTTAAACATTTTTTTTTTAAATTCTTATAAGATCTTTTTTGACAAAGTTATCAGCAGTCAAAATAAAAATAAACTTTTGGTTGGAACGGGAGTATCTTTCGGAATTATTATGATTTAACATTAGAAAAATGAAAAAAATGTTGTGTATATTTAAAAAGAAAATATTTGGTGTAAAAAAAACACTTCAAAACGGTTTCCAAAGGCTTTCTACTAATTACATTTTTAATGCTTCCTGCGTTAAATATACCACAAGGCAGTTTCGCGGGAAATTTTGATTAGGGCACTTATTATACAAGACTGAAGTAAATTACCTGAGTTCGTATAGTTACAACAGGGTGTAGCAAAGCGGGTGCTTGCTTATACTTTCCTAGGCTTTACCAATCCAACAATAAAAATAATTTATAAAGTCGACAAAAAATAAAATAATACAATTTTATTACATTCCAAAAAAGAAGTAAAAACTTACGTTTTTATGCAATTACATGCAGAATAGCTGTGTCGTATGTTATTTAAAGAACTTGGCCTTTTTATATTTCTTTTCATATATTTAATTGTACTGGATTGATAATCATATGTCCTGAAGTGTTTTATAAATTCAAAAACCGGAACGTTTGTGCTTTCAATGTTTATGGTATATGTATTTCTCATCCTATATACATACATATATATATATATATATATATATATATATATATATATATATATATATATATATGTATATATATATATATATATATACATATATATATATATATATATATATATATATATATATATATATATATATATATTTGAAGTAAATAGTTATTGAAAGAAAGAGGATATACTTTATATCCCTTTTATATAAATTATATTTCGGTTCACTTGCCAGAAAAGTATTATTATTTATTACTCATTTCGTTTCACCTTCATGAAAAACTGCAGTCATTATTATCGCTGTCCCGGATTTTATTTTCAAAACGTAAAATAAATAATATTGGTTATATTCACAAGCTTTCCTTAAACAAATGACAAACATTTCTTAAGTTAAAACTATCACAGACGGTCCGCATAATATTATTTCACTTCACCCGCGTCGTAAATAACACTATGCGGGATCAAATAGGTAGCCGCTACTCACGATCTCAGATGCTTGGAATGGAGTGAAATAATAGAGGACTTTAGTCTGAATTATGCGTAGAAAAGTTTTTTGGAATGCCAGAAAAGCAACCGGCATTATAATAAGTTATTCGATTCTAAAAATGCGGGAAAAAGCGTGGGTTTTATTTTGATAAACTTTATTTTCATGGCAATATTTGATATTGATCGTGTTTTTGATAGTTCATATAAGTGGGTATAATAGTTTGTAGGAGACCTGGCTTCATGTTCGTTACAGTTTATTATTAGTTTTCATGTGTGGATTATTGCATATCTTTTGAAATCCTCACTTGGTTCTGTGGTAACTAAATAATTAATTTAATTGTCCAGTTCAAGACTCTTCGTAGATGGCTAATTTTACAGTTATGTTATTGTTGTAAAGGTTAATGTTTATTATCAAGTTAAACCTAGCTTCAATAATATTGTATTTCTATTTCAGTTATATGATTTCTTTTGCTTCGGTTTTGATACCACATTTGGATTGTTTGAACCAACAGTTTGAGTACCACGACATAAGAAATGTATATAAGCGTAAATTTTTCTATTATTTGTTTGAAAATGATCCCTTACTGGACGGTTTTTCCACTTCGATGAAAACTAATTTTGGTTAGTTACTGAATGTGTATTTAAAGTTGCTTGTTTTATGTTCCATTTTATGATAAATCTGTTCCAGTATAAAAATTTAGAGTTAAATCTCACTCTGTAATTATATAGGTTATTTTGTCAGTATTAAGGTTGATATGTAGGTAAATATAACAGTTACTAAATCTATTAAATCTAAGTACTCTTCTTTTATATCATCACTTTATGTTGTTTTACTACTTAGAAATATCTAAGGAGAATTTTAGGAGGATTCTAAAAATGTAATAATATAACCGTTCACATATTTTATATTTTGCTCATGTATCTTTGTCACTGATTATTCACCTTTTCTTCGAGCACTGTCCTATTATGGGATGCAGTGATTTCGCATAACTTACCTTAACTTATTGTACAGTGCTGACTTCTGTTGACACATCAACAGCACTTGCCTAACATAATTGAAGAGATATTCCAAGAGATTTATTTGCAATTCTTTATGATATTACCAAAACAAACAGATAAAACACATGGTTATAATTATAAGAAATTTACTGAGAGTGTAATATCAAACACATTTTTAGATTGCAAAAAATACTTATTGTTTAAAACAGATTGAAAAGAAGCTGTATATTTTTAGTTTTTCTGTTTTCCTTTTTAGTTTTGCTGTATATTGTATATTTTAAGTTAGTTGTCTCAATTTTTATTATGGCGAACATTTTTCTTTAAAAAAAATCTATTATCTACTATATATATATACATATATATATATATATATATATATATATATATATATATATATATATGTATGCATATATAATATATATATATATATATATATATGCATAATAATTTATTGCCATTTTCAATCGGACGCCTCATTAATATAATATTTACCTAATATTGGAAATATCTATACAGATATATAACTCTTTTTTATTGCTTTGTAAAAAAACTCGAATGCTTTATTTATAATAAGAAGTGACATGATGCGTAACTGGAACTTTATTCTCAGTCAACGCACTTTTTATAACTGCGACCTTATGCCACACCTAACAAAGTCGATAGAACTAGTTTAATTCCGACCTTAAAAGCAAGGTCATCATTACGTCTAGAAGTCACATAAAACTATCCAACGCATCTCATTTACCCGTCCATAGAAACAATTCGTATGAAGATCCGCAGTCCGTTAGAGAAAGGTTCACCAAATATACCGTGAAGACCGTCGTAGTCAGATATAAATGAAAATCACCACATTCTGCAGGATCTTATTTCAAAAGATTTTTTCTCGCCTTTTTGGTAAAATTTTGCCTAGCTACTTGCGAAAAGCGAATATTTAAATGTTTTAAGTGATTAAGTTAGTTTAGTTGGTCATACTTTCAAATCGTGTTTGGGCGATGACATGATATATTTTACACACAAAATAATTGTAACAATTTGAAGAGGCCACATTGTATTGCAATATATTAAAAAAAATATAATAATGCAAAAAAACATTTGCTTGTATTTTGGATTAATTGTTGTTAGTGATAATTTCGAACATTGGCCCCAAAATATAAATATGGTTTAATAGGCCTCTAAATATGATAAAAAATTCATTTGGATTCTAATATGATGCCAAGATCTCTGTTGATAACCGTAATGCGATTTTGAATTTTGTTAATTAGTTTCTAGGAATTTTTACAGTTTAGGAAAGATAATTTTAGTGACTCTTATAAGCATCTTGATCTTTGCTTTATGGGCAAAAGGAGGGTCCCGTCGCACACATCTCTTATTGTTGATGCTGCTTTATCCACATACATTCATGTGGAAGTTCTCGTCAAATACCCGTATTTACAGATATTTTCCGATTTTTAAACCTATGGTTACCAAATTAAAGGGGTTGGAGGATTTAAATTAAAAGTCGTGAAATAGAAAAGGCAAATGACACCAAAATTAACGAAAAAAAGCGTATCTAATAATATCATATATAAAGGGGTATGTTAAAAATGTTTTACCATCCCTATTTCTCAATAAGAGGAGGTACGTTAAAAATATGAAGACAATTGTTTTGCTACCTATCTAAAAAATTTTTTATTTATATATTATTTGAAATCTGTGTCTAACGCATATTTCACATATATCTAAAACTCACGACACAACGAAATTGAAAGTTTTTGAAATTTTCGTTTTTGACAACGGAATACTCAAAAGGTGAATAGGTTTACAGAATGTCCATATAAAGAAATACCGGTTGTGTGTCATATCGGTATCGATATTAGAAAGATGTACAACTTTATACACAGACGTAAACATTTGTACTTACTCTATTTATTAGGCTAGTCCATTACGTTGTACATAGTTGTAAACGTTTTTATTTGTTCTACTTATTTGGCTAGCACCTTAATTATACATATACGTAAATATTTATACTAATTCTTCTCATTTTGCTAGCGCATTACATTACAGATAGACGTCAAAATTATAATTATTTCGGTAACACATTAGGCTATACAAAAACTTAAACATTTTTACTTATTTTTATAATCAGGCTAGCGCATTAAGTTATACATTGACGTAAAAGTTTATACTTATTCTACTTATTTATTTGGCAAATTACGCTATGCATAGACGTAAGCATTTATGCTTATCCTATTTACTAAGATATCGCATAACATTACAAATAAATTTGAATATTTATAGTTATACATTGACATAAACATTTGTAGTCATTTTACTTATTTAGTTAACGCACTGCGTTATGTGTGGACGAAAATATTTATACTTATTTTACTTACTTGGCTAGCATACTACGTTATACACAGATGTAAACGTTTATATTGTTCTACTTATTTGGCTTTGACATTACATTATGCATAGATGCGAATAATTGTACTTAATTTTTTTGCTCCACATGCCCATGTAAATAATTAATAAACAGGTTTTATTATTATTTCGTTTTTTAACGAATTAGTCCTATTCATCAAGGATTTTTTTCACAGGTAACACTAACCCTTTCTAAACGTCCATCCGTTTTTAAGTGTTCCTGTTTCTGTAATAGAATAAATTATAATTACAATAAGTTTTCAGAAAGAATAAAAGATACAGTATAAACTTAAAAATAAGTATTTTAATATAAACGAAATAAGTCATATCTAGATATAAAACCTTATTGAAAGATCATATTTTTTACTCAAATTAAGAATGACGAAAAAAATGTGCGCTTACACTTTTTTATTTACCTGTGTCGTAACGTTATCTGTAAAGCAATGTTTCAGTTGTTAGTTGCCTCTCTCCAAACAGCGATAAGATGTAAAGAATTAGAGATACTCGTGTGTATAAAGCAGATTAACAAACCGCCTGTTAGTTTGTCCGAATAAATCCCACGAGTGGGTATACTACGGCACTCGTGTGTAATAAGAAACATAAATATCGTCAAACGGTATAAATTTCGACCCGAAATCCCAAGATCGGGGAATGTTGAAAGATTATATTGTTCGCGTTAGTTTGGAAAATAAATGGAGTTGAAAATATAACTTTTCCGGTTAACTTGTCTTATGTCATTGTTAAAGAACTAGCGTGACCTGTGCGAAGTCTTCGCATTATTATTTATTCCATTATGAAGCTCAGATGACAGATCAAACAAATATTTTACTAAAATTGACATATAGAGGCGCAAGTATCAAAAGCATTGAGCTAAAGCGCCACTTTATTTATACGTGAGTGGATTTGAAATTAAACAAAAATTTTACCGACCGTCAATCATATTGACGTTGAGCCGTTAGATGGCAGCATTGCTGTTTTGTGTATATAATTTTAATAATTAATTAATTTGCAAAAACAATAGCAATAATACATTTTTTAGTTGTGGATGCCGGTAGAGCAAGCAATTATCTATAAAATGACATATAATTTATGTGGATTAGTTGTGAAGTTTTTTCTAAAAAGGGAGAGTAACATCCTAAAACCTTAGCGTATTAATATATATGATGATATATAAGTATGTCACATTATTGTGCACTTTTTCGAAATATGTCAGTCCATGAAAAAGTAATATAATTATAAAATATTTATCCTCATTTTTAGATGTATAATAGATCATAATGTCTTAATATCTATTACATAAAACTTTAGATTTTTGATTATATCATACTCCATCAAATTCTATATATGAAAAAATGTTTCCAAGAGTCACTATCCTTTAACCCTTAAAAAGTTGTGATATCTCAAGCAGAGCCGAGCCTTAAGTAAGCAAACTTGTAAATCAAAGAAATTTCGTAGGGTTTGATCGTGTCATAGAACGACAGCAAATTAGGTGAACGATGTTTTTTTATTTATTTTCATAGTAAACTTGGCAATTGATAGAATACCTGATACAAATAATTTTTGTAAATAATGAACGATTAAAGTTAAAACAGCGAAACTCGTCAGCCTTGTTAAATATATTTGTCTTTATAAGGAAAATATATAAACTCAAACTAATATAATTTACCATGAGTCCACTTTTAATTGTTTTTGTTACATATATTTTTATCATTTAATTTATCGCCATTTAAAATTAACGAAACGTTAAGTGACGTACCCGATATCGATAATGTTAAACTAAAGTAAATCATGTAGTTTAATATTTTGTACTGAATATTTCCATAACATAAATTGCTAATTACATTAATTTACAAATAATAATTTGACGGGTCCATAAAATCACATCGCAGTTGCAATTTTTGATGTTGTAGTTCATTCAATGTGTTGAATATATTTTGTTAATGGTTGTAATGACATTTCTGATAAAAAAAATTGACGAAATTTTTAAAAATGACATACTAGTGATATACATTTCCGGTGGAATTTAAGGAATTTATTTATAAATTAACATCTAAATATTACCATCTAATAGCGCTACCTGCGCTATGCGATGGGAGTTAAAACGTTTTGATGGTACGTATTTGATGGACGTGTTATTCGTGTCTTTTCAGCTTTTTCCGGTATAACGCTTCCCTCTGTACGCTAATTTACGTGTGTATTAGTTTATCAGCATTGTTTCTTATTTACTAACGGTTACAACTTTACTCGTTTATTTCGTTGAATTGCATTTAACTGTCCTAAAACTTTAAAAGCGTTTCTTAATTTAAAATATGAGTTACAATGGTGAAAAAATATTGAGGACATGAGGACTCACATGAGGACATGAGGACTCACATTTTTTTCATTGTAGTGGAATTATTTTTCTCATAATATATCAGTTATGTCGATATTTCGACACTTCCTTGCATGACGTTTTCTAAACCTTTTATTTATATGATTCATTATTTTTAATTAAATGTTTCCTAAAGGCAAGGTCCTCAGAAAAACATGGATAAATATTTTGAGATGTAATTCTAATAGATTATTACCTACAAGGAACCGTATCATTTGTTTGCAATATTTTACAAGTGGCTGCTTGTGCCATATTTATATATATATATATATATATATATATATATACATATATATATATATATATATATATATATATATATATGATAATATTTGTTTTAAAGACCAATATCCACCTATTTATATTTAAAAAAATTAATTTTTTTTTATTAAAGAAATATCTAAATACACTCTGTCCAATATTATATATCTTTTTAGGATATTTGAAGTGTTCGATATTGCACAGAATAAATTATTTTTATTTAAAAATATTTAAACTCTTCGGTTACAACATATAAATACGTGCATTATTTTAACAATTAGACGAAATTACATGCTTATATGTCTCATGTTTTTACAAAAATAGGAATATTTAAGGAATTTGATAAAAATATTCCGATAGCAATTTACATCCCTAAATAAAATGGAATGTATCCAGCTATAAAGAAATACATTTTAAATACAATTTTTGACTTATTTCTAACGGAACAAAATAATTATTATTTATGAAAAATCATGATAATTTTAGCAAAACGAACACAACTTTTCTTCCAACTCCAAAGTAAGCATTTCGAATTCTGGGAAAGTACGACCGCTTTATTCAGGCGACATTTACGATTTGCCGCAAAAATAAATTCAAGCCAATACGGAATTAAACCAATACGAAATAAAATCAAACCAATACGGAATTAAAACCAAAACAGACAATTGTTCAAGTAGCACAAATTATCGTGTTGGTATCTTTCTTACTCAACTGGATACTATATGGTTTAAATGCTGATATTGTGAATTTCTCTATATCTTTCTTCTCTCCCCTTCATACGTCGAATTAGGTTTCCATATAAAATATATTGGATACTCTCCCCATAGATTCTCACCTTCATGAGCTAATAGCTGTTGGTAAACAATTTTATTATCCATGCAATTTTGTGGGTGGCACCAATATGATTGCAAGTATCTTAAAACGTCTGTCGTTCATTAAATAATCTATTTCACTAACTTACAGTTTTACTTTGGAACTGGGGTAGAAAATATTACCTCATTGCGGTTATATCATAATTTTCTATGCTAAATTGAACTTAGGCATGGCAATTGTTTTTAGTTTCATGGGAATTTTAATCAATATTTTCTTGATTGCGTTTCTAGAAGTATCGCTATGAAATATTTAATTCACGTCAAATTTAGTGAAACAGGTTAGTTACTTTTATCATTAAAAGTTAAAGACGGAGCAACATTAGGCATATGTTTTAACATTACTAATAGATCATATTAAAATAAGTCAGCATAAATTAAAAAAAACTTTCAAGAACATGAATTAAATTTTTTGTATCTTAAAAGAAAATTAGTATAAGAGCAAAATAAACCGGTCAAAGATCTCTTTCGATTTCCTCGTTGGGAAAATTTATATTTTCATTACCTAAGAGATGAGCAGAATCCAAAATGAACCGTGGCCATAACAAAGAGCTTTGCCGCAGTATTAATATACTTTGGGAAGAAAGTTGTATTTCATTTTAATGTTGTTGATGCTATTAACTAGCATCAACAACGGTAAAATGAAATGATGCTTAAAGTAATTTCACACGAACCGACTGTTAGTTTATGTAAAGTTTTTTTTTAAAGAGTACTTTTTAACCAAAAAAATCGAAATAGAATTCAAATAAAAGCAATGGGCGTGACGAGATAAAACCAATTTATTTATATACTGTGATGCTTTCAGCCACTGTGTAAAGTTTAGTGACTTTCATGGTTATTTCCATATATTGTAATGTAATTACTTGTCTTTAGCCACTTTTTGCATTAGATGGAATGATGCGTTGATGACATACCCCCGTGTAATAATTATGACTTGTAATATTTATGAGCTGGACCGAATCACACTCGAAACAGTTTATCTGTGCGAGATTTCGCTGTTACTGAATAATCATCTCATATTTCAGTCATATCGGCGAAACCCGATACAAAGCCTCCAAGATACAAGGATTCATCGCACGGTGTTTCTGCGATTTTTATGATTCCGAGTTTATTTTTATCTTATTTAACTTTTGGTTCCGTAGTATTTTTAAAACGGATGTCAACATCTGGTCTCCATATGAAGTTGCTTATATCTTCATATTATAGAAAATATTTTAAAAAATCAATAAGTGTTTAATTAAGAAATATATCTGTATTATCGTTATTTATTCCCGTAACGTTTTATAATGGGTATGGTGGGAGCTTATTCCTTTCAAATACGACTGAAATTTCTTTTAATCATGCATTCTTTTAAATAATTAAATCTTCATGCTTATAGCCTCTCGATCTTGATTTTAGCAGTGCTTTATGTTCCTGGCTTCTGCATGAGAGGAGATGTCATAGTTTATTTCGCCTGCTTAGAAGACGTACGAGTGTCCTGCAGTGTTCGCCTGTCTTTCGTGCACTTACATTTTAATGCAGTATTGTGTGTTGCGTGTCTGTTATTTTTCCTGCTCCATTGACTACTTCAGAATGAGGTCGTGGAGTGTCTTAGGGGTTATGAGTTCACGACTGATAACTGGATGATATTTATTGTATTTCCTGTACGTTTTTGCCTTATCCTCTTTTGTAACTACTATTTTACCTTATTTTTTATTGTTTTAAAACCATATGTTTTTATGTTCTTACATGCCTAGTTCTTTGGGGACATCTGCTAGTTAAGCATGTTATCTAGAAATTAGGGTATGATTAGATGCCATAAGCAGTCTAATATATAGTGTATCAAATAATGTAAATATTATCAATGAAATTACAGAGATTGAAGTGAAAAAAACCCTTTTTTAATTTAGTTAAATATTTTTAAAAGAAGAGGTAATTTAATAGAGAAAACGCGGATAACACGCGAACTTCAAATATAATATAAACATTATTGCATATTACAACTATCACATTCCAGTGAGACTTGAGTGTAGATGACAATTTTATGATAAATCTCTCAATGGACTTTATTAAATGCAATAATAGCACTGAATCGTGTGTGATATATATTTACTTTCGGTATAAAATTTACTTTCGGTATAAAAACGATTTTCGGTGCCATATTTAAATTGAAAAAAAAATTGAATTCGGGTATTGACTAATGTTTCGATGCAAATAAATCTATTTTTTGACGCAATCTATTATAAAAAAACATTCTGGTTTAGCTCTAAAGTGTTTCACTTTGATAATATTTTATCACAAATATTGGCCTGAAATTTTAAATTTTTAGCTTAATGTACCTATTTGATAGTAATTTTTATAAATATTTTACTCTGAGAAATGGAAATATATAAAAAATTCATTTACACCTAGTTATCTTCTCATCCTGCCTTAGGTAGATTGAAAAAAAATGGCTTTGTGTTCAAAATTATTGATTTTAGTAAAGCAGAAAATATTTTATGATTTATGAAAACGATACTCCATAAGTAGATATTAAATTTTTATTACCGTAAAATAAAACATTTGATGAACATTATTAAAACACATTTATTTATACCAAGTAATTTATTTATACACATTTATTTATATTAAGCATATTTCTAGCTACCTGCGCTCGCGTAATCATCATCTTTTTGCTATATCGACATCTATAACCAGGTTATATCAAAATTCTCCCCTTTCCTACATTATATCAATTGCTTAACCGCTCGATCGTGATTGTAACAGAATGTGACGTGTTTGTGGTATGTCAAAGTAAACTTATTGAAGTGTGTCGCCGTTATGTATCATAATGTCGGTGAATTCGATTAACTGTTCTTTTATTGTTACTGATACACGAAGGTATTTTAACCGTGGTCTTTATGTAATTGTGAGTAAATAAATAAAAAGAACGAGAATTGTCGAGGGTCCACCGGTTGGAACGAAGTTCCTTTCACTATATATTATCGATTAAATGTATATTATCTACAGAAATAAAAATATTTCAGCATAACAAAACATTAATTGTAAGACATGAAAAAGTAATAAAAGTAATGAAGCGATCCAAGCAACATCTTTTAATTAAACAAAACTTACATAACACGTAAACAGTATTCCTAGATTTGTAACTTTTGTTTATGTAAACTTTTGTCGATACGAATAAAAGAAGATACCAAAATTTTAAAAATTTTAAATTATTTTTGTTTTAATTATTATAAACTGAATTTAATAGTCATTAAATTAAAGTCTAATATGACTTTTTGCAAAAAAATTTATTATCTTAAAAATTAAAATGAATATTGAACATTGAATATAATATAAACACGTATATATATAAAACGGTCGGGCAGGTGCCTGGCTTACAATGGAAAACCATCAGAAAAATGAAGCGGTGGACAACTCATTTATGAAATTGTTATTATTACTATATTATTATTAATATTAATATTACTTATTATTGTTACTTAATTTTTTAATAAATTAATTAAAATAAATTTAAAATTAATTTTAAATTTAATTTTATTTATTTTAAATATTACAATTTTGATCATTTTTATTTTGTTTAATTTTTTCAAAGTCAATTATTTTAAAAACTAAGATTTAATTATTTTGAAATTAAATGTAAAATTAAATTAATTTTTTTATTAAATTAGAATGAATATAATGAATTGCTAAATTTATTAAAACAATCCAAATAAAGTTTAATTAATAATGTAAATAAATGAATACGCCGACAATCTATTGTTATTTATTAATTTTAAGTACAAATGTAATAAAAGTAATAAATGATAAAGTAGTAACTTATAATTTATAACGCAAATAAATACATACAGAATTAGAAATTGTTTGAGAGATGATTAGCTTACAATAAAACGCCAGTAGAAATAAAATTTGACATAGACTTATAAACACATAAACGCTTATACTGTAGAAAAGTGTCGGTCTAAATCTTACTTTATATGCTGTAGCAAAAGTAGTGGTCAAATTCTTATACTTCTTTCCTGCTAACTCTCATTCACCAAAAGCGTCACGTGCTACAAGAAACTTCGTCCCAATAAGGATTAAATTTCTTTTTCTTAAAACTATATCCACTAACTTTCAGAATATTATTTTGACTGCAAGTCAAGTGATTTAAAAAAATATGCATTTGAATGCATCCACAATTACTAATGGTCATATCTTTGAGCATGATAACATTACATAAACTTCTTTATTATAAAGACATCTCCAAAAAGGACCATTGTAACCCACTTTTACGATTTTACCGGCGAGCTTCTGCTGGATGAAACTTCTTCACGTCAATCATCACAAAATACTATTAAAATTTTACGTTTTCTGTTTTTTCCACATTATGAAAAACGTGAAATATATGGTGATTAGACAGTATTGTAAAAAAAAATGTATATAAAAAATGTAATTGTAACTTAATGCTAGTTAAAAGTGAGTTAGAATGTAAGTGTCGACAAGACCGTGAGTTTGTACGAATTAGCTCGGTCGAACTTCGGGATTATGGATTTTTTACCTTAAAGGTCTTTGTGAAATGTTATTATAAAGAGCTCACCAGATACCATGAACATTGTTTTATATTTTATTCTGCTAAAAGTTTCTTGCAAATCCAATTAAAAACTTATTTAATTTTTCATTAAATAAATATAGTTTCATATTGGTGAACAGTAAAAGTAGTCAGCGCGTTTTTCAACGCAACCAAAACTGCTCTCAATGTCAAACGCTATTTACAGTATTATGTCTCTCATGGTAAAATTATTGAAATTGAAAATATTTTGGCATGTTTACGAACATAAGTGATATAACAATGGGTATACAAGTAGCATATCAGACGTCACATGCCATGTGATTTATTATGCCACATGACGGCTACATCGCGGTGGCGGACGTGAATCTACGCGCGTACTCTATTATTTTATTTAGTGTGAATGACGTTATAGAGAATAACGATAATATGAAAGGGAAACATACGTTGGGCGGAAACTTTTGTTTGAGAGGTAATTAATTATAGGGTTGCATTCAGAAGCTCTTTAAAACTTATGACATTGATATTAAAATTAATAAGCCTAACTATAAAAAATCCATTGCACTAACATAATATAAAGTCACTATAGCAAGAATAAATATAATATGAAGAGTTCAGTCAATAAATTTGAAATAAATATACAAACTTTAAAAGGCTATTGTAAACTTTGAAATCGATTATTCCACTTTAGTATGAATACTATGCACATGTTAACGATCAACCCATTCTGGCCAAATAGTCACGACGATATTTGAATTAAATTTCTCGACATTTTTGTGTTTAAATTACTCACTTGTAAAAAAATGTACTTGCTTTTTGGTTTGTTCATATCGAAAAGCGTTTTACATTGAACAACGAGTCAAAATTTGAACAGTAGTCAGATATGTCTGAAATAGATATAAAAAGGACATAAAAAAGAAAGAGAAACAAACATTTACGTATCCAAAAGAAAAGGAAACTTTGCATAATTACAGTAGAACAGGTGCACTTTTGCGAAGGACTGGAAAGCTTAAAAGTTACTTACAGCTGCACAGGTTTTTGTTTAATGACGAGAAGAACCTGAGACTGGACTATACTACTTGTACCATACGGATGGCAGTATTCAAGTTAGTTCTAATTGTTATAAAGCACTAATTGACAATTTCATATTCATCATGACCAAGTTGAAATTATCCTTTTAAATGTAGAAATACACGTTTCCTTCACAAGACGTATAGTCGTACCGTATAAAATCTTGAAAATTGCTATATTTTAATAAATGGAAAAGTCTAACTTCTGTATTCATTGCATTAAGAGAAGTTACAAAGATGGGAAAACCATTTTTCTCTGTGAGGAAGAGGCATTTTATCGTCGTCAGAGGTACATAAAGTAGTTGAATTGTATCATATTCAGACTCGTGATGGCGAACAGTATTCAGTAACAAATAACCATGTTAAAAATAAAAAAATATTGAACTTACAAGAATTATGTTAATGAACTTCGACTAATAATTGTTTTAAAAAAAGGGTAAGGCGGAATGTTTGTCTGTAATATCCATGTTTTAATGTAATAATCTTGTTTTATTAACATTGCTGAAACCATTTTAAGAATTACCAACTTATATATTAACTAAATTAATTGAGTAATCAAAATTAATTAATTTGTTTAAGGACTACTTGGCACATAATGACTTCATTTTAATTTTAATATTCCATTATGTATGTTGAGGATTCAGTAGCCGTATATTAACTATAAAATTTAATAATCCAAAATTATGAGTGACTGCGTTTTATTATCTTTCAGCCCGTCTTCTTGCTGAATCATCAATTTTTTATTTATTCCTTTAGTTTGATTGTTTAAATTACTTTTAATAAATAATCATAAAAACAAACCTTTCGTAAGAGATAGTGACTTAATGAAATTATTGTTCCACAAAAGTCAAGATGGCGATGAAAATTCGAAAAATGTCGTTTAAGTTTTACAATGGTTGATTACAAGAAAATCAATTAAAGTTTAATGAAATAATTTGTGTCGATGAAAGAAGAATAAACCAGTCATTGCCCATTATAATTCCTGTCCTGATATATATTCAAAATATTTTCGGTTTAACAAAATATTTATATAATTTAAAAATATGTATTACCGGCTGTTGGCTGGTTTTACAACTAAACGGGAATACGTAATGACTTTTTCAAGTTTTATATCACAATAATTAAAAAAATATTTTAGTATGTGACATCTGTCAAAAATATTTAACATAACTTTGAACTTTGCAAAATATTCTATCAAATTAAAGGTATTTGACATGAAGACAGTAGTTGTATTGAAGTATAAGAATACTTAGTTATGAAAAAAGAACAATGATATCGTGATTCTAAGATAAATAACAATCTTGTTGTTTGTCCAACACCACATTTATAATAAATACTCATATGCTATAACAATAAAATTGTATTATATTGATTACAAAATACGTGACATCGTAGCGGGTATGCGAAGAGTTCTTTAGACGGCAAACAGTATGATATATTACTTGGTGCGGCGGCCATTATCTCAGACGTGAGTCGGCAGTTTGTGTGGCTGACCTGCTCGTGTGTGAGTAAAGATTTTATTAGATAAATTCCAACCGGCTTTGCTGTCTGTATTAATGAAGAAACGTCTGGCAGTAAACGGGTTTGTTATTATTAGGAATTTTTAATGGTGCAATTGAAATTTTGATTTGGTTTTAATGACATGTTTATTTATTATAGTGGGATATCATAGCTAATATAAATATCACTCAGCTTTAATTATAATTAATAATGACAGTTTAATTGTGGCAATAGAAACAAAATTCATTAAAAATGATTCCTAATACGTCACTCTATCAACGGATATTTGGCTTAGTCTTGGTTTTAAAATTATGTATAAGATTAGAGAAAAATATTATTTAGTTTATCATTTCAGACCAAAAGTTTCTCGACTTTTAATGATGCGATGACTGTATTATAAGCAAATCGATCCCCTTATTATATACCATATGTTCAACAGCTTCAGATAATTCAGACTGCAAATATATTTTCCATATTAAGGACAAACAATTCGGGTAATTCTTCATATTACCAGATTTATGAAATGCCTCAAAAATTATGAAAGTTCAATTTAACATATAAGTTATAGAATAATAATTGCAATTGATTTCAAAATGGTTCCTTATGATAACTAAGAGGCCAGCTAAAATAAATTTAAAAAAAGATCAAATGCATTAATAAAAAATCGAGAGTTGTGGCGATTAACCTATAATAATGACTCTAAAATTTACAATAATATAGATGTGTGATGTGTATTTAACGGAAGAGCCTTACGCGTGTGCGAAATGTGTGTACGTAAGTGCGTGAACCTATGCGTTGGAACGTGCGCGTACACGTGTGCAAATTCCTTCCGAAAGGGATAAGGCAGTTTCGTTAACAGATTCCACAAATTTTTATATAAAGGGTTAATTTGTTAATATGCAGAGAGTAGTGTTTTTTTTAAATAGTGCTAAAAATGGCATTTTGACATTTGAAACGAAATGTTTTCAGTAAACCTTTTGTATATTTACTTTAGTTAATATTAAGAAGGAATTTAAAACCACGTAAAAATAATTTTAATTTTTTTGATAAATTAATATTCTAAATAATTTACATTACGTTTACAAGTCTGTATGACTTTTACAGAAGTAGGTTCGGTTAAGGTTTTGAATCAGTTTGTAAGCTCTGAAAATTATAAAGTTCATTGCGCGATGTCAAAATATCGCCAATTACCTATTTCTCCCTTTATTTATCACGTCTATCGATTTGGGTCGATAATAAAGTTGTTCCATGATTTTATGATTACGCTTCGTGGAAAAATTTTAAAATGAAAATTAAAAATTAGATTTCTTTAAAATTAACGCTAAAATACGTTGCTGTTAGCGTCGTAATTATTAACGGTGCTAATTATAATACTTTGAACGTAATACTAATATCTTTAAAATATAACAAATAGTTGCAAAAAGCTAATTAATAAGTGGGAAAAAAAGTTGTCACTAAATTATTTTCCTAGAGAGAATATTTATTTTTTCTATAAGTCATATACGTAAATATTATTTCTCAATCTTCATTACTTAGTATAATAATTGGGACATAAAATGAATATACTGGAATATGAGTTAAGATACAATTATGACTTTAATTACATAAAATTTTACAATATTCTCGATGTTATTGAAATTATTTTCTTCACTTGAAATTTCCTTTCTTCTACAGTTTTTCTAAAAAAATTATTGGAGAAAGGATGGTTTATATTCGTTACTTTATTTTTATAGTGACTAAGGTAAAAATCTACAAGTACCATTATGTAATCTATGTCTGCGGCTGTGGTATGTTGGGAGATACTCTGAAAATTTGCTGCATCCGTCATGCATTAGTGGAAAAGTATTTAAATTTCATCTATTCTGCTCCAAGTATGATTGCATGAAAATAGATTTTTTTAAAAGAATATTATAAAATAAATCTATTTAAACTCTGTAGATTTGAAATATTTTTTTTTAATTGTTGATACCAACAATTAAAAAAAAGTTATTTCAACTCTACACAGCTTATATAGACTTATTTTATAATAATTTGACCACAGAGATAATAAACCTTATTGTGCAACTCTGTAAGCAGGTTTAAATGTCAATGAAGTAACCTCCATTTTTTTAAAGTTTTATTCTGGTACTATATTTTTATGAGACTTAAAAAAAGAAACCGATGAATTTTAATTCAGCTTTTTTCACTTACTGATGGCTCTTTATCATTATAATCGTTTTCAACGCCAGATTCCTTGTTTGCCTGGGATAGGGTAAACTGTAAATATTTATCCTGTGAACAAAATATCTATAATGGAGATTTTTCAAATAATACACATGGTATTTATTTAATATATGCACCACACAACAAAAAAGTGATAATTATACAGTCGAAAACAAATTGTATTAATAAAAACACAAAAACAAATGTCCCCTTCCTATTAGACGAGAATATTTTGAAATATCATAAATATGTATGACTAACAAAAGACAAATTATTAACATTACACACAAGAAGGACTCAGAACCCGAAAACGAGGGTAAAAACACTGAATCTATCCTAAAACATGTTAAAAATTTGTAAGAAAAATGGTATCCTCAATGATACTTCGCCAGATTTAGAATTGAAGTAACATCCTACCGAAGTGTCTCATGTCTCCCTTTATTTCCCAACTCGTGCTTGATCTTCAAATTGTATAAAATAAACATAAAAATAAGTTTATCACAACGACTTGATGTCGAATAAAATACGATAAACACGATTTTTAATTAAGATCTAGGTTATTTGTAAATCCACAGTGAAAAATAATCGGATAAGGAAAAGTTATCATAACAGAGAACAACATACTTGTTTGAAATACTCAAAACAAAACATAATATTCCTCTCGACTCTGATGGCTGCTTTAATTATACGTTTGCACTTTTGTCTCTCATTTCTATCTATGTCTTCATAATGTCAATCCATCGGTTTAGAAATTGCCTTCGAGATCTTTGGCTTGCAACCTGTCACTAATCACTAGATACCTCACCGAAAGTGGTTTTCTGGAAATATGTTCGAAGAATTTCAGAATTCGTAATTGCACGACCGACGAAATTTTTCTTTGATTTTTAATTATTTAATTTTTTATCGGTGTGAAAAGCGAAGTTAGTCTTAGTGAAGATAGACCAAGGTTAGTCCAATGAAACCTCTTGTTTTTACAATTTTTCTATATGGAGCAGAAATATGGACTGTCAGATCAAAGAACGATGGCAAAATCGATTCTAAAGATTTTTTAGTCTGCTAATATCGCTATTATAAAAGAGTTATGAATTATACGATATTGGTGTGATTTTGAACCTCCACCCCCTTCTTGAGAAAATTACTAAATCTTCACCCTTAAAAACTATACTAGGTAATATGTTTACATGGTGAAAAATAGTATTAATATTTACAATTTAATAGTTTACATGTGCCGAAGCACTTCTTAAAAGATAACGAAAAGTATCTTGCTACTTTGTGGTCGGGTTAAAAGAATATTTTTTTCTATATTCGCAAGTGTCTAGACTATTTTCCCAATTGTAAATGAGATAAAATAATAAGTTTTTGGGGCTACAAACATGTAAACAATCTAGTTATTAAGGATAGATAGCGCGTTTTATCATAGATTATTTTTTTTCCGTTAATAAAAAATTTTAAGTAATTCCTGTATCTTACATATTTAGCAACAAAAATAATATCAGTAATAATATGAAACTACCTGATGTAGTATCACTTCTACTTTCTTTAAGTTCTTTACCACGACCTAGGTTTCGTTGTATTATAACATCTTCAGGTGGGCTTTTAGCAAAGATCTTTAGAAATATGAAGCACCTGAAAATGTCGTAATACAACGAAACCTAGGTCGTGATAAAGGACTTAAAGAAAGTAGACATAATACTACATCACCTAGTTTCATTCAATTGTGTAATATTAAATTTGTTGCTTACACATCAGGATATAATATGCGGTTTAATATTATAAGAGTTGAATATAATAAACTCTTGAATCAATTTAATTTAAGATTTTCAGATTTTATATGTACTCAATTACATGTAAAATCTGAAAGATTTTGGTGAGCATCCTGAAATTATGAGTTTTTCCACCGTCATTTCCCTACTTTTTTCTTTAGATTTGACTATATTACCGTTGATGACTCATTTATAAAATTTAAAAGTCAAGCAAAAAAAACAGCGTACGGTAATGAGGGTAATGTAACATAAATATATAAAAAAATTGAAGTTTTGATTGGGTTATTTACTGGAATATCTAAATCTAAAAAATTCTCTCGGCCTGTATGTCTGTCTGCATCTTTCATTTTCCGAGGTAAACTCGGGAACAACTTAGCAAAATGTGTTGCATTTTTTATAAAGGGGATGCAATGGAAATCAGAAACTGCTTAGCAAAGCGTGTTATATTTTTATAGAGGGGATCCAATGGAGCCTAGTTTGCAGTTTTTATATTTTAAAAAAATTCACAGAATATCAAAAAATTTCTATTACGCGTGTGTTCTATGCAGCGGCGTAATGGGCTAATATTTTATTTATTGAACTTTGTAAAAAATAATGGCAGAAATGTGTTCTCAAAATACTTTGTGGTATAAATTTCTTTTCCAAATATTCATATTTTGACCTATCTAATATTTTGTCCTATCGATAGAATAATATGCCTAATAGTTACCAAATAAATCCATTGGTTGGAATGTGTGCACAAAAAAGTGATATTAATCATTATTCGTAAACAATCCGGAATCTCAAAAACACATCTTTTCATCAGAACATAGCTTTTTAAAAACAAAATTGAAACTCCAAATGGCTATGGTCCAATAGTTTATGTGGTAATAGGTTTAGCATACAGGCAATAAATATAAAATATTTATTGAAACCATGACTTATATTTTGAAGGAAATTTCAGAATTTCTATGTTGTCTTTAGTTTTTCTTCATGCTAGAAAATAAATATTTTCCCATAATATTTAAAACAATGGTGTAAATGTCCAGTAATATTTTAAACAATGGTTAAACAACATATAACAATCTTCAGTCACCGAGCGGCGCGTCGTAGGAACAGCATGGAGAAGAATGTGTTCCATTTAAACTAAGTTTATAAATTATATCCACTGTCTTGTTTTTGGAACCTTCTTTTATCGTGGAGAGAGAGAGAAAGAAAATTAATCATATTAAATTATGAATTTTGCAATGCGGCATGCATTGCAATGTAAGAGGCAAAAGACATATTTCGTGTTAAAATTATTCAAAAGCTAAAACATAATGTTCAGAAGTTTGGTAAGTGTACTCCTTTTCGAAATCTGAATTAAATTCGTAGTTCAAATCCACACGACCCCAGTTTACTTTAACTTAACAATTTTAGTAACGATATTGAGCTTGCTTCGATAATTTTTCTATGATCTCGTTTTCAATAGTTTAACTATTAGTTACCTATTTAAAAAATGAAATATTTTTTTTATATACGGAGAGAAAAAATAAATTAATATTTAGAATTCATCGGTTGCTTCTTTGGTGCAATTTTGTTGGTAAAGAAATTATTTGTATGGACCAAACATTACTAAAAATAATTCCCTAATTCATATGTATTTTAATGTATACGTTACCTCAAGCCATTGTTAGTTTGACTACTTTTAATTTAGATATTATTATGATATTTATCCCTTATGTATAAAAATTACGATATTAATTACACCAAAATGAAGTTTTATGAATATTTTTAAACATTTTTCCACGTAAATTCTTTCCATATGTACTTACAGATTAAAATTCGTAAGGCAAACGTATTATCCTTTGTTAATTTTTTTCCTTGTTTGTAACGTCGAAGCATTTTTTCTCTCCGGGTACGATTCGCGCCACAGACTTTACGGCCTCCGAGTGATTAATTAGAAATTATTTTTTGTCCTTTAATGGTCGGGTGGTCCCTGTGGTCTTAATTATGTTAATTCAAATAAAACAAGTAACTTATTGAGCACAATGGAAGTCAACAAGGATTTGAGATGTTTGTTTAATGTAATATTTACTTTAAATCCTGAAAGTGCTCTTATTATTGATACAATATATGCAAAGTTTGTTTACTGTTCGTATGTTTATGATCATTACGTAAACATGCTCATTTAATTATAAGCACTTTATAAGAGTTTCCAATTTAATAGAAATGAAAATTTGTTTTTTGATAAGCCCAACATAGACATACTTTGTTTCGCCTGCTACTTATGGATATTAAGATTAGGTTATCATTTTTATTTTATTTTATGTGAGTGGAATATTTTCAATTCGTTTTAGAAATCAATTTGTGTTGATACTTTAAATAACTCTTAAAAGAATCCGCGTTGCTTTGTATCAGTTTTCCTTGTCAATCAATAACCGCAATATATTATTGCATTTATAGACGCTATTAACAATAACAATCTTCAATAACGGACCAACACTTTATACCTAATTCGAATTTTTTTATTTACTTGCACAAATATTACTCGAAATCCAGTCAGATTTGATCTTAACTATTTATTAGTATATAAGAAACAGGTATGTAAATAATAAAATTTAACTTCACCAGAAGTCAATAGGTACAATATTACATGTGCCAAATTTTTGTCAAGTCAATATACCAGCAATGTCGAGCAGTTTACCATTTTACAAAAATGGATCTAGGTATTCCTTAATCTAACTTCACTTCAAAATTGCAGTAGTAAATGAAATATAATAGTAAGTAGATTGTAATTTTCATTTCAAAATTAGACTGTAGTTATAAATTTCAATAATATATACTTAAAAAATATTTGTTAGCAATGGTCTCATTGACTGCAAATGGATGGCTTGTAAATTATTAATATGAATTAGTTTTAGATCTTGTTGCCGAGAAGAATCTCATTATGCGAAAAGACTTGACTTTCTTGACTTTTAGAAGTTACTTGCAGCAATTATTTGAATCAATTGAACTAAGAAACTCATTCTAACGGAGAAACCAAAGTGACTTTCACGGTAGGCAGCAAAAGTGCTATTTTATTATGCCGCTGTTACGAATAACAACTTTTCTCCACCCATCCACACATATTGTAAAGATTGAGAGTCAAATAAATAATTACTCCATTCCGCTTAATCTACTTCCTGTTTGATCTACTGACATATTAACCATATTAATTTATTCCAGACGGCATCTGAATCAGATATAATTCGGATCCTCAAGAGGCACGTTTATTTTGCAATATAATATTCACATTGATTTTTAAATTATAATAAAATTTAAAAAAATTCGTAGTAAAATAAAATTCTTCATAGTGCCGTTTCACTAACATTTATTTGTTTCCCTTAAATGTGGTAGGTTTTTAAGAAATTATAATATAAAAGAACAAAAAATTAAGTTTTTTAAATATTTTAATTTGGGTAAGTGAGGAGTGACGCATGTAAAAATTGAATGTGTTTGATTTCCTTTTTTCGGAACAGAACTAAATGCTTTTTAAAAATCAGAAGTTATTCTAATCAGCGGGATGTTTAATTTATTAAGTTACTATTTGTTTTATTTAAGTAATGCATATTATTTCATCAATAGAACTTCATTTTACTTTTGCTACTTTCATCCCATAACTTCACGGGTTTAGATGAGTTAACAGTTAACACAGGGAAACTTTTTTCTCATTGCGAGGAGTGAAAAGTTAATCAGTTGCAGGTAGATAGAGAAGCTAGCATCCAGAATCCCAAATTAATGAGCCTTAGAAAACTGCGACATCTCAAATAGTTCGTTATTCTCTGTACTTGAAAAAATTCTTGTCATTACTTTTTCGTTTTTTTTCCATGGTAACAACAGAAACGGTGAGAAGAATTTATGTCAAGTAAACAAAAAAAGATAATTGACTATCAAAACTTCTATCATCAAAATCCTTCCGTGAATATAAGTAATCATTTATCCCCGCCCATTATTCTAGTAACATTTGTAATTAGCAAAGTTTGTAAAGAAAGCTGAACTTTTAAACTGAAATAAAATGACGCTTGCTTTCCGCCTTTTTTATAATATAAAATAGCGCTTATCGTTCCTTAATCAAGGAAAATAAATATTCCTGTGTTAATAAATAAAAATGATATTTAGTTTTGTGCCACAATCAGGTAAGGTAAGTGATGATTAATAGAACAGATAGGGCTTGGGTAGGTTCCTCATAGAGTAACTTTTATTCTGTTTCTTTGCACAAAATATTCTTATGCATGTTAACATTTACCATTGAAATTACTTATCATAAATGGTACTTGTAAATATAGATTGCGCTACTTCCAATAGGCCACAAATTTTTTTTTTAAAAAGCAACGGCAGATAAAACCAACATTTATTTCGGCGTCTTGATTATTGTAATCCAAGCAATTTACTTTATATGTGCATGCTTTTTTCGTGTACTTGTGTGTAAAATTTTGCTTGTATTTGTGCATTTGTGTGCGGAAAGTATAACATTCAAAATGAGGACTGTGATCCTTGCGGTTACAATGTGGATAGAAGTATATTAACTTAGATCAGTTAATTTACTCCAATTTACATTTCATCCGCAAGGTTCACAATTAACTCTGGTAATATTTAATATTTATTTTTTATATTTAATCATTTTATTGAAAGCTTATTTCAATTATTTTTTTACTTAAATTAACTTTTTTGTTTCTAGTGATCCACTCAAGGTTTTGTACTCAATCTTGTTCTAGTAGAGCATTATTATGACACTATTTATTTAGACCTATCAAAAATCCCAAATTCGAGATGTCTGCTTCGTGTCGTGTTGAAGATCCTGTGACCACATTCCAGATCATTTATCAGACCCTGGTCAATATTTAGGAGCTCACTACTCATCAAACCGAGTGAAATGAACTAAAATTCCAGATAGTTTACGGCATTGTATAGATTTTATGACTACGTTCCAGTTTTATCATTAGACTCTGGCCAGCATGCAGGAGTTAATTACCCATTGAGACTATTCAAACGCTTTAAACTTAAGGTATCTACTTATATAATTATGGACATCCCATGACCACCTTTTGGTTTCATGATAAGATCAGCTTGACGGTACTATAAAATTTTATTTTCATCGAAATGACTTGGGCATAAAATATTAGATCAATAGAATGTGGAACAAGAATAACTTCAAAAATGTGTACTAACTTGACAAACTTGTTAGCAGCATGTAAATTTAAATAAAAGCTCGTAAAGTGTAAAGTGATTGCGGCTAGATTTAGATTAACATGAAAAATTAACACAAATAATAGATAGGCATTTATAATTTTGTCAAAAATATTTAATGTAACAAAACTCGTGCTCAATTTTTCACACTTGTATATAATTACAATGTGGATATTACATTATATTCTAACTTTACATAAAATTTCACCTCTGATTGTTTATTTGCATGCGATTTCGAATCTAATCCAGGTACTCTTTGATGAATTTAATTTTGTTTAATCTCTTGTTCCATTTGCTCCATTTTTATATCTTCACAGTAACTTCTTTCAATCACAACATTTAGTGGCGGGATTAAGTCTAAGATAAGGTATAAATAAAAATTAATACATAAGTATTCTATATTGAAAATATATAGAATAATGAAATCAAATAATCATAAATTACAAAATTACCTTTCAAATTTTGTGCTATTTCTTTAATAGGAAGAAAATGTTTTGTGATTGAACGTATCATGATTTCTTAAAGTTTCTAAGAATTTTGATTTCTCCTCTCTTTCAACTTAGTAAATGTCACGTAGTGAATATTATTTCTTATAATTGATAATATCTTAAATTAAGGATGAAGCCATTGAAAGAGTAAAAAATAAAAAGATTAAACGTTTTTCTAACCAGATAAAGAACTCAAACGTGTTAAAAGTATATTTATTTTAAAAAAAGCAATACTCGTTCTTTGAGATATTCTATATAATTACATAATTGATATAATTAAGTTAATTAAAGGAAAATACGATCATCTCCTGCGTACGAGTTACAATCACGCGACGCGTTGACTCGTGTAACAATCGCGTTGCGGTCGGCACAACAAACAATAAATCACATCGTGCGTGCCACATGTCACATACGGCGTGATGAGGGCATAACATTACTTGTTTTCGTAAACATGTCACAATAAAAATGTACGTAGCATTTGGCACTGAATTTTTCTCATTTAATAATAACATAATTGGGACCATGAATAAATATTAGCCCTTAAATATTTTTGACAAAACAAATATGCATGGTGTATTTATATTATAATTTACGATTTTTCGAGTCGAAATATTATCATTTCAATAATTTTTTTTAAAGTACCAATAAGTCCTTCACTAACTGAGATTCATGTATAAGTGGATCTTAGTTAGTGGACTTATTTACTTATTGGTCTTGGAATAATATATGACAACAATTCATATTGCAAAAATAGTTAAGTTCACATTGTAAAGGGCTGACTGAGGAGTTTTGTTATTAAAAGTTGAAAAAAAGACTGTTATTAAAAGAAATCCTGGGATTTTTTTGAATATTTAAATGATTATAATTTTTTCGGATTTGTTTTCATGTAGATAAAAAAATTAACCTGGCAAATGCAAATATTTTCAACTGAAATATAAGAGTATAAAAATTACTCAAAAATAATAGGATAAAATAAACAAACTTTAATTAACAATGGAACACGCTGAAATTGAGTTGAGATCACTTCTGCCATAATTTGGGAAAGAAAAATAAAGCGTCCGCCCATCCTATCGTGTTGTGTTTATGATTATGGTGCTTAACGTTTTTGTCTAAATTAACTGTCTCCTTATACCACTAGTAAATTTTTTCTTTCATGTATTGACGCTGAAAAATTATAACTCTACAATTTATTTCAATTCTAATATTGTCTTTTGACAGAGAAAAAGTCTGTTTATTTAAAATTGATCTTAAAAAATAATGAAAAAAACAGAAAAGTTCCATTAAGGAATAGCATTCCTAAAAATACTTTATGTGTCACAATATTTTGTGCAAAATCTGGAAAAGAAATTATGTAGCAGCTTAATGTTGATGGGTTTACCAAAACATTCATACCATAATACGAAATGTAATTGATAAACTATATAGAAGCTTAGTCTAAAGAAGGTTTACCACAGATAGTTTTAAAGATAAATTATGATTTAGTACTAGATTTGAAGCCATCTCATCGTATCAACGCTCAAATACAAATAGCCATACAGCGCACAGCGATAGTTTCTCAATAAGATATTTTTGAAACTTTTTAAAAATTCAATTAAAAAAGTTTTCTATGAACAATGTGATATGCAGACGAAAGCAAAGGCTTCAACTTCGTTCAAATAACGATAATCATATTGCAGTTAATATCCATAAAGTATTTAAAATAAAAGTTAAGCCAGCCAAATATTTATTTTCCAAGAAATGTAGCACTTTCAAAGTTTGTTTTCAAATGCAAGAAAATTTATCTTTTTTTAAGAAAAGAAAATTATCGGATAACTTGTTTTATTAATTTATGAATTCTTTTTATTTATGATCCCACATAATAGTCCTGATAATGATATATGACACTATAAGCATAATAATCTGCTCGATCTCTTACTTTTATTAACAAAAATATGCAGAACTGATCTCAGTTTTCTGATACTGCAAAGAAATGTTTAAAATTCGGATATTTTAGAAAGAAAAGAAGTGATTTTTCGTTTTGACGTAAATCAAAGTCCAGGAGAAGGAGATTTTCACAAACTATGTACTCAAAAGAAAGAGAAGAACATTAAAAAACTTGCTTGACCAATTGGAAAAAAAAGGAAACTTCTGACGTTAAAGTTACGAACGGATGTTTGATGCTTCTACCCAGAACATAATGAAGAAGACTGGCTTTTATTCTCAAGTTGTCAATATCAGGTTTTCAATTTTGTGTAAATAATCCTGTAGTGGGTAATAAAGATGTTTTAATAATTTATTTTAAGGGAAAAATTCTGCTTTGAAAGTAGACAAAAGATATCACTGTTGCTCCTGGGATAGTGGATGTTTATGAAACTCGATGTCTTCCATTGTCTATTTCAATAGTCAATTTTATATTAAGGTAAGAAAATAAATTTTATAAATGAAAAATGTATTTGGAGTAAAACTTTATTTATCCAACAGTCTCACAAAGCAAGAAAAGAAAATTTAATCCCATTTAAAAACTTCCATTTCCCAAATGGTCCACTCGCGCTTACTATCGTTATTCTAAGTATTCTTTTATGAGTTACAATTTTTCACAACAACGTGGGTAATGGAGCTGAATTTTAAAAATCATTGTAGAATTTTGGTTACAAATATGATTTTTTCCGTTTCATATTACGTAGTTAAATATTAGAACTTTTTTGTATTTTATCAACTAATAAAATTTACTCAACAATAACAACTCACGGATGATTTTAATGCCAGTTTTATGATGTGATCAAATCATTCGCTGTGGTTTAAATTTCAGTCTTACTTTTATGATAGATAAAAAGGTTAATTGTCTATTTCAAATAAAATGTTATTCTTAAAGAAGTCGTTTTGACTTAGAAAAGCATAACCTTCTATTTAAAATTATTCGTGTTAAATTTGTAAAAAAATATATTAGAATTAAATTAAATATTTGAATAAAACAATTTGTATAATGCATGTTTATTTAAAGCAAATACATACATTCTGATTCAACGCTGCAACCTTTATACTTTTGAATTTTTTTAAATTTTTCAGTACATTATTTCAACTAGTTTGGATTAAATTTTACTTTTAATAGTAATATAGTATTTTTTTAATTATCATATTAATTACGCATTTTGAATAGCGTTGATTTAAAATTTTATTTCCCATAAAGCCTTGAAAACCAATAAAATCTGAGATGACATGTAACTTCAATATTTGAAAGCTTTGTAGGTTTATATTAAATTAATAACGTATATTAGCAAGGTTGTTTAATTCTTGTTTGGATATTAGGCGAAGAGAACTTTCGTTTATATTTTAGATTAATGACGACGACTTACATGAAAATATTTTTGGACAAAATTATTTTTTGGGTTGATAGATGAAAAACTGAGTATTAAGCCCAAAGTTTTCACTAGCAAATAATATCTGTCTATGACAGAATCTGTTGGTAAATTTAGAGAATATTGTCAAATATAAAACATTGTCAAACAAAGAAAACTAACTTGAATGACTAAATTGGACATGATTATTTTCTCGTTATACACTGAAAATTATTAAGATGATTTTTAAAACTTCTAGGACTCCGTACACTCCGTGGTCCGTGTTATAACTTCTTTACATCCGTTCTTCTTTGGGTTTATAAACTGCAAGATTTTCACATATTTAAACCTATTTAAATAAAATGTTGCAAGTAGATATTTCATATGGGGATTTTAATTATTGCACAGCAAAGGTTAAACTAAAAGAAAAACATTTCGAAATTACCTTCTCATATGTGTATGTAAACTGAATACCAATAATTATTTTTCTCGTCTTATATCGAGCGAGCTATTATTGTCTTTAAAATGAAATGTAGATTCCATTTATTAATTTTTAATTTCAATCTACGTTTGCGAAATATTAATCTACAATGTAACATACAATGTTTGCATTTAATTAAATTTTGAGACTATAAATTTGAAAAATATGAAAATATTTTGAATACTGGCATTTTTGTGGAACTTAAATTTTTATGAGTTTACTTGTATCAGAATTGTATGCGTGTACAGATTCGTATTTGACTGTTTTCTGAAGTGTCATCTATTAATGTACAATTAGTAAACAGTACTATTTAAAGTACTTTCGGTACTTAACAAAATTATAGTATTTTATTAATAACTGCAATTTAACTATTTGAGTTAATAAACTAAGTGTAGTCATGTAAAAACCTAAGCATTGTCGTTATATGTAGATGTTAGGTATGTTATTCGAACTAATATTTTCAATTATGTTTAATTAAGATAAATGAAACCAGTTTAGAAGTTTTGTTTATACCCTGTGGTAAAAGGAAGACATACCGTTATCTTTATTTTGTACTTGAATCTGAATTTTAGGATACTTCAGTGTAGTTCTAAATTTATTTATCTTCACACGGTTCAATTCTTGGTTAATTCAGCTGCGCTACTAAAATTATTAATTATTATCAGATTGATACTCATTTATTCCATCACGATACTTAATTATGGATCTACATTTTTGGTGAATTTAAAATTTATTACTCCAATAAGACATAACGAGTATCGGCGGTGTTCCAAGTTCAATTCTAAGGAATCGAATGTCGAGTGGGGCGAACGTAATATTTGCAATCGCGTAGTTTAAAGCGACAGACAAGTGATGAACAGCAGCAGCACTCGAGCTAGAAGCTATTCACTGTGATCCCCAACCATCTATATTATTTTTTCCATTTCAAACCTGCAGAAGTACAAAATAAGCCAATTATATATTGCTTACAATATAGTTTAAAAAAAATAATTCTTTACTTACCATATCATTTTTGGGAGTGAATTCATAATTCAAATACACGTAATAAATTGTTGAGACCTGTTTGGTTTCAATTTAATGTTTCTATATGTTCCCCCGTAAAACGTGATCTTTGTATTTACATATTTATATTTTGTTCTTTTCCCTTAAGCAATCAATGGTCAATTTTCAATGATAATTTCACGTAATTCAAGTAATGATAACGACGCATATAATGAGCCGAATACCTTTATAAACATAATCAGCGCGTCCCAAATTCATTTCGATATTTTTTTTCGTTTGTATGCTACAAATTGAAGACGCCGTTAGCGGAGATAGAAAATTATAGGCTTTCTTTGAATACAGGTTGTCGAGGGCGTGTAAAATTAATCTGATTATTTATTAGCAGTTCTTTCGAGCGTAAACATTATTCGCTAAGTTTGCAATAATTGTTTTATTTTGTTAGTGGAAGGAGTTTACCTATACTTTCTCTTTTGCCGTCTGTTACCTATACTTTGTATTTTTTGTTACAGAGGGAAGTTTTGGTTATTTTTGGGATATAAAGAGCTACGAATGATGTTTGATAAAATTAATTAAGTTATTACTTGCGTTAGTAATACTACACATCTATAGAATATCAAAGTGGAACCACCTACATGTTTCTAATTATTTATTGTAGTACTACGTGCATAATTTTTTTCTAAGGAACCATTAACAGGTGTAACTTGCGTGAAAATGATGAGTACATTTTTGAATAAAACTAGTTTCGTTGAGGAAATCATGTGACGAAAAGTTTATTGAACCGACAATAGTGGACGCGACGCAAGGAATCATAATTTTTCAAAAAAATTAATCTTTAATGACCATGCAGTTAAATTTAACGCATGTAAGAATGTTTTAGTTTGATTAAAGAATCACATATAAATGTAACTAATAAGAATGATAGAACTAAAAACAATTTAAATCAGTTCTGTTAAACAAACACATGAATATTAACAAAAATAAGAACCGTTTCCAAAACTGTTACACTTATCTCGCACCGATAATTAAAAATAAAAATGACTGACAAATTATAACGTATAAGTTTTGTATCAACTGTTGAAGTTAATCGCAAAAAACATCAAAGTCTTTTCCACTGTGTGAATGACTCATTCGCTAACCATCGGATATTCCGCGCTTTTCCCGATATATTTGGAAGCTTGGATCGCTTTGCGAAATAAAATGGATTGAATAAAAATTTATCGGTTCAAGTAATAACATGTACGCAGAAAATACACGTGTCCATTTTAGATCACTAGGTCTAAAAACATAGCGCTACTGAACTGAACACTTATAAAAGTATTTATTTTGGATCAACATTGCTTAAGTATTTCCATATAAAATTTTCGGCATATGAGGAAAATGTTTAACGGGAAAAATTAATATATAACCAGCTTATAATAAAATATGACTGTTTTATGTTACTAATTGTAGTAAAAAAATAATAATTTTAAGTAATGTTTTGAGCCAAAGTTCGAACTTTAAAAATGTGACACCAATTGAGTTCATACTTTACCAATTACGTTTAACATTACACTAAGTATATATAAATAATAATCAATTCTAGAAGTTTCATTGTTAGTGAAAGGACCAAAAAGAAATATTTTTATTTATTTAAGACGATGAAGCCAAAGTTTTTGGTTTTAAATAGGGCGCCATTTGCCGAACTTTTCACCGCGCCCCGCTAATTGAACTCATAGTCACTTGCTAGTATGTAGTGTCGTAGAGATTCTAACTATGGAATATATTTTACTATTAACAGAGTCGCAGATTGAAAATAGTAAGAAAAAAAGTATTTACAACATTAAATAAATTCTTATCGAAATAACTATAAAGTTGTCCCACAACGCAAGGAGCGAAAGGATCCGTCTTCGGCAAAAGTGATCGCCTGACAAGGATGTGACCGAATTCGCTCATGAGATATCTTATTATAGACATGAGGCGCAAGGAAATTAGGACGAATGTGGTAAGTGTATCAGCTCGCCTCACAGAAAACTGTTTAGAAATAAAATGACTTAAATCACGAATTGAAAAATAAAAAATCTGTTTCTATACTAGGGGAACGCCCAGTGCGAGCGTTCGGTATATACGTATATTATGTAATTACAAATATTTAAGGGTATAAAGTATTTTGATTAAATTATTTATCAACGCTAACATTCTTTCTCACCTTAATTATGTATTACTAGTATACATTTTATAGGTGTAAAAATATCATGAATTTTTCAAAAAACTATAAGACTTAGGATAATCACTTAAATTATCTATAGTCATATTATATAAACCTTGCTTTTTCCTGATTTTTACCAAGAAGATTTGGAAGTGGGCGGAGAGGATGACATTTTATGATGAATCCCCATTTTGCAACATTGTTTACAGTTGGCTTAACGAGTTCAAGCGTAAATGTATCCATCTCAATGACGATTTCGGCGAGGGACATCCCACAACAGCGACGATTGAAAATAACATCAATATTTTGCGATTGGTGAAAAAGGCTAATAAGGGAATAAGCTATCAACATACTTCACCTAATTTCGTCATTGGTATGAATCAAATAAAGAAATTCCCATATAAGTATTTAGGCATTAGGAAGCTTTTTGCTACATAGTTGGATATCCCATGATTTGATGGTAGTTCAAAAATACAGTCGCTTTAATTGGTGTCGCGAAATGTTAAAAAATTCAACGGAGGTGATTTAAATACTGTTTTGATATTATTACGATTTAAGAAGGCTGAATATATTGTTACGAATACAAATTGCGATGAATAGTCAACGAATAGTCTACGAACTGCGACGAATAGTGCAACGAATAATCTGCAAATTGGATGTTTCCTCCCAAAGAATTACTTATAAAGATGAGGAAAGGATGAAGTCATCAAAAAAATATAGTCTCCTCTATTTCCGGATGGATGAATTTTATGCTGGGATTATTTTGATTATTCTGAAAAACAAAAGTTACCACCGATTGCCATATTAGTAATCGTTTGCCTGCTGTTTTGGTAAATGTTCCAGAGCAAAATAAACTCACAATAAAATCATACTTCGTCGGATGTAGAAATTATTGAACATTCACATATGTAATTGTCTGTATTGATTGAGCATGTATTCGATTTTTCAAATAGTGAAATATTTATAAAAAAGTCGGCATTTTTGTTTAAAAAATCTATAAATTGTTTTAATCAGCTTTTGTTAGTATTTAAGACTCACTGCCATATAAAATGACAGATCTTATTAAAAATATACCGAGATACTTTTCGGCATTTTACTCCTATAAAGGCATTATAAAATAGGTCTGCAAGGATATCAGACGTTCAAATATTTGCTTAAAACTTTCTTTCGAAATGTTTTTATTAAACGTGCTAAAATTTATTGCAAAATTTATTTATTTTATTACAAAATTCGGCTGAAACTCATTTCTTTAAATGTAAGTATAAAAAAGTTTTCCTTTTTTTAATATCAATATTCAAATATTTTCTGAACTCTTACCGTAGCGGAAGTTTGCAATAAAGTTTGTAATCCCAATGGTATCCACTGCTTCTCTTAAATTAAATTCTTTCAACTTTTCCCCCTTTGACGTGGAAAATTGTAAAAATAAAACAAGTCATCACAAGTTGTCAAAGATTTGAAACCGACGCTTTATTGCTAATATTACAGGGAATTATTTTCATTTAGACTGATTTTAGAGATTGTGCTTCCATCTCCGAACACACTTTCTAACGTAGGACCTATTGCATTTTTTCATGGGGATCAAAATAAAGGAATACATCATCAAGAAGGAAAACGGTTCGAAGTGCCTGTTAGTTTTACAAGACTGATAAACTAATGTATTAATTAATTAGAATAAATATAAGTGGTAAACATTTATAAATGAATATTATGAAGTCATTGATCTTTGTAAATATTGTGTCCTTAACGTTTTGGTTTTATGGATGAATAAGGATGGTCAACCATTATTTTTAATAAAAAAAATTAATTAATTGATTATCGTACTCTCTAATGTGACCTTTCAAAATGGGCTTTTTATTCAGTCTGATCATTTTACTTTCTAATTTACTGTCTGAAATGTTTTAAATTAGAGAAATTAATTTTTCCTACGTACATTTGATATGAAATTATATTAATTTTACGTTAATAAAACCAAAAAAGTGGATTTTTATGAAAATGTGACATAAAGAAAAGTACTAAGGTAGTCTTTGATTTGTAACTTTGTCAAGGATTGAAAATTGTGAAGAAAATTTCCACCTCAGCCCAAAGAGTAATATCTTAAGTATATTTCAATAAGATGTTATCGTTATTTATACCATGTCGTGAGAATATAATAAAGAATTAATTACATATAGTTATTTTTAATATGATTAAAACCATAAGAAATCAATGGCTGATAAACGAGCAGTTTATTGATTTGGTAAGAAAATGCGTAGAAAGTCGGAACTAACTCAATAAAATCGAGTAAAATTTTATCAGGACGAAGTAATTTCAGCACATTCAGTTATATTCAAATATTCTCGGGGTGGTAATTTTCTAATTTCCCAGCTAGAAAATTATAAAGTAAAAAGTTTCGCCAAAATAATGCTTTGCCATTGCAGTCTACGTACGTTGAGTTACAAACTAAGCATGACCTCTCATTTGGGCGGCTAATTTAAAAAAGGAGCACATAGTCACAATTTCATATTTTTAAATTAAATGGTTAAGGCTGGAAAATGTATTTCTTTCATTTTTATCTACATTAAAAATAATTTTAATAGAAAATTTCATTAGAAAAAACAAATATTTTCTAAATTACGTTTGTCCGGAATTCTTAAATTAATTAAAAACGCGAAATATCTTTTTAAACCTTTACGGTTTACGGAAATTTTTATAAATTTAATAGTGATATCCATCTATGCTATAGGAGAAAGGTATATTTGAATTATTACATTTGTATGGGTACTGTCAGTTTGTATTTGGGCTTTGTTGTACCGTTAGTCAACAAGTCAAGTTTGGTATTTCGTAATAAAACATGTAATGTAAAGACTGTCTTGTAAAAATTTGTATTATTCATCAAACTTCCTATATTAACTATCTGTTGGAAAATTCTTGAATTGCATTAAAAAGTTCCTAAATCATTTTTACAAAAACTCGTAAATTTTTATTAAAATATAGTATTTCTGATAATAATATTATTACATTTTATATTTTAATATCTTTTAAGCTACCTACTGGCTAAATTTTACCGATGAGAAATATAGAGCAAAATCGTGGTGTTATATACGTCACCGGATGCTGCCATATTACGAAATTGAAATAGATATGGATTGAATAATACCATTATTGTTATTATAATAGTCCCTAAAATATAATTATTCGTGTCAGTAGAAATACAATATTTTCTAAATATCCAAACAATATATTAAATATAACAACACATTTTTACAGTATACAGTCATAGTTTTGAAAAAAATCTAAATTAGCTTAAGTTAGAGATAGATATTTATTCGGGAGTGTCTTATTCCGATACTTGTGTTTGGGCTCTGCTGGTGAGGTAAGCAGGTGTGTATACTTTTTTCTGCACAATGTTATTTGGTAGGTTGATATTGTGTAGCAGGAATTTTTGCCTTTTTAACCTGTGTACAGTTGATGTAACTCCGTTCTGTTCGTAATGGAAATTTCTTGTGCTGGAAATATCTTTTGACGGCTAATCTCCAGGTGAAATCATTTTCGCGGCTGGTTAATAAAATTAATATTTAAAGTCATCTTAGTTTGAATTCTCCGTATATTTTGATAGTTATATTAGCAAGTATATGTTTTTGATTAGATTTTTGACAGTTTTGTAACTACATAGTTTTCATCGTCAAATTATTTGTGAGTTACGGCTACTGGATCCATAACCGATTGGAACATAATTCATTTGTGGAAGAAGCGTGAATGGTTTTGATATATTTTAGCGGGGATCCAGAATGAATAAATTATCATTTAAATTTCCGATCACATTTTCAAATTGTATTTCGGATATGTTTGGGTGAAATGAGTTAAATTTATTTTTAACATAAAATGGTATGTGATTATAGTCCATATCTTTTTTAAGTGTAATATATCCTGAATTATTACCAATTGTAAAATGCCGCGACACCTAATGTCAAAATTACTAAGTAACTTGTTTTAAGTTCAGGCACAAGTAAATATGCATACAGTCTAATTTGAATATAATATTTACCCGCAAAATGTTATGTTACGAAAAAAAATTTAACTTTTATTAATAAACCACATAACAGACAATATTTCATCTTTTTTATGTTCAAATTTAAGCGTAGGTGGAGTCTTAATGAAAATATCAGTCAGTTGTTCAGGACTATGTACATATTAAATATTAATTGACTTTTGCTATGCTTTACCTCTAATTTTCCATACAAAAAAACTGTTTTAGTATTTAAATGCCATATATTCAACTTATATTCAGCGGAGGTAGGTAAGAGCATCACCATTGATTCATATCTTGTGGAAGGCGAAAATATTTAATTGTAGTCTATTTCTTAAATTTGTTTAAATTCACGGGCACAAAGTTGAGCTTTATATCTATCTACTTGACTATTTTGGTTTATTTTAGTATTAAGAACCCAATTTGATGTTATGGCTCTCTGAGTTTTGTTATTAACAAAATTCCCAAACTCCTCGTCTTTATTCATAGGTTCCACCTATAACTTACCTTCCTCACTGTAGATTGCTTCACGATAAGTCACGGGCAAATTTAAATGCATTAAATTTACCTCAAACATTTTATTTCTTCATTGTCGTAAAGTGATATAATTAAGAAGAATTTCTTGCAAAGGTTCATATGTCTCATAATTTTCATCGATGACAATGTGTATGATGTCATCACTTTCACAATCCTGACCACTCGTTTTCCTCTTACAGTTATCTGTTTGCAATTCAGCTTCTTGATTTATTTCGTCATCCAAACAAGTGAAAATTTAATTTGGTGACTTTCCTGTTCATTTGTTGATAAAATAATTTTTTTTTCTGTTCCTGTAAAAAGCACAAGTGATTGCTTCTGCTCAAAGGTTGATTAATACATTACGGATAAAGACCGACAAAAGAAAAAGCAAGGACCGACCAATTTCCCCTATTATCCTGATTTCCCTTTGAGTAATGCCATTTTGTTCGTGCGTGTAAGGAGTAGTGAGTTTGTGAGAGTTACTCTCACTCTCTTTGACGTCTTTGCTCGTGTGTTGTCCCCCATTATCAGTATGTAATATTCGTACACCATGAAAAAAAATTAGTCTTGGTAATATATTCCTTAAAACAGTCAACATATCATATTTGTTTTTATAAAGTACATATATCTGAAATTTGCAGCAGCGTCTTCAAATAAAAAAAGTAGAAATGGGACATAGAATAGCCTAAAAATATCACTGTAAACCATATTACCAGTTTGCAATAGTCCCTTGTTTGATTTCTGGAACAATTGACGAGCATGCTTGCCATAAACACAGTCCTCACACACGAACTTATCACAGTCTGATAAGTTCACACTAGTAATTACATTCTTTTTGCATATTTTCCGTATACCTTTAATATTCAAGTATCTCAAACGTTCATGCCATATTTTACGGTCCGATTTTTGTACTATATTGTACACTGGATTTTGAATTTACTTTTAACTCACGTAAATTGTTCCTTTGTAAAACGCACATATCACTATTTTATTGCCCTCGCAAATAAAATCATCAGATTTTTTCTTTATAATACTAAAGCTTTTTCTTATCACTACTCCTTAGTAGAGTATGTTTTTTTCTTAATTTAGATGCATAAAGAACATTCTCAAGATGCTTTTTATTACTTTCGATATTGTCTTTCCAGTTACTATTTGCTGCGCTGATTTTTCTCTTTTCGGTTTTTGTTTAGAAGCACGACAATCTTTTGCGAAATGATCGTATTTCCCACAGTTGTAACAAAAAAATGACGTTGTTTCTTATTAGACTGTTGACTTGTTTTCGTAGATGGTAAAGTTTACTACTTTGTACTTTGTTTTGCCACTAAATAATGAAATAGTCCTACCCTTTCATCTTCTCTACCACATTCAAGCTAACCTCCTCATCTAATAAACGATCTGCCAAGTTGATAAATGTTTTTTTCTTTGAACCAAGTGATAACTAAGCTTGACAAAGGGATTTGTACCTACTTGGAAGGCAGTGTACTCAATAATTTAGTCATGATTGCCATATCTTCTCTCAATTATTTAGCTAAATTTTCAATGTTATCTAAATGCTAAGCAATGATATCTCCTGGTGGTATTTTATAATGATAAAAACGTCCATATAATATTATTATAACCATCTCGGATTTATATTCAAAGATGGATACACGTTTAGTTATCAGCTGATTCGTAATTATCTATGAGTACTATTTGTTTCAGATCCATAGCTGATGTTAATATACACATTCTCATTCAATCATCTTTATTTCGTTGAGCCACATTTTTTTCTGAATCTGGTGCATTAATTTTGTAGCCTGAAATCCGTTCCATCGAAATATTTAAAGTAATAACACACGTTTCAATTGTTGAGTTTTCACGATATTCTACTGTTTTTTATTCTCTTTGTTTATAATTTACGTGGGTCTGGGCCCATGACCAATTCAAGTAAAAATAATAAAACAAATGTCAATAGTTTAAATCGAACAAAAAGATTTTATTCGTCCAAACATTCGTCCATGCACAGTAAGTTCACGACGTGACAGCTCGCATCTAAAAGGTCGCGGTACCTAGTGTCAAAATTATTAAGTAATTTATTCTAAGCCTAGGCACAGGCAAACACGCACACAGCTAAGTAAAAATTTAAAAAAAAATTCAGCATGTATTACCTCAGAAAAACTAAGAGAATATCGGTACACTAAAAAAATTTCAGACTTTCTCGTTGGTTATTTTTAGCTTTTTATTATTATCCAGAAGAATGGGTTGAATTGATCTGTAAAAATATGAAGCAAAGTATAGTAGACCTATATGAAAATATATATATACTATATGAAAATAAAAAAAAAACTAAATTTAAGTGAAATAATTGATCAGATTTCATCCTGAAAATAAAATATTTTACAAAATACTAATGTGCTGAAAAAATGGTATAATTATGAAAAGTGTCAAAATTTGTGCCAAATAGGGTTTTCACACTTCTATGTCATATTATTGCATTTTTACCCCTTAAAGGACTTAACTTCTTTCGAGAATACAGCACTGGTAGTGGTCTGGAGCATTAAATCACAGAAGCAAAATCTAAACTTGACAAAAAAGGATTCGTTCTCATAAATATTTAGAGGATATTCCATCGCTGGTTTTTATGTGTAACTGTACTCATAAACATCGCATTATTGTATTTTTTTTATTGTGACAGTGATTCTAAGAAATTGTGGCATTTTATTTGTTTAGTTTCTCACGATACATTACTTTTTTAAACCGGAAATCCTGAGAAGCTACTCAAATTACTCAGGTAAATTTAAATAAAATATGTGCCACAGCACACTTACCAAAATTTTTGAACTGGAATAGCATAATCACTGAGTGCATTTCCATAGTTTTAATTTTAATGAATACTATATCTTCAAAAAATTTAATTAAGTGTTATTCATAATTTAGGTAAATTAATTGATTAGCCGATTTGAGAGTATTTGGGTTTATCGTAAACTGATACATTTATTATTTCTTAACAAATGATGGCATTGTACTATGGGAAATAGGCAATACGGAGATAAGTTTACCTTAATGTAAACATTGAAATAACTTTATAAATATAGCCACCATTTATAATGTTTTCGTACTTAATAAGACTTGTTGCAGTATATATGTTCAAATACAATTTTCCTGAAAAAACTAAAAATAGATCTTTGAATCATCTTAAATAGCTTACTATTTTTATGTGACTTTTTAATTACAAAATTTTTGAATTATTGATTTTTTTTCTGACAGAAGCAAATGGAATTCTTATATGAATATATATTTATATCATTTAGTGCTGGAATTTTGGATAATGGTTTTCTAAGCCTTATCTCATATACCCATACTTTAATGTAAATTAAAGTAAGTCAATATTGTTTTACAAAGGAGATATCTAGTATTTTTTTCCAAGCCACGTAATTATTCAATGGTATTTTATCAGACATAAATATTTTGTATGAACATATGCATATTAATTTCACATTATCTGGAGACCGATAGGGTTAATTAATTTTCGTAAACGAGGTAACAGGCAGATTTTTTGTGTCACGCAAATATCAATAATCGAAAACAATACTAGCTTAACATCTAAAATTAGTATAATATTTATAAAGAATTTTAATCTTAAAGCTTATAATTTGTATCATTATAGCACTAATTGTTTCAAATAATTATTATGTATTAAAAGAAAACAGAAGGTAATTAGTGACGGGAAAAAATGATCCGGACACTCTCGTTACCAATGAATTGTTCTGAAATACAATTTTAAATAATATTTCCGTATCAGAAATTCTTCCTTCTAAATGACACCACCGGTGCATAACGAACCTTTGTTCTCTTTATTTCAAATTGTCACCTCTGTGTACGATTACGTAGATAAAATACATTAAAATGAATAAAGGTAAACATTAGGAACACGATGTAAAAAGTTAATGTTATTTAACGTTATTATTGCCGTCATTAGGTTAATTTTTGTCTACAAATAAGCAAAAGGCATTTTTCGAATTTTAAATATGAAAATATTGGGTAATTTCAGCTGTTATCAAATTTGTTTTGAGAAAGCGTAGAACCTTTAAGTGAAGAGGAAGTGTAATTAATCAAAATGAGATAATTTTATTTCATGCGATATCGAGTATTTCTTGGATAACACAGTTAAACGAACTTTTACATAGAATGTATATTGCTCTAAAATTTGCTCTAAGCTCTAAGTTTGCTCTGAAATGTTATCAAATAATTTTATTTTTTATATTTATTTGTTAAAATAGCAGGGAGCAGCTTAAATAAAAATTTTAAATTGAAAAATAATAAGGTTTACTAGGAATAGCCGCCGCGCCATTTACAATTTTTTATTAAAACATATTTACGTTTGTGCTATTTAAAAAAAAATATGTTTATGATAAATACCTTATTGTCTTGCATATTTAGATGTTGAAGGACGGCACGTGGAACCCTGAAAAATAAGTGATACCAGCCATAAAAATAAATGAGACTGTAGAAATGGGATATATAGCCACTTTAAACGTAAACGTTTAAAGCATGAACAATTTTATAAAAATAAAAATGTGTTTAATCTAATCATATGAATAACCAGACAAACCACTGATTCTCCTGAGTAAAAACATAAATGTATATTTTTCCAAATATCGAAAATACTGATGTGTTTTTGTACTTTGTGATATGGGATTGAAGGTTATTTTAAAAAAGGTCAATACTGGTCAATAGGTCGATACTTAGTCATAGCCATAATGTAAGAAATTTTTATAATATTTACAAAGAATTTTAATCTCGAAGCTTATAATTTGTATCATTACAGCACTAATTGTTTCAAATAATTATTATTATATAGATATAACTGAAGTATTATTTGAAGTATTGAAGTACTAAGCATCATTTAAAGTATCAGAAAACAATTTAATTATATTTCATAACTTTTGTAACTTCCGACATCTATATTTAATTTCACTTTTGACGAAATACTTACCTTCAAAATTTAACCGTTTTTAGCAACAAACTGCTCCGTAATTACGTCTGTTGACAAAAAGGAACACTCCTCCTTGTCTAATGGAGAGGTATTACTTCGATGTCTGCTGGTTTTGTTTGTATTTTGTTTTCACAAAGTTGTTTGAGCTAAGTTTTACAATTACTACCGTTGCTAATATCAGTTATGAATTGAGTGAAACATTTTAAAGAACCTTTCTGTGCGAAATGTACGTAAATGGCACACTTTTTTGATGTTGCAAGGGGATCATGAAATTAGAAAAAATGGTCACTGTAGAAATGGCTGGGAATAGTTAGAAATATTATATATAGCTAATAATATGCCTCAATGATAACACTATGTTTTAATTATAGGAACTAATTATATTGTAAATTGTATATTAAATAATTAAGTAATTTTTCCCAGGTATGCACTTAGTTTCACATTCATAGAATGATATAATTTCGTTAGGTTTTTAATGAAATAAAAGTACCTTTTTTAGTCTTCTTTACTATTTTGTTTTATTTTAAACTTTTTTTATTTACTATTTTCATAGTTTAGCTTTATTTTATAGTCACAGAGATCTTATAGGCAGATAAAACGTTGTAAAGTTTTTTACTAGCATATTTAGTGTCTAGATTTGATCCATAAAATTATTTAAATGAATAGAGGTGTAAACCATTTCAGCGTCCCTTCTTATTCTCTCCAGACCATGAATGACATAAGAATGGTATAGAGGCACACTTTCATGAATTGGCTTATTCTTTGACTATTAAATTTATTATATATTCGATTTCTTACAACAATATTCAAATGTCAAATATATAAAAATGAAAGCAGTTTTTAAATTCCTACTCTCATTCAACTTTAATTACCAAAAAATACTACGTTTTATAACGTCTATGCTACTTTTTGCAATTACCTGAAATGGAAATTGCTAAAAAATATGGGGTTCCATAAAGTTTTGAAAGTTTTCAGATTTACATAGAAAATAAAATGATTAATGAAAGATATTTAGATACATTATGATACATCTCTTAATCTCCCTTCATATTATAAAATAATTTAGTAGAATCGTCTATACTTTAATCTGATTATGGATACATACTCTTCATAAAGTAACATTGAGATATGATTTGTACGGTTTACTGAGTTCAGAATAAGATGACTATTATTAATAAAATTTTGTGGTATCTCATTCCTTTATTAAAATACACTATAACAATAAGAACATAAGAGGTAAATGTTTTCCAGTAGACCGCAGTGAATACAATAAACATGACACGGTACGGTAAACCCTTTATTGGAATATGACTTTTCAGTCATAAGAGTATTATTTCACAGGAAATATTATTAATTGTACTGGTAATACAATGTTTTCTTTACTTTTTTTTACGGAGATTACTATTATGATAACGAAATATTTAAATGTATTTTTGTATGATTTTACTCACTGTGCCCACAATTTAATTCGCTTGAACTTTTAGAAAACATTATTTACTATATGATTAATGTACGTGTTAAAATAACAGGTAATAATATTTTTCCACCTATTTCAATACTTACGAAAATATATTTTTTATATAATTGCGCTTTACATTGATTTCTCAAATGACTACGTCTTCTGTTTAATTGATTGATTGCAATGAAACATACCATGTACGTTTTTCAAGACCAAACAAAATCCACTTAGAAAAATTTCATCGAATACACTTAAGCACTTCTTGCGTGAAACGCGGACAAATAAATAGTTCCGCAAACTGATAAAACTTTAAAAAATAAGATTTTCGTATACTATCACTTTTCTTTTGTTGTACTAAATTATTTTTTTCGTAAATACTTTTAATATACAGATAGTCAAGTTCTATAGTTTTGTTATAGGTGTACATAATAAAGTATGTAATAAGTACGTTAACTTTTTTCACTCTGATATAGATGAAAATTATGTAACGGAAGTAGATGAAAATTACCTCATTATTTACGATATGCTTTAATGATGAATTGTTTAATTGTCTAACCAGAATTTTACGAAATCTGATATTGAAAAGTGGATTGCGTTATTGAAAAATATATGGTTTAATCGATAGAAGGAATTGTTAATATTGTAATTCATTCCCAGTTACTATTTTAAACATTCATTCTCATGAAAAAGAAAAATACTAGTAGGTAAAGGTTTCATGTAATTCGATATAATGTGTAAATGGAAAAAATAATTCCATTATCGAGATACGTTATCTCAACAAGAATGCAAGAGTTAAATATTATGCCGTAGACTACACATTATGTAGTACCATCAAATCAATATGACAAGACAAGGCGAACTACTTATTTTAAAACTTGAATCTTAAACCGTAATTGTATTACTTCCACAGTGGTAAAAATAAGTTTCAAAGATTATGCAGTCGCTACACATCCGGTACACGATCATATATGGCTAATTTCAGGTATATGTGTGAGGAAGAGGCACGAAATTTTTTTTCACTTTTTGAGTGTGCTCATAGGAAATATATTTTTTTACATAAAAGCGTATTGCCGCGAAAGCGCAAAAATGTGACAAGTTGTATTTTTTCCCAATTTAGGTTATAACTAGTTTTGTAAATAAAAGAACAAGTTTTACTTTGAAGTACTTTATTACATAAAACATAAATTTTTTATCATAAAAATGTACCAGTAAAGAGATTAAAATCACAATAGATTGTGTCTCATAAGGGACATGCTCATTCGAGGTGTTAAACGTGATATGTAATTGTCCCACACAAAAATTCACAAAAAATATTTTTCTTTATTTGCTGCGATGTTAATACACATTTATCTCTTAAGAAATTCAATCATTTAGAAATTGGCGCATATCGACACACATCTCAGGAAACGCGTTTTGCGCAAATATCGTTGAAATCTAATGGCACAATTCACACACTGCTCATGTTCAGACATTGTGTTTAATTACAACAGAAAAACACAAGACAAGCTTTATGTTATTTAGCAGAATTTTTGGTACCCCAAGTACGCTATGTACTAGCTAGACAGTCTAATCCCGGGTCACAGACAAACGCTGGAAATAACTCATCAAAAATAATGTATTTCGAAATATATAATACTCGAATGAGTAAGACTGGGCCGTGATATATTGCTGTCAGAATGACAAAAGTAGTTTTAAGATATTTCAACCAAAAACTAGCAAAAAGCAACATAATAGTTATGAAAACTTCGTGGACACTCATTTCAATTTTATAGAGTACACTTATTAACTGTCAAACTATTAATCATTCAAAACTGTTATTGGTGGAAACGTTGGGAAGGAAAATAGCGGAATACAATCAGTGAAATATCAGCATTTGTTAGTAAGCGACTTAAATGTTTTATCTACGTTTTAATTTTAGAATTTATCATAATTTTTCCTAGGTCTTGCTTATATATTAGTATTTTTTAAGCTATTTTTGATTTATGTCTGCTTACTTTTAGGTGTGTCCAAAAACTTACTCCTATGTGTAGAGTAATACTTAGTCAACCAAAGTGAAACTGAGAATGTTTATATGGAATATTTACACCACTGAAAAAATTAAACAGGGAAGACGACCAAAATTGATGTCTGCTCTAATGGATATGCCCGTTCGTTGCTTAAACACCTACTCTTTCCACACCGATACATTTTAATTTCACGTCCTATCTGCCAATGCAGATACGGGTGAAAAATTTCATTGCGTAATTTAAATTATACATAAAACCCAATTATAGTGTATATATAAACTGAACATTTGTGTAATTGCTCCGCGTCGAGTAGTTGTGTCATTCTTCGTTGTTGTTGTGTCAATACAATGTAAATATAAATAATTTCTTGAATCTATTAAATTTCTATACTTTCTAATTGAGTGAACCGATCGAAGAAACAAAATTAAATTTACATCAAGTCAATCCCTTCAATTTACTTTTTTTTTAAAAATCCTCCTTTTTTTAAAAATTATCAGAATTGAGTTAGTAGTTTTACATGTTGCATGTTTAAACAAAAAATTGCAAACAGACAAAAATTTTAAAAAATATGTATGTATTATGTTACTTGATTATCCGTCCCTAAATAATTTTTTTGAAAATATTTTCGATTTATTGAAAATATTAACTCGAATGTGTTCATTATCAATATTACACCAGTCAATCTAGGTAGGGTTGTGTTTACTGAAAATAATATTTCTATCAATTTTCTTGCATTAAGCGCAGATTGAATTTATACACACACAGACACACACACGCGCACGCATGCACGCACAGACGCATGCATGCATACAGGCACGCACGCAAGGACTCGAACGTGAGCGCGCGCAATGGCGCGCGTACGTGCGCTCGCACGCGCACTCGTGCACATGTACACACGCATACACGCGCACGTCCGCATACACGCACGCACGTGCCAGCGCACATGCTCTCGCGCATAGGCGCCCTCGCACACGCACATGCATGGAAATAAAACTACGCACATAGACACGCGCACGCACTCAAATGTACGCAGGCGCCACACACACACACATATAATTTTTTCTCGGAATTTTTATTCGATCTTCAAGGTCATTCAAACTCTAGAGAAATTTAATATTACGAATAAAATCAACAACTTATCAAACTAATGATATTTCTGTTATTTCAAAAATTATATTCTACGAACTAAGCACCAAAATAACATTTTAATATCAGAAAGGAATAAGAAATATAATTGAAAACAGTAGAGAAACCGATTTGTGAGAAATGACACATAAATATTATGTTTTAATCAAAAGATTCCCTTTAGCATTTCCTCGGTTATATTATTTTTTTCATATTGAATTATAAATATGTTAAACCTAAAGAGTCAGCAAAATAACTACCAATAAATGTTTTGTAAGAATGAAATATTTTTTTAATAGTTTTTTTGTGAGTGGTAGTGCGTAAAAGTGATGAACTGAGGGAGTAGTGCATTTTTACTTGATTAGCGAAAAGCCAAAATAAACAAAGTTTATTAATTTGGTATTTTACTCCTACGCTGACCGTATAATCCCTCATGACTCCTAAACCAATCAAATTTTCGCAAGTGAACTGTCGTTTAATTTTCCTCAGCAGTACAAGAATAATGAGCTACTAACAATTAAAAAACCTTATACGTTGGCCGTAGAAGACTACAGCGTCCTTATTGAATTTGTATTTAATTGTATATCGCTCTATAGATTTTTCAACTTCTGAACTCTATAGATTTTTCAACTGCTATATTTACATCGTTGAAGTCAGTTACGCGTGAGAATCTCTACTATATTAAGTTGGTATTAAGAAGTATTATGAAGTATTATAACCTTATACTTTCACAAAAATTGTAACAGAGGTATGTCCGAGGTATGTATGAGGTTGCATTACAGTTATTTAGGCTTTCCTGAAAATAAAATGTAACTTTTCAGGGTTTTTTGTCCGTCTGTCTTTCGTAGGTCTGTCAGAACTTCAGAGCATCACACAAAAACTACTAAACTTTTTTTAAAAGAAAATTTTAATCGAGTAGTCCTTGTGGTAAATAATACAATTTAGGTATTTTTCAAGAGATATTTTGTATATCTGTTTGTTTTTGTATGTCGGATTATCTATCTGCTTACGAGTCAAGCAAAAATACAAACTATATTTTTTTTTAAACGTTTCCTAAAAAACTTAAAACTTTATACTTAAACTCAAGCGGTTAGACGGAAAATATGGACGTATGACGAAATAAGAAATATTTATTCTAATATAAGGAGAAAAACAATAATTAAGGTGCAAAGAACTCGCACGAAAAATTTTAAAAAAATATAGCGTGTATCTGTTGTGTAGCAAATGGATATTTATATTAAACCAATCCAATAGAATATTTATTTAGTTTATATTAAACCGAATCGCAGAAAAGATAAACATGCGTTTTTCTTTTAATTTTTGCCATAGACTTTTTTTATTCAAAGTTTAGTTTTTCAGGATTCTGTAACCCAACCACACAATAGTTTCGCCAGGTCCATCTATCTGTCTATTGGAGCTATAAAGTGTAGATTTGGCATGTTTGTAAATACCATTTATACATATTATAAAACATAAAAGTCATGAAATTGAAAAAAAAAGTTTTTTGGACTACGTCCTTTATCTGTAAAATGGGGCTATTTTTATCGTGTAGAGTATCTTTGAACACATCATCAAGAATATTTTGATATATAATCAGAACTTTTTCGATGCAGCGTCCGTTTACGAAATATTAAGCTTTAAAATGGTCATCTTTGTTAAAGTTACGTATCCCCACCCTCAGTTAAACCGTTATTTTTAATATCTGGAAAAACATGGATAATGGTTGTATACAAAATGAAATAAAAAGGAAAATTATCACAAATAATCAACCATCATGATAGATAATTGTATCTATAAAAAGTTCATAAAAATTCTACAGAAGTGACTTAAATGAAACGCAGCTTTGCACTTTATAATATATATTTATTGTCTGTGAAGGATATAATAGGCAATAAATTTAAATATGTAGGCAATGTATTTACGTTGAGAAAAAATAATATCTGTAAATATTTCAATAGATATACTACATACCCTTAAATATTTCAAGTGCCCAATATGCATGAAACTTTGGAGTGCGAGTTTCACTCGTACTTGATAGTTTCATTTTAGGTTACGTTGTGTTATAATTGAAGATTAAATCCAACGTTTGAAAGAAAAAAATGCACCAGGAAAAAAATGGTTGCTTTTATTTACAGAGTACGTGCAGACGGGATATTTGAGAGATAATTCGAATGACATTTATTTTATTCGGTTCGTATACTAAAAAAAAAACAAATGAAATGCTCAGAGCCAAAAGACAAAACGAGATTTAATAACTGTCTGATACTTTTTTGATCATTTTTTTTGGATTATTCGTCGTCGTTAATCAATTGTGAGACTTCGTCACTGGATATACTGTTCTCCAAGATTAACATTCGTTTCGTACTCCAAGAGTATGGTAACTTCAAAAAATTTATCTGTTATAGAAGATTTCTCTTACGTTATTTCTTTAATTGTGGGAATATATAATAACAATATAATAACTATCTAAGTTTATAACCTAATGAGCACATCCCTATATTTACATTTTGGGTATTTTCATTTTCTTATGTTTTATAATTTTTTAGACGTATTAAAAAAGTATGTTTAAACTATGTTAAAAAATCTTAAAATTTCCCAATTGTGTTTTATCATTATATTAATTTTGTTTAACACAATGTATAATTTAATTGAGTCATCGTTAATTTCCTTTTTGATTGTTTTTTCTCAATTTTAAAGGTTTCTTTCTCCTTTGCGTCCACAACAAAATAACTAAATTATTATTTTATTATTTTTTTATGAAAAATTAAGGCATTCAATTTTATTATGGTGACATTTTCTGTGAAATTTATATTTTACTACTACAGTAAAATTTCAGACAAAATGGAGGAAATTAATCATTTCGTAAACATTTATTAAATTTTTATTCTACTTTCATTGCGATATGTAATTTTATTATGTTGCGAAAAATATGCGTAAAGCATACTATTAATTTAAATTAGAACAAAAATTTGAGAAACTCAAAAAATAATACTAAGATTAATATGAATTTAGATTTTGAAAAAAATATCACCGCATATAACTCACTAATAGAATACCAGCTGGAAGCTTTATATTCCTCGTGTGGTGAGTGAACTGGAAACTGTAATTACAAACTTATTTTCAGAAAGCAAGATAAGTGAAATCACTTTCCCGTAGATATATTTTTCCATGCGGATAAATACAGATGTCATTAATTTACTTATAATCACAAGCGTTGAGCTGTAGTATTTCCGCTAATGGCTAATGGTTTTAATTATTCAATATTTATTTTGGAAATTACTTATGCATGAAAGGACTTCTTTAAAGATTTTATTTCATAAATTTTCGTGTAATAATTGAATTTTTGTTAAGTTTAGTGATATATCATGTGATAAAACATTGATAATTTTAGAAATGTTTGCATTCGTGCAAAAAAATATAGAGTTTTACTAAACTAGTGATTTATTGTAGCTCTATAGCTGTTTTATTTCCACTGATATTTACAAAATTTATTTTATTTTGAGATTATTCGATTTTAATTTCCTTCAAATTTAATTTGCATATTGATGCAAATGACAATCTTTCTATATTCTAAATGTATGCTCTTATTGCACTAATAATGTTAACAAAGATTTTAATATGATTAACAAGTGTAGCAGATAACCAGATATACGGAGTAGTCTTATTAAATAAAAAAAATTTGTTATTGATCCTTAAGAATTCCTGGTCAATAAATTCTTGTTTAAGTTACCACAATTAATGAAAATCATTCCTCTTTTTTACAGCAATATATTTCGGCCTCTTTATTGACATTTGATATGCAATCCTCCAATAAATAAGATTATTTTCAAATTAATATAATCTCAAGAAGCAGTCAAAAATGTTATTGAACGTTATCATTCCCTGACCCATTTATTTTGTTATGTTTTTCGTCAGGCTAATCTAACTTCACTTAAGTGATATGAACTAATAGCACCAAATTCAAATTCAATTTTCGGTGAATTAAAATTTGTCAAAAGTTCGTGAAACAAAATTAACATTGGTAAAATAGAGAGGAATTCTTTAAAAAAAAAGAAATGAATTTTTGGCATTTTAAAATATTGTCTTCAGGAGATATAAATTGAAAGGGCTAAAATTAAATTATTAACTAATTATTTTGGTTCTAATAGGCTCTCATGGTTAGAAAACAATCTATATTTTTAAACGCATTTTTTTGTAAATAACTTTAAAAAGTTTGTTGGGGGAAATTACTTTGGTTAAAATCAACTTGTCACTTTTTGCCAGTAATTTTTTTATTTATTCCGATAGTCGCAATTAATCTTAATGAAAAAATCATTTTATCAAATTCTTTTTTAAGTAATTTTTAATAGGCTGTTTGCTTCATAGCTTTTAGAAATGATGGTAACTGATGGTTTATGATGGTTTGATTGATGAATTAACAATTCATCAATCAAAATTTCAACAACTTTTTTGAAAAATAATTAAACTTATTTACATCACGAATTTCGTTAAAAAGTTTTTAAATAATTAGATCTTACGTTTTAAGTTTACACATTTATTGGAAATTACTTTAATGTAAAGCAGGTCACCTGCTCCATGTATTGAATAGTGAATTAAATTGTATTGAATTTTTAGAGGAGTAAATATTTTGTTCATAAATTTCCGTTAGAAGCATCAAATATGGCACAGATGTTAAGTACATAAAATATTTTAAATAAAGAAACCTAAATCTCGGTAATATAAGGTAAAAAATCCACAGTTTCATTGACCTTTGGTCTATTTACATATTGGGTAAAGGTTTGAAATGTATTAAGTACTTAATATATTTTTTGGAGTATGTTTTGGGTAAAAAAAATATATTTATTGCTCCATTATTCAATTTTGTGAAAGGTTTAATGAAAAATATACTTGGAAAAAGATTTTTCTTGCAGGATATTGATTACACGGGAAAAGTGTTAAAATCAACTTCTGATGCCATAAATTAATGTAATATTTCCCGGTTTAAATAATATGAATAGAGCATGCGAAAGTCTGTTTTGTGCTTCCTCGCTACGTACGTGATAATTTATTTTGCACCGAGACCTCTTTCTGAATATCATTTTCAGTTCACTCACGATACAAGTTGAGTGAAAGTCTTACTTGTAATTAAAATAACTGAAGAAGAAAGAAACATCGTTCATTTTGCTTTGAATTTGTTTTCGAATAAAATTTGCAAATTTATTTTTCAAAAAAGATTTGTTTTATTGTAACTATTTGAATTAAATTGTACACACAAATAATAGATCAACCATATGAAGCTACAAGTAAACCTGTCAAGTACAAAAAGAACTCTAACTCTCACAGTAACTTAGCATTTATACTAATTCATTATATACAAAATACATTTATAAAATATTATATATAAAATACATTTATAAAATTATCAACCGCTAGACCATTCTCAACTATTAAGACCAACTATTATTCTCAACAAAATCACAACCAATAAAATATACTACTAACTATTAATTCTCAACTATTAAGACCAACTATTATTCTCAACAAAATCACAACCAATAAAATATACTACTAACTATTAATTCTCAACTATTAAGACCAACTATTATTCTCAACAAAATCACAACCAATAAAATATACTACTAACTATTAATTCTCAACTATTAAGACCAACTATTATTCTCAACAAAATCACAACCAATAAAATATACTACTAACTATTAATTCTCAACTATTAAGACCAACTATTATTCTCAACAAAATCACAACCAATAAAATATACTACTAACTATTAATTCTCAACTATTAAGACCAACTATTATTCTCAACAAAATCACAACCAATAAAATCTACTACTAACTATTAATTCTCAACTATTAAGACCAACTATTATTCTCAACAAAATCACAACCAATAAAATATACTACTAACTATTAATTCTCAACTATTAAGACCAACTATTATTCTCAACAAAATCACAACCAATAAAATATACTACTAACTATTAATTCTCAACTATTAAGACCATTCTCTCTTAACTTCAGACCATTCCACACGTTACAAGCAACTATAAAATTTATTTGAACAGAATAATAATTTTTTTTAAACATTTCGTGTGTAAAACTATTGAATTTTATTGACTATAACTTCATATGACGTAAGCTTGATCTATTTTATTGTAATTTTTGAGAATAATATTTTATATATTAATCCCATTAATCTCGAATATATTAATCCCATTAAAAATATAACTTTTTTCTTTCGGTAAATATTGGGACGAAAAGTCTACATTTTTTGGATTTTTATTGTTTGAAAATTATCGTGGTATTGTAATGAAAACATATCTTTTATTACATTTTATATCAATTTATTAAAACAACATACGTGTAAAAGTAATTTGAATCACAAACGTATCAATAGTAGGTTGACAAATTACTGAATAGATAAAGATATTAACTTGCAGACATTTATTACCTCAATGACACCTCACGTCTTCGTAAAAGCCCGTCAAACATTGTAACAAAATTGTTATTCCCTTAACTGAAAACTACATACAAATGTAAGCTCTACGCATAAAAATGACCAAATACCAAGTTTTAATATATCCTGCTAAACACATTCTCCACAAAATATCTGCAGGTTAAATCTACATATTTAAATGATTCCTGGATTCGAAAATTTGAAATGAATAAAGCTAAAATAATAAAGAGATTAACTACTCATACCACCAATATCTTTTTCATCTAAGGACTCTGTTTATGGCAAGACTAGTTAAGCTGTGATAGCTGTTGAATCTAAAATTAATTTTTCAAATATATCATTTGAAAATAAAAAAAAACATAAAGCAGTAAAAGAATAAATATTACCAATTAATAAATTTAAATTTAAATGATTATTTCAAAATAAGTGATTGATTTTGAAAAGTAATTTTTTTTAAATATTATTACCTTGTATATATTGAAAGTCGCTTTTCTGCAGTAACAACTTTTCGAAACGGTTTGGCAGCATATGTATTGGATGAGCCAGATATTGTTAATAATTTAAGAAATAAATGCTTTGTCGTTCTTAGAAATTAAAAAAAATCAATATAAGTCGTAATATCATAATAAAATTCATAAAAAGAACCCTTTCCCTCCGAAAAAGAGAAATTTCTTTTTGTAAATAAAATTTAGAAAAAGAAAATCCTCATAATTGCTTAATCTCACAGCAAACACATAATTTTTTTATTCCATAAGCGCAACATACAAAATATCAACGAAAAACTTTTATGTCGGTCGTAACATGAACAAATTTGAAAATGTTATTTAGTAGGGGTAACGGGCGTGTAAGTATTTTCCACACTTGGTATCAATATTGTCAGTAATTTACATAGCGTCAGCACAGTTTTCATCAAATAAAAGGTCATTTAATAATTTATTGCACTGGAAGCCGACTTTAATAGATTTTCCTGTCATATTAGAGTCGCGAACTGATGCGGTTTCTAATGATATTTTTTGCTTAGTGTTGAACTGCAGGTTCATTTAATGTGAGATGTTAGAAAAGATGATTTACGTAGCAAAGAAAAGTAAATTATTTTAAGACTTGTGGAAAAAGAAGTACAGGCAAATTGATTAGTGGAAAAAAATCTTCCGAAGACTTCGAATTACAGTAGGTGTCTTTTAATTTCTTCTGCAAATTTTGAGGTCGAGTTCAGTCAATAAAAGACGAAATGAAAATTGCAATGCCATGCTAAAATAAAAATGGTAGCTATGCTAAGATAAAAATGGTAACTGTTAAAAATGAAGTAGCCAATAAATAGGGAAATGGAGTTTTCAGACTTATCATATTTCTTTCGCAAATTAAAACCGAAATCACTAATTCACGTTTTTAACCAAACCCGTAAAGCCAACTAAAAGGAACACATAATTCACATTTGAGCATTTAAAAACTATTTTTATTAATGCGCACTTAAATGGTTTAGGTCTCTTGAAATATGTATACTAGGTTTTGCAAACTTATATGATTAGTTTCCTTATGTTGTCTTGGTTTAACAAATAGCTTTATTCACAATTAAATGAAACTACGTGATGTAGTATTATTTCTACTTTCTTTAATTTCTTTGCTAATATCCCACCTGAAGATGTTGTAATATAACGAAACCTAGGTCGTAGTAAAGAAATTAAAGAAAGTAGAAATAATACTACATCACGTAGTTTCATTTAATTGTGAATAATGAATTTCTACAAAATTAATGCCAAATATATTCAACAAATAGCTTTATGTTTGTTATTGATCTCAGTCTAAACAATATTTATTTAGTTTTTCCTTGTTTATTTTTATTTAAAAATTAGCTTCCCTCTTATGTTTTTGCAAAAAAGGAGCGCCTTGCTCAAAAAAAGTATCATTCGTTTATTACGAAAGGAAACCGAAAGGAATCTTCGGTTCGACAAAAACGCAGCACTTAATTCAATGATGAACTGTGAATATCGTAACTGGCGAATATAGTGAATCTTGTATATCTAAAATGGAAGAGGGTAATCGTTTCCTCTAAAGAGATGAATCTACTCGTATTGAGTAGGTTTAATATCAACATAGCTTGATATATCAGCCTTTAATTAGTAGAACCGCTGAGCAGTGGTAGCATTAATTCAGTATAATTCATCTTAACCGAATAGCGCATTTACTGAAGAGCAAAAACTTCGTTTTCAAAATTCTGTTTAATATAACAACGCCTAAGTCACGAATTGTCAGAAGAACATGCTCAAAGACTGTCGGTGGTTTTGTGTGTATATATATATATATATATATATATATATATATATATATATACATACCTGCTTATCTGTTCGCTTCAGTCGCTTTCGTTCTTACATCCAGATAAGTCAAACGCGTTCAAACTCCTTAAATTTACTTTTCCTTCCTGAATAGTTATTTTTACCATCTTTTGCTTCTATCATAAGACGATGGCCCACACAAGTTACCAAAGACTTGGTAGACAACTCAAATGAGTTACTGTCACCATTGAATACAGCTGGAACCTAAAGCCCCATTATCAGATTGCCAGGAAAAGTCAAATGAGTGCAAACATGGTGGACTACTTGGCATCCTATTTCGTATTCATTAACCATTTGTATCCTGTGTACTCGTTAAACCAATTGACATTGGTCTAAAATTAACGAATGTATTTCTTACTTCAGGAGTTTTGTCATCATCTTCTAGCTCCATGTTCATATCCTACCCATCTAAAGTACCTTATAAAGACCTGACAAGTGAGTTTAAAAAGGGCTTTATATCCTTATCTATTGGGAAGTTCCTTACTATACCTCAAGAGTTCATTATCAGACCCTAACCATATTTCCAAATCATTTTCTACAAAAACAAAATTATGGAAATCGACTCCAAGTTACAGCATACATGAAAAAATAAGTACGCATCGAATCGTAATTGTAGTACATTGTAATTTTTTAAATCTTAGTCACCAGAATTTTATACGGACTACCTACCACGCGGCGCTAAGTCATAGATAATGATAAGGCAAATAATATTTGATTTTTGTTAGTTTAAATATTGAAACATTATTTAAGTACAAATCAGGACAATATCAATATATTTCATCAAATATGCTTTAATTCATACTTTGATATTGACATGTGCTTTTGTAGTTTTATTTGTATCGCGGAATATTTTTTTTTATTTTCCAAAAGGCTTCTTGAAATATTCAGTTAATTCTGGTATTTAATTGCGGGTAATATGGAAAATTAAAATATATCTTATGTTATATTTAAATGTTTATTTATGAAATTTTACAACTAATTTAGAAAGCCAAGTACATATATACGAAGCTGCTTCTATACACATAAGAACAGTCTCTTAGAGCCAACAAAAATGTGACAAGTGTGTGATATACTATATAAATTATAATTAAATAAAACAAATATATCACGAGAGATGGAAACAGGCTAGAGAAATAAGAAATAATGTCGCTGAGAAGAGATTAGGATTTGTGTTAGTTTGGATAATTCCATTTCCAAAAAATTTCGAACTGGCATTCTGAGGAGGTGTTTTGAATGTTAATATCCAAAATGTTCCTTTTTTTGCAGAATGCAATTCTCTATTGAATAAAGGTGTCCTTTTTTCAAACGTCACTTAATACCAAAAGTTGATATGTGTTGGAATTCCAATAAGTTTAAAAATCGAAGCAATGTTCATTAGACAAGATGACAATTAAATCGAGAAAGTAGGAAGACCTTAGTAAAAGATTATTAATAGATAAATACTTTGAGACAGCCGAGCTATCGGTGGTATCTTAAGATTACATTCTGCGTTTACGCCGTGTCAGTTAACTAATACATAGTAAATTGAAATGATCACAGAGTTTTTTCTGAATAGTTTTTACATTTAAGCTTATTCGTGATCTGTGTAAATATTACGGCATTTAACTTCGTACGAATGCTCAAAACGAAGTACAAAATTATATAACGAAATTTTCCAGAACTGGAACAATTTACATGACATTGTAATTTTTCTGATCCCAAAGTTTTCGATGACACCCACGCGATATGTAAAAATTTATTACGAGTGCGTGGCCCTTTCTGAATAACATTTTTCAGTTCGCTCACGATGCGGGGAATGTAAAAGTTTCCCGCTGATATTTTTCATATTGTCCTTGCGGTATGGGTTAAAATATGCTGGTGATATAACTATGGATTAAAAATTGAAAGGAATTAAAGGAAAGTCTTTAATTTTATTTTGGTGCCATTTTTTTATTTAAGCTGTGAAATTTGAATTGTGTGTGATTTTGAAAAGAATAATAATAGAATTGTTGGTAGTTGAAGTAAAACTTTTGATTTTTAAAAATATTATCTTTAGAATCGTTAATATACACTTTCGTCTAAGACTGTCCGGAAATTTTTTTTCCCTAAATTTATTTTAAAAAAGTCAATTATTACTCTATAAAGTGAATGTTTACTCGAATAACTTTTTGTTGTATCGTTGGAAGAAGTTTTGTAGTTGTCCCAATTTACCAAAAAAAAATGTTCCTATTCTGTATATAGTATTTCTCTCCATAATAAGAAATTAATGAAACATTTGACAAATATGAATTTTGGTTCGACGTAGCGGTATTACCGGAATTGGTTCAAAGGCTCCTTGAAATTAAAAATAATAATATCAAATGCGTACACATAGCGGTGTCCTCGCGTAAATGAGATTTAACATTTATACGAGGACACCAAACAAAACACTTTAAACCTAGACCTTTTATCTTATTAAATAACGTTATATTAAGGGAATAATGGAAGATCGAAGTGTTGAGTTATGCATACCTATAAATATTTTCTAATCTGTTTATTAAATTTTTTGGTCTAGTTAAAAAAATTGTTAGCGTAAATATTTGCCATACTGGCATTTGATAAGTTTCTGCAAGCTCTAGCTAATTTTATACCATTAGCGTGTAGCGTGTACCAAATAATGTCGAAATTTTCTTCTTTTTCCACGGCACTCGACTGCAATTGTATTATTGCGTAATTTGTTCTGTTTGTTTTAATTTTATACATTGCTATGTATAAAATTAAAACTTTCGGGGATCACTTGCAAACGTCTTAACTTAAAGTTACAATGGTTCCAATCGCATCTTGGTCTGAGAAAAGCCCACAACAAACTCAGTCAGGCAATTTTTAAAATTTTTTTTTGGTCGCCTTTTTACAAATTGAAACTAAGTAAACTAGTGCAATTAATTCCAAATTTTTTTTATCATTTAGATAATCCTTTATATTATAATAAAATTTTGCAACGAGTTTACGATTTATATAAGTTGTGAATTTATTGATAGGTTAATTCTGAATGACTTGCTAATTTTATTGAGCCTAGTGTTGAGACCAGTTATTTAATTTTTTATTTTTATTTTGAATATTAACATTGTTTTAATTATCAGTTTTCTTAAACTTTATAAGCGTATTTATATATATGTATATATATATATATATATATATATATATATATATATATACATATAGGTTTTAATAATTACTTTCATCTCTTTGAACATTCCGCTAAGTGATTCTCTTGGACCCATATTATATATAGTAGGAACAGCCTTCATCTGCAGCACAAAACTTGTGTCAATATCAGCAGCGTTACTCCATAATAATATACCACTGATGAAAATAAATAAAGTAAACTTATGTAGTTCTTTTTATGTCTTTTAATTGCGGGATCTTCTAAGCCGCAAAGGCTGCAGAACTACGTCTGCTTGAGAGGTGAGAAATGCGAGAATTTCACTGGAGCTTAACATCTAGTTATTCCTAAAAATACAATGGTATCTACCGGACTGGAGCTTAACATCTAGTTATTCCTAAAAATACAATGGTATCTATCATTTAGTTAGGTATTAGGTGTAACACGATTGATATTAGATAGTTTAATTTAACTAAATACATTTAAAATTAGTTTTTTTATTTAGTAACATATTGTTAGCATTAAACCAATGTATTGCTTTTGATAGGTCATTAAAGAGTGCGTCGGTTAATTTTAAACAGAAGTGATCTTTAAAAAATACAATTTCTTGGCTATCCCTTGCAAGAAAAGTAAGTCATTAATATAAAAAAGCAATAAGTACGGCCCTAGGATTGAACTTGCGGGACCCCATCTTTACAAATGACTCGGACGAACGCTTTCCATCCACATCAACCTTCTGATTCCTATTGTTCAGATGGGAACTAATTAAATAGTGCTGTAATTTTCTGACCAACATTTCGTGCTGTACATAATCAAAAGTTTTGGAAAAATCGCAGAAGATGCCTGACGTATCATGTGACTCCTCCCGAGCACCAAAAATATGTTGTATTAGCCCGACCCCGGCGTCAGTTATCGAGTTACCCCGTGTGAAATCAAATTGTTGATTGTGTAATAAATCATTTCGAGGAAAGTGGCTAATTAATTGCGTACTTGCAAATTTTTTCAACCAGTTTAGTTACACAACACTACACTTATCATTCTCAAAACCAACTCAATCTCTAATTCTTTCTCTCTAGCGCATGGAATATTTTGATGCACCAGGTTAATGAAATCGATAATAGTGTTCTTACTAATAGTTTTTGAATGATTCTTAATGTACTTATTATAATCAAGTTGATTTTTTAAATTTATTTGGCTAGAGAAACTCTCTATTGTCTTGTTTAAAACATTATTTGGAAAAAAATCCAAACTTTTGTCAATGTTATAAGACTGCTCAATGATATCAGTTTGTGTAGCTTACACTTTGGCTGTTATATTAAAGATAGTGACTTTTGTTGTTATAAAAGCTCGCTGGATGATACCTTTCTTTTGTTGGATTATAATATGTACCTTCTTAATAATGTAAATCTGTGATATGTACTAACAAACATGTTCGAGTCAATTATATTAAATTTATCACAAATATACAAACCCATGTTAAAATTACACCTAAGATAGTTTTCTCGCTATAGCAACTTATTACAGAATGGTAATTTATAAATCAAAATTTAACTGACTTTTAAGTTATTTAGAGTTTTATAATATGGCAAAAACTCATATTTATTAGAGTTTTCTCTATTTCTAACAAGAATTATTAAATTGGTATTTATATCCATATTGTCTTCATTTTTATTTATTTGTGCAATAATGTTAGTTATGTTCATGCCAGAAGAGCAATAATTAATAAATTTATGTTTATATTTTTAATTATATTTTTAAATTGGGAATTTAAAAGTAAGCCCTCATTAGAACCAATTTCAATGCTGCACATGAATGTATTAATTTGTTTACAATTATTAAATCATCGAGATTGTAGAAAGGAACTCTTTTCTATTAATTTACTTGTTAATTTATTTATTAAAGGAGTATTGACCCCGTCACACAATTCGCTCAAAATTGGTTTAGATGATGAACAGACATATTGTGGTTGATTATATGAATCACACATACATGTACAGTTCTTCATTCAGGAATCAAATCGTTCTGCATTATATTCCGATATTTTTAATAAGTCATTTTTTTACGCTCTTGAATATAAAAATAAATAATTAAAACGAATAAATTTAAACAAACAGATAATTTAACATTTATGTACTGAATAACAAATCAGCCGTCTTTTGTAATTGTAGAAATACATCGTTTACAATAATTATATAATTTACGCCATTTCAACCACTCTAACATTATGTTAATATATGTACAAAACTCCTATGGTCACGTTACTTATTAAATATAATGAAATTTGTAATTTTCTCAAATGAGAATTCCTTGCTCTAATTATTTAAAATTTTAAAACGATATCTGCGTAACAAAAATTATATGGAGTATAAATAAAGTTTTTGTAAATTAATTCAAAAGCAATTAAATGAAGGTAAGGATGGATTATTTATTTATCTACTTTAACGTACTTAATATAACTAATTGAGATATATATATATATATATGTATATATATATATATATATATATACATATATATATATATATATATACATATGTATATATATATATATATATATATATATATATATACATATATATATATATATATATATATATATACATATACATATATATATACATAATTAGCGGATTTATTGCTACGAGAGCAATCTCTCACAGACCATCAGAACACTGGTCTAACCCTGTTCGGCGAATGGCCGGGAATTGAACACGGGTCCCCGCGGTACGCCTCACCGCCAAACCCGTATACCTTGTGATCAACCCAACAAACTACGGCGACGACATTACTTCTGTAAATATATAATATCATCACGTTTATAAATATATGTTTTGAATCCGTAGGGCCATTTAGGTTTAAGTAATTTTTTAATTTTATCATATTTCAACTAATTTTATTAAGTGTTAAGGAAATAATAATTATATAAAACCGAGTATAAAAAGTACTACAATAGAAAATATCTATGCCAATTATATCAAGCTACCTTAAGGAAATTTTAATAGTAACAATTTTCCAGCAACGATATGATTGCTATATACGTTTTGTGTGACTGAACCGGTAGCGGATTTTAGAAAAACATGCGTTCTCAGACGAGAGAAAAGCCAATTTTTCCACTCACAGTTGAATGCCGAGTGTTCAATTACGTGAACGGCCAGTAGAGACTACGTGATCTTGTTTGGTTTCAGTTGTTTCAGTCTTATTTTATAATTAAAATTCCGTGAAAGTAACGTAAGAGGTTTGTCGGAATTTTGTGTGGTAGTGGTAGTTGATTACATCATTTTTTTCCGGTCATATAATATTAAAAAATGTATTGTTTCCTCTCGGTACACTGCCATTGTTAATAAATTCTAAAACATTTAATTTTTGGCTTTGTCAACGAGAATATGCACGCTGGTTTTTATACACAACACAATATACATGCATACATACGCACACACGCACACACACACACACGTATATATATACATATATATATATATATATATATATATATATATATATATATATGTACATATATATATATATATATATGTACATATATATATATATATATATATATATATATATATATATGTGTGTGTGTGTGTATATATATACATATTCACACGAATTACTAAATTTCCTATCCAAATGAATACAAAAAAATACAAAACTTTATTTTTGCATAATTTTGGAAAAGTTGAGAAATTTTGTTGTGTTTACTGATAACTTCACAATTTTCTACAGTATTTAATTTTGTTCCACGCTTTATATTGTTTGTATTTTTATTGCAATTCTATAGAAATCGGTTAGTTTTTTAAATTTATTATTATATTAGTGGATCAAGAATAATAAATTTAGAAAAAGTACTGATATATAAAGGTATTTGATACATAAAAATTAACTTAAAAAAAGCTGTGCAATTTTGATGGTATTGCAGTAAACATATAAATATTAATTAAAACCCGTCTTTTTCACTTAATTTTATATATAACTTTTGGGTTCTTATTTTCCGTTTGATCTGCAAACAGTTAATTGATATATGCTATTGGCGTGAACCTCCGGTGAGAATTTAGTCCGCGTTAATGGATTATTACATTAATAGACACACTATAATATTAAAGGAGGAATAGAGATCGTACGCATCTTAAACGCTCTCAATATAACCGCAGTTAAATTACTCAACTGTTGGAAGAATAATTGAAAGTTTTGAGGAAACTAACATTTCCGTAAAATGTTTAGGACATCACAGAAGTAAATTAACCCTGGAGGTGATGTTGTAAATCGAATAAAACTAACATTTTATCCATTCATTATTAACGGAGATCGATAAGAAATTGTACTACTGGATAAAAATTATCAGTCATTATTAATTATCAATGAATAATGATCGGAACAATTTTCATTTGATTATATAAGCTAATATGTCGATGATATATGGAGAATTGCCAAGATTGTTAAATAGTTTTAGAGAGAAAAGACTGTGGTGTTGAGAAAAGAGGGTGATTAAGTTTGAAAAGATCCTTTTTAACTAATGAATTTGCTAATAGTGTTTTATTTTATTTAAGGGTAGGGAACATTTTTATTTATTTAAATTTATAAGTTAACATTTTTGTGCTAAACTCTGTTACCATAAAATAGAGATTTATATTAGAAATCAGCCATATCAAACAATATTGCCTTTTCAACTGACAGCTCTTATCGGGTTTTATGTATTTTATGCTTTTTAAGATATGGAATACTTTTAAAAATCTTTAAATATAACAAATATCCTATATCTATGTAGGAAACAGTAGTTATCTTATAGTCTAATATTGGTTTACATTTTTACCTAGCACATCGCAATATAAAAACTATATAGAGTAGTACTGTATGCTAAGCTCGGTGATGATACTCGTGTACTGGCTTATAAATTAATATATTACCCACGTCTCATCTGAATTTTAAAATTCTGTCACAGCGGTCCAATGAAAACAATCAGTCGTCAGATCAGAATGTAAAGATAGCGGTCAGAATGTAAAATGTTTTCATAAATTTAAATTCAAAATATTTACTCCTTTTAATGAAAACAAAATATTTTTATTCACTTTGGACAAAGTCTTGCCTTTGCAAAAAAATGCAAATTTCTTCTCGTCAATAAGTAAAATTTGTGAATAACACAAATCAAAATAAATCAAACTTTTCTCATAGTTAAAAAAATTGTTTGTATATTTACGTACGCGCATTAGAAGTTATATTTCTTATATATATATATATATATATATATATATATATATATATATATAAGTATATAGATATACAATATTTATATTAAACTATTTACAAACATTTATATTATTTTTGCTAAGTAAATTCCATGACATGAATTTTCGAAAAATATATTTAAATATTATTTTATTACAAGTATCATATGTCTTTCTGTAACAACTCACTTTGATTGGTCATGGAAGAGTAAACATGCGATGACACACAGACGAAGAAGCAGAGAGACGGAATTGATAACATTTCTAAAAGTTTCATTGTTGGTATTCGACTATGAAACCCCAAAAAGAATGGAATAGAAAAGTAATGTATATATTTAGACTTCTAAAAATATTTCCAAAACATTTTCTGAACTTTTCCAATTACAATATGATCACATTTGATTACAAACTTGTTTGTTAAAATACAAGCGAGTAAACGAGCAACTGGTAACGATGGCGCGTATTACACGAAACAAATGAAACAGTACGAAAGGATGGTTGGAATAAATTTAGCAATGTAATGCGGTTATGAAAGGTCAATTTGTAACATAATCTTACACTCGTAATTTCCTTCGAAGATATTTACTTTAATTAGGCAGTAAAAATGATATTTTATAATTAAGATATACGTTTAATCTTTAAAACATCTCAGTTAATATTTGTTGTAAACCATAAAGCCTAAAATCGAATTAAATTTTTCAAACACCTATTGTTTGCAGAAATCTTTAAATTTTTGCTTCCAAAGTGATCTTGCTCAGCGTGCAATTTGCTTGAATTTAACACAGTGACGAGTCTTGGGAGTATTTTTGTCTCATAAATGTTGGAAAAAGCATTTTTATATATTCACAACGAAATCTGCACTCTTTTGAGAGATGACTCGCCCAACGGGGAATGGGAAATGATTTGGGATAGGTGTATTTCAATATTATCTTGATTTTCTTCTTTTTTTTTAAATTAAAATAATTTTTATTTTAATGCATATTGGTATATACAATAAATGATAGACTATTTTCATTTTTGCTCCCCTGCAGGCTAAAATTAAATTGATATTGTCAATATTTTTGTCTATGTCTCGTTGGATCGTATTTTCTCTATGTTTTTTATAATATTAAGGGGTAAAAAACAATAAATATGTAAAATTTGTGAAATTTTGGCGCGAATAATACAAACTAAAAGAGTGTGGAAAATTGTAACAAGGGAAGAAAAATTAATTTTATTTTTACGGTTACTTTTAAAGTATTTGCAGCTCGTTCGAACTTGTTTTATTTGTGGTTCTTATAAAATATTTCCTTAATTTGCCGAAAAAGAATTGTTTGCATTTAAGTTTATACCTATTTCTGAACATAGTCCTAAATGTAAATGTTAGTAATAGTGAAAATAGCGGTAAAAGATCATAGTTTTTAATACATACTGAAACCTTACAATATTTTGAGAATATGAAAACTATTATTGTGATAATAAATTTTCACCTTAAAATTAAATATATCCGCTTCATCCTATGTTTATTTATCTTAGGGTATCAAAGTCAAATTCTTTTTCATGGAGTCTGCTAATATTGGATGTGCGATAAACTAAAATTGTACTCGACTATATTATTAAGTTGTACATGGAACACTAACTGTATGAACGGCACCAAATCACTGTTATTTTATTACATATCACACAACGAACAAATTTTTATTTTGAAATGTTTGGGTGAACAAATGATACAGCAGTAAGCGACTTACACGAACGTCTCCTTGCGGTATCATGCACGACCGTATTTATTTTTTTAATATGTTCTAAACTTCCTGTTAATATTTGCTCTCGACTATTATTAATAATTGATTATTTCTAAAATTCTTATTATAATATTACATTAAATGTCTTATCGTAAGTTATTGCACAAATGGTAAAGAACTACGTACTTCCCTCGATCTATAGTACTATTATCCATGAGATTACAAATGTATCATCAAAAGTAACGAATTAATCAGTGTAAAATTAAAAACAATCTTGCTAATATTTTAGCTACTTAACAATATTAACTCTATTAATTAACGGTTCAGTTTAGCTTTCTATTCAACCGAAAATCCAAAAAAATTGATCAAACAAAATCTTAAAAATAATGAATGCAAAGAAAATTCCTTCGATTTGCGTCAAGTTACGAGTTAAGTATTTTCCCTGTTGTGTTTAATTTTAGTTTCCATATTATATTTTCATACTTTAATCTAATATTTTAATACTAAAAATAATTAAAAAAATAATAATTAATTATATTTTTTAATAAAAATTTTTAAAATGTCAAATTTTCATTAATTTTTAACACAATGGAAAAAACCAAGGAAACATGAAGCATGTCCTTAAACTCCTGATAGAAGATAGAATAGTAAAAATGCGTGAGATTGATCACAAAGATATCAATTGGTCATGTTTTCACTATTTTGCATCAAAATTTGTCCGTGAAAAACCTTTTTCCGAAAGGGTGACGCGTTTGCTCACCTTACACGAGACAGTGGAATAAAAATAACCACACATCGATGATTCAGACAATATTGTAAACGTAGCTACGTTTACAATATTCAGACAATATTGTAAACGTATCTAAATCATTTTAACTCAGTATGTTACGGTCCGATTGTAATGAAATTATGAAATATATCGTTTGAAGGATCATAAAGATTTTTCACTACAGGCGCCACCTCTGATATATATATATATATATATATATATATATATATATATATATATATATATATATATATATATATATATATTAGGGTGATTCATAAAATTCAAGTTTTAATTGTTTTAACTCTCAGTCCATAATATCATTCTATCTACCAAAATAATAATTTATTTGAAATTTCGGATTTTTTAATTAATATTTAAGGGTCGCTACCGCCTCATAATTTTTTTTAAGAATTACATTAAAATTTGAACTTATTGCGATATTGGCTATGGTTTACTTATACAACTTTGATGACGTATTTAGTTGTTAACGTTGCTAAGTTCTTTGTTTACTCACTTCGTTGGCACTTCTCTATAGATATCCACAATTTAGTTAACATAAACAATCCATTGCTCTTTTATACACTTATCCAGTGACGCCATCGTTGCGAGTCAAAGTGATTATGTTTGATTGTAAATGTAATTACTTTAGCTCTATTCTCGTATTCGTATATCCAAAATCACATCGAATATCACAAAAACGCCAAAAAGGACTGAAATATGGTTAATTGAACAATCTCGTTCCGAATTGGTGCAGACAAAATTAGCATCAGTGAAAGAAGTGATGTGTTTATTTTTTCATTATGAAAACGTAATGAACAACACGAATAGAGAATCGGCATCAATAAGAGCAAATGATGTGGAGACACTACAAAAAACAACTATTCCTACCAAAGAAAAATAACATGTTATTACAAAAAAAATTAAATATTTCAAAGAATGGCAGAATTAAAAAAAAATAAAGAAAATAAAGCAAAGCGCTCAGCAGCAATAAGAGAAAAATTTAAATGTTTAGTTTGAAATTGCTCACTCAAAAGCCCTTAATATGATAACTATTGAAGAAGATAAGCAATTTCTTTTAAAACAAAGAGAAATTAGTCAAGGAAGAATTGGTAATGTCGATAGTTATTACCAATTTTTTTGATAGTTTTATGTCCAACAAGTGCACGGTTATGTTCTTTCCTTTAACTAACGCCTGTTCTCAATAGTTTCTTTAGTCACATTGTTTTGTGGTCTTTGACAAAATTTAACTAAACTCTCAAATGCATAGATTAATTTTCGCCTCCAAATCCAAAATCACCTATTTTGTAATCGATTTATTCCATAAGAGTTGCAGATATATATATATATATATATATATATATATATATATATATATATATATACATATATATATACATATATATATATATATATATATATATATATATATATATATATATATATATATGTAAGACATTTTAAAATCTGAATTCATATATAAAAAACGTAACTTTATCAAATTAACCAAAAATTAATATATTGAAAATTTCATTTTATAAACAATATTACATCTTTTTTCCCGTACCACACACGGTTTGTGAAGCTCCGACAAACTTTATGAATGCATACTGAGCTGGCTCCATATAAAAAGTCCCCGTTGCATATCGAACTGGCAACGTTGCAACTCCACTTACACCAGGTACGAAAATTGTTGGGGCGATATTCAAAAAGTTATTGCGGTTTTGTATTGACAGGGACCTGTTAGACTCCATCTCGTAAATAGAAGGTTAAATTCCTTCCTCGTTCGTTTAGAATAACTAATTAATTTGTGTCAAAACTACTTACAAATGATGGATTATTTTCACCAGTCAGAAACGGTTCGATATTTTGGTTAGTAGGCGAATGAGAAAAAGAGAAATCTATGTTTCGCTATCACACTGCCTTCTACAAAATATGTGCGTTTCCTTATAAGAGCACATAGTTCAAATACGAACACTAGTTGCGAATGCCTATAGATTATGCATCTATGTTGATAATGGTCGTACAAAGGCATTTTTAGTAACCGTAAACAGATTTTTACTGGTTACACGAAAACAATTTTAGTAACCATAAATAAAGTTATAGAATAATTAAAAAATAATCAATTAATTCCGAGTTCAAAAAAGTATATAATTGCTTAAATTGTTTAGTATAACTTAAATGCTAGCAATTTTATATAATTAATTTATCACATTATCCGTTAAAGAACGAAAACGAGCTAAAAGGTGTAATTAAATATGTGTGTGTAAAAAAATATCAATTTTTTTTTGTATCGAATGTACTATTAAAATTAATTATAATCACATGACACCATCAACGAGAAAAATGCTATCTCACGCTTTGATAGTTTTGAGTTACATTTACGTATTTATAGCGTAATTCACCATCAGACAACATAATTATCATATCTGTGAGGGCTCTTGAATCACATTAAAGGGGTTGAAGTATTTTTATGTGATGTTTTAAAATTTGTTAGCATTTCCGTAAAATCGCATAAAGTAAGTTACGATGTTTACCATTTGGAGTGCTGATGTTATCTGATCTATTTATTTACATTAAAAAGAAAAATAAAATTTAAATTTTAATATTTGACTCCATTTTTCTTAACAATATATTGCAAGTATATTAAAATACGACGCTTTGATTTTTAAATCAAAAAAAAAATATACACGTGGCAATGAAAAATCTACCTACAAATTTATTTCCCTCTATCCCTCGGGGGATTTTCCTCTTTCCGTATTTCAGTAAATTTTACTGTGATTAATTAAATTTTTTTTTCGTCATTTATGAGACGAGGTCAGTCCCAAAGGTTCATTACTACGTTAAGTATAAATCGCTGAGTGCAAAGGCTTTTGAGTTAATAAAGTGAGGACTCGAGGAAGATTACTTAAGTTTGGAGGAACTTATTTGCATTAGGCCTTAATTCTTTACATTAAATGCCAGCTAAATGGAAATTTGTTGTTTATATTTAACAGATAAAATTGCGGACAAAACAGGATATTTAATTGGCATGAATAAAATAAAAGATACATAAGTCCCGTACAGATATTTTGTGAATGTTAAGATTATTTTAATAATGTTTAATTAAATATTTTAATATCAAAATCTTCTAAATATAAAGGTTAAAATATGTCCTTGAGGCTAAAGAAGGTAAATATTTTTGTTTAAAACGTAATTACAGTCGCTTCTTGAAAATAATTAAAAATCTGTAACACATTATTATCGAAAAAAATATATGCGGCTCGTTTTTAAGAACCATTGGCTTATAAGTTTTTGATATACTAATGTACGGGCAGATATTAGCAAAAACTATAGTATTTAGTTACATAATGTGTAGAAGTTTTGACTGTAAATAATAAAGTTTTAAATTATTATTTTAATTTTAAAGTTTTTGATTGTAAATTAGAAAAAATGGTAAATTAGAAATTTGTCTGCAATTTCTTAAGTAGTTTCATTTGTAGTATTTCGTAACCATTATTTTAATTTACAAGAGCATATAGATAAAATTATATGTAATTAATAAAAAGAAAATGGTTAAATCTTGCTTCATTCATATTTTGGAAATAAATAATAAATAAAGAGAATATAAGAAAATAATGTTTATCTTCCAGCGAGTTCTATATAATGAAGGGTAAAATTGTGTTCACTAATATATTGTTTCAAGAAACAATATCGTTAACTGAAAGTAAGATAAGAACGTAAAACGTAAAAAAGGACGATTTGACTATAACTTTTCATAACTTTTCATGAACTTATCGCTCTTAGTATTTAATAATTATCTTACAAGTTTGAATAATTCTCACCGTAATGAGATATAACAGTCACGACTATCTCCAGAGCAACAAGCACCGATACGACACCGCTAAATTCTCTTTGTTCTTTGCAGATAAAGGAATGTACTGACTACGCTAACTGCAGTGTCTGTAATCTACAACAGAGGCAACACCATATAAGGACGGGTTAGGTTTTGATGATGTCATGACTCTAAATGTCCCAGTACAATAAATGAGTGACGTAATGAAACACAATTTATTTAAGAAAGAAACTTGTAATATTTCAAATTTTACAATAATAATCGCAACAGTGTACTTTCGAATATACGTTGTTTCGTATTGTTAAAAAACAAATAATTTCATAAGGAGTATAATACTGCATATTAATCATTCGTTAATATTTTATAGAAAACTGCATTTTTGATTTGTTCAATTTTTTTTTTAAAATTGTAGTATTTTATTTAAAGAAAATCATTGTATTTGCAATTAATTCTTTAATAGGAGATTACGCTTTCGCAAATAAATTTATAAAAAAAGGTTTATTCACGGAATATGAAAATTATTCTGTTATTTTGTATAGGATAGATACAGTTTAATTTAAAACACAAAATCATATCATAGGGTACACTTCAAACTGAGTCACAAATGCGGTATTTAATATATCCGTACTCTTTTCGAACGATCCGGTAGGTACACTCCTCGCATAGGAAAAAAATGTTTTACGGAAAGAAAGTTTTACAGAAATAATGTTAATCAAAATTTAGTCCCTTAATAAATATTCACACGTAATCGGATCTTTAGCGTATTTCATCTTATTGTTCCCGCGCTGGGAAGTATTAAATTGATTAATTGTATCGCAAATTAGTTTTGAAACTTTTGTCGCCTTGCCTCGGTTTTGTTAATATGTGGTAATTCTTCACAGAACGGGTTACGAGATGAATTTATTCAATATCGTAACAAAGCTAATATGTTGCGTGGAACAATGAATACAATGGTTTTACCGCTGTGTTCAAAACTAACAGTTACATGTTCTAAATAGTTATAATTAAAAATGGAAAAGTTCAAGATTTGATATAAAATATTTATTTTATTGTTTAGGAAAACATTTTATTTTCGGTAAATTTTTTTAACCTACTATTCCTTATATTTTGTTATAACTGAAATTACGGCGGAAACTCTGAAAACAGACACGTCTTTTTTAAATGGTAAGGTCGTGAAACTTGCTTCAAATATTATTCAACAGTGATAATAAATTTCTAAAAATGTTAAAGTTTTACTTGATTTCTACAAAATAAAAAAATCTTTAGGCAACATTTATATGCATTCAACGATAACCATTATTCGTACAGTGCTTAATTTTTTTGACTCTAATTTAAACATATCTCAGAATATGGTAAAATAAATTACTATTAACTATTATATATATTTAGAAATTTATTTTGTGGACCGAAGATATTCTTTTTACTAATTTAGATACATTCAGGTGACAACACACATAATTTTTTCTGTATATTTTTTTATTGCTGCTAAACAGTTTAATAATTTTTATATCCATTTCAATTTTCTTACGTCTATTTATAACTAAAGCACGATCCCTTTTATAATTATATTCATTTTAAAAGTAAACTGAAAGGGAAAGGAAGATGCTCTAATGATAATATTAATTGTATTAAGTGAAATTAATTGTTTGGCAAAAAGTGGGCACTTTCTAATTCTTCCTACTTTGCAATGAAAATTGGGAGGAAAATGCGAACCGGGTAAATTTTTTGCCGACTACCATAAATTGCTTTTTTTAACTTTGCGAAATACTTAAAAGGCAAACGTGATTGGTTTGTAAAATGTTAATGTTATTTAATCGCTGAATAATGGAATTATATCGTATGGTGCAGATGATATTTGAACAGTACAAAAAACAGTATAAGGGATAAGGCGACCTTACAGTGAAGGAAAAATACAGGTGTATACGAATTTCAGGACATTTTATATAAGAGTATGCGTTAGTAGCGATGTAGGCAAATGTGTAATTACTTAACTTGGAAAATTACTTTAGCTTTGGAGGTAAAATTAAACAGAAGGCGCTAAATACTTCAAGACGTCAGGTAATAAGAGATTATGAAATTTGAACGACTTGTGTATTTGTTCAATGCTACTTTTCGAAATATATAATTTTAGAGTATTTTAAACGGTATAAAATACAATTTAATTTTTTTTACAATTAATATAGTAAGCAATTTATTTTTTATCAACAAATTCTTTTATTGTGATTTCTCTAAATTGTTTTATATTTTAACCAAAAAAGTGATTTGTGCAAGATATAATATGCTTTCTTATATTACTTGATATGTATTTTTCTGAAACGAATACAAATTTAAAATCAAAACCATGTTATATACTTCAGTCATCGCTTTCTTTTGAAAAATCAATAAATTTAGGCTTTTATTCTATTTTCAAGAGAAATATTATTGGAGGCTACTCTCATTAAATAAATAATTTTATGTACACCCTGGATTCTTTTTAAACCATATTCATAAACAAATTTGATTTAGTGTTAATTATTGATGTAATTTACAAACGGTTCGCCATATCTTTTGTAATAAGAGAAGCAAATCTGTTGATTCCCATCGGAAATTATAAATACTGTAGAACATGTTTGTTTGGATTGTTTTTTTTTGTTTAAATTCTCTGGACTTATCGCCCTCCGGCTATCTCGGTCACTTGCTTTGCTTAACAAAACGTTAAGTGAAAAATATACAATTTTGGCAATTTGCTTTCCTAATAATGTACGTTTTAAACTTATATAAAACGGTATTAAACGGTATTTACACTTGAATTATTAAAATAAATTAACATTAAAAAAAATAAATACATTTGCAGTCTACTTCAGAAGTAACGTTAGTTAATAAGTAGTTAGTGTTCATTTAATTATCACTGAATATCTCGAAGAATTGTTTAAATGTTATAATGATTACAGAAGAATGCAAATGAAAGACAATAACGGTTTAATTACAAATCATAACCGTAATTACTTGGAATAAAGAAGTTACTAGTTTATATGAACTATTTCGTTTAAGCATAAAGTCAAGGAAATTCAATATTAAAAATATACGAGAAAATATACTTGAAAATAGATACAAAATTAATTAAAACCGTGCAATGAAAATATTTTGTAACAAACACTAAAGCTAAGATTGAATACTGTTAATGATATTTTGCTATTTGTAAGTTGTGTTCATTTAAGTATTCAGAATATATTGAATATATTTGTTGTTAATTTTGTAGAAATTTATTATTCACAATTAAATGAAACTACGTGATGTAGTATTGCTTCTACTTTCTTTAAGTTCTTTACCACGATCTAGGTTTCGTTGTATCACAACATCTCAGATGAACTGTTAGCAAAGATTAAATCTTTGCTATAATGCCTGAAGATGTTGTAATACAACGAAACCTAGGGTAAAGAACTTAAAGAAAGTAGAAAAAATAATACATCACGAATTTTTTGTAATTATGTATTCAGAATATATTTGTTTTGTTTTTTTTTGCTATTTTCTTTGATGATGTAAAAAAACAAATATGATTATTTCTACACAAAGATAAATTTGAAAAAGAAACATACATACGAAAATATCATCAAGTTTATCATTTATAAGAAAACAAGTTATAGTCCTATCGTCTTTATATATATATATATATATATATATATATATATATATATATATTTATATATATGTATATATATATATATATATATAAATACAGATCCATGCAAAAAATATGGTTTTAGTTTTTCTCTAAAGATACTTCCGTTTTTATTTCATAAATCCGGTTTACAAGGCATGAAAAACAAGACACGTAAAAAAGATCGAAAAAACTTATACTTTATTGTCAGTTACTACCTAGCTATCAAATTCTGCATAATATCATAATTTCAAATATGTTTCGGAGATTTCTTATAAGGAGGTAAAATAAAAACATAAACTAAATAAATCGTAAGAATCTGATATACGAAATGTTTTACGTTAAGAATATTTAGCCTTTTTTTATTTTGATCATACATGAATAAGAATAGTTCTCTATTAGCAACAAAAGCTGCATCGATATACCCCAATATTGCACCAAAATAATTTATAAATAACCTAATTTATTAACCCTTAAATAATTCTTTAAGAAACCTGCCCTATTCTTGCCTGGCATTTTAAGATATAAAATAAAATATACGGTATAATTTCAGAAAACGCCTTTTTAATCAAAACATTATTATGCAATTCTAAATTTTAAAGGCATTTACCGGATACCCATACGACACATGATTGGTTTTTACTTCAAGTGGCCTGTGAGGGTATAAGTAGTTAGCTTAATCGAAAAGAAAATTAGTGTACACGGAGAAAAAGGCTTTTTATTAAATGGAAAAAAAGAACATCGATGAGTTGCGAAAGCCTTTCAAAGGTGTATGAATGATTAACGGTTTAAATGCAAATGCAATTTTAAAGGAGACCTATTAGTACCACTTAATCGGTACCTAATAGATTTTTGTCCCTGATTCATTATTTTTGTGCTTGATTCATATTAGTGACTAAATTTGTCCCAACATGTTTATATCTGACTGTTTTGTAGGTTTTAATCACTAGCCAATAGTTTTAAAATTAGTACTTAAATTATGGTTCTAAGTAGTTTAAGTGAGTATAGAACGCTTAGCAACAAATGTTATGAGCAAATATATATCAATATGGGACTATACGTCAATCTGGGACATAATTTCTCACGAGGATTCCTTATAACAAGAGTACTAAGGAAAGGCTATATATATATATATATATATATATATATATATATATATATATATATATAATTTTCAAAATTCTAGTGAAAAAATATATTTAAACATAATAGCATGGGATTATTCAGAGAAACAACAATTTTATTGTAACTTCATTAATTATTCGTAATATTTTTCATAATATATTGAAATAAATTTTCTAACATCCGTCAAAAAAGATCTATGAATCCTTCCTCAGTTAAATTGATCATTTCTCATTTTTGTGGCTTAATTGCCATTTCTCTGGCTTCATTTTCATTTTCTATCATGAGAGCAGACAAACATTTAGAGTAAAGAAAATTAAGGCGAAAGTAAAAGAAAGATGACCTAACGATAATATTAATCGTATTAAATGAAATAGTCTTTGACCGACAAAACGTTGGCCATTTCCATCTATCACCTATGATATGACGTAAGTATTGATGATCGAAGAGATATCTCTTCAAATCTTTATTCAATTATAATTCAAGAAAATTATAGCTAATTGAAATTTAAACATAAACGGTTTTTATACAAATATGACATAAGTCATGGCTTATTTATTGATAAATACGCTAAATATATTAATTTAAATATTACCATTTTAAAATGAGGATGAGGGGTAACAGTTTAGCATTTATATTCAGCAAGTGTGTGTAAAGTATTGTAAGTTTTGCTTATAATAATATAAAATAAACCAAAATTGCAAATTTTTGCTAAGCGATTTGACGCGTTAATGCTGTAGTAAAAATAATATATAAACTCTTTTTAAAAAAAAACGGCCACTTATGGGAATAAACCATATCAGAGTTATTTTATTATTATTTGGTGCATTTTATATGCCAATATGATGAGAATATTGTTATTTATTATTAAGATATAATTTTTACCTATTTCAGTATTAAAAATGCGATTAAATAAAAAAAACCATGTAAAGTCCACAGACGAGCATTTTCATACTGGTACATTAAAAATGGCTAAAGTTTATTTTTGAATATTTTTTATTAATTTAACATAAAATTTGAAAATTTAGTAACGTGTATGGCCTCCTCTAGCTAAAATCAATGCGTGTAATCTGCTAGGCATGTTTTCCAAGACGTTTTTTATCATTTCCTGAGGAATACGTTCCCATTCAGCGACGATCACATTTATAAGGGCCTGAATGTTTTCTGTAGATGATTTTACGGCTCTGACGCGTCGTTTGAGATTATTCCATATGTGTTCTATCGGATTGAGGTCGGGACTTCTAGCTGGCCAGTCTAACCGACGAATTTCGGCCTCCTGCATATACGCATCAACGTCTCTAGAACGGTGGGCGCAAGGGTTCTTATCCATAAAAATGAACTAGCCTCCAACTGCTGTCAATTCGGGTTGGGCATGAGGAAAAAGAACCTCTTAATTTACCTTTGCGCATTAAGTGTGCCATTTTCAATAAAAACTAACTCGGTACGGTCTTCTGAGTTAATACTAGCCCAAAACATTACGGAGCCTCCACCGTAAGGGGTGATTTCCTCAAAGCACACTTCTGCAAAGCATCCTCCAGGTCTTCGTAAGACTCGCCGACGTCGATCCTCACCACTAATCGATATACGAGCTTTATCAGAGAATATAACATTATTCCAGTCTTGTTGAGTCCATGACAAAAAATTTTGAGCGGATGTCAATCTGGCAACTCGATGCTCACGGAGCAATGTAGGGCCCCGAGCTGGGCGATAGCTACGTATATTGACGGTCTCCTTCTGACTGTCCATGACCTTATTCGTGTACCTCTGACGTCCTCGAGGTTCTGTTTGATATCCACGTACGTAACTTGACGATTTCGTAGCGCTTGACTGACTATGGAGCGTCCCGCGGTTTAGTGCACCGTTTTCTTCCAGAACCGGGCCTTCTACTGACAGAGCCCGTTTCTTGGTATCGTTGCCAGGTCCTTTGGATGGTGGAACGGCTCACATTATACTGCTGAGACACATAACATTGGCTACAGCCTTCTTCAAGCACCGCAATAATTTTACTAGCTCTTATCATTTTTTCAACCATATTGAGAACAGCAAACAGAAGTGAACTAATGCAGCAAATATGATAAATTTAATTAAAATTTATTCGTTAACGTTAAAAACGTAACAAATGAAAAAGAACTTAATAAGAGTTGGATTTCCTTTACCGCCAAAAAATACATTTTTTGGCGGTAAATGAAATCCAACTAAAAAAAGAATAAATTTCAAATTTAGAACGTTCATTTTTATGTGCCAGAATACGCTATACCTAACAATTACAATTAATACAAGCTCTTAATAAATCATATTTTGTTAATAATATGACAAAATCAAAACCGCCCGTTTTTTATGCAAAAGAGTATATATATATATATATATATATATATATATATATATATATATATGTGTGTGTATATATATATATATATATGTATATATATATATATATATATATATATATATATATATATATATATATTTATAAATACATATATATGCTTATCTATATATTAATACGTGAAGAGAAAATTTTGTACCGTATTATAAGCATATTATAAGCGCACGGAGGAGTGTGAGATTTGGCATAGCTAAAGTTTCTATAGAGAAGGAGTACAGAAAGCTAAAATTTATATGTAATATATGTTAAAAATTCATTAAATTATATAATACAAATACATTAAAAGATTTATTGTTTACGTTAATACTGTCAGTGTCAAATACATAATTGTCTGTGGTCAAACAATCGCAAAGAGTAGAGATTGTCACTAAAGAATTTTAAAATGTCAGATTACTGTTGCAAAAATATCTATGATATTACTTAATAAACATCTGTTGCAAAAGGAAAATTTTGTAGCAGCAATCCAAATTGACTTACTCTCGTCTATCTCTTAGTGTTTTTAACAACGTGAGTAGTTAGACAACTAGTTTATTTTAATATGCGTGCCCGTACGAGTATAAATAGCCGTACAATTTTATATAGATAATTATAACCACTTAACACATAATGAGGTATAAAATATCATCGAAAAAATATAAAATAGTAAGAAGTAGGTGAATTCTATCCCAAATTCAGGCGAAAGAAAATAAATTAAAAGTAAAGACCTGGATGAAATAAGAGAATTGATGCGGAAAAAATTGGAAGCGACTAGCAAAAGTATGCTTTTAGAGATTGTTCAATGTGTACATTGTCAACGTATGACTTTTACTGTAATCATTATATCATAAGTAGACGATGAAGGTGGAAAGTTGAAAAGAGAAAATATGTTTAATAGTTGGATGTCAATAGATTTACCGAGGTTTACAGAAATCAGTATAATCATAATATAAGCAGTTATGCTTACAAAGCTATAAGTGCCGAAACAAAATATTTCGGATTGTAGAAACACATAAATGTTATATGGCAAGAAAAGAAAATGAAATAGTAACACATGATTCTTAAACAATTTTATCATGTGTGCGTGTTCTTGTATATATATATTATAGTTTGTGTTGTTGTTAACTTGTGTTTTTGTACGCATAGGCGTGCGCGCACATGCATCCGTGTATCTATCTGTGTATGCGCTTGCATACATGTGTGGATGTGTGTGCGTGTGAGCGCGTACGTGTGTGCATGCGTATTTACGTGGGTATGTGCGCGTGCATGCGTGCGAGCGTGTGTGCTTGCGTGCGTGCGACCGTGAGTGCGCGTGTGCGCGCATGCGTCCGTGCACCCGTGCGCGCGTGCGTGCGTGCGGGCGTGCTTGCTTGCGTACGTGTTTGTGTGTGTGCGTGCGAACATGCGTGCGTCCGTGCGTCCGTGAGGCCGAGCGTGCGTGTGTGGGTGCATGCATACGTGCGTGTGTGTGTGTATTCGTTATTCATATTGTTCTTCGATTTTTATGCTGTATACGATGATGATATTATTCTTAAAATGAGAACATACAAGGTTTTTGCACTTAATGATTTTCATATTGTTTTAAACTATTGTTTTCTATGAAATTTGTAAGAAAGCATTATGATGAAATTTTGGTGCATTGTAGTGCGCACGCCTGTAAAGGACTCTGAATGAATACAACCATCGTACAATAGGTAGCGTGCGAGTTCGTAGGTGGTCTAGTGGCAGTTCGCGTGTTTTCGGCGTATGAGTATGCGAGCTTACCGTACGCGCAAAATGAAGAAACAAAAAATATGTTTTATCCAAAAGCACTTCAATAAAATTATTAGTTAGCACTAAATTAAAATAAAAATACTTTTTTTCTCTGAGTGATATTGCTACACATGTCGGGTACTCAAAACTAAATATATTATCGCATTAAATCGAAGACTACGCGAATAAAATCGTGGGCAACAACTAGTATTACATATAATCACACAGTCGTCAACGAAGTATTTATAAATCATAATTATTATAACGATGAACAATTACCTATATAGAAAGCCGTTACTTTGGAAAAATAAATTTAATGTAGATAATTTAAAACGGTATGTATTTAAATTAAACTTTAAACCAACTTCAAAAAAAAGAACGGGTTATATTTTCAACGCGTATTTTGTTTGAATGTCTATACACCGATTTCCCCAATATTTCGGGCCGATTGGTATAATTATATTTTTTATTTGAAATAGTATATCAGAGATTTAGTCCCATATAAATATGATGATCTGATGATGAGGTCTGGGAATAAACAAAGGATTTCCTTAACGAATGGTAGTGAGTTAATTGTAATTCAAAATATTTTCAACTGGTAGGTGTTACTTTACAAAATAACACCCACCCAGTCTAAAAATTTAAAATCTGGATATTCATATAATACTCTTTGCAACAAATATGTTCTACATAAGCACAGACTTCACAAAATTTCTTTATGAAAGTAATAAAAACTACTTCAATGTTTAAGAATTTTTGCAACAAATGTTATTCAGTGTTACTAGTTCAAACATATTTACAAATTCAAATACTCTTCCACTTTTTTCAATGGAATTTCGCAGAATATTTACCGAAAAACATACAATAAAGTTTGTTTTCCCTACCTTTCTTTATAATTTCTCGTCCGAATTCAGCAAAATAAAACATTTACCTCGTAGCAGGTTTTTCCCTAGTCGTTTTATGATATTGTGGCAATAAAACAAATCGTTTAAAGTCGTTTGGGGTTTCAACCCGAGGTATTGTCGGCATCGTGAGAGAAATCGAATTTCGTTTCGCTGAATAAGGATACTATTATTTACATTTCCGAGCACATTTTCCAATAATACATGGGACACCTTTAGATGGAACAAATCAAATCGATTTGTAGTGTAAATTAGTATATGGGTTTAGTCCATACATTTTTTAAGTGTAATATGTGCTGAATTGTTAGAAATTATGGAGCTGCATATATGTTTCTTAAAAGAAGGTACAAAGTTTAACGTGAAAAGGCATTGAATGCTTCACAATTTTCCATTATCGAGAAAAAGCGTGACGATTTTTGATCAGAACCTACTACATCTGTGGCAGAAAAAAAAATTATGCTTCTTGGAGTATATTCTGTATATCAGCCTATGTATGTGTCTATTTATACATGTAAGTGTATTTGTATATTACCCTCTAAAGCTAGAAAAAATATTATATTTATATATGCAAGAAAATATTAGAATTGATTTAATCTTGCAGATATTTTTAGTATGTGGTATCAAGGTCTCTGGTATAAGGCGTCTGAGGCTCGCTATTTTATTGGACGCGAAATGGATACTAAATTAAACTTCTTGATAAGCAGATTTCAAAATATATAATATGTATCTGAGACTTTATTTAAGTGCAGACTTTTAAAAATGTTATTAACCGTAATATTGCTACATGTAACATCATGTATTATAATATGAAAATAGTAAGTAAAACAATTAGAATATTAGCAAATAAAGTTTAAGTACATACCAACATACCTCGTATTAAAAATTCAAATTGCCACATCTTCTTTTCGTTATTCAATGGCGATAACATTTATATCCATATATTATCCTAGCCATAAAAGAATCCACTAGCCAACATTTTATCGAAACACTTTTAGCTAGCTGTACTTTCGTGATGGTAAAATAGATGTACAGAAAATGGTCTCAAAGAAAATGGGTAAATATTCTAAAAATAATATTTTCTTGTTAATTTACTTTTATAATTTTCCCCCTTAATGATTTTTTTTAATACTTTTAATACGTAGAAAAGCTAAATCTACAGTCTTATTTGAACAGAGAAAAAAAATACATCACAGAATTTATACAACCGAATACTAAAATAAACTAATTAAATTACAAATATTGAAAACAGACAAAAAATCTCAAGAATAATATTTTTGTGTTTCCTTTTTTATTAGGTGCCCATAAAAACTTAAAAATAAAAACTTCGTAAATATCTTCATTTTACAAAAAGATCAAATGTTATAAATACAGACAGATATAACATTAACACATGTGATTTATAATAAAACGTATTAAAAAACTACGTTTTATGAAATACCATATGTGTTTTAAAATCTGAAAATTAAAAATCTGGTTTCCAACCATAAATTGTTTTAAATTCCGAAAAAAGTTGAGCAAAATATTGTTTATTCCGTTTCCTCAATGTACAAACGGTAATGTTTTGAAAGACTATTTCCAACATACACATGCACATTTTTCTGTAATTTCTGTCATCATTGCAAAATGATGTGAGGAATAATGGCAAAATGTTTTTGGTAAATGGGGAAAATCTCAGATAACGATGATTTCACAGTGAGAAATATTAAAAAAAAATATTTTTATCACCGAATTATTTCAATAACTTTATCACAAAACACTTTAAATAAAGAAGTAAAGTTTGCTAAGGATGGCTGTTGTCCTTTCCAAATAATTTTGTTGAAAAATATTTTTTTTATTAAGTATTTACTGTTGTCCTATTTCAAAAAGTTAGTCAAATCTTATTATCCTCAGAAAAAAACAAAACTTTAAAAAATATAAGAAAATACTTTTTCTAAATTAAATGTCAATAAAAAGATTTACAAAATGTTGGCTTGACTTTGTTGGCATAATTTTCATTTTATATATTGAGATCTAAGAAAAAATTAATCATTAAATAATTAAACAGATTTAATTTTTTCTTTCACTTTATTATTCGGATAAAAATTAAATGTAGTGGGCCGGATCACCGTGTGAAAATGTTTCGTAAGGGACCTTGCACCTGTACACCTTACAGGAAAATATTAAATAAAAGCTAAAACATAAGTGAAGTATGTTGTGGGAATCCGTCGTGAAAGAAATCAAAGAAATAATTAAAAAACAAATCAAAAATACTAATGAACGGAAAAAAATACAATTTTGAATGATGAAAAAATTTGTTCCAAATACGCCTTTAAAACTTCTTAGTTAACGTAGTTGGTTTTTTTCCTGAGGGACTTAATTTCTTTGAGTAAACAGTACTCACAAGGTTCTATTTTATTGCATAACAAGTTGCTTTTTTTGATGATAAGGAAATTATGGTATTTTCGCTAATAGCACACCGAGGTCCAATTGTTTTTTTTCATTTGATAAGTTTCTCAATTTATATTACCAATGAATTTTTTTTGGAAAAGGAAATTCCGAGGAGTTACCAACATTACTCACGTAAACTTTGATCAATAGCTGCCCTCATAACTGTAAAACTGGTAGCGTGTAACCATAGAATACATTTTTATATAGATATTAGAGTAAAAATAAGTTATGAAATTAGTTATATGATGATCAAGATTTGGTAAAATTAACGGATGAATCGATTTGGTAGTATTCGCTTTCATCGTAAAGCCACACCTCCAATGATGCTTAACAAATAGCGGTATTGTTCTCTCAGAAATATATAAATTATAAATATACATAACAGTAGATAATTTTATAGATATTCCGTATATACGTAACAGTAGATAATGTTATAGATATTTCCAGCTTTTTTTAACTCTTCCTGCTTCAAATGTGTTTAAATTCGCATTCATTACATTTTAGTGTTTCGCAAAGCTTATTGTAGTATAGATATACATAAATATAATTTCCAGGTGAAGCACAAGAAAAAGGTAACTATCTGGAAATTAATGTATTTTTATTCTTATTTTATCATGGCGAAATTAAGTTAATTCTTCCGTAAATATTTCTTCAGATCATTTAATGCTGGAACAGGTCAATTGAATTTTTAAACATAAAGTTACTAAGACATTTTTCTACGCCACGTAAATAAATATTGACGTAAGTTGTGAATACTCTTTATGTTAATAGGTCTATTAATTTAATATAATCTAAGAGTCTTAACCAGTCAATAAATTTTATAAAGAAAAGGTGACAAATAATTATTTTAAGCCATGTGAATATTCATTGACATATTGCCACATATAAATATTCATATATATATATATATATATATATATATATATATATATATATATATATATATATATATATTAATATCCATTGGAAATCTAGAGCTTAAAATGATAAATATACTTTCATAAATGAAGTTAAAAATACTTACATTTTTATGTCATATAAATATCAAATGAAGGCAATACCAGCTTGAAATTTAAAGATATTGTAATACAAGCAAAAAATAAAATTTTAAAAGGATTTTTATATTAAACCTCGTAATTTGCATTATAATAGAAATTATCTTTTCAATATACGAGCATAAAAACAGAAGGTAATAAGCAACAAGAAAAAATGATCGCCTCTAAAATAAAATTACGGTAACGGAAATTTTACTATAGAAGGGACATAACCAACTTGTAATGAACCTTTTTAAACTATATTTTACTCAAATTGTCTCTTCTTTGTTCTCTTTTGGGAAATTGTGTAAATAAAATACATTAAAATTAATAAAGATAAGCATTCGAAACATACTAAAGACAGATTTAATGTTATTTAACATTATTTCTGTCGTCATTAGGTTTATTGTTGTGTGCAAAAAATAAAAAGTATTTTTCGTGTTTTAAATATGAAATGATCGGGTCGTTTTACCTTTATTAAGTTTGTCTGCAGAAAGTTTTTATGGGTTAAGTGAGGATAAAGTGTAATTAATGAAAATGGGAGATAATTTGAAGCTATTAAAATTATAAATCGACGATTATTTGTGAAAATAATATTAAACGAAATTTTATTAAAATGTTATGGCTTATAAGTTTAAATGGCCCAGATAAATATATATTATTTGTCATCAATATCGCTCTTGCAGAAGTCATCCGCAATGTAATGGTTAAAATCACAGAGAAAAGCTTAAATAAAAGTTTAAATTGATAGAAATGTAAAGCTTATTAAGAACGACCTTTGTGTTTGAAATTATTTTCTGTTTTTTTTATTAAATATTACTTATGTGCTATTTCGAAAAGTTAAAGTTTGTATCATATGTACTGGATTTTACTAATAATTTGGAAATAATATGACAGTTAACTACTTTTAAATAGCTGCTTTTCGTAAAATAATTTAAAAAAAATTAAAGGTTAATTAAACGCAAGGAGTGAAAATTTTTAATAGTCTGTAAAAATTTAACTAGTTTTAAAATTAAAAATTTATTAGAGTGGATAAATCGCACTATTTAATTTATGTTCGTAGGACACAATGAACTTCACTACAAATTACATCAGAATTCAGTATTGCCGTCCGTATCTAAACCTTTAATTTTTAACTATTAAATGTATACTAATAAAAAAATCACTACTCGTTATTCTTGCTCAAATCAAGTAGTCAAGCTTGTACATTCAGATTACAACTTATTATATTGAAAAAAAATTACATGAAAAAACGTAGTAACGGACATAAAGGACATAAAACTATGTTTATTGGATGGACCGAAATCGAGATATTCAAAATGTTTTATATTGTCGCTTTATATAAACGATTAAATATAAACGACTTTATAATAATAAAAATATTTCAAATCAATTATCAATTGCATAAAAGAAAGCAAGTCGATTGGTATATTGACGTTCTAAGACAGAGTAGTATCTGCAAATAATTCGATGACCACTAAATAACCAGAAAATCACTGATTTCGTTGAATAGACACATAAACATGTATTTGTTCAAATATCAAAAATATCAAAAATACGGATAGTTATCTGTATTATTGGCGTATTTGTAAAATTAAAGTATTGGAGTGCCGGTAATTTTAAAAGACTTCAGTATTTCTATATTCAGACAAAGTCGAAAGGTTAATAAAACGGCTTATTTAAACATTGAAATCACCGTTTGTAATGCCGGAAAATAATTTTATTTCAATTCATTATTTTCCTAATTTCTGACGTCTCAATTTCTATTCAGTATTGACAAATGATCCATCTTCGTAATTCAGCCGCTTTCAACGACAAAGTGGTCCGTAATTACGTCAGATTATCAAAAGGAACGCCACTCCGTTACTAATGGAGATATCTTTTTTCGGCGTCTGCTCGTTTTGTTTGTATTTTGCTTTGCGAAATTGGTTTGAACTAAGTTTTTATTACAGTTGTTACAGTCAGTTACGAATTGTATTAGTTAAATATATTAATAAAGCTCTTTGTGTAAAATATACTTAAAAGATTCAGTGTTCTGGTTTTATAATTCAACTATGAAATTAAAAAAAAATTAGGTAATTGGGATATTGTTCATAATTAAAATATTATAAAATATATATGCATAAATACCCACAGACACCCATATATATATATATATATATATATATATGTGTGTGTGTGTGTGTGTGTGTTTGTGTGTGTGTATGTGTGCCAACGTAAATACATATCAATAATATCAAATTAATTTGTGTTATATAAACCAATAGTTTAGTAATCTAATTTTTAAGTTTAGCATTTCTATTATGTTCAACGTGTTTAGATTTGTTTTGTCAATGAAAATTTTAATCCAAGTGTGTTTGTTATAAATACTATACCTATCAATATAGAGTTGGTGCTATGGATTTATGACTGAAATATTATTAATGAACATACTTCTACAATATTTTTATGTACTTTCGTAAGTAGTACTAGGCTGTACTTTTCGAAGTGGATTAATATTTTAAGAATATGGTTCATCTCAGTCTAGGAAATAAATATTGTTTCTCAATTGAAGAAAGCGACCTCTTGTCATTTGATTGGCACTCCTGGTCGTAATCCGACGAGCTAATATATTTCAATACGAGGGTAAGGAATGCAGCCGTTTAATAGCAATATACAATACAATTTACGTATCTCTCTTGATTGTTTGCATTTAGAACAATTCCGCTTTTATGTACTTCTGATTTTTCTGTAACTGAATTTATGGGATACTTATATTTGGTTCATTGTAGCTATCATTATCACTATGTACATGTTGACCAGGTTCATCTTCTGTCAGCAACCCAAAAATGTGAACTCCTGGCTCTTTATTCGTCTGATATGTACAGATCAGACTGGTATCCGTCTTTAAGTAACTCTTTCTATTACAAGAGTTACTTGGGGACGGATGCGACAAAATCGGTGTCTAAAAGTCGTCGCTTTGAAAAAAAGACATCTATTCATTCCATAAAAATTTAGCTGCACTACAACAATTGTAAATTAAAATGCACGAGCGTGCCTTTAAACTTTGAGGCTATATCAGTATGTGTAGTACTTGTAATTTTAAAGATGCTTTTCCACGCTAGAGTAGATAAACCCCCCGACTAATTATTTAAATACAATAAATATTTCAAACACAAGTTTAGAACAGAAAAAAAGCAAAGCGCTTATGCCTAGAGTTGACGTTCACAAATCTTGAGCACCTTACGATGTCTTATTGATAATCGCATGGACGATCGAAACCATTTTGACGCAGTAAAATTAAATTCCATGACCGTTAAATTTCTTTGTAGCCGAGGCTCCTTTGGCACAGCCCGTTCTAAAAGACTTAAGAACTTTTGACGTACAATTTATATTTTAAAATATTTAAATATGAATACCCAATATTATTAGTTTGCTGAACAATTTCTTCCTTGTTTTCTATAGATTTTACAAGTAATATAGATTAAAAAACTGTTACTTATCATTTTTGATGAAAAAATTTAAAATAAAAGAATGAATAAATAGATTTCCAAGAAAAAATAATAAATGTAACCGTTTTGGCTGTTCATATTTAAACGATTATCTCCAAATTTCAATTCCTAATCATTTAGATTAGGAATTGATTTTGTCAGGTAAAAAAAATTTCATTTTGTCTTAAATTACCATTCCATATTGTGATTGAAAGTCGCCCTTCTTCAAAAATGGCATTTTGAAATGGTATGTCAGACAGCCTCAGAGTTATAAGTATGAAAATATTTGAGCACGGTTTCTCTGGTCCGTCACACGCGACCAACAACATGTATGGAGACACGCCAGCGGGCCGCGGGAGTTTGGTTCTCTGAATGGTGGAAGTCCGTATATTCGAATGAATTTTATATTTATTCTTCTGTTAAAAGTGAAGAAAAATACACAAAGGTTTCTTTTATCTATATATTGCATTTCCATGTCGTAAATTTTACCACAGTTCAAACTGACAAATTTAAAACGTAAATACGTATTTGACAATAAATACCTAATCTGAATTACTTTACTAAAATAACACGATTCCTTTCATTGAAAAGGTATCTAGTACATAATGTTAGTTTACAAATATTTTCATTGAAATATATAAGTTTTTTCAGTAAAGTGATTCAGATTGAAAGTTAAATTTGTATACATATTTTAATGATTTTCGCTCCTTCAAATTATTTCTGATTACTTACTGAATACTGCCTTTTACAGTAAATAAACTACCACACTTTTTATTTAAATATTTAAAATTTTTACCACTATACATTAATATAAAATTAGATTTTCATAAAAACATAAATAATATAATGCTTTAAAAATAAATAATAATTAAAGTGATGATGAGGCATTCCAGTGAAAATAACAAGTACACCATTTAGATTGCAAAGTAATTTAGGTCATTTGTATATTCTCTTCGAATAAAATATTTACTTGTCTTTTTGGTTTGACGCTACTGCTAAAGTATATTTTGTTATGAAATAATAGAAAGAGTAGAAAACACCTATGGAGTAGTGATAGAATGAACAATTTATATATGTCATAAACTTTTATTAAATTTAGTCGCAAAAGGGTTGTTCTAAACATGGATATTTGTCATGACAAGACACTTTTAAATCGTTAAATAATTGGGTTAAATTGCTAAACAATGCAAATGTCCGTAAATATGCTGATTTTTGATAGTACATAAAATAAATGAGTGATAATTTTATTAAAACGGATCTGCAAATAAATTTCTTAAAACTATTGGTCATGGAAATAATTTGTAACCACCTAGTATTTACGCTAATAATGTGCAACACATTTAGAATCAGGTTATTTGTTGTCAGATGTCAATTATTAGAGCAATCTCATAATAAAGCTAATAATGAAAATGTCTGAAGTAGAATATAACCAAAATGAAATATTGTTATACATTTTATATTTTCTCAAATATGAGGAATACGGTGTCATCAACCAATCGCTGTCGGGTTTTAAACTTTGTGTTTTATTATTATTTAAGTCAACTACAAAACCTTGTTCCTAAAAAACTACTGGGAGAAGATGCCATATAATATATTCATACTATGTTTATATACGTATATTAAAAGGTACCATTGATAGAAGCGAATTAACAGCATAAAAGTGATGATGAACAGTTTTAAATTAAATAATAACAGTGAGCATTCCATTTAGTTTAAGCAAATAATAAACAAAAAATTGGCCCAGTTAAATCTTAAAAATATAAACCGCACCTAAGATTTTGTGTCAAGCTAGGTATATTTAAATATTGAATACTAGCGTGACCCGTGCGAAGTCTTCGCATAATTTATTCTATTTTAATAAAATTGACATATAGAGACGCAAGTATCAAAAGCATTGAGCTAAAGCGCCACTTTATTTATACGTGAGTGGATTTGAAATTAAACAAAAATTTTACCGACCGTCAATCATATTGACGTTGAGCCGTTAGATGGCAGCATTGCTGTTTTGTGTATATAATTTTAATAATTAATTAATTTGCAAAAACAATAGCAATAATAAATTGTTTAGTTGTGGATGCCGGTAGAGCAAGCAATTATGTTAAAATGATATATAATTTATGTGGATTAGATGTGAGGTTTTTTCTAAAAAGGGAGTGTAACATCTTAACCTTAGCGTATTAATATATATGATGATATTTGACGTTAGTTTTGTAGAAATTCATTATCACTTAATTTTTATTTACAACTAAATGATATTACGTGAGCGTATTATGTCTACTTTATTTAAATTATTAATCATGACCTAAGTTTCATTAGAATATGCCGACTTTCATCATTCAGGGGAACTATGCTTCCGCGGCTGACGACAAGCGTCATACTTGCTACTCGTCTGCACATGTCGTTTATCACGTATGGCAGGTCAGAGTAACCATGCACGAATATTTTCTTTGAATGTTTATTGCATCCTGTGAAATATTTGGGTAAAGGAAAATGTAACAGAGTTGATTTTACCTTATGTCACTTGTTACGAGATCCACACTGTTGTAGCATACAGATCTTTACAAGCTATCTGCTCTTAATTCAATTAGACAAGTAGATTCCAATAATCTACTTGATTCTAAATCATCTAGGACAATAAGTACATGCAAGTGGCAAGGATTAGAGGTTGTTGTTTATGGTAAGTGCATTTCGAGTTTCCAGTGCAATTGTAGTTAAAGTGATATAAAGAAATAATTGTAAAAAATATATTGTCACTGAATGACTTCACAAAATTTCGTATTGGACTATAGATCCTTCGAAAAATTGTACACGAGAAATTTAAATATGTGATTTCACATGACTAAATTAAAACCTACTGCAACATTAGTAAAATGTTTCGAAGAATAGTCATGTAAAGCAATGATAAACATAAGTAATGAAAAACTGTAACGAGTAATAACAATGATTACAAGGCAAATTTACAGATATAATGTAGTCATTACACTTCCTTACAAATATTACTGCATATGTTTCATTCAAAAAATTTAATTCATAATGTTACAGGTTTTGTTTGTAACTGCCTTGCTAAAAATTTAAAAAGACCATACAACAATTATACTAAGTAGTGTTTTATCCGCAAATATATTTTTATTAATTAAGGGGAGAGAAAAGGTAGGGTTGTGTGCGGTTGGGGGAAAAGGAAGGGGAAGAAGAACCACGTTGATGATAATTCTGACATTTGATTCAAAGCATAAAATAAACTTAAGTCGACAGAACTTTCACAACACTGTTACAAAAATTAAGTAATGAAATGCAAGTTTTCACATATTTATGTTGTCGTTTAAATTATATGTATATCAAAACATAAATTGTTTTTATTTAAATACATAGAACAGAGAATTTGTAGCTTTTTATAAGATATATTTGGTGTACATATTTACCATTTAATCTATTCGTAAGGTAACTGATTCTATCTTGAGCAGCCGGTATTCAGCTTTTGTAACCGTTGCCTTTATTATAACGCAAATATAATACGATTATAATGCCATTAAACAAAATTATAAATTAAAGGCCTATAATGCGTACCCAAATAAAAGTTACATTAGCTGTACAAGCACCTAAAAGTCTTTTATAGGGTTATATTTTACAGTTGCAAGTGTCTACAAAACCCACGAATCAGCTAATGTGCTGCATCTGTGGACATAAATTAGAATTAATATTACTTCGGTTAATTTCTATCAAAATTTTCAGGTAATATTCAACGGCGCGGTGGTGCATAGTGCTAATAAGCAATGACATGTAGCTCACCCTTAACATCTGGCGTATGTGTGCCAGATAATAACAGATTTATTTAGTTATTTATCTATTTTAATTTATCTAATTCATACATATGGCGGACTTATTGCTACGAGAGCAATCTCTTACAGTCCAGCCATGTTCAACGAACGACCGGGAATCGAACGTGGCTCCCCGTGGTGCGCCGCATCGTCAAAGGCCGTATGCCTTATAATCGACCCAACAAACCACGGGGATGGTATTTACGAATATTTATCATATTTAATTTATGATATTCACGAGAAAACCAATTTAGTGAAGCCGCTAGAAGCTTTTTATTATAATATGATCCTCAGTGTGTTTGTTTCATAAAAAATTTAACATTTTTGCACTAATACGCGTCCTTATACAGTATTGCCTTCGCCAATATTCATAAAGGCAAATATATTATAAATACGTACAAATACAATATTTTTTCACAATCCCAAAAATTTTTGAGAGGGAATTTGACCTTAATTAGCAAAAGTAACGTATTAGACCAATTATTTACATGATAAATAAATTAAAGACACAAACTATCTTAAGGTCGAATTTCCCAATTTTCCATTAAGAGGATCAAGTTATTCTGAAAAGAAGGATTTTTACTTCCACGTAGACGCTGAACACAAAAGATCGTGTGTGAAATGTCTCTTATATCTTGAAACTGTCTAAGCGAGTTAACCGAAATTAGTGTAATTTAAAGGTTTAATCTAATATATGGAAATTAATAAAAAATATACGCAATTTACGTGAATGAAAATATGCAAACTGTAATCTAAATCATTCCTTATTAAAAAAGAGTTTATTTTAATTTAACGAAAAATAAAGAGTTCTTGCGGATCATTGTAGGATTTTTTTTTTCTAGTAAAGAAAGTTTAAACATAAAACTGAAATAAGGTTTTTTCGTCTTTTCATTACCTATTTAAATAAACATTCCTAATAAAATCGTACAGTGACGTTTCCAAATTTTTCTTTGCGTATATAATTGAAAAATATTGTTCATTATAAAGATTATTCATGGCCATAATAATATTTTGTTAATTTATAATATTATTATTATTTGTTAATATTCTCAAAACCGATCTAACACACTTTGAAACATTACTAATTTCTAAGGAATATTTCAGAATTTTTATATTAATCTACTAAATAAGAAATGCTACTTAAAACCTTTGTTCAGGGTTGCATAATTGTATCTGTAAAGATTTTATGGGAGGTTGATGACAATAATTTTATTTAAAATATATTTGTAGGATTAATTTCGAAATTTTGTTCAACAATTTATAACTATATTGATGGATAAAACTCGTTACTGCAAATGCATTTGATTTGTATTATAATAGAATTCTATAAAATAATTTTCAAATAGCGATTTAAAAAAAAATTATTTATTTTTTTATTTTGTAAGGTGAAACCATGATATTTAAAAGTTATGATATGATATACTAAAGTTCTATAGGTGATACCCGGCCATAATAAACTACTTATAAACAAAACGAAAGAAAAGAATACAAATTTTACTTCAGAGTAAATCGATCTACATAGCTTGCTTAAAATTGTTCTAATACTCCTTGTAGTCATTCTAATACTCCGTGTAGTCATGATAGGATATTTAACAAACAAAACCCTTAAGTTAGTGTAGCACTAGTTCTGTAAAGGTTCTGTGAGAATTTAGACGGTCCCGTGCGTATTTCCGTAAAAATGTAAAAATACTTAGGTCTATTGAATTATTTAGTAATATTAATATTATATTTCACCACTTGAAAATATCGCCTAGTTAATCTTTTATAGGCGTAAAATATTGAGAATTTTTCAAAAACTGGCATAAATAAAATCGTCGCTATAGGTTTATAATATAGTTTAGGTGAACTTTAGTAAAGTTGTTTTTTTTCGATAATTCTCACTTTAGCCGTTGCGAGAATTTATATGTTCTTGGGATGTTTTCAGGAATATCTTTAAAATTACATTAAATAAAATTCAGCAAAAGATGTTTCGAATTTCTTGTCCGTGCGACACAGGGAATTAAGAAGAAGATTATGGGTAAATCTCAATTTATTTTTTATACTCGACTCATTTAACTATCTAACGCTTCAACAGCATAAAGGCAAGTGCACTTGGGATATTTACACTGAGCATTGCGGTGAAATATATTTTAATTTGCTTATTAAATTTTAAGATTCACTGTCAAGTTATTTTCGAGAAAGACAGGTTGACCGAGGAATGGACTAAAAACTAAATTATATTAAAAGGGTTTCATTCTCTTCACCCTTTTTCTTTGTCCGTATTCCTTATCTAACCTGTTCTATGAATCGACAACGACAATAATAGGGTGTGGTGTTCGAAAATAGATAAAACTTTCTAAAAATCAATCATATTTTCTTTTTCCTTCGTAGTTATTAAAGTTATATATTTCAATATTGTTATAAAACATTTAATTACTTTTCCTTTAAATTTTTTATATACGAACCAGTCCTCATATGGTCGGAAAAATTTCATTACATATAGTCAGAATAGTCAGAATTGAAAGTTTTGAAAATACTTTTTTCAGTTTTTGATAAATTATCAAATAGAAAGTTTCTCTTGATGTGAAAAAAAAATATGTTAAATAGTGTTACTTTTACTGCTGTAAACAATTTTTTCTCATTCATTGTTAGTACCAGTCGGAAAATTATATTAATTGTACTAGCGAGGAACGTGTAAAGGTAGTCCCCGATCTAACATCAAGTCATGTACTAGCTATAATCAATGTAAAATGAAACGTTGTACTACCGAAACAAAATATAAATATAGTTTAATAAGTTACTATCAACTCAGCTGAGAAAGTTCTACGTTATTGGCGATCGACCGATAGGTACAAACTGCTTTTTTGGAATAAAACACTGCAAATAGAAGCTCTGACTGAGTTATTTTATTATTTTCCCGGTATCCAAAAATTATGAAATGTATTTTGTCATTTCAAATAATTTATTTCCGTCTCAATGTAAAATTTCATTACAAGAAGTTTTAAATTTCAATGTTTGTAAATGAAAATAGCTATCTTCTGATAACGAAAAGAGGTTTGGAACAAAAATCCTAAGATAAATTTAACTTTCTTCGGAATAACAATTCTAGTAATATTATTATTTTTTAATTTCTTCAATTTAATAGAGTTGAATCTGGTTGTAAGTATAAGTTTCATGAACATTTCTTTATTAAAAACTTACGGAATAAAACAGATTAAATACGAGTCGGACTACGCACAAAGTAACAAAGATATAATTTTTTTATGGTTCGAATTAAATGCTAAGTATTAATTATTTTTGAGATTTTTTTAGATTTTTCGAATCCATGTCTCAAAAATTAGTATTGCTTGACTTGATATTCTCTTAATTATATATATGTATATATATATATATATATATATATATATATATATATATATATTTATATATATATATATATATATATATATATATATATATATTTATATATATATATATATATAACTTTAAATAATTTGAAGTAGTTGATAGTTAACCAAATGCTATTTTGAAAAATAAATATAAGAACTACAAGTTACTGCGAAAAAAATATAGACATTTCTTTTTTTTATGCCGAGAATGCCAAAAAATTTAAAAAAATATTACCATAGTGAAGTTCTAAGTTAACGCATGCTATCAAATTTGAGCTACATAAAAATAAGTGAGGCGAACAAAACCTAGTAGAGATCACTTTCTTAAATTAACTTCTCACTTCAGAAAATTTTATTTGATAACGATTATCCATAAAAATATTCACAAATGTCATACAGATAGCACATACTGTTCCTTTTATTAGGTACACTTAATATCAATACGCAAGTTACATACTAATACTCTTTCGTAGTGTATTATATTATCTGTTGCGATGCTTTCCTTACGAATTAACGTTATTCCATCCAAATGAATAAGTATTCCAACAGCAAATTAGAAGTTTCTCTTGAAAGAAAAAGAAAATTATTTTATTGCACAAATGTGTAGGCCTGCAAATCTTAGATTAATGAGAATTTTGCGAATTTGAAAACCCGTCTAGGAGTATTTTAGGGTGGTTGGGCATCCAGCATTCATTTACCATTATTCTCAAACTTCACAATCTTGGGTACTAAATTCTATTTTTTTTTACATTTCTTTTTCTATTTCACTTCATTCAAAGTTCCTGGTCAAGAAATCAGAGAGATAAGGAGGAAAGAAATTGAATTTATAATTAATTGGGGGAGGGGAGAGGAGGGGAGGGGGAGTGCGAGGGGAGGGGAGGGGGAAGGGAAGGGTAAGGTGAAGGGGAAGGGGATAATATATCATGTACATACACACACACACACACATATATATATATATATATATGTATGTATATATATAAATATATATATATGTATATATATATATATATATATATATATATATATATGTATATATATATATATATATATATATATATATATGTACATATATATATATATTTATATATATATATATACATATAAAACATTAGGTGGACAACTAATAATGAAATATTAATTATAAAATTATTAAGAGTTTTTAATTTCGTATTAGCTGCTTTTAATAAATAAAATAAAACTTTAATAAACCTATATCGTAAAAAAAATCGGAAGCAGTCATGAGGACTGTTTGCAGAAGTGAAAACTTAAAACTGTATTTTGAATTTTCAAACTGATTGTAATATTAAAAATTCCATCAAACTTGTAATGATTAAAAACTTATATAAATTATAGACAGTTAGTTGATGGAATTTTTAATATTACAATCAGTTTGAAAATTCAAAATACAGTTTTAAGATTTCACTTCTGCAAACAGTCCTCATGACTGCTTCCGATTTTTTTTACGATATAGGTTTATTAAAGTTTTATTTTATTTATTAAAAGCAGCTAATACGATATTGTATTTATTACCACTTGCAAAGGCTTCAATATTTTATGAAATCGTCTTATTGTTTTTTTTAAATTATGTTATAAAAATGTCTACGCCATTTAATGTGCAGTATGGAACACGATAAATATATGAAAAAAAGGGGTGTATTTAAAAAAAAGGCAATATAAATAGTTTTAAAATATAAATGAAGTATAAATTTTTTTCAATAAAATTTCCTTTTATGTCCACAACATATTATTAAATATTCTTAAGATTTGAATTATAAAGACATATAAATTACAGATAATCTTTTTTGTTAAGGAAATTGCTATTACTCTTTTCAGCTGTTATTAAGTTATTTAACGGTAGGGCAAACCATTATTTAACCTTGTTAGAAAATTATTCTATCTATCTAGTCATCGGATTTCCTAGTTCAGTGTTTTAATTTTTCGAAAATTTATGAAAATTTAATTGCAAACCCAATCTGTAGGTACAGGAGACGTTGGCTGGAATATACTTCTACTGTACTTGATTTAATATTTTTAATTTTTAATTTTATGTTTTAAAATGTTATTGCTTGTAATTAGATATCTAAGCAATAATGAGTAGTATTTACACATGAATTAACAGGTTTAACCAAGTCTTGTTTTATTATTTTTAAGATATGGAACAGTAAATTTCTGAATATTACTTCTATCGAATTACTTAGTTGCTTAAGAAGCAGTAAAAATTACTTCTTATTATATAACTTTGGTACCATTTTGTGAATGGTAGATCGACAATGGGAATAAATTTGACCTCAAGGGAAACAGATTGAAAAACAATTCAAATGAAGGGTCTAGTGGGAAAAGTAATACGATTATTTCTCTTAATTAAGTTTATGTCCAGAAAATTTAATCGTCTGTTTCTTAAATTACAAGCCATAGGAAAATATATAAACAACATGAACAATAAGTACTGAACGATAAGTTCAGTGGCGACCCTTGTATATTTGTTACGAATTCAAACTTTACTCATCTACTCATCACAGTTTTTCAATTTCGCCACAAACTTCTAATGAAAACTTTTTAAATTTGAATTTGTTATAAGAAATATAGCACCAGGAACGTATAAATTGTTTCACAAACCTAAATTCAAAATACTTACTTATTTTAACGAAAACAAAATAATTTGTAATAGATAAGGGACTTTGATAATTATTTTGGACATAGCCTTACCTTTGCAAAAAAGTGCAAAATTATTCTCGTCAATAAATTAAAATTGCAATTAAGAAACGTAAAAGAAAGGAAAATTTCCTTGTACACAAATACTACGTCATCATAATTATGTGCTTATTTAGCTTTAACAAATATCAGCAAAGTTTAATATTAAAGTATCTCTCTCTCTGTAAAAGGTGACTTGTGTTTTGTTGCTGTTTTTTAATTAATTGAACCATTTTACTAATTAAATGACTTTTAATTAAATATTTTATGAAATTAAGGCATTAAAAATAACGCTCATAAGATTATTCTCTAAGACAATTTTTTTAATTGCGTACTTTGAATTGCTTAAAAATAAAAACATTGTTCAGGATGTTGACTACTCGTCCCTTTATTAATTTTTTTTTGTAGGAGAAACTGTTATTTAATGGTTTTGGTGGAATTTTCATTTCATTACATTTAAAAATAACTAAAATATTTTGCTGGATACATTAAAAATTAAAGGAATTTTCACAAAATTCGTTTTAATATCACTGACACTTTATTACATTCACATTTTAAAAGAGATATCTTGAATAGTTACCTGTTTTATTTTATTTCAATTAGACAAATAAAATTGGAGAAGCTACTTATACACATACAAACATGTATGTGTTTAAGGATGTAAGTAGGTGGTTTTCCGGACGTAAGTAGTTGGACATATTTAGGTATTGCTGCTCACACTAAGTACTGGTTGTTTTTAGTTTAACTGAAATTAAGTGTTGCTAAAAATTTTAATTGTTTAATTGTGTTAAAACTTGATAACTGTGTATTAAAATATACAAATGTGCCTTGAAAAACCAAACGAAAACTTAAGTAATGGAGATTTCAAATAGTTTTCAATAATTATAAATTACCTTTCAAAATATAATACAGTCGTTATGTATTCTTATAACTATAATCGTCCCTATCTCAAGTAAGGAATTCCGTTTATAATTTCGCTGTTTTTGTAACCGAAAGAGCTTACTGTACATCCGAAAAACTTGTAATGATTATAGACAGTTAGTTGCCTTTTATGCGCAAATGTAACTTCTTAATAGTAAAATAATTCAAATGTATTCATGACATAATATCAAGTTTAATTAAAAGTTTCACAAATATTTGTTACTTTTTAAACAGTTGCTAGCATATTTACGTATAAAAAAGTTTTATAAAAAGTTTAATTGTAATTATGGAAGTCAGCTCACATACCATAACAGTTCTTTTCTAAAAGAAATTGTTGTAATTGCATCTCATTTATTAAAAATGTTTGATTGTTACATACTTATATGTGTTACTAAACAATTATTTTTATAGGTTTCCAACACATATAAGAATATCTCTTACTTATTGGAATATACCAGCAAGTTTCGACAAATTGACTTAATTAAATTTGTGCGTTATTGCAGGATTTTATTGTTCAAAGTGGCTAATAATTTTGATTTTTCTACAAGATTTGTTTGGTCAAACGGGCGGTATTGCAAAAAAGAAAATAAATAATTATGGCAGATTTTCAAAAACAAGCAAGTACATGTAATTAGAAATTTAATTAGTTTCATAATAAATACATTCTTTGTTATTGTTTATTTAATTAAGCAAAATTGGAACGATGTAGAAAAAGAACATTTTGGAGCGTAAATTCGACAGTGCAATCTTCGCTTTGAATAATATTAATGTTAACCTATAGTAAATGAATCAAAATAATTTCTTTGAAAAAAAAAAATTATTTCAAGTTTAGTTTCATTAAATGAACAGTTGAAGAATAGCATATGATCAATATTCGAATAACATTGAATGCAAAATTATATATTTTCCCCTTGTTTTCATAAATTTGGGATATTCCTTTCATTTTTCAGACGATGTGTGATAAATGAAAGAAAAATGAAATATTAGCTATTCCTTATGACAATTGACTATAATTTCAACCTGAAAAGAAAAGTTAAGATTTTATTAATTAAATCTGTTTTAATGACTTGAGGCCAAATATTGTTAAACATATGAAGTATGAAAGTTTTGGGATTACTTTGAAGTGATCATTCGATTTAGAAAAGAACAAAAGTAAAAAATGTGGAATTCTGAATTCTTAGTTTTCTAGATATACTTTTTTTTATTTTTATAAGAAAAAGTAAAAAATAAGTCTGTCAGTGACTGATACTACTCAAAATTCGGCGATTAATTTTATTCGAAATGGTTCCAGAAAAAAGAGGATCTCTTGCAGTTTAATATGCAAATAGTGGATTTCATGAGATAAAGTCATTTCAACCCGGAGAATATTTCAAAATTATAAAAAAGTATTTTTTTATTTATTTATTTAAAATTAAATTTAATCTAAATATTCTGAATAGAAAAATTATTTTTCTTTTCCGTATATAATCTGAGGTTTTTGTAATTTTTTATTAATTTAGGAGTATTTGTTCTCGCGATCAACAGACTGATATTTATTTAATATATTTATATCATATATCAATCACAAAAATTTCTGTTTTTAAAAATGCAATTTTTTGTGAAAATAAACATTCGTTACTATAATTTATTCTCTTTACAATTTATACTCTTCGTGTAAAATTATTGCTCCCATTGTTGTATATAAACATATTTGTTGTCGAATCCATCTGTGCAAAATTTGTTACGAATATATTGAGAGTAATTCCTGAAATTCTATTTAAAATTATGTTCAGTTATTGAAAGTCCTGTACTACTATTTTCAGGGTTCCGGACCTCAAAAGAAATTCTCACGTGCCCGTTTGTCTGCCTGCTACAGCCCTTTTTTCTGAAATCGTATAACATGCGAACTTTATATATTTGGATAGTATATATTCAAAAATATGACATTACATAGAAATGTTTGAGAGCGCAGATGGAAATAGATTGGAATTGTTTGCAATTTAATGTATTGTGCGGGCAAGAATTTGATTTCAAAACTATTTTATTACTATTTGAGAATTTTATTTAATATGGTTCCAGATATATTGTTGATTAAAACAAGAAATAACCCCCTTTTCTTTTTTACGCTATATATATGTCTTTAGTATAGACCATGTCATGGAATGCTTTCAACTTTTCTGTAAGTTCGAACGCAGGTGAAAAGTTCTACGAGTGATAAAATTTATGTTCTTTGGTGTACGACTACATAAGTTCGGAGGATGCGTCCGCTTAAGGGTAGATTTATTCAGTCAAATTGTTGCAGGCGATGCATAAATTTGCTATTTACGGACGAGGTATTCGAATACTTTTTAGCTTTTGTAGCCGTTTGGAGAAATGCAAATAGAAAATAAAACATTGCTTTTGCAAATAATGTTGGGACAGTAACAAACCCTCAAAGGATTGTTGCAATTTAAAGAGAATTTAAATGCACTTCTGGATTAGAAAAAAATTGGTCAGTTCTGTAAATATTACAATAATTCAAAATTATGCAGCATATAAATACAGACTTCTTTTAACCTATAAATATTCGTGCATCTCTTTTATTCTTAGATAAAGGGTACATTTTGGGATAGAATAGGAAATATTTAGATGTAAGCGAAATTGAAATTGTTAACTGTGCATCTCGTTATGCACATGTTTTTTAACGTCCTGTACCTCAAAAAGGAAAAGAAGCCCTTATAGGATCGCTTCGTTGTCGTTGCTCAAATTGAAATTAATATCAAATATTTAGGTTCACGGTTCTTCGGAACTGTGAAAAAATCATGTTTCTAAGTTAAAGCAATAAACAAATCCTAAAAATATTGTAATTTATGTTGACACTCGCGAGTAAATCAAAATCTGTAGGGTATTTACCGGAATCATGAAATTGGCAAGAAGCAAGGTCCCACAGCAAAAGTAAAGGAAAACATTGTTGATGAAATCGTTAAATTATAGTTATATCATATTAACAAATATTTTTTTATAAACATGCATTTGGGAAATATATAGTGGGCAATTTACTTTCGTTCTATAAATTAAAATGTTGTTAATCGTTTAATAGGAACATTATGTACCATTAAAGGTATACAAATGCTTAAATGTATATGAGAACCTCGTAGAGCGAGTTCCGTTCGTACTTAACAGGTTTATTTTTGTCGTAACTTGATTTTGCGTCACATTCAAAAACGTTATTAATAAAGAATATTTAACTATGTTCTGTATGTACTGGTGTACTTTAGATTTCAGTGGCAATAATATAATTAATAAAAGGTATGATGGAAATATTTGTATTAGAAGTTAAAAGTGGAGAAGAAGGGTAACAAGGCAAGGGATGGGGGGCAAGTGAATTACTTTATAGCTTATTAGTATATTTCATATTACAAATCTGTAAAATTCAGCTTCTTCCTGAATTAAATGGTCCATAAAATGAAAGTACTTTTTTTAAAACAAAAATATCTACTATTTAACATAAAAAATGAAAAATTTGCTTTCATAAAAATAGAATTCCGTTCAACAAACACGATGTATTTTATGAGTTTCAAACAAAATCATATAATTTCATAAATATTCCAACTATTTCGAAAATGAAATCTGCTTTTCAGTTGATAAAGTTTATCTTTAATTGGCATCCTAAACACTGTCCATATATAAAATTTCTAGCCCTTTTGAAAGTGATCTATAAGTTTTGATAAATCGGTGAGTGAGTGTGTTAATTGAGAAATTGATATCAAATGTTTTGGAAATACTATAAATACCAGGGATACCAGATTTGAAATGCATTATATCAAGTAATCCTATCTTTACCTGTTAAATGCGAGGCTTCCGGTATTCTCTGAAGTTGACTTGAGCTAAGGGTGACAAATGGGGCTGAGTTAAGCGTTCATTGATAGGGCCACTCAAAACTCGATAGCAAACTATCGTGCACCCTACTTCAGTATGAGGAATATGCACTAGTTAAGATATTTTTCTTTTACAGCAACACGGCGCTGGCACTTACTAGACGTATGTTTACATCGCCCAATTATTTAGAAACGAACTTGTTACTGTTAAAATTTATTTATCCCTGCTATATTTGAGATTGCCCTTATATCACATATTCCCCTATTATCACTAATTTTCCTCGTATCAGATATTGTATATACACATACATAGTTCATGTGATATTGCATATGTCACTTTGGATATTTTTTATTAAAGTAATAAATACTATAAAAAGGTAATCATACAAAATTATTTTGAAAAGTTTACATTTTAGAAATTGTTTTCCAAATATCATTTTCCGTATTTGACGTAAAAGCGAAACTTCCGATAGTTTCCGATTTCAATTTTTTCTTCCTAATAGTTTTGGTGCCTTAATGAATCACTGTTATAGATTTATGTCTTCATCTAAAAGAGTTTTAAAAATAAAATTTAACTTATCACTAAGAAAAATTAAATTAAAATTCAAGCAAACATTCTTGTACGTCTGAAATGTCTGGAAATAATTAAAATCCTAAGAAGTCACTTGATAATTTCAATGCAAATTTTCTTAATAATTCCTATTAAAATTTAGAACTTTAAACGATTTCCTTCAAAAGGACAACAATGTAAATACGAGCCATTTACGCAAGTAACCAAGCGACGACGACGAAATATATCTAGATAAGATCTAGAAATATGTGAGGTTTTTAATTTATTTACGATTATGAAGCTCTTTATCGTAACCTCCGTTAACTTTTCTCAATAAAGCTCTCGATGAAAATATATACTTACTGAACGAGCGAGTAAATGAGGAACTTCGGTGTGTTTTATAGGGCTCCTAGACATGTCGATAAGCTTACTTTGACGTCAGAATTAACTGAGTTATATTGATTTCGTTAGCTGTAAAACGAAATTTCAGTTATATATCTCGGTATATATAGCTCGGTCACTCCATATACTAGTGAACATTTAATATACTCCAATTAATCTGACATACTTCTACTTTTTTATTAAGTTACTATGTAATCCAGTTTTTTCAGAAAATAACTTATTGTCAAGTAGTATTTACAACACTTTACAAAGAGTTTTGCTAGACTACAGTAAATAAAAGAAAAAATGGAATGTTTGATTTTCTATATACATTTTTAACAAATTGTAAACTTTTAGTTGAAAATTGGGTTTAATAGAAAAAAAATTGAATACAAAATGCAGAAATAAATCTGTAGAATAAAAAATAAATATCCTTTAATTTAACGAATGGGTATTTTTTTAATTCCACGCCGAAATAAAAATATATCTGCTTCAGCGTTCACAAAGTAAGTTTTGTACATTCATTCTGAATTAATAATACACATTAATAGGTACGTATTTTCTGTAAAGGATATATTAAAATTTCGTTTCAATACTAAAAATCATTTATTTACTTATTTAGAGTTTTGTTAAATTATTGCTTCTTGGAATAGGCAAATATACGGTAGCAAGATAAATGATTAATTTTTAGGAAGAAGTACAAAAAAAGAAATAAAGTTGATGTCATAAATTTATTTCGTTTTTAATAATGTTATATCATATTTGCCTTTCTCTGGGGTTATGCATACTCATATCGCCAAGAGTCTGTTCTAATGGATGAACTAGAGAAGTTAACAAATTCACCCCTTGTTGTCTGGTGACGAACTACATTACGTAATTCTTCGAGTTCCGTAATTCTTCCGATTTCCCACCGAAGTTCCTCATTTACTCGCTCGTTCAGTAAGTATTATATTCAAGTTAACGGAGGTTACGATAAAGAGCTTCATTACGTAAATTCTACAAGATTTTGATGTGGTTAAATATACAAACATTTATATATATATATATATATACATATATCACTGCAAAACAAAAACTTCAAGATTTTGGTCTCTACCTGACAGGCCTGTGTAAAGATCTATAATACCAGATAAGAATATCAGTTTTTAAGCTACATAATTTATGAAATATTTGAGTAGAGATATAAATGTATTCGTGTTTGAAATAAAACTGCCATACTGATGTTACATAAAGTGAGATATATCCTGAAAGTTAAAATTATTAACATTTTCAGATATAAACTACGGAATGAAAACGGCTGACAGTTGCAAAAGTCTTCCAAGTAATGTGAAACTTTCCTCTTCTCCATTCAGCCTTTGATCCAAATGATATATTCTTGCTGGCACCTACCAATTGTAGTAGCAAGTTTTTCAATTGCAAAAGTCTCCAAAGCAATACTTCACTGGCAGTAATGGACGAATACAGTTATTGCATATTTGCCAATGTTGGCTGTCATTGAAGGATATTATGGCGGTTGAAATATCCTATGAAAGTGCGATTTGATAACCGTAGTATTACGATAAACATAAGATAAGACACCAAGTTACTAAGAAGGAATATCATACCCCTTTTTTATTTGTTAAAGAAAATACCTTTTCATAGAAAGGAAATTCTAAAAAACCTTATCCTAGACTATGAGTCACAAGTGTAAACACCATAATTTCCAATTTTCACTTGAATAAAGCGTAAAGAGGAGTCGATAACGCATCTGGAAGTCTGTTGTAGAATTTGTATGATGTAGCATGAAAGAATGAATATATCCCTTTCACGTGAATTATTTTACGACTTGTTTTACAGCAAAAATAATTATATTCATTTTCTTTTCTCTGAAAAATGCGGTCATCCTTATATCATATCTCGGTTTATTTTTTTAGATGTACAATAAATAACGTTACTGATAGTCTTGAATTTCCTTAACCAAATCACAAACAATTCCTAAGCTAGAAAATGTCCCCATAATTTTATTTCTCTTGAGCTCCGTCGTAAATAACACTATGTCGGATAAAATATCTGGAGGTTATTTGCATTCTAAGACCAATGAATAGAGTGAAATACTGGATGGATTTAAATTTGAATTAGGAGAAGAAAATTACTTTTCTGGAATAACAGAAAAGCATCCTGTGTTATAATGAATCATCCGCTTTTAAAAATGGATGAAAGAAAGACGTGACTTATTTTGATATGTCTCATTTATATAGCGACGTTTGAAGTGTTCCTGGTGGCTTCTTAGGTGAGTATAATGTTGTTTGATACATTTACTCAATGTGAATGTGACAAGAAAAGTTTTATTTACAATACGTTTTCACAACTATTAACTAATTACATTGTTTTATAAACTAAAGATTTACTCATCTGTGAAAAAAAAACACGTTAAAAGCCCTTATTTCAGACCTATATGAGTAATTTTTTAAAGCAAAGCTTCTTACGATAATAATAACCTCTGTCTCATATTTCGAAAAAAAACCTCAACTGTCAGCCGTGTCATCTATAGGCTCTAACCAAAACGTGGCAAATTAAAATTTAAGAAAAGCGACGATACTAGTATACGAGTATAGTGATTTTCTTTGACATGCGTGGTACAATTTCAAGGGGAGATCATTTCATCTTTATTATAGTTTATGTTATATGTGTCACACGTAACGTAAATATTTAGCAGGACTTTAATTAAGTAGTAACACAGTAACCTTATTAAATATCCACTTCAACTTTGGCCATGTCCAGTTAATTTCATATTTATGTGTCTGTAGTGCGGACTAATTAATATTGCCAACTGGTTAAATTTATCTTTATTCATTTTCAATAACATCGACGTAGGTTTCAATTTCACGATAGTTTTTGATTTGATGACGTAGCGCCTATACTGATTCGATTTAAAAGTTTAAGTTTCATGGAAAAGTAATACACGTGAGATTAATGTCTCCGTTATTTGCTGGAAAGAAATTGATTTCGGAGGTTTTTCCCTTTTAATGTGCCTTCACACCCACTTCTGATTGGCTTTGACATACTTTAAAATGATCTGTTCCACGTTTAAATTTTCGCAAAACAGTTTAAACTGTTTCACTTCAAGAAGTTATATATATATATATATATATATATATATATATATATGTATATATGTATATATAAATATATATATATATATATGTATATATATATATATATATATATATATATATATATATATATATATATATATATATATATGTAATGTATGTGTGTGTTTATATTTATATAAGTTTTGCTTGTATTTTAGTGTGCCTTTTCTAATATGATCATTATGATCATTAACTCAGAAACTAGAACTGTCAATATGGTTTAACAAGCAATTAAAAATGTATTATTAAATATGTTGTTGATCTAAACTTTTGCTTAGGTCTGTTTTAATATCACACCCATTAAATAGGATTTTGAGCAAACATTCTGAAAGTAATTAAATTTTTTTGGATTTAATTAATTTCTTATTTTTACACTTTCACAGAAATTACTTTAGTGAGGTGTGCAAGTTTCCTGGGTATTGCTTTATTAGAAAAATATTAAATAAAGACGAACCAAATGCGGATAAATTAATGTTTCCTAGTCTCTTATATCTGTAAAATTTGCTTATGCTAATTAATCAAAATTATTTCTAAAATTACTCTAAAGCATATTCTTACAAAATTTAATGAAAATAGATTTAAAACTATAGCAATTATGAATGTGTGACAGACAGACATGTACACATTGACATGACAAAATTATAAAAATTTCGTGTTTTACTAAGGAACCATAATAAATGGTAAATATATTTTTAAGAATATCAATATAAATAAATACCGGTCTTTAACCAGCTCGGTATCGATATGAGAAAAAGATTACCAAGGGTATTACATTATGCATAGACGTAAACAGTTATAGTTATTCTACTTATTTGGCTGGCAGTTTGTGCTATGTAAAAAAGTAAACAGTTATATTTATTCTACTTATGCAGTGAGCACTTTACCTTTTGCATAGAAGTAAATAGTTAGTATAGACGTAAACAATTATACTCATTCCATTTAATTGGCTGGCAGTTCGTGTTACATAAAAATTTAAACACTTGTATTTTTTATACTTATGCAGCGAGCGCTTTAACTTTTGCATAGAAGTAAATAGTTAGTATAGACGTAAACAATTATACTCATTCCATTTAATTGGCTGGCAGTTCGTGTTACATAAAAATTTAAACACTTGTATTTTTTATACTTATGCAGCGAGCGCTTTAACTTTTGCATAGAAGTAAATAGTTAGTATAGACGTAAACAATTATACTCATTCCATTTAATTGGCTGGCAGTTCGTGTTACATAAAAATTTAAACACTTGTATTTTTTATACTTATGCAGCGAGCGCTTTAACTTTTGCATAGAAGTAAATAGTTAGTATAGACGTAAACAATTATACTCATTCCATTTAATTGGCTGGCAGTTCGTGTTACGTAAAAATGTAAACAGTTATATTTTTTATACTTATGAAGCGAGCGCTTTAACTTTTACATAGAAGTAAATAGTAGTATAAGGCAAAGATTCAATTGCCTCTCTCCAAATACGTACGAAGATACAAAACAGACTTAAGTGCAGCTCGCAACAGTGGTTCCGAATAAATTCATAAGGCGGACGAAACCACCGAACTCATACGAAATAAAGAACACGAATACTGTCAAGCAATACCATTATTTGCCCGAAACTCGAAGATAGGAAAACATTGAAATTATTCGAAGATACTATTGTCTACATTATAGACCCTGTGGATGATATTGTTCGGATAGGCTTATATTGAAATTCGATATAAAGGTTGAAATAAACTCGTCTTGAGAAGCAACTTTATGTATTGTTTGCAACAATTTGTCCGAATAAATCCATCATTGTGGCGAAATTACTAAAATTGTATGCAACAAAAAGCATAAATATTGTCAAGCAACGTTAAAAATTCTTTTGGAACTCCGAATATAAGAGAATGTTGAAAGCATTGCGAGATAATATCTGAGAATAATATTGCTTGGTAAGGCTAATATTAAAAATAGTATAGAGGGAAAATAAATAGGGGTAAAAATATTAGTTTTTAGGCAAATCTATTATGAAATATATTAGTATAGATATTTGTAACATTATCGCAATAATTAGTTTGAGTCATCTTGATAGGTATTACTTTAAGATTTTGATATTTTCTTATTACTGGTATTAAATCATAAAATAGTCGTTATGAACTGAATATATTAGAAACTGCTCGCATATTTTGTTTTCCTTTGTATTGCATAAAAAAGTATTGATATATATCAAAGATATCACGTAAAATCTTATATTTTGAACAGCATAAAATTATAAATGAACTTTGATATGAATTACGAAATGATCGAAAATTATATTCGGTGTTATGTGAAAACTTTCGACAATGATATAATTTATCAATTATTAGAAAGGGTAGGAAACAGAGAATGAAGGAATTTATTCAGATTTATGTTATTTTCATGATAATATAGGTATTAATTCAAATATATGATAGCATTTCAAACTGATCCAACTTATTTTTGTGCTCATAATCTTTATTCCACATAAAACTTCGTGACTTGAAACGAAATGTCATTTGAGGATCACACAGTCTCATGTTAAGTACTGATTGATACACAAGCATTTTATTATTATGCTAATGACAAGTGAAGTGATAAATAGGAAGTAAATATTTAAATGCCGTTTTACCAGCTATTAGTAGCAATTAATTCTTGTTAATGTTTCCAATATAAATGAGAAATATTCAAAACATATATAACTCCACAGAAACCTGTTTGAGTCGCCCGAAGTTAAAATCGAGGTAAAGTTTATAGTTGGATTATGGGTATGTAAAAGTTTTCTAATTCGTTCTTATATTAAAATTAGTGAAAACCATAACCCAAATTTGGGTTTCTTGTTTCAATGAACGTTCAATCCACGTCTCCTTTACTGCCTTCATAAATTTTATTTTATTATCCAAACCACGAAATTACGTTGAATAAAATTAGATCGGTTCATTATTTTAAATGTTTAAAGTAAAGAAAAAAATGTCACGGAATAAAAAAATGTAAAATTTTTAAGATTTATCTGTGCATATGTTTTATCATTAACAAGAGTTAAAATTTAATATGTAGACGTAAGCAGGACGTACATTATACAATAGTTCGTGAAAAAGGAGCAATGTTTGCCTAAATATTTTTAGTATCTCAAAACAGAATCAGTATGATAGCTATATATGACAAACCAAACGCTCTTTCAACACCTTCGTCGCGCAAATTATTATTACGACGATACCAAGAGAATGAGAAACTAATCGTGGACATAACAAAGATGTTTTCAGTAGAATAGTATGTGTATATTTACAGTTTCAAATTACAGTTTCAAGTTTATAGTTTCAAAAAATTTGTTTCGCTTAGCTCCTTTAGATAATAAGTACATTTAAATATTTATAAACGAAATGTGCGTATAATGCACTGGTAATAATATACGCTCGAAATGGCTATATCACCATAATACAAGACTATAATACATAATCAATTATCAGTTTTAATATTGCGTAATATCCCTTGGTAATGGATTTCGCTTTTGAAATAACTCAGGTTTCATTTTTCGTTCTTTGAAGTATGTGTTTACTACTTTCATACCCAGTGTACTTAATGATCAGTCACTTGTTTAAAATTAACATAGTAATGAATTCCGGGACTAAGCCCATGAAAATAAAACGGAGGAACACGTTTTAATTAATCAGGGGAGACGGTGAAATTTGCAGCGCCAGTGATCTTCGAGGGAGAAAAGGAGTGGGGAAAGAATTTAACAAGGCGTAATCTAGTCTTTTACGTGCTTAATATTTTATTGGCCAAATAAGAATAATGGTGTGTATTTCTATCAAGATAAAGGGTTTCATAGATAATTTTGGTTGTACGCAAATAATAGATGAACATTCTACTCCAGGTATATGGGTTATACGTGTATATTATTACAGTTACGGGTCGGATGTATGCGATGAAATATTTCGTTTCTTAGTAGTATGCGTTATACAAACACGCTCGGCACAATGGGAACGATTGACACGCTTTTTAGACTAATTATTAAAGTAAATCGGAGCATAATTTCTCTGTTATAATGTCTTTGTAAATCTCTTGATGCGGAATACAATTTAATATTGGATATGATTTAGGTTGGTTTTGGACTGAATTTGGGGAATTCCAAAATGAAAAAATGTTTACTATTTTTTATGTATAATCTTTTAGTAAATTAGTATGATAAGTATAGACTAAGATAAAAATAAAATCCCTAAAAAAATTGTGTGCAAATTATGATAAAAAAAATTTAAAATAATTTTTTTCTTACCAAATGATAATGTTTAGGCATTAAATATAAAAAAAAATAAAATTGATAAATTTTTTGTGTACTTATTGATGGATTCCTGCTGTATGTTGTAGACATATAGCAGCATAAAAGTGATTGATACAAGTAATAAAATTATAAAAGAGCGAATTTTACACATTGAAAATATTGTAAAGGAGTGATTAATTTAACGTAGAGAATGATAATAGAAACCAGAAAAACTCTTTCTAGAAATTTTGTGCTAATATTATATACCCATGAGCAACATATAAAAGAAAAAAAATTCCTAATTACACGCAAACGAAGTCTTAGGGACATCTAATATGTATTAATGTCATATAATATGGTGTAGTGTAAAATAATAAAACTACGTATGAAAGAAAATTTTAAAATTTCTTTGTAAATAAGAAAAAAATAAAACCTACAAAGGTTCATAATTAAAAAATTGTTAAAAATTAAAAAGCCTATATAATGTCTCCATTCCGATGTTTCGTAAACCAGTCGGATAACAAGAGTCTTAATATGTAATAATTTATTAAAATATTATTTCAGTAATTTTTTTAATTTTACCCAATATAAAGTGATAAATCTATAATATTTTATAATTACATACCACATGTATATCAAATCTATGTTCCAACATTTAAACTATAGGTGTGCAATCAATAGCTCAATTAAAAAATTTTAAATAAGTTTGCTTTAAATGTTACGAATTTCAGCGATATCGAATTACAATAGACACCAGAGTCGTATTTACGGTCAAAATATCAAATCCGGAAACAGCACGCGCACGCACGCACGCACGCACACACACACATATGTATATATGTACATATATATATATATATATATATATATATATATATATATATATATATATATATATATTTGTAAATTAACACACAAGATTATCATTGGATTCGCTATGCGCTAACTAGACCTGGAAATATCATATGAAATTAACAGACTTAATTATATTAGGGGTTAAATGTAACACGCAAACATTTTAAATTAACTCGGAAGTATTATATTAGGCGTACATTTTCTGCCCTAGTACATATCCTTTCTCTTTCAACATTACCTCCTGCAAAATTATTTTGAATTTCATCTATAGCATGGTTCCTGCAACAATTATGACGATTATTTTTTTTTAATGATAAAATAAAATTGCATCACACGAATTTGCAACTCAATGTCAATAATAACAAACAAATAAAAAATTGCAAAATTAGAGATAGAATTTTCTAGTGCTGGAATAATAATTTCTATGACTTTAAAAAAAATAGCTTTTAAAGAAATATTAATATGTTTGAACCCCATCAAAAATATTAATATTTTTGAACTCCTATTTTACCGACTTTCATTTTATATCCCGCATAATGAGCAGGACAAAAACAATTTTCGACCCTTCATTTGCCCCTCACTCTACAAATCAACCTGAATTATAGTTTATATATTTTATATCTGCGTCTACTAGGAGCCATAACCATGTCAAATTTTATATCAGCTTTCCAAATCAGCGTTCACACGATAAATGGCCGTAAAATACAGACAGACGAACACAGAGTAACAAGTAATTTGTTTTTAAAATTTTGATAAAATGCTAAAAGGGAATCATTACATTTTCAATAAAATACAATATTGCACTTAGAGATGGATCTAAAAAATTTGAACCTTTAATATTTAAAAAAATTATCCATTTTTACGAAAACAATGAAATTATAAAATGGATCTCCGTGATATAAATACAGATTAATCTGTAATACTCAGTAAAAGCAAAATATCAATTGAATACTTCTAAAATACGAGTATATTTAATAATTCTATATTACGCCTACTATAAAATTTCTACAAAACTTTCGTTTAGGACACGTAATTTTTTTTTCCATTTTTGCTCCCAATACCGATCGTCTGTAAGAAATCTTATGTTTTCCATTATTATCTGAAAATATACAAAACAACAACAAATTTATCCACTTATTTACAAAGCGGCACAAAATATTATGCATTTCAAATGTATCAAAAAATATTATTTTACAATTAGTTATGCGTAATATAAAACAGAAAACTAACTCCTACAAGTCGTGTACGCGTTATAAATCTATGGCACAAGCTGACGAAAAGCGACCAGATCTCACATCCTCACTGTTTGCAAGCGCAAACGGTACTGAATTTAAAATATGCGCTAGCGCCGGAAATAGTAGTCGTTTTTATTTTCATAGAAGCTAGTATGCAAAATTCGCGCGCGGAATGACGTAAAAATTCGGCAACTTTGACCTAATACCAAAGGCTTCATATTTATGTCATATTTAAATCCATGTACAAAAATATAGCTACATTAATTTAGAATAGAAAAAGTGGAATGAAAATCGATATATATTTATAATTTTGTTCTAATATGCGAAACAGCGGAGAGCCTTTTTGGTGAAAGAGGTTACTTTGAGATTTTTTTTAAAGTTTGGAACATAATTCAGAAAAAATATCGTACAACAACGTAGTACAAAGGCCATTTTATGCCCTGGTATTTTAATATTATATCTAGCTTTGGTAGTTATTGGGTATTTTGCAAAACCAAACACCCATTTTCGCCTATTTGCAAAATCCGCCCCTTAACAGGATATTTGTTAACTCCAAACAAAGTGTAACTCATTACATGTGATTTAGCGTATAATTCAGTAGTTGTTTAACGGTCTTAACGTATTTTGTTGTGACGAGATTTGAGTGCACTGATATACGATAAAGTAGTCTATACATAATTTTATTATACAGAGTGTTATGCTAAAGTTAATGAATGTACTAAATGATTAGCCTTAAAATTGCTTTTTGAAACACCTGATATCTCCCTTGGCTTGTGTTTCAGATTTGACCTTCAGGCAGTTCTATTAAGCCCCAAGTATAAGTTACTTGGGAATCAATTGAACTGCCTGAAGATTAAATTTTCAACAGCCGAGCAGTGCTTTAATGAGTGGCGAATATTATCATGTGCCTCTTTTTCATAGTTTAAGTGTCTCTAATCCGTGATATGTATATGTATGTACGTAAGCATATTTGTAAATGTTTTTTTCATTTCTCTTTAATTGCACAGAAGAGTAGACATTGTGTTATTTAAGGATATACTAATCAAAAATTATATTGGTATTAATCATAGTATACCTATCTGGTCAATTAAGGAAATTAAATAAAATCCAAATATAACCATAACATGAAATAATTAATTAAATCTCGTAAATAGGAGCGGATAATATTTTTTTTTGGGAAAATTGAAGTACTAAAAACTACATTTTTCCCAGCAAAAATAATGTAAAGCCGTGATTTACATGCGTATATTTAAGACTCCTTAAAATTTTGCAATGAAATGAAAGCTTTAAAATATTTTAGTAGTCATCTTTTTATTTTACTATTCAGAACTTTAAACAAGACCGTCTACACTTAAAACTGCTAAGATATGACGGAATTGCGGCGTTAGCTATTCATTAATTAATTTTATAAAATTGTCCAGACCCACATGACCTGTCATTGGATGCAATAATTGTTTTACGATACAAATAATGTTGTGTATATAATTTCCAATAAAAGAAAAAAAATGTTTTTCTTAAATCTTGTGTAGTAATAATAATTTCTTAAAAGGTGATAAAGATTTACTTTAACTAAGTTTCAGAATATTATTTTAACTAAAAGTTATTTTTTTTTTGGGAATAAGTATATAAATAACTTAAACTTTAAAAAAACGTGAATTTGGACGCTTTATTTTCTTAAATATCCTAATACTTTTAAACTTTTTTATGGTACCCATTTCACCAAACAATAACAATGTAACTCACTTTTTTCGGTTTTCCAGGAAAGCATGGCAAGTTGCAAAATGGAATAGGAAAAACTATGTCTTTTTCACAGCCCTGGGTCTTTTGGGTGTGACAATGAAACATGTTTAATTTTTTTAATTTCTGTGAATTCGATTGTAAAATTTTGAGATAATTTATTTTATGACATAATATTTATGTCAAAAATAAAACGACAGAATTTTTACGTTGCGTTATGTTTTTGACCATATTGAATATTTATATTACCATTTACGCCGATTGTTATTACTGTTACAGAATCCTATAGAGAAAAAAATGAACAATAAAAATATAATTATAACTCTAAACTAGCAATAAATTTGTTAAACTGTTCTTATTCGCAAGGATCGATATGCTTGTAAGTTAATTCCTATAAAACTTGCATCAGAGACCAACTTACTTATATTATTAAGTCTGATTTATCGACATTATGATTATATTTTGGCCTGTTCACAGAACAGAGAGTAAACAGAAATGGCATGTGGGCGTGACGAGCGCGCCACACATGAGCAGCGCTCCGCTTATTTCGAAGTAAGTGCATCTCGCCCTACATTAGTTTCTTGTTTGCCGAGACACCAGAATATGCTCCGTTATTTATGCGCAAAGAAATAAAAATATGCCTTGCTGTACAATTGCGTCGTGTCAAAATGAAAGCCGTACACAAAACCTCACTAAAGGAGATATTTTTTACCACAGATATAACGATTTTTCAAATTTATTTCGATGTGTGAAAACTAACGTGACATTTATTTTGATGTCGGCGATGTTTAATGACGAGGCGTTGTATCTTAGATGCGACTATCGATATTTTTGCAACTAGATATGGATGTAAAATTTTTCTATATTTCTTAGAAATTATCACTATGTAATGCTAAAATGTAAGAAATTTTGGCCAATTTCGAAATGTTTGCGATGTGTTATAAATTCTTTAGATGGGACCTGGTCACTTTTCTTATATTAGTAATGACTTAATTGTGTTTAGTCGAATTAAAGCATATTTTTATTTCATAAAATATTTCTTTCTAGGTTTCCAAAAGAAAGTGATGTTAGAGTAAAATGGGTGAAATTACAGATCCCAAAAATTTATTTCCTGCAAAGGTAAGCACAATTTGTTCGGAATATTTTAAAGATGATGAAATAATTTAAAAAAAAAACCAGAAGAAGTTTCTATACCCTAAAGCAATACCAACAATAAATATTTGGACATGTATTAAGGTGAGTGAGTTCGGAAAATAGATGTTAAGCCAAAAAGAAGTGAGCATATTTATGAAATGAAACACATTTTGTTTGAGGATATTTATAGGAATTCGTTTAAAAATATTTATCGAAATTCTTTCCACGATTAGGTGAGCATTTATATGAAGTGTTACACTCTTTGGCAACTATGAAAAGATGTAGCATTAAAGTTTTTCCTTTACACTATCGCTTTCTTCTTTTCAAGTATGTATATTCCAAATCACTTATATAAAATATCAATACTAATAGATAAATGTAAAAAAATGTTTATTTTTTAATTTTCATCTTAAAGTGATTTTACGTCACTTATCACCTCAGAGGAGTATGACACTAAAACTCGCCCCAGATTCGTTATCACCACCTAAGCGAAAATATATGCGATAATAAATCATAATGAGAGAATATTTAAAAGACATAAGCTTCAAATAAAAAACTTCAACTTCAAATTGAACTTAGAAAGTCACTAAAGATCCCCTCACAGCAATATAGGAGCTTGCACATAAACTTTTAAGAAATGCATTTCATGTATATCAAAACTTTGTAGATAATTATGGAAATTTTTAGAGATTAAATAGTATTCAAGAATCAAAAAAGTTTCACTTAGTCAATAAACTTCGTCGAATACACATTGACTTCCAAATCAAAAATGAATATTAAACTGGCTAGTCAATTATTCAGCAATAGTGTAGCTGTCGCACTTTTATCTTTGAATTTTAAAGTAGCCAAGTCACTGCCAATTTTTTGCCGATAATTAATAATCTTTTTGACATATTTAATTCAAAAAGCATGTTTAGATTTCGTTTTAAGAAACCGCTATGTGACGGAAATTACAGTATCATACTGCCTTTTTGGAAGAAAGTACTGGATATTTATACTCACTGAAGTATGATGCCAGAAAACTTGTAATGGACTTCCTAGGTCTTTCAGTCCTAGAAAAATAGGTTTTTGGGATTTAGAGATTGCATTCATGTAATGAAATATTTTTATTTACAATTTATTGCAAGTAACTTTTTACATTTTACAAATGCAGTCAAGATCACTTCGAATTATTATTATGTAACGTAACTTTCCCAAGGTGGCTCAAATAATAACCCCATCTCGAGACAATTCAATTTAACATACAAAAAACTTCCAACACATATAAGTGCGTGGGCGTGCGCGTGCGTGTGTGTGTTCTTATGTGGTATAGTTCCGCGTACCAGTCACTTCCATTTTATATTGTCCTGACAGAATATAGGTTTTTGCGTTATTTACACAACCCCGAATCGTAAAATATGTTTTGTTTTTCCTTTATATAGTTATTACGTTCTGTTAAAATAAATTATAGGTACTTACAACTAAATAAAATAGAAAACTTTTGAATATACAAAAAAGTTTGTTGCTATATTCATAATTTAGATCATGCGGCATGTCTCTTTAGATCATACCTATCATTCTATTAAACTAAATGTCTTCATTGTTTTCTAGAAACATCGCGCGTTTTATCGTTTAATAAATAAAACTCAATATGTAGTTGTTTGTACATTATGAAAATATGCGACAAAGCGTGCGGAAACGAGAACGAATTTAATAAATCTATGATGTTTATGAACACCTGTGGGGGAGTGCGTCTTGTTGTAATTGGCGGGTTTAAAATTCAAATATTTCGAACTGGCGACACGTGTTTTCATATGTTGTGGCGAATACGCCACTTCTATTTGTTTTTTGTTCTGTGGATATAACAATGGGTATACGAGTAGCGTGTCAGAAGCCACATCATTTATTACAGAATTGTATTTAAAAGAACATAGAAATTAATAAGCCGAAGTATAAAAATGTATTGCATTAAGATAAAATAGTCACTAAATATAAACGCAATGCGACAAAAATAAATGAAATGTAAACGGTTTGATCAACTTTAAAATACATTTACACACTTTAAAATGCTACTTTGAAAGTTAAAACGGATTATTTAAATTAAACCTCAATACTACACGCACATAATCAATAATCCAACATAACCACATGGCTACGCATTCCTTCCAATAAAATTAATAGCTACATTTTGTGGCAAAATCGTTTGCTTTCAAAATGTACTTGCTTTTTTATGTTAATGTCAAAGTGTTTTATAAACAAATATTTATTTAATAACAAATGTAACTGATTATATATTTACATATTATTTAGATTTGTCTAACTTGTTCTAATTAACAAGAGGTGAAATGTGGATATGAAAATATTAAAGTTGTTACAGATAAACAAATTTTAGTCTCGGTGAAAGAAGAAACTAAATAAACCAGTTATTGAACACAATAATATTCCATTGAATCTGGCCATATGCATAAATTAGGATAGAGTGGAAAATATTTTTTCATGAAAAAAGCTCATTTTTATTCTTATAACAAAAAGATTGTTTTTCGACTAACTTTTTATATTTAAAGGTGCCCCCGGTGTGACACAGATGAAAGATATGAATTATCAATATTTTGGGAGGCATTATCAATATTTTAGAGATTGGTCCTGATAAGTACGCCGGTGGTGATAAGTACGCCTTGCACCGTCTGTTGATGTGTTGGAAACACTAAAATATTATTTTTGTTCTAAAATATCGACATATATATATATATATATATATATATATATATATATATATATATATATATATATAATTAATATAAATCATCTTTTCTCTTGTTACAAATTACCAATATAATAGTTTGAAACATGAAATATGTCCATGCCAAAGTTTATAAAAATCTGTCATTTTATTTAAGCGTGATTGACTAACAAATAACAAGCATTTTCGTAATATTTTTATTTCACTTGTGCGAATAATATGTCTAGATGTTACTTTGCTGCGCGAAATATACCTGGGTTGCAGAGTTATTAGGTACCAAACCTTCAAACTTCTGTTAATACAATGGTTGTGGTATACAATATCAGGTGTAGCAAATCATATCCTGGCACCTCCAAATGTAGAGAGGCACTTAAGAATTTTCTCCCTCATTAACCCCTTGAACGCGCATTGCTTTCAAGCAACGCTTGTGTTCATGCTGTTCAAACGTATATACTTACATTAAAATGAGACAAATATATAAACAGTTATCATCACAAAAAGGAAACAAAATAAATAATCGAATGATCGTCAATTCGTGTATGGCTTAGAGTTATTTTTTCGTTATGATATTTGTTCCACGCGATATTTAAAATGTTATGGTTATGTTTTTGGGTCACCAAAAATTTAACAAAAACATAAATGTTTATAATGATAAATAATTTTTTTATTTAAATTTGCGTGTATGTATTTTTTAAAATTGTTTAAGTAATAAAAATTGCTCTTTATAAATACCTTTCCTTGTGAGCCTTTTTTATACATTATTTTATCGATATGGCTCGTGCGTCAGTGTCAAATAAAAGTGACCTGCGCGCTCGAGGAGTCAAATTAATTAAAAATATTATTTTTTTTTTCATTTTTACCTCACGATATTCGAAAAAATTGTTTTTCACTCCACTTAAGTATTGGTAAAAAAACTTTACATTGACCAAAAACTTTCTAAACATATTGCGTTTGTAAAGTTGGAAGTAAATTTACAGATTTTTAAAAAGATAATACTAAGCTGTATTTTCGGCACTAACACTGTACTGAAATGAAAAAGGAACAAGGTTTTGAGATTCTAGAATTAGTAATAATGTTGCTGTTGTTATGGTATCATATTTATAATAGATACTACGTCACAATAATGAAATTGTGTTATATTGATGTATTTACATAATATGAGAGATTACAGAATGCACGCGAGCAGGGCTTCGGGTACCACACAAATTATAATATATATTATGTGTTACGGCGGCCATTATCGCGGACCAAGATCGTGTGGATGAGCTGCTCGAACGGGAATAAAGATTTGATTAGAACCGGATTTTGCTGTCTATATGTTTAAACAATTTCTGGGAGTAAAACAAATTTATAAATTATTTCATATTTGTTGAAATTTAAAAGTGTATCAGGAAAATTTAATTCCAATGTTTAATTCATATTTGATTTGAATTATGAAATTAGAATGTTAATATTAAATGACGAAGGTTATTTATCATAATCTCAAGCACAATTAAAGACAGTATTATTAAGTTTTCATTATTATAAATCTTCAAAATTCAACTGCGCTAACAGCTAGTTAACTGAATATATATGATTTCTAATACGTCACTACATCGATGAATGTTATGCTTAGTATCGTTTTTATAATTAAGCGTAAGAGCAGAAAAAAATGTTTTTTCTTTATTTACAATTTCAGCCGATGGTTACTCGCGTTTGAGTAACACGGCGAGTTTATTAAAGGAAACGTCTCTTTACGTAGTTTCAACTGTTGAAGTCAATTAAAACTGCATATGTATTTTGTATATTAAGGATAAATCATCGTTTATACTACGACACAAATGGCAAAACAAAAGTATTAATTCAGTGCAGTTTACACTTGAGGGAATATTTGCGTCTGAGTAGCGTGTGTTAACTAGTGTAGCCACACTTGTATTCGGGCTGTTCACATATAATCATACACAATTCGTGTTAAGTCGCCATAAATAAGTATCGCACTGCGGCTATTGCTGTTTATATTTTATTTAAAAAAAGACAAAAATAGAGAAGCGTTTGAATTTGACAATGAACATAAAACCAATTTACGACGAAAACTTAAATTTTGTGAACATTTTAGTCCAATGAAAAATGAAGACTGTATCACTCCAGGTGAACGGTTATCGGTCATTTTGAGCTTTTTAATATTAGGTGAGTGATTCATTTATTTATTAGGTTTAGGTTTGATTCATCCATCCTCAGATAAATAACCAGATAGGAGTTATTCGACGGATAGCATAATTTTGCATTTGTCAATGATCAGATAGTAGTTTAATGTTAAATAAAGCCCCTAAGAGAGAAATATAAGTATCTACTACTTCGACACCCAGATAAGTGTTATTTAAGCTAAAATTAAGTTTTAGTTTATGTTATTTTAGCTAAAATTAAGTTTTAGTTTATGTTCGGCTACTCATCGCAACGTATTTTTTTTGGTTGTTTATTTTTGATAACTTTCTTTTGTATGTATTTTGTCAAGGTTGGATTAATGCTAGATATTTTTGATACAATTGTCGACTTGCTAATCGAAGAATATCAATAAATACTTAATTTTTTAAGCATATCTGAGTGCCAGTGTGTAAAAATTCCCATATCATTATTTTAAAGCATTTGCTGTTCATACGGTATTTCCATTTGCTTTGGTATTAAATTTATTGGTAGTTAAAATATAGGCGCACTTCTTCTCAGTTCGAGAAAGCGTGAGTTTTTTTGTTTTCTATTATATTACGATAATTGATGATTAATTCAGTCAATAAGTAGACTTCGGATTTTTTTAAATTAGACGATCGTTTGCGTTTCTTAATTCTGCAATTTTTTTATTTTTCGCAACACAATTCATAAATAACACCTAATACACTACGAGCAACCAGAACGAAGCACATAAATAAATTACAGGTTACTTTTGTGTGCGTTGCATTGAATATCAAATGTCAAACTAAATCTCTGTTGTTGCCACTATCTAATGTATTATTCAATTTTACGATGTCCATCTCGCTTGACCATGTTTAGTGTGAAGTTCGTTAGACTAAAATGCAGTATAACTATTATATAACTATTCTTATATAACTATTCTTTGAATAATATACCATTGAAATCAAATTTGATTTTAGAATTTTTATTTGTAATTTTCAAGACACACAATTTACTTGGTTACAAATTTCGAATACCAGTATCTAAAATTTCTCTTATATTCCAAGCATTTAATACGAATGCCATAAATTAATATCGCTGCTTTTAGGTGTAGAATAAATACTTCCTATGAAATAACGAGTACTGCAATCTAGGTGACAGTACTTAAGCAATCTTAATTTTGTCATATAGATTTAATTATTGTTTCGCAACAAAAAGGATTTCTTTCACAATACTTAGGTACTGAATCTTGATTTGACATGAAAAAAATCATGTTCATTGTAATACCCAATTCGAATTATTATTAAAATGATATAGAAAAAAATTAAATATATTTTTTTTCTTTGTAGGATGTATTAAGTTTCGATGATGGTAGTTACTCTAAAGCTTCTATTTTTGAAATAATAGGCTGCATTTGCAGTTTCATTTTCTTTATAAATTCGTTACTTTTAAAACTTTTAAGGGTAAATCTTTTTTTTTAGGTCTATGTTTTATTTTTAATTCCTTTCAAGAATGCCTTTTTCTACTTTCGTTTCTTTTTTCTTTGTAATCTATAATTTTCTTGATCCAACGTTTCTTTCAGCATCTTCTGAATTTGTAAACGAAGCAAAATCCCAGAATAATTATAAAATTAACATAAAATAAATAAAAAATATTATATTGGTTTAATAAAATTAATTAAGGTAGAAAGAATTACATATAATTTGAATTTTAAGTTAGGTAATTTAAATTAGATTTGGATTTAGGTTTTTTTATAGATGCCAGAAAAGTGGAAAAACATTTTACTTAAATCTCGTTGAGAGCGTTGACAGCAAGTAAGTAGTTACACAGATGCCACGAGACAGCGAAACTATTGCTGTCACTACCAAGGCACATTCGCCATAGTTCTAATGGAATTGGTACATACAAATTATAAATTTAATTATACAAATTTTTGATGTAAGAGAAGAGTTTCAGTTGGAAAAGTATATGAAAGCTGTTGTCTTCATGCACTTCACATATATAACGCTTTGCTAGACCACTTGAAGAAGAAATGCAAAATATACTAGAACGAAAATTACTCCCTGCTTGAACGTTGAAACGTTGTCAACACCTAGTCTGGCTCTCTATAATTTATAATTGGTCGTTTTACAATTATAAATTATAGAGAGTCAGACTAGGTGTTGACAACGTTTTAGTAAACTCGCGAATCATTTCAGAATCTCGTGAAAAGCACTTCAACTCAGCCCCGGAAATGTATAATGTAGTGTCTTCTATATGTGGACTGTGTATTTTTTTGGTGATCATAAAATATAATTTTTGATGCAAAATTTTTTTGACTACCATAGCACGTAGCGGTTAATTTTATTGTGGAGTTGATGACACCTGTCATTTTGGTAATTGCTATTTTACAATCTATTTATACGTAATATTTAAATATAATCTTTATAATGGTACCTTCATTGGAATATTTTTTTTTGATAATTATTAAAAGAAAAAGGAAAAATAGAATAAAATCTGCAAATATTTATATTTTTAGAACCTTTTTTTATAAGACACAGATAATTCTCTCCTGAGTATTAAATTTTTTCAACTGCTCTATTACCAAATGGCAAGCAAAGGAAAAATCCAATATTTTTTCAATTTTGAAATTCGCATTTCTTTCTCTCTCTCTCCATCTCTTTCATTCCTCCGCTTATGCTGTTATGTTTGTTCTAATACTTTCCAATTTTCTGCCACAGAGTTCTTTATAAAACAAAATTGATCAAGTACTTCCGAATTTCTGTTTCGTTTAACTTTGACTTTATAATTATTATACGGTATGACGCACAGGATATTGTTGTGGATGCGGAATGTGAAAACGGATGTTGGACAGTGAAATCAGATATTAAATGTAGGAATGTCCCGCGAAAAGTAATTCCTCTCATTTTGAAGCGTTGTCACTAAATTTTGCTGGGGAGGTGAAATTCGATAATCCACCGATTGCAGAATATTGGAAAAATAGTGTTTTTAAGTTTCAAGCAAAAATTAAAAAAAGGTTTCAGTGCAGTGTACAATTAGCCCGTTTTTTTTCATTTTATTTTGATAACAACATTGCCATTTCAAAAATTACTAAAATCTTTTCATTAATTTTTTAATTTATATTCATTTTTTCAAGTTAGTTTTATTTTTACTTTAATAGCTATTGGTTAAGCTTTTAATTCAGTACGTTGAAAACTTTTTAAATTTCATATTTTTGTTAATTTATATTACTTCTTCAAGTCATTGTAACCTTTACGCTAATAGCTACTCTCTAATATTTAAAATTAGAACGTTGAACATAAACGCAAATTGACGAAAGTTAAGACTAAAAGTGCAAATGTCGCTTATTAAACGTTTCTCCTTTATCTGCTCTCACTTTTCGATTTAAAATGATATTCAGTTGTTTAAAATTAACGACATCAAAAGATAAAATGAACCTTTGATTGCTTATGGCCAAAGTTGAAAATAAAAGTTGAAACTGGCTTTTTAATTTGTCTAGTTATTTAAAATTATATTATAATTTTATTATGAACACACACATGTTTATTAATGTTTTAATTGATTGCACTGCTAAATATAAAACTTTGAGAATAGCATTAGAAAACTTAACATATAACTGGTATCAAAATAAAATTTAGAAATAGTTAAGAAAATATTGACAAAAAATTATTGTCATGTATAAAACGAAACCTAAAATTAAATATGAAAATAATACCGCTCCATTTCTATTACTGATTATAATTTTCAAAATAAAAAAGATGGTCTTTTACGCATATAGTTTAAAATTGTAATTTCAATAAAACAATTATTTTTACTAACATATAGTATAAATATTTAGTATCCAAAAATATACCATATCTTCAGCCACAGTTACCAAGTCAAAGGCTAGAAACTCATTAAAATATAGCACTTTATCCGTGAAATTTGGCAAAAGAGTTTTGTAATATTTTTTCGAATTTCAATATTGCTTTATTTTTATTCCAAATCATTGGAAAAACTAACAGAAGAAAGTTACAATTCCAATTTTTTTCAGCTACCGTACAGTACGATACACTTGAAAAATATCTTATCCCTTCATTACGTAACTTATATTTTTCTTTATAAGTACCTTGGCAACTTACACTTCATGCGTCAGAAGTGAAAATCATATAATTTTACCTACCAAGTTCTAAGTCAGTTTGGTTAAGGAAAGACGACTGATTACAAAATCAAACTCAACGAATCAAAATAAATTCATGTCACATTCTTTCTGCATTTATTTCTACATTGACTCAGCGAGACACCTTGAACTCCTCATAGCAATAGATTTAATTGGAAATATCACGTCAAAGTAAAAGTTATTTCAAACCGATTTGGATGTTCGATATTGGGCTATGGGGCTGTGCTAAAGCAATTTATTTAAAAAATAAAACCGAATAAAATCAAAACAAATTCTTGCTCATGATTACCAATATATACTATATCGCTACGTGATAATTAGATAAAGTCACAATAATTTAGACATAAAATAGATGGACAAAAATTATCTAAAAATATGCTATTTAATAGAAAAAATTACTGCTCAGCCATATTGTACAAATTATTCAACTTTGGAGATTATCCATGAATTGATAAATTAAACGTGTTAAACTTCGTAAAGTAATATAACGAGTAAACTTGATTTAAAATCATATACACTTACTCAATAAAATTTAATTAATTTTATGTTAAGATTGTGTCATGCATCTTCAGTAAAACATATTAAAAAATATATTCAGTTATGTAAAAAAAAATAGATTAGTCATAAAATTTACATAAAATAATTTTAAACTATGTACAATTAAAATTGATGGTCACGCAAAAAAAATTGTACATGCATTGAAAATGTTTCGAAACAATTCAAAAATACATATAAAAATATGATATTCTACAGGATATCTCACCAGTTTTAGAGTTAAAATAACCACCGACCAGTTAAGTGACCCAAGTCGCCACTTTTTTCCCCACTTGTTTTACTTAAGCGGTAAATTGTAAAAAATTAAGATAAGTTCAACAATACAATTTGCTATCGAATAAAATAAGAAAAAATATGATTTTTAATTGACGGCTTGTAATTCAAAATCCATATGATAAGTTAAAAGTAATAATTCTAGAGAAGAGAGAAATTTGCTTTCTTTCCTATTAAATGTGAAAAAAATTTGAACCTACTTGTAACCATGACTGAACTACATGTTTGTTGCTTATAAACTTGTGGTCATGCTTTAAATAGGTTTGTAAACACTCAAATTAAAAACTTGTATAATTTTCTTATTTTAAAAAGAACAGTGTTGTATCAATTGACATCTAGCTAAAGTAAAATATAAATTACAGGCAGCCGAAGAGCTACTAGAGTAGAGTTCTAAACACAAAAAAAAGAAGGGGGAAAAAATTACGCATTTCATGAGAAAAATGTAGCATTGAAATCTTGTACCGAGCCCCACAATTTCAATGCAAGGTAATTTTTCTTTTAAATTTTCAGACTCTAAACCTTACCGAAGAATTTCTATAATCCGTAAAAAATCATTATTTCAATTAATGTTGGTCGCTGGTTTTTTTCATGGCTTTTGAAATTAAACTAATATTAACAATAGTTTGTTTAAAGCAGTGGCATTCAAAACTTGAATAATAAATGAGGAAAGTAAGTAATATTTCATAATCAATTAATATACGAGTATATAATGTAACGCTGACTTGTGAAAAGTCAACCATGTTGCGACAACTTTTACACTCAATATCAGCTGGCCTCTTATTTTTAATTTAGTCGATATTTACCATCAGAGTAATTTAATCTCAAATTTATAGAAGGTATTCATGTCTACCCCTGCATTATGCAATAATGAAATATTGAAAAGAAATATGAAAACTCGAAACGCGCCATTATTGGACACATAAAACATCATTTAAATTTCCGGTTGCGCTACTCCAAACAGCAAGAAACAGGAAAAGGATTAAACAACTTCTTGCGTTTAAGGTGAATTTACAAACTGACTGCAACATTTCTCTCGAGCAAATTTCATTAGCGAACGGTTCAGAAGAAATATTGAAAAATATATATTACAGCAAATATATTTATGGCGGAATAATAACAGATCGCGTAACTAGAACTTGTTTTGACTTAGTTTTTTCTGTGCTTTATTTTTTAAAATTTTTGAGTGTGTTTCAATTCGATGGAAATATGATACTATTTTTTAAATGTTAATAAAATATTCCTGTTTTTTTTTTATTTTTCGTTCGTTTCGGTAAATGATTTGCAGATCACCGGCAGTGTAAAATATGCCATTTTACAATGATAATAGGTGATTTTGTAAAGAATTTAAAATGAATGTGATTTATAGGATATATGGTACTGAATTCTGATCTGTAGTTTAGTTATAATGCATATAGTTCCTTAATGCATCGTTTAGAATTTTTATATAAGTTTATAAAAATTGTACTTCTAAATTTCAAATGGCACCCAAAAATTTTGAAGAAAAGAAAAGGCAATTGCAAGAATTGATTCTAATCTGTAAAATGTTCTGAAGATCGAATTCAAAGCAGGTTTAAAAAGAAATATTTCAAAATTAAATAAATAGTCAATTTTGCTTGTACTCAAAACTTAGCCTTGATTAAGCTGAGAAAGTTGTAGAAAATTACTCCTTACTGTCAGTAACTAATGCACCCCAATGACTTGGAACCAGGAGGCCATGAAATCTTTTAGAAAACAATGGGTCATTAGTCAATTTCTGTGCCTGCAATGTGGATGATTTTGATGCCAGACCAGCAAACATTGAAGGAAATATCACCAAACTTGAAGCCATACAAGCTAATATTGACAGGAATAATACTAACAAAATACATTTATTAAGAGATGAGAATGAGATTAAATCAAAATGAAAAAAATATTGAATAATGGGAAATACCAATGACAAAAAGAGACAATATTTGTAATTTATGGAATTAATAAAAGTTCGGCGGGTATTACACTCTACACACACGATGTTGACTAGGCCTACGGAATGAAAACTTGAAACAACCGAGCGGCGAACGACGACAAAAAAGGCCGAGCATCGCCGATTGTAGTTAGCATGATGGTGCGTAAGCACACGGAGAAACTTATCGATGCCGTGAAAAAAATTGCCGTACGGAATAACTCAAAACTGGCGCCTTCGGAACATCAATACCAATTCGAAACGTCTTTGTTAGTGAATATTTCATAATACTTATATTATTTTATACGATATTAAATAAGCTGCTAAAGAGGTCAAATGCCGATACATTTGGATCTAAAATGATAAAATTGTGCCCCGTTGACTAATGACAGTCATACATTCCTTGCACAAAATGTATCATATACTCATTTCTGAGCTATCAGAAATTAAACATTGAACACATTCTCATTTTAAATATTGATAATTCGCTAACCCCTTGACAAGCACAAATCGAATTTGGAAACTCTTGTATCACCACCATTCCTAGTATATTTCTCCGTTTAACATTTGATTGTTGATTCATGGCAGAACAAATAGAATTCCCGCTATACTTTTCCTTTAGAAATAAATCCCATAATACTTTATCATACAAGATTCCTCCAATTCAATATAAATAAAATTTAAATAGAACAGCTATGAACATCACTTTAGTTTCTTTTGTTTTTATTTTTCTTTTGTAACATGGTCACATACTCTACTCAGTTAATTATGTTATTTACTGTTTATAATTTGTGATACTAAACAGCTGACATAAAAATATTATACTTAATTGCATCGTATATTTTATTTTCAGTCTTACCGGAATGGATTATATAATTTCTTAAATCACGATTTTTACTCTAAATGAGTTCACAAAACTTCATCAAAGTGAGTAATGACAAAAAGCAAATAATAAAAAATATATTTATTTCATTTGACTACATCCTGCTCATCCTCTAACAGAACTTGGTATACGGTATTTTATTTTTAGTTTTGTGTGATAATGGGATTTTCATTTTCGTGAACAAGAATTAAAGAAGGACAGTGTAAGGTTAAAGAATTTCAAAATAATTCTGACACAATACGTTCATGTCAGGTCTCAATTTGTGTAGAAATCATATCATCTAAACTATAATCCTTCTGATATATGTAGAATTTACTTAAACATAACAGGTGCTAAAGAAAAATCTATAAATTTGTTACATGATATCTCCACTTGAATTTTATTCCAGGATATTTCACAATTAAATGAAACTACTGGATGTAGTATTATTTCTACTTTCTTTAGAAGAAAGTAGAAATAATACTACATCATGTAGTTTCATTTAATTGTGAACACTGTATCTCTAAAAAATTAACGCCAAATACATTCAATATTCAAGAAATTTGTTTCCACAATTAAATGAAACTATGTGATGTAGAATTATTTCTACTTTCTTTGAGTTCTTTACCATGACCTAGGTTTTGTTGTATTACCCTGAAGATGTTGTAATACAGCGAAACCTAGGTCGTTGTAAAGAACTTAAAGAAAGTAGAAATAATACTACCTCACGTATTTTCATTTAATTGTGAATAATGAATTTCTACAAAATTAACGCCAAATATATTCAATATTTGTTTCCTTTTGAGTTAAAAAGTAAGTTAATATTTACATACTTTGCATTCATTATTCCAGTTTATTATTTTACTATGGTTCTCACATATTGCCATACCTCGTGGAAAACTAATCAATTAATTAGATAAAGTAGCATGATATAAAATTAGGAAAATTGGGACAATAAGCGAATCAGAATTAACCAGTAATATTGAATTTTATACTGGAAACTCTCTTTAAACAGCACAAAACTTACAAACTGTTGGAACAATTTAATCAATAGCATATGTGATATTATGTACTGGTTCTGGGGTTTATAAATATTATTATACATTTGAAATGGTTATAATTTATTATTCGTTGTGTATATTCAAGCAATCTTATTCATGTTTATTCGATTTAGTTTAAAAATCCTAAATAGTACCCAAATGGTTTTTTTTATTATCATGAAAAAATATGAGTTTAAACTCTATCAGAGTTTAAACTCATATCTGAGTTCATAATAAGTATTATATGATGCAATAAAATACATCAATAAAGTGATATCAAACAAAAAACGTAACGAAGTTATCAACCTGATACTTTCTTACGTTTTTTATCGATATATGATAGTTTGAGTTCATAGTAAGTATTGAATATATTTGGCGTTAATTTTGTAGAAATTCATTATTCACAATTAAATGAAACTACGTGATGTAGTATTATTTCTACTTTCTTCAATTTCTTTACCACGACCTAGGTTTCGTTGTATTATCATGTAGTTTCATTTAATTGTTCATAGTAAGTATTATATGATGCAATAAAATATGTCAACAAAGTGGCATCAATAAAAAACTTAACAAAGGTGTTAAAGAAGGGGTGTCAATAAAAGTCTCAGCCACAAACCAGAAGAAAAATGGGACCGGATCTTCGGCCAAATAAAATTTCCCCATAATTTAATACAGCACCCATTCGCATGGACGGGCTTTGTGCTGTAACGGTTTTATAATATGGCGCAACGTGAATACAGCCCGTCATGATTACCGGCACAGCCTCACAGGGCACAGACAGTAATAACGTGATAGCGTCCGGTGACACAGAGTGTTAAAATGGCTAACGTGACGCTTTTGTTGGCTGCTTTCAGGATAGAAGTTGATTGATGAATTTTCCGGGCGTAATTTCATATCGCTATTATGGATAAAGAACATTCACGTTTTTAATTTCGATATCTTTATAAAATCACCTAATTAGATTAAAAAATCTCATTGGCTTATTAGAAAAAAACTATAACATTTGAAAATTGTCACTTAATAAGCATGGAAAATTATTCTGTGAGAACTTGTGTTCCTTTTTATTAATATTATAGAAAAGATATTTCCATAGTTCAACAGGATCCAAATTAATGTTTAATTCTTACTTTCAGTGTTTTATTTCAAGATATTTTTTTATTTTTTATCGGTTCATAAAATAAATTAATTTACAAATTAATTAAATAAATTAATCAAAACACCAAAAAGTATTCCATTCAACTAAAATGCCTAATTCTTTTAATAGTTTTCTTTGCCAAGCTCATATGTTATTACTTTTTCTTCTTGTAACACTTATATCTGTATGGTTCACATGTCTTTTTCTTGTTCATACAAATACTCTATTAAAGAAGCAGATATTTACATATCATCCGTAGTTATAACACACTTGAACATTTGACAACATTGGATAAAGCAAGTGCTATTTGATATGAATAACAGGAATCAAAACATTTATTCGCCTTTTCGCAGGCAAGAAAAAACGGTTTTAGAAATATCCTTATGTTGCCAGAAAATGATCAGTTCTACGAAAGATCGTTAGAGAATTGGGGACAATCACTTTGTTTACATATTAGTTTGAAAATATAAAATTGAAAACATATAGTATTAATTAGAAGTATCCGTTGATACTCGCAGAATCAAGGCATTTTAGTGATTGATGATTACAATTTATAAATGTAAAATTATTGTTTCATACTCTAATATTGGAAAAAAATTAAAATAATATTAAATAAATGTCGATATGAAATAATATGTGGAGAATAAAAAAAATCTACAAGTCTTCTTACAATATTAAAAATTCTACTTGTGAATGATGCTGGTAAATAAACGTTAAATACGTTTGAATAAATTAGTGGAGACAAAGTTTATCCAACAGGACTAACTTTTTATACATATGTTGAAAATTTTTGGAACATATGTATATATATATATATATATATATATATATATATATATATACATGTTAATGCATACTTGATGGTATTTAAAACGAATGATTTTTCCTTACACGTAGACCGATGAATATTTAACGGAGTATATAGTTTTCCGTTAAATTTATACAGAAATCACACTTCCATGAATATCCAAGTACTCGCATACTTCGCAACTCGCAAGGTCAAACAATTATTATCAATGATGTTTATATTATCCCATTACATCTTTGAGATTTCCTGTTCCAACTCTAACTACTATTACACGTCCGCGTTGTACAGTGCCGGACGCTGTCGGCAACGCGTCGCAACGGAACCCTTATTAGGTTTGGAAAATTGAACGATACGAGTTTTCTTTCACAGAAAAATAATTTATTATAATGATAATTCAGTAATTATCTTCAGCTTTTTTCCATCGATATTTTATGTATATATTTAGGATAATGAATTATACAAATGTGGATGAATTATACAAGTTGGTTGTCGGAAGGTTAAAAGTAAAAAAAAACTGATAGAAAAATTACTCAGTGCCCCTGAATCAGTTCACATAGAAGATCGGGAAAATTAATTTATATTACAGGTCCGAATAAACATAAAGCGGTCTGCAATCATTACAACACAAACTTTTTCTCAAGTAGGTTCGCTTTGTGTTGAAATTTCAAATTACCGTAATTTCTTTTTAGTAAATATATTGTTAGGAAAAAAAATCTGCATTTTGTTGAAGATTTTGTGAAATCTACCTGTTAAATTCACGACAGAATTCCTTTAATGGCTCTAGCATGATGCGTGGACAAATATACACACAAATAGACAAAAATTCCGGAAAGAATATTTTTTCTATTACTTTTGTTATGTCCCCCTAAATTATCATTTCGTTACATCTTCAACATCCAGATTATGCCAATTCTATAATTTAAATATATCTTAATATAGATTAGGTTATTGTGTGTACACTAAAGTGTGCCGTTTAAAATTACTATGCCGCATAATTCAGGAAAATCGTTGTAAAATCTAGGCATTTTCCTCCTCCTTTTTATTTCAGTTTTTACAGCTTCTTCTTAATCATTTTCTTCATTCTTGAAGAAGAAAGCATTCGTAACTTCATTTACAAGTTATCTCGACTTTGTTTGGTTTTCGGTTTACCCCAGGACGATTGCTACAGGAATTAGTGGTAACTTGTTACATACCAACGGCTGCATACCAACACATACCAACGGCTAAATTACAGGCCTCGAAGTCAGTTTCCTTCCATCTTGCCTACCATAATCGGCTTGTCGAGGTTATCTAATTACTAACAAGCAACGTGACCAAACCAACTGACAACCCTTTGGTAACACATCGTCGAAAGTCTAGTTTTGGTACTTAGCTCTTGAAGTATAGATTTTCTCGTTGTTTTGGCAGTCAATAGCACGGTGAACATCCTTTTCCAGCAGCAGATCTGAAAGGCTTCAATTCTCTTATTTCCATCATTTCATCATTTTATCCATTATATTTGAATCGTCCATGGTTCTGCAAGTGTTCCGTAATATGAAAACAGATAAAACGAAGCCTATGTAAGAATATAGGGTATTACCTAGGCACAAGTGTATTTTTAAAAACAGGGAGATAGTTTTGCGGAATAACTTCGAAGTTTAGTTCTTAATTAAAATAAATTTTTTATTTAATATACGTAATTTATTTGTATATAACATAATTCAAATTTTTAAAAAATATCACTGACCTTTTCTACTAATATTTTTGGAGAAATAGGAAAAAAACGCTTGCAATACCAGTTAATCATCATCTGTCTCTTCTGAATTAAATTAGATACTTACATGTTATTTAAATGCGAACAAATTACGTGCGGTAATTCAGTGTCCGATTTTTCAAGAGAAATTACGTAATCTATACTACGAAAAACTGAACAATAAATGGCAAAAAATACGCATCAGTAATGTTAGAGCATAATATATTATGCACAGGAAGACAATACGCGATTCAAAACGATATAAGTCTACTCATATACTTCTGCCTATTTTACGTTTTTTCTTTTGCGTGTTCTTTTGATTCTAGTGAGTGAGTTTAATTTATGAATTGACAGAAATATTAACTATTTTGAAGTAAAAAGCAGGACAGTCTGCCATAATCAAGGGCTTTTAAAAATATTATCATGTGATTGTTAATTATCTCAACTATTATATGATTGCTAATAATCTGGTGATAGGATACCACATTTCAAATGTTTTTTAAATCATGTCGCAGCAAATTCAGTGTTACTACTCATGTGCCAGTTTCAGACGCTTCTTATATTGATAAGATGAATTTCTCCTTTCACACTGTTAATCGTAAAAGATCAAACTTTTTTTTGTTCATTTATCCTTATTGATCGATATTTTCTCGTCTATGGGAAGGTCAGTTTCTTTTGTGTGTACTTTTTTCACACGACTTGCTTTTGACTACGTTATTTATAACTTTCTTATCTTATTGAGATTATCTTAAATAAATATTGTGTGGGTTAGTGAAAAAAAGTGTATATTTACAAAATTATAAATTGTTGTACACAAGCATGTTGTGAGATACTTTGTCTCATATTACTGCGATCAGCGTATCACGTGAGACCATTTCCTAGTAAATCTAGTAATTTTTTTTACAAATAATGGACCCTCCATTATTCGTAAAAAAATTACTAACTTTACATATATTATCTATGCTGGTTAAACTTTAAATTTTAACTATAAGTTTTTAAAAGAAATATTTCATAACATTTGTTTAACCAATATTTTTCATTTGAACACAACTTGGAACAAATTAAAAAAAATTATTTATTTCCTTCCTGAGGTATAAGATGAATCGTAAAAAAGTTCAAAAGTGAAAAATAAACGTTATATAATAAATGGACACGGTATCTTCCAAGATACTAGCTCGATATAACAATATAATGGTCAGAAAATCTTGCGCTGCAGGTTTTTTAGATAATCTTTCTCGCTGGGTTACGTGACAAAATATGTAAAACTGAGAGTAACTATTGGACATTAAGGGATATTATTCAAACGTAGCCACCTAAAAGCATAGACAGAAAAAATAAGGGTGAAAAGGTTCCATACATTTGTCTCTCACAGTCGTGTATTCTATGCGTTTTACACCTATATTTATGGATGTATGCTATTTCTTGTATATTTATACTTGTGCTTGTGTGCATGCGTTTGTGTGTGGAAAATATAACCAAATCTAAGGACCATTACAATTCCATTGGAAATACAATTTTAACAAAATTACCTGTGATTCTTGCAGATCAAGTGTGGGTTGAACATTAAACAAGGCGAGATTAAAATTAAAAAGGAGAAGTAACAACGCCATTTTATAGATATTAATTAACACTATAAATAAATTGCCACTTGGAGTTCGGAGAAATAGAACGCAATTAAATGAAACTACGTGATGTAGTATTATTTCTACTATCTTTAATTTCTTTACCACGACCTAGGTTTCGTTGTATTACAACATCTTCAGGTGGGATATTAGCAAAGATGTTTATTATTTCATGTTTGATTATTTCAATTGTTAGCTCAAGGGAAGAAAATTAACTTTTTAAATTTAAAATTAATTTGGGGAAAAAATATATATTTTTACCAGCATTATGAGGCATAAATTCTGCAAAGAAAAAAAGTTTAATTGGCTATTAGATCTTTCATCAAGAAAACGGTTCATTTGCGATGACTAAATTATTCTCCTCAGTAAGATAAATTTGTAATTACCGAAGTTTAAAGAAAAAGCCGACATTTACATGGAAAAATACGTTGGTATATATTTCTTCTATCCCTTTTGATTGAATATTGTTTAAAGAACAATACTTTGCCAACAATTTTAAAAATGAAACTGAATTGAAAAAATATTTGTAAATAGTTTCCGTCGGAAATACTTTTTGTTATATACTTAATTATGGTATTATTTACTGTATATATTTTGTCAACTGAAAATTAACCACGCGATAGCAACTTATAAAAGACGATCGTGATGATAATTTTATACTGTGATAAAATATCTGCGGTCGTTCGGATTTCAACCTTATTTTTTAATTAGATACGATTGGTAGTTATCATCGTAGAATATTTAAATCAAATCTTTTTATAAAGAAGGAAATAGTTTCGAATTGGAAAAAATTGTATTTTCCTTTTAAAATTATTGTATTTTATTTGGAAGAAATTAAATTAGAGTCAAGACTGATTGTTATGGAAAAAAGGTTTCATTTAAAACATGTTTATTAGAAGCAAATACACACATTCTGATTTAAAGTTTTATACTTTGAATTTCTGATTTTTAAATGTTTGTTGAATCTTTTTCTTCTAAGCTCTGTTTGGGTTTACTTTTAGTAATAATATAATGCTTTTTTTATGTATTGCACATTAACCAATATGAGATATATTGGTTAATGTGCAATACATAAAAACAATACATCTATAACACATTAATCAATATGAAATATATTGGTTTATGCATTTTTGATACTATTGTTAGTTATTGATATGGTTACCATAGCCTTAGTTTTTTCTTAGTCTTGAAATGCATTATTTACAATTTCATTTACCTTAAAATTTTGATAACAAATCAATATACAAGATACATAACTTCAGGAAGTGAAAATTTGAAGACATTATCTTAATTTCAGGTAATGAAATTTAGGCGAAAGTATTAGGATTTTAAATTAAATTCATAAAATTGTATATTTTAACACAAGTGGTCATTAAAGCACATAAATAATAAAGTTTATACATGCGTCTGATTTTAACTAAACTCTTTTTAAAATAAACTCCTCTTTTGGCATGAATACGTCTTTAAATTTGCTACCATACGGGGGCAATCCAAAAAACCTAATGATAACAAAATCGGGGGATAGAGATTGGCGTTGCGGTTTTGAATCTACCCTCTACAAATTAAATTATACCACTGGATAGCTAAAGGATCAAAAAACTCACTATGATAAGCAAGAACAGTGTCGCATCGCGCGCGGTGGAGGACGAAGCACCGCCATTTTGAAGTTATTTTGCTGCGTATTGAGATTTGCAACTAGTGTAACTTTTGATTCGGAAAAGCTACAATTTTCTTTTAAGTTTTAATCGTCAGCTGTCGACAAAATCTATCGATTGTATATAAAACATTAGTTTAAAGTAGTGACAGTGAATATAATGAGGTGTTAAAATAAAAAAATAATATCAAAAATATTTTATTTAAAAAATATAACCCGTTACGTATGCATGTACAACACACGGCCGTGTGACCATAACACAGCCACACCCCATTTTTGTTTTCACTTGCGCAGAGCGCTACTATAAATGCACCTACTGTTCAAAGGAAAGAATCTTTTAAACGCATAATTTTGTTTATTTCTACGCATTTTTATTTTTCAATTATATTTTCTGTTTTATGTGGGTGTAAGAATGCAACAATAGTTTAATTAAACATAAGAACTTATATTTTAGTAGCATTTTGTAATTAGATTACTATCATCAAAAAATATAGTTTTAAGCAAATTTTTTCGGCTTGATAGGTATTTGTGTGGTATCTTATTATAAAGAACGCATTAAGATTTGAATAGATTAAAGAATATGGTCGGACCGTGAGTAGTTTAATAATGTGGATTAAAAATATAAGCAAATTACGTCTTCAAGAAGATAATGCAATTGAAATAAACTAACAAGTTTAATAATCTATGGTGATGCTGCTTGACATCACTTTTATAATGAATTCGTAAGATAAAATTAATAAAATTATTAAAATATGTGTCGTTTTCTATTTGTGTTTTATAGGTTCACCTTTAAATCTTTTATTTAATTTTCGTATATATTTACGTTTCACGATAATTTCACGAACCGTAGATTAAAAATGATGAAAATGACGCATCTAATCAACCGACTGCCTTTATAAACAAAATCACCACGTCCAAGTAAGCCAAGATAAAAAAAATATAGTCTTTCTTTGAATAAGCTTGACGACGAAAAACCATGCATTATTAGAGGTAATTGAATTCAGTAGCATTTATTAGCAGTGATTTTGAGCGTAAACATAATTTGAAACTCAAGAGCAGTTGTATTATTTTGGCAGTGGAAGTTGTGTAGTTGCCGCTTTTTACCCTTATTGCTGTATATAAAATATTTATTGGTTTCCGAGATACTGTATGCATCACATTGTTCAATAGAACCGTTGACCGAAATAGTCGGCACACTCTTCTATGGACATAAATTCGACGAACTTTTCTAGATTCAAATTTATATTTACGCGATACACACACACACGTATACATATATATATATATATATATATATATATATATATATATATATATATATATATATATATATATATATATATATATATATATATATATATATATATATATATACATATATATATACATATATACATATATACACGTCAATAATAGAATTACGAATTTTGAAGGAAACATTTGTTTTTAATTTCACTTTAAGATGTAAAATATTTATTATTTTCTTAACGCATATTAGTATCTTATGAATTACTAACTGTGAAAATCTGGAATTGAGTATTTATACTGTTCGTAAAAAATATATTGATACATTTTTTCAGTATGACTCATTCAAACTACTGGAGGGTGAAAAAATTATGTAATGTTAGACATTCTTAGACGAATAATTTAATGGTGTTTAAACAACGAATTCAAATAAAGAAAATGAATTTAAACCGGTAATTTGACGTTGTAAAGACGTGAAATCCATATGTCAAACTTGACTAAATGTTACATGTATAAATACATATCGATTTATAATATCTTGGGTGGCCTTAGAAAGCGCAGAGCAATTTTTTTAACTAGTCTTAGCTTTATATTGCGGTAACAACAAAATAAATCTGGGCTGTAACTTTTTCGTAACTGAAACGAATTAAAAAGCTAAGTGCGTTTACAATTTTGCATATATTTTATACTTTCAGAGATAACACAGTAACATTGTAAATATCGAAATTAGATAATCTTCAATAGTAAACTTTTTCAATAGTACACTTTGGTTTAATTACTCTGAGGGTTTAGATCGAAGAAAATGAAATATGCAGGGAACTACAAATGTTTCTCGGATACATTTCCCAAATACGGGTATCCCGATTTTTTATGTTCAATAAGAGTCAAAGGTAGGTCAATGTTGTAATAATTTGTTATAATTTTATATTGAAATCAATATTGAATTTTTACTTTCCTCATTCTGAAAATGTGCTTACTTTTATGTGGAATGACTTGCTGAATATCTTCAAAAATATATAAAATTTAATAAACAATGACTTATTCAGTCCTTGGAGAATAGTTTCACTTTAATACTTACTACTAGTTTAGTGAGAAAACTTTGTAGACTAATCTTATTTCTTCAATGAAAAGCTCTGCTTTGGTTTAGAACTTTTTTAATTACAAGACTTTAGCGAGGATAATATTTAATAATCGCCGTAAATGAAAGGATTTAATAGTGAAAGCTTTAGTTATCAAGTTAATTATGTACAGTTAAGATACGTACGTTGGTTCGTTTTCATTTGAAAAAAGTTCTATTTTATTTTCCTCTTACCTAATGAAACTTATGTTTTTGGGAAAAATTGACCTCGGTACAATTTAGAATGCTTAAACAAATAAGATTTATAATGATTAATATTGTAGATGAGTTTGAATATATAAGTTTTCGAATTCTCTAAAATAAAAAGAAGAAAACAGAATCCTTACAAGATCATTTAGGTATCCGTCCTATCGCCCGTCGGTAACATCCTATTTTCTCAGTAAATGTTTGTCATAAAAACCTAAATTTGGCACAGGAACAAAGCATGTTTACTCGTGTTTATTTTATAATTTGTTACGGAAAAAGATATTTTTCCGACAATTTTAGAGGTATAAATAAAACAATTTCTTTAAAGTCTCGTAAATCGTGTGAGGTATTAATTGAAAGAGAAAATGATAAATATTCCAAATGTACCATTTACGTCTCTTCGTAGTCTGTTTATAGTATCTCATACTATAAATTACTCCTATTTATAGAGAAGAAGAATATCATGCAGGAATTATTAGGCCACTAAACATATAATTACATCTATCGGTATAGTTTCTTTTTACGGTTTGTACCTCAAAAGGAAAAATAGGAACCCTTATTGAATCACTTTTTTATCCGTTTGTCTGTCTACCTTTTAAAACCCATTTTACAGGATTGACTAGAGGTACCAAGTTTAGCTGTTAAAAAGTCAAGCTTCTGAGTAACGCACTAAAAGAACCCTGAAAGTACGGCCATTTATACCGCATTTTTTAATGACAAATAAATCAAAATTTCAAGGGTACTTCCCGTATCATGAAATTTGACAAGAACGGAAGTTTTACAACACAAGTAAAGGAAGAAATCTGAAAATCGTTTATTGGTAGTTATATCACATAATTTGTTTTTTAAATATGCGCCTGTAAAAGATTTAGGGGCCATATTTTCATTTTACAGTTTTACAATTTTGTAAATAATTAAATAATAATATTAAATATTTATAAATGCCTAAATATATACGGAACCTTCGTAGTTTGACTTCCATTCGTGTTCGACAGTTTTTTTAGAGACTTACTCCTCCATATTCACTCATATTCATTTATTTTTTGATACTTATTCGTTTCATAAAATATTATATAAGTTGTTCAATTTGTAACAGAACTGTATTCTTTTTCTAGTTATATTTTTAACGTCTATTTCTTCATATCCTTTCTTTTGTTCTTAACATCTATTGCAAACACGACTATATGGTCTCCAATGTTTTTTTATATATATATATATATATATATATATATATATATATATATATATGTATATATATATATGTATATATATATATATATATATATATGTGTGTGTGTGTGTGTGTGTTTGTGAGTGTGCGTGTATGCGTACATATAAAGTTCGCCTATTTCATCGTATCGAAATTAAAAAAAAAACTTAAAATGCAGTATAAAGAAGTCCAGTCCTTTCTAGGACGTATTATTATTTTTATACCAATTTTCAAAATTTTATGTTACACTGGCCAAATTTGATATAACCCTGGACTCCATCTCTATTTTCTTAAATATAATATGTTTAATTTTTACTAGACTTATAAAAGAGCAACAAATCTGTTTTAAAAAAATTACTTCGGTATCCTCAGAATAAATAATCAGAATAAATAAAATACGCTATTTCATACTCTACTAGGCTTACTTGATAACTTTTTTATTAAAATATTAGATGCTGCCAATCAAAGGCAATTTCACACGTAAACTTCCTTTAAAAGCTAAGATGGATATTAAATCTCTATTGTGTAGTTGTCATTCACACTTGACCATTCATTAACCGTGTCGTATCCTGAAGACATAAATGTAACTATAACATGAACGTAATTATGTTATATGCATAGTTACATTCGCGCCATTTCATTAAATTTTTTTTCATATTTTCTTCAGAGTTCAATATATTTATATCTAATTAACGCTTCTGGTAATCCATCATTAATCATATTTAAATATAATGGTTTTTTGACTTTTTACATTGATTATATCTGGCATGGAAATGAGAAAAGCAGACAGGAAAAATAAGAATCGGAATAAATTTAATTTCGTTCGTAGTATCAACGATTTAGGTGATTGAATTTCAAAAAAATATCTGGCCAGTATGAATAGCCAGCCTAAATACCGTGTATGCTTAACGCCAACTTGTTTGAAATGATATCAGCAAACACTGAGTCATATTTATATAAATATTTGCAATTGTGTCTAGTATCATTTTACGTCGGTCAGATCGCAGCCGTAGCTTGCAGCTTTTTGCTTACTTGCTTCGCAGTTTTACGGCAATGTACACGGCAGGCCACGGGAAATGATAGTGTAAGAAGTTTTATTATAGTTTATTTTACTAATGATAATTAAAGATTACAATAATGTAATGAAGTCAATATACCTGTAAAGATTTTTACTTACAAAAATACTCTATGAAAAATGAAAAGAGAAAAAGGAAAAAGTCCTCAAATAACAAGGAATTTAGAGAAGACACGAGACTCTTCTAAGAATATGTCCGTGGAGATTAATTTTTTTTCTATTCCTTAAATTGTATATCGCTGCCGATATGAATGAATGGATAAATAAGTAAGAAAAATGTTGTTAAGGAAAGGAGAAAAAAATTTAAATATGTTTAGTTGTCAGGGTGATGTAAATTTACCAAAATTTTGAAATATAATTCCATACAATACCTGTATGAATGTCAAGTAAAAATTTTACAGAATTTTGTAAATTAAATCTGTAACAATAGTTAATGTAACTGTTTTTTCTTTTTTTATTTTTATTGAATTTTAAAATATTTTTTCTCATGCGTAGGTATATTCACATTCAAAATGAAATTTCATCAAAACCCGAAATAATTACTAAGCCTTTTCTATATTTAAGCTATCAAATCAAACGCATCCAGAAATAAATTAACTACGTATGAACATTAAAGTTTAGGTCTATTATTTGACTAAACACTAAGCTGATAATCTCAAAGAAATATAACGTTTTTCAGCCGACCACACTTTCTCAAGCATCTTTAAAATTGGCAAGTGGTGGAAAGTAAAGCCAAACTTCGCAAAACGCTATTATTTCTTTTGGTTTGTTACTGACTTTTACAACAAGACAGAAAATTAGAACATATTTCTAAACACAAACAGATTCAAAAGTCGCTACTTGAACCAATAGAAGTATGTGATAATGTGAACACTATATTTTACGTTTCTTTGCAATATTTTGAACAACAGAATTTTTTCAACTCATTTCTTGGCCGATTTAAGAACTTATCTGCTCATTTTCTATGGTCAAACTTTGAAATCTTGTTTAGCTTTTTTCCCAAATAAATATTTTTAAAACGTACTCTAAATAGTACTAGTAAAGGGAAAATAAAGGATTTATCTGACCAAATACTTATATAAGTTTATATATAATTTCTATGTTATTATAATTAAACACAGTCTTAGTTTCATTTTTGAAATCACAATATTTGAACGATGGAATTAAATTCCAGCTTATTATGTAATAAAGCATTAGACAAGGTTAATCTTATAACAAAACGGGTATTATAGCATTAATTTTTACACTTCCCTAAATTTTGATGATAAAAACAAAAGAAATGTAACTTAAGAAAAACATTTTGACGTCCTTTGGCCGTTTGGACCGTTGAAGTAAAATCGAATACAATTTTATTAGCAATTTCTTATTCCTGTCGAAATATATATAAAATTTAAGTCCATGGTTTCTTCTATGCAAGAGTCAGAAAGCTGTCAAAAAAAGTAGGCAATGTTGTTAAAATAATAGGGTTCTATTGGGATCCTTTGTATACAGGGTACTTAAAATAAATATTAATGTACTAAAATATATGGGCATTTTGTATGAAGTACGTACGTTTATATATCTTGAAGAAAATTAATTAGAATGTAAGCGTGGATAATAATATTTACCACGGAAAAAATTGTGAACTTCCCTGGCTTATCTAGGAGGTTTTCACGACTTAGATTTATCTCGTCTTTAGGTTATAAGATATTCTAATTTTTTTATATCAAAAAAGGGTAATTATAATGAAATATGACAACATTATTAAATTAAAAATATTGTTAAACAAACTTCATTTGACAAATTATTACGTCAGTAATTTAATAATACTGAAATCCTGTATTATTGCAACATTTTCAATTAGCAAATTCAATACAAACGCAGTTTTACACATTTGAAATTTTGCTCGTTCCCGAGATTATCATAATGTAAAGAATCTCACTATTAATTTATATACTATAATTCGTATAAAAGGTAGACTTATTAACTATGTGTGTTTAGATTATTAACTATGTGTGTAAAGGTAGACTTACTAACTATGTGTGTTTAACTATGTGTGTACTATGTGTGTTTATAAAATACAATTTTAAAATATTTTGTAACGAAATATAAATAATTTAATTTATTCTTTACGCAAGTGATTTAGAAAGATTATGATTAGGTAACCTTTTGTTAAAAAGATTAAAATTTCATAGAAAAACGTAATATGTCATATTTTTGTTATTTTAATTATTTATATTTTTTGTAAGGGGCCTAATATATTTTCTTTTCAAATATTTTAATCTTGACAGGTACATAAATTTTCAATACTAAATATTTCGATACAACGTTGTCATAATAAATCACATATAAATTTAAAATAAAGGGTCCAATCGGATATTGAATATAAAGTATGGTGGTAAATAATTTAATAAAGATGACAGTATACGAACAATTGATAAATAGGGTTATATAGAATTAGCTAATGCTATTGGTTGAAGATAGGTTGAAAACCGTTGATATATTATGATAAGTCGTAACACAAAATTATCAAATTATGTCCGGTAATATCGTGAACATACTAAAAAATATTTATAAAATAGTTGCTCAGTAAGGTGGTCCTTAAATTAACTAAGAGCTTCCACAATTTCTGACTTTTCCACAATTTCTCACAATCCCTGCATTTCGAATAAAATACTTAGAAATCCAATCTCACAAATAATGCCAATTAAATACGACGAAAATTTCCAATAAACATAACTAAAAGTAACAGAAACCACATAGCAAATTTGCAAATATAATGATATATACGTATAATTATGGAATAGCGATCAAAGAATTTCTTTAAATATTTTACCGCCCGACATTCTGGTTTTTCCTTTCAATGTCCTGCTAATAATTAGATAACTCCAGAGGGGAATATAAAATTATAATTTTCATCGCAAAGATTTATTCGTAATATTTATTAATACAAATCCTCTATTTGAGAAATGTTTGACATATTTTAATAAACGAATTATCAGCTTATATAGGTATACATTATTTTGTGGCAATGTTTACGAATTTATAAGCAGTGGCAGTGAGCCCACAATATACAGTTATGGGTTTTATCCAAATTTAGACCGACAATAATAAGAATATTTATTTATAATGTGTACAATATAAATCCTCAATTTGTGAATTGTTTGATATATATTTTTATGCGAATTAGCGGCTAATATCGATATAAATTTAGAGTAGCACTAATTTGTGGCCACATTTACGAATTTAAAAGCTCCCAGCTAAAATATTCAAGCAAGCAAGTGGTTGTAACTTTTATAGTCGCAATAATCAAATTAGAAAGAAATTTAATTAATTATAATGTATATAACATATATATATATATATATATATATATATATATGTATATATATATATATATATATATTTATATATATATATATATATATATATATATTTATATTTTTTTTCCTTTTTTTTGGAAACTAGACTTTTTAATTTCTTTTAATGTTATCCACGGGATGAAATATTAAAAAAATATTTTAAATTAGGTTCATAACTTCAGAATGTAACAATGGAACGTTTATATGATAAATTTCTTGTCTGTCTTTCTGCTGATATGTTCTCAAAAAACACTAAACGTATAAAATTGAAGTGATTGTCAAATGCTAAATTTTACAACTCATAATTCTTTAAAATTCAAACTTCTAACTCAATAGAATAAAAAATTGCGGCCTTTAAACCTTCACGTATTTTAATTCTGACTTCCTGATTAAAACCTATACGGTATTTAGATGACTATTATGTTAACCCCCTTTATTAAAATTTTGAGAGTTAACGTCAAAAGAGTCTCAGGGAGATGTTCTTGATGCCACCTGACCCTAAATTTGTTGTGAATGATATAAATGTTGAATACGATTATGATATCATCATTCCTATTCAACCACTTTGTAAATAAAATCTATTAAGAAGGCAAGAAATGAAAATATACGTATACATAATTTTAATATTTCACGAATAATGCTGCGGTGAGGAGTGTCTAAATAATTTTATTGAGACTCGTGACCTGGAGAAACATTTCTCCGAATGAGTATTAGAAGTGGGAAATTAAATTACTTTTTTGTAAAGGAGTGGAGAATATGATATCGTGAAGCACGAATATTTTAATGTTGTTTTTTTTTTAAAGAAACTGTGTAAATATGGTTGAATGGTAAAAACATTTATGAATAAATGTTTACTAAAAAGCCGTTAAGCAGTTGATTATGTAGTTATTATCTTTTCTCCTCTAAATTAATACTTCATGGACTGTCTTTTACGTGTATTACGTAACATACGTAAAACATATCTACTTGTAAATTTAGCGACTTGTGAGACTATCTTACATAAATATCATATATTACATAAATATCATTAGCTGTTTTTTTACTTACTACATTATATTATGCTATATGTAAGGTAAAGAGGAGAACAAAATAAAACTAGTATGTAATTAAATACAGTTTTCGTAGCCAGGATATAAGTGTGTTGAAATTAATATGCCTATCCTCTGACGCTTTAAAAAGACAATAAATGATAATTATAGAAACTATTTTTGACTTTTTTAGCACAAAAATATGAGTTTACTTATGAAAAAATTCAATATGTTATTTAAAAATACAATTTATATCTCTTTTTAACCACTATCGAGATCGAAATTCAAAGCGGATGCTGGTGATTTTAATTAATATAGCAGTTTTTTAGTTTTTTATTTCTCATATTCATACAATATTTTAGTCGGTTTGAATCAACAACTTTCGCTACATCCAAGATATGATGGATTAGACTTTTGGACGAAATATAAAGTTGTGATATTTTCGCTCGAGTTGCAGCATGGCCCAAACTTTCACAAGTCGTTTCATAAATAGTTTTTTCCTCATTACATTATTTAGTGACACCATCCACCAGAAAATAAATTTTCAAATCATATTTGAAAGCTTATGTTGCATGTACTTTTTTATATGCACCGATTTTAATACGTAGCCAGGGGTACTATTCTATCCGATTTCATAATATTTTTTAAATCGGATAGAACAGTACCTTGATAATGGATTCACTGAACATACCAGAAATGGAAACAGTAACGTGGCGCTGTTTCGTTGGTAAAGTTACATAAAATAGCAAACATATAACAACTATCTTATAGCACTCCTTGAACGTAAATATTTTGAAAACAACCCACCCATTTGTCGCGATCACCGTATTTACATCTTTTTTATTTGATTTGAAAATTTCGGTATAAGCAATAATTCGAATAATAGATTAAACCGTATCTAAATTTTTCAATTCAAATTTAGTTTGTCTTATAGGCGCATTTCGCCCTAATTTATAAATTGTTTCTCTGTTGATAACTTCATACTGTTTGTTTGCTCATGCTAACATTTTTTACTACACTTATTAATTGGCAATTCAACCATAGAAAATCTCACTGTAACTTGACGATTTGCGTTAGAAAAGTAAGTTATGTTTTCACCAAAAGAATAGTTTTACTCTTCGTCCTCCGCAGCTAATAACGGCGACACTTGCCTATTTTCCTCGAAAAATGCCAAGATTTGATTAGATATGGTTTTTTTTCCACAAGCAACCAGTTCACAGAACATATAACCAGGAATATACTATTATCTTTAGAACTACTGGTAACACATTAATCGCAACTTTTTAGAAGATATAAAAGATTGAAACAGTGCTGTCCATAGTTTATAATTCATGTCATATACAAATCTAAAAACAATAATCAAGAGAAAAATCAATACGACTGATACTAATGAAAATATCATATCCATTAGGTGATCGATTTATTTGTTTTAGTAGTGCAACATAGTCTCTCACTACTTTATAGCTGAGTACGTATCACTAGCCCATACAAATGTATTAGGAAGATCACATGCCTACCGTCGTGCGAACATAGAAATATAACCTTAGAACTTTTTTTAAAACCTTATGTTACACTTACATTTATGACGAAGGGTTAACTAAATATCCTTGGCAATTTTTTGTCACGATACATCAAATGTTTATATAGCTTTCATTATTCTTAGTTCGGAAAATAATCTATTCAAATTGAAATGATTTTAGATATAATCCATTAAAATTTACTAAGTTCTGTGATATGTATCGTATTTAATATATGACACTAAACGTAAAATGAGTTGTCATCCAAAATTTGAAAATAATATGCTGTCAATGAAAAAATGGCAAAAAAATTAGAGTATTTCCGTTTCGTTTTTCTTTCAATGTTTCAATAATTACATATCTCTCTGTCATTTAACAATTGCGCTCCAACTTCGGGTTTTGATGACGTAAGTTATTATAATTATACAATTTTACAAGTTATTAGACTTTACTATAGGTTACAGAAAGACGATCTCTCTTCGGAAGAACAATAGTATTACATTTAATTTTTTTTAATATTTACTATTATTTAAATTTGTCTTTGAAAAATGACGTACGTCTTCGTCGATTCATCTGTAATGATAGAGGACAAGAGGAGGACATTCAAGAGGACACATATATTTTGTCATTCCTGACAGGTTTTGGTGATTCTTTTTTCTCTTTAGTGCTTCACTATATATTAGAATAGAAACTCACTTCCAGAACATTTCGTAAAATGTTTAATTTTTTAAAATAATCTACAAAAAACTCCATTTTTTAAGTAGTTCAATGATCCAGTCAGCAATGATGCACTCCATTTTAGCAATTGAGACCCGCTTATAAGTTGTAGTCGAAATAAGTTCACATGCTTGCGTAAAATAAAGTTGTTGCTTATGCAACAAACTTACTTTATTTTACGCATGTGCTAGAGGACAATTTGTACCTCTAATTATAATATTTAAGCTATGGAACTTTTAAATCTGGTTGCAAGATGGTGCTCCTCTTGGATAAATTTTTGCATTTATCCCATATAACCCATACGTGAGTATGTACCAAAGGACTTTTTCTATATTGGGTTCAATACTTCATTGAATATGTTCAACCGTCATCTCCAAAAAAGTATTGTTCAGTCTTAATGACCACTGAAATGGAATGGAGCAATGATATGGAATCTTTATGTTAAGATTACTGAAATATGCTTTCCATAATTTGTAGTCATTCGATGATTATTTTTATACCCTCATAGTTAATATTTCACCGATGAAATGAAAAAACGACCGCAAAAAACCCAGGGTAAGGCTCTATTCTTTTTGGTAAGTTATGAAACATGTAGTTTGCGTAAGTGTAGCTGCAAGTCGCTTTAAAGGGAGTGGCATTTATTTAATTATAATTGACATGTTTTTGAAGATTACGAAGTTGTGACTTAATAAAGTGAATCAATAAATATTGATCTTTTGAAGCACATTTGCTAAAAATTCCGTCAAATAATATGTAATCTTTTTCTTTAAAACGAACATTGCGATCACTAAATAGTTCCTTTCTAACTAGGTTAAACCAATTTATAGTTCGGTCAAGTGACTCACTTACTTCAATACAAAAATCACGAATTCATTAATATGTCGCTAGTCTATTCTAAGATAGCACAAGCCAACGACTCAATTTTAAGATTTCAAAAATATGACCAGGTATAAAAAAGGTAGTATCTTAATTACAAAGAATCTTAAGAGACAACGAGCGGACTGATTTCAGAGGTTCTTAAAAAAAGATCCGGATCAAAGTCTTTAAGAAAAAAAGCCCCTCATTCAATTTATTGGTAATGCAAAATACGTAATTTTTATTCCGTTGAAGTTATGGTACCCAATTGAATATATCGATCATGGGGACTTGAATAAATAACTTTGTATAGGCGATAATAAATAATAACTTCTATTTTCTAATAAATAAATTAACTTTCATTTTACTATTTTTGCCGAAAAGAGAATCTTTACTTATATTTGTTACATGTATAATCAAACAATTATTTGTCTAAAAGTTGCTATTTCTAGTTCCTTTAAAATAAAAATAACATGTTTAGCAAAGTGATGTGGTTATTGGAATACTTCAGAAATGTAATTTGTTATAGTTCATTTAAGTAATTTAAATTCTTTTAATACTTGTGTCCATCATTGAATCTGTGGTTCAAGGAGAGAGTTGTAGTACTTTAAAGAAAGCCTTTATTTCAATGAAGACACTTAAATATTTATTTTTAAATATAATTTGTCGTTTTAATTTTAAATAATGATATTTAAATGTTAAATTATAATATTTAAATTATAAGCTACTAATGACAGAATATAAATGACACATGTTTAAAAGAGCGTGATGTTTTGTTATTAACGAGTTTTAAAATCCTTATGTTACAAAAAAACGATCCAATAATTGCAACCTTAGCCTTATTATTTCAACAATAAATTTATAGCAATAAAATGTTTTCAAAAAATAGAAATTTTATTCTGATCCAAGTCAGATTCAAAATTAAAAGTTCTTCGTCATAGTTTTATATAAATTAATAATATTTTATAATATGTAAGCCGTTAATTTTTAAAGAATAATACACTAAATACATCAGTTTTCATTTCGTAATACATAAGTTTTCTTTTCAAACAAAAAAGAACTAAAAGAAGACAAACGATTTTTAAACTGAACTTTTCCTTTTTTATTTTACTACAACGTAACATTTTAAATGAATATATGCAAAATATCTTCAAATGTATCGAGTATTAAAAGGATTCTATACCAGGTTTAATATTGACTTATTTATCGTGTTTGTTCATCGTGTTTTTTATTACTACTAAATTGTAATTTTTTTATTACTTTCAGTATTTCCTTACCATTAAAATTTGTTTAATTAAGAATAAAATATGCTATTTAATTTTATCAAATATCCACCAAATATTTTTGGCTTTATTTAAAACACGATTTTTTGGAGAATTAGTACAAACTCGACTTGATGCATTATGAAAATAAAAATAGTAAAATCGTTACCAAAACTAGACTTTCTGCATTTTTTTTCATTAATAATATTTTAATACTGAGTATTTTTTCTTTATATTAATATATAAACATAATACCATAAATTTATATTAAAACTAATAATCAGGCGAAATTAATGAAAAACGTACTCACCGGTCGCACCTTTTATTATTTACCCAATAAAAAAAAATTAAATATGAGTTAAAAAGTTTAAAATGTAAAAAAGAGCAGGGGCAGAGAGAGAAAAAGAAGATTCTCAAAGTATTTTGAATTTATAATAATTTACAAATTATTTTTGAAATCAATAAATTCTGTATTAATAATTAGCCAATCGATAGAAAAAGGAATCACCAAGTCCGTCAAATTGTAGTTTGCAGCGTTGTCGTGTATATGAAAAAAAATATAGATTAAAGAAAGGAAAGTAATGTAATTTTTCATACAAATTTAAATGATAATAAAGATTTTATATAATTATAGTAGAAAGATCTGTCTTTTTCAAAAAGGGTGTTCTAAATTAATTGCTTGTAAAATTATCTGAGTTATAAAACTTTTATCGTCAAAATTCGAGATTAGCGCGCTAGTTGATCAAAAAATACATATCAGCGATTAACCTTATTATTGCAAAAAGAAAATGAAATGGTCGTCGAAAATATTTGATCCAACGTAATGTTTACCTTTTTATCCGAAACTATATGAGTTGACAGTCGACGAGTTGACAGTTGTCCTTTGTATTGTGGGTGATATTGAAATTTTTCGTAGATTTTGGTTAGTCTGTCATAAAACATTTTTACAACCTTTTTGTTGAACACTGTCATTCTATTGAATTGTCATTCATTCGAGTTTCACGAGGGTATAGTTTCATTTGTCACTGTACATTTGAAACTGTATATTTCCAGCTAATTATTTGATTTGATTAAACTTATGTAATAACTTCAATTTCTTATTTAATCGTAGGCAAGCATACGGTCATCTTTCCTCTTATAGATAAATAATTTTATCCCCATTTTTAAAATATAGTTCATCATTGTACACTCCTGCATGAGAATACATCCAAACCCTTTCTTTGAATAATAGTTTTAGGAAACTTTTCTTATTGATGTTTAAAAGTCGTCCTTGTCAAACATCTTGAGTAGTGGCACAAATTCTACTTGAAATATTTAAAGATATCTGTTCTTTGTTTAAATTTTTGGTGACTAATTTTGATGATTTCTTCGTTCCGGCTGTAATTATTGCCTATTCTTTTTCTCTTGTAGGACAAATCTGGCCTTATTACTCCCATAATTCCACCTAAAAGCAAAATATAAACATTAAATGAATCCATTGCACTATCTAGTCTATTTATGGAATTTAACGGGAGGTTCAATAATAACAACAAGGGATATAATAAACACACGGTATTAAGTTTTAGAATGAGTTTCAATTGACAAATATTGCACTTACTATGAAATCAAACAAATACACTTTCACTGTATAATAGAGTACTTACTTTTGCTGTACACAGACGAAAAATCTTAAAAATATATGAAAGCACGTCACTTCGTAATGGTGGTTATTGTTAAACGAGCGTTATAGCGGGGTAGAAGGGAATCCTATACTTGTGTTTTGCTCACAGCCTTTGATAAATATTAGCGGTTTAATGAAAACAGTGGTCCAATTATAGCAACCTTAGCCTAATTTTAATTGGTCTAGACGACGCGCGTTACGTGGTGAATACAATTTAACATCACACAAATCTATGATTACAGAAAAATAGTCGTCTTCAAAAGCTAACGTATAGATAATCACCATCTACAAAAGACTGTAATACAGGAAATGATCAGAAGCCGTTTCTTTTTCATGTAACTAATTTTGCTTTTCGATTAAATTAACTGGTCCGTTTCTCATGGACCCATTGAACTGAAACAAAATGACGTGATTTCTAGATCTTAGGTAATGAATGGCTTTTTCCTTGAGTCAAACATACCTTAATGGAGAATATACAGTGTTCATCTTATTTTTAATATTCAATAAAATTTTGAGAAAGGACGTTTTACCTTAACGAAGCATGTGCGCAGAAATAATATTTTTATATAAACGGAAATGCAAATTTAAAAGCGCAGTCAGCCTGACATCGTGTATACACGAATATAAATTATTCGCATCTACTTTGCCGAAACTTATAACGAAGTCTACGAAAATCTTGCTCCTAGTTGGTGGCCGTATCGTCAACAGAGACTATGAAATACAATATAATTTTATATTTAATTATTAAATATAAAATTATATTTCATCTTTGTATCTCACTTCAAACATACATTGTCTATACAATGGAACACTGGTTTGTTTTAGGTTTCGAGTTTACACTATAGGCGTAAATAACTTGCATCCATAAAATTATTATAATTTAACAAATAAGTGTCAGATGTACATTTCGATTTGATGAAATGTTTTTGTAATATTTTTTCTTCACTACTTTTAAACATATTATAAATTTCCGTACAAGTTATCATGTATGTAATTCTACAGTATTACAAAGTAGCTTCCGCTAATTCTAAAAGTAATATTCATGTTTTTCATTAGCTGATTGGTTTGAAATTAATAAACAAAGATAAAGAAACTGCAAAACACCATTTGAAAATATTCGAAAACTGAGTGCTGCGTGCTTAGGATATATTCTTTTGCATTCTCATCCATTTCTCTAAAGCAATATTGCTTTAAAAAAATCAAATGCCCCATTAATACATGTAACTTGAATAGTGTATTTTACTTTAGCTGTAGATCAGTGCTAATCTATCTTGGATTTATCGATCAAACAAGCACTTCAAAAATATCTTGCTTGGCATTAAATAAAGTATGTTTTAGAAACAAAAACTTACCAATTTTAAATATAAAAATTATGTGTACAAATGTTTTATATGACAATTTTATTCTAATTCCAGATAAAGTAACCACTTAGAAATAGATAGTTATTTTGACATCATTTCTTTTTTTAGCTCCAATGTACAAAAAATTACCACATTTATTAAATTTATGATCTTAAGGAAGTTCACGATTGTTTCGTTTAATCAAGTATTATGTAGATTTTATTATAAAAATATAAATACCATTCAATGTTTATTAAAAAAAATATCCTAGTTTGACATATTTAAAGCTGTAACCTAAAGCGATAATAGAATACCATTAGTATTCTAATAACTACAATACAAATACCATCGACTTTTGGGACGAAAGTTTTTCCACCATTTTCAAATATCTGCAATGAAAATTATCATTTCGTTCAGCAGTAAAGACATTTCTTCTTACTAATGTTATCTGTTTTCATTTTGTTAATTATGTATCGTATGTATATAATTTTGCATTTTTTTATTACTGAGTGTGGTTACATACTTTGCAAAATAAAACTAAACTGTCATGTCTTTAAATAAAAGTATTTAGAGATTAATACAATAAAATTTAAACTAACTTCAAATTTGGAAAATAATCTCATTTTAAAAATATATACACTATCATCATTTAATATTTGAGAGAAACAATATTTTTTTATCATGTTAAAGCCACATATTTGCTTTAAACATTTCATTGTAAAATAAAAAGGGGTCGCATATTTTCTGCGGTGCATTCCTAAAGATATTTTCTTAAACTATGTCAGGTAGGAAATAAAAGACGGTCAAGGTCGAATAGTACTCGCGACACGAGGTTCCCGAGAGTTCCGTTCATATCATGTTACCGTAAAACTTAGTAAGTAGGTATTTTACAAACAAAGAAAAAAGTACATCGTACTAAAAAATAGTATAATTTGTTACATTATAATTCCATACAGAATTATAAATTATTTGCGCTATAAGACTTCCTTCCGTGTCAAGTTCAAAATTCTCGATCAATGGATTATGGATCCTTCGGTATCCGAAATAGTTTTGTTAGAAGCTAGAATTTTTGCAGGTGTATTGGCTATAAACCTAGGTATTTGTTAATAATTTCAACTTTATAACCCCAATTTCACTGAAAGAAGGATATTGAAAAGTTGACAAACGGACAAGACTCTATAAAGGTTTCGTTTTTTTTTATTTTGATGCATGGAACCCTAAAAACAGACTAAGTGCATAACGAGACAAAGAATGAGTTTCAAGTTAATCAGGCTCCTTATGTTGGTGATATATTGAGATGATAATATAGATATTCTTTAATGGTATATAGATATTCTTTAATCGTAGAAAAATATTTCGATGCATTTTTTAAATTTTAATGTAAATGTCACGTTTAATTCTGTAAAGTATTTTTGTCTCCCATTTAGATTTCTTATTCCTCTATGGTACTCTACTTATTTTTCTTATTTTACATTTATCAGTTACATGATAAAATTTAGTATCTACGAAGAAAACAAGTAAGTGTTGAACACCAAAACTGAAAAGAATTCAACACCCTAAGGAGAAGAAGAAAAGTCGAATGCCATTTAGTACATACATTATGGTAATTGTACACTGGGGTGCTGTCATGTAGACCAATTTACCATAGACGTGTAATAATTAATTTTGCATTAACCGGATCATATTTGTGTATCGATAACAAGGACAAATATTATCTTGAAATGTTATAAAAATTCAGACATTTTCCCGCGGAAAAGTATAAAAAGGGAAATAAGTAATATAATGCACCTCCGAAATTCAGAAATGGAAATTCTCTTGAAACGGAAATTTAAAAAAAATCTTTAAGTACAAGTAGAATGTAGTTTACGGTATTACATCAGAGTTTGTAGTCACTTAAATACACACAAAATTTAATAATTCAAAAGTATGTAACATTTCTACCAAACTGTTTATAAATACTAATGATATTTATTACTATGTAGATAAATTACTCACCATATTATAAGTTTTTTTCTTCTACACGTTAATGTATTTTAATTATCATACGTTTTCCTGTAATATCTCATCATAATTAATCTTAAACTGAAAAAATAATAATCTGACTTACAGATGTCAGAAAGTACAGGAGTCAGATGGTAAAATGTTCTGACTTACAGAAAGAGAGGTACGTGACAAAATTTTGAGGGTTTCGTTTTGGATATTCTGATTTTAAGCTCCAAACGTAGCGAATAGAAAATAGAAAAGAGAAGTAACCATTTGTGCCGCCTTTAAAAATCTCGAAAATATTTTCTCAACCGCTTCAACAAAAGGACATAATAAAAAATGACTTTTTATAAAAAAAAATAAATAAAAACTGTAAAGAAGAAACCTGCAAGCATCAAGTTTCTTTCAGTACGGAAGGATGGTTGGAATATACGTAGATCTGTAACGTGATTATGGAAATTAAATAGTCTGTTATACGAAGTCCATTAATCTATTGTGTGATACAAAATATATATTTATCCTTAAAAATATGTATTATTCAGAACGATTTTTAATTCGAGTTAATATTTGATGTGTAATAGAAAGTCTAAATTGATGTAAACCTCTTCGAATAACTAATCTTTGCAGAGACCCACTCAAAAACGATTTCCCACAGCAAGGTTCTTGTTTCAACTCAACACAATAATGAGTCTGGGGATTACCCTTGTTCCGCAAATGTTGGGAAAAGCATTTTTATTTAATCACAAAGAAAGTCTGAAGTCCATCGAGTGAAAACCCTACAAATGGGATATGAGAAATGATTTAGGATAGGAGTATTTTATGGCTTTGTTTATTTTCCCTTTTTATTTGAAATTTTGAATTATAAATTCCATTTTTATATACTTGCATCGATAAATCATGAAAAATTAAATTTGTTCTCTTCACTGCACTATAAAATTGTTACTGAGATACTAAGTGATTTCGTGTTATGATTTTTGTGTGTATTCATTGGTATTCCATATTTGGTCTACTTTTGGATTTTGTAATGTTCACATGTAAGCTTTGACAAATTAATACAAATTGTAAAATTTTCACATGAAAAACAAAAAGCAAAAATAATTTGGAGTGGAGGATAATTTATACAACGGGAAGGATAATTAATTTGATTTTACGGTTTCTTTAAAACCATTTGCTCTTCCTCCAACTTTGTTTTATAGTATCATACGTATGTATTAATGTATAAATAAAAAAAACTCGAGTTTTTAAAAAAAAAGTTTGTTTTCAATTTCATATTTTTGTACGTAACTTTAAACGTGTCTGCGAGTGAAAATCGCAGTAAAACTTTTATTACACAATAGAATTTCATATAATTTTGAAAACGTAGATTCTATTTCCTGGTTCGTTAAAAGTTTCACCACAAAATTACAAACATACATATCTCTTCATTTATGATGTCAAAGTCAAATTCTTTTTCACGGACTGTATTAGTATTGGGCGTGTTAGTCACTAAAAACTTACTCAACTCTCAGAACATATATGGAATGAAATTTATAACCTTGATGCCAAATCCCGTTTATTTTATTACATTTCTTACAGCGGATACAGTTTTCTTTTGTTTGTGTAAACAAGTGATACTGCAGTAGGCATATGAGTATCTTTTCAGGGAACCATACATGACACAAATCATTTAGATTCCTATTTTACAAATTTGTTCACAACTCCCAGGTGAAAATATTTCCTCTGAAACCTTATTTGTTTATTGTTTCCATAATTCTTATTTTCAAAGTTATAGAAAATATTTTATTTTAAGTTATTGTTAACATTAAATTTGGTTCACGTGATATAGGTGGTTAGTTTCTTAAAAACATCTATTTGTTATATGGTTACATATTCATATTACAAATGGATCATCAACAAAACGGTTTAAATCGCATAGAAAAAATATTTTTAATTGAGCTTTGGGTTTAATCAAAAATTATATTTATAAAAATATCAAGAAAGAAAAATCTTTAAAATAACGACCGCGCCCAAGACTTTTCTGATTTGTGCCAAGTTAGATATTGCCATTAGGTTTAGTTTGATTTTTAACAGTTATATTGTATTTTCCTACTTTAAATTAAATTTTGAATAAATCTATTTAAATCTAGTAACGTTAGCAATAATTAAACGAATCACTTTTCTATCTTATCTCATTCGTTCCGCGATTCGAAATTTATTTGAATTTAATTTGAAATCGATTAATTACTAAATATTAAAATAAGAACGTATCTAATATTATTTTAATACAATTATGGTCAATATTTATAGCAAAATTAAAATAGTTATAAAGTAAATAAAAATAGTTAAATAAAAATAGTTAAATCTTTATTGTTTATCTTATCGTTTGTATTGATTTCTCCATCGGCACCGTTGACTTGAGGTGAATTACCTAGCCCTGCGTAAACCGTAATCGCCAAATTAATAAAAAATGTATTACGGGACGTATTGACTTGTATATGAACATTTTAAATAAATCAAAACAATATCATACAGTTCCGATATATTTTGAAAATAGACTTTAAGTTGCATTATTTTTTATTGGTATTTTATGAGTCAAAATTTCGTCATCAAAATTTCGTCATGTAGATATGGAATAGTCATACAACCAAACTGGATAAAAATTTTTACTTTACTACGTTCAATGAATTTGAATGAAAAATAAACAATTACATATTTGGCAATTGTATTTTATTAATAAATGTAATATCGACGAGAGTAAAAAAAAGGAGTCGTGTGTGCGCGCCCCAGGAAATTATATTTTTATTGTCCTTCTTTCAGTTATGTTTACTGACTGTCGAAATATTATGTGATTTCAGTACTTAGAGTCAATGGGTAATTTTATTTGATTCGTTCATAAAAATTATTACCAAGCTGCCTTGTTTTATTTGACGACCTTGTTTTTTTATATAGTACAGTTAAATTATATGAATAAGAAGAGTTCATTTGCGATATTTAAAAGTGCTTTCTTTTTTTTGCTCAACCACAAATCCGTGTAGGTTGGGATATGAAAATAAATCCAAGCAAAGTTTTGTAATGTATTATCCTCCTAGTCCATTAAGGCTGCTGTGTTATTCTTTTGCATTCTTTAGTAAATCTCAAAAAAATATGTGAAAATATAAAAAAAAGATGTGTTTAAACTTTTTTAGCTATCTTGAAAAATATACTAATTGATAACTTTTTTATAAAATAAAAACATATTCCAAATTAATTGGTGTTTATATCATAAAAATACGGCAAACATAAGGTTTTAGGTTACTTTTTCGTCACTCTAAAGGTGACATTTTATGAAATATATCTTATTTATAACGAGGAACATTCTGTTTATTCTTATAATTTGGCAAATAACAGTTTATTCGAATGATGCAAACTTTTCGACATAGTACCGCTTATAACGTTCAAATGTACATGGTACCTTTTTAAAACATTAAACCAATACAGAATTAAGTGAGAAAAAATGAAGTCAGTCGAGCACGGTTTTGAGTTAAATTAATCACGGTTTTACATTAAATTGAAATATCCACAAACATTTCCTCAGAAAAAGTTAGACATATAATCTTGAAACTTGGTAAGGTGTCGAGGCATTTCAAACAGTATATATCGCAATAGTATGTTAGATGATAAAGAAAACAAATAACAAAAACAAATCATCTGATTTCATTCATCACGTGCTAAATGGAAAGTTATAGGGATTATAAAGTCTTTTTCAGATTTTATTAGTTATAAATTTAGAAGTATTGATGAAAACGTAGAAAAATAAAATTGAAATTGTATATGCCATTACAATAAATCTCAATTTTTAGTATTTCGATACTTAGTAATAATGCAATAAATGTTTCACTTTTTTTAGTAATGTAAAAGTAAATAATAAAAAAAAATAAATAAAAAAATGACTTTTAAGCACCAATATTAATTTGAAAGTTAAATAAAACATTGTATTAAAAAAAAGACCACAAAATTTATTAACTCAGATAGTAATCGCGAAGATAAAGAAAATACACTTTCATGAATTAGATGACATTTCAAGACGCATATTATTATTGTGAGCTTTTTCCAATAATTCGAGGAAAAAAATAATTAAATAACTGTTAAATATTTTTTAAGAGTGATCTTCTAATCTCAAAATATTATTTGAGTGAGGATTAATAATCCAATCATTTTTAGATCAACGAGTCTGGTGTAAAACAGTAAATTTTGACCATAAAATCTATTTTACCATACATACAACATCAAATATTACAGCTGATTTAATAGAACGGGTGTAAATTTACGGCACGGAATCCAACGCACCTGATCTTAAACAATAGATGTTATCTCATGAAGGTGTAATATAACTATTGTTATCCTGTGGCATATTTATATTCCAAACATGACTCACTAAAATTACATATTGATGTCAATACGATTTTTCGATATAAAAAGAACGTATATTTGTTTCAAATTAACGCATTAAAGTATAAAACTGTATATGCTCTCTTCATTTTAATCTTTATTGGAAAAAGTTATAGATAACTTCACACACCACCACTGACAATAAAACCGGTACAAGTTTACATCATAGAATACAATCCACCTGATCCAATAAATGCTCTTTCATAAAAGTGTCATATAACTATTGGCGTAATATAGCATATTTATGTGCCAAACAGAATTGATGAAAAATTCACATTCAAGTTCATGTGAATTTAAAATTTTACAAAAAATCTTATATTTGTGGAAATTAACGCATTAAGGTTGAAAACTGTAGATATTCTCTTAACATAATCTCTATTGACTAAAGTTACAGACAACATCAAACACTACCACTGATAATAAAACCGATACAACTTTACAACATAGAACTCGATGCACTTGATCTTATCCAATAAATGTTATCTCATGAAATTGTAACGAAATTATAGGCGTACTGAGACGTATTTATATACCTCAAGATGAAAAACGAAACAGTTCTAAGATTATTCATGTGTTTGTCCATCAATTTGTCACACCCCTGTTTGTGAGAGTGAGACAAAAAAATTACATCCCATGTTGTATATGTTAAATTCCATTTACAGCATGGAATATAATTTTGTTGTCTGACTCTCACAAACACGGGCGAGACAAATGGACGGACAAACACGTGAGTAATCTTGGAACTGTTCCGTTTCTCATCTTGAGTCCACCACCTAATTTGAAATAATATAAGTATACTAATCGTCTAATAGTACATACGCAATGCCGATAATTAAACTATCATCTTGACCAATTACTGATTATGTTAACAGAGTAATATAAAGTATCAAATTTTTTTGAAAGTATCAAATGTAAAGTATATTTTTTTATTTTCTAATTATGTGAACTGCAATATATATTTATTGCGAGTCCTGTTTGCCATATAAATACGTCTCAGTACGCCTATAATTACATTACAATTTCATTAGATAGCATTTATTGGATAAGATCAGGTGCATTGAGTTCTATGTTGTAAAGTTGTATCGGTTTTATTATCAGTGGTAGTGTTTGATGTTGTCTGTTTCTTTGGTAATAGAGATTATGTTAAGATAATATCTGCAGTGTTGGATCTTAATGCGTTAATTTAACAAAAATATAAGATTTTTGTAATATTTTAAATTCATATGAACTTAAAAGTGGATTTTTCTTGAATACTGGTTGGCACATAAATATGCCATATTACGTCAACAGTTATATGACACTTTCACGAGAGAGCATTTATTGGAGATCAGGTGTATTGTATTCTATGCTGTAAACTTATACCGGTTTTATTGTCAGTGGTGGTGTTTGATGTTACCTATAACTTTTGCCAATAAAGATTAAAATTAAGAGAGTATTTATACTTTCACACTTTAATGCATTAATTTGAAACAAATATATTTTTTTTATATTTTAAAATCATGTGGACATCAATATGTAATCTTCGTGGGTCCTGTTTGGCATATAAATATGCCACAGAATAACAATAATTACATTAAACCTTCATGAGATAACATCTATTATTTAAGACCAGGTGCATTGTATTCCATGCTGTAAATTTACACCCGTTTTATTAAATCAGCGGTAATGTTTGAAGTTGTATGGTAAAATAGACCAAATGGTCAACATTTACAGTTTTACACAAGAGACTCGTGGATCTAAAGATGATTGGATTATTAATCCTCACTAAAATAATATTTTGAGATTAGAAGATCACTCCCACAATAGATCTAACAGTTATTTAATTCTTTTTTTCTCGAATTATTGGAAAAAGCTCACAATAATTATACGCGTCTTGAAATGTCATTTGAATCATGAAAGAACATTTACTTTATCTTCGCGATTATTATCTGAGTTAAACAATTTTGTTGTCGTTTTTTAATACGTTATTTAATTTTGTGAATTATCAAAGTTTTATTATATTTCATTATTTAACTTTCAAATCAATATTGGTGCTTAAATTTAATTTTTTTATTTATTTTTTTTATTATTTACTCTTACATTACTAAAAAAAGTGTATTTTTAATTTTTTGCATTATTACTAAGTATCGAAAGACATTAAAATATGTAAAAAAAATTGAGATTTATTGTAATGGTATATCAAATTTAAATTTTATTTTTCTACGTTTTCATCAATATTTCTAAACTTATCACAAATAAAATCTGAAAAAAAATTACAATCCATATAATTTTCCATTTACCATGTGATGACTGTAGTCAGAAGATTTTTTTTTATATTATTTGTTTCCTTTATCACCTAGCATACTACTGCGATATATACGATTTGAAATGCCTCAACATCTTGCCAAGTTTCAAGTTTACACGTTTAACTTTTTCTGTGGAAGTGTTTGAGGATATTTCGATTAAATGTCAAACCGTGATAAATTTAATTAAAAACCGTACTCGACTGACTTCACTTTTCCTCCCTTAATTCTGTATTGGTTATACGTTTTAAAATGGTACCATGTACATTTGAACGTTATGAGAGGTACTATGTCGAAAAGTTTGTATAAATCGAATGAATTGTTTGCCAAATTATAAGAAATAAACAAACAGAATGTTCCGCGTCATAAATAAAATATATTTTTAAAAAGGCACCTTTAGAGTGATGAAAAAGTAACTTAAAACCTTATGTTAGCCCTATTTTTATGGTTTAAACAATTAATTTGAAAAAAATATGTTTTTATTTTACAAAAATGTTATCAATAAGTATATTTTTCAAGATAGCTAAAAATGTTCAAAAATATTTTTTTTATAAATTCACATAATTTTTCGAGATTTACTAAAGAATGCAAAAGAATAACTCAGCAGCCTTAATGGACCAGAAGGAGAATACATTACAAAACTTTGTTTGGTTTGATTTTCATATACCAACCTACATGGATCTCAACCAAAAAAAATTAAAGCACTTTTAAATATCGCTAATAAACTCTTTGCATTTATAAAATTTAACTGTACTACATAAAAAAATAAGGTCTTCGAATAAAACAAGGCAGCTTGGTAAACATTTTAATGAACGAATGAAAGAGAATTAATTACCCATTGACTCTAAGTACTGACATCATATAATATTTCGATAGTCAGTAAACATAACTGAAAGAAGTACAATAAAAATATAATTTCCTGGGGCGCGCACACACGACTCCGTATTTCCACTCTCATCCATATTACGTTTAATAATAAAATGCAATTGCCTAATTTTTTATTTGTCATTTAAAATAATCGAACGTATTAATGTAAATTTTTTTTAACAGTTTTACTGTATGACTATTCTGTATGCAATGCATTTTTTTTGTCATTTTATATATAGCATGGAGTATCACTTGATAAGAATGTAAAATTGCCAATTTGAAAATATATTCTAAGAACTATGTAAAAATAAAATCTCCTTAGTTTCAAAACTGCTGAGCCAAAAATCATGAAAGGAAAGATTTTACAAATATGTCTAGAAGATTACAAGAAAACTACAGTGATTATTCTATATTTTATATATTTTAAAAGGGTTTAAAAAAACAAACAAATATAATAAAGAATTGGGAAATAACCGTTAGCTAGTGAACCTAGTTCGCAAATTGTAATTGTTTTTAAAGTTTTATTTTAATATCTCGCTTTAACTAAAACGAAGACTTAACGAATAAAGACAAAGTAAAAAGCCCTAAGACGATATCGGTTTTTTTATAATAAATATTATCCTTAAAATCGGTCATAATAACACCCCAAAGAAGAAAATTGTAGGTCACTCCTGAGTTACCATTGTATGTTCATTGCGCCTTTCTTTCCATACAAAACTAATTATCTCTGCGAGTACATTTGAATAATGTTAAAAGAATTTAAGGAATGTGACAAAATAGTAATATTTTATTTTGTGTTAAAACCCTCACGACTTCCCGTAAAATTTCTACGTGTGAGTTACATTGTTCACTCTTGAGGGCGTCAATACTGTTTATTCAATTAATATACGTAAGAAGCGAAATTAAAATTTTTAAATATTTACCAATATATAACAAATACATACAAAACACAACTCTTTCCTTCTTTTAAATGAAAGAAAAAAATTCATACCAGGCTATAAAGTGCTCTCGTCTAAATTTATTTCCTTCTCACTCTCTCGGGAGAGCCTCCTTTTCTGTACTTCAGTCAAGTTTACGAGCGTCGCAGTGATTAATTAGAAACTTTTTCTGTCATTTATGAGGTGAGACAATTCCCATGGCTCATTACTATGTTAAGTTTAAACAAGTAACCCATAGAAAGCAATGGTTTTCGAGTGAGAAAAGTAAGGACTTGATGTAGATTAGTTGAATTTAGAGAAACTTATTTACTTTAGGTTTTACGACTTAAATTAAATGTCAGTTGAATGGAAATTTGTTGTCAACACATTTAGTATAAAGGAAATAAACACTGTACGCATCATTTAATGGACGTGCATACAATAAAAGTTGCAAAATTTAAACGTATATATTTTATGAATATTAAAGAGATTTTCAAATTAAATTTAATATTTTATGGGACAAAATGCGATATTTAATTGACATGCGTAAATGAAAAGCAGTAAAGTTATACGTAGATATTTTATGAATTTTAAAGAGATTTTCATATTGAGTTGAATATTTTACGGGACAAAATGCTACATTTAATTGACGTACGTAAATTAAAATTAATAAAAGTTACACGTAGATATTTTATGAAAATTAAAAAGATTTTCCTATTGAAGTAAACTCATATTATTCACACAGTAAATATTATAGTAATTACATATACTTAAGACGATCAAGGAAGATCTTAAAACTTAGTCTTGTTATGATTATTTATTAATTATTCCGCTTCTTGGTAAAACGACGTGTTTAGAATGTAAAAGGTTACGAAAAAATATACCACAGGATTTTAACTGTTCATTGATTATCAAGTCTTTTATACATACATGTACTGACAAATATTAGTACGAAATATTTATCAACTCCGGAATTTTTCAGTTTTTATAGTTAGAATTAGGTTATCTACGTAATTTCTTAAATCATGCTATTTCAATTAGTTTGAGACTATTATCTTACGATGAAAACCAATATTCTATCTATACGTTGATGTAGATACTTATTGAGATAGTCGATAATTTTATATCTGTACTTAGTCTGTTTCCCACATGTATTTTGATATTTAACTGTTAAGCGTTAGTCGTAGACAGCCGCTGAAGGCGCCCTCCCGCACAGGCAACGCGTTATCTTAACGTACGTAGCAAATCCGCCATTAAAATATATAGATACCAAATAAATAAAGAATAAATAAACAGAAGTATTTTAATTACATGCGATTAGACGTAACTTATGTTTCGTGACTTTTTAAGTAACGAATGTATACATGTCAAAATTAAGAATAATATAAGTTAAGTAAAAGCAGTTCAAATTGTGTGTAGTTTTGGAACGAAATCAGACTCTGCTTTCCATTCTGTCAAGTGTTAAATCGAATAAAAGCCATTATTAATTTAAAATGTTTAATTGAGGGAAGTAATACATAATGTATTAATAATAATTATGTAATAATATTTCAACAGAATTCTTATTAATCAAAAATCTAGTTTTAATTATCTGCTTATTGAGCACATACTTATAATTCATCGGGTCATATCACTTTAATTATTAGAACCATCATCCCAGTATGATAACGATCGCAAGATTTCCAAATTGCTCTGGCCAGAGTGCGGCATGCCTAAACATAGAGTCGATAAGCGTTAATCGTTCAAAAATTACAGATAGAAATGTCACTTTCTGTTGATAACGTAACCTGTTGAAGATAACTGTCAAAAAGTTATCTAGAAGCAACATCTGCTACATCCATACAATATAGGATAGTCATTAAATGATTATCCAATGAACCCTATCTACCAATGGGCAAGCCAATGGCGAATAACGTGCGGATATAGACCTTCTTTCTGTTGATATGTTATTGATATGCTTAACGTCAGTAAGAATTTCTATTCTTAGTAATACAAAAGAATAGATAGATAGATTATTGGTTTCGGGCATTAATTTGCCACGGCATATAAATAACCCAAATTATACATAAAAAACCATAATGAAATTATTTTATATCGTGTGTAATTAATAATTTGAAAATAAATAACAGAAGATGACAATTCGATAACATGGCGATTACACCAAATAATGAATTATTTAATTACCGAGTTCGGAATTGTTCAAATTAATAGGAACGAAACATAATTAAATTGACGGGTCACAACAACCTCGAGAACCCCATGCATTGATTTGATACCACCAGCTCTTCTCTGTTCTCCCTGTGCATATAATATGAAGAAATTATCGACCACCATATCAACCACAGTGGCTTAAGAATCGACAACGGACACAACGTATTCCATAGGCTGGCTAGGTTTTACTGGATGTCAAGTAATAAAATGGCCAAGTAGTCAAAAATGGGTACGGACTGAATGAATGAGTGACCTAATGTGGTCTTAGAAAAGACAATATATTTGATTTTCATAACAATAATGATGGAACGTTTGAATATATTCTAGCTGCCAGAATATTTATTGCTAAATAAAGGGGTTCATTAAGAGTAAAATTCTGCATGTCAACCATTCATTAATATTTTAAATTAAACTTAGTTTTACAATTTTGATAGTTTCGTAGATTTTTCAATACTTTCATAATTTATCAGAAAGATACATCAATATAAACTTATTTCATTTCCTGAAAACGAAAATAATTCAATTTTATTTTCCTGCATTCAGTTTAATTCAGAGCTGAAAAAGATAACATCGGTTAGACCTAAAGCTTTGTCACAGATTACGTAATTTGTCAGTACTTTCTTTGAACGATTTTTCATACCCCTCTCTTTCATATGCAGAATTATATCCCGTAATAAACTTTTTCGTAAGATGCGGATGTTGTCAGACCTTCCGTGTATGTTTTTCTTTGAAAATACGAGCGTCTCTTTTAACGGCATATATTATTTTTTCTTTAAGGGTATAGTTACATTTCCCAATTAAAATTAATTGCACGCGTGATGTCAAACTTTCAAAGAAAAAGAAATAAAAAAATTATTTAGTGTAATTAGAATTTAAACGCGTTTTCATTAATAATCACTATTCGTACGACGCTTGATGCACTTTGGTTGTAATTAGCACATTTTTTCTCAGAAAAAGAGATAACAAATGAAATAATTTGTTCCATTTAATTTCAATACGAGATAAAATTATATTTGATACTCATATTGCACACAGTTTTTGATAACCATATGGTGAAGTAAAAGATTTTTCCACAATTTTTCACAAACTTTAAATTTCTCATTATATTTTTGATTTGTTAATAAATAGCTTTCATTAAATACTTTTGTGTTCACTAAATTTCCTTATACCTTTTTATAATAATAGTACAAACACTTGCATGGCCTTATTTATTTTAATGTCCTTACCTTCGTATTTTTTGTCCAGTGCGTGAAAATATAAAGTTTTAAAATTAAAAAGTAAACCGAAGGCAAAGGGAAGATGCCCTAATGATAATATTAATTGTATTAAATTGAATGAATACCTTGGCAAAGTGTTAAGGCAAAGGCATTTCCTAGTCCTCTCTACGTAGCAATGAAAAATTGGGTGAAGAAGATGGGTGACGGTTAAATATTTGTTAGACTGGTGTTATTTGCTTTTTTTACGCTCGTTATATATTTAAGAAGAAAATTAAGTTGGTTTAGTAGAACATTGAAGCAATTTTATGAAGGATTAATCCTCTCACTTTATTTGATGTAAGGGAGCCAGGGTTTGAATTTCGAGCCTCTACTATTCACTATTCTAATAAACGATATTAATTATGCGGTTAAAACTGCGCGTTGTTTGTTATTCGCGCACCACATGAAACTTTTACAGTCGTCAAGGATACAGCAGGTGGCGAACGGCTGCAGCGTGACATCAGCGCTGTCGTTGAGTGGAGGGCTGCAATCGGCTTATGGCTTAACTCAAATAAATGTTCAATAGTGAGTTACAGCCGAGCACACGCTTCTATTAAATACAAATATGTGGTCAGCGGAATCGCACGGCATCGTCTGTATGATCTCGATTATTTGGGAGTCAGATTTGATTGGAGATTGACGTTTTTTGGGCATTGGACAAAAAAATTATTTCGAAAACTTGGGTTTCTTTGGCAAAACAATTATTTCGGAAACTTGGTTTCATGTTAAATATTTTATAAGATTTTCAATCTATGTCTTTAATTCGTCTGCTATATACTTCATTGGCGCAGAGCCAATTAGAATCCGACTCCATTATTTGGAGTCCACACGGAGCCAAATATAGCTTGATGATTAGACGTGCGCAAAGGTCCTTCCTCCGATATCTATATATGAGACAGTACGGTTATTTCCCCTTTCTATTTCCTATCGATTTCCTCTTGGGTTCTATTTCTTGTAACTAGGAAGACATTTTGCACTTATTCAATTTATCTTCTGGCTAATAAAAAGAAAAATTCTTTGCCTTGTATTGATGAGTAAACTTCCATTCTTATAACCATACTATTTCTCACGTTCACACAATCTTCACATATTTGGTATTGCCAGTCTATTCTCACGTTCAAACAAATTATTTCTCACGTTCACACAATCATCACTACTCTACCACCTGATCGCGCAACAGAATGTGATTTGTTTATGATAAGGGAGAATTAATTTATCGGAATATGTCATCGTTATGTTTTATAGTTCTTGTGTATTTTGTATCCTTGTTTAATAAATACGTTATTTGATTTTAATTTGTTAACCCGTTAATTACTTATCATGACGAATAGGTTACATTTAATGTATGGATTTAAATATTTAAATAAATAAAATAAATTACACTGTATGATGCAAATTATATGTTAATAGTTCAGAAAACAAAATAAAGAATTAGATGAAGCGACAGTGAAAACCAAAATATGGTATATTAAAATTTTAAAGCTTTTTACATAACTGTGTGTAATTAATAATATATTGTTTATTTACTTCGGTAATTATAGCTTCAGAATTCAAATAAGACAGAGGGTGTAAATTACTACAAAATTGTATAGTAACGAAAGATTATGAAGTTTACATCAATGAAGAATCTTCGTCCAGTTAATATCAGATATCATGTATATATATATATATATATATATATATATATATATATATATATATATATATATATATATATATATATATATATATATATTATAATAGAGCATTAAATTTAACATTTGTTTTAGCTTACTTATTACATTTGAATTAGTGTCACGTCACCATTATACAATATTCTATTATAAATGCAAATGTGATATTTATAGGCGAAACATTAATTATTGTTTTGGCATCGATTTTTATGAATGAAAAATTTTGTAACTGCAATCGATAAAAAGATATAATTATAAAAATTAAACATAACTGTGTGCGTAACTGCGTGTAATTAATAATATATTGTTTTTTTACTTTGTGAGTAATTATAGCTTCAGAAACAAAATAAGACAGAGGGTGTAAATTACTGCAAAATTGTATAGTAACGAAAGATTATGAAGTTTACATCAATGAAGAATCTTCGTCCAGTTAATATCAGATATCATGTATATATATATATATATATATATATATATATATATATATATATATATATATACATATATATACGTACATATATATATATATATATACACATATACATATATATATACATATATATATATACATATGTATATATATTTATATATATATTTTTATATGTATATTATAATAGAGCATTAAATTTAACATTTGTTTTAGCTTACTTATTACATTTGAATTATTGTCACGTCACCATTATACAATATTCTATTATAAATGCAAATGTGATATTTATAGGCGAAACATTAATTATTGTTTTGGCATCGATTTTTATGAATGAAAAATTTTGTTACTGCAATCGATAAAAAGATATAATTAAAAAAATTAAACATAACTTTAACTCAACACTTTTAAAGAATGTCACTGTCTTACTTTAGTCAATGGTATACTGGACAGTTGCTTCAAAACAATCTTGCGTTTCAATATGTTTTGTAGTACACATGTATCTGTAAATTAAACATATTTACGCTGTCTTAATTCAAGTTTAAAATGCATTTCATGTTGGTGATTTCAAGTATGTTTATTCAATAAGGAATTCGCAATTTTACATACATGTAATAATTTTTAAAATAATTGAAATTTTGCACTAAATATAATTTTCAGTCCCCTTCTTGAATAACTAATTCCTAGAATTTATTCTAAGTGTTATTATATTTTTATAGAGCATTTGTTTCTATATTTTTAAAATGTATGGTTTTGACCTTATTAGATATTTTAAAACCATATATTTCTTCAAGTGTTTTCCTAAATATTTCATTAATAAAATTCTTTTTTTCCTCCTTTTCCTTTCTTTTCCCCTTCTAGAAAAAAATATTTAACGATTCTTATCGCATTAAATAAACAATTTTGAGGAAATTTTTAAGATTTAATTTTCTTGAGAAAAATCCTTGATTTAATTAATTTAATTAATAATTTCATAGATTTTACACCGTACCTGATATAATAGGAAAAGCGAAAGATTAAATACTGGTGGAAATTGCAAACTGTACAATATTTTTGTTTCGGAACAAATTTCGCGAAGGAAATTCGATATTGATAATGCAAGACATCCTAGAAAATCTTTGAGGAGCAAACATTAGTAATTATTGAAATAAAATTATTTTGGCTAAATGACGAAATCATCTTGTAACAAATTTTCAGGCAAAGTAAATATCACTGACTTCCTTACATTTTCAATAATTTTTTTTTTAAATTCTTCAGTTGTATTTATGTTTCAAATAAAATAAAAACCTATTTTAATTTAATGCAAATAAAACTTGACATTTCTTCAGTTCCATATATAGTGTGACATATCGTTTGAAATGGATAATTATAGGAAAGTTCTTATTTCTCAAACTACTGAACTTCACATAATAAAAAAAAACTGTAGTCAGTCCCTTAACCCTCGTTTAGACAAATCACCTATAATAAATTAATAAAAATAATAAATCTGTATTGTATCTCATAGAGATAGCTTATGTTTTGATATCAAAATAGAAAACAGAATCAGGGTTTGAGGAAGAAATAAAAATATGCATTTTGTCCACCAGAGGAGGTAATAACCCATATACTTCGTAACAGAATATCTAACCTCATAGCAAAAACGACGAGTGAGAAATACCATGTCTATTGAATGGACTTTGCTTCCTCACTTTCTATTATCCCTGGATTTATATTATGTCCTACGACTATCTAATTCGCTCGTTGTCCAATTGACGCTATAAACAAAATACAGACATACATAATCTTGAGGTTGAATTTTCCTTATTTTTCAGTAGAATTCCTGAATAATCTTACGAGGAAGGGATTTGATCTACGCATGCTCTTAAAATTATTTAAGAACTGAAGTCATTTTAAATGATAGATCAGATGTACTATCTGGAAGAATGTGGAAAATAAAGTATCTATATCAAAAAAAAAATATAAAAGCCCGCTACTTTCATTTAATAAAAAAATACGCAAAGTAAGAAATAACGATGATGAACATTTTTCTCTACCAAATAAACATCATATCCAAAATCCTTTTACAATTTATACAACAATTTTATGATTAAATATAGATATCAATCGGTTATTGTCTTTTTAAGTGAAACCCCATAATGAAACTTTTTAGTAGTTTGGACTAAATATGAAAAATATAAGTAAGACATTAACCAATTTTTCTTTTAATGACTGAAAAATATTGTTCGCGAGAAAAAGGCCTCATGTCATTGATAATATTCTACTAGTTGATGAAACTGATGTTATTTTTAATCTTATTCAAATCGATATTGTCAAATTAAATATGTTAAAGGAAATATAAGAAACTTAATACAATCAGATATTTAACTTCTATTGCAAAAAGCTAATAAGTTTCTCAGCTATTATTTGCGTTGACTATAGTTTGTTGGTAAAAGCTTAAGGCGTATGTTTAATAAATGCTACAAATAAACTTAGTTTCTTTTTACAAAATTAAATTTGCGCGAAACGTACTATATAGTCGTTTGCAAATCTTCTAGGAGTGTCCTAATTTATGGTAGGCCGTTAGGAAAATACACTAAAATATTTAGTTGCTTAATTATAAATCTATTTCCTTAACTTTGAGCTATATAATTGTACTTGGAAATATTCCATGGATGGTAAATAACAGTAATTTATCTGGAAGATTTTTTACTACTATTTGTCATTTATAGTCACATGTATAAAGTTGAAACTTTGGATACCGATTTTCAACTGTTTCATAGAGAAATATAGTTACAGTCATCTAATGTTTACCGCAGTAAAATTTTAGGAAACAATCATTTATAGGTATTTAACTAAGTATTTGAAGGAGAAATTATAAGTATTATAATCTGATGTAGTTAATGAGCGAAAAAAATTAACATTTAGTAAGGGTAATGTTTAAATCCTACCAGACTACGGTAATTACTGTATTGGATTATGAAATAGGTGCGTATATTAAGAACGTGTGTATTTACAAAATCCTGCCTCTCGAGAACGGATATACAAGTCGTAAAACATGCGTAGCGTGCCATTTGTTGTTTGCAACAAATTTTTAATCAGCTGACATTACCTTGATCGCCGAAATTATGATCAAAATGAAAATTTGTGTTCAATATTGGTTTTGTAATAAGTTTTATTAATTTTGTATTATTAAAATGACTTAGATAGAGAAATAACATATAACAGTATAATCAAAATATTAATTAGGATTTCATCCACTGACCAGGTTAGCTAACTAGAATAGCTGTATACAATGATTTTATTTTCCACATGCGGTTTTACCAAGGTAGCAAAAACTTGTGACTAGTAATTAGTGTCAACTACCCTTTTGCGTTTTAAAATGCGCTTTTGTGAGTTAAAAATGGTATCTGTCTATAAATAAAAAATGGGGCTTAAAAATATAACCACTAGATGTCATATTTTACGTTAATAAGAATATAAATATATAGTTACTCTAGACATTTTCTAAAACTGCTTTCTAATTTCAGTAATTTCAGAGCGAGCGTGTTGTAAACTAAAATATCCTAAAATACAACTACGTTCTTTACATGAATTGTGACCAGCTATCTCAATTCCACCTATCTGACATTATGGATTTTGCACTTTTTATATAAACTTCTTGATTTTTATCTAATAATTCAGTTTATTTAATTTTTCTAAGGCAAATTAAGCGGTGGGCGTAAATGGGCTATGCGTCAGAGAATTGAATAATATGTTAAGTACACTAGTCAATAATACTCGTATATTACATCATAAAAGGTTAATCTTATTTTTTGTGTTTCAAGACTTTGAAAAGTCCCCAAAAAGTACATACAAATTTCATCACTAGTTGAAAACCTGTAGCATGTCTAGCTGAATATATGCGGCATAAAAACATGAGCTTTAGGCTCTGAGAGTGTTTTAAAGAATGTCGAAAAGTAAGCATTTTAATAATTAATTGCAAAAAGATGTTTTATTGATGACCACACAACTAACAATTATTTCATTTAATATTCAATTTGTAGTTAAACATATTTTTCTGTTTGTCGTTTTATTTTTATGTGATATTTTAAATCTAATTGAATTATTCATGCTTGTATATGTCCAATGTTCTGGATTGACCTGTCTACCTAAGACGTGAGTTTTTAAATAAAAAATAAATAAATGTAAATATGTTTAATAAATAATTCCAGGAAGACCATTTATTCGTATCTAATCCCGTATTAAAACGGTTTCAGAATTGATATCAAAAAATTTAAACACGAATCTCGCATTTTCCTGGCAGTTCGGTAAATTTATCTTTAGCTAAATAAATAATAAATATTACAGAGAAACTTGTAAAATGCACAATATGACGATAGCATATGACAAAATAGCGAAGATAACAAAATAGCTAACATCCATTTATTATTATTTTATAATTAATTCAGCAGCAGCTTTAAGCAAAGGGAAGCGCTAACAAACCGAAAAAAATGTTTTTGCGAAGATATGTGGTTCCTGTAATTAATTTAACAAAGTATCTAATATGGGTATTTACGTTATGGTTTATATAACTGCAGTTAGAATTAACCGAATGGAGCTACAGACAAGTGTATGACTGCTGAATTACTTTAGCTGAATCGATAATGACTGCGATCCAGTATGAATCTTGTATAAAATTGTTATGACTCATCCCGGTTGTTTTCATATCAACAAAACGAAATTAATGAAACAAAACCAAATTCCATATATTTTATTTCCAGAAGTGCACGGTAATTTATCAGTTTTTGACATTAATGTGTGAAACATTCCAAAAAATTTATTACGTTTCTCTTTGAAGAATGTTAATTTAGAAACAAAAATCGTGCCAGAATATGTATCTAAGTTACACTGAAGACTATAAAGAGAATAATTATCGATCGTTACGTTAGCTTAGTGCTTAAGTTTTTCTTTAATTTACTTCTTTAAGTTTCTCGTTCAGTAAATTTTAGATAACTATTTTGCCTATGATTTCTTAATCTGCCCTGAATAATAAATAAAATAATATACATTAACAAAGCCGTAATGAGTTTTTAAAAATAAAATATGTTTAACTTCTCAGAATTAAATTTAATCACTCGTTATATTAACGTTGTTCACAACAAGAGAGCCGAAACAACAAGAATTATTTGACAAAATATCTTCTTTACTATTAAAAGTTCTTCTTTACTATTAAAAGTCAGTTACAAAATATTTATTACAACGTCAAATAATTTAAATTTATAATTGAAAACTCATTTGGATCCAAACAAATGGCTTTACAGGGTAAAGTCAAAATCAGTCATAATACAGTTTAACATTTTGTAGTATAACTTAATATATTTGAAAAGCACTTGGAAAACGGATAAAGTTAATTTATTCAAAATATTTATGAGCGTAAAAATTGCGTATCAAGATATTTTATAAGATTTCTTAAAACGAAGAAAGGACGAAATAGCACAACGAGCTTTATTTTGTTTCATTACCCGATTCATGTAACAATAACTGTTATCTTTTTTCTATATTTTAACTAAATGTAAGAAGCCGGAAGTCTTCATCCTCTTCAAAAAGTAATGTATTCTCGACAGGTTTGTAGGATTTTTGCAGGTTATTTTGAAAGTAGTTAACTAAACTATTATGATACTGAACTATTCATGTTTCTGAGTACATCATAAATAGTTACAAATTTTCAATATGGCCCTCAATAGCAAATCGGTCAAAATCTTATATATATATATATATATATATATATATATATACATATATCTAGATATATATATATATATATATATATATATATATATATATATATAAATACATACATATAATAATATACAATACTAAATAACTAACAGAATTTTCTAAAATTTATTATAGTGAATACTTTGATAAATTTACAACGTTAAATCGAGAAAAAGAGCGAGATCCGACAAGGAAATAATAAAAACCGGGGATCATATTTAATTGTGTTAAGGCATTTATTATGTCCTATTACCTAAAAGTCTTTATACTGCTCCATAAAATTTTAACTTAATCGTGTTTCAAGTCGATATTTATTTTGAAAAGGCTACTAATTTAATAAAAAAATATCCATTATTTAAAGAATTTGAAACTTATGCCTGTCTAAATCGATTAAAGGAAAAATATATAACAGTTTCCTTATACCAGCTTATCCATACTGATTTTTTTCGGGTAGGAAAGAAACACAATTTAATTTAATTTTATTTATTTTTAATCCATTGGATTCTAGCAATAATTTCTGTAAGATGGAATTCCTTAATAGAGGCAATTTAATATTGCGCTTCGCAAACCAAGTTCAACTTATTTCGTATGTTATTTTTTCGCCGTAAAAAAATTAGAAAATAAGTTCATAAAGTGAATTTAGTAGATTTTTTGATCATATATATTGTTTAATTGTTAAGGTAAATGTACTGATGAGAAAGAGTGCACGAGTAAAAATTATAAGTTATCCAAGAATCCTTTTCTGAATTGACACTTTGGTCTGTGAAAAATATTTCATAAAATAGTCTCTATTTCTATGAAATAATGCAGTTGGCGATGTACCTAAATTGATTTCTAGTAAAAACGTGGTTGCAGTTTAATTTTGTTCTAAATACGTTAAGTACATATTCAGTTTGAATGTCGTGCTTACTTACGCTAAACTAGAATAAATATTAATTGCTTGATTAGCTAGGTTTTTATTAATAAATAAACTGAACATAGAATTAAATATCCTAAAAAAAACTCGCAGTCATTATTTATTTAACTCAGAATATTTGGTAATTTATATTATTTGATTGTAATCAACAAGTTAAAATTGTTTTCTATAAGATAAACTACATTTCCAAAATTTTGAGAAACTTACCTCAGTTCGGGTAATATAACTTTAGGATTTGAATCGTCTCACTTTCAATAAACAATTTTACAAGTATGAAAAATGCTATTGTCTATTAAAAAATACACATTTTAGTCTATTTGTAAATGAAATTGATAATTTGTAGGTTATTTCAATGTAAATAACTTCATTGAATTTATATACTACAATGAAATAATTTGCGAAGGAAAAGTTTATTTTAAGTGTAACTAGTTTCTTTTCCGTGACATTACGTGAAGTTAGTTTTTAAACCTTTTTAATGTCTCAAAATTTCTTAAATGCCATATGACAGAATTATAGCATGCTATCAGCGATGTTCATTGCACATTTAAAAAAATCTACTCTACTTTGAACAGGTCTTCCCCACCTACAAATTTATTGTTACTTGACTTGAAGAAAAAACATTTTTATACTAATATATTTACATGTCAGATTATATAAATATTTTCTCTGTCTTGAATTATGTTAATTGTTCATTGTTATGTATTTTACATAACAATGATGAAAAATTTAGTGGAAGAAGAGTATTTGAAATTAATTAATTTTTTTAAAAAACTGTCTTATTTTTATCGTTGACGTAAATAATTTCCTAAATAAAGAAGAAAAAACAAATAAAATATGATCTTATCAATAATACTTTTTCGATGATACTGACGTAAACTTGATGTTATATAAAGTTATTTTTAAACATAAAATTAATTTATTTCTTGTCCATGTGACTGGTCATTAATTTTATTTAGGGCCTAAATTTTTATATTAACCCCATTAATTCACTTTTAACACTGGAAAAAAAATTTAACGATTTTTAATGTTTTGAGGTTATGTGGAGGTAATGAATAAAAGGTGATGAATAAAAAATCAAAGATATTTAAAACAACATCAAATAATAAATAGTTTCTTCGCCCGATCAGAACTGTATACCTCCTGCTTTTCCCTACACGTGGATATTACAATTCGAAGTGAACAATAGAGCCTTACTGACCCCATCTAAAATTAATTGCACCAAGCAAGCTTTCTGTAATATTCTTATAGTCCATTTTTAAACTCATAAATATTGAGTAATCGATAACTATAAAAAAGAGTATGCAGTAATAACGTAAATGAGCAACGAAAACCAATCTCAGGGATGTTGCACGTGTATTTATTTATGAAATTATAATTTGTTAAGAAAAATGCGGTGACCATTTAAAAGTTGCTTTGCAAGACCAAATTCAAAATTTATATTTTTGTTTTAAAGAACTCTTGATTGTTTTTATACAGAAGAAGAAATTTGTAAATTTCTTCCGAGAAAAGTGCTACCTTTGCACAAAAATGAGAAATTTTCCTCGTCGATAAATAAAATTTCTAATTCAAAAAGGTTGAAAAATAATGGCTTTCTTTTTATTATAGGAAAATATGTCAGTATCTGCAGCTATTTCAATTTGGAATCAGTAAAGTTAGACTTATTATAATTAAATTGTAAAGGAGCTTTAGTTAACGAACCTGAAAAAAGGCTAAGTATACACGTTTATTTTGTATTAAATACATAAATAACAAAGTATCTCGTTATTAAATCTTATTTAGTGTTTTATCATTATTATTAATAGTATTTCTTTGTCCATGGTTTGCCCAAGATATGCTTTGTAAATTCGTGGTGTAATTTCATTTCAAACTGTTAACACGTAGACGTGTTTTTTGTAAATCCGATTAATAACTATTTTATCTACCATGAAAAGTAATGAAATAAAGTAGTCAAAGAGTTTTCGTTTGCAAAGATTCGATTCAAATTTACTGACGCGAGATCATTTTAATAGCTCTTAAGCGTACTTACTTTAATAAGAAAAGATCACTCAAGTTTCTCTCCGTTTACCGCAGCCGATTTTCTCAGAATTTATGTAACATAAAAATTTAAAATTTAGGCTATATTTAAAATATGTAGGCATAATTTTAAATTTATGCCTATATATTTCGCACCAGTTAAACTTTTTTTAAACTATTCATGTAAGAATTAATGGAGAAGTAAATGAAGTTCTTTCTTTTTTTAATATTATATAACATGTTGTATAATTTGAAAGGGATTATTATGATAAGTACAATAATCCTTTTTTTTGTAATTTCAAATTGTGTATTAAAAAATATTTTCTAAAATATTTACGAAAATGGAAAAATCTGAACCCGTTATTTTCAAATCTACTGAAAAAAGATCACGAAAAACCATGGTCAGTAAAATCTGACTAAAAACTTACAAGAAACCACGGTGATTTTCCAAGATCTTATAATTTTATATATAATAATAAATTATTTTAATAGTATAAAATTAGACTATGTTCACATTTTTAATTTCTTAGAATGCACATTGCGTTTACAACCTACTATTATAAATATTATGGTATGTTTTTCAACACTTCGTCCAATTTTACTTACTTTTGCCACTTACTGTGGTTACGAATAATTTGAGAAAATAATTTATAGAAAATGTGGTGCTTAGAAGACCCGTATTTAAATCGTTTATAAAGTAGAAGCAAATACTAATTATTACACTTGTAATATAAAACAGATCTTTCTTCGATGCAAAGAGCCCAACTTCTACGATTTTACTTTATTCGTGAGCCTAATCTAGAGTTCAAAGTGAAATACCTAATCAACAGTTTCAGATACTAATTCCATTCTAATGTCTACTTTCAGTCGTCTAGAACCAAGAAAAGAAATCACGAAACGTTTTATGAATAAAAATAGAAAAAGCGTTACAAATTTTTTTTAAACTTATACATAACTTTAAAAAAATATTTTTTTAATAATTCTATTTTGTACAATTTTATCTCAGATTTTTTTAAGAAATATTGTTGAAAGTATCCAAAAACACATATGCCCTCTTTCCTTCCAAAAGAGGAAAAATTTATACCAGTATCTTTAAATAGTTTAATTGGTTGTACATTCTTACGAAAATTTTAATTTGAAACTATGATTGTGTGTGGAACCTTTGCAGTGCCAGTTCTACTCGTACTAAGTATATATTTTCTATTAAGTGTTTTCTATTACGGGGATGTATCTATCACAAAGCTGACATGGCAAGCTTCCAGTATTTGCAAAATTCTTCGCTTAATAAATTATGCAAATATTTCATTTTCCATTAACTAATTATCCTGGTCTGGTGTTGTTTAGACTTAATTATTTTATGTAAATTTTTTTCGGTTTTTCGAATATGCTGTACTTAAAAAAATTCTAGACCAATTTTCATTTGAAAACCAGGGTCTTTATTACGCGCGCTACATAATATCTGTAGTACAATAATTGCGCATATTATAACCATTATAATTGGCTTTAAAAAGAAAAATAAAATTTTTACTTAACTAATCGTTGCTAGATAAATATCAAAATGATGTAATAAAAGTACGAATGATGAACTTCAGAAAACTATTTGTTAGAAGATTACTAAAATAACAATAAGATATTTTTACTATAACACTCTTTATCCAGAAATGCTGTTGAAACTCCCTGGCCAAAATTTTAAAAGTATAGTGAAAATCATAGATGGCAATGCGACATTGTTAAAAAGCATAAAAGCAAAATTACTCTTATTAACATGCGCACAGTATTTGCAAGTACAATAACATTTGTAAAAGCCTTGAATTAAAGAATTTTTGGTTTTTGAATTTGGTTCTAGCGTACTTTTCTAATTGCCTTCTATGAATAAGAAAACTCCTGGAAGATTGACAAAAAACTATATAATACGTTTCGCAAAAATCCAGTTGGAACAATAAAGTAAATTTATTAATAACATTCATTAACGTATGTAACGTCATTTAGTATGCCTTAAACTGATAGGGTTTGAAAACAAGGAGTTTTTGATGTAAATATAGTTGAGGAACCAGTTATCACAATAGAAGTTAATTTTTTAGTTGTGCCAGTCATCTTAGCATTCAGATTTTTTATAGTATTCCCAGTTGAATAAATTTGCTGGGAGGATATTAAAATTATAAACAGTATTAACAATTAGCAGAATAATATTACACTCATAAGTCTTTTTCTTGATGGACTGTATTTTTCAATTATTCTTGCAAATCAAGATACCATAATATTTTATTATAGACTTTTATTTAATAAAAGAAGAACATAATGATAACTTGGAAAAAAATATTTAATTTGTGTTTTTAATTTTTTATCAACCTTTTATACATTTTAATCATTAAGAATTATTTTACATAAAGTTAGCTATTTCATCAGTTATTAGATTAAGCATTCAAATTATTCCAGTTAAATAACTTGATTGGAATAATTTTCATTGAAATGCTTCCTGTACAATCAATTGTCACCAGTAGCTTTAAAGAAATGCAGTATCTATTACGATTTTTGGCAGAAAAATTGGGAAAGTTTGCCTTAAGATGTTTTGCTTCTTTAATATGTTTATCCTGTGAATAACTGAGGGAACGGGACAGGTAGTCGGAGGGCGGTTAGTTGGTTTGTATAAAAGCACAGTTCATTCAAGTGATGTATTATTTCTCACGCGTCGCTTTTGCTCTGTATAATATTAAGTTCCCTTATAAGAAGTGGATGGGTTGTTACTTCATCTGGTAGCAAAGCTGAGCATTTTCTTTCTTTCCTTAAAGCAGAAGGTTGTGTTTCTTTATGGTATGGTTTACATGAGACTACGTCTACCAAACAATGAAAATTTGAGCTGAGATTTGTTATAATAAGGCTTTTTGATTTTTCTAAACTTAATGTCTAAAATGCTCGTTTGTAATGAGAGAGTTCACCGTCAGCAATTATTGTACGTATACTGAGTGTCGCTGCTCTCCTTTTCCACTGAAAACGAAAGTCATTAATTAAGAGAAAATCTCAGTTTACTTTGTTAAATATCTATATTTCGTTTGTTTTTTATTCGCCAAAACTCAGTGTTCGCCAAAGACCAGTGAAGTAACAAAACAGATTTCATATAAGCTATCAGAGCTATCCCAGAAGTTTCTGTGACATTCCAAAAATTGCTTGAGAACTAGCAAAACCGATTAAATGCGAATCCGAATCACACATCGACAGTACCTTTTTATATAAACATTTATTTAAAATTTTTCAGCCAATTTAGTTAGGATAGAGTGTAGAAATCTCCAAATTGTAATTAATGTCTTTCTCTATGTTTATATTATTTATGCAAATATGAGTGTGTGTATATATGTGTGTGTGTATTCGAATTAAATCTGCGTGACTTTTCCTTATGTAAAATGTGGTTGTAAACTTTCAAAATCGAAATATTTTTTCAACGCAAAAATTTTAAATATAATTTCATCTAAGTAATTAATATTACTTCAGCTGTATCTCGTTGAAGCGAAATTATTGACCTTAAGTTATTGTTAATTTGGACCTCCTACAGTTATAAATTTTTGACTATATCTAGTGTAGTTAAAGAGAGTAAGCTATCGAGATTATCTCATAAGTTATGATGACTAGATTCGTCGTTATCCTAAAACTTCTAAAAAGGCCTCCATAGCTTCTAAAGTTTTTTTTAGGTTTCAGTGGTTACAGAACAAAGGCCCCATTTTAACATATTTTTCCATGTTTTTCTGGATATCTCTGAATAATCGTAGCTAAAATATTTTCTTTCAAATAAATTTACTTTGCTTTTAAATGAGACTTACGGAATTTAAAGAAACATTTAATATTAAATTTGTTAAAAAATATCTATGTAAATATTTTTGGGTTTTAGTTATTGAGATATTATTGACTAATATGCTTTAATATTATGACCAATTTTTAAGTGGAGACGTTAAGCTGTATATTACTACTCGTTTCTCCGTCAAGCGATTTTTTAGTTACTAACCTGATATTTTCATTCTTTAGTTATTCCTATTTTATTGTAATTATGTAGTGTAAGTGCATTCCTAGTTTAAAGAACCAACGTCCAATTAAAATATATTTTTATTGTATTTTACATAATAATTGTTAGATAAAGTCATAAATTTATAACGGCTAATATGAGGAAACAACTAGCGTCTGTTATAATCCACCTGAAAATTGTAAGGTAAATTCATTATCCCGTCAAAGTTAATTTAACTTCAGTACTTACTGGTGTTTGCCCATTAAACGTTTTCTGAAGTGTTTCCTATTATCAATATCGAAATTTTTTCCCGAAATTTGTTTCAAAAAAAAAATACTCTCTAGATTTTTCTAGATACACCGATTCGCATCTCTTATTACAAAATATGTGGCGAACAATTTGTAAAATTGATTAATAATTAAAGTAAAATAAATTTGTTTAAAAAGAATGCAACATATCCCTAAAATTACTCATTTGATGAGATTGGTCTTCATTAATATTTTTGTTTGAAATAAAAAGAAAACATGAGCAGAAATTTATTGAATTTATATAAAAAAGCGATGGTTGAAACATGGACACTTTAAAATTTGTATTCATTTAAAAAAAAAACATGTCAGAAAACGTGGGAAAATGTACTATCTCTTTTACAATTCAAGTTTTTGGTAAAAACGGTTGAGAGAAATTATGATAAAAGAATTTGTTGGTGAAAAGAATAAATTGCATACTATCTATCTAATAATGTAAAAGACTATATAAACTTAATATATAATCTAATAATGCAAAACTAAACAAAAATCGAGATTTCATTTTGCACAGTTCATATTACTCTAAAAATGCATATATTCAAAAAATACAAATGTCTCATTAAATGGTATTGAACAAATAGTGCAAATTTCATAAAGTTTTATTATTTAAAGTCTTATTGTATAGTTATCCTTCTGTTTAATTTTTAAAACTGAAATAATTTTAAAAATTAAACAGAAAGAAACATTTAAAACTGTAATAATTTACAAAGTGAAAAAGTTACTAATTTATTCACATCGCTACCAACGTATACTTTTATGTAAAATGCCCTGAAATTCGAATGCACCTGCATTTTTCTGCCGTCACCATGTTGTGTTGGGTCGATAACAAGACATACGGTCCTTGACTGCGAGGTGCCCCACGGGGACTCGGGTTCAATTCCCGGCCACTCTTCGAGCGGGACTGTAAGAGATGGTTGTTGTAGCAGTAAGTCCACCATAAGTACAAATTATATACATTAAAGTACAGAAATTAATAATAAATAAATTTTCATTTCCGCTGTCATGGCGCCTAATTCTCTATTCTCTTTTCTGTACTGTTCTACTTAAATCTGTATTAAACGATGTAATTCCATTATCTAGCGATTACATAGCATTAACGTTCTACAAATCCACCGCATTTTCTTTTTATATTTTGTATGCTTAAAATTAATAGTAACTGTAGTCGGATGAAAATTGAACCGCGTCCCATCTTCTTCGCTTAATTTTTCGTTACAACCTAGGGCACAACATCGTATTTATTTCACTTAACACAATATTGTCATTATGGCATATTTCGTTTGCCTTCGGTTTACTCTTAGACTAGGAAAGGGATCAAGCTTTAGTTCTAAGTGGACGTAAAAAATTTAATAGGATATAAAATTTATTGAAGAAAATTTGTTGAACGACAGTAAAGAAATACACTGAAAAATTAATTTTTATTCACGTCTGAATGTACTTAGTAAAAATTATCTTTGGTTCACAAAATTAATTTCGGAAAATAAATAGTAAATGTACTAAAAATAAACATATCAAATGTTTTAATTTATTTTATAGTATTCTGAGAGACGTTCAAATTATAGTTGAAAAGCATTGAGATTGGACGAATAATACTTATCGTGTATGTGTGTAAATTCTAATTAAACTAAAGACTTTTTTGATTCCCAAACAACACGAAGGAATCAGGTGCAACTTTAACGACACGACTTGAACGCACAAAAAAATTTCAGCCGCGAAAAATATTGTTACGCTTAGGGAACATTTCAAACAAATTTTACATCCTTGCTATTTAAAAAGGTGCGCCCGTTTTCATTGTCTGTGTTTCCGCCGTAATTTCAGTTGATATAAAATAGAAGTATATATTAGATATAAGTAGTTTAAAAAATAACTAAAAATAAATTTTTTTCTTAAATATAAAATAATGTTTTATCTCAGATCTTAAACTTTTCTATATATTATTGTATCTGTTTAGAGCATACAACTCTTATTTTGGACACGAGCGACAAAGCCATTGTAATCATAATTTCATGCAACAAATTAACTTTATTACAATATTAAATAAATTCCTCTGGTGCCACGTTATTTTGAGATTATAATATATAACCCCTTATTTAGCGAAGCCGGAGCGAGGAAAGAAATATTTTGAAACGAATGTGCTATGCAATTAATCAATTTAATACTTCTTGGCTCGAGAAAAATGAGATACGATATACGAAATTTAATAACGGGGCCAAAGTTTGATGAGGTTTTCTGTGAAATATTTTTCAATTATCCTATTCGAAAGTGCGAAGAGCCTTTCGAAGGGAATACGGATATAAAACATATTGTATGTATTTGTAGTACAGTTTAAATTATATGACATAATTACATTTTCAACTCTATATTAATCCAATGTGGGAGAAAATAACACAATAATTTTCTTTTTCCGGGAATAAAAGTTTCATCTGATGTACGATATACATTGATATTCAAATAATTATTGCAAATATTATTGATTTCCATTACCAAACATATTACAATATGGAAAACATTTAAGCAATTTCAAAAACTGGGTTTGATTTAAAAAATTAATTACGGTTAATATATAATAATATCGTACTTCCAATGAATCTTCTTTTTTAACAACACATATTCTTGCCGGCCAATATATATATATATATATATATATATATATATATATATATATATATATATATATATATATATATATATTATATATATATATTCGAAAATACATTATTGTGCTTTTATTGCAAAACTTTACCTTATCGTCGAGAATAATTATTAAGATTCAATTTCTACTCAAATTGTGTTTCAATATGTCATCTCTTTTTTTAATTGGGTCATTTGGCATTATGCCATGCAATAAAACCTAGCCCGACCTTCGAGGGTGTTGCCTTTGTTGTCGATTACAAATACACTGCAGTTTGTTTAGTCTGTAAATTGCTTTATCTGTAAAGAACAAACAGAGTTAGTGTCGTCGTATTGATACATGTGGCTCTAGAAGTATTCGTAACCATTATATCCCAATACGGTACGAATTATTTGAATTTATTAGGTAATTACTAAATAGTACGATCGATAAATTAATAAGAATTTATGAAAAATTTATACGGATTTTGCTTTAGATTTTACGTTTCCACTTTTTGGACGACATATCACTTTTTGTGAACGACATTGTCTTTTGAAAAAAAGCATGAGCAGGGGAAGATCATGTTAAGGATAAACCTCTCATAATCACATTATATTGCTGATTCATTCCGACCATTCTTTCCTTATGTTTCATTTATTTTGCGTAATATATACTATATCGTAATCAGTTGTTCCTTTACACATTTAAATGAGTAAAGGAACAACTGAAATATTTACAGAAGATATAAATGGTTACTTCCGTTTCTATTTCCTACGTTTTAGGATTTCGTAGCAGAATACCACAAACAAAACTCTTGAAAATATTGTCACACCCATTTGTATATCTCTCGATCTGTGTGTCGCTACATTTTTAATTTTGCACTAAAGACCAACCATAGTGGAATGTTATAGGAAGACACGTGATACTTGAATTAAAATAATATAAAGCTAAGATTTGTCATACGATATTCCCACGATTTCCATGAAATTAGGTGTATTGTGATTTTATTTAATTCTTTAATCAGTTGAATCCATAAAATTAACTCACTCATCTGGTCTCTACTAGAAGCAACTTATGTACTTATGTTGGAAAAACTGTTAAACAAGTTTAATAGATTTTTTTTTTAAATTTACGGGTACTGTCCTCGTTTGATTCCTTCGGATTTTATAATGTTCGAATGTAATTCTCTTTGACTACGACGGAAATTGCTTTTGACCATGCATTTTCCTTTTAAATAATTATGTTGATAACACCTTGGTCTTAGGTAACGATTTATACTACTGTATCTAACGTGAGAGAATGAAGTCATAGTTTATTTCATGTATCCAGAGTGCTCACGAATATCCTACAGCGTTCACCAGCTTTTAATACACTTTTGTTAATAAACGATGTATCGCATCAGACACCTAAATCGGCGCGAACCGATTTTTTGCTACTCCATTAAAAACTTAGTTGCTTTGTAGCTCATGTTTGATAAGTAATTAGTTCAGTGTTCTGTTCAATTTAAATTAGTTTGTGTTTTTTTTTTATTATTTACATTATTATGTACAATGCAAATTTTCATACTTTTAGTATTGGCATTTTTGGGTCACTTGTCATTTGGATATGGGGTTTTATTAATAAATAAAAATAATTTGCAGTTATATAGTAAGAATAATATCGATATTGTTAATAGCTTAATATAAATATTACATACCTTTAAATTTTGGAACTTTGTTGCATACTAAAGAGAGCGCGAAACCCGACGTAGGTGTAAGTTCCGTTCGTACTTAATAGTTTTTTTTATTCGTAGTGGTTAAATTGTCATTAGCTCGAAATTCAGAAGTATATAAAGTTAATTATTTTCGTTTTCAAACTATTTTACGGAAACACGTTCTCCATCGCTATTGTCTTGATATTAATTGTCCTTTTCCTTCATAAATACACGAGAGGTAATAAATATAAACGGATAGCCATGTCTCGTCACGAATTGATCTACTTCATAGCAACCCAATGTTCTATAGTTTGCTTTTATGATGAGAGTACCAACATGCATATTATGAAAAATGTAAATCTTAAAATTTTTGAGCATTTAACTTTGAACATTTAAACATTTCATCGACGACGAATGTTTCCTAAGAAATAAGGTATGAAAACTTTTTTGTAGAAAATTGTACGATCTATAAATGCAATGACAAATATTTTTACAACAAAATCTTTCATTTAAAAGATACTTATTTGTACGGTTAGTATAATAAAGTTAGCTATTTAATATTATAAAAAAAATTTTCTTAGAGCAGAAGTAATCTTTGCAATAATTCCTTAGTACCGACTTAATTAAACGTTCAAGATAGGCGCTATTTCTATATTATTTCACTACAATATTGCATTATAGTAACGATAGGATACAAAAATTGCGCCTATTGAACATCTATCTAACTGAGTCGCTACTAAGTAAATATGACAAACATTTCTATATTATACTGTTATTCCTATAGTTTTGTCCTTAAAATTACTTAAATATAGGTTGTGTATTTTAAAATAATAATTTCAGCTAACTAAATTATTATTTTAAAATAAAGCAGTGTCCGCCCATATTTCATTATATTTCATATTTCATATAATTTGTGCGCCCATATTTTCATTCGCATCAAAACTTTTTCAATTTAGATGTGTAGATAACATAACCTTATTTTGAAACGGTAAATGATATAGATATTATAAAAAGACATGTTAATAAAATAAAACTATAATTTTTATTTGTTTATTAACCGCACCTAACATCAAACTCCGAAATTAAAAATGTATTTTTTCCGTGGACTTAATTGAGTAGGAGAGAAAAGGTTTTAAATAGATTCTTTATTACCATACCTTCTTTGCGAAATATAATTGTGCCAAATGTCAAATAGTTTACCCCTACAGCCATCTAATTTTCAAATTGGTGTGCAAGAAAAAACACTTTAGTAAAAACCAAGTGCTATATATTTATGAAGTTAGAAATAGTGATAATTTGTATAAAATTTTAATCAAAACATTTTATGTCTCTATTTGTGAACGTTTTTGTATGCTGTTCCAAGTTATTCATACTAATTTATTTAGTGATAAGAACATTACAACAAATTACAACTTAACCATTATATAATTTCCTTGTTAGGCTACTAAAAGATCTAGTATGATTGTAATCCCTATGGTAGCCGCATATCATCCATATCAATAAAATTAGTTAGGTCTTTAATGAAAGATTCATTGAAGAATATAATGCAAAATCAGAGCATATTTATGGAACCTATAAGATTTAAAAAAAACCGGCATTTACAAACTTGACATTTATTCAATAGTAATAAATTTTCAAAGTTAGGACGGATAATTTTTTAACAATTAGGTAACAATTTTCCAATTTAGGCAGGAAGAACAACAAAAAGGAAAAAAAATAAGTTTGCTATTTATTGTTAACGTACACTAAATAAATTCACTTTATTACATAAAGAATAAATATTTCATGCGATAAACATAATTTTTATTTACATTTTAAAGGTGCGTACTTCAAAAATAATATTAATCTGCATATGTTCTTCATAGGTACATTGACGAAACATCCGTTAAATTAATCGAGAAAATCCAAAAATATTTATTTTCGACTAATTAACATTGGCTAATAATTTTATATATTTCGCTTTAGATAAAATGAATGAATATTTTAAATTTAGGCTTGTAAAACAATTTTATATTCCGGACACGGTATTACACCTAACTAAACTTTTCATTAGGCGCTTGTAGCTGAATTTCAAAATTGAGATGAGCTGTTAGGTAAAGTTTGAATTCATAAGCGAATACACGAGGATCGCCCCTGAATTTAACATCCAATATTTATTGCTTTTTCTAGTCCATATATAACAACTTGCGAAGATAAAATCATAACCCTGCTTCTTATGTGGATGGAGAATATTTTTAAAATTAAAAGAATGTTGAAGTATTCTATATCTTAAATCTATCGAATATTTATTAAAAAGGTATTAGATAGATTTATAATCATAACTTAAAAATAAAATAAAAACCGGTAAGAGCTGCTAGTTGAAAAGGCACTATTGTTTGGTACACCTGATTTCTAATATAAATCTCTAGTTAATAATAAGAAATACAATAAAAAAAAAATTCAGTTATAACATGAAATGAAGAATTAAAATACAATGAAACCAGTGGCGGATTAACACATTTGCCGCCAGTAGGCTGTTCAAATTTTGAAGCCCCTTGTGATCTCTGCATTTCGATACCCGACACGGAGAAAATAAGGTGGAAGAAAAGGTAAAATTTTATAATTAAAAAACATAAAATGTTATATATTTTTATTGGACTTACAGTTCAAAACAATATTCCTATTAAATTATGTATTAAGAATCCGCTTGATGATGATAATAAAATCAATTAAAATATAAAAGTTTTAAATTACCTTTTTGCGCGATTTTATATTCGCAAATTCGTCGATTAAATCGTAGTATGAAATATTGTTCATAAGTTCTGACTCTATGCACAAAAGAGTCCCCTGCGACGACCCGCCCGCGCCCTGTGCTCGTGCGCCCGCGACATCATTTCGGCCAGGCACTCAGCGAATGGTCATGTCATTCGTTACCGCACCGCAAATACGTAGTATAAATAAAGTATTAGCAGATTAACAAACGTCCAATACCCAACTTTGACAAATTAGGCAGTGAAACCTAATAACATTTAAGTAGGTATTTTTTTATTTCTGTAAGAAAAAATAAATTTTGGGGCCGAATTTGCCGCCCCCTAAAATCCGCCGCCGCCCTAGGCTTCAGCCTACTCAGCCTGCTGGTAAATCCGCCACTGAATGAAACGGTTTTAGTAGAAGTATCTATACAACATTGTATCTCGTGAATGTATACATAAGTAATGTATATATATATATATATATATATATATATATATATATATATATATATATATTTATATATATATATATATACATATATATGTGTGGGGTGAAATTTGACATAATTAAACAATGGTGAGCCCGACTATTAACTATACGTCCTTAAATAACGTAAAACAATATTAACAAATTCGTTGGTTAAGACAGTTCATTTTTAAATTCATCATATTTAATAAATACATTCAATCTTTATAATATGTAAAAGTCTGCTGTGAACCCGAAAGGGAATGTTTATTCAAATAAATGTACGTTTTCGCGCCTTAATATTTTATAAGAATTTATATCGTGTAATATACTTCGTGGCACTGTTTTATGTAAGAAAATCATTAATTCTTTATCGTTCGATCTGATCCAATTTCTATTAACTTATACCGAACTAACAAAGTAGAATATGTTAATAGAATTTTCTTATTATTTATATAGCTTTTAGGAATCAAGACACTTATCAAAAAATTACGAGAATGTAAGTAAAATCTGCTGCCTATATCTGCTTCCAATAATTTTTTAGGAAAAATAAATTGAAACAACTTATCGCAATATTTACATTGAGTGTTTGCAAGCTATGTATCCAGTCTTTTCTCTATAATTTTTGAAATGTCCCTGTAACCCATTATATATTACTTACATATTAGTTTAAGTAATTAAACGAATTTTCATTCGTTTATTATTTATTTTTATTTAGTCATGATCCAATAGTATAATTACTTATCGATCTTCTTTATTAATTAATGGATAAAATATTGATTTAATTTAGTTTTCAACATCACTCCGAGAGTCTACTTCTATGACGTCTACTTCTATGATGTATCTCACGGAAATGTTAGTTTCCTCATGGTTTTCCATTATCCTAACAGCAGTTGAATAATTTAAATACAAAAACACTGAGTTGCTGAAGATGTATAAGATCTCTATCCCTCTTTTAACATTATGAGGTGTCTTTCAGTGTAATCATCTACTAATGCTGGACAAATTTTCTGTGGGGATTTTACCCATGTGTAACAAAAAATAATGGTTTATTGCCAATAGCTAATTTAAATAATTGTTTACGGATCTAAAGTAAGATAACAATCAGAAAATTTCTTTCATAAATTAAGTAAGAAAGACGCGTAATAATTATTATAACTATTTACATTAGTTTTTATTGGAATTCTACGAAAAGGCATACCTTTGTTCAAATAAAGGCATAGCTTTGTCAAGATTTTGTTTAAGATTATTATATACATAATTTAAGATATTATTTCGTGCTGACCGTATATTTAAATGAAAGGAAAAGTCCTTTAATTTAAAATACATATTCACTTAAGATCAATATGTTTTATATTATAGTAATCAGAGCATGGTTGGAATAAAGAGTAAATTAATGTTACCTGTATATTAAAGAAAAATTAATAGTTGAGAAGGCGGCAACGAAGGTGAAATGCTTTGAACGTTAATATCAAGCAAGCTATTCGCAACCTCCATATGTATCTGGCATATGTCACCAACTGGATAAGATTTGAAAATACATTTTAAAAATAAATAAGTTATGTCTTTTCGCTTCAATGTCTTTATAAATGTATCCTACTGTGTATATACGTATGTATATAAAATGTATATTTGAACAAACTTCCGACGTTATTTTGGCGATATTGAAACTATAAGAAAATATTGAAAAAATTGAAACCAAACGTGATCAAGTAGTCTCTAACAGTCGTTCATGTAATTGAACACTCGGCATTTAAATCTAGTGGAAAGACTGGAATTCCTCTCGTTTGAGTACGCACGTTTTTCTAAAATCAGCTGCCGGTCTAGTCACATAATGACGTGAAAATTGTTCTATGATGTATCATAATATCCTTAATATGGGTTAATGTTGTTGGCGTAGATATATCTTATCGCAATATTTTTATATTCTGTTTTATATAATTTTTTCCGTAGCATTTTGTAAAATTAGTAAAAACATTTTATAACAAAATTGCAAAATTATTTCAATATGAGTATCATCCTTGATTCGAAATTTATGTTTGCAATCATGATGATATTGTTAATTTATAGAACTGAAAAATATTCATTATCATATTCACTTTATTAATATTTTAATTAATTTAAAGATATTATACAATTTTAAACTCCAGTATAATTTGAAAAAAGAAAAGAAAAAAACTTGTGACTTGAAAAAACAAAGAAGTATCTATAGTGAAGTTAAAGTTAAAATTTTCATAAATATTTTATATGTATTAAAAGGCAATCCCTTCCTATATAGGTATAATATACAATTAATTTAAAGTAATTTATTTCCATGACATTACTTAACACAGAATATTAAAGACACCGATTTGACGATTGAAAGTGTCGCAGCAAGAAATTACCGTTTGATGAAATTACAAATTCAATTATATTTAATAAGTCATATCGTAGGAGTCAATGATAAAATTTTCATGAAGATGCATACGTATTAGATATGTGATAGAAATGTGTTGCTTACACATTTCTATGTCATGAAATTTATATTGGTATAATGCATAATTAATCTAAAGTAATTATTTTCATAAATTTTTTTAACACGGAATGTGAAACATATCGATTTTATTTAATTTTTTTTAACGATTTTATTTTAATTATATTTAATAAATAATATCATAAAAGTCAATACTAACATGTTCATAAAAACGTATACGCGAAAAAATTAAAATATTTTTATTTAATAAAATTTATATTAGTATAATGTACAATTAAAACCAACTTCTAAAGCCATTATTTCCTTAAAATTTTGTAACAAAGAATATTAAAGATATCGATTTGATGTTTTTAAAGCTGTCACAGCAAGAAATTTTCATTTGAGGAAATTACAGTTTAAATAATATTTAATGGGTAATATCATAGAAGAGATCCCAGAATGTTGATAAAGACGTGGACATTTGAAAAGCAACATATTTCTATTTCATGAAATTTTCATTGCCATAATATAGGAATAATCTTAAGCCAATATTTCCATAACATTTTTTAACACAGAATTTAAAAAATATCGATTTGAAATTTGAAAGTCTTGAAGCAAGAAATTTTCATTTGAAGAAATGACAAATTTAATTATATTTAATAAGTAACGAAAATACAGAAGTTTCGTATGACGCTAATACGCTTATAGAATTACACATAACTTTAATTGTTACAAATTAAAACCTTAATTGAACGTATAAAGCACAATTAATTTTATTTTTATTTATTCCATATATCTAAAATGAGTTTTATATATGTGTCTTTATATATATTAATTTCGGTTAATTCTTTTCTTTATTCCATAGCGTAGTAAAATTATACCGTGATGCAACACCCTGAACAAAATAAACGTTTGTTGGTTTATACAACTTATGTGATAAAATTAATGTTTACCTCGGTCAAATCAAAATCTATGTTGGTCAAATGTTTCAAATACTTCACATTATGGATTTTGTACATAAGTACTATTTGGACGATCCACACTGTTTTTTTTCTGGTCAAATTTGAACAAATACAAAACTTATTCGAACGATATGACAATAAGTTTTTCGGGTAAAGATACACGTTAAAAAATAATAATTTTCCTATCTAATCTCATAGTAAAAATTAAATAATAATTTATATATAAAGAGGTTTCAAAATAGATTAACAGAAAACAATTACACAATGATATTAGCATGGATTTTTTATAGTTCATTATTTCTTCTTATGTATTCTATTGGAATAGTCTAATCAAAATAGCCGTCATCATAAAAGTTTATTAAAGATTCTAAAGTTACCATTTTAAACAATCAAAAATTTTAATACATTTATCTAAAATGTTACAACTCATGTTTTCTAAATCGTTAGATTTCACATTTATCATTTAAGTCCATTGATAATAGAGACCATTCAATCTTCAACACGATTCTTGTACACATAAAGTATAACCTAAATAAAATTTTAATAGCGTAAAATACGTTATTAATAAAGATCAGCTTATGCTAAAATGGAGGGAATAAAATATAATTCAAGGCCTTCTTTTATTACTTTTAATTTTTAACCTAGAATATTACCATATATGCTTTAACCGTGCTGCAAGTATGTAACATTTTAGCGAGAAAGTTTCACATTCTTTGCATCGCTAGCGAACTGGAATTGGGGTCTGGGACTGGAAACTGGAGCCCGTAATACATTTTCCCATATCGCGTGGATATCGTCAGAAACTTTGGCGATCTTCATGTAAATTTCTCCAACCGAGAAATATGTTAGTTTATTGTACCTGGATGCAATAAAATAATTTGGAAAATTCATAGTTCAAACTATCTGTTACGAATGCAGGTTTTATTGTGATTTTCTTTATCGAATCCCTAGCGATAAATTATCAAATTAGATTTTATATAATAACGTCAATACAGAATATTATTTATATGACCCACTCAGTAATTTTTGTATCGTTGTCACATTTAAGTTAACTAATTTCATACTGTGCATTTACATGAAAAAAGTACCTACAGAATATTGACACGAGAGATAATACGTATACTTGGCTTTTATACAAATTTTGTGCTCTAACTTGGAATCTGAAAAAAAAATTAAACGATACTAAATTGAGAAATTCCTTACGTTACTGCTATAGATAGAATTCATTTTTTGCGACGTGTCATTTTGGTCATCATAAGTAGGGGAATATCAATAATAATAATATGATTAATTAATAAACATGGCAGCAAAAAGAGAAAAACTAATTATTAAAACAATCATAATGGCAAAATAAGGTTAAAATTGAAGTAGAATTTTTAAAAATAGCAAAAAGTCAACTATATATGCGTTGTGATTATATATGACTTACCGCCTCGTGGTAGGCAGTGAAAATAAATTTTCGGTGTAAAATTCTGGCAATTTAAATTTAAAAATATCACTTCCTATATTTAAAAAAATCACTAGTATTTAAATGAGTACATTTTTGACTGATTTAATAACATGCTTAGAGCTATTTTTTTAATCTAAGTAAAAAAAATTAACTCACAAGTAAACAAAAATGAAGAATAAGGAAAACTAAAAAACATAGTTCTTAAAAAGTAAGTGTATATAGCTCAAGATACTTAATACTTATAAGTGCGTAGCCATAAAAAAAAATTTGTCTGTTTGAAGGTGAATTTTATTTTTAATACCTTTCTTTTAGTACGAAAGGACTCGGGTATATTTGAAATCTCTATTTCGCTATTTATTAGCTAGAGGATTTTAAACAGTTAGAACATTTTTGTTAGCACATTTAAAATACGTCGGCATTGCAATTTTCATCTCGAAATTTGCTGTCTAATCTCGATCTCTCCCGCGAGATTTAAATATTTTGTGCAGCTCGCATTCAGGAATTGATATGAAGTTAGCAGAGGTAATCACAAGAATTACTGTATTCCTGTAGTAAATTTACTGTATTTCATATCTTTGGTAGATTTTTGCTCTAAATTTGCTATACGGTTTTATCCATAAGACTTAAAATAATTTATTTTACTTTTGTGCGTAAATCGTCCTTTGCGAAAATTATGGATCCTTTACATATTAAATTAAATAAACTTGCAGTTTAAGGCTAAGTAAAAATGTGATTGGAAATGACAGACTTCGCGATGCTAATATGATAAGAAAAATTCTAATTAACGTTTTTCTGCGCAAAAAATTAATAAAATGTGTTTTGTGCAATCTTTGTCGACCCTTTAAAAACTTCTGACAGTATTGACTCGATGTATGGACATTAATTACATAACGGTTTCCCCTACTAATTAATATTTTCAATGTTGTCCCTGTTACGAATATCATTAAAGTTTTTTGCTGATATCTTGTATGCTGCACTTGCGGAATAAAAAAAAATGTGCAGCATTCACATAATTTTTTTATCCCCATTTATTCGACCGTAATCTCTTTTTGGATAGGAAATTCATATAAAAGAAATCAAACTTAACACCGTGAACTTTATCTTAATTTCATATCAATTAAGTTGATCTAGTTAACAACATAATGTTCTTTTCAATATATTTTTTTTTCATTTATTTGGAATTTTGATATAAGTATTTAATAAAATTAACATTTATTATATTAAATGTATAAATATGAAATTATTACACTTTTAGAAAGTTTTAAGAATTTAACATACCAAATTATATAGAGGTTACCAGGTATTATTAACAAAAAAATATTTAAGGACAAACACACTAGATCAGCTTTGGTAAGTGCAATGCTACTGGATGCATGCCCTAAAAGGGTGAAAAATTTATAAAGCATTATTTTTTAAAAATTACGTTCAAATATTACGAATTGTATTGATTTTTTTAATTACCATATAATGACAAAGGATTTGATTCAAAAACTCTTAACAATATTTGTTTCAACCATAGAACTACTGACAAACCGTTTTAATAGCCCTTACTGCAGAATAGCCACCTTAAATTATAACAAGATAAGAAAATTTAAAAAAACTTGTTTACTAACTTAGAAATCAAATACTATTCATTTATTTTGAAAAGAATCTTCGAAATGAAAATTTATAACAGGTATATTCATTCTCTTTTTAACGTATAGTCTTCATTTTAAAAATATTTATATATTAAACAACTGGTTGAGTAGCTTTGCTATGAGAATAGTTCTCAGATGAAGTCAGTTTTTGTGTATTTTATCTTTCTATTCTTTGAAGACTTTCGACAAGATGAAGCATATAAAGGTGTAGATTTTATATCTGGATATTTTTGTAGAAAATATATTTGGCTGGATAATTTTGAACTTTAGGTTTGAACATACGTTTGCGTAAAAGGTTTTTGAATATATGTTTACGAGCACAGTGTTTGAACTTATATCTACATATAACACTAGAAATGGAATATGTGTACGGATTTGTTAATACCTGAGCTTAGGCACGTGTATCACTTATTTCGTTTATTGAGTAGATTAGCGATGTCACTTTTTCCGTAATGCTTCTGGTTTTCTTATCATAGGAATCAATATTTGCAAGAAAATTATGCCTATACATTCGTTTATACAATTATTTTGAAATATGAAATAGAACTGTTAAAATTAATAACGTCGCATTCACATGGTTTTGATTTTTTTAATGTAAATTGACTGTTTTTTACTGAAACTAAAAGAAGTAACTAAGAAAAATATTTGTTTTTTTTTTTCATCCAAAATTGCAGGTAAAGATATTTTAATCAAAGATACGTCAAAAAAGAACAAGAAGGAGTTTAGCGAATTAATAATGTAAGAAATAATATATTTAAGGATTTGCAGGGTAAAGTGATATTATTAAGCTTCATGAAAGTAGGTTTGGGTATAAGTTATATTATACGAGAACCAAATAGAAAAAAAAATAAGAGTTATTATATTCTATAAAATATTCTATAAATATTATTTAAATCGAAACAATAAATGAATTGTCATAGATTTTATAAATTTTATTTACATAGAAAATTAATAGGAAAGCACGTAATATATTGTTTTAAGATGCGCAAATACAGTAACGCTTCAAAATCATTATATTGCCTTTTATGCAACAGTTATCGCCTAAGATAAGAAAAAAAAGACTATTTAATAAATTGGATATAAAGTATGAATTTTATTTAGTAAAACTCTAGCCTAATTTTTGATATCTGACGACTTTCATATTACATTAGTAAATAGGCCCCAAAATTGGGTAAAAGGATAAAACTATTAAAAGAATTGCCGAGGAATAAATCAGAAAAAAAACCCAAATCGAAACATTTTAATAAAAATGAAGTAAGGCAAAATATATTGAGGCTAAACATAAAATTGACGGAATGGAAACATATAAAGTCAAGGATAATTAAAAAAATAAATGCGCATACCAGGCCTTTTAGGATGGGCTGTTATACTAGAAACCAATAAAAATAATCCTAAACTAATCCCGTATGAAAGTCAAAATCTAAAAATCTGTGAAAAAAATATAGCCAACAGGTTACAAAGCAGTTGCCCTTGTTTGGGCTATCGAGTACTTTAATATGTTCCTTTATGGAAAAGTGTTTGATTATTTATAGAGCATAAGTCGCTTGAATTCGTATTTGGCTCAGGGCTTTGGTCTCAGAATCAAGACCCTGTGCCCGTGTTAATAAATACATTCTGAGGCTGCTGTTTACCGAAATAGGTATACATATAGTACAAACAACAAAAAAAGTTTGTACATATAGTACAAACCCGGGAATATTAACACATATTTTATGGAAATATTGATATATTTGACAGTATATGCATTTTTAAATTTTTTAAATATTGAGTAAATGCAAGAAGTTCGTGATATTTTTTTCGAATTACGATAATCAAATAAAATATCATTTAAGTTATCTTTTAAATTAAAAAAAACATCTGTAATAACAAGGAAATATTTCGTTATGTTTTTTGTAATAAAATAGGTAGTTTTTAGTAAAGGGAGTAACAAATTTTTCACGACTTTTGATGAAGACATCAGTGACGACACGTCACTGAGGTAAAAGATGCCCACAGATTAATATTTTCATTTATTTAGTAATTTGTTAAGCTGCTATTGGTATATTTCTAAATCAAAATACCCGTATATTTTGTTTAAAAAAATTAATAACTAAAACACGAAAAGTACTTTTTTCATTATGATATCTGGACAATTTTTGGACAATGAAATTGAAAAATATAAACTTGTCGTTCTAATATTTACCGAAAGATAAAAAAGAAATTTAATGGAAATAATGTATTTTTAGGCATCATTTTTTAAAATTACAATAAAATGAAACTACCTTACAGTAAACCGTAGTTGCTTTGAACAATTATAAAATTAAAGTCTGTAATAGTTAGGTATGCCTTGGTATTAAAAAAAATACTGTTGACACCATAATATAATAGTATAAGCTCTTATAGATTTTGTAAAAAAATTAAAAGTTCGTGACCAAAAGTATACGACGAGCGGAGTTACTTTGAAATCAAATATTTTTATCACGGAAACCGAATGAATATCTAGACTAACACAAAGAGTTGGCCAACAGGAACAAAAGTTACAGGCCGTTTTATTATGTGGGGTTACTTTGATTGAAATACGCTGAAAAAGTTTATAGTCTAATAGCTTTAATATTATCTTTGAACACACTGACATTGATTACAATGGCACCCCGTTTTTTCCAAGTGTCATATAAATGTAGATTATTGAAAATCACATAAGGAGGCAAGAGGACACCTCCTCATTCGAAGACACTCGTGGCGCTCCTGGAACCATTTTGATTTTTTTTAGGATATTTGACCCCTCTTCGTTATGTTCCTTGTTTTATACCGGGGGCGTTACTCATGTTAGACTCGTCAAAAATAAAAATGTTCGAAGCTGTCTCTGCTTGTTCTTTTCTCTGCTTGTTACTTTTTCCAAATTACTAAAATATCATTAAATGTTTCCCGTGCGACCGAGGCTGTAGTATTCTTTATATTGTTTTTTTTTATTATGCTCAATCTAAATAGGAGTACTTATGCCTTTAGAATATACCCAATCTTCAAATTTTCCAACACATCATCTTTTCCAATCAAGGTAAACTTAGTAATTATAAATACAATACAGTGAACGGATAACTCCAGGCGGCACATTTTAAAGTAGATTGTAATAAAGAATTTGAGCACCAGGTTTCTTAATATGATGGCCTTTGTACTTATTGTATACGGTACCATATGGTATTTTATAATATTCCTAAGCATACCGTATGAACATTTCACCGTAAATCACTTCATTCACAGTTTCATTTAATCATTTTTCGGTATGTTTTGTATAGTCCCGAGACCCCAGTTTTTTCTCTTACGTACGGAACATTTTCTGAAACAACATATAAAATAAATAAAAACAGACACAAAGTGACTAGGAAGAGGAATTCTTTTTTTATGTGTAATGGTGTTACTTTTTCAAATTTAAACCCATGTAGTAAAAGACAACCTGTGCAATGTATTCCCGAGGCATGTGATAAATTTTGAAGTTAATTTTTTTAAATTTTTTAAATTAATGTTCGATATAGTTACCATGACACGATGTAATACAATTTTCAAATTATATTAATGTAATAAAATCAGTAACGTTTTGCAGCATTGAGAATTCCCAAGAATATGGATTAGAAAACTTTTTAAAATTTTCTTTAAAAAATACGGGCAGTCGAACAATTTATAGCTGGACCAATATGGTACAAATAAGAGAGTTATCAATATTAAAAAAAAAAATTAAAAGGACGGTTTAGTTTTTACTAAAATGGCATATATATATATATATATATATATATATATATATATATATATATATATATAAAGAACGGAAGTTTCTCTAAATCGCCCCGGACGTCAATGTAACACTGGTTTACGATACTTCATCTGATGTTATTAGCTTATCAAATTCCTCAAGGCTACAAACACGATAATTTGAAAGAAAAATAATTATTTAGATCAAATATATTTTTCGTGCGCTTGAAACTTGTGGAATGTTTTTTCAGTCAAGAGGGGATGCTCTTAATTACAACCCTTGAGAATTTCCCCAATTTTAATGATGCTGAAATAATGTAATTACTAATATATCGTGGCGGTAAGAGTTCGTTTTGTACCTGACAGGTTTACTTGGGGCTTCATATAGGTGACCTATTATTTGCGTGTACAATTTCACTGAAATAGCTGCAATAACACAAATTTAATTGAATAATTAATGAATTAAGTAGGATCTATTCCAATTAAATAAAACGAAAACCAAAACAAAATCAATGTTGTTATTTTCTCCTTTAGTTATTTTAATTAAAAACAAGAGACATCACTACAGATGCTTTAACTCGTCATGCGTGGTAACATATAAAATATCAGTGGGAAACTTTCATATAATTTACATTATGAGCTAATTAAAAATGATATTCACATGGAGATCTTGGCCCAAAATGCATTCTCATGTAAGTACCACCAATGTCAATACTGACTTTCGCATATTCTACCCATATAATTTATGGTATCAGAGGATAATTTTAACATTTTTCTCGTCATCAATACCCTGCAAGGAACCGTCCGATGATGTAAATTTATTAAAGAGTGATGTAAATAACAATTATGATGTAAATTTATTAAAGAGTGGAGTAAAAAATATTTTAAAAAATATTATTATATAATAATATTTATAATAATATATATAATAATATTTAATTTAAATTTATTTCGTACACATAAACACTTACTGGATATGAAAATAGACCAAAAATCGTTGAAACGAAAGATATTTTAACTGATATTACAATGATTAATATTTTGTGTTTAAAATTTTTAACGTACTTAACATTACTTTTAACAGGAATTTATAAAAAAAATTATCTCTTTGGTGTTAATTATTCAATGCAATTTAATTCAAAATTCTATGCAAAGAGTAACATGCTTTATATTCAAACGATTTCCAATAAATGGGCATATCTGGAACGTTACATATAATTACTAAAAAAAATTTCATTCCTTTTCCTTTTTCATTTTTTTTCATCCACTATTTTTCGGCTAAGTTATGTTTAAAAATGCATCAAAAACAAATATATGAAAATGAATATTATTTTTAACCACAAAATATATAACCAACAAAACGCCAGTGGTAAATAATTTAATCTTAGTCTTTTTAAATTATATCTTTTGATGACATCATTTTAAAACACTTGAAATTCACTCCTTTTTCTGGGTTCCGCACCACTAAAGGAAAAAGAAGGAACCTTTATCGGATGACTTCGTTTTCCGTCTATCGGTCTCTCAAGACCATTTTTCTCAGGAGCGTGTGGAGTTATCAAGTTGAAATTAATACCAAGTACTTAGCTCCACGATCTTTAGTACTCTGCGGTCCCTTTGGGCTATAAAAAATCAAGTTTCTAAGTCAAGGCAATCAAGAAGAACCTTAAAAATACGACCATTTGTACCGTATATTTCGACCATCGTAAATAAATCAAAACCTATAGGGTACTTTCCGTTGACCTAGGATCAGGAAATTTAGCAATAAGCAAGGTTCTGCAGTAAAAGTATAGAAAAAAATCCGAAAATCGCTAATTTGTAGTCACATCACATAAAAAAACGAGTGTGCTTTAGACCACACGACTGAAGTAAAACTTCAAATTCATAAAATATGAACTTTAAAATGAATTTACAATTTTATTCACTTTAAACGTAGAATATGTAATGTATTGAACAAAATAATAAATTATAAAATTGTTCAAGTACGGAATGAAATTACATATATATATACATATATATATATATATATATATATATATATATATATATATAGTATATATATATGTATATATATATATACATATATTTCATGCACTGGCTATGAGAGAAAGAAAATGTGCGCGCGCACTGCTCTCCCTTGCTCCTACAGTATGCAGACAATAGGCTTGCACTGTGCTTAGATTTACGAAAAATGACTGGCTTCGAGAGAAAGAGAGAAAGAAAATGTGTGTTCGCATCTCTCTCTCTTGTTTCTACAGTAATATACGAAACGTAACTCTCTCTCTTTCTGTCTTCATTAACTTATATCTCCCTCTAAACTTCCGTTCGCCTCGCCCGATCACACTTTTCGTAACTCTCTCGTCACGCATTCACCAGCTTACTCCTCAAGTCAAGCGTGCGTAAAGAAGTTATACTTCAAAATATATTTTTTAATTTACTCCTGTGAAAGATATCGTAGGCAATACAACGTAAAAAATTGGTAAATAATTTAATAGGAATATTATTTACCACCAAATTTTTCAAATGTCTAAATACGTACTTCCCTACACAGTGCCAGTTAATTTAGTTACCTTAAGTGAAGTTAGATTAACGTGGCGAACGCAATAACTACATTATATACATACGTCGGGAAATAATAATACTCAAAATTTTAACTACTTCTGTATGTTATGTTATATTTGAAATAACATTGTCCATTTTTAGAAACAAAGAAACGATCTTTTACAAGTTGTTATAACTCAAATAAGAATATATTTTTCCAGAATTCTTAAGGATAAATTACAGTTTTTTTTTCATTTATTAGGATTAATCCCAAAATCAGGTTATCTGTAACACTTTTTATCGTATTTGTGTTCAAGGTATTAGTGCAATACGAGCATATGTTTAGATTACAATAAAATTGAAGATGCATGCCATCAGTATAAAAATTAAATTTGAAGGAAACGAAAATGGCATAATCCCAACATCAAAAATTTGAGAACTTCAAAGAAAATTAAATAGCTATGGAACAGATTATAATATAACCTAGAAAAAAATATAATTTTTTTTTGTTCGAGTGTAGAAATTTCTAAAACGGTAAATACTTTATCACTTAATGTGCCATTAAAATTTTAAAAAATTCCATGAGAAAACGCAAAAAGCTATGAATTTAAATCTTTAAAAAATTCCTTCCATACATAAATTGTTACCAAAACAATTACTACATAATTAAAATTGTTAGCCAAAAAACTTTAGAAAATACGACAGCTCGACAAGTAAATTAATAGTACCTGTATGTTTCAGGATGGAATAAAATGTATCTAGGCGAAAGTTTTTACGAGCCTCTCGCCTTCCTGAAGAGAAATTTGTAATTAAAGTTTTCAATTCTTCCCCGCTGGTATTTTACGGGTTAAGTTGTGCGTGAAAATATTTTTTTTAAAAATCTTAATATGAAATAAAATTAAAACTACTTTTCAGGTTTTTCAATATTTTTTTATAATTTAAATGTATTGTGCGCTTCACATATAATTTTTTTGGCTTATAAATACAATATAATTAATTATTGCAATGAAAGTAGGATAACAATTTTATAAGTATGTACAGAATTTTCTCAAAATAATTAGTTTCCCCCATTTTGTCTAATATTATATGGAAGATGTAAAATGTTAATTTCACCATAACAATAACTTTGATTAATACATTAATTTCTCCTTTCCTATTTTCTTGTTGACATGTACATTACCATGAAATAGAAAGAAATTATATTTTACATTTTATTAAACAAAATAATCTAACGTTGAAACATAATTAGAACACTGTAAGATTTTTTAATAGTAATGCATCTATAAAAATAAAAATTACCTAATAGAGGAGGAATAAAATACTAAAAATTAAATCTAGAGATGTGCGTATTAGATTACAATCCTAGTTATTGTTATATTCCCACAGTTAAATCAATTCATATTAGGAATGTTCCACAACATATTTTTTTTTTAAATTACGATGCTATTGTAATACGAACCGAAATCTTGGAGAAAAATATATCCTGATTATCAGTCGAGGGTTGAAGTTTCAGAACTGATTAAAGACGACGAACCATCTAATAAAATCGATCACAAAAAGAATCTGACAGTTATTAAGTCTCGCTGTGCTCTCTCTGTTTCTCATTTGTTTTCTTTTTTCAGTTTACCAACCGAAAGAAAAAAAAAGTCATTCACGTTATCTCTCAACATCGTCCTATCTGTACGCACTCGATAATAAAAAGAAGCACTTCACGCATTTTTTTCTCCTTAACACTGGATTTAATTATAACACAACGCAACGTGTAATGAAACTCTCAAGTACGAGTAAAACTCTCACTCCGAAATTTCATACATATTGGGCACTTGAAATATTTAAAGGTACGTAGTATTTCTATTACAACATTTATAAATAGTTATTTTTCTCAACTTAAATATATTGCTTAGATATTTAAATATATTGCATATTATATATATTACAGATACAATAAATATGTTTATATTACGTACTATATATGTTACAGATACAATAAATATATTATACAATACCAATTTTTATTTGTGCTTGATTTAAATTATTTGTATGGAATTTCTATGAACTTCTTACAGATCCAAATATGTTTCATAGATCAATCGACTATTACGGTAGTAGAACCTACTTAGTTTTTATAATTTTGTTTTTAATTTCTTTATTTACTTTTTACTATCGCGCATAATTTTCGTAAATTCAAAAGTAGCTGTTTAATTGACAGGCAGCAAGCACACATAACTTTAATGAAAATTACTCTTTTGAAGCTTAATATTTTCAGAACTGATCTCTGTATAGAAAAAGTTTTCATGATATATATTTTTGAAATACTTATTCGACAGTACTCTACACAATGGGATATATAAAAAAAAATTATCATACTTTTCATATAGGGAAAGTACTGCAAAAAACTTGTTCTTAAAAGATTTAATTTCATAACTTTTAAAATTTTATAATATGTACAAATGGTATAATATTGTTAAATTTCTAATAGTATACGAACAAAATATCATTGACCTACAGACCGATAGACACACAGATGGCCATGGAGAATCTATAAAGTGTTTGGTTACGGAACGCTAAAAACGAGAAAATAAACTTGCAATAAAAAATATATATAACCAAAAATGAAAAGAAGAAAGTGTATTTATCTATTCTATGATTCGGTTTATTATAAACGGAATAACTAATACTTTTTAATTACAATTAACCACAATTAAATGAATCTACGTGATGTAGTATTATTTTTACTTTCTTATTATTTTAATCATTTTTTAATTATTGGATCCACGAGATGGTTCACGTGTATTGTCGTTTTACTTTTGCAAGGGAGTTTTCCTCCATGATAATATGTTTTTCTTCTTATATTAGATTAATAATGACTTATATAACTTGTACTTTAAACCGAATCGCTGTAAAAGTATCACCATTTTTTGTTCATCGATTCTAATCCCACACTCTCGGTCTAACTGCTTGTGTACTAAGAATTAAATTTTAAATATTTTAGAAAATGTTTTACAAACATCATACTTTATTTTTTAATCTGCACCTTGCGCGTACTATTAATGAAAATATCATTCAAATCGGTTTACTAGTTTTTTATTTGACTCGTCAACAAAAAGAAGAACCGATATACAAAAAAAACAGACAGTCAAAATAATACTTCAAAGAACGAAAAGGTAACCTAAATTATATTATAAACTTCAAGGAATATTTGAATAAAATTATTTTTCCTTCAAACTAGTTTTTTAGTTTATATGTAATATACTCAAAGGTTTTGACAAGTATATAGATAGGCAGATAGACAAAAAATTTTAAAAGTTGCGTTTCATGTTCGGAGAAGTCTAAATAATATGTTCCATTTTTCATACATAGTTTCAATCTACACACATACCTCTGTTTTGCAATTTTTATGAAAATATAAGGTTATACTGCTTCGTAATGCTGACTTAATATAGTAGAGGTTCTCACGTATAACGGAATTCTACGATGCAAACATAGCATTAAGAAGTAGTGAAACAGAACTGAATTTTTTTATTCTATAAAATATGAAAAATTCAGTAATGACACTATAGTCCCTATGACCAACATATTAGATTGTTAAATTGTTGCCCATTTTTTCTCATTTTTCAATCTACACACATACCTCTGTTTTGCAATTTTTATGAAAATATAAGGTCATACTGCTTCGTAATGCTGACTTAATATATTAGAGGTTCTCACGTATAACGGAATTCTACGATGCAAATATAGCATTAAGAAGTAGTGATACAGAACTGATTTTTTTATTCTATAAACTATGAAAAATTCAGTAATGACACTATAGTCCCTATGGCCAACATATTAGATTGTTAAATTGTTGTTCATTTTTTTCGCGCCACTCAGAAAAATAAAATGTTACCTCATATACGAAAGTCTCATTGATTTGGGATTCCTAATTAAATATACGGTCCGTGTTTGTATAATAAACTTAATTAATAAACCTTGCTTTTAGCTTCGCTCTAATCAAGCAAAAAATGCACTACTCCCTCAGTCTTCCCTTTGGTTTAATACATTTATCAATATGACAAACGGAATACGACCGAGGAAATCTTAAACAAAATCATGTGATTAAAATATAATATTCATGTGCAATTTCCCGATAATCGGTTCTTCTTTTTCCATAATATGAAATAGTCTCAATTTATAAATAATATTATTTTGCTCCACAGATGAAAATTATGTAACAATGCCGAGAAGCACTTATACGCATATAAGTATATGTATGTATAAATATATATACATATATATATATATATATATATATATATATATATATATATATATATGTATATATATATATATATGTTTGTATATATATATACACACACACACACACACATATATATATATATATATATATATATATATATACATACATATATTTTTATTCCACTTCATGGAATTCTTTCCTTATACAAGTATTAGGCTGATTAATATCCATTAATATCCATACGGAAAACTCAAAACGTATAACGGAAACGAGAGAAATTTTTAGTGGTTGATATTTTATTACTTTAGTAGTTTATTATTACTGTGAGAGACACTTTTAATTGAAATGTTATATTTACGTAAATAACGGCATATTTTATTGCTGAAAACGAATCTTCCGCTGAAACGGAAGAATCTTTTTCAAGAAGCTTCCGGGAAAATATTACCATTTATGAATTTTTTAAGAAGTTTCCCGTATGTGAATCAGAAAAAGTAAGAGAGAGAGAGAGTGGGCAAAACTAAAAATAATATTTGCTCTCATATATCTTATTGCATCCATATTTCCTCTTTAAACACGTACCTATTTCATACCGCTTAATTTTAATTCCACGTCCAGTGCGTGTGAAAAATTTCATTACAAGATTTAAACTACACGTAACGCCACTTACATAGTTAGTTATGGACATATATGCACTTATATATATATATATATATATATATATATATATATATATATATATATGTAAACGAAGTGAGTGACACTTCATTCAGCATGAAGTTTGCATATGATCTGTGCTAGCTGTCACTTGGACATGTCGCCACGCCACGATAGAAAAATAGGTTATGTTCTTAGAAACGATCAATGAATTATAATATGATATAGTATAATATTTTAATACTTAATTGATACGAACTAGTGAAGCAATAGCTTTAAATGTTGTTTCTCTTTTCAGGTGAGTTTGTGATTAATTAACGTTATAAATTGTTTTGTAAAAGTGTAAACATTTGTTTATGTAATAAATCTCTTTTCAGAGCAACTCAATGCTATAGTTTTACTGTTCACCATATTATCCAAGGATAAGAATTAGAAACACATTATAAAACAACATTTCTACAGCTAATTCCCAAAAATAATGGACAAATTACAGTTCGAATTCGTAGTCAAGGCCAGTGAAGATGTGAAGACAAATATTATTTGTATAACAACAATTACCGATTTAGACGGCAATACCTTTGTGTTCCCGGATAAATTACAACCGGTAAAACTACACGATGCAATAATAAAAACACAAATCTTTCAAAAAATCAAAGCTACTTTACAAAAACGGCATGACAAGCGACAAGTATGGATATCCATGAGCCCAGAAACAAAGGCGGTTTATTGTGATGAAGATGGAAATAAACAGTTCATGGGATACCTTTTAGAGGAAAAAGAAACACCGAAAACTTCTACAGCAGGAATCTCTGAAGAATATCTAATAAAAATCATGGAAAGCTTCGCTGAAATGAAGAATGAATCATCAAAACCTTTTAATGTGGGCAAAATGGCAGAAAAATTTGTTATACAAAAATTTAGTAGTAAGATTACCAATGTGTCCCAGTGGATGACAATCTTTGAAGCGGAATGTGCACGTTTAGGCATAGAGGAGGATATCAAAAAAATTGAAATTTTTAGGTTATTTTTAGAAGATTCCTGTAAAGACTGGTATAGTTCTATGCTGATTAAATACACAATAAATTCAGAATGGGCTATGTGGAAACAAAACTTTAGTGAGACATATGCAGATAAGAGTTGGTCACCGATCAGGTATGCAATGTTATTTAAATATAGACAGGGCTCATTACTGGAGTATGCATTAAAAAAAGAGAAACTGCTATTAGAAATAAATAAGTCCATAGATAAACTCTAATTGATCTAATCGCCACCGGATTACCGAATTTCATTGCGGATAAAATTGATAGAAATAGCTTAAAGGAAACTCAAGATTTATTTAATAATATAAGAAGTTTAGAGCACATGGTAAATAAAAAAACATTTGATAAAAAGATAATAGCTTCCGAAAGTAAAATTAAAGATAAAAATGTAAGGCCCATGGTTAGTCCGTGTAAAACTTGTGAAAAAGAAAATAAAGGTACACGTTACCATCCCGAATCACAATGCTGGTTTAAGATAAAAAATAATGATAGAACAAAAAACGATCAGATAAGGAGTGTAAACAATTCAGAATTAGAGACTGAACTAAATGAAATTAACCAAAAAAACTGGTAGTGCCGCCATTAATTAAAATTAAATTACTAATAAATGACATTTTAAAAACATCAGGAATCTATGATTCAGGATCCAATGTGTCCTTAATAAATTCAAGGTTATTATCTTTAAAAAAAATACCAACTCATTATAAAAAAGCACATTTGAAAACAATTAATGGCGTAAAAAAATCAATAGGAATGGTAACTTTAAAACTAAAAATTTTTGAAATTGAAAAACATGTTGATGTTTTTGTTATAGATGAAGAAAACTTCGACTATAATTTTCTAGTTGGATTAGATTGTATACAAAAATTTAAATTAACTCAAAATGAGAATTTAGAAATCATGCAAAATATCCACAACAATAACAATAAGACAAAATACATAAAAAACAAAGAAAAACAACCTATAATCACAAAACAAATTCCTGGCAGTACAGGTAGTGACATAGGGATAAATAAAAATGAAAAACAAGTTATTATTCACGAATATGAAATAAACTTTAATGAAAATATAAGGGTCAATGATTTTGATATTACGATAAATCATTTAGATCATAAAAAAAGATCTGATATTGATCAATTTGCATATCGCAAATATAATTCAATTTTCGCTAAAGATAAATATGATATAGGTACAGTAAAAGGTTACGAAGCACATATTGATCTGTTGATAGATAAGTACTGCAGTAAGAGACCATATAGGTGCTCTATTGAGGACATGAAAGAAATTGAACATCAAATATCAAAACTACTAGAAAATAATTTAATCGAGGAATCATATAGCCCTTTTGCGGCTCCGGTAACACTAGCATTTAAAAAAGAAGAAGGAAGGAGATCAAGGCTTTGCATAGATTTTCGAGAATTGAATAAGATTGTAGTTCCCCAATCGTAACCGTTTCCTCTAATCGAGGATTTAATGATAAAAACGAGGAAATGTAAATTTTTTTCAACACTCGATGTGAACTCGGCGTTTTGGTCCATACCTCTTAAAATTGAAGATAGAAAAAAAACTGCATTTGTTACCCAGAATGCACACTATCAGTGGACATGTTTACCTTTTGGCTTAAAAACTTCACCCGCCATTTTTCAGAGAATCCTGAGTAGTATTATAAGAAAGCATAAATTGTTAGATTTTGCTGTTAATTACATAGATGATATTTTAGTATTTTCAGAAACGTTTGGGAAACATATAGAACACTTATGCTTCTTATTGGAAGCAATCTTAAAAGAAGGGTTTAAATTAAAATTCACGAAATGTAACTTTGCACAGGACTCGGTAAAATATCTGGGGCATATAATAAAAAAACAACACGGTAACTCCGCTAAAGGATAATTTAATTGCCATAAAAGAATTTCCGATTCCAAAAACACAAAAAAACGTTCGTCAATTTTTGGGAAAAATAAATTTCTATGGAAAATATGTACCAAATATGTCAATAACGCTGGATCCATTACATAATTTATTAAGGAAAGGAGAAAAATTTGTCTGGTCCGATAAATGTCAAGAATCATTTGATACTATAAAAAAACTACATTGCTCAAAACCAATCCTAGCAATCTTTGATACAGACTTACCAATCAATAATTATACAGATGCTAGCATACAAGGCATAGCTGCAATCTTAAAACAAATTCAACCCAATGGTGATGAAAAACCATGCGCATATTTTTCCAAAAAATTAAACAATTCCCAAAAACAGAGTAAAGCTATATATCCTGAGTGTCTGGCTATAAAAGAGGCGGTTAAATACTGGCAACATTGGCTTATAGGAAACACATTCACGGTTTTTTCAGATCACAAACCCTTAGAAAAAATGAATATAAAAGCCAGAACGGATGAAGAACTGGGAGATCTTACGTTTTATTTGTCGCAATTCAATTTTAAAATAATATAATAATAATAATAATAATATAGTTTATTTGTGGATATAAAATACAACAGGTAAAGTAATAGACATGTACAGAAATTTTCTTAGGGCTAATGACAAAATTAGAGTTAAAAATTAAGTTACACGCCTTAACCTAAATTTTGTTCAATATTTTATCCACAAAAAGGTTACTAGCTCGGCTTGTGCAGTTATGCTATAAGCAAAACCGACACGGCCGGTTTACAGCTAGCATTCAGCTAGCTAGAATATATTCTCCGGGAAAATATAATATAGAGGCAGATACCTTAAGCAGAAACCCAGTGTTAGAACCAGATGAAAATGAAGAAAGTAGTTTAAAAGTAGTTAATTTTATCAAAATAGAAGATATGCAACAAGATCAAAATAAAAACGAAGATATAAAAGAGAATATAAATAAACTTATTTAAAAAAATAATATATATTATAAAAAGATTGGAAAACATGAAAAGATTATCTGAAGACTTTAGTAAACATATTATAAAACAAGTTCATCACTACTATTGCCACATAGGAAAACAACAAGTAGAAAAAAAAATAAAACCCTTTTATCAAGCTAAACATTTATAGACAACATAAAAAAATATGCAAAAACTGTGACGTTTGTATAAAAAATAAATCAAGAGGAGCATACAAGTTTGGACTAATGTCTCACTTAGGACCAGCCACAAATCCGTTCGAAATAGTGTCTATAGATACCATAGGTGGATTTGGTGGTGCACGTTCAACAAAAACGAATTTACATCTTCTAGTAGATCACTTCACTCGTTACGCCTACATTTTGACATCCAAAACTCAGAATGCAAACGACTTTATAAAACTAGTCCAAAGAGTAACACAAGATTATAAAATAGACTTGATTCTGTCAGACCAATATCCGGGTATAAATTCAAAAGAATTTAAGTATTTTTTAGAATAGGAAGGTATACATATAGTGTTAACTGCAGTAAATGCACCATTTTCTAATGGATTGAACGAAAGATTAAACCAAACATTGGTTAATAAAATTCGTTGTAAAACTAATGAAAAAAGAGATAAGATCGCTTGGACTACCATTGCTCACGAATGCACAAACAAATATAACGAAACCGAACATAATGTGACAGGGTTCTCCCCAAAATATTTACTGCAGGGAAAAAGTGTGGACATTCTACCAAACGAACTGAAACAATATAAATTACAGAATCAACATTTAATACGAGACCGGAAGATTGCCTTAGAAAATAGTATAAAATCACATAATTATAATAAAAAAATATTTGATAAAAACAGAAAAAATTATGAATTTGAAGTCGGAGATTTAGTATATGTTGAAAACGGTAAACGGTTAAACCGAAAAAAACTAGATGAATTGAAAATTGGTCCATATCAAATTATAGAGAAAATATCTAATTCAATTTACAAAGTAAACACGGGACACAAAAAGGTACAGTCAAACCTTTTCCACATAACAAAACTCGTTCCAGTGGTAGTAATACGTTAAAATTTTGATAATTACCTATGGAGGGTGGGGGGGAGATGTGAACGAAGTGAGTGACACTTCATTCAGCATGAAGTTTGCATATGATCTGTGCTAGCTGTCACTTGGACATGTCGCCACGCCACGATAGAAAAATAGGTTATGTTCTTAGAAACGATCAATGAATTATAATATGATATAGTATAATATTTTAATACTTAATTGATACGAACTAGTGAAGCAATAGCTTTAAATGTTGTTTCTCTTTTCAGGTGAGTTTGTGATTAATTAACGTTATAAATTTTTTTGTAAAAGTGTAAACATTTGTTTATGTAATAAATCTCTTTTCAGAGCAACTCAATGCTATAGTTTTACTGTTCACCATATTATCCAAGGATAAGAATTAGAAACACAGTATATATATATATATATATATATATATATATATATATATATATATAAGGTAGAACATTTACCGCTTTTATTAATACAGGGTATTAGTAACATAACAAGAAAACCCATTACTCATACCTGACGAACGTTATTAGTTCCTATCGCTAAAATGGAATATTGTAATTTAGTCAATAGTATTAATTACTAATAATGTTTCTAACTATGGCTTACCATTTCTATAGTATCAATTTTATCTAATTTCATCAAATGAAATTCGAAGTTTCGTGAATCATTTAAATTTATTTTATATAAATAGTTAAGTTAAAATATTTATTTGAGCGATTATAAAAGTTTAGATAAAACAAGTTTGGCAAAGCAAAATATAAACAAAACGAGCAGACTTTGAAATAAGATCTCTCAAGAAATTAAATAGAGACGTCGGAAGTTACGAAAATTACGAATTGTAATTAAATTATTTTCTGATATTTGAAATGGTACTTATTAATATCCAAAAAAGTCGTAATCCCTCAGCTAACACTAAGTATCGCAATATTGACCTTTTTTGCAATTACCCTCACTAACATATTATATGTTTCAAACACACATTAATATTTTCGATATTTTAATAAACATATGTTTTTTCTCTGCCGAATCAGTTTTTTGTAGGGTTATTAATGATAACATTAAACCCACGTTTATTTTTATGAAATCGTTTATGCTTCAGTCGTTTATGTTTGAAGTGATGATATCAGAAATAGGAAAACTTTTTTATTTTTATGTAACTAATCGCTATACATACTTTTATTTCTTGTATCATTTTTTTTCAAAGTCCCGTATGGCGTCTTTCAATCTCTGATTATGGAAGGCAACAACGTATTTAATTAATATTTTATTGAATAAATCATAATTTGAAGCTACAAACTGACGAAAAAGAGTGTTTTGCCGAATATTAAAACAAAAAGTTTGCAGTTAAGATCAACATAAAGACGGAAATACAGAATTGTTATATAATTTTTAATAAAACCCAATGAATACTAATAATATGAGAGCAAATGAGATGGGAAGACACCCCCCCTTTATTCAATTTAGAACTCCATGCCTAGATCATTGTTAATAAATTGTAAAACATGTAACCGACAGGCGTTTAATTGAGATTCATGATATTTTATTAAAAATAACAAATTCAGCTGGATAATTGTTTCCAAATTACTTACAAAAGAGAAGTATATATCATAAAATATTATGCTTTTAAAACTGCACAAAGGTAATTATTTTACAGTAAAAGGATTGTGAAGGACGTAACAGCTGTGTCTAGCAAAATTCATTTTTTTCAATTTTTAATTGCTTAATTAAGCTTTTACCAGCTCTTTCAATTATTGCGTGAAGGACAACTTTTGGAATAGCGATATTAAAAGAAATTAACGTAAAAAAATATAATTGATTAATATTAATTTTAGAGTAATAATATTCAAAGTAAAAGCTCGTCTAACCGTGTATTCCAAGAAATGTTCGATATCGCTTGAAATAAAATTGTCTCATTTTATTTAATTACATCTTATCATTATATAAGGAATCCAAACTTTCTCGGAAGAAACTTGATAACAGTTAAAAGTACCCACGATTTTCATATTGGAAATTCGAAACTTACATTTTGTTTATTTGCAGCAAAAACTATCCTAATAGCGACAATTCTAATACTAAATAACATCACCTTATGGCACAACAAATCTGTCTTTTCGTTCCTAATCTTTTTAAATTTAAATATATTATATTTACGTAATAGTACAAAGAGGTTAAAATTTGAGATAAATATTACAAAGGTTCATATTGGGTATGTAATTTAGAAGGGAAAAGTTCTGATACGGAAATTGTAATTAAAATTATATAGCAGAATATTTCGTTTATAACGAGAGAGCATAACGCGGATAATTTTTTTCTCTTCACTCATTAGTTCTATTTTTATTTAATACGTTATAGTCACTTGAAGCAATTAGTGCTTTAATAATTTAAATTATGAACGTAAAGATTGATATTCTTTGCAAATATTACATAAACTACTTATATTGTAATAACCTTATGTATTAAGCTACTATTGTCTTCGATTGATAATTGCATGATATAAAAATCGGCTAAAATTGTTACCTTATTTATAAAAATTGATTTGCTCTTTCTTTTTTCAGGTAATATTGAATAGATATGCATATTTACATACAAAATATTTATATCTGATAATGTATAATTGAATACTTACATGGCTTAGAAAATATTACAAGTTACCTCCTTTATAAAAATGATTTCCTTGTTCAAGTTCTAAATTACCTTAATATAATGGACATATTTACATGAAAAAAAGCTTAGAAAATCCTACTTCTAAAAGTTCTAGCACTAAAAGATATAAATGTGTATTTTTATAAGAATGTCATTTGCTTCCGCCATGAAATTCTTATAAAAATACTCATTTATTACTGATTCAAACTTACCTAAATTTTTTGATGATATAAAATTCGTTAAAATCTAATCCATAGAAGTGTGATGTTACATGGTATCAGGTCTACAATTATAATGAACATGCTTTGGCACGTATTAGATCATAGTTCACGCAGGTAATGTGGATAACTTCTCAGGATTTCTTGTTTAAAAAGGTAACATATGTCATATATAAAAAGTAATATATATATATATATATATATATATATATATATATATATATATATGTACATCCATATAATATTAATAAAATGGGAAAAGTTCTCACAGATGGATTTTGGATGCTTATTAAGTAACAAAGTGTTCCTAATTTTTTTTTAATTTAATGAAATATTTTTTATAATGAAACCGAAATGAAAAACACGAGTATTCTTTATCTATATTAACGATATGCAATTACGTCCGGAAAATTCATCAATCACTATTTTCCTGAAAGCTACGACCAAAAGCTCGGCGTTAGCTATACAAAGCACTCCTTGTCACTGGACGCTATAACGTTATAACCGCCTGTGCCCTTTGAGGAAGTGCCGGTAATCATGACGGCCTACATTCATGTTGTGCCATATTATAAAACCATTTCAGCACACAGCCGGTCTATGCCAATGTGCGCTTTATGGAATTATGGGGAAAATTCATTTATCCGAAGCTGGTAGGGTCCGTTCCATTTTTCTTCTAGTTTGTGGTTGAGTCTTTTATTGACGTCCCATCGTTGATACGTATATAATGTTTTTGTCGATGTCACTTTGTGGATGTTTTTTATCGCGCCATGTAATACTTACTACGAACTTGAACTCTGTTGCCCACATTTTTAATGATATTAATTAGCACTATTTTTTACGACGTTATAAAAGTTATGTTTATATTTGGTCGACTATTTCGAACAAAACATTGAATAAGATTGTTTAGATATATGCAAGGGATAAAAAGTTATATAACTGTTTTAAAGGTATAGAAGTATTTTTAAACACCAGAACCGATGTAGAACATAACATATGCTATTGATTAAATTATCCGAACAGTTTTTGATTTTTGTGTGGATGAAAGTCTTTTAGTACATATTTTAATATTTCATATGAATTCAAATTCTCATATTGTTTCGTTGTTATTAATTTAAAACGGTGCTGGTTTTATCCAACGTTTTGTTTGGTGATATATTGGCACCGAATAAAAATAATGAACCGAAATAATGAATGAAAGGTTTGCTAACAGCCCACCGGAAATATATAAGAATTTGATATATTGTGTGTCAAATAACAGATCTTGGTAAAGAACTAAAAGAAAGTAGAAATAATACTGCATCACGTTGTTTCATTTAATTGTGAATAATGCATTTCTACAAAATTAACGCCAAATATATTCAATGCTTTCCTTTCGTCTTTATTATTTCACTTTTGTAGATGAGTTTTATGAACTTGTTTACAGTGAGAGGCATTCATATAAAATTATTAAATTTATGCCGCAGGTAAAACCAACATAATGTAGAATTAAGCTTATTAGTTTGATTTCAGCTGTTTAGTTTCCTCAATAAAAACTCCTACAGTTTCATAAATTGTAAGCAATGAACAACTAAACTAACCGAGTAAAATTTTTAATTACCTTTATAAAAGATGAATAATTTAAAAACATAATTAGGTGACGTTCATATCTATGTTATTTAACTTTTAAACAAGTTTAACTGTAAGGAACTTGAATGACATAGTGTTGTAAAATTTATTCTTAAGGAAACTTATGGCAAGAATTCTGTTTACCGGGTTACTGCTAAAGTTTTTCTTTAGGAATAAATCATACAATATATTATCATAAAAATTTTCTCCACTTCGACTTGCTTAAATTAATCTAATTCATAGATTTATTAGGGTATACACGTGTATATTTCCTATATTTTTCTGAAAATTATTACACTTACTTGTTTATGAATTCTAAATATACAGAGGTCAATTCTTCTCAAAAAGTAAGAATTATAAATTTTTATTTTTTAACAGAAAAACTATTTCAAAAAACGCTTTCGCCAAAATATACCAACACAAGTTTGAAATTTTATTTTATTATAACAATTTTGATTCACTTCCAAATCTGTTTAGTTTATGGTGGCTATTAAGTTATTCTCTTTTTCAAGGTTTTATAATTAAAAAAGTTTTAAATTAAAGCCTTTAGCGAAGAAATGAGGCAAGTGTACTAAGTTTTGTCATTCAACTAGTAATAAATTTTGAAGAAAAACTGTTCTTATAGCATAAAATTATTATGATTTCCTTAACTTTCTACATTTACTAGTACAGAGTTTAATAAAATTTATCTAGTGTCGACAAGTCATCACATAAAAAATGTAGGTACAATTTCAAAATTTGGAAAGTAAAAGTTCTGTTACGCAATATAACATTTTGGAAAGTATTCCGATTTAAATATAAGTTGATTATATTATATTACACGTAATAAAGTTTCACTAGCATGCACTTGTGATCCATTACTACTTAATATTCTATTATTAAACCATTTCAGCACACATATTTATGTATATTTATGTATATTTATGTAAATAAATTCAGTTCCTCAATATTTTGGTTAGTTCGCTAGTAATTAAATTATTTAAAATTTATTATTGTTTGATTTACATTATTAGCAAACGGTTAACTTCAAAATATTAAAATAGATGTAACATAAACGTAACTATGAAGGTAATTGAATATTATTCATACTTTTAAAGAAAATATGAGAAAGATATACATTACAGACTATTCTGGCTTATTTCGTCTAATCTGTTAGAGTAATAGAAAGTTAAATATACGGTATAAAAGAAATAATTTCAGTGTTTATGATGTTACTCTGCTGTCTATCACTCAGTGCGCAAAAATTAATCAAAATGCTTTTTAGTTTCTTTCAATTTATTTATAAATACAAAAAGGAAAATGGCAGATAAAATGTTCTTGCTCTTTTCAACAAATACTACCTGGACCGGTCGATATAATTATCTTGTTAATATTTTAATTGAAGTATATAGACTAGCCTTTTCGCGGTTTCGTTCGCATTGTTTTTTGCAACCTAAATATTTTTTCATACATGATGGAACAAAAATATATGTTATTCTTTCCTATTTATTAAGTTTTCATATTAATATTTATGCAACCAAACTATCTGTTACACAACCTGTTAAAAAACCTTATTAATAACTAATAGGTATATATATATATAAATATATATATATATATATATATATATATATATATATATCAAAAATATTAAGAAGGTAAAATAGAATAAATAACCTGTTGATTTATCCTATTTTTCCTCTCAATATTATAAATCAAAACGTTGATATTTAAAAAAAATGTCATTACTTTCTTATGCACCGACATAGCTTCATAAAAAAGATGGGTATTTTAAAACGAAGAAAAACTAATAATAGAAATGAAGAAAAGAGCATTGGGAAACTATGAAAAGCAATTTTAAATAATTCCATGAAGCGCGAGCAGAACTCGCGTGTCCAGAATTCCTTAACCAGGACATTACGAATTAAAACTATTTTATCATTTATTTATAAATCTTAACCATAACTGTTTAGAGTGACTAAAAAGTTTTAATCACGTCCACTTTTTAACTTCGTCATCGCATTCACTGTCCCGAATCGTTAATTTTAGGATGCAATTCTTTGTAATGTTTGTAAGATGTAATATTTTTAACGTATTTTATTAATATAATTAAATCTTTACACTAAATGCGTCACGTTATTAATATTTTTTGCATTTTATATAATAATCCTACTTTTCCCTTGTTGTTTTCAATTTCTTGTTAATTTTATTTCTCTTCTTTCGTCCTGCTCTTATTTTAAATTCATTTTGTCACGCATGTATAACTTATATTTCGTCTACTTCTCAATTGAACATTATACGTTTGTACATAAATTCACCCTTTTTCAGCTGTTTGGTAGATAAATCAACTTAGAATTTAAATAATAATTTCTTATAGCCTACTGAGTAGGAATTAAGTGGTACTAATCATTCGGAGTCATTTAAAATTGCATTTGCATTTAAGACATCAATAAAAATGTATCTGTTAATGGCTTTCCCATCTTGCCATTTTGCATTTTTTCCATGAAGTCCAAAGCCTTTTTTTTTCAGATTGAACATTTACGTTCGTACTTAAACTCACTCTTTGTCAGCTGTTTTTTTCCCAATCAACTTAGAATTTAAATAGTAACATGTCATTTCCTACAGAGTACAGATTAATTGGTGCTATCATTAGGTCGGTTTTGAAATTACATTTCCATTTAAGCCATTTATCAACATAAATCTATCAAAGGTATTCTATCTCCCCAATATTTTTTGTTCAATTTGATTAAAAACGGCTTTATTTTATGTACACTCATTTTATTTTTAATTAAGCTAACTACTTACACCAGCACAAGTCATTTAAAGTGAAAGACCATGACATGTCGTATAGGTCGTAAGTGGTGAATGCTTGAAGAATCTAGAATGGGATCATTAAATTTCGATTAAAAAGTATTTGCTGAAAATTTATAATGTATTTTCATTTTGCACCTATAAATTCCAGGCCAGAATAATTCATTAGTCTTAATTAATAATTTTAAAAGAATTAAAAGTACCAGTATAATCAATGGAAAGCGATACAATTATATTCCGTAAGTGTTTAAATGAACATAAAAATACTTTCTTCTTGAGCATTAGATCTTAGAAGACATCAAGGCTTATCCGCTCATAATTTTTTGTTTGTTGGATCTTGTTTGGAGTTAGGTCTCCTCATCAGTTTGTGCCCATAGTTTTTAAGTTTTTTTAACGCTCTCCAGCTCTCGAATTCGAAGTAAACTTTACAAAAATATACTTTCTTGAGAGAGTTGGTATCACTGCGATATAAAATTAAATATATAATTTTATATAGTTTTTTTAAGAATTCAATTTCCACTGCCACAAACTGGCAAGTCTTACATAAAGTACATATAATTATATCTATCATCATTTTACTCAAGTAAAGCAGTTCTAAAATACGTTTGCGAGAAAATCGAATATTTACTACCACTAGCTTAAAATTTTGTTTCGAAGTATTTCAACCACGAATGGTAAAAATTAGTAAACTGGCTTGCTGTATTATCAAACTCGACCGATTATCTTTTACTTAAATATAATCTTAACATAGGGAAAATATCTCTCACTTCTTTTTCTTTCAAATACCAACTTTTAAATTTTCCTCTAAAATCTTTCCCGATGTGCAAATATTTAATGAAGTGCGTAATCGCGTCGGTGCCTACCGATTCTCTTGAGAATCAAACCCAATAAAACATTTTCCTTTATTTCAATTTTTTTCTTGTCCCTTTGTGAATTTGAAAAATTGTAACAATAAAACAAGTCGTCACAATTTGTCAAAGACTTGATACGGACGCTTCGTTGCTAACCCAGTAGAAAATGAGTTTCATTTTGTGTTATTTGAGAGCTCTTAATGCATTTTATAATTAACATATCCAACATCGTTAGTTGGACGTAGTGCATTTTTACCATTCTAACCCAAAATATGTCAACGTATTTCCTTGGTTTGAACAAGTGTCAAAAACATGCTTTACACATTTTTATTCATTCAACGGGTTAAACCGATTATTAACTTGAAAAAACTATTTGATATCGAGATTAATTTTTTTTGTGAATGTACAAAACTTGGTAATTATTAATATAAACAAATTTGTTTACAAAATTACTTTTAATTTATTCTAGGTCTATTTTACTTCCTTTTGAGAAAAAAATATTTACTGGAAACTGTCATTTTGTTGCTGATCTAACAAAAATTTCGTTTTGTTTTGACTGATTTGAGAGGTCGCAATACATTTTTCAATTAAAGTGGTTAGTTTTGACTTAGTTGAACATATTGATTTTTTTAACTTTCCAACTAAAAACGCTTAAATGAATTTCGTTGGTCTTACAAGTCGTAATACTACCCTTTTAAAAATTACAATTAACAAGTGATAAAAAATTGAAGATAGTTTTTAAGTCAGTTGCTAATACCGGGTGTTAACCTCTGCTAAAATATTTGAAATCGGTGTCAATTTGCTTCTATAAACGAATGAAAGCTTTACAAATAAAAATATTAATAAATTATTCCAATTATACTTGCTGCAGGTCGAAATTACTTTCTTTCAAAACGCTTTAATAATTAAAGCCAAAAATCACCCTTATGTTATTTCCCTTTATTTTTATGTCTTTGCAACTTAACTGCATCGAGACATAAAATGCTTTATGTGAAATAGGTTTTAGAAAAGGAAACAGTAAATTTATAAATTATAATGAAAAGTCATGAAAAGATCATGATTCTGCGGGAATCAGATTATATTTTTAATTTTATACTTTTTTGTTAAAATAAAATAAAAGTCACTGCCTCTTGGAAACTATTCTTTGGATTTATTGCATTATATTTTTGTAGTTTATTCATTCTCTTGATCCAATTTTTTAGACCATTTTCATTAAAAATTAATTTCCTTCACTACCTCTAATTTGTCTCATTGTTTTACCCACAAAAACTCTGTTAATGTATTTCATATAATTGACCATTTTATAGTACCATGTAAATTTTTCTTAAAAAAATTGTCCCGCACACGAAATAGCCAATCGTCTTGTTTCTTTTTACATTATTAATGTAAAACAGTACTGAATTGTTTTTGTTTCCCAAGTTGTTAAAAGTTCAGAACCGTTGGGAGTTCTTACCAATAACAAATAAAGATCTGCTTATTTAATTCAGTATGTGAGTCTTTAACATAAAAAGATATGTACCATACAGACCCACGTGTTCCAAAAAGAACAAAATAATAAAGCATTGTAAGTAATGTTTGGAAACTTTAGGGTGTTAACCTATGAATTTAAAAATAATTCTTTTATTCTACCAACTGATTTTAAAAATATATAGATTGTGCACAAACTTGTACCAAATGTTTACATTTAGGCAATACAATAATTAAATCTGTCAATAAGAAATACTTTTGAAATACATGATACAAAATAAAAATGTAACTATTGAGCTATGGAACTATTGTTAATACAATGTTAATAAAAATAAGCGCAAGTTATCATTACGACCTTTGACGCCCATAAAGTAACAACTGCTAATGAAATATATTAAAATGTTTTTTACGAAGCGGATAGCACTTTAACATATTAAAACAATTATTTATAAAGAACTTAATATAAAAGAGCTAGTGGCTTTTATTCATAATAACGATATCAAATTACGTCCAGAAAATTAATTAATCAGTATTTACCTCGAAAGTTCTTTACAAAAGAAAGATGTGCTTTAACTTCTTATCATCAGACGGTGTCATTGCTGCCTGTGCCTGGGAAAAAGCGTTGGTAATTGTGACGACCTACGAGCATATTTACGTCACGCTATGTTATAAAGTCATTACCAACATCCGGTCGATGTCAACGGGCGCTACCTGGAATAATGGAGGAGCTTTATTAGGTCGAAGTTGAGGAGTCGCGTTCCATTTTTCTTCTATTTTGTGGCTCAGTCTTTTATTGATACTTTGTTGATATTGGCAAATAAACACCTTATTAGTTTCATTGCCATCTATATATTTTACTGCATCATATAATATTTGATTTAACTTTAAATTTTGGTGTCCAGATGTTTAAAGAAATCCATTATCAAAATTTCTTTGTTAAGCTAACAAAAATCCACATATGCCCAGGAACCAAAACCTATATAGGTTTTTTTAGTAAACGCGGAATATGATTTTATTTAACATAGAGAACGAAAAAAAATAACAATTATTTAAAATATATAGAAGTTTATTACATAACCGAAACCAATAGAAAACATAATAATTGATTAAAGTATTCAAATAGTTTTTTTTTTGTGCGTAATGAACTTTTAAATATAGGATTTAATAACGGATTACTGAAGTTCGATTCACATACTGTCCCGCTGTTATTAATTTCATATCATGCGATGTTATCATACCGAGCGATTCAATTTCAGCAATGTATAGTAATATTCTACCGCCAAGAAAAATAACTAAATGAAATAACGAATATAAATATCGAATAAACTTGTTTTTTTCAATCCTAAACTTTAAATAAATATATTATATATTTCTGATAGCACAAACTGTATATGTATCTAAATTATATATTTTATTTTGCAAGTACTTAAGTCGCTTTTAATTCTTATAAGACCCACTATTGTTTCCAGGAAGTTCAAGAAAACTTGTTTATAATGGTGTTTTCTTAATAGGTGGCTGTTACATGCAACATTTTTACAAACCCCCAGCAACTTAATCAAAACATGTTTGTGGTTCTGACTGTACGTTATATGAGCTCAAGACAACTGTTTGCTGTCGGGTTATATAAGACTGGAATTGCAAACTTCCAATTTATCCGTTTTAACTTTGAAATTTTGTAACTAATTTCTTCGATTGTAATTACAGCCTTTGTCTTGAATTCTTTTCTAAAGTTTCGGTTTTAAATCCAATGTTTTGTGGTTAAAATGGCAAAATAAAACGTAACCTTTTCAAGTAATTTTTTGAAAAAACTTTGACAGAGGACCTTGAAATTATCCGCATGTATTCAAAATAATTTACGTTGAAATTTCAGGAAATTAATCTGTGGACAAAACTTATTTTGTACATCGTATATATCAAAACAAATAAAGAAAGTATTACAAGGATCAAAAGAACATTGTTGTTTGGAATTATTTATAATATCATCTTGGAGATATAGTTTAAAACCTCCACAAAAATATGTCCATTCCCCTAATTTCCGAAACGGATATATTGAATTTAAATATATGAAAAAAAACACTAGAAACAATATACAAAAAAAATAATTTTTGATAATAATTTATTTGTTTAATTAAGCGTATTAACTTTAGGACATTTTTAGTTTTTTAAATGTTTGCTTTGAAATTTCATTTGGAATTCGACTTAGGGGAAATTTATTGTCAACTGATAATTGTTACATAAATATGTGCCCAAATATTTAGTTAAATTTCGAGGAAAAAACCTTTAAATAAATTAACGACGTATATGAAATTTTCTTTTACTATCCTGTCATGCTAAATTAAAAGCGGCTCTAGAATATTGAATCAAGATTTGAACTTTTGTCATAGTAATCTATTGATTGCACAGTAGTTACTTTAATAAATAAGAATCAGTTCGAACAGTTCCGTTTTCTATTAATTCAAAATATTTTGTAGGAACAAAATATTATGTTTGTTTGTGACGAACTGATATGAAGATCATAAATGATGAACTAATTAACAAACAAATAAACCAACGTCGAAAATGAAGTAGTTTAAGTAGAAGAATACGATAAAAAATCAGTATGATAAAAATGCAATTTATAAAGCAAATATTTGCGAAACGAAAGCCGATCTCAACTTTCCATTAATCAATTCGCTCTGAAAATTTATTTGGGATTTTAATTTGATTTATTCAATTAATTTACCTATTATCTTTTTAAGGATTCGGTATTTCAAAAATCTATTTGATCTATAATGGAAACATTTTCAGCAATTATGGAAAATTTCCTAAAATTTGACCATTAAAAACTAGTTTTTTTTATCAATCAATATTCAATTTTAACACAATAATTGAACACATACAATAAATATGCAACGCGCAGTCGCACGCTTGTATGCACAGGCTCATTCACTTATGTACACAGACATTCATACTGGCGTAAAACTTTTCAACGTATAATTCACATCACTCTATCACCACTATAATATTTTAAATTTTAGTGAATTAATGTAGCTTTCAATTTTCATTAATTCATCTGCTTTTTACCATGAAACGGTTTTTAAATTTATTTTAACCAGTCACCTAGTTAATAGAATCGTCCATTTTATACGACTTCCAATCATCATTCTAATTTTTGTATAGTAAATTGACCTTTCGTGGCTATTAAGACGCGTCTTATAAATCTGGCAAGCCATAATAAAAAGAACGCGGATTTTCTTATAATGAAACATATTTGCAATTCGAACTAACAACAGCTGTTGAAATTATGGTACGTAATAAGAGGAGCGTGTTGCTTATAATACACTCGCCGCATAATTGAAACTCTTGGAATGAAATTGTGAACTAAAACATTTTTCTTCATTCCTTTAATTAATTTTAACAACGATAATAAACCAAATATCGGTTCATGGGATGACGGACTGGAAATCATTATTAATAAATTGTTTTACTGTTGCCGTAATTAAAGCATAATAATTATCAGTAATTAATGTTTAATAATATTTTTATTAACTATGATGCCAATTATAATAAATAACTGTCAATATTAAGATGATTAGAGGATCGACTGAAAATTAAGAGACAGTTTTATAATTTTCAGTTAAAATGCAAATTAAATATTAAGTATTGTATAAAATCGTTTTATTGCCAGATGTTTCTTTATTAAATTCCGGTTTAAAAATATCTAGTAAAATCCGGCAATTCCGGTTGAAAAATATCCACTAAAATCTTTATTCACACGCGAACCGCTCAGCCACATGATCTGCCGACTCACGTCCGCGACAATGGCCATCGCAACACGTAATAAATCATACTGAGTGTGGCGCCTGAAGGGTTGTTTCCATACCCGCTTTGTCACACATTTTGCAAATATATTAATTTTATAACACAATTTTATTTTTATGTAGTATTTGTTATTAATAAAGTATTTGACAAAAAACTAAATTGTCATAGAATATTTTGGAATCTCAACGTCATTGTTCCTTTTTCATAACTATGATTTCTTATACTTCAACAGGAAGATATATTAAATATTTTTCGTTTGATAACTGATCTTAATATAAACAAATTAAATGTTTTAACAGATTGTAAATACTAGAGTGGAGAAAAAAGCAATTAATATAAATTATAGTTACAAAAAGTCATTCTGTGTACTCGTTTATAACAGAAAAAATATCTTACTACGGTCTTACTTTGTATTTAGAGACGCACAATATGTGATTTAATGCTTCTAGTATAACATACCATTACAATTGTATTTGCGCAAGTTTAGATGTTTGATACCTAATAACTGTAACTATTTCGTGTAACTGAGTAATATAAAGATATATAATACGCGACTAAGCCAACGTTGAGTATTAATGCTACGAAAAGTATATTTGGATGTCTGCTAGTCGATCGCACCTAAATAGTGAGGCAGATTTTCATAAAACCTGGAATTGCCGTAGTTCATTACCACATTGTGCACTAAGAAATAACATTATTCTTAAAGGATTAAACTCAATGTTTTGTGCGTTAATAACATTTTAGTAAGCAATATGTCAATAAGTATGTAAGATTGTTGTCTCAAGGGTTTAACGTTACTAAAAAATGAATGGTGGAGTGATGCGAGTTACAAATCCCGTCATCGTAATCAAGTTGTATGTTTCATTATAAGAAAATCCGCAGTTCATTACCATATTGGACACTAAGAAATAACATTATTCTTAAAGGATCAAACTCAATGTTTTGTGCGTTAATAACATTTTAGTAAGCAATATGTCAATAAGTATGTAAGATTTTTGTCTCAAGGGTTTAACGTTACTAAGAAATGAATGGTGGAGTGGTGCGAGTTATAAATCCCGTCATCGTAATCAAATATCTACACGAACGATGCTCCGAGAAAATCGATGGAAATACGTATTAATTAGGCTACGTAACATCGCGGGCATCTGTAAGTATTAAGTTAGATATAAAATATTATGTATTGTAAATTAGTTTCTAAAACCGTTTTTTCACATATAATACTACAATGGCAATAAATAATTTTTCCCTAATATATCCATATTTCTTGAATCAATGAAACATTATGGGGTCTCGACACGAGTGATAGAGGTCAATGACTTGTTGCTTCTTCTTTCACCGACACAAATTTTTTAATTAATGTTTAATTTATTTTCTTATAATCAGTCGTTATAAAGCTTGAATAACATTGATCTATCAGCAGTGAACTTAGTATTTTTTATTTGTATTTTACTACTAAAAGGTTAAGAGTAATATTCTCGTTTTGTTTCTAATTTTGTTTACCCAAATGAAGATAACTCACTTTTTCTCAATTTCGATATCTGAATAACAGTCTGTTAATATAGAATATTTTCCATTGTGATATTCATAGAATAATAATCGTCATTTTGATCTTTTCGGAAATATAATTACAGTTGGTAATTGTTTTTTATGAGAAAGTCAGTTATTGCGATTATTTATTAAACTTGATTTAAACAATCAAAGTTAATAAGGAAAGAAAAAAAACGGCGATTCAGGAAAAAGGGTGTTTGAAATAGTTCCTGAGAAACTAATACTTATAATTTTACATCAAAAATTAAAAAAAAAACTTATTGCCACTGAATCCTCAAAAGACAAGTGGAATATTAAAATTTTAAATAAAAACTGATTATATAATAACCAGTCTTTATTTTTTTTACTTGTTAAGTTATCCTTATTAAAATTAATTGACTTAAATTATTAATTAGTTTAATTAATAAATAATGTATTCATTATTGAAACTGATTTATTAATATTTGCAAAATAACCTATCGTATATGATCAATTCACTGTTTTAAGTGATAAAATCATGTCAGAATATTAATAATCCCAGAAAGATATTGAGACTCGCCTTTCCAGTTATTTTAATCTTACAATTCGTTTTAATAACTATTAATTGAAATTCATTACCTTAATTATTCCGTATTCAATAGTTTTTTTAGGAAATGTCCGTTGTATAACAGATACAATTCGATTCATTTGTTGCTTATGCCTTTGAGGACTGAAAAAATGCCTCTTTATCGCGCACGAGAACCGACTTCTTATGTTTGTAACTTTTTTTAACGTAATGAATACTGAAAGGTTTAAACTATTTGTTCAATAAAATGTAATTTTTTCAAGATTTTATTTACTATTAATTTACTTTTAAAGAAAAGGAATGTATATTTTCTGAAGATTTCTCTGTTTATTATGATTTCTCATTAGATTCTCTGTTTATTATGATCATTTATTATGATTTCCCCTTGGTTATGAAAATGAAATTGAGATTTAATGCTTTAGAACAATTAAAACTGACTTTAAGATTGCTATTCGAATGGTAAAATAAATATATTCCAGTCGCACATTTTTCTCGACGATAAAAATCACATGTGCAGATGCACATGTGATTTGAATTATCGTCGAGAATTTACGTAACTATTAGTCCTTTCAATCCTTTTTAAGAACTAAACCTTTTTCGCTGTGATAGATATTATTTAAAGTGTGATAGATAGTAATATAAACTCTTGTTTCGCTCTTGAAAATGTTAGTAATTTGAGATTTTTGTACATATGTATTTAATGTATGTTAGATGTATGTTAAAATTTTTATTCAGTTAAACTCGTTATTGAACTTAAACTCTTTTCTAAAACTTTTATTGATATAAACCAACAAAAAAAACAAGTAAACCATTTTGACAAGGAAATGATGCTGCACAAAATATGGCACGTGATTTTATTCAGAATGTTTTTGGCTGTTTGTTGAAAATTGATTTATTGGTCATATATGAGTAGTATTCATCCTAATGAGGCGTAATTCATTTCAAAGGTCACAATAACCCTTAAAGTTGTAGATTTATTTCACAGTTGATTAAATTTTTTTTATAATGCATTATTTTTTGCCCATTGACTTTATTTTATCATAGCACCATAATTTTTTTTTGTAAATAGGATTAATAATTTTGATATTAATTTTATCAATTTTAAAAAGATTCTTCTAAATGCAACTCTGTAATAAACTAACTTTGAATCAAAAGTTTTTGCACTACGATTTTCTTGGTTACGTATGATTGTTATTCTCAACAAAGTTATACGCACTTATGAAATAATAAGTACGAATACACTCAATTCTCAAGCATACGATAAGCGTAAATTCACGTTCACAACCGCGACGTACCCGTCACAGCACATAATAAATCACGTGGCATGTGGCGTCTGATGCGCTACCCGTATGCACATTTTCATGTCACTTGGGCACATAAACACGTCACAATATAATTAAGATGTCACGTGAGACATTATAATATAAGTAGCGTTTGAGATCAAGAGTGGGTATGGTTGTACTGAAAAACGTGGTCAAGGTTTTTGACAATCATTCACATTAAAAGATATTTATTATATGAAAAATAAATTAAGTTATTAAACAGTTTTATAACCATCTTTTATCAGGATAAAATGTAAAACAATATTCATTTCATCCGGTGAGGTGTCTATAACAAAACGTTCCAATTCTAAGGTACAACCGAATTAGTTCTTAATCACCAATATTTTACAGGAATTCACTTAATTCCAAGGAAAATATTGTAACTCACTTTTAGCTGGTCTTGATTTAGAGTTATATTTTTTACCTCACACACACATATATATATATATATATATATATATATATATATATATATATATGTATATGTATATAAATATATATATATATATATATAAATATTGAAAATTTCAAAGTGAGTTATTTTGGTTTGATTTAGAGTTATATTTTTTATTTCTTCTGAAAAAAGTAGCACTATAGTTACGCATATTGCTTTGGAAAAATTCTTCTTTTTCTCAAAAACTCTGATGCAGAAATTTAAAATACAACGTGATGAAAAAGTATATTAACTGCATATCTTTCAGTTGGAAATTCTCTAATAAATTACTTAGAAATATTAAATACGAAAAATTTAATCATCGAAGATTTCAAACATTTTACGTATTGTTTGGGGTAGCAATTGAAAGAAAAATACCAGAACTTCCTAACTATTTTATTACAATATTACATAAGATAGTTTTACAAATATTGTCTCAAATGTCCACATTGTATTTTTTATGAGTATTTTAGCCTGGAAACTTTAAAGGAAACTTTTTATTAATAGGTTATTTTTTACCTCACACTTTTATATATATATATATATATATATATATATATATATATATATATATATATATATATATGCATATATATATATATATATATATATATATATATATATATATATATATGTATATATATATACATATATATATACATATATCAACAACAAATATTGAAAATATCATCAACAAAACAGGTTACCTAATTCTCCCGCCCCACGATCTCCTCCCCTCTATCGTGGAGACAGCTAAAGTCAAAATTATGAAAAAAACAGCGATACCATTTAGATGTTTACTTTAAGTCACGAGGAAAATACTAGCAGATTCTAAATCTTCCAATTTTTTACAAAGTCGCGCTAATTTTATACCTGTTAAAGAAATTCAACGCCCATATATTTCAATGGCTGAACACTCAAAAATATCCATGTGGGAATTTTACGGGAGGTGGAGGTGAAGTGGAGGAAATTAAATAGTTTTTCATAATATTTTTTTCAATTACGTATAGTGTGAGATCTCGTTGGAATGATTTAGTTATAGCTGTCTCAGAAATAGTTTTCCTAGATTATATAATAAAATGATATTAGAATAAAGCGTAAATTGATTAAAAAATATTCACTTATTTTTCTCTAAATTTATATTTTATCCCAAACTTATGAAAAATACAGAGTTTTTAGAAACCTACGCCAATGTCACAGATAAAGCTATAGGTATGATTCGAGATGGAATAGTTTTAGTAAAATATGCAAAATGTTTTCACGTCTGTAAAAATGTAATATATTGTAAAAAAGTAATGTTTGTAAATAGTCGAAAACGATTACTATATAATCATTAAATGTTTATAAGTGTTCAAACATATAGGAAACACTCGTAGTACAAGTTCTACTTGTGACTAACAGTTTTTTGTCTTTGTTTCTCATAGGAATGGTAGCAGGAACAGTCTTTTCTACGGTTAAACTAATAAAAATAAAATTTATTGGGCAAGCCTTATATATTTATGATCAATTTGAAGTGATGTATTCATGATAAATAGGGTTTGAGTTAAACAAATAGCATCTCATACTGATGTAATCAAGAGGTTGTAAGTAAATAATATTGTATTTAAATATCATCCAAGTCTGGAGAATAGGTCTGGAGAATTCGATATTATTTATTACCTAATGCTGACATGCTATTTAAAAATATTTCATTCCATAAAAATGTCATAAAAATGGGGGCTCCATATTTTAGGATACAGACAAAATAAAAGTTGAACAAAATAAACATTATTTTTATTGAATGTCAAATTTCATTATTTAGTGGGTTTGGTTTTACAAAATGCTATTTTGAAAATATTCGATACGTCTGCGTGGTACGAGTAGGAAGAAAGTGTGGCGTATCTCATTACACAAACGAAGCATACGTATTTCTTTACGTAAGACATTGTGATGTAACTCATGTTACGTACCAGATCTCTTGCCAGATAGTGTTATCTTACTGAAATGAACAACCAGCAATTGTCTCATGACATGTCGATCTCTTAAAAAGTACAATGTGTCTCAACAAATATCGTTTAGATTCAAGGTAAAAACATCATCGGAGAAAGTTAAATGAAATTATAATGATTAAACACATTCGTTGAATCGTAGCACTGAAGAAAAGTTTTACCAATACGTATAATGTTCCTTAGTTTCCGTTAATAAGATTTTATTTTTAGTTCTTAAAATTTTAGTTTTCCATTATTTCATGATCTTATGTAAAACTTAGAATTTGCTCACATTGAATGTCATCAGATTATTTTTAACTCACAATTTGATGCTTCGATTTACTATTCTATTCACAGTTTAAAATTGTTTCTCTTCTGACCTAAAACGATAAGTACCGTCTACTATAACTGCGGTTTGACAGCTGATGTCGAATCCTTTATACATTTTAATAAGTAAAGAGGTTGGTTACAGGCATTGTCCTGCGGTGTATCGTACGTAGTTTTTGACATTTCGTTTTTCCTGCGACATTCCCTAGATGTAGTCATATTTTAGGTGACTAATGTAGTCTTGTCTTGACTGTTAAGTATTTCAGAAAAAGGGGAAAAACTTTGTTGTTCTTCAGACAAAATTCAAAATTTTAGTCAGTATGATAAATATGCCCTTATGTGTGTATACATATTAATACGGAAAGTACAAGAAAAATCGCGATGAAATATGTTATAATTACTTATATTTTGTTCTAATTGTCAGGATATTCGTACAGTTGATGATACATTATACGTCAGAGAAGTATAATGTATCATCAGGCTCACCCAACGTTCCATCATTTTACATCTTTTCAGGTCCAAGAGAACAACTAATAATAATTATAAGAGGGTGCTTAGAAATTTTACCAGTATGTATCATTATCATGAAAAAAATACCATTTTGATAAAAAATTTCCCCTTCCGTTCCTTTTCGTATTTTATAGCTTATAGTTAATAGTGTTTTCGGGTTATAACTTAAAGGAAAGATCCTGTAGTGTTTCATCCTTTTCACGAGTTTGTAGATAGGAATCACACCAAGATATTTGAATTCTCATCACTTTATATATACAATATAAAAAAGTGTATGTCTCACAGCATCCAGGGCTTGAAGTGCTATATAGGATATGGGTATTAATGAGGAAAACCTTTATTTGAGACTGTATTTTATGTTTTTCCACTCATTTTATGTTTAATAAATTCTTAACTATTTTAAATTTATAAACCAATTTGAAAAGAATTCGGTACGTAGACAACGTGTCATCATCATTCATATAAAGTGAATTCCTTATGTCGTCAACGTTTAAATGTTTGCATTGAATATACCTGACAATATTCATTCGCACTGCAATTTGGAAAATATCATGAAGTTAAATGTGGGATAAATACACGTAACGCCATCTATTACAATAATCATAAATGTAAATTTCTTACGGGCATGTCGCTTGTGACGTCAACTCGTCTTCTTTCAGTTGATCGACTGCGATGAAATATAGTATATATATTACCACATACTCAACAAAATTTTGACAAACGTCTCACTTATGACTTTTATTAAAATTACTCCAGTGCCTTATGCGTTACGTGCGTACAAATAAACAAATCGACACAAAAACGGAAAATAATTTCTAAAGTTAAAGAATTGTGTTCTATTACTTTTAAGACCCCCTAAATCAACACATCCTAAATTGAGGGTATATACAGATAAGCCAATTCTGTGGTTTTACTAAATGTTTAAATGATAAAGTACGCAACAACCAATTTTTTATAGCGTGATTCTAAACTACCGAAAAGAAAATAAAACAGAAATATAAAGAAAGGTTAAAATTTAAAACAAATTAGAAAAAATAAGATTATATTGAAAACAAACAAGTAGCATCGACGTCTGCTCCATACCTCTGTATATGGCATATACCCGCATTTGTATTGCTTACTTAAGCATCCTTCCTGTACTTCTTAGACTTCACCTCTGGCCATGCTCATATGCCAATATATGTCCTTTATCCTGTCAATATTTTCTTTTTTGTAAATAATTCCGATACACAGGCACCAAAGTTTACAGTTTTGCTATACGCGCAGATTGTTTTCGTGATTCGATAAATATTTTTTGAATTATGTAATTCCGTCTAAGAAATCAAAATCGTTTAAACATTGTAAACTATAGCAGAGATTACATAATATTGTGTAAATAGTAAGAAAAGCCGAAACCACTGTACCCATACTCCTATTTATCTTCGTTCAAGTTAAATCTAAATTATATTGAAAAAAAGACATTAACATTTAATTTAACGTTTAATATGTAGTAAAAATTGCCCAAACAAATGCGTCAGTTATAAAATAGTTAGGTATTTAGTACATTTACATTATGTGATTACAAATAATTCCGAAATAGTCACGATTGATATACTGATGTGCAAGCAAATAATAAAAAATGAGGGATTAAATCTAAACACCTATCTACTTTTTTCCTTTTCCGGAGAGATTAATGTCCATCTCCGACAGATTTTTACAATGTTCGAGAAAAATAAAATGAGTGCTATTTAATTTAGTGGCCATATTTTACTGATTTTGATGGCCTTATGAGTGAAGCTTAAATACATTACGATATAACCAATCATGCTTTGATTGGTTATATCGTAATGTATTTAAGCTTCACTTGATATAAATTTATCTCAGGAAAATTAAGTTTCAAAACACATTCAACATTAATTTCTTTATTGTGAATGGTAATTAAGCTTCAAGTCACAGGTAATATTTACAACGTAGGTTAAAACAAATATATATTTTATATAATGAATTAAAAACTGTTCATAAATTTGATAAAATATATTTATATTCTTATCTTAATAAAATTTGTTGGTTTCTTAAAAAGATATGTGGACTGAATATAGGTAATACCTATTTTTATAAGTTTAGAGACGTATCTACGACAGTTTACGATGTCAAGTTACTGCATTAAATACAGGGGTTAGTGTAGTCATAATTTTGTTCTTTACGTTTACCGTAATAATTAGTATTAACTATGCAAAATACGATTGAATTTACAATTTATACAACATAATGTAAGTAAATCTTTCTCAATTGATTTGTTTTAAAACTATATTCATTGCGTTATTTTTTGACCAAGGTATGGAGTTTATAGGTAATTATATCACAACCGGACTGCATATTAAAAAGCGCTTTTTTAAAACCTATTTATAAAGCGCTTGGAGGTTTTATAAAATTTTGTTTTATAAAGAGGTAAAGTGACCTTAGGCCGTGACGTTAATCTATCACGTTTCATAATTTGGCCGCTAATATATAACCGTATTGTAAAATAACTGATGTATTTAATGTGATTATAGTAAAATAAAAAAAACATTTATTATTTGCAATCGTACATAAGTGTATACATTTTAAAAAATAAATAAAAGAAAGTTATAGAAGTTTCATAAAATAAAATGCGATTGAAAGGAGACGAAGTTCTCAATTAATAGTATAAAAATATAATTTTCATAATCATTCACTTTGAAATCCACTGAATTTAAAAAAAAAACGAATATTAGAATTAACTTCAAAACTTTCACTCAGTTTCGCAACTTTGTAATGTGGAACACCATATATTTATTTTTATTTGTATTGCAAACATTCTTTTCACATTGCCATGATTGTAGGCTTGGTCGCACGGAACCATAAGCAGAAAATATAGAGAAAGAATTCCATAATGCTATTGTTTAATGGCGTATTGCAAAACGGCGACATGTTTATCTAATTCCATTGTATAATTCTAATTATATTTACAGTCCGACGTATTATCATTCACGAGTTTTACAATCCAAATATCGACATATTTTTCTGAAAACAATAATATTTTGTAAAGCTTTTGCGTTTGAAAATTCAAAATCTTATTTACGGTTTACCGAGTATACACGTGTGTTATGTAACTGTGATCATAAGGCGATCAAATTTGGCGTAAATTATATTAATGCGGAGAGAACGTAATAAGCAGCATAAGAGGTACATTAAGACAAGCCTTTGAAGTACACTGCCGTGTTTCAGCGATATCGAATATTTAAAGGCGGTCGATTACTCGTTGGAAATAAAAACATTAACAGTATTTAATATATCCACATAGGTGTTTCATTTAGTATCGAAGGAACCGAATATTATAAATAGTAAATCATTTGGGTCTGTATCTGAATCGAGCAAAACAAAAGATAAATTTAATTATAGTAAAATACCGTAACTTATATAAATGATGTGAATACTTTACAACTCAACCAATTTTATATGCACATTTAGTTGTTTCATCTCAATCCTTTTACTAAAGTCAATGACTAAAATAGTTAAACCGATTGGGCTAACAGACTTTTCTTAATTCAAAGTAAATAAGCGATATAGTATATGTTAAGAAACCAATCATTTTGAGTTTAAAATTATTAATGAATTTGGGTTAAGCGGTGCACAACGAAATGAAAAATGTTTATAATTTATTTTATACTTCTTTGGACAAGTTATGAAAAAATTATGAGAATTAAATTTTACGAATGCAACTAAAAATATACAGAATGAAGTTGTCCACTATGCAATAAATATCTATAGGAAATCAATGTAATGAAATTACTCACTAAACATATATTAACATAGTTTATTGGACAGATATGTGGTCCACCGTTTTATTTTTCTGCCGGCTTTCCACTGTAAGCCAATCATCTGCCAGATCGTTTTTATATGCACTTGCTTATATACAATTGAATGCTCAGTATTCGTTTAAATTTTTAAAACAATTGAATTTAATTTAACAAGTAATAATAATATAATATTAAATGAAAATGATTGTAATTCTATACAAAACTTTAAATTTTTTGCTACTATTGTATGAGAAAATAATAAAGTTGAAGTGCGATAGTTTAAAAACAATCTGGCGGATGTTTAGCTTACAATTGAGAGCCAGTAAAAAAATGATGGACCACTTATTTTTGAAATAAATGTTAAATTTCGAATTTTTAATATTTAGTTAGTTGATTGAATTTAGATATTACCTGCCGTAATTTTAATCACCCTCCCGTTCTTTTATTGTTTTTTTTTTCTATTAATTGTTTGCATGGCAAATAAAGTTATTCTTATATTTTGCCAAAGAAGTATAACTTTTAATGTGCGTACATAACATAAACCATTTTTTTTAAAGCTGATATGGATAAAAATTCTTTAATATTAAAAAACGGAATTCGTCATATAATAAATTTGGCGATACCCATTACAAAATAATAATGAAATATTCAGAACTTTTGCACCCTTCTCAAGTCTATTAAATTGTATTTAGGCTTAATTTGTATTTAGGATTTTCACACAAAAATTAATTATTGCTAGGTCCAATTGGCCATAACCGACAGTTTTCTATAAATTGCCGCAAAAAGTGTGTGCATATTGAGAAACGACACGCAAAAGGATACTTCGCTTTTCAGAAACTGCCTAGTTTGCAAGGCATCCGACAAATCACGATCATTCTCAAAATGTGTGTAAAGTCATTTCATTTGAAAATGTTACTTTTAATAATTAAAATTTTAATTGTATTTCTTTTAAATTTTATCGCCATATTTCGGAGTCAATTTTAAATAAAAATAAAAGTTTTTCCGAAATGATTTGTATTAAATTTCAATCGATATTTTCATCGATAGCAGTAGTACTTGCTGAAAAAAAAAGCCGTGAGATATGTACAGGTGGATACCAAATTGTCACTATCAGAGTTCTTTTTTACCTTTTAGGTAAGGCACTCTTATAACTTTATATATTTACATTATAAGGTACAGTTTGACTTAGTATCTTTTATTGATCTAGGTTTATAGCGGTCATTAAAAAAAACGAAATTAAAAAGTTCATTATTAAAGATATCGCAGTACACTGTTCTCTATAAACTTATTTATTTCACGGAAAATAAATATCATCCCAAGGTTCAACACCGTAGCAACAACAATACGGTACAATAGTGTACACGGTCGTAGCAACAACAATATGGTACAATAGTGTACACGGTAGTAGCAACAACAATACGGTACAATAGTGTACACGGTCGTAGCAACAACAATACGGTACAATAGTGTACACGGTCGTAAATCAAGTATCTGCTTTGTTTTTTTATCCGAGTTAATTTTCTCGTCCACTCTTACAGACTACACCCCTTTTTTGTTCGCCGCTTGTTTTCATTTCCCTTCGTTTGCTGAAACACATAATGTGATTTCATTACGAGCGCGATATGTCATTATTTTTTTTATTATCTTGTTACGGCGTACGAAAGTCTTCATCGGACATTGACCTAATGAATATACAGTCATATGGTACAAATCTGTGGCAGCATTTGCAAACTTATGCAATGTTATAATTATATATGTTTCTACTATTGTATAAGGTATAAGTTAATAGGGTACTTGAAGAAGGGAAAGGGAGTCTGTCTATATGTCCGCTAAGTATCTCTTTTGAAAAAATTGCAATATTATATGTCTACTGTATTCATATAACAGAGTGTATTATTATAAAATACATTTAAAACAAAAAAAATACCCATAATAAAGAGCCGAAAATTGTATTGAAAGAAGTAAAAGCTAGTTTTCTATAAAGCAATTTTAGAACTTCACTAACATGTATGATACGTCATCAAGCATTACATCTTTTTACATCCATTTTCGGAAAATGACCTTCTAATTTATAAAATGTACACAATTTTTCTTGAAATTATGTGGAAAATATTAGAAAATTTCAACTAACATTTCTAACATTCGTTCGCAAAACTAATATTCCACGTCAACTTAGATATTTCTACTCTTCCATCGATGAAAAATCTGCCAAAGTGCATTGTTTTGACATAGACTCTCAGGAATAGTTAGAGTTGAGGAACCAGTAAATTGCGAATTCTATTAGTAGGAGCACATACATGATAAACTCAAAACAGTAAATAACAGAGACAATTTTAACCCTCATATTTTGCAAATGTACTACTATGCTGACTAAGATGAAGGCTAATGTGTTACTAGAAAGGCTGCAATGCATTGTACCATCATTTGCCATAACTGCCGTTATGAGTACCTAAATAACATCACCAAAAATATAAATGATATCAAGGAGGAAGATAAGGACTTGGCAATTATTTCTTAGATTATAGATATGGAGTTGGATTCAGGACAATTTCTGGTAATTTTTGATTAATCCGCCTCAGTAACTATTCTCCTTTTTGATCCTTAAAGCTCAATATTTGATACTGTATTGAAATGGTTGCTTTAAATAGCCGTGGTACAAAAATATTGTCAACAATCACACATTAAAAAGTTACACAACTTTCACGAGCATACCCAGTTTTCCATAAAAGTTTTAGAAATACAGAAAAAATGTTATGGATACACGATAATTTTGTTATAATTAATTTTCGTTTATAATCAGAATTTTTTAAAAATTAAGGAAAATGAAAGCAACGACTAAAACATTTTAGATAGTGGCTAGATTTCTTCTCGAATTCCTCGGTATTTTTGATATAATTGTAAGTACCTACTTACGATAAGAAGTACTTTACCTACTTATAAAAATAAGTTTGTCAAGTCTCAACACCTTTATGTTTATTCCACACTAATTATCATTTTGAACCTTAATTGACTGGACTAATTGCTATTATAATTATATATAATATTATAATTTAAATAAAATACGTAATGAAGACGATGTTATAAAATGTAGCAATAATTAATTTACATTTATTACATAATCGAAATATATTTAATTGATTTATTAAAGGTTTCTTTAATAATTTGTTCAATTCAATTCTTTCATAAATAAAACGATGGTATTTTTTACATAATGTTACATCAATTCACAAGATAGTACAAAAACTAAGTGCAGTATTTCTTTATGCTTAGAAATGTCAATGCATTATTCAATATAAAAAAACCTGCATATACTCTCAGTAATGGTGGAAAATTTCATATAGTCTAAGTCGATCTTACTTGCAAATCTATTAACGAAGTGGTACGTGCTATGTTACAACACACGTTTGAACTCTCGCTCAAAAATTGCATTTTTGGCACTTAAAAATAGGCTGGCTCAGGCAGATTATTCCTCTTCAATAAACATGAACACAAAGCATACATTATTTTCACTTGAGTACAATATTACCATTCATTTAATAAAATAAATACTCAAATAATTGTTTAAAGACTACTAATGTGCAAACGTTGTCATTGCTAAACGTTAAGGAATTAATTAATGCTCAAAGTCATAAAAAATCTACCACCTAAATATACAATACAAAAAGTAAAGTATTGTTAAATAGAGCACTAAAAGAAAATTCAAGTTTGCGAAACATAGAACTATACAAAAACTAACGTAACACTAAAATTTGACGTGGCCATGTTTAAAAAAAATGACCTTTTACAAATAGTCAAAAAACTAGTTCCACAACTTTATCTTTAAAAGGACGGAGAAATAAAAAGAAGGTAATAAAATTTCCGACTCTGAATATCATTAAAATACCAATGATTTTAAAAACCTTAAGAAAATTATTTACCTTAAACATTAATTAATTTAATTAATACTCTGTTCCTTTCCACGCCTGACAGCTTTTATTATTTCATTAAAAATGTGTCTTTCATATCCTATTCAGTATTAAGCCTATTACCTACCTAGGTTACAGGTATATTAATTAAATATGATTTTAAAATTATTTATCACTAATATAAAATTAGAAGTTTACAATATTTAAACTTAAAAATGCAACTAAAATGTTTTAACATTTTCATTTTATAACGAAATTTAAGTTACTGTTAATACTTTATAATAGAATATTTCAGTAAACAAAATGCTGACGAAATAAAGTTAAGGAATATTGACAGCATAAAAATTATTTCCGTATTTCTACATCAACGTCTTTAAATTTCTGTGGAGACTTATATTGATCATGATGTGTCAGCAAAAATATCCAGGAAACTAAGTAAATTGTAATATTCTCATCTTTATAATACATTAAATGTGTCAACTTAAAACTAAATTCAATATAGATTTGATTCATAGATGCGAATTTCATTGAACATTTGTATTTTGGTTTATTAAGAGCACAGAAATTACTTTAAATACGAAGCACTCCCAAGTATTCGACCAAAATTAAATAAATGTTATCAAATTTTAATTTGGAAGCGAACAAGACACAACATATTTTAAGGGCCTCAGTGAAATTTAATCCTAAGCAATCTCGTTCACTGTTCGGTTGATTACATTATTACCTTCATAGATTTCAGTGGCTTTACATTTATTTCATCAAAACCAATTTCTTGAAATAAAATTACATTTAACGTTTTCATATACATAACGTTTGTAGCTGTATATATTAGGTGATATTATGACAGTTTCATCGTAAACCAATATTAGGCGAAATTAAAAAAAAATATTAAATAATAATTTTCTATATACGAAATAATTTTTGAGAATTCTCAAATTGATTTAAGGTGATACATTAAATTGTACCGAGGTATAATATTATCGTATAATTTCTAAGAAATTATACACTAATACGCAGTAAAAAAAATTAAGTCCTTAGGTAGGTCTAAGGAGTATATTCGTTTTAAAACATAAATCTTTCGTTTCTGTTTTTAATTAATAATCTCCCAAAAATTTATTTATTAATTCAATAAAGCAAAAAAGTATTTTTAAAGTTGGAAAATAAAATATCTGGTTACTCGCTCAGCTACTGTGAAATATTTAAAATTTTGCTCTATAATTAGACATTATTATTCCGGAAATTTTAGCAGAGCTATAACATGTTTCTTTACTTTTGCATTAAAGAGAAACAGTATTTTTATTTTATGAGTATGGATTCATACTCATAAAATAATTCTTGTTTGCTGCTACAAGCAGGAATAAAATAGATCAAAAGCTTACTTCCAAATATACTATAAAATATATAAAGCTTCATATATCATATAAAGCTTTACTTCAAAATATAACATTATTTAGATATCTACTAAGTCCAAAAAAAATTACAAAGTTCAAACCTCAGCCCGGAATTGAAAAGATTTATGTTTTCTTTACCAAAATCTTAGCTACAAGCTTTCATAAAGAATGTAATCGGCAAGGTCTTAGCTTTGAAATATTTTTAATATTGGCTGCATTAGCTGATAATAAATATAATACAATTTTTGTCATTTTCCTTCTTTTGCAACAACAATTTTTCATTACCACTATGGGAGCTACATCTCACAACTAGTGGTGTTTTGATAATATTATACTTGTTATTTGATTCTGGACTATCTATTTTTCAAAAGTAAATAGTTTTTTCTTTAAAAATTGCTGATTTATACTTGCGATGATTAACAAAAACTCAATCAAAAAATGGTATATCTCGTTCCTTATAAAAGTTCTGTTGTTAAATGTCGATAAAGTTTACGAAAAGTTCCACTTTATAATATTTCAAATTTCGTATCTATATATATATATATATATATATATATATATATATATATAAAGTTACTCATACGTATATATGTTTCTTAAATACTTATTAAGTACGGGTAGACATCATACTACGAAGAGAGTTAGGTGCATATAAATATTTAAGGATTCGAAAATAGAAATGTTTTTACATTTCTATTTTAAACACTTTTTAAAAATTTATATAATTAATAAAAGAACATTGTGCGTATCAGCTCCAACGCTCCACTGGAATTGGAATTGGAAATGGTACTCCTTAATTACGATTGCTTGGAATGTAGAAATAGGTAACACTGTACATAAATATAAATATCAATTTAAATATCATCTGTCAATATATCTCTATGTCCATAAGGAATGCATTCGCTCGACTGTTTTTTCGTCGGCTTACATTGCAAAAGTGGTCTTTACAAAAAACATTTTTAACGGAATAAAATACAACCTATATCCCTCCTGAAGTGCCTTTTTAAATATTATATAACAGGCATAGGATGCAATAGGCATTACCACATAGAAAAGTAAGCGGACAAAATTTTCTTTAAAATGCTGGGCTTTCTCAAATTATGCAGCCTTTCTGCTGGGCTTTCTTAAAAGGCTTTTCTTAAATTTCGAAAAATTTGTTTAGTTATCAAAATATGTTGGGACCAAAATATGGCCCCTCAAACATAGAGTTTTTTTTCGATTTTTATCCTCTTAAACTGATATAGTTTTCATTTCCAATGTCTTGATAAAATTGTTATTTTACTCAATAAAAAGAGGTATTTTTAGTTAATTTGTTGATAATAAATAACTATTTAAAAAAAATATATGTATATGTCATGTGATTGTATTTGAGGAGTTTGATTATAAGTTTCATTGTGTGAGTATGTTGAAGCGTTTGGTTGAGGGTAAGATGTATACTTTTCCTATGAAATGTCAAGCTGGTATGACTTTTGCTTTTAAGGGTCCTGTTATTATTGTGCCCAATTTTTGTTATGATAATCATAAATTAATTTTGTTATGATAATGATAAATGTCGCATTTATGAGTTATTACCGAAAGAGGAGGCATTACCATCCCAATAGATGTTTGACAACATAACAGGGCGTCCACTGTAAGCACTTCCGGGGAACGTAACAACGATGCCATGATGTCCCCCTGTTAGCACTTCCGGGGGAAGTCATAGGATCGATGTTTCTATTGGTCTAGGGTTGACGATTGACTTAGGGATATGACTGTAAGCCATTTGCAAATATTTTATAATGTTTTGAAATGTGCTGTTATTCTGTACATTGTTGTTTCTGTTATTAACTCATATATATTTGTAAATAATTATGTTTCGCCCATTTTTAAAATGTAGAAAATGAAGTAAACTCGTTTTCCAAACGATTAAGAATGAAAAGTTTAATAAAAAAGTTATGTCTCTTCGTAATATTGAACAAAAACATTTGGGAAATTGTCCTAAATTTTTTTTGACATGTCGGAGATAACATAAAATTATTGTATAGGTATGTAACATACAAATAATAAATAAATATCCGTGTTACTGATTTTAAAAATAAATACTGTAACCGCTACCTGACTGCGTTGCCACCCTTTATTATTTATTTCCATTCAATTAACTCGGTTTATTGAATTAGAAAAAAACCGCCCTGAACTATTTGAAATAACATTATGTAAATAATTGTAGAAAATTAAAAAATTCGAATATTGTAGTGCACACTTATAATATTTCTCCATGCATTGGTATATAACAGACTTAAAAGTTGATGAAAAATAAAAAAAATCCATCGTATAATTTTTCTGGAATAATGTTCAAAAACATATATTTTGTTTTTCAAGAAACGGGGCAATTTAGAAATAATTAAAAATTTAAGCAACAATATTCACGTTCCTTACTGTAGGAAATTATTATTATATTTTTGTTAAATTCATTTTAATTTAAAATGGTATCACCCTTCATAATATATATATGTGTCTTTTATTTTACGTATCTAAATTGAATGTCGTATTTTGTCCACGAAATATTTCTTTTTCCTGAATGTATTAATAATGTATTTACATTTAGGTGGCATTTGATGTAGAGACTTACGTTCAGTTTAAACTTAGTTCAGTTTCAGTTCAGTTTAAACTTAACATAGTAATGAGTCTTGGGACTGACCTCGTCTCATAAATGACGGAAAAACTTTTTAATTAATCACAGCGAGGGTCGTAAAATTGATTGAAGTAGGGAAAAGGGAGGTTCCTCAGAGAGAGAAAAGAAAATAAATTTAGATGCGGGTAATTCATTGCCTCGTGTATTGTTTTTTTTCATCTCAAATCTGAAAACAGTTATATTTACATGTAACATACTGGTAAATGTTTTTGACAACTTTCATTTTCCTTTTTTTGTACATTTTTTTTTGAGTTACAACAAAGTAACTCGCATTTTGCGATTTAAAAAGAAGTTTTTTAAGTTTAAAAAAATTACACAATAATACCAACTTATCGTATTCTTTCAATACTTTTAATTTTATTAAAAAGCGTTCACCGAGATTTTGAGTAAGTAGTTAAAATTAAAATTTACAATTTCCATCTTTAACAATCCATTACAATGATTGAGTTTTTGTTACAGAGAAGGTAATATTTTCATTGATCGTTTGGATGCTCCTAATTCTTGGCAGTTAATGTGATATATTAGAATTAAGCTACGTAAAATTGCCATATTCGACGCACGCACGCACGCACGCATACGCCCCCGCATGCACCCGCACGCTCGCGCAACCACGCGCACGCACACACACACACGCATATATATATATATATATATATACATATATATATATATATATATATATATATATATATAAATATACATATATATATATATATATATATATATATACATTTTTATTACTTATTCACCGATAAAACCCCAATTGAAACAAAATCGTAATACCCTTTTTTAATATCACCGCAATGCTTTGCCAGTATTATGTTTTTTTTTCAAGGCTTCAAAATATATTTTCGGAGGAGGGAACAAATGGAGGGAGGAATTACATGGCAATATACTTATGAAGTATTATTTTATCTAACAAAATTTCAGTGCATTCTAAAAAAAACTTAAAATGATATGAAAGTTATTTGTGGCTCATGTTCTCAGGTGGGTTATTCCCTTCCAGTGGACCAAATCCAAATTATTTATCCAAAAAATTAGGCCTTAAGTCCTAGTTAAGTTGATATACTTCAAAGCACGACCTCGGCAACAGATACTTTCGATAACTTGGATGAAAAGATGTAAACTAACTATTTGGCACTGATTTCGTACATTATACAAATCATTGACTTGAATTGTAAGTATATGTGTAAAATTTCTGAGTATATAACATTTGAATAGGTGATCGTCTTTTGAGGAAGATATAGGTTCCTCGATATTTCTCATCGTATACCGATTTAGTAGATATGAAAAGTATACAATTTTTACATTTATATATTCATGGAAAAAAATATCTGCCAATCATAATTTTTCCTATGGCCTTTGACGTGTTCAATTTTATGATGAACGGCGTTTTTGGATGTTGTGGAAACATTATTATGAATAATATCTTAGCAGCTACGAATCTATTTACAACTAATTTACAAAAACTAACTATAGTTTATTACTTGTAGAGTGAATGAAACTTTATTTTATATTCAAAATAACACGGGAAAAAATGCCCTTAATTTTCGGTTTCTAAGAAGATATTTATCTATTTTTCTATACGCAAGCATATGCGTGATTTGCAAAACTTCTGAGGAGCTACCAGTAAATTTATGGAATATTTTTAAATTGGTTTTTCAAATGTAATCAAAATTGCATACTATTTATTAATACAGGATCATCTCAGCATTATTTCAAATTGAAAAAAGTACACGGAATTGTTTCATTTTGAATGTAGCTATCAGTTGTCAAATGATGGCTCGGATTCTCCTTGCATCTTCCTGAATCTTATTGCTTATTTGAATATATAGATCTCCAAATTATGTGACAGTGTCTATATATATCCGCAGGGCGTTCACTGTAATTATTATTTTCGTCAACTTCCATTAATCAATTAAGTAGATATAGACAATCATAATATTTGTTTTACGTCTGTGAAAAATACACTTGACAATATATGTATTTTACAAAGAATGATATAAAAAAATTAGTAATTGGGTTGAAGACTTTCGAAAACTTCAAATACATGACAATGGCCTAAAAATTGCTATTTTAATGGCGTGCCATAGATTTATTAAAAACTTACTTCAGTCTACCGTTCTCTTTTACATTATTTTCTCACAAAAGAAAATCTCACCAAAATGATGTAATCTATGTAGCTACTTACATATAGACGTAAATAAAAAAAATGGATAACACAAGAACTAATTCACTGAATAAAATTCACTGACACAGCAGAGTATGTGTATTTGTGAATTGAAAACTAACCACTTTCTTTAAATTAATTTTTAAAAAGTTATAGTTCCTTAAGTATTTCACGGTTTCGCTTTTTTTGGCTTGAAATCTTCCATTTGATACTCGTCTTTCATGAGAGAGTACTCTACAATAATGTGTTGGACTGTCTGCTTCAGTAATCTGCACTCACTTGTCTCAATTTTGCTCCAGCCCCATTATTTATGTAAACGAGTGCAGCAGCCCATTCCGATTCTTAAGCGGTTCAAAACATACAGAACACAATAGCGTTATTCAAATTAAAGGGGACAGCTTTGGTTCAGCTCAAATAGGTCGTGAAGTTCTATATGAGATTGATGATCTCTATTCCTTTGACCAAGCTTCCAAACAAGGCACGGTTCGTAGGCCAGATGTGCGTATGGATTCTGGAACTTCAACCTTGCAGTACTAAATGTTCTCGTTTCGTTCAGTTCTCTGGTGAATCTTTTCTCTTTCTCCATGTAGATGTTTTAGGCTATTGGATGGTATGGTACACTATGGCTAAAAACTGCCAGTATGTAGCAGTGGAACTTATACAACTAGTGACCAGACGGAAGGTGTGGTTTAGCTGTTTGTCGATGAGAGAGGGTTGAAAGATATTCATCCAGGTATGGATATAGTACTTTACAGTTGAAAATACGAAAGCAGGTTTTATAAATATAAATACTTGTGGTTGCAGCAATTATACAAGTCTATTTACACAAGTCTATTAACATATTTGTGGTTTTATAAATACACATGGCTTATTCTCTTAGCACTATATTGATATAATGCTCTGTTTGCTGTATCACCTGATTATCTATTATTATTTCGCTCATGATTTAGAATTAATGGTTTTTCTTTAGACGAATTGCGAAAAATTATCTAAAATACAAATAAAGTAATATATTGAGACACACGTCATACAACGTACGAATAAACAAATATCGAGTTACTATAGTACTGTTAGTATAGTTACGGTATCACGGAAAACAAACTCCAATATACAGTTGCAGGATCATAAATGAATCTAATAGGTGTTTAACCCTTGAAGTTCTAAATGGCATAGAAAATTACCAATTATATCATAATTTGTGCTCCTCAGAATTAAAACATTTTTTTCTCTCGACGATATGATTATTAAATTTTGTTGTAAATATAGTATATAATTAATGGTTAATTATTCTCTTCTCGACCACCTAGACATAAATTTTTTTTAAGAATAAAGACTACATATATATCAAAAACGCTACCAAATTAACTTTTCACGTCGTCCTTTGTCATGAGGGTTAGTTGGTTTAAAACAATTAAATTAGTAACAAATATTCTTTTCTACGTTTTCTTTTTTATTAATTTTCTTTTATTAATCTAACGAACACATATTATTCCTGAGTTTACAATATAATGGAAATATGCAAAATATTATTAGAAGTAAAAATAAGAAAACTTAAGGAAGAATGGTAAAATCTAAATGAAAAAATATCACCTATAGCAGTTTTCTTTATTTTGAGTAAAATTAGTTAAGTGGATTTTGTTTTAAGTAAAACTTATATTTTACCCTTTTTTTGGATAAAATATATTTGTAAACTAATTTTCATAAAAGTCAATTTGTAAATATGTATTGTAAATGTAAACGCATTTATATACATTTATCTCTAATGCAATGATTTACAATTTCAATATTCTGTATCTTCATTCATATCCATCGCATCCTATATGGAATACGACCACAATAATAAAAACATGCAAAAAAATCGTAAGTAAACACTTTTACTTCCACATAATTTAACTATATAAAAAAAAATCGACATCTACAAATATAACTAGGTCATTCGATAAACATTTTTATGAACATATCAAAGAGAATTACTTATTAAATCTAAATACTAATATCACATATTGTTTTGAGTCTCAGCAAAGAACAGACCCAGAATGAAGTTTAATAAAAGTTTCATTTCCTAAGGGGGCGAAAATGCGACCCGTAGATCCTCTTCCGCTTTATTTATCTTTAATATTATAATTACCAAAATATATCTGCTTGTTTATGCATTACATGAGACTATCGACTTATTAATGTGAATTTTTATACAGTTTAGCAACATGATATTTCCTAGACAACAAAGAAATGAAATTTTATAACTCATTGTAAAATACGAATAAAAATTAATACTGTTTTAGTTTTAACTTGTTTACAAATATATGACGGAAATATACGACATTAGATTGATTTGTTGACCACTGCTAAATATAATACGATTTGTTCCATACTAATTTTTAAAATTAATTAATTTGATGATTATGCTTTACAAAACCAAACTATTTACTCATTATTGAGTAATTCACGGTAAGTAACGATGGAGAATTTAAAACATGCAATATGGTAATCAATAAGATTCTTAATATTTTTTATTTGTGCATATTTAAGTTGCAATTGGATAAATTAATTTTTTTGCGAGTTCGTATATAATAATTAATAATGTATTTATTTAAAATTAAATTCAATTTAAACTTCCAATTGGGAAATCAATTTGGTCAGGTGGAATAGTTCTTTTTTTAATAATGTTAAAGTTGCTAGGCGAAATACAGAATAATAATAGAACATGGTGACAATACCTAAATTAACACGAGTTGAAAAATTGTTGGGTGCGGTCGTTGTTTTTATTATTTTAGTTAGTCGATTTATTTTAATTATAGTTTTCGTCTGCATTAACTGAGCTGTTTATTAATAGAGTCAATATTATTCAATCGAAAACTTTTCACTACACTCTCTTCACTCCTATAAGTGCTAAGTTCCTTCTTCAACATTTATAATAGATCTAATAAATATACGACCATGCTAAATATTTCCATAGAACAACCTAGTTATTTAGAATTATTACAATTATATAAAATAAAATATTTAGTGTAATGTGTAAAATACTATTTGTAAAGAAAATATCAGAACTACGTTCGGTAACATTAATACATGTCGCGTATAGTTTCCTAAAGGGATACTGATGAGTATATTACGCCTACTGCCGTCTCACTTGTTTATACAACTTAACAAAATAAAACTGCTTTCATTTTGTGAGTGATATAGCTGAGTAAGATTTTAAATATAAACATATCAAAAACTAGCGCAGTTCATGACGAAGGTTTGATTTTTACATTTTAAGAAGAAACGATACGGATATTTGAAATTTAATGTTAACACTTAAAGCTTATTTTGTAATAAGTATTAAGACACCATACTGTCATTTACACCCTCAATGACCTTGCAGTTTTATATTTCTCTTGTTAGTCCACCAACCGAAATACAAAACTGAACGCTAACAGCTTTTTTCTAAACTAATAATATTTTTTCATTCATATCATAATCCTTATCCATCATATGGATATTTGACATTTTCTTCTAATTACTCATAGTACTGATACAAAAAGAATAAAAAAGAAAGGCGAGACGGAGCAGCAAACTTATTAAAAAAACCCTTAAAGCAAATTAATTAATTTTCTTTATACGAAAATTTTATTGAAAGCGAATTTTTTTTTATTACTCGTAAGTTCTACAATTTTTACATATTTGTCAAAGTATGCACGAGTACACGAAAATAAAATTAATTTCAAGTTTAAAATAAAAGGAGAGAAAAAAAACAAAACAATGAAATTCTCAAATCCCAAATCGTTTATCGTTCTCCATAGTACGAGTTTACTTTAAATAAACTTCAGACTTTCGTCGTGATTAATTAAAAATGCTTTTTCCGACATTTACGAGACAAGGATAGTCCCAGGACTCATTACTTTGTTAAATTTAAATGAGTAGCTCACTGAGTAAAATTGCTTTTGAGTAAGAAAAATCAGCATCTCTGCGAAGATTAGTCGTTGGGAGACATTTCATTTAATTTAGACTTTGAGTTACCCATACAATTTTAACTCAAATGAAAATCGTTGTACATAATAAATATTTGTAAGTATATATATATATATATATATATATATATATATATATATATATGTTTTGAGGGACAAAGTGGAATATTCAGGTCATTCATAATTTAAGTAAATATACTCGAATGAAATTACGGACATGAGATTGCATAAGCTATTAACAATTCCTAATGATATTACAGAGTTTTGTGTGTTTATACCATCTTTTAATGATATTTAATTTATTCTACATAATGCGCATTCTTTTCTGGTTACCGTTCAGCAATATATTTGCAGCAAAATGAAGTTATCTATTGTTATATCAAAATTCGCTAGTGTTAATATAATTTTTTGTAGTTAAGAGTTTAGAAAATGTTTTTGAGATATACACAGGAGGCATATTTCCTTATTTTTCTATTTTCTTTTTTTTAGAGCCATGTAGAAGAAATTTCTAAAACGAAACCTTTATTATAATTTTGCCAATTCTATATCTATACCTGTTCGTTCATATGTCATAGTATCTTATCTTGCACAGTTTAAGAATAATTCCAATAAATATTACAGACAACGCATCAGTTAAAATATGATAACAAACACAACTAAACATTTTTTTTTAAATATGCGGGCAATTTATTTACCTATTGAAAAATAATGTAAATATTGGCAAATAGTTCTATAGAAATAATGTATAACTTTCAATTGCTAAACAATTACATGTATTTGAATGAGAACGAAATCCTCGTGAGATCCAGTCGTGTTTAAGGAAATTTTTATTTTGTCTTTAGTTAACTTTCCATTATCCGCAATTTCACAGGATAAAATTACCTGTCACCTTTTTTATTATTTCTTGTCCGCTACTACTTTTTCAGATAATTTTGGTCCTTTTCTTCGATAAATATGTGAGAGCTAATGTATATAAATTGGTTGATGTATTTCCCTGCCGAATTATTTGTACGGTATCTCAATATACAAAAGCGTGATGGTTTGACAATTTATTTTAGACTTCCTACATTCGGTCTCCTCATTTTGTAAAATTTTATATATATTCGTTTTTTGCTCACTACGTACTTTATCAGAACTGAGTAGTAGCATGTCACGTATAGATAAATATGAAATGAATAAGTAAATAAGTATATAAAAAGTGAAAAAATACTTTCCCAAGAATCATGTGGCGTTTACATTAGAATGGAAAACTAAGTATCAGATAATTTTTCTTCAACAAAGAAGGTCAAATATTTTGATGCGACTGCATTAAAAGCATAAGAAATGTAATATTAATTTTTTTTGAACTTCATATTTCGCCTCAATATTTAATTAGTATATTTTTTAGGCTCTGTGTTTCAGAATGAAGAAAAGTTCGGAATCATTATAGGACAATTTTGTTATACGCCTATCCGTTGTCTGTTAAGACTTTTCTCCTCAGGCACGGCCTGTGATACCGTGTTGATGCAAGTGGAAATATATGTCAAGTTCTTAGTTCTATGGACCTGCAGTTCCGAAAATTCAAGCTTTTAACTTAATGCAATAAAAACTTACAGCATGTCAAATTGCCGTTTTCAAATGTGGCCTTCAATATATTATAGTATTGGTTCGGTCGTTAAAGTTAATGTAGGATTTTGTACGAAGGAATATCTCAAAACGAATTCTGTGTGGAATTATTACTAGACAAACTAATTTATTTTTTATTTTTCGGTTTATTTGTCAAATACCTAATATATACCTAATAAGTTTTACAATGAAATGATATAGAATTCTCAGGGTAAGCGAAATATGATAAGTATCGTTTCTCTAAAATGTTAAATTATGATAATAACACGATGAGATTACTCTCCCAGTTTGAAGAGGGAGCGAGTATTTTTTCTATAAGATCCTAAATACTTTTATTTTAAGTACCCCAAGAATGTCGCTTTTCTTTTTGCACAATTTGTAAGTAAACTCAGTGATACAAAATTTTACAATATACATACACACAATACACACACACACACACACACACACATATATATATATATATATATATATATATATATATATACATATATATATATATACATGTATATATATATATATATATATATATATATATATATATACATATATATATATATATACATGTATATATATATATATATATATATATATATATAAATGCAATGAAATTAATTGATATTATTTTTAAAGAATATATCATTTAAATTAATTTGTGTGGTCAGTTCCTTCAAAGAAAGTGTAACTTGTTTTACGTGATAATATTTAAATATTAAGGCATATGGTACAAATGTATTAAATGATAACTATTTTCAATTTATTGCTTTAAAATAATGTGTCATAATCGGGCAAAGAGCAAATAATACACAAAAGTTTATGGCCGATTGTAATAAATCAAGAGAAAATTAAGTCGGACTGTGTTGGAAAGCAGTAAATAGACAAAATTTAGGCAAAAGCGGTATTGTGTTATAAAATAATACATTTTTGGACGATATTCATCCTCCATTGTAATTTATGCTATAAATTATTAAAATGCACTTCAAATGAGAATTCAGAGAATTACAATCATGCTTCGGAATGAAGGGCGTTTGATAATTCAATGATACTAGCAGCTCTGATCTGTATTTAAAGTAAAGTGAGAGTTTTTTTTAAAATGTTCGGATAACTTTTACAAATGCTATACTCTTTGTAAACATAGGGAAAGGTTGCTTACTAATATCAAAGTGGCGAACTAATAAAAAACTGAAAAAATCCCCCGGAAATAGAGGAGCTACATTGCAATGCATTTAAAATTACAATTACAACTAAAAATTTAAAATTTTTACAGAAGCGTTAATAAAACTGTTGCAGAAAAAAATATTCACGTAATGTTATAGCATATTCAAGCGTACATCTGAAGTGGATTTATTTAACTATAAGGTTATTTAAACAATATTTTTTTTATAATTTTCCACTTCAGTAATATTCTTTTACTGTCGTGAATATTTTTGATTGAATTAGGAGACTACTTTAATGTATTCAGCAATAAACAAGTCAATCTCAAATGCATTGCATATCACTTGCAAAATAATAAAAATGACCAATTATTTAAAAAAAGTATTTGTAAGACCATCTTAATTAAATTACAGATGAATAATTTTATGCCCTATAGTAAATCAGAAAATTTTGCAATAATTGTCTTGTTTAGTAATTTAACCCGATTTGTCTTATTTCTAAGTATCTTGGCAGCGATTAAGATAGAGATTTATCACAAATGTAAATTCTTTATTATATCGCTGCCACATATGTATGTCTTTCTAAGTTTGACTTTTCATTACAAAAAATTTCATTTGCATACTGACGTATAATATGACCTAAATTTTAAAGTAATCTCTTAATCGTTTAAAAATTTACCGCAACATTCACGAGGGTTAGAAAGAGCCACAATTTTGCCAAGTAATTAATTTTATTTGGTATAATTGAGGTTCAGAGCCAGGAACTTGGTGAAATTTGTTTGATACCGTATGAAAGTATATACATTAAAAACGACATATCTGAAAAAAAATTCTGCAGCTGATGATTACTTGTTATAAAAAAATCAATTTGAATAATTTTATATCTGACGATTTTGTTGGGAATGGAATAGAATTTGTGTTTTCTAAACGTCATATTATACTCTTTTGATCAAATAATTCATTTTACTTTATATATTTCATTAAATTCTGACTACTTAGCACACTCTTATTAGGTTATGGCACGATTTGCCATTTTTGGAACGAAGTTCTTTTACGCGGTTTACAGTAGACGGAACTGGTAGAAATCGCCACGTAAGGAAAAAGCGTTATGCCCCCTCCAGGCTGCTTTTCCCTCTATTTCTCTCTGTCCCTTTCTCTTTCTATTATATACGGTTTTACGTGTGTGTGTCCGTGCGAGTATCAACATTTAAGTAGCAAGCATTGTGCGCGGTTAGGTGTATAACCTTAAATCTAAACAAGTTTGAATATTATTTAAATTTTTTTTTCTACTGGCTTTCTTTTGTGAGCCAATCATCTACCATACAGTTTCCATTTTGATATGGATTTATTTTAATTATAAATTATTGCTGTATCATTTACTAAATATTAAAAATTTATAAATCACAAAAAATTTTCGGTAAATTCATTTATTTTCATTGTTACTTTGTTATTTATCAAATACTCAAAATTAATAAAATACAACAAAGTGTCAGCAAATTCAATTATTTTCATTAATTAATTAAACTTTATTTAGATTGTTTCAGTTAATACAACAGTTCATTACATTCATTTAAATTTTTTAAACACTTAAATAAAAAAAATATTTAAAATAAAACTAAATAAGTTTGTATTTTTAATATAATTAAATTTAATTCTAAAAGTGATTTAGAATTTGAATAACATATTAAAAAATAGAATAACTAACCTTAAACAAATATAAATAATTAAATTTTAGTTTTTAATATAAATACATTTAAACTTAAAATTGACTTCAATTTAATTGATTTAATAAGTCAATTTTAAAATAATAACGTGGGAGAATATTAAATTTATCGAAAAATAAAATGAATGTTAAATTAGTCTTAAATTTAATATATTTTTGACAAAATTAATTTAGTTTGATTGGTTTATAAAAAAAAATTTAAATAATAAAATAAGAAAAAATTCATTGGTAGAATAAGAAAATTTAATATTAACCTTAATTTTAAATATAATTAAATTTTGAAAGAATTGAAGTAAAAATATTTTAATTTTAAAATTATTAAATTTTAATTTTTAATGCAATTGAATTTAACATTAATTTTAACTTAACATTATATTATTCTAAAAATTCATCTTTTTAATTTCACAAAACAATCTAAATAAAGTTTAAATAACAATGAAAATAAATGAATACTTTTGGGCAATTTACTGTAATTTATTTATTTAAAATATTTTATAATTATTTTTTATTATTTAGATTGTTTTTATATGTAATTTATAATTTAATTAATATAATTTAATTTTTTTTAATAAGTTACTATTTTTCAGAAAATATTGACTTAAACTTATAATTTAAATCAATACTTTATATTTTCCTATTGAAAAAAAGATAAAAAATAACATAAAATATACAGATTAGACAGAGAGAAGTAGAGAGACAGAGAGAGAGATAGAGAGGAGTTGAACATAAGAGAATGTCAGCTTTTTCGCATGACAAAAATACACTAATATAATAAATAGAAATCTACATATTAAATCATGTTTAGAGTTGAAAATTAATAAATATTAAATTTTTTAAAAAATTTAAAAATGCTGCTGTTTTTAAACCTATAAATTGATGATTGCATAAATTGAGTTTTTTTTATTGAAATTCTGATAAAATTTAATAGGATTTGATCTAATCTTCAACGTAAAACATTAGTGGTTAATTCGTCAACAAAAGAGATCTTTTTTGTTTTAAATGATACATCCACGGGAATTTTAGCAACATAAATAGTGTGCTGTGAAAACCAAAAGTAATTTTTTTCAAATAATGTATATTGTACATTTTCTTTCTTATTTTAAAACTATATTGCCGTTGTAGTTTTCGTAAAACATAGATGCCATAGTATTAGAAAAAATTATTCGCTTACAAATACGATAATATTAGTAAAAATATTTCGCACTCAATTAGGCTATTGTCCTCATTCCTAAGTCCTATAATCGTAAATTATCAAACACAGAGTACATTTTTTAGCAGTATCATTTCTTATCTACACTTATTATTAATGAATGGGTTAAAACGTTGATTTCCATTAGGTTTTCATTGTCTTTCCAAAAGGTTATCTACTCCGATTATGTGCTAAGTATATTACAAGAATGTTTGCTTCCTCAACGTTTGCCATATTCTGCCAACAGTAGTGTACGTGAATTATAAAAATTACAATAAAAAATAAATATCATTAGCTACCATACAAAATTTCTACAAATCCCTTCTGTTACGTTTACGATATTGAAACATATAAAAACTCAAACAACTGAATGCAAACGAGATCACGTAGTACTACTGTCCGTTCGCGTAATCGAATATTCGGCACTTAACTGTGCGTGGAAAAACTAGCTTTCCTATCGTCAGGGAGCGGATGTCTTTCTAAAAATTGCTATCGGTCCAGTCACAGAAGAGCGTCTGTAGTAATGGTTTACATGGAAAAATTTGTTAAATTTTCTTAATATGGTTTAGGGAAAATAGTGTAAATATGTTTCATTGCAATACTTTTTATGCTCAGTTTTACATAATGATTATTTACATAATACTTGATGAAATCTATTTATTGAAAGATTTATGATATAATTGAAAACCTTGGTTAACGTGAGTGGAATTAAGGGTTAGAAACTTATACTTGCAATGGTGATTACATTATACAGTTACAGAACTGATAAAAATCTATCGTCACACTCCTTTTATTGTTACTTTATTAAAATTAGCTTAAAAAACATAATTTTAAACTGATACTCAATAGATATCATATGGTAGTATTTATGATTATGTATCTAAGAAATTCTTGGAATAATTTGTATAAGAATCATTAAAACTTAAGCAGTAAAATGTTTCATACAAAGGAAATAAAATGAGTTTGGACTGACAATAAAAATAATAAAAGTCCACATAAAATATTTAAGAACACGTAAACGTATAAAAATGTTGTTTTTCTTTTCCTTTAAAATTGATGTTGGTATAATATATAAATCACCTAAAGTACTCTACAAAACATACTCTACAAAATTTTGTAATAAAGAAAATTAATCATTTTGATTTGAAGTTTGAAAGTGTTAATAATTAATGAGTCTTACACTTCGTTATCCTTTTGTGCATTTCATATGTATTTTGAAATCATTAGATATTTGCCACGCTGGCGTGATAGTATTAGCAAGACAAGGTGGTGCATCTCGTTACATAATAGACGCACACTTGTTTGTTTACGAAGAACATTGTCATGTAACTTCTGTTATATATCTGATAGATCTCTTGTTGAATCAGATGTTATTTTATTTAAGCTCAGCTAGTGTTCTGCAATATGTTACCTACATTTTAATGAAATAATATGTATTTCGATACTTTCTCTTTTAGGTGAAGTTATTATTTTGAAAAATATATTTTATAGTACCTTGTAAAATTGTTAGAGATATAAAAATAAGATACTGCAATAAAGAAACTTGATATATGAGAAAGTGCATATCCGTATAATAATCGATCCGCCTATAAAATATATATATATATATATATATATATATATATATATATATATATATATATATATATATACATATATATATATTTATATATGTATCACATTTACTTTAAATTAAGAAAATTTGGAAATACTTTTCCTTTTTCTTCATCACATGATTTCGTGTGAAAATTTATTTGAATACATTGAAGGTAAGGAGATTTTTAACTTATAACTTGATCTTCAAATTTGCTATTTTATTTACAGTTCTCAGTGGTTTGCCATATTGACTTAAAAATTGTCCGTGTCATTTACTAATACTACGACTTTAAAATCGGGTTCAATTTATAGCACATTGTTCATATCAATAAACAAAGATGGCCAGAGTGAACTATCAGACGATGTACTGTACATGGACTTACCAGACGTCCCTTATTTTCCAGGACTTCCCTTGTTTTTAATGATATTTAAATGTACTGCCGGGACATATCACCCACAGATAGATTGCACCCACATAAATTTAGCTGACAAAAATATGAGTTATTACCTACGTTTTCATCGTAGTGTTTTTTTTATATTCATTCAGACATTTGGATGAGTTGTTTGAGTTTATTTTATGGTGATTTGTATTTTTTGACAATGATTTCATTAACATAAAGAAAATATTTAGTAGTTAATTATTTTATGTAAGGGAATTCATTGATTCATTATTTATTTCTAAAATATTTGTAAGTAGTTTCTACTGAACTGAAAGGAAATTCCTTCAAAATAAATTTGCGCATACTCAAAAACTTTTTCAATGTTTATCAAAAACGTTTACCATAAAACAATGATATTTTCCATTAAGAGTATTTTTTTGTTCATAAGTTTAGTCTGTACCTCTAGAAAATAGTTTTGATCAAGTTAGTTGTAATCGAGCACACTTTTTGAATTTTCTTCTTTTAATTATTAATTGATTATTAATATAATTGTAATTTATTCTAGATATTATAATTATATGCGTGCTCATGGTATGCACCTATCAAAAATGTGGGTCGATTTATTTTAAATTCTGTCATAATATAATCGAGGTTAATTTTAAATTTTCTAAGTGGAGTTTCTGTGTCATATTTTTTTAAGCATATAATTATAAATTCAAATTGAGTAAGGCCATCAAATTCTCCTTTTTCGTTTAAAAGTTAACATTATTTATAAAACCTTTAATTTTAACTAAGGTCAGGCCTCAAGCCTAGCCTTTTAGTCATTTTGATGAATATGCATTTATATGTATACGTGTTAATACGAAAAGCAATTTTTCATACGAGAAAATCGGTAGTGAAAGTCGGTAGTAAAAAGTGTTACGTACTATAAAGCTCCATTCACACCCACAACTACCCAGTTACTAACACACAACTAAAAACCACCTAATAACATGTAACTTCAATTATTTAAATAGCTTGAATACCCCACATTAAAGTTTTATTTTACCTTAATTCGCACCTCGGGTGTTTGCCTACACAAACAAATTAAACGAAGTCTATTTTTATAACTCTTATGACTATCAAGGGATTTGTAAACTAAATTCACTTTGTGGCTTAAAGTAATAAGATATTAATTACTCTATGGACCTGGCCAAGCATAGTGTTTCTACTCAATGGACTAAATAATATGTGTGTTCATAAAATTTTGCAGTCTGTGGAAGCTGTAATTTATTTCCAAATACGACTTTCTTTGTCGTATCATCAGCGAGACTTTCTTGTCCGCAAACGGCAATACAAATTGATACAACGGTCGGATAATCGAGGGCCATTGGTGAGCTTTTTTTGATGAGCATGTTTTGATTATCAGCAAAACCAAGTTATTTAAATTTAAAATGAAACTTTTATAAACGTTTATTTAAACAAATACATTTATTTAAACACTAACTGAGTAACAATACTTAATTTTATTTACAAAAGAAGTTTATTGTGAAAGAATTATATAATTGAAAGAAATTAAATTTACGTTGATAACGTCAAAAGAAAAGATTATATATTTATCCCTCTTGTTGTAAGATCCAAAAAGGTCCTCAATAAAACCCAGGTGACAATGATGTGCATCTAGTTAAAAATGCGTACTAAGGACAAGTAAGTTTCAAAAACGAAACAGCAATAAAAAGTATAGATAGGTTTATATAGTACATATATCTATTGTACTATTAAGTGGAAAACCAAGAAAATAAAATAAAAGTATGTTCGGATATTTGAGGTGATAAGCAAAAATAATTAAAATATCACTTGTTCTCGCTTTCATAGTTTCGTTAACTTTAGTTCATTCGGACTGTGCAATATGCACACATAAGATTCACAATAGTATTTGGTGTTCTATTTATAGCAATGTTAAAACTTAATTTTTTCTTCCTTAAGTTTGGATATTACTAAATAACATTTTGCTAACTGTGCTTCGTGGTTTCACTCGCGTAGAATTTTCTGTTAATTATTATCATTTCATACAAACTTAAAGTACGTGGTTTGAAAGAAAAAATAATTATTAAAATCGGAAGTGTTTATTTTTAAGATCAGTACGAATAAAAAAAAACAAAGTAATCTGCTTTTTAAGTTAATATAGATTACGCGAAATACTTTTTTCATTTGATATCAAATTTCTTAATCTTTCCGGTATACCCAGAGTGAGTTGTACTGGATGTTAGTGTCGCATTTCTAAGTTTATATCATCACAAGTCTGCGTAAACGCATTCGTGGTTTTAAAGATTCTCTCTAACCTCATTGTCTCATATTTATGTGCGTTTATAAACTAAATTAAAAAACATACAAAGGTCTACACAGAAACTTGGTCAAAACTTTTTTCTTTTCTTTCCCTTATTCTTCCGCGAATGATAATGATTTTTCCTTAGTCGATGAAAACTTTTACATTTGAACCTGCACTGGATTACGCATTGCAGTAGTAAAGTGAAATCAGAAAAAAGGTAAACGTCTGGCAGTAACTAGAACTTCACCCTTACAATTTAGCATATGATGTTGTATATTAATTGGGAATGGGGAAAAAATTATAGTTGCTTGATTCTTTTTTCTTTAGTAACTTTTGTTTCGAACTTATTATAACTAGGTATTTCTGACACATCAACAAATTCCAAAAAGACTTGGAATGTTGACAACGTACAAAGTACATATATTAAAGATCATTTGCGATTTGATTAAGATAATTTTTTAATTGAGTTCTTCGAGAAAGGTAAAATTTTAAATTTGCAAAAATACAAGCTGACAAACGCATATAAGTGTTACCGGCAAATAACGTTAAACCCTTAGTTTACATAAAAGTTTTTCTGGGAAATAACGTGGAACACTTCACAGAAAAGAGTTGGTTTTTTTCTGTCATACTAATTTTAATTTGTGAATTTATAATACGTATATTTTTCAAAAATATATTTTGTTTGTTACAAATCAAGTACAAATAGCGCCTTTTAATGTATTTGGTGGCCAAACTACTATCGGTACTACTACTCGGCTAAGTAATATAGCTAATATAACTTTACTATTTTATTCTTTTATTTTATTTTATTTCTTTATTTATTTTTAGTTATACCTTTTTATGACATACATATTTACAAAATCAAAATTTAATTCAATACATAGCTACTAATTTATTGAATAGATAGAAAATAATCTGTATTTCATTCCATTAATTTAAAAAGTCCTCTCTTTTTATACATTTCTCAATTTTTTGCCTCACTTGGATATTTTTCTAAAGTTTTATGCAGTGTAAAATAACCGATTGTATTTACCATAATTTGACTGTACCTTCTGACGTTTGTTTACAATTTTACTACCTTAACTGAATTAGATACTATTAAACATGGAGCTTGAACCGTTAGAGCGTTTATTCTTCACATTTTGTGGTAAAAAGATGCCACGTACGTTATACTAAATAGTGCTGAATAATTTAAAATGTTTAATGCCTAGTGTAATTAAAATGTAACCGGACTGATTTTGCTAAAACTATATGCGTTATACTATTTTGCCGTCGATGCATGAAATGGATAAAGCGAACGGTCCCAGCCGGATTGTATTATCAGCCCATTTAAAATGCGTCTAAATGTCTTAAAAACTATTTTCTAAAAAGGCTAAATAACATTATTAAAAGAAATAAATAAGCTAGTTTAATGACGAAAATCCCAGCCGCTTTATAAAAGTAAGAGTATTTATTGGTGGGGATTCTGTAATAACATCAAAGGAAAATTATTATTTACAATCGTTCATTTTCGTTATAAAAATACAATGTATCATAAATTCTCTAATAGAAACTATGAATGAAATACGGCGAACTTGTTTAATAACAGTATAAAAAAATAATGTTTTCCTTGGGATATCGATAACCTATAACCGAAATTAAAAATTCGAGTTATATATACTACATATATATATATATATATATATATATATATATATATATATATATATATACATATATATATATATATATATATATATATATATATATATATATATATATATATATATATATATATATATACTATATAAGTGCGTTATATATTCTGAAAGTAACAAGAAAATCATTCTCGGAGATGGTATCTTGCGTTAATTATTTTAGTGCGAAGACGCAATAAATATTACATATACAAGCACATTAAGATAATACCTTGAAGTAAACTGCCGTGTTTCAGAGATGTCGAATAACTAAAGACGGCCGAGTGCTTTGACCGTCATTCGAAGAAAAGACGGTCAATTATCAGCCTGAGATGAAACCATTAACGGCTTTCATCAAATCTTCGCAAACGTTTCATTCAATATCAGAAGAACCGAATATCATAAGCGGTAAATTATTCAAGTTTAAATCAAAGACGTCTTACTATACGACGTAATTATAAGTATGCCGTCCTTATTGAAAATTTAGCGTATTTATATTAAGAGCAAAACGAATGATAAATTTAAGAATATAAAAGACAGTAATTGATACAAATTATGCGGATATTTTACAGCTGAACTAATTTAATGTACAAAAATGTAATGTCAATAATTTCATTAAATATAATGATAAAAATTATTGAATCGATTAAACTGACAGGTTTTCTTTCACTCGAAGTAGTCGAATGACGGAACGTATATTATGAAATCGACTTGTACCGATATTAACTAATATATAACCGCATTGATAAGGATTACAATTTTAAGACGCGTCATTAATAAAAATTCTGCAAGATTAAGAAATAAAAATTTAGTTTCAAGCATATTTGAGATGCCCATGAGAAAGTAACAAGCGATATAAATTATATACATGTATATATATATATATATATATAAATACATATATATGTATAAATATATATATATATATATATATATATATATATATATATATATATTTATATATATATATATATATATATATGAACGGACAGACATATTTGTATGGACGAGATAATAATTTTTCGAATAAACCCGCACCATTTGAAATGACTGAGATAAAGAAATGATAAGTATTTAATTTTGACCTGCGATATTCGAAATTTTTCATTTATTCCCAGGTTTACAAAGTAACATAGTTAATGGACTTTCAGATACAAACGTTTATTGGCACCGTTTCCGATTAGGTATGATTAACGGCTTTCAAGATATCGGTGAATGGTATGCCTATTGTGAAACGAGATGTGCAGATAGTTACTATCAGAAACAGCACAGGTACCCATGGCGTTCGGCAACTCACGAACGCCCCCAGTAGAACTCACTCAACGAGGGTCCCGTAAATCTGAATGGCAATGATAAATTACGGCGCTTTATCAACCTGTCTATATGATCGTGGTATGGGGATTAAAATTTTATAGATTCATTTCTAAATAAAAAAACATTTCCGAAATGATTTCCTCTAATAGAAGCAAATTTATTGCGCCATATTTTAAGTTGATAGCAATAGTAGACACATATAAGCAGACAGGCTCCCAGGTGACATAATAGGAGTTTCATTTTCACGTTTTAGGTACGGAGCCATCAAAAGTCTATTCACATGAAAAGTTATACCGTGTGATAACTTATTTAACGAATCCTATTAAACTTTAAACTCTTTTCATTTATCGTACTTTATAATTTTATCGATTGTACTATTAGGGTATAAAGGTCATAAGAACCTAAATTTATAAACAGGTTAAAAGTTTATTTTTAAATCCAGGCTGTAATTTTTTCTTCAGACATTTGTTTATTTCACGGAAAGAGAATATCTTCCCAAGATTTTTTTTACTGACTGCCACCGCGGCGGAAATCCTATATTTTATTACATTATTCGTAGTAGCATTAGTAATTGTACCTAATAACGTAACTCGAGTAGAATTCGCAGATTAAAATAATTTTACTTGATATTTGTGTGAATTTTCTTTGGTAGTTTCTTATTTTGAATGTTTCCGACGCGACATGCGGAGAAAGGGGTGGAGTTGATCATACAAGCTCTAACCATATAAACCAGTAACAAATTAACCATAACCTTTTTATAATTCATGGTAATAAATTGATAAATAATATAAATTTAAAAGATTCTTTTTGATGCTGCTAGTGATTTTTAAACTATTTTCCATGTCAATAATTTCATATCGATTATTACGATGGAAATACGCTCGCCTTATTTCTAGGATTTCCTACTAACAAATAGAATCATGATATTTTCCCAAAATTCTACCTTTATATTGGACTTAACATAAAAAGATGAAAATTTCTTGAAAATAAGCCGAAACAATTTTAATATTACTTATTCAACCTATATATTGGACTACTCACTACCATATAACAGAGTTCACGATCATGAGACATTTTATTACAAAAACATAATAAATATAACAAAGGATCAAAAATGATATTGGTTTTAATATAGAGAATTTAATTGTTTTCCGAAGGATATATACTTAAAATAGAAATTAATTGAATGATAAGATATTAATTGAGATATTGATAAATATTAATAGTAATAGAATAAAAAATTATAAGCCAAAATTCTAAATTTTCAAAACAATTTTTTAATAATAATATGGCAAAGCGTACGTCATACATTTATGTCTTAAATATCATTGGTCTCTTACGTACATATGAAATAAGAGATAGTTTTGGAAACAGGAATAAAAAACGCCTTTTTTAAATTTTTCGAATATTTTACAAAATAACTTGCTAGACTTGATTCTTTCCGATAAAATTTTCCGTTATTAATCACGGGAAACTTTTTTTATAAATATATCTTCTAATTAGTTATCATTAGAAATATATGTAACAATAAAGCAATTTTTACATTTCTTTTTAAAAGTTACACATTGATTCTAGCACAAACTCATAATTTTATGACACCAAAGTTAAGATTCTCTTCTTATTCTTGGTGCAATAAGTTGTAACCAATAAATTGTGTATATTAAACGTATTTTCATCCAAGCAAGTAATATGAAACTGAAAATATGTTTTAATTATGAACTGAATGTATATTAATTAGGAGATTCTATTAATCAGAAACTTATTTCAATGAATTTTACAAAATTATAACTAAAATTATAACTAATTTGGAAGGTTGCATGATTACCGTAATTATGACGGGCTTATTCTGCCAATTTTGGCAGTCTTCTACCAATTTGTAAATAGTGGAATATTTTTCAGAACTAGAATCGTGTCTTTCATCGTAATATATTACAGTTATCTTCTTAATATATAACTATACTATTCCACAAAACTATATTATTCCACACCAGCCAACACAAATATTTATTGTCACTTGCCATCCCCTATGCCAATATCTGGTACCGGTTCTGCAAAACAATAATAAGATAAAAAGTAATGAATGATATATTCGCAATAAAATTCCATTACGTGTTTTTACAAATCATATAAAAAAGAGCTGACAAAAAGCGGAATGTTGGCCAAAACAGTGGGTTCAATAATCTACTGGATAATAAGACAATGTATTTCCTCGAGTTAAACTAGTAGGTACTATTGCACCATAATGACCTACTGAATTATTGTGATAAGTCATCGTGCTCTTACAGAAATATTTATTTTCCTCGAGATAAAATAGTGTGTAAAGAAATATGGTAGGAGTGAGGCTTTTGATAGGTTTTTACATGACTGTCGTATACTGGTAGAAAAGTTACCTATACTTAAACTTGATGTGCATAATTGTCAACCAACTTGAAATGAAACTTTGGTAGAAATTAAACTAAAAATAAAGGGATGTTATATGACAATGATAAAAGAAATTTAGCACTGAGTATTTGATACTGACTACACGACATATACATCAAATCAAGTGCCTTACTCTTCCAGAATTGACCGACAAATTTTGATAATCTGTAAATGATTGGATAAGTAAATTACTAAATTGAAGATGTTTATATCAAATATCCCGGAAATACTATAGTATAAAAAATATTTGATATAAGAAATTTTCAATAAAAACGTCTTAATCAAGTGTCCTTTCCCTAACTTGCTATATTCTTACGACGCTCTGGAGCTGAGTTACGGGGGTGTCAAAAATTTGTGAAACGCTAGGGCACAGGGTACAATATTCGATAGAGCGGGTCAAAACATTTTGATACACTATAATCTAATCATACTTATGTATCAAAAACACCTAATAAATACCTTTTTTCTTACTGTAAAACGGAGCATACGAAAATTGCATATGTCACTTTGGTTATTTTTGGTATTAAAATTATAAATAAAAAAAATTATAATCTATGTTTAAACAGGTCAAATATATTTTTTAATCTTTTCTTCTTATTCTTTTATTTGCCAATAATTTTAAACCTTAAAAAATCATCTCTACGGGACTACGTTTTCCTTCGCATAGTTTTCAAATATCAATTTAACTTATAACTAGGAACAAATAAACTAAAATTGAGTTAAATATTTTTACGTTTGAAACGGCTGTAAATAAATTGCGAGCTTGAGAGGTCAATTCATATTTTCGGAACGAGTTTTGATGTGACAGTTTCCTCTAAAAATGAAAATTCTTTGTTCCAGCACTAAATTATTTCTTAGAAAAGAATGGCAATGTAAATATTTTCCCTTTACTCAATTAACTAAGCAAAATTTTACGCCACAGGCGAAAGGATATATATTTAGAGAAGATCCTGTAACACGCGGGAATTTTCATTTTCTTCCGTCCACGAAGTTCGTTATCGCATCCTCGGTGAACCTTTCTCCAGACGAAAATAGACATTTACTCAACAGGCGGGTAAACGTGGGCTTCTGATGAGTTTCATGCGGCTTCTGATGATATTGATGAGCTTGCTTTGACGGTCGACAGTACTGAAGTCTGTCGTTTTTGTTAAGTGTAAAATAAAATTTCAATTATAAATAGGGTGTTGTCTCAGTCACCCCATATTTCATATATTAAGAGCCAATATTTCGTATATGGTAATTTATCTCAAATACATATAGTTTTATATTAATATTGTTCAGATGGTAACTTATTGTCAAATAGTTTTCATAATAATAACTTTTGATATATTTACATCCCTTTACATGTTTTCAACCAAAACTATTTGTTAACATTTAGGTAAAAATCGCGAATGACAAAAAATTAACTATGGAATCAATCATATTATAAAGCACAAAAATAAATCCATAAAATTTCCACATATTTATTTTAACCAAAGGCGATATCTTTCTTTTGGTGCAAAAATAAAACATATTTGTTTTAGCGTTTACAAGTAAGTTTCGTACATTCGTTTTGATATAAATAAATTCATTAATATATAAAGTAAATTCATTGACTATGTTGATATCCGCATGTTAAAATATGAGTTTTTTTATAAATATTATCTCTTATAATATAACAACATTCCGTAGCAAGATTAAAAATAATCATTTGAAAGAAATAAGCCAGATAAATTTATACATTAATGTTTGTATCGTATTTACTTTGGTACTTTATAATTTTGAAAAATTATTGCCTTTTTAAAAGATATAGATTTTTTTCATTTATTTTCAGTCATGAAGCTACGAATCCTGCTAAAATGGAAAAATTAAGGTGAATGGGCATCAAAAATTATACTTGTTATCTAGAAAAATAATTCAAAATTTAAAAAAATTTTGTATCAGTTGTTCTTCTATCCATGCATGTACAGACTGAACGATCGAGAGTGAAACAGATGATTAACTTTTCTGTTCTCCCTAACTTCATATCCATCTGAGCTACCACTATCGTATTCATATAAATAATTATCTATGACTTTCCATATAAACCAGCCATGCGCCGGCAGCACGATTTTATCTCCATCTTTTCAATTGCTACCTAATTATTGAAAAAGTATAAAAGTGGCAATGTAAAAAGAGCATTTTCAAAGTTATTTGAAAAATGGAACATATAATAAATTTCTGGAAGCTTACCGATGCACTTATTAATATAAATTATTGAAATACATTTTATATTGTAAAACACAAACCCACACATTACTAAAAATTGTTGTAATATATTTTAGAGTATTTAGTTTATAATAAAATATGCAATAAAAATCGCAACATATTAGATTCCTTATCCATGCATTGAACAAATCTATACGTTCAATGGGACGACATTTGAGTACCTGCCAGAAAGTCATACAGAAGATGCGATAAAGAAATTATGTCTAGAACAGACACTAATTTTCAGGATACTGCGTAGTTTTGTCCTACAAATTAGATTCGCTTAGCTGTTTTACACGAATTTTTTTGGCAAGGATTAATTTAGGCTCGTGACTTGAATGTGCCATCAACACTGGGCCATTTTACTATTACAATTTAACAGAACCTAATGTAAGAAATATGACTATACGGTGACCAGTGTGATAAACAAAGGGGAACTAATTTCTTAACAAGAACTTTGGTCTACTCCGTGGACTTAAAAATTAGTTGCATTTACTTGAAAATTTTATTGAATCAACTGATTTGCAAATTAAATTAAATTTAGGAGGGTATCCTTACAAATTTACTGTAATTAAATATCGTGTGTTCTTTTGTCTGTCGTCTTTTGTACATATATAAAATAGACCAAAGGGTAATATACTTATAATATATAATTCGGTGTCATTTGGAAAAACAGAGATATGAATAGAAATGTTAAAATTAAATCATACCCGACATCAAGGGAACGGGCCTGCAAAACCATACGAAATGAATAAAATTATTATTGGGGAACATTATATTCACGGGTATTTGTTGTGAAGAATTATAAACATTTTCTAAATGAATTCCTCTCTTGGCAAGTAAATATATTGAGATACAAAAGTTCCTTGGGCACTAAACACTTATAGTTAATAGTTTAATAGCAATAATAGTTTAATATTATAATTGTATTTCAAATCAATCAGAGGATTCTGTTTGCTGAGATATTTGCATGAAGCATGAGGTATTTGCGCATATGTAAGAGGTGAAGAAAGAGCGAAGGGGATCTGCTTAGGTTGTTTTGTCAAGCGAAACTCTTTATATTTATAATATCAGAAATATGAAGCCGTGGGCTAATGATAGTTTTAAAAGAAAAGTTTTAATTGGTCCCATCTTCTTTAAATCAGGCCTATTTTAAAATTGGTTCATGTGTGCATGGAAATGGAAGTACTACATGTCCAATTTTTTTTAAATATATTATTTAAACATCGATGTCAATTAAATTTTTGTAACTATGGTGTCCTTAAAGAGAAACATATTTTAGTAGTAATCCAATATCTGTAATGACATCATTTTATATTATGTTTCATTTTATAAATTAGCTGACACTAACAATATATTTCAAAAAAGACCTTTTCAAAGACGGATTATTTATTAGAATTTGTGGGTCGTTTAAATGATCTTATCAATCAATGTTTAATTATCTCCGTGAAAATATTTTTTTAGACCTTAGAGGTCAATTTCTTAAATGAGTGAAAATTTCGGTTATTATTGTCATAATTTAACTTTTTTGAAATATAGCATTAACAGTATCACTCATATATTTACATATTTTTATTAAATATTTACTTTCTGTAGCATTGAACGATTAAAAACAATTGTCTTATTTCATGGATTATTTACAATCCCTTGTCCAGTCATAATGTGTAATTTGTTTGTTATGATAGTAAGTAGTTTTATCTGATATATACATGCCCTTAATTTTGTTAATATCACTCGTTCCATGTTTTTTAATTTTGAATTTCATGTTAGATCGATTTATGGAAATAACGAATCATACAAGCATTCACATAAAAGAGGATTTAGCATTAAGATTCTATTACTAAATATCTTAAAATTAAAATTGAACAAATAGTATTGGCTCAATTTTTTCATTGGAACCTGACTTATATTTGATACTTTTACATATAAAATGAATTTTACGATATTTACGTACTTTACAATTAGCAAGCCATGTAATTTTGAGATATTTTTTTTAAAGGACTCGAGAAACAAAACATATTTCTCATTAAATACATTCTACATTATTTTACAACAGCAGTTATAGTATTTTTGAAACATTACCTTAAACGTACCGCTCAATTGAAATCAAATCATTCAAAGCCATTAAACATGAGACACTGAAGAAGGACGGAATAATTTTATTTTCTGTGGTCCCCAACGCAATAACTCTGTATAGGGTCAAACATCTCAAAGCAACTTACAATCTTAGCTCTTGAATGAAGTAAAATAGTAACTTTAGTCTCAATTACAAATAGAAAATACTATTTAACTTAATGACAAAATGATTCACAATAGAACGAGTAATCGATTGTTTAAAAAATTATGCAAAAATTAAAGACGATGTTTTCATTCTGATGCACCATCTATTTACGGAAATGTTTGTCCGACATGATTTATTTTTCCTATCCTTTTTAAAAACATTTTTTTATTAACACAAATATGATGAGTTGTAACAATACATTAACACAGAATACTTTATTACTCTGCTAATTTACCATTATCATATTCAGTAGTAAAGTTTAACATTAAAGCACATGTTAGGAGTTATGATTAATAATTATCTTTTTACAACTCCTATTTAGTCAGGTACAATCATGAAATGTGTATAATTATGGCATTGACAGTATTTGACATGCTTTATTTTCAATATCTTTCCATTATCTTTTTAGGTGATTCAGCGAAATTAACTACAGATACTAACTAACATATAAAAAAGGGCAATCTGTTTGATCCACCAAGGGAACTTATATCTATTTTAATATTATAATAATTTCAAAAATAACTAAATTTTAGGATTATAATATTTTTAATAGTAACCAATACTTTATAAATTTAATCCCGTTCGCAGTAAAATGACACAGGTACTTATTATTTAAATGATGTTCTAATGTTAAAAATGCAATCTCAGCAAATAAATATTTCAATAAATCTTGCAGCCCTGTATTATAAATTCTAAATATGGCTACCATCAAAAATTATGCATATTGACGCTTGTAGATAGTCCAGCCAAATGCTTTAACGTTTTCATCACATATGTTTTAACGTTGAGGAAAACTTTACCTGGCTACATGGTATTTAAATATTTCTGGTTAGGCATTATAATAATTTAATTTTTGAATGAAGAATAATTTAAAATAAATCTCGGTTAACCGCCATTTTCTCGGTCTACCTTTACTCGGTTTACCGCCATATGTCTTAAAATTTCGGTCTACCTTTACTCGGTTTACCGCTCCTCGGTTTACGGTTTTGTTATGTTACTTTAAGAAGTTTTTTCTAAAACTAAATACAAAAGAAATATGTATCCATGACAAGAGATGGCGTGTAATTTAATTAATTTATTCTAAAGTATGGCATTAAATAATAATGTTTGAATTGTACCTTTCAAAATATAAAGCGATTTGTGTTGCGTAGAATTTTCGTGGGGAAATAGAAGTTTATTCTATTTAAATTTATGAATAGTGAGTTAATTATTTATTCTACAATCGTAATCTTTTTTTTATTTTTGTACAATTTACAAATGCGCATCAAATTTGAAATTTATAAAATCTTACAAATAAAATTTTAATTCAGTTGCTTTCTGCGAATCCTCGAGGCAGTTTTCGACGAGTTCTCTCTACCTTTGGATATTAATTAGTATCTCAAAATTGAAAGTCTTCTGTTAGTCCTCGAAACAGTTTTCGATGAGTCTTCTTGACTGAAAAAATTTACAAATTTTGTGAAAGTATTCTGGGATAAATATTATGACCGCAGGATAATCATAATTACGAATTTCGCTAAAGGGCCTTTGTTTTTTTGCGTCTTGTAATCGATAAAATACTCATTGTAAATTCTGATTCAAAGAAAAAATAAATAAAACAGAATTAATTTCATTTCAATGCATTGACGGAATAAATCTGAATTGAATTATTGGAGTTGAAATTAGCTAGTAAGCATTATTCAACGAGCGGGAGTACCTTTGTTTCAAGATACTCCATCTATGAAGATCAAGTTTCGCCAGCAGTCAGAGATTCAAATTCTTTGCTTGAAGGAGTCTTTAGAGTTCACCAAGTATGCTAGGTATCGAAAGTTCCCAGCTTAGTAGATGCAAATGGATTTACATAAATGGAAGTGATAATTTCTTTTTAGTGAAAGAGTCTTTGATATTCAGATGTATTCTGATAATTAAAAATCTTATTATAGTTTTGATTATCCGAACTGGTTTTCAATTTAGTCAATAATTTTAACCAAACTCTCAATTAATTTGTGATGACCGCAACGGGCCATTAAAGTATCAGGATAAGGAGTGAGTTAACTTCACATCTTTATTAAGAACTGGATGCTGTTGGAATAATGGTGTAATTAAATCTATCCACAATATTAATACTTAAAAAGACAATATATACAAACTTCACATTGATTGCAAAGGTTCTTAGAGATATAGATAAAAATTTGGCGTTACATGCAATGATATAATGTTACATTAATAAAACCTAAATAGTCTTTGAAATACCATTATATCCAATTTTATGATTTCTTCATACCAGAGATTTTCCCAATTTAAGATTTTTAATGACCATTATTAACCTGTTGAGATTTTTAAAGTTCTCCAACTCTATAATAAAGGTCATTCTGGCGTGTAAATTTTATTATTTTATTACCACTCTTTATGATATTCTACATTTCTAGAAACAAAGCACATAAATCCACCTATCATTTATTATCAAACCAACCCCTTAACAAATGAAAAATATTCTTAAATTTATCCTAAAAAAAGTACAATATTTTACAATATTTCTTCTGAGCGCTGTTTTCTACAATTTATTTTGTAAAAAATTAGTGCTCCATAGCGTGAAAATTTTGTCATCGGTTTTTTGACGATCAGTACTACGTTCAGTGAAAGATACGAAATAAGGTTGTATCGATTATTTGACATTTTGTGCTATATTTAGTAAATAACGTAAAATAATGGTTTTATCGATTAGTTCTCTGTATGTTAAATAAGATAAAATGTCGCTTCTATTTATTCTGTGACCATAAGTGCTATTTTTATTAAACGAAATCTATAAAAGAGGAAATGGTTCTTCATAATACAAAAAAATCTACTAGGGTTTTGAAAGTAACACTTGATGAATGTCTGTTAATTTTAAAAGAGTATTTAGATCGACTACCGAATGATTGAAATCTCTTTTTAGATCATCCTAACCTATAAGGGTAGAAATAATTAAGCGTTTCTCAAAAAAAATATCGTTCACTCGAGATGTTTACCGTGAATGCAGGAAAGATGGACGGGAACTATGGACAGCACTGCCTCCAGAGAATGTTTTAAATATATATTTAAATGAAACAGCGGCATTATCATTTTCATTTAATTCAACATTAAATTCGACCATGAATGATGACAATGATAAAGATGAAGACTTAACATCATTTCAATGGGATAAATTTGACAACGATATATATAAAAGATTATGCAAAAGTGAACCAATTATTTACAAAGGCCACAACTATAGTATCTTCAAACGACAGGGATGGACTGAATATGTTGCTACAGAATTTTTTAAAGCAGTTGAATCTCGGCATTATTTTTAAAGCAGTTGAATCTCGGCATCTATTTTCAAGAATTCTAAAATTTACAATAGCCCATCCACCAATTGCCACATGTGATGTAAAATGTAAGAATCCGTTTTACGGATTAGTGGATTTTAAACTGGAAGGTTTTCCAGCAATCCTTCTCATTAAAACAAAAGACATAGTATTTGATGCCCATATTATTTGAGTCACGAAGGTGCGAGGAGACCTGCGTGAAAAGACAATAGTTCAAAATTAAGTAAATGATTAATGAATAAATGATTTAAAAATCAATTGTACCGTTCAGGACCTTGACGCATTCCTTTAAGTATATCGTCTGCAATCGTCATCCGTACATGCACGAACGATTTCTGTGGTGACGATCTCGGTGCGGAGAAGGCAGGCCAAATAAACGTGATCATATCAATAGAAAATATAAGATACAACAACGACTTCAATAATTTCATCCGAGATATAAAAAGTATAAAGTGTATGTTTTTTTTCAGTTCCAATTCTTATAAAACAAAGGATAATTTGATGGAAATAAAAAAATCTACTATAGTGGTTGATGGTGCTGATGGTGAAAGCATATGCAAAAAATATTGCATATGATAATGGTCGTACCAGCGGTCATATCTCCTTATACGCAATAGAGATAAATTTTGATCGTTGCACACTATCTGTTGACCAATTTCTCACGGACACTCAAAGTTCAACATTATTAGAATTTTGAATAAAAAATTAAATCAAAATGGTTGGTCTAAATGGATATCGAGTTGCACGTAACTATTCAAGCACCCTTATTAATTATCTGTTATTGGCATTTAATGAGTGAAATATTAAATATATGTTGAAAGTTTTTTTTTAATGTAATCGACGATTCATTAGACAAAATGCGTCCATTAATTCCAACGTTCATCAGGTTAAATGTTGCTCATTTTATCAAAGTGGTAACTAGTTTGTAATTATCAAAGTCAATAAAAAATAACAAAATAATGTAATATTATATATTTAGCATTGCATTGTTAATTGATTCCCAAGATGTAAAGAAAAGTATTGAATTTTTGGCCAATAATAAAACATTTATGTTATAATTCACCTCAATTAATATCGGTTTAAAAACATTTCTCATCATTATTTTCATAGATGACTAATACAAATTTAATATTTATAGATTAAAAGGACTAGTTGAATACACTTCAGGTAATTTTTTGGCATACTGTAGATGAACTAACAACTAATGGGAGCTTCAATGATCCAACATTTAAAAAGTGCGAATGAAAAATGACCCATTAATCACACCAACTGCTACGATTTTTGTAAGGAAAGATACGGGTCTATTAAAATTTTTAGAAGAAATATATAAGTAAAACGTGAATTTTATATTAAAAAATGTGTTATGAAGTCAATCTTTATTCCAAAGTTAATGTAAATAAAATGCTTAACAACTAATTGAATTTTATTACATAGGGATATTATAGAACACCTTCTTAACTTACTCCCTTAAGTTCGACACACTGAGTTTGATTAGTTTTTTTTTGTTATTCATTATTTAAGGTAGAATGGGTAAAAGTATTTTTCCAATCAAGCCTAATTCATAATAAAGGTACTTAACGCACTTGCTATTCTGATACCTTTAGTGGGCCCAAAGTCTGTGTCTTACAATTATCATCAAAGATGGGATTTATTTGAAATACTTATATTTCAAATACAAATTCAAAATGTAAAATACTTAAGTTTTTGTATTATTGAAAAATTTTTTTTTATAAAAACATTTTATATTTTATTTGAAATGTTTTTATATGCATATTTTGTATTTGTAAGATGGAAAATGTTTTTTAATTTTTTTTTCATAGGTACTTCGGATTTTAAAATTATTTCATTTCAGTGAAAACTACTTTACTTATTTATGAATTCTACGGTAGTTGGTAATGTTGATAATAATGGTAACATCCTTAGTGTTACCATTAATATATACTTTACTAACTACCAACAATTAAACATTTACAAATCAAAATGTCAGAAAAGTCAATCATAGACGTTAGTTGATTTGACCATCGTAATTATTTTGTTATGACCCATTGATTCTGCCCAGTTTACTTCAATTGCTGGATATAAGTACATAAAATGTGAGTAAAATTTATCATTCAATTGTTTTTTAACTCAGGATAAACTCAATTACCATTATAAAATATTTATTCCTGGTAATCTAACCTAGAATAACAATGACTGCATTTAACAATTTGTTTATGTTAGTTGAATAGAATATTGTATCTAGTTTATTTTGTGTAATCTGTCTATTGTTTCTTGTTTAATTTATTGTTATTCTATTTTTATTGAGGTATAAAAATAAAATATTAATTTTTTTCAGGACAACAAGAATGTTGTATAATAAAACATTTCTTCACAGACATTACAAATGATCCTGAAAACGACATAAATGTGTCTGCAGTTTGCAAAAATGTTCAAAAGCATTGAAAAAAGTATCAGTGCTGCAAACAACTTTTTGAACCATTTCTACGTAAGTTAAAAATAATTAATTTCTTTTTAACACACTTTTGTTAGGTCGACCTGTACGTAGGTAGATATGGAACTATGTAAACAAATTTAAGGGACCAAATTTCATCCACTTCTAATTTCAGTTGGATTTAATTCTTAACACAATTAATTGAATTCGAATTAATTAAATGTATGGAACAATATAATGATGAAATCGGAAGATTGGTAATGGTACTCCGAAATGGCTACTCGTAAATTAACCAAGTTTGATTTCCTTTGTTTTTATTCTATGAATCATATTCATTTGACATGGTAATGAGGATCTTTTCATGAAGCCGGCAAGTGAAAAAAGGAACTCCTTAATGGTTGCAAGTACACTTGTCGAATTTGAGTTCATTAATTTTGCTTTTTAAAGCGATTTTTGAAAGCTTTTTTTAGATTGTTAAATTATTTATTAATATTTTTGGCAATACCAATAATTTCAATCCTAAAATTAAGTGCCCAATAAAATAAGATCCTATTTTCTTGCTAGTTATAATAATTTCAACCATTATATGCTTCAAATAATAAAGTACTTATTATACTTTAGCACAGAAAAGGGCATGTTGGTCTATTAGCGGAATATGAGAAGCTCAAAACTCAATATGCAAAGGAATTATTTTAGTAATGGGGGCAAGAGGTCAATTTCATCTAAAATGACGAAATAAACAATTCTGTTAGCCGTCTTACCGAAGTCATTTCATTCTTAATAGTTTAACTGCAATTTTTTTGCGAATACTGTGTCAGCTATATCAATTGTGGAAAATCAATCTTTTAAGGTTCTTATTGGAGAGCAATTATTTTTCCTACCAAAAACTATATATTGAAAAACATGTGATAAAAAAATTGCATAAAAATACCCAGAATATGTAGATAGTGCAGAAAGAGCTATGAAAAGGCTTGGTATTGCTTGCAGTACTGCTGATATTTGGTCGCCATCCAAGAGAAGTTTTGTAGATGTAACAGCTTACCGGATTAATTTTGAAAAATTTGAATGAAAAATGTAACTGTGGCTTGCAGGAAGTTTAAAGAAACGCATATTTATGATAAAGTAGCTGAATTGGTTATGGATATTCATTTTAAATTTGATTTAAAGCGGACAAAAATTGTAAAGACAATTACTAACAATGAATGTAATATTTTTAAAGCCTTTAAAATATATGGAAAATATTCAGATAGTTCATATATCTGAATTTTTTCAAGTAAAAGATTCAGTTCATATTCAAAATATTGTGGTTAAGGCTAAAATAATACTGGGAGACGTCCGAAGATTTTGAAGGATTGCAACTGCCTAATCATGAAAGGTGGGCCATATATACATTACATTTTGTAGGTTCAAGTGACATGAATAACATGAGATCTCAAAGTATTTCTTACACAAAAAATTAATGATGCATCCATGTGAAAATGACAAGAAGTTTGGAATCTGTATTCAATGTCTCCAAAAGCTTGTGAAACATATTTAGAATCAACTGGAAAATCCCCTGTATTCCCATGTCGAACACAATCTAATTCATACTGTAATTTTATTCAAGATCTACTAGCAGTACAAGAGAAGTGAAAGTTAAGGAAATTTGGATTAGAAGTTTCTAAAGAAGTTGAAAGCCAATTCCTTAATAAATATATAACTTATTTAAAACCTAATGCTGAGGGCATTAGGAGTTTAGAATTCAACAAAGATACCTTCTATGAATGTCTTCTGCCGGAACTAATGGAAATGCGAAGAATTATAAGCAGTTTGCAAATGGGTAATTCTACATATGTACGGTTAGGGAAGTTATTAAAAAAATGTATCTATAGACCTATTGAGAGATTCTATTAATTAGATGAACTAAAATCAAACGATGCGATATTAGCATATATATATTATTCTTTTTCAATATGAAATGGGTGCCGAAGAGTAGTAGAGAATACAAAGAACTGTTTATTTCAGAAATGCGGAAGACAAAACAAGAACAAAGACATGGAAAGATCTCGAAACATCCTGAAAAAGAAAAGAAAAAGATTAATTCTTCTTTTATATTTGAGGAGGACTCTGATTATTCTATAGCCAGTGATAATGCTAATACTACAATAGATCTGGAAATACTACAATACTTAAAAGATAATCACAATAAAGATTCCTTCAATGAATATCCGACTTTAAAAACTTTTCCCTAAATACAATATGTATTTAGCAAGCTCTGCTCTTGTTAAACGACTCTTTTCTTTTGAGGAAATTTATATTTTAATAGTTCATCTTCCCTGTTCCTTCTATATTGTTGAGGCTATATAGAAGGAACACGGAAGATGAACTATTTTAACAAATATTCTTAAAATCAATTAAATAAATGACGAAAAATTTACAGAAAAAGGCACTTTATTATGTATTTAAATACTTTTATTTAAAACCATTTTAAATTTGCATTTGAAATATAAACATAATTGAATTTTGCATTTAAATACTTTTAATGATCTATTTTGAATATCTTTGATCAAAACAAATTATCTCATTACTTTTAAAACGAAATTATTCTGACCAGTTTTTAATTGTGGCTAACCAATATTATCAGTGGATGATTTCCAATAGTGGAATCTTTTACTTTTTTATTTTTATTAGAGATAAGATTCACAATATTTTGAATAACCTAGAAACAGTTCATGCGTTAATTATTTTATAGATGGCATAGTTGTTTTTGCGAAATTCACAATACAGGTCTAATATACTAATACATATTCACAAAGACCTACGCGTGGTCGCCATGGCTATAAAAAAATTAATTATAATTTTTATAATGAAAATATAATTTTATAATGAAAATACAAAAAAAAACGGGAACAATTGTAATTTTATGATCATTTTTCCTTGATCATTGATCCTTTCAAATGACATAATTGTTTTTAATAAATTCCCACTATGAGGTGCTAACACCGCGGAGTTAAAACCATATGTTTTTATTTTTGAACAGAAAATAAAAAAGCTGTTATTTAAAATAAACTGAAAGAAATTTATGAACTGTCTATCTTACATTTTGTTTTTATTTTATTTATTGTTGGTATTAATTATATTGCTGAAGTTTTTTTCATTCACAGTTTAAAACTAAACACCATTTTCAACTTGCATCACATCATAGACTATCTCCAGACTACAGCAAAAAACAAGAAAGCATCATATTTGTTTTCTATACATATTTTAACGAATTGCCTTAATTTGGTTAGAAATATATATAAAAATGCAAATATGCGCCGAGTCTAGGAATACTTAATAATATGTTGTCAAAATGATTTGACAATAAGTGAGCCACCTAAACAGAATTGGATTACAACGACACTTGATGTAAAATTATACTTATAAATATAAATTACAATATACGGACATTTATTAGTACAAAACACAAATATCACAGCTACGTTTATGATTAAAACTATATTTTACAGCTAACGAAATCGACAGAACTCTATTAATTCCGACTCTCAGGGCAAGCTCGTCAATAATATGTTTAGAAGTCGCATAAAATTTATCGTAGCCCGTCGTTTACCGGTTGATTAAATAAATATTTTTGTCTGGAGCCCTGTGCAAAAAGGTCTCCCGAGGATGGAAAAAGAAATTTCGTAGTAAGAAATATATATTAAAATATCCAAATATTACAAGATTTTATTTAAGCCAATATCCTCTCGCCTGTGTCGTAAAGTCTTGCTTAGTTACTAGCGTAAAGGGACATTTTTATTTGATTGTTCTTTTAAAGGAATAAAATGTAGTATTCTAAATGTTTATTAGAATTTTTCATATCAAAATTTTTGCCGAAAATGTATAGTGACTCTTAGTATTGCAGTTTAATCACAGATCTTTCAAACGCATATAAATGTTTGCGTAAAATTTAGATTATCAAATCTTAGTTGTAAGAAAAATACGAAAAATATTTACAATTAGAAAGGATTCAGTGTAAAGGTGGCTTACTAAGGTATTAAGATTAGTCGGCAGTGAAATTTTAAAAAAAGTAGATTGCAAATAAAAAACGATGACACATTTGGTTCTCCTATCCCACACGGAATATTACATTTGGAAAAGAAAATCTAAAATTAATTTATTCTATTTAGATAACTTTTTAGGTTAGTTTTTCATATGTATAATTTTAGTAAAAGATAACCAAAGTAATATATGCGATTATCAAATACTTTGTTTAAGGGGAGTAACACTTATAAAAATATAAACTAGGATTTAATGGTAACAGATTTTAATGGTAAGGTCAAATAACTGGTTAGAAAAAAAATGTCTGATTTGGTTCAATGCCGTGTTACTGTGAGACAAAATATATCTTAACTATTGCATTGAAAGAAAAAATATGGTTTATAAATAAATACATAACTTCACGCTACACTATCGTGTACCCAGCACGATAGGGCAGTATCAAAGTTTCAGCCGACCTACCGGACATTAAAATTTATACCAGAGGCGTTTCACAACTATTTGAAACCCTATAAATCTGCTCCAGAGAATACCGGAAATATTGTATATAGCAAGTAAGAAGAATAATACTTAATTCTAACGTATTCAAAATTTTGTTTTATATTGATTACGAGATACTTTATATAAACAATCTTCAGTTTCTTAGTTTACAGCTCTCACTGTGAGACAATTAAAACCAACGGGTCGCTTCCAAAAGATCTATAAACTTAAATAGAAATGTTATACGTATATAGAATTTAGATAGTTTATTGTAGCATTTTTTCGTGTCTCTTATATAGCATTCGCTTATTATTAGCTCAAATTCCACCAATTTTCATTTCAAGCTAGTGGACTTAGGCGTACCATAGGTTTATATACTGGCATCATATTTTTGAATGACGAATAATACGTTGGAATGATTTAAACTTGACAAATAAAACTTGAGTAATACCAAGATCTTTAACAAACACCTATATATGTCTTTCGTCAGTGCAAGAAAGCAAAAGAAATGTATCAGGCTCGGACAATAGAGCTCTCGATTATCATTCCCTCCTCCAGTGGGATATCCTCTTTGAAATATTTCTTCTTACTTTCATTTTACGACAAAGAGATTAAAGTGAAGCAAGGAATATATTTTTATAAACCTTTTTTCATTAATTTACCAGAAATATAAAAGTATTATATATATAGTATATATATAGTATTATGTATATATATATTTGAAAAGCGCCGACGCTATTCACAATTTTTCTTGCGAATGAAAGGAAACAGATTTTTTTTTATTCTAACTATTTCAATTATAATTTTCAATTCGAGAAATTGTAATAATAACAGTAATGACCAGACGTTCTTTACAAATTCAGTTCTTTAAATCACATGACTTTAATAAATTTTTTCGATTCTCTTTTTTGAATCTTACGTTTTACGTTTTCGTGTATAGTCTAGAATGTTATATCAAGCCCTAGTAATAATCGATTAGTAGAACCAACAATTATGTTCATACATAAATACTGTTATGGGTATAGTAATTAATGAAACCAAATTGAGTGAAATGCCGTCATTACAGTAATGTCAATGAAAAGTGCTTAATAAAAAGGGCGCGCTCGATAATTTATTAATTACGACAGAATTGGTTATTTGACAATTTTTTTTTATTTCATTAATCATAATTTCAAGGTACAAGCTGATGAAGAGTGAAAATTTTTTTTAATAATCTTAAAAATTGACCGAGTTATAAAAGTTTAAATTTAACCTTTAGATAAGGACGGCAAAACTGTGTTGTGAGGTAATTTTTAAAATTGCACATTATATTTACAAGAGGAAAAAAGACAGGGATATACCCAACTCTATCCGTATCTTCAAATTTAGAAGCCTATAACTGGCTTATTTTTCAATACAATTTTGAATTTCTTTCAAGACTGGTTTTTAATTAACTTATATTTCTTGAAAATTGATGTTGTATGAAATTAATATTGTATGAAAAATATTAAAATTTACAATGAGTCAACTACCGTATTATTAAATGATCAAACGTGAATAATGACTATGCAAAATAGTTTCTAACAAATTTATTATCGACCTTGGCTTTAAAATGAAACCCAGGAGTAAAATTCTATTTGATACATAATATTTCACAAACAAGTTATCTAGCAATCGCAATAAAATGTGCAGAATAGGTTTCATTGGTTAAAACTTACATTCATTAATTTATTGCTTTTTGCATTTGGTTTGTTATTTATGAATTTGTGTAATGAAATTTATTTTAAAAATAACCCAGTTAATTTTCATAAAATACTTTAACACTCAAGAAAAAGTTAGTAGTACGTCCTAGAAAGACTTACCTCTTTGTATTATCATTATAAAAATCCTTTCCAACTTTCAATTTTAATGGAGCATTTTTTAATATTTGTCATAACTGTCTTTAGATATAGAGTTTTTTTCTTTTATTTACGATTTAGTTATATATTTTTACGATTTAGTTATATATAGTTTAATTATTTTGGTTTAACACACATATGGGTATGTGCTTAAGTCCATGCATGCGTGTGCATATATATGTGCGTGTCCTTGTGCGTGTGCGTGTGCGTGTGGGTGTGTGTGTGTCTATGTGTTCGTTACAGAATTGTACAGCCTAATGTTTCAATACAAAAATGTTCCCAAAAAGCAACCCGTAAAAATATAATAAAACTGTAAATTACTTTTGAACACCTTGAAACTTTTTTGAGATTTACATGTTGCCTATCATTAACTTTTTAAATTTTATTTTGAAAATATGTCCAGCATGCTTTGTCTCCTCTCTATTAAGGCAGTAATAAAATATACACTATCTCCATTTGGATGCTACAAGCTAAACGACAATCGAAGCTTCATTTGAATGTAATAAATCATTTTGTGCAAAATCTTAAAAATGAAAAAACTAAACTAATGATAAGTTAGCATAACCAGGTATTTTTTGTTTATTTCGAATAAATATGAAACTATGTCACTCTCGGATATTCATTTAACCGTTTGAAATATTTTTGAACAAAACTCAAGAACCATTTTTTATTAATACTGCAACAATTTAAATTGACTTACGCACAAACATAAAATTCTGATTAAAATATTACTTTAATAGAACTATTTCATATATGCATACAATTAAAAAAACAGATTAATAACGAGAACATAAGGTAAATGAATTGATATTAAAATTTATATTTATAAAAATTATAAAACTATGTTCAGCTTAGAATCTGTCTTTCATAGACTTGCAACTCCATCCTTCATATTTGGATTTTCAAATGCCAACTGATTTTATAAATATTATATAATAGCCGAATCTGTAAAATATTACGAGAAATACTATTCAACAGTTCCGACTGTTACATTACCCGATGCTTTAAGTTATTCGCTTCCTAGCAACCGACAAGACACTAATTCTAGTCATCGTGCATTTGCTATTCCTTAGAAATCACCGTACCAGTTGGCTGCTTTGCGGGAGCTCTTATCAAACTTAGACTTACCCACAACTACTTCGAGCCCTATTCTCATATCTATATCAACATTGCCTTCTACTAGCAAAGCGCCAGAACTTAAATTTAATGCAATTTTGGATATTTTGCCCTTTTTACCAGACGCTTCTGAAAAAAAGTTAAACTTCGATAATATAAGTCTGAGAAAAATCAAATTTTGACTCCTTCTCCGTACTAATTAAATTTGAAAATAAAAAAAAATAAGAAAAAGATAAATTAAAGGAAGTGGACTTACTATGTTCTATTTAACAAAGACATATAAATTTATATTGCAAACAACAAGGTTACACTTGCGTATCTGCTTCTACTTTCAGATTTACTACTTTCAAAAAACGCAATTCTGTCTTTGCAGTTTTTTCGGCTCTTTGCTTATGACTCAATTTTTCTAGACATATCTTGGCGCAGTTGATTGGTTAGTCGTTTCTGTTGTAATTGATTTCGTTATTTTTTCTGTAATTAATATATTCAGTACTCTGAGAAAACAAGAAAAAATGGAGATAACTCCACATGTTATTTTCATGGAGATATCCGATATCATTATATAGGAATAGAGGCTTCTTTATCCTTTAACACTAAAGTTGTAATAATAATTGAGAAAACTTCTTAATTTTGATGCCCTTTCAATTACTAATGACATATTGTAATAGCCGTAGTGACTGAATAAAACAATTAACATAAATATAAACCTACGCAACATTTCACGCCACAAAAAATAACATTGAACTAGACGCTGTTTATCTAATTAAGACTAGATAGACTTGGGATAGAATTTATAAACTATATAAGGCAAAATTTTGCCTGTGGCTGAGTATAACCTTTTATTTAGTAATCAAATGTGAATATAAATTTTCGGAAATATAGATACTTGAGTGACTTATTTGGCGTGACGCCCTCTATTGGCTTGTTGTAGTAATCAGTTAGGTGCGTGCTACTTCAATCGAAAATATAAAGGACGAAGTCTTGAATTTTTATATCCAACTTTATATCGGTAGAGTATGTAACTGAAAAATTGTATTGTTAATAAAATATTTGTGTAACACTTTCTTAGTTCCTTAAAAAAAGGTCGTTAAATATTTTAAAACCTGCTGATTAGGGGCCGCTTGTCTTGGGTGGCTCCAGACGCGATATGTATACGCCTTTCTTCTTTCTGTTGTCAAATATAAGACAATTAATAGTCGAGGCACCTGATGGTATTTAAAACTTTTTAACTCATGTATCACCAAAAAGAGTTTTGTTTTAAAAGCAATTTAGTATAATTCAAATAAATGGATCAAGTTTTTTATCTGTATACCAAATTATATACCTGTATTTAAATATAAAATATTGTAATATTTGTCTAAAAGTAAACATAGTTTCGCTTCATCTAACATCTAATCAATTAAATTTAAGTAACCTCTTTAAAATAGTGTTTTCAAATTTTCGGTCCGTGAATCATCTTACCGCTCATTTTCTTTTCAAAGCATTAAGTAACATATCATTTTAAATCAACGCATTTTAACTCAGAAGCAATAAAAAAATATAATAACGGAGACCAATCTAAATTAAAAAAGTACATACAGAAATTAAATAAAAATACAAAGATTGCAAGGGGAAATCAGAATACGCGTTTTCACTTCAATATACCAGTATACACAAAGAACACACTATTTTTATTTTTTCGAAGATCACTTTTATTTATTTTTATTTAAAATAAAAAGAAATTTAAATGGACCATCACACATTTTAAAGTTCTATATTTTATGAAAAATTTTTCATTTCTGTATGACATTTATATATTTAAAAAATATATTTGCTAACACAGTGGTTATCTGTCCAGAATAGTTATTGCTTACTATTAGTTGTTGTTAACCAAATATATAAAATTGTGATACTTAAGATATCGTATAAAATGGGAATAAAGATTATTTGCAACAAAAAAATTCCACAAACTTTTCTAAGTTCCTTATAACAATCATAGCTGCTTAAAGAAATTTCAATCAAAAGGAATTTAAGAAAAATCTCTAGAGGCAGACGATGTTTTTCCTTTTAAACATTTTTCCTTTTTTGTTAAACTTCGGTAATTACAAATTTAAGTTACCAACGAGAATAATTTAGTCAACGTGAATGAACCATTTTGACGGTGGAAGCTTTAATAGCTAATTAAACTTTGTTTGATTGCAAAATTCATGCCTTGTAAGACGGTGTAATAAACATATCCTTTCCTTAATAATTAAGAAATATAAAAGTTTGTTCTCTTACCCTAACGTGGAGTTGCATTCATTATAAAATAAAAATATTGACGAAATTAAATTTCATGAACATCTAATATGTGAGAAGCGAAAGTCATATTCTTTTTTGCGTCTGTTTTCAAAACAATTTTTTTCCGGAAAAATAAATTATTACATTACTTCGTTACCAATTATAGAAGAATTCAACCAAGCAAATTATTTGCACAAGCTTTGAGAACTTGACTTTGATTACTTTATCATTGAAACCAGTTTTCTTTATTGTATCAGTATATACTTGCATCTTTTCGGTTTTAAAGTTAGTGATTTGCTTTTTTTTGCTTTGTTTGATTTATATAATTTTTTCGAAACTCCTTAGAAAAATGTCTCTATACAAATATTCCATAAAACGTTGAAAATAATTTCACTTATTCCAGTTTAGTAATTTAACATTTCCACGCGATATGAGATAATGAAGGCAGCTTTTATATGTTTTTGCAAATATCAATAACATAGTAATTAAAAAGTTATATTTATAGTACTAGAAAAAGTGTCATATAATATATTAAATAATTGAAATTTAAAATACATTCTTATTAACACTATTCATTTCCTTGCATTGGAAAATAAACTTGTCTCCGCATGATTTTCTTTTTAGAAAATAAAAGTAGATAAGAAAGGATAATTAACTAATAAAAACTCAGCACATAACCTCACCATCAAAGTGACACGATGCAATGGGGCGGAAATCATTTTTCTTCCTTTTCTTCTTCAACCGTATTCGTCCATTCCTCACGGTAGATATGTTCTTTGATTTTTCATACTTGTCAAATTTGAGCGAGCTGCATCCTAGTTATTCGTACTATTATTTTGATGTCAATCTACCTTCAAAGCGAAGATCCCCTTCGCCATAAGGCTAAAAATATTTTTTGATAGAAGTAAATATTAATTATATTGGTAATAAAGTACTTTCCTAAGTTTATTTCATGGCGTTTTTCTTCGTGAGAATGGACATTTTTAAGGTAATATTTTTTGATAGAAGTAAATATTAATTATATTGGTAATAAAGTACTTTCCTAAGTTTATTTCATGGCGTTTTTCTTTGTGTGAATGGACATTTTTAAGGTAATATTGATTGAAAAACTGTTATAAATATAAAAATAAATCAAAAAAGTCTCAAGGAAAAATTCTCGGTAACTATTCTCGGTAATAAACGAGGATGTAAAAAATATGTTATAGACTTTTCCATATTCTATTTTATGTTTCATTGCAAACATAATTAATTTTTCTTTTGTAAAATCGATTACACTATCTGTTCATAATAGATGATTTAAAACAATATTTATTTTTTAAAGGGAAACGACTCAAAATTATGTAGAATTTTCCTAATAAAAAGCTGGTTCTTTTATAGAAACTAAAAAAAGTAAGATAATCATGAATATCTTTTTTATTTTGACCTAGTTACGTAAACAAGTGACATGATTAGAACATAAATCTAATCATGCCGCATGTGACATGTGTTACTATGTGTAATGGCGACCTTATCGGGGCTGTCATCTGAGTCATTACTCGTGATAAGAGCGCAAGTAATAATTCTGTTTCCTTTTAGATAATTATACAAATAAAGAAAAACTTGTAAGATGAAGTACAAATTAAAGAATACGTGAAGATAATTTTATGAAATAAATGTATATTTCGATGTTTATTTCTGAATCCATCACGTAAAATTACTGACTCGATTTTGATAAAATATTTATAAAAATGAAGGAGTTAACTTGAATTAATATTTTGTTCATATTTAATCGTAATAGATTATCTCGATCAGGCTATCAGAAAATTTAATATTTTGAAAAATTTGTTTTTTTTAATTAATCCAACGAACACAAAGAAGTACTCACCCACTTAACGTGTAGTAATTACATAATTATATAGGGTACATATATATATATATATATATATATATATATATATGTCAATAAAAAACTTAACGTGTGTTTTAAATGGCATAATAAAATTTTTCATCTGAACATTCGTTGGCAAAATAGGCGTCATCAGGAGTGAAGTGAAGAATGATCCGCACCATAGGTAGAGGCTTGTGTAGGAGATCTGGAGCCTACGCACAAGGGTAGACATTGTTGTAGGCCGTCTTTTGAATACACATTTGCTTATCTTGTAAGTATTTGATTTAAGCTTACTTTGTTTCCCTTAATTAGATTAACAATTTTGTATGTGTGGTGATATTTGTAGTTTATATATTGTTATATATAATGTATTAAGTTATATAAAAATGGTTTTCATGTACTTTGTCTTTTCCTTAAATGAAAAAACTGCAGAATTTGTCTGCCTGGACCTTAAAGATATTTAGGGCAAATTGATTTAGGGGGAGCATAAAAAAGTGGTAGAAAATATTTTTTTTTTTGAAAATTTCTTGTGTCTGTACCTGAATTTGCCTCGTTGTGTGTCACGTAAGAACCTCTTAAGCTAATGGAATACAGCGCGCAAGATCGGAGCTGGTTATCAGCGGGGCATAGGTGCATCTTAGGAAGAGTCCGAGTTTGGTCAGCAGGTGATAGCGCTTTTGACTGAATGACTGGAGACCATGAAATCGAGACAAGTATAAAATTATTGATAATAATTTTGACAGTGATATTGTGATATTATCGTGAGGGGCTAATTAACTAAGACCATATAATTTTTTTCTTCTTCAAGTCGGTGTAAAAATTATTTTGCAGATTCAAGAATACAAAGTAAAATTAGGAACAACATCGTATAATACATTCAAAGGGAAACTATGTTGCGGGGTGAAAAAAAAGAACAAAATAATACTGCGGATGTTATTAGAGAAAGCTTACATTTTTTGCTCCAATGGCCACTATCGGAAATTACGTTCATGAATAGATTGCGAGATTGCGTGTGTAGATCTAAAAGTCTTAAATATCCTAAACGGCTAAAAGGATGGCAACAACGGCATTCACATTTTTTATGTAAATGAAATAGCAAAAATAGACATCAGCGCAGATAAAAAAAGGAGTGTGACTTCACTTTATATAGCTATAGCCTATAACGTAAAAAAGAACATAGTTTGGAAGAGTCTACATCTGATTTATTCTCTACATGGAGTAAAATTAGACGAAGGAAATTTGACAACAAGTAATCATTTAAAAAAGCCGCAAATAATTTGGCGATAAAAAAGCATTTTCAGATTACAAAAATTAATGGATAATAAGATGATAAATTTTTAATTTAGGAAACCAAATAAATTCGAATTTTGATTTCCACTTCCTTCATTTTCATATTAGTATAACGAGTTTAAGCATAGTGGTAGACAAATGGATTTTAAAACCTAATCAATCAAAAAAGAGTCGGGGTCGGTTTTCCCGAAGCATTTGAAATTTATTTCTACAAATTTAAATATTTATTTAAAATATAAACAATCTTCTGGATTAGGAAGTTTTGGTTTTTTTTTGTTATTTTTTGATATATAATTTATATTTTTAACCACCCTAAAGTATTTCCAAATAGCAGTCAAATTCGAGAAAACTCAGTTAAATTAGAAAACAGTGACTTTATATTTTTAGACGTTTAATCTATCACAAAATTAAAAATTACTTTTTTATTTCCTTTCACGTCAATATTGCACGTTGGAATACTAATTCATTCAGATACAGAAGGAAAATTTGTAACAGAGCATTATTGTGCAAATTTTTAAAGTGACAGAACGTGATGTACTAAATAAAAGAAAGAATATGTGCCACTAGTATCAAATTCACATTGTTGTATTTTACTACAAATATACATTTGAAAAGTTTTGAATGAAATTATAATTTATAATTTTTTCACTAACCACAAAAAATAATAAAACAGGTTTTTTTAGATTATGTGAAGCTATTGAATTGTGTGTGAAGACTAACCATTTATATACCCTTATCTGTTGAATATTGCATAAAATTAAATATATTTTATTTAAAAATATCCAGAAGCTTATGCCTGGTATGTACATAAACATACAGAGAGTTACAAATTTCAGAAATGGTCCATTCACTTCTTTACAATTTATTATTTCCGTGCTCATTTTTTTAATATGATAATTTTTAAGACTTTCTCATCTTTATTTTTTATTTTATGTAGGAACTTCATTGTTGCATGTCTGTCGAACATTTTTTTTCCACATTGTCAAATGTTACATAAATGTTACATAATCATTCTAAAAAACGAATGCTTCTTTATGGTTGACATATTTATGTATATCACAAATTATTCATTCTGTTAAATTTCTTTAAAACCATAAAGAAATATCATTTGCGATTTGAATAATAAATTATCAAATGGTAAATGATATTTCTTTATGGTTTTAAGGAAATTAAAATATTACATTACATTCATTACACCTTTTCATGGCATCACTAGTTTATATGAAATAATGAAGTTCAAAAAATTTATAAGTGCTAAGTGTTTACTGGTCATTGGTTTGATTCAAATAAATGGCGAGATGCTTGTTTTATACAAAATGTACTTGAGAAGTTTATTTTCATCCAGTCTTAAAACTACAAGTTACCCTCATTGTATGCACCGTAGGCTTTAATTTGGGTGTATAATCTAATACAATGATCTTGTCATAGTATCGCTTTGTAATGATAAAAAGTAAAATTCTTTTGGATTGGTTTATAGGCGTCAAAACGGGTCGAAGATTCGACTAGTATCCAAGAACTTCTCCAAAAAACCGAATGTAATATTTGTTGCAACTCTAATGAATATGAAATTGGGAAATAAACCTAACAAACTGGAAAGGTTATAATACTTCAATATCAATTATTCCCTAATTATGTACTTTTAGACTATTTGAGATATATAATTTTTATAATGTGTGATGTGTGTGTGTATATATATATATATATATATGTATATGTATATATATATATATATATATATATATGTATATGTATATATATATATATATATATATATGTATATATATATATATATGTAAAAAGGCTCTGTGAAAACTTAAGCTTTTCCGCAAATTACTCGAAAATTAAAAGTTATGTTTATTAATTTTGAAAGAAAAAGACGAATGAACAAGACAGGTGTAACTGGCTTCCTGACGAAGGGTGAACTCAGTGCAGACGCCTTCTATAATAATTAATATGGGTATCGTATAGACATCTGAGAGAGGAGGTGAATTTAGAAGAGGGTGGAAAATATATTTATCTGTTTTGCTCCCAATCGTTTTATTCATACATGCGCGGATGACAGAAAAATTAACTTGCTACTTCGTATTGAAAATTATCACTTCTGCTTCACTCTTTGAAAGTTCAGTTCGCTTCGGCTTATTCCATTACAAGAAGGTTAACATTTCCATGCCCCAGATGATACAAGATTCTAACAGCCCGAAAATTCAAGCTTTTCACAAATCTAGAATTTTGTAAGCATTAGCCTTATATGATAAATTACAGTATTTCAAGAGGTTAAAAGCAATTCATTTACAGCAATGGGACGTAGCGGTAAAGTGACTTGAATCGCAATTATTTTTAACAAATATTTATAAATAATGACTTCTTAAATTTGTAGTTGCTATCTGACTTTGAAATAAAGATTACAAATCTACCTTCTACTAAATTACAATTTTTACTGCAATTTGAATCAAGGTAAGACTATCGCCACGATGCATTTATATGGAACCGTAGACGTCTTCATAAGGTGCCTCACAAGAGGACCTATTTTCGTCTGGTAACTTTTAAGTTTTATCATTTGCATACATCTTTTTAAGTACTAATGAGTATTTACCTTCAAGTCTAACAGAGTCTCCCGTAATATTTCTGCAAGTAGACAAACAAAACTTGACTTGACACTAAGGTGTGCCTATTCATGCAGTATTACATAGCGTATAAAAATTCAATGGGATAGTTAACTATACGAGACTGATACAAACCAATGTGGATTTTAGTGAGGATTTATAAAAAGTGTTAGTATAAAATAGTTTACAAAACGAATTTGAAATATTTTGCACCCATAAAATAAATTTAACAACTTGTTTAACTCATAAAAAGGTGAAAACAAACAATTTCTGTACTGATTTCTGTCAAACTTAAAGGTCCAGAAAAGTTTTTATAATTAAATGAGCACAATGAATTAATGAACACAGTAATAAACACAGGATATTAAACAAACTTTACATGTTTTACATCAATTATAAAAGAATTTTCCTAAACTCTAATAGATACGATAAATAATACGACGTTAACCAAACATTCCAAATCTTATTACCTTCCCTGTACTGATAGCGTTAGGCGAGTTGCTTGTTTAAAATTTATGTAATAATGAGCATAGGGATTGCCCCACCTATTAAGGAACAAAAAGGGTTTTTTTAATTAATCACTAGGAGATCTAAAAATTTGTGACCCACCTCCTATTCGGAGAGGAAAAATTTTAGGTTTCAAACAAGGAAAAAATGTAATAAAAGGTGACACGTTTTTCTTATGTGTTGCGGTAAAGTGCCATGAATAGACGACCTTTCTTTGATCATATGTATTGACATAGACTTGAGGTCAAAAACATATCGATATGTACAGAAACAAAAATAAAATCTGTTAAAATTAATATTTAGTACAAGTTATTGGTTACAATAATTTCCATTATCAGTGTACGGTTTTTCTGTCAATTATTAATTTGTAAAGTTTTTTGATGAATTTATTTCAATATATTGACAAAACATGTTACAAGGACGAATAAAGGTGAAGATAGACTTAATACAAGAAATAATATATTCTCATTACGGATACCTAATTAATTACAATATATTTCATAGATTCTATTTCTGTGAATTATAAATAATTACTTATCAGTACTGTATAGAATAAGTTATACACTTACGTTTAATTACCATGTCAGAATAATTATTTCTAACCAAAGTCATATAGTCACTAAAAAACGGTCATCCCATTTTTAAGCGACAGATTGCATGTTTTTTATTGATGACATGCATTAGTCATTATGATATTATTTGTTAATGACTAAGACATTATTTAATAAATTGATTGTTTTACAAGCAACCTTAAGAAAACGATAAAAACAAAGTTTTTAAAAGATATTTAATATAAGAATTAAACAGTGGCTTTATTTATATTTAGCTACGCATTAAATTTTATGTTATAAACCTATATTTTCTTATAAAATGTATTTCATTTATGTATTGTAAAGTTCTTGACATCATTTTTATCTTCTTTTAACTGCTATGTACATAAATAAGGGCCAATGAAATTTCCCTGCTGTTGAGCAGTTGTATATTTTAAGATAACATTAGTTGTATATTTTATCCATGAATCATTGACCCAAATTAAAGAAAGTTTTTAATTTCTTTGCTAATTTGTTTGTTTTATTTTTTATTTAAATTTTCTATATATATATATATATATATATATATATATTAACTACTACCTAACTCTGGTTCAATCTAAATGGTAATCCAATAACAAAGTCTTCTTCATAAAGCGATGCAATAATTGTGACGCCACATTTAAAATAGAAACCTATCGTATGTATTTATATAAACAATGCATATATTTATAAATTTTATTTGAAATTTTAAATAAGCCAAAAACAAATATACGACGAGTAGATGAAATTAATAACAATTAATCATGAGATCTACGTGAATGTGTGAATTGTATAGAGACTATAAATAAATAAATTACATATTCCCAAACTTGTCAATACATTTTTAAATTATATACTTTGAACGTATTTGTCTTCCCATGCGTAATATTTTCTATAATCTGTTTATAGGTTATTTTGTTAGTGTGTTTTTTTAGAGTTTCATAATTCGAAAGGAAAAAAGTAATAATTGTAAGATCACTTTGTTCGTCCGTCTGTCTGTTTGTTAGTTAAGAGCCTTTTTTCCGGAACGCGCAGAGGTATGAAGTTGAAATTAATATCAAATGCTTAGGTCTATGGTCCCTTAGAGCCGTAAAAATAGTGAGTTTTCAAGTTTCTGGGTCAATGCGATATATAATGATATATATGAAAATGCGGCTATTCATACCGCATGTTTGACACTGTTAAATAAATATAAACCTTTAGGGTACTTCCCGTTTTCTAATTATGAAATTTGGCAAGAAAAAATCCGAAAATTGCTAATTTGTAGTAATCAAATAAAATTTTCTTTTTTAAGTATGCGCCGGTGAAAGACACAGTGGATAGAAATAAAATTTTATTGATTAAAATGGTGTTATTTTGTGCTCGGAAATAGACAGAAGCCGGCTTCCTATATCGATTTAACAGCAATCGATGTAATACATTTAAATATTCATCGACTTAAGTTTAAGAATAAATCTTTATTTTCTTAAAACGACCCAGTTTATACTTTCGTATAATCATATGCATCAATAGTTTCTAACACATACGAGTTATAGTGATTGTTATCTACGTAATTGACAGCTATTACTTACCACATATAAAGTGACATGTGGAGTAATTAATTATTTGGTGTCATATTGTCATTTTTCCATTATAAACTGTTGCATTCTAATAATTGTCAACCTTCGCCTGTCGGAAAAAAACTCTAGCTCCATTTAATCATTTGCAGCTGATGAAGAAATGTGATAGGCACCGCAAAATCAAAAAAGTATCCTGCATCATGTTTTTTTAATTGTAACTCCCACGTTCTTAGTGCTTTCCTAGCGTCGGTCTTAAAGCATGTGTCTGGTAAACAACCACCTCATTAAAATAGTTACATTTTCATAGTATTTCCCAGAAACACGTCTGTAAAATTATTTCTCGTAACTTTCATTTTGTTCTGTGTTTTTCAGATGGCTCAGCCAACAAACAGTCAGTGCCCTCGTAGCTTTAAACGAACCTCATCTGGAAATTTTGAAAGTCGTCACTCGCTAACAGAGCAATGATTCAATGAAGAAAGCGAACCGATGTTCAGTGGTTTTTATGGTGAAGGTGATTAACCGAATGTTATATTAAAAGCGAAACATTTGGAAACCAACAAAGATTTAGACGCAGATAATCCAGAACCATTTGAAGAAGTGCTTCACGAACCAGCTAAAGAAATGCGTCAAGAACCTGTTAGTCAAGTAAAATCGGGTAAATCATTTGAACGCTACAAATGTAAAATTAATTTATTTGAAACTGTCAGGAGTGCCTCAGGACGTTATGAATTATAGTCAAAAATACTACCAATTTTGAAGGCTATTTTGAAATTTGGTTTTAGCTTATTCAGCTATTTTGAACTTCGGCTTTAGTTTAACCAATTAATGTCGAAATGTTTATCAGAATTTACGAACAAAAGGCAGAGTATCTATCGAATTAAGCTTAAACATAATACCAGGTTGGAATTATGGACAAGGATGCCACTGAAATGAAAGTATTTATATGTATTACGTACTTTTAATAGAATTAAAATCTTAGTTATCTTAAGATCTTAATCTAATTTCAATCACGCTGTTTTGATCATTGAGTGAATTTCTGGTTTGATCAACTGTCTGAGATTTAATGACTCTACTTCGAGAGAGTAATATCTTTAAAAAGATTCACTTACTCCAGCATAATAGATATTCAACACGTTTATCCCAAATTGTCAGCCTCAATATACCACACCTATGCATCGACGAAGTATTGCTCGTATTTAGAAATCGTTCCAAATTTATTATTTACATGCCCCAAAAACCAGCAATATATGGTACCCAAATTATGGTATTGAGTAATACGCGCATATAAGTCATTCTAAATACTATAATGACTTCATCCACCAAGCTAAAAAAATTGATGGCATAGGCCTGGAAAGAAAAATGGCAGTATCCTCTCCATCCGTTTTGAGACTTAAGAAAGTTATCGAAAACTCAAACTGTGACCTTACAGCTGGGAATTGGCTCAATTCCATATTATTTATGAAAATATTGCTAGAAAAGGACTGGCTTATTTAGCAAGACTCAAGAAGATTGAAGCTGTGATACTCTCGCGCTTCTTGGCGAACAAACATAACAAATAAAGAGTTTGTATGATTTAACGAAAGATTACACATTTCTGTCCCATGTCTCGAAAAAAGATAAAGCTCTCATATTGATTTTCTATTTTCATTACAATAGATAAACTGATACTAATACAATGAAACCAGTAATGATTGTGAACTACAATCGTGGAATCGGAGTTGACGAAATCTACAACAAGAGTTTAATAAATTCCTTCAGTCGCAAAATTCGTCTTTGTTCTGTAGCAACTTTCCAACGAATACTAGATATGACAGTCATAAATAGATCTTTATTGTATTAAATATGTAAATTGGTCCTAAGTTACATAAAGGCCCGCATACACAACGAAACGTTACCGATGGGACTGTTAATAACAGTAAGTAGAGTTTTGAGTACAGATCTTCCCTCTTCTCCTCCCAAAACTCAGTCTATTCCCTTAAGTGGAAGAAAACTATGCTCTAGCCAAAAATATAGAGGGTGATTTTAAGAATTGCATAAAAATATTAAAATTAAATAAACCAACGCGTTTTAACTAGTAACGTCGTTTGATATCATATCAATGTGCCTTGACATATAAAATTTATTGAAAAGAAATACTGAAGTCAAATGCACAAATATTTCTTTAATGGAAGATTTTTTTAATCCTGTGCCTTTTCTCGCATTACGAGCTATCAAGTGGTTTTGAATATTTTACCACGGGAGAATTTCGGGGTATATAAATTCCATTTATTACGTAGTAGATTAATATAATTTAGAGCAAATGTCGATTAAAATTATTAACAAAATCACGGTCGATATATATATAAGAGCGATTTCATTATATATTATTATGTATTTTCCTAATTTGTTACTTCAATTTTTTATGCCGTAACTTTTGAATAAATAATTTAAAATAATAGTAAAATTCTAGAATTACAAATTTACTTTTTTATTAAATTTACTTACATATTGAGAAACACTCGTTATTTATGAAGTTTGGAGTCATTTAAAAAGGCATTTGGGCTAAATTAAAATATTTAGGATTTAGACCGTTAATTTGGCACCATCTAGTTATCTATGATTGACGTTTTGTTTGGATACGTAAAGTTATATTTAAATTTAAACACAAATAAAATATTTAACATGTTCTTTTTAAAATATGAAAATTATATAATTTATTTTATCTATTTCAAAAAGGAGCTAAAGTAAATCATTTAAAGCATTTTAAGTTCATACATTACAAAAATGTAATATATTTATGGTCGCAAGAGAGTTTGAGTTTTCTTTCGCTCTTTCAGAAGGAAGGAAAGCTAATGGCATTCTTCTCTCTAAGGATTTTCATTATCCGATTACTTTTTAATGCGAGGTTAAGCGCCACCTAGAACTTAATTAATAATCTTGTTTTTTTTATTTTATTCGATAGCAATGCGTAGTGGTAGACTTATCTTCATGTTGATTTTGTACGATTTACAGGGCTGCGGGGTTTTGTGGCTTACTTAAACTGATGAGATTTCATAAAGGATACCATACTTTAAATATAGTTTTAAGTTGTGCTGAAACAGTTTCCCATTTATATTTCTTGGCAAGAATCTTCTCACTGCTGATGGGAAAATATCAATTTTTTTTAGTACTCCACTTGTTACTATAATTAAAAATAGTGCACTGATTTTTGGACCTTTCCATGGAATTACATGACAAGATTTATTATCTTGTTTGTTAATTACAGACACATATTCCTATTTATATATGTTAATTTTTATGGGGTGACTAACCATTTGAATGGTTTTTGATTTCGAATGGACATAGTTTAAAAAACCTCTCAAGCATAAGCAAAATTCGCACTAGTTGGGTTCCGTATACATTTAGGCACTTCATTTGTGCGCACATAGAATTTATATTAAAATATTTAGAAGTATTAATTTTTTGTTACTTAAATATATTTCAACGTATTACATAATCTAATTTTCACAAACGTAATATTATGTTGAATATTTTAAAAAATTATAATATCTATGATAATCGTTATAGTTTTCCTTAAATATTTCGGTTAGAATGTACCAATCCTGTTATTTATGATTCCAGCTAAGTAGTTTAAGAAATAAGCAGGCGGACTTGTATATCTTTGCATATTTTTGGAATGTCTTTTTAAATATAAAAAATCGAACTCTTTATTTCTTTTACTAATATTTAAAAAAAAATTGGTGATTTAAAATATATTGGTTAACAAAATATATTCCTATACTTAATTTCAATTTTCAACATAGTGTTGTTTCTGAGTAAACCGGCTTTTAAAACAGAAAAAAAATGTAAATAACCCGCCAACAGTTTCTTTCGTAAATGTAAACGTATAGGGAATGTTTAAAAAATTATGACATCTACAACCTTTGCATGTCCTTTAAAAACCATTTATTTTTCCATAATTTGAGGTGGAGTATTTTTTACCATAACGGAGAAGCAACATATTTTTCCGCATATTTTTTACAATATTTATGAAGATATAATACCTAATATTAGGGAAAAAATTGTAAGGCTTTTAAAACTATCTCTTTCAAACGACACCCCGCGCTATATATGGCGTAAAAGAAAATCTTTTTAGATATTAAATCTGCCAACACTAAAATTTCTAGTCAAAATATCTTAAGTTTTAGCTTTCGAAATATATGTGGATTATACGTTTTATATCTGTGTCAGATTTAAAGTTTTTACGTCCAACGATTTCTGAGAGGAACGGTCGTAACAGCTATAAGGCTTTTAAAACTATCTCTTTCAAACGACACCCGCTATATATGGTGCTATATATGGTGTTAAAGAAATTCTTTTTAGATATTAAATCTGCCAACACTAAAATTTCTAGGCAAAGGATCTTAAGTTTTAGCTTTCGAAATATATGTCGATTATACGTTTTATATCTATGTCAGATTTATAGTTTTTACCTCCAACAATTTCTGAGAGAAACGGCCGTAACAGCTATATGAACAGATCTGAGAAATCTTACAAAGGTTCCGTTTTTTCCTTAAGTTACGGAAATAACCAATCTATTTATTCGAATAAAACTTTTAATAGATGAAATTTAATTCCTTTTTCCCTAATACATAAAATACAGTAAACTGGTAAGGTGTATCCAGGGATAACACATTCGATAACGACGTTTAAATAATTAACGGGTACAATAACTGCCAAGATACTATCATAATATAATCGACAATTAGAAAGATTTTCCTTGCAGATTTTTTCCACTAATTAAAATATTTATTGAAGCAATAAAAAAACAAGTTCGAATATAAACTACAGTATTTTAACGAATCCCGGACCATTGATTTCGCGCCTGCAGTAAATAGATCTATGTCACTAAACACGTTTTAATGAAGAAAATTGCAGTGACAATAATTATTTCAATGAAATTATATCTTATTTATATAGTAATCGAATCTTAGCTCAAGGCGAATTCTAAAATGATAATTTTTTATTATGAAAATTATATTGATTAAGAGATTAAGTAGTAGTACTTAAATGGTTGGTTTGTAGTCAAAATATATATTTTATCTACAATAATAACATTTTGACTATTTTCATTAAAAAATCATAAATTTAAATATGTTTCACGTACATATATATTTGTATATATATATACATATATATATATATATATATATATATATATATTTATTTATATATATATACACATATATATATTACGTACAAAGTACAGTATTTACGATCGCAATTAAGTACTCATATAAATTTTTACAACAGGTAGAAATTGAAGAGAGAGTTTTGTGGCTAGTTTCTGAGTACATTTTGTGGAACACATATCTATTCCACAATTTTTTTTTTTGTAATTATTCATAAAAAAAAGTTATAAAATATAAATCTATTCCGTAAAAATTAATCAAAAACTGGCCATAAAGCCATCTTTTTTATTTATTCCCATAAACAATTATGTCTAAATTTTCTCTTTGAATGCCTTCGATGGAAAAGTGCCATTCAAACACTTCATTGTCAGTCTAAGTTAAAAGGCGGGTTTAGGAAAGCAAGAAATGTGTAATACATGATATTTTCTATATAATTCCTGTCACAATGGGGGGGCATTGTATTGAGTCTGACTATTCATCTGTTCACTATAAAAAATTGTATGGGGCTTTATTTTAATTTATTGGCACACGAAAAATCGATATAACCTATAATATATATATATACATATATATATATATATATATATATATATATATATATATATATATATATATATATATATATATCTTAAAATTAGGTTCGTAAATCCTTTTATATTTCAATCAATCAACGATCAATTTTCGCACAGGTATAAAATGTACACAACATTCACCCGCGTAGACGCACATTCAAATGCACTAGCTAACGTACATACGCACGCCCAGCATTCTCTTTCGTTTAATCTGTATGACCCTATCACCATTGTGTTATTGTAAGTTTTAAGAGTGTATTATTATTGGTCTCAGTCTTTTGCGAATTCGTCTGATCTTAAATATGAAACATTTTTTTTCGAATTATGAAAATTTAATCCATCGGGTCCCCTAGTAGTAAAAGCACCATTTCATGTCATTTGCAATCAGTGTAATGAATATATAATTTTATTACATTTTATAATTCTCATAAATCCGAGGAGTAATATTAAACGATAAAAACTTTTTCACCGCTCTTACACTTGATTTTAAAAACGAAGATAATCTGAATTTCCATCGATGATGTGAGTTATCTGTTGCCAGTTGTTTTATCACAATTGCATTGTTATTATCGATAATATTTAAAACTTAATAATATTTTCATTAATTAGTCTAACGATTAATATAAAAAACTTCCGATGTTAAGATTAAATTTCATAATTATGATCAAATCAAAATTTTAGTGTGAGAGTTCCAATTCCCTCTTTTATTGTTGAAATAAAAGTTAAATATACAGAAAGCTTTTACAGCCTGAATTTCCTCTTTAATACAAACAGCAAAGCTGGTTAAGATATATCTAATAAATCCTACTCGATCAGCTTAGCTATACTATCTGCCGACTCAGGTCTGAGATAATGGCCACCGCGGTACTTAATAAATCATACTGTGTGTGACGTCTGAAGCGCTATTCGCCCTGCGGTGTCACATATTGCATAAACACAATTTAACACAATTTAATCGTTACGATATGGGATTATTATAAATAAGGTGTTAAGCTAATAACAAAAATTTATCTCAAATTCTCAATTACTTTGTCCTGTTTTCATTACTGTGCCTTTTTACACTTTAACAGGAAGATATCGTAATCATTCTGTTTAAAATCTTTAATTTGACTTCAAACTTTGCAAAAGTTATATGTTTTAAACGAAATTAAAGATTGTTAACAGATATTATATGTTTACTAAGATAGAGCAAACATTTATTTTCAGTTGCCCTGATATAAAAATTAAAAAAAAAAACTATCTTATAAATTTGTTTAAGGACAAACAAATATTTTAGGTACATATTTACATATCAAAGTGTCCTGGTGTTATATAACTACCCCTGACCTTATATATTACTAACATAGTAATATTGGAAGTTGGAATGTTCAATAATACTGCTACCGAATTTAGCTTGCGTATATTTCGTATGGCGAAGCAACACAAAATAATATTATCAGAGTTTCCCCACATACGAAATATTTAAGTCGCAAAAAGTACAAGTGAATATTTGTTGGTAAGTCATGCCTAAACGGCAAGGCATATTCTCATAATATTTAGCACGGACATAGTTTAAGATTCGTATTGATATATTGATCACGGTTAACCTGACCTGGTTAAATAACATTATTCGTGAATTTTCAATAGTATTCACATTAATAATTTTAACACTGTAGTATACAAGTACACAGTGTTGTATAGTTAGATATTGTGATTTCGATGTTGTGCTAGATTCAAATCCTACCACCTTAATTGAAAATCCACGTGAACAATGTCATGAACAAGAAGCAGGTTACTAAATTATATTAATATTTTAAAATTAATTTCACTGTAAGTAACCAAGTGAAATTCATTTTACAATGAAATGTTTTGAAAATTATTGAAGTGTGTATTGCATTATCTAAAATACAAAATTTTACTACGCTTGCCAAAGTTGCTCTAATGAAATTAAAATTTCTTGTCAATTTTTACTGCACGCCAAGTTTAAAATAAAAATTGATAAGTTTACTATAATAATATATCATTTTGATAAATCTGACATCATCAAATAGTAAAACTGAAAATAATTTTTCTTAAATTTTATATAATATATAGAAATTCCTATTCCTTATATTGTTATAGTTGTTTTTTTTCTAATAATCAAAAATGTTATATATTTTAGAATAATATCTAGCGCTTAGAAAGAACATATAGAAAATGTTTATTTACATACATTTTCCGACCATAAAGTCGAGAGCACTAGCTCCTGAAAATAATAATGATCTTGATCCTTACATGTAACGCGAGAATATAATAATATCCCTCAGTCCTTAACACTCCTTTCTTTCAGTTGCTAAGACGTAAAATGGACTAAAGTATTAAAACTAAAACTAGTTTAAAGGATAATTATTTTATGCATACTTTTACATGACTCCCTATACGAACATAATAAAAATGTTGAGAAACTATTTCATTGCATTCAAGCCTCTCTGCTATGTAATCACCATAATATGCAGTGAGTTGTACGTTACATGCAGGTAGCTAGGCACCTAATATATATCATTTTCATCTAAAGTGGAATTTTTGACAGTTATATAGTCCTAGTCCTTACAGTTATATATTTATTATGAAATACTTCACTGCGATGAGAAATTGATACTATTATTCTCACTTCAGAAGTAAAATATTTAATACATGAAGCTACCGTATCTCCCTTTATTTTTCTTTCTTACTTTTTTCTTATATTTTTCCGTTTCATTACCCTTTCTTTCCTTATTCCTCATTTGTATCCCGTTTTTTTTCCTCAGAACTTACTGACCCTGCAAAATTTAAAATCACCCCTAATTAATTAAAAATGCCCTAGCGTTTTAATTTTAGGATCTAAATCACAGAATTCATTACTTTGAATTTTATTGACTTTAAATTTAAGTTGAATTTAAGGTGTTAATAAACATTTTATAGGTCTCGGAAAGTAGTTAAAATTCATTTCCAATAACATTAGAATCGAGTTTTTGTCAAAAGCATTAATTGGAATATATCACGTCGCATGTTTAAATCTAATCACAATCTAAAAATAACACATATGTAGACGACCAGTTAGTAAAGCAAAAAAATTATCTAAAATGCCAAATTTTACTGCGCTTGCCAAGGTTGTTCAATGCTTGAACTTTGCCGAGTCATGAATTTGAAGCTTGAACTGATTTTCCTGTGTATAAAACCGATATATAAGCTGATATATTTGCTTTATTAGTGGAAATTTTACAATGTAAATTTCAAATTTTATTTTTAAGTATCTATATTTTAACTACATTTTAACTTAAAATCAGAATTTAAGGTAAGATATCAAATGACACGAAAAATCGTAAAAGGTTTGGATATTCGTAAAATGATGTGCAGCATTCCATTAAGGGTGTTTGAAAAATATGTGTGTGAGCTAAATTCTCTGATCACTTGCCTCTTTAAACTATCTTATAACAATAATAATTACAGCATGTTTTTGCTGTTCCAGCTACGTATAACTACGCATTATCACAAAGATTTGCGAGTACACATTATGTTGTCAAAAACAAAACATCTATCCCCCTGAGTTATTTTACTACTTAAGCTGATGCATGTAAGCACATTTTTCTAATGATATATGACTCGCAAATATGTTAGAAAAGCTGGAGTTTCTCCACGTGCAGAATGGACTATGGAGGAAGTTTCAAAAGGCATTCTTGGCATTAACGAAATTTCACATAGATTTGGAATTCCTTCGAGGACATTGAGAAGATGCTATGCAAATAAGAGTACTGAAAAACAGATGTTAAGTAAGAATTGTTTAATGTGACCCCCTTAATTCTTTAATCCTTAAACAAAAACTTAAAAACTAGAAAAACCTCATTTTCCTCCAACCTGAGATATGATACGAAGATTATCATTTGAGTTCCTCAAGAAACTGGGCGTGGAAACTCCTTTTGATAAAGATACTAGAAAGGCAGGGCTGCATTAGTTACGATCGTATTTAGAACGTAACAAAGAGGTTAGTATTCGTCAGGCTGAACGTTTATCAGTTGCTAGAGCACAAGGATTAAATCGATGTGAGGTTAACAAAATGTTTGAGTTGCTGTTTAAAGTGTTGACAGAGAATGATTTACTCGAGGAACCAGATAGATTACATAACGTAGATGAAACAGGTGTCCAGTTAAATAAATCTACTGGAAAAATTATTGCCACAAGAGGTATGAGAGTAGTCCATTCTATTACATCTGGTGGGAAAGGGAGAAACTCTATAGGTAATAAGCGTGCTGTAATGCTGTAAAACATTTTCTCCCACCACTGGTGATCATTAAAGGCATAAATGAGACACCTGAGTTTTTAGATGGATTTTCACTTGGTTCAGACGTTTACATGAATAAAAAATCCGCTTACGTGAATGCGGAGTTATTCCACAAATGGCTCAAAGAACATTTTATACCCAGAAAACCAATTGGGAAAGTCCTCTTGCTTCTTGATGGCCATTCTTCCCACACAAATGCCATAAACATGCTTCAAACTGCTGAAGAAAATTATATTATTTCATTCTGTTTACGTAGCCATGCCACTCAAGTCCTCCAACCACTGGATCGCAGTTTATTCAAGCCTTTTTAAACTTTTTATATAGCTGAAACAAGAATCGGATAACGTCACACAAGGAATAAAAAATAAATCGATTAGTTGTAGGGAAACTCGTGAATGCGTGGTCTCGAGCGACTTCGGCTTTAAATGCAATTTCAGGGTTTAGAGCTTACGAGATTAACTCTTTTATTCCTTTTTCAATTCTAGATAGCTTTTTTGCAATATTTCTTGTAATAATCTCAATATCTCTTTGAGTAGTCCAAAGTTTTCAAAAAGCAAATCAGGTCGTCAATATGATGTCCTGGAACAGGAGGTAGATGCATTCAGTGATACTCTAGAATTGAATACAGATTTATTGAATGACTCGATTCTGGTAGTTGATCAGGTTACATCTGACGTTGTTCCCAGCAACATAGCGATTGTTAATCAAATTAAAATCATATTGAACAGGAACCAGGCCCTTCCCATGCACCGACTGTAGATCTACCAGATATGGGACTTTTCAATTCAAGCCTATTAATACTTTCACAGGATTTTAACGTCGTCAATATTGGTGAACCGGAAAAAGAAACACTAAGCAAATATTAACAAGAATGTTCATCGATACTAACTGTGGAGGCGGTAAATAGTCTCAATATGTATATATAATACTATATTACCTATCTATATATATATATATATATATATATAATACTATATTTACCTATCCCTAATAAGATTTCGATAGTTCAAATATGCACAATAAGCGATCTTCTATACCAAAAGCAAATACAATTCACTGACCTGTTCACATACTGGACGGCTCGTTTGGTCAGGGTTCGGCTGGTAGATGCACTGGCACAATGATGAGGTCGTTAAGTTTTATTAGGTTGTCACGCACAACTGATTATACATTAGTATTTCGTGAACGTCGCTGTGTTTTTCATGAGTACGAATCGAATCTTCAAACGTTGGCGACCAACTAGCCCGCGCTCGCAAGCGACAAGCCGAAATGAACTGCATTTATACTCAACCGGCGTAGCAATCGCACACCAGTCATTTTGGTACCATTTCATAAGAGGAGAAAACAATTAGCTACAATTTTGAACACAAAAGAAAATATTGAAGCGAAGCAAGCTAAAGTGAAAGGTAAAGTTAAATTAGGAATATAACGCAAAAATTAACATCGATCAGCTGAAACAGCTGTGCAGACTGAAAAGTCAAGACTCAGAACTAAGACTCAGAAAAAAAGACAAGCAAATAAAAAATTAAGGAATCTAGTGAAGTCAATTTCGAGCGAATCTCATTCCGACACACAGAAAGATGCTAGATGCAAAAAGAATGTTTTGATGAATATTATAATACTAAATCTTCTGAAGATTGGGTTCAATGTATTATGTGCAAGAAATGGCTACATGAAGATTATACTATGTATGGTGACTATTGTAATAAATGTGGACCCACTAAATATAAATATAAAAAAACATCAACTGAACTGAAGTATTTTAATTTTTGAGACTGATTAATATAAAAATATGATAATGAATAACAAAGTGTAACGTCCCTTTGTTAATTATAGAGATAATACTTGTTGATTATAAATATGCTTTTAATTATTCCTGGGGGCAATTATCCCTATAGTGATAATAGCCACGAGGCAACTAACCCAAATAACAGGCATCTATACTCATAACCAGTACTTTTTTGTTTGGCATATTTTTTCAATATAAACAATAACTTTAGTTACTCTGAATCATATAGTATACCATAGATGCAAGAATCACTAAATCAAAAAATAAGTTCAAATATCAACTGTTAATTAGTAAAAAATACTGTATTTCCAAATCTGCGTCAACTATCGCACTTTTATCTTACGTTAAATTTTATTCAGCAGCTGAAAGCGTAACTATATATAAGTCCTCGCTTCCTTTGTATTTGTTTTAATTTTATTTTTATTGTTTGGTTATCATCATTAATTTTTTATATTTATGTTAAACTAAAAATACCATATGAACTGAAGTGTGCCTATAGTTGTTAACAAAATTGCCTGATTGTGGATTAAGATTATGTGAAAATAATAACAAATTCAGTTTGACACTCCAACAGCAGCTCTAGATAAATATCTGTCTAATAGTACTGGAAATAGGTTAAATCTGTTTTTTCGACGCGTACTTTTAATTAAAATACTAGTTTGTCCCAAAAAATATATGTTCTTTGTCAAAGATAATTCAGGACGTTTCCACACACATAACCAGTATTCAAATGCCCAGTATTCAATTATGACACGAACCCTTAGAAATTTAGGTAACAGAGTATGTCCTTGACCGTTATATTTCTTTCTCTTTTCATACATAATCCAAAGAAACGATGAAGCTTGTCTTATTTAGTAAGCGGAATCATTTAACGTCATGTAGTGAAACAGATTTATTTTTCTAAACAATATGTGCATGATGTGCATTTCCGGATAAAAACCGGCAGGAACCAAGGATTTTATTTTACATATTTTTCACTACCATGAAGGTTTTTTTATATACATAGACGATTAATTTTGGATTCCTTTCGTAACTTAGAAGACGAAAATACAAATTTGCTCAATGAGAGCGTTAGGAAAATTATTAGTAGTATGATTTAGCTATCATTCTAATTTTCTTATGAAACACTAAAATTCCGTTTTTTTAATGTTTCAAGTCAATTTCTCAGTCAGTCATATTCTCAAAAGCCTTTAATTTATGCTGATTTATTATCAGGTCTTCCCCCTCATTAATATTAAAAAGTGTGTACTGTTGTTGTGACATTCTTTTTATTCCAAATGCTCATAATGTAATGAATTTAACCGATTTGATGCAAATCCAAGAATCAATTTTCATAAATTTTTCGTCATAAATTTTTGAATCGTCATAAATTTTTGAAACATAGTCAAGAAGACATCGATTATCCCTCCATTGAAATAAAAAAAATATTCTGCATGGTGGTTATACTATGTGGTGGTACATGGTGGCTAATAGTAATGAAGCTGAAGAATTCAACGAAATCACAATCGTACATGGTCTGCTAAAATTCCAACACAAAATTAAATTTCATAATAATGGATTTTTACAGTGTGATGGGCATTTTGAGACCCATTCCCCCATCGGCGCCACCGACCAGATAACTGGACGGAGAAAATGGTACACCGGCTGGTGTTAGCTGATAAAATGGTATTTAAGTTTTCGCTTTGCATTATATGTTGGTTACGTTTTCATTAGTGCCTGATATATGACTGTTTAGGTCTCACATGACGTTTCTTTCCTGTTGTCCCTTATGAGATAAAAATATTTCGACACTTTATTTTGAATTTTTGAATAATATAAAATAATTCACATATGTGAGTATATAATTTGTAAATATACCGTTTATTATATGATCCAATAAGCTAAAATATAGAAAGAATATTTCTAAAGTATTACATCAAGAAAATGGGTTTAAAACATCATTAGCTACGGTTTTTCTACTTTATGGGTTAATGCTTGATAACAATTATTTACATTACAAGTAAAATGTAACTGCAATTGTTTGAAACAGCTAGTAATTGGAGAAATGTTTTATATACATAGTGCAAAATAAATAGGAGTTTTAATAACTAAATCCGAACTAAATACGAAAAATTTAATTCTGAATTACTGGGTAAAATTTAAAGGGCGTTAACCATGTTTTCGCAGAAATCGCCACAGTATTAGATCAAAATAACTAATGAACTAGGTAGTCAATAAAATCGAGTTTATTTTCGTCGTGATGAAATCTTACTAATGAAATCCCATATGAATATAAAAAATAAAAAATTTGGTGTTTAAAACAATTTTTTAATTCTAAAGTTTATTATCGCTTGTGTGACTATGGTATGAAAAAATGTATAAAAAAGTTTTTGATCTGTCGTAATACTCTCTAACTTCAAAAATACCTGAAATAAAGTGACTTCTACCAAAAATGTTAACAGTACCTTAGGGTTTATTCTAGACAAAAATAAAATATAAAACAAGTTCAGGTTTTTTTAAAATTAGGTTTAAGTATAGTTTTAATTCTCGAGTACTTCAGTATCACTTATAAATCTTTTAAAAAATCGTATATTTTAACATAAAATGTAAGTACTTTTATTTAACGCTTGTACTTTTATTTTAACGTAAAATGTAATTACTTCAAAATTTATATCAAATGTAAAACCGAACCAACTTGAAATAGGTCAATAATTTATAAGATTTTAGAATTTTTACTTTTCATTTAATCAAATAGTTACTACATTACTTCATTTATGAGCCACAAAAGTAACTATGTTACAGTTTTGGAGGATACCTCGAAGATTTTTTTGTAAAAACTTTTTCTGAATGGGCGTTTACATTGTAAAAGGACGTATGTACCGAATTTATTTTGTTTAGTTCATTCAGCTTTTGTATACAGTTGTTCTGTATGTATGCGTGTTTGCTTGTGTGTATATACAGGACACTTTATATGTATGTGAACAAATAAATGACTTTGAATTAAACCCGTGGCGATGTTTATTAAAAACAATGAAAACGAATCATCGGTGTTGACACAATTTTTCGTTAACAATTTGTTGCCAAAATAATCTTCAAAAACGTTTGATCCTTCCGAGTACAATAATTATGAAAAGCTCTTAAAGAATAAAACCTAGATTCTTTACATCATAACTTGCTGGTTTGGACGGTGTTTTGAAATTTATAGTTTGTTCAAATTTTATACAGTAATTTTAGTATTACTTTTGCATTCATTTACATCACAATCTTACCTCTTTATGTTTTGATATATTTTTAAATATATATCTTTAGAAACTTACTAATGTTATCCATGTAGCCATTCTACAATTATTCCAGCAGTACAAAGTATTAAATTGTTTAAATATTTATGTTCTCTTATAATCCATACATATGATTAGTATAGAGTCACTGACCTTATGACTCCGCTGGTGAAACAATACGACGTTTCATTACACGATATTCCCCTTTTCACTGCTCCTTTATTGGAGGAACCCTTTTAAATTAAGTGACAGCACGGTGTTTATGCTAATAAATGCCTCGAATAAATTTACTTTACCGAGTGTCTGGAACGTATAATTGTTTAAGATGATTCACAATGTAACTTGTTGTATTGTTATGCAAAATTTTAAATTAAATTTTTGGGGTGAAAGAGTTGAGAATGTAAATGATACGCTTCATTCATTGTAAGATTGAGTTTATTTACAATCTTAAATCTTTTAAACTGTAGTAAAATTTTCTCATAACATTTTTCGTTGAAAAACAAATTATTTCGCATTATAAATACATTTATTCCTTTATGCTATTTCACTTTAATTATATCTCGTGCACCAAAGAGGTCTATTTCCTGAGTACAATTTGTTTTAGCAAATTTGTTTTCTTTCATTCATGGAAATATTAGTATATAGGTGGCAAGTTGATTGTTAACAAATTATTTTCATTTTCATTTAAATACAATTTACTAATTATAAATGAACATGTCGCATTAGTATTAACTTTAATAAATTAAATTCAAACGGTAAACGCATTGGGATAATATTAGTAAATTAAATTAAAGGGGTAAATTTAAAACTTCTACAATAACACAGCTAACATAAAACATGACATATAAAGGTAAAATGACGAACAAGAAAGTTATCTTTTATGCATTAATGCTTACGTTATCTTGAAGTATCAATATTATTTTTGGTTCTTGCACATATCTCAAATTTAATCCTGGTAAAAACTATATGGGAGACATGTTTTTTGATGAATAAATTCATAAAAGTAAATACATTTAATAAATAGTTCCAGCAGGTCTAATAATTAATTTATAATTTTCTAAAGTGGTCACAGTTTCAGAATTTGTACCTAATATTAACAAACCAATGCAGCTCATATTTTCTCATATTTCATCTTTACCTATAATCTTCCCTATTATTATCTCTTTCTACACTATATATGTATATATATATATATATATATATATATATATATATATATATATATATATATATATATATATATATATAGAACTACAGATTAAGAAACTCTTGAAAAGTTCTACAAGGGTATTACCCTTAAAAAGAGTTTATTGCTGATTAAAAAGAAAATCATATTTTGCGATAGATCAATTAGAACGATTGCCACAATTTGACCTATTTCCCATAAATTAAATTAATCTTTTATTTATTTAGTAAATTCGTCTTAGTTACATTGGATGAGTATTTTATCAAGCATTGCTATTAAGATAATTATGTCAAACCTACCCATAACTATTACACGAAATAAACAAAAAATAAAATCGTATAAAAACGCTCGTTATGTTAAATTGAGGTAGATAACTTATAATGTTTTCTATTCGATAGCACTAATAACATTATAAAAAGAAACAAATTCATCATTTATACGTGAAGTGATAAGTTTTAAACAGCTAATTTATTGTATTGCTATCTCCTATACCCAAAATTTTAATACTAATATTCTTTCAATATCTTTGACCAGTCATTTCTTCAGTGACAATTTCTTCTAACTTCATGATTAAATTATGACATCAGAAAACGGAATCGTTTAAATACATGTTGCGCAAAGAGCTGAAATAATTAATTAAATAAATTTGTAACTCACACTAATAACAGTAGCAACTGTAAAAGGTCAGCTTTGACAATTTTGGCAAAGCAAAATGTAAACAAAACGAGCAGATATCGAGGCAAGAACTCTCCATTAGTCACGGAAGAATGTTCCCTTTGATCAACGGGCGTAATTACGGAGCACTTTGTCGCTGAAATCAGGTGAGTTATGAAGATGAGTCGTTTCTCAATACTGAAAAGAAATAAAGACGACGGAAGTTATGAAAATAATGAATTGTAATTAAATAACCAACATTTAAAACGGCGTTTATTAATATTTAAATAAGTCATTCTGCCCTGTGTTGTATCATGTTACTTTATGAATAAAGGATACGTTACGGAATTATTAGCCTTTAAACAGGTATCCGCATGTTGTATCATGGCAAAACCTTTATTTTGACAGCTCTGTATGTTAAAATGCCTCCTTATTCACCTTACGCAAGGATTATTAAAGTAATGGGCGTTGCGGCGTTTTATGTTTTTTTTTAAATTTAATAATTTGTTTAGTAGGCTTTTGATAACATAGCAAATTAGGTCTTAATAGTAGAATTAATTGGGTGAACTGGAAAGTAAAAGGACAAATGTTTAAAGATACCTTATAAAAATTACGTTATGCGTTAAATCAGATACCAACTAACTTCTTTATGTATGTCATTTCATAAAAATTATATTACATTTGTAGCAACGCTAATAAAGTCCATACTCAAAAATTGAGTCTAGTAGAATATTTCAGTCCTTTATATTTTAAGTGATAATATAAGGAATGTAAAATATTTTCAGGTGTCATATATCCAATTGCGATAGTGGTTCTTCTAAGTCTGATATCACATTTTTTCTCCAAGATATTCAATGAATAGTTAGGAAACAATATGGTATTTGATATTTTTTTTATATAATAAATCATAATTTGAAGGTACAGACCAACAAAGAGTGAAACAATTGGTAGGGAGTGATTTTTTTGACAAATCTAAAAATTTACCAAGTTTTAAGGGTAAACCCCTTAAGCAGCGTTGTGGCTTTAATTATGTTAATATTTAGATGACAGCAATACTGAATTTGGTAACATTTTAGTAAATTTTATTGTATTAAGCGAGAGTGATAGAAATATCCCCGCTCTGTTAAATTTAGACGCACGTAATACATTGACACTTATACGCATATTTAAAGTAAAAAGCCTGATATTGACAGACTAGTTTTCAAGTAGTAGTTCAAAGAAGAGTTTGCTTCGGTTCTCATTTGGTTCAATTTCCTTTCTGTCACTTTTTCTGTCAGTGATATTGAAACCTTGATGTCAAATTACTGTATTTTTATTATACTTATGGCTTCAGCATTCTCAGGGTTTTTGGTAGCAATTTGTGGTAGTTCTTCAGATCAGCGGATCTTTAAAAGAAACATTTTTTATTTTTTATAAATAAAAAACTAGATTGGACGAATTTACGGTAGTGATAATTCGTCAAAAATAAAGAATTTTGTGGCGACATGGTATAATAGATTATTTATTTCAATGAAACACACTCAACATATGTAAAGTGTTAGTGTAAAGATAATTATTGCCCTATGTTGTTAGGCAAATTATTTCAATTTATTTATTTTAAAATGAAAGATAAATAACTGTTATATTACTTTTACCAAAAATTTTTGAACTTGTCTATATCATATGATTTGAAAACATTGCTGGCGTTCGAACGTTATGGACGTGATTTAAGAAGGTTATTGTGCTGATTTTACACAGGATTTTGTCTGAAATACTTAAAGGCTGACATTATACAACTTGGGTATTTATATAAAATTTTTGTAAATTAATGGACCAATATCTTTTAAAATTAGGGAATAGAAATCATAGTAATTTCCAAAGTCAGCTGTGGAACATTTGGTGTACAAATATTTAAAATATAAACATATGATTGTCTGCAATGATGAAACGTAGGATTTAAGATATTTATTAAAGGTTTGACAAATTGGGGGTACAAGTTCTTACGAGATTTTCTTACTATAATAGTACTGAAGAAAAACCTAATACTAACAAAATTTTTAGCAGTGAAACTGTGAAATTTAATCATTAGTTTTCTTTAAATTGAAAAAAAAAAATGTATTTCATACGTCAAAAAATTTTATTGTCTCCTTATACAAGTGCTTTTTTTCCATTTTGATTCGTAACCTAAAAGCTTTTTAAATTATCTGTAGGTTCACAAATTCGAATTGGTAAAAAAATAAGGATTAAGACATAAACGTTAATGTATCTTTTTCAACATTACTAAAATTTATCATAGTATCTTGAAATACATTTTTTAAAATCGGTAAAAAAAGAAACGTGAACTCTTCCACAGTAAAATTGACTGTAATTACTTTGGCTTTATATCTATTGTCTGGGACGAGAAAAGACAAAGTTTTAAAATAAAGGACACGAAGGCAAAAGAAAAGGAGGAAATGACTCAACGATAATATATTAATTGTATTAATTAATTGGCCTTTAGTCGAAACAAGTTGGCCGTTGCTATTCTTCGCCTACACTTTGGCAAAAATAATTAATGATGAAAGCTTTAGTCAATTGTTATTTAAATAAACAGTAAAATGGAGTATTCACATATAAATAAATTGTTTTTAACGATTTAATACGAGGATAAATAATTTGCATCAGATATTACCTATGAATACCTATTAGATAGCACCCATGCTTATTTAATTTAATATGCCGCAAAGGATTTTTTCTGCAGATACTTATAATGAAACATATTAAGGAAGATTTTAAAATATAAAAAGGTAAGAAGTGAGAAAATTACATACCTTAATATTATATAAAAATAGATAAAATAAAATGAATTCAATGTAATAAGGGAGAAAAAAAACGAAAAATTGAAGGCAGTTAGGAAAACTATGATTTTGGAGAATATGACGGTTATATCAAAACTTGTTAATGTAGACAGAATATAGAAAGGTAAATATATATATATGTATATATATATATATATATATATACATATATATATAAATTATATATATATATATATATATATATATATATATATATATATATATATATATATAAACAATTACAAGGGATACTACACTATTTTCAACATCGAAAATAATCTTGTAAAATACCATAAGAAAAATAGTGATGGTCTTACCACTGCTATTAGGAACAGTCAATAAATATTAAGATATATACGTAGAGGAATTAAGTGAGACTAAGATTCACATGCATAATTTTGGCTGATTTTATATGTATAAATGTGAAATATTTGACCTCACGAATTTTGCATTTTGTTTAGAAATAATCAGTTGCGATGTCATATGTGCCGAGTACTGTTTTGTTTTTCTGTACTTTACAGTAGAAAGTATATTTTAAACCACTTTTCAAAAATGTTTCCATATTTATTCGGTAGACAACTGTGATTCATTATATGTGTTAGGAATGTTGAAATATAGACGTGTATAATTAATTCATAGTATTGGAATGTTTACCCTTTTTCCTAATACTGTGCATCTTAAGGTCCTATAAAGTATGAATGAAAATTGGCCGCTATATTGAAAAAAGTCAAACGCAAGGTAATGTACTCGCACTAGACTTACACTCTATAAAATCTAAATGCGCGAATAGCCAAAGAACCTTTCACAATTTGTAGAACGGAGAATGGAGCCTAAGGAGTAAATAATAAGGAAAGAAAATAAGAAAGGTATTGTAATTCAATTAAATTAAATATGGGATAGTATGGAAAAAAAATATGATGAGAAAATAACCCAGCAATGACCTAAAAGTCAGCAACAGTTTTTATTTGTCCTGCGGTAGACTTAGGAAGATTTTTGGGTCTAAGTATATATACGTAACGGGGTTTTTTTAGAGGAACGCGACTTTGAAGAGAAAAATGAGACAAAAACCGATAACAGACATGATAATGACCACGGTATTGTAACCGTAAAAATAATTTTATGCCGTGTTAAATACGTGTTTAAATACAATTTTAGACATAAGAACGCCCCAGCTGGAGGAATGAAGCGCAATCTGGAAGTCCAGTCCTCAACTTTTGAACAGTGGGGATCTTATGTTGATAATAAGGCAGCAAATGTTATGTTCAAGTTGTCCAACGTTTGTGGTTTATCGGCATAGACTAGCGACCTTAAACATCCCCATAAAAATATATCCACAGTCATCATATCACATGATCGTGAAGGTCAATTGACAAGGTAAATATGCAAAATTTTGCGCTCATCGAATGTTTTGCATTTGTTTTTGTATTTGTTGTCACGTGCTGTATTGCATTTCGCACCGTCTTCTTGGAGCAAAGCACTTTAACATTAATGCCATTCAGTAGGGGAAAATAGTCAGTAATGATGGATTTAAGGCACTGTCGTCAATTCAATGTAACGTTCTCGCCGGTATCATCTTTGAAGAAACAGGGATCAATGATTTCATCATTCCATAAAGCCCACCAAACAGTGACTTTTTTGTAATGGCATCTAAGTAACGGCATAAGGATTTTCAAATCTGGCAATTTTGTTTATCGACGTAGCCATTCATCAAAATGACATTACCGAATAAATTATTGCTCGAAAAAGTATTTGAAAGATGGACTACTCGATTGCATATGATTTGAGCCAGCCGCAGCGCCCACATCCCTGTAATCGTATTTAAACACGAATAGCACATAATTACCTTTTCAATACAGCCGATATTGTGGTAATTACCATGAGTTTTATCTCTTTTTTATTTTAAAGTTGCATCCTCTAAAAAGAGTCATTATTTATATACGTTTACTGAATTTTAATCTCTAGAACCGTAACATATTATATGACTTGGATAAACAAAATATCGTTAGAATCGAGTCAACGGTCCGGGTGTTTTCTTCTCGATGGGTGATTTTTCGATTGACGTAATAATATGGACGATAGTTACCATTTTCTTCAACACGAAAATATAAAAGTGCAAAAATGTAATCAAAATGGGAATTAAATTGTAGGTCCTGATAAACATGTTTCAAAATGTATACAGACATAAGTTTACTTTCACAATTATTATAATACATAACGTTACATGTATTAAATTAGTAATATTTTCTCAATATCCATGTAAGGACGAAGTCGCGGACACAGTTTGTATATATTTTGAAACCTACTTATCAAGACCCATAATTTAATTCTCATTTTGATTGCCCTTTCGTATTTTTTTTGTTAAATAAAATGGCGACTCTGAGCTAAATATTACGTCAATGTAACGTCTCCATCAAGCAACACTTGGAAGGATGATTTGATTTTAATGATACTTTATATATCCAAATCGGATTATCTGTTCCCTTTACAGAGTGTAACATCTAGACTAAACTAACATACATACATACATACATACTTTCACCAATAAATTCAATATCCTTCTAAGTCTACCCCAGCACAAATGAAAACTATTGTTGACTTTTAGTTGCACTTGTACTGCGTTGCTCTGATACTTTCTCATCGTATTTTTTTTTCTATCGATACTACCATATACTTCATTTGATTGAATCACGTGACCGTTTTCCATTCTCTTGGATATAATGTTATCTGTTCAATAGTCATTACGCACTCTTCTCAGTTCTGGACAATTGTGTAACTTTCATTGCCTGTTCGTGCAGTTAAAGACTTTTATTATATAATGTACTCGTAATAAATGTAGACTGTAAAAGTATATGCAGCTCCAAATTTGCTAACATTTCAATACACATTCCACCTAACAAAATGTATGGAATTAACTCTCAAGCTATTTTACCTTCAAAATTGATTTATTTCATCTTAACTAACGATTTTCGATATATAGTACTTGAAAATGTAAGAGATAGATTTTTCATTCAGTAAAATGACTTTCTCCCACGAAGCCTACCATACGTCAGGTTGAAACCATAAGCGACCTCAAACGATTAGTTTTATTGCTTTACCTTACAACGTGACTTGGAAAAAACGGTTAGAAAAGATGTAATAAAAAATGTTTTATTTAATTTAATTGGGAAGAAAGGTAATGAAGACCTGAGGAAAATACAAAATTTATAGAATGCTTTGGTTTTGGGGAAAAATTATGCGTTAATAGAAAAATTAACAACAAATTTATATTTGTAGATTAAACGATTAAGTGTGGTTTTTTCAGTATTTTTGAGTAAAATATATAAAATTTATTACAATAGTTTTCTAATCTCTAAAGCTTTTTTAAATATTTTGTTAGAGTAATTTTATAAAGCCTATGCTTATGTCTTCAACGTCGCATTCTTGATTTCTGAAGGTCGTGTCGATCCTAAAAAGTCCTGGTGGTTTTGTTTATTAGTTTCTTCTATATATCATCGTCCTCGGCTTCCCTAATAACAGATATGATTGGGAGGCCTGTGAGTGTAGTAACCTGGTAAGTGGAATGGTTTTCCTAATAACAGATGTGATTGAGGAGGCCTGTGAGCGTAGTAACCTGGTAAGCCCGTCGGGTAGGAAATCTACCGCGGAGTCGTTTACCATTGACTCTCCCGATAACCATTAGCTTTTCTAATCTGGTTGTTCTCTCGATTCTTTGATCTGGTTCAGTGTAACCAAAATAGTTAAAAAAATGTTTACAGCCGTCCCGTTCTGGCCGTTCAACGTATGCATAGCATTCGTTTCTATCATCACATCTCGAAAGCGTCTATCTTCTTGCGCTCCATCGATCGAATTGTCCACGACTCGGAACCGTACAGGAAAATCTAGAAGACGAATGTTTTTACTATTCTGATTTTTATATTATTAGAGACCTTTCTGTTTTGCCATAATTGGGTTAGTTTGTTCATAGCAAATTTGGCTGTTTGCGTTCTTCTACGAATTTTTCTTTCGCTTCCTCCTTGGTCAGTAAATAGCGATACCAGATAAACAAACTCGGTGAAAAACTGTAGTTTAGACAGCTATCCTGGCCGAAAAACTTGGCTACCCTTATCTATAACCATGACCTTTGTTTTAGCACTGTTTACTAAGTCTAACGTGCTTGCTCTCATACTCGACTTTCATAAAAATTCAGCTAATTCTTTCTCTGACATCGCTAAGAGAGTGGTGTCATGAGCATATCTTAAATTATTAATTTTGGTGTCACCTAATGCAATGCCACCATTCCATGCCCTCATAATTATGAACTCATCCTACATATTAAAAAAAAATAGGAGATAGAATACTCCCTACCGTATACATTTTTCAGGCTCAAACGGTAGAGATAGCATATCGTGCACTCTTATCCTGGAGATGCCCTCTTCTTAGAGGTTTCCTATTAAAGTTACTAAATGTACAGGTACGCCCATTTTTAGAAGGACTCTCCATAAGCAATTCCATCGTATACAAATGCCTTAGAATAATCAATAAAACAAATTAGTATAGTCACATTTAACTCCTGGCTCTTTTCAATGATCTGCCTGACGTTCACGATTTTTTCTTTAGTGCCACGGCCCTTGACAAACCCGACCCGACAAAGTCTGCCAGATGCCGGTATTTCCCACTGCAAGTGTGACTTCAATCTTTTATTGACTAAGTACAGTATAATTTTACTGGCATAAGATATCAAAGCCATAGTCTTATAGTTTCCTCATGCTCGGTCCTTTCTCATGGTGTGGTACGAGTTGAGACTCCCTCTATTTTCTGAGCCTCTACAAGCCTAACAAAATTCTAACACCTTTGTCGCCTAGGTTTTTCATATCTTCGGCGAATATTCAATTTCTCTCAGCTTGCATTTTAATTTTCCAAGTTTTGGTTCTTGATTAATGCTCTTAACCTCCAAAAATAAGTCCTTTGTGTGGAAAATTTGTGGGTGAACCTCAATATCCTGACAGATTCAGTTAAAGTGATTTTTTGAGTAATTTTATGCGTATGTAGTATATATTTTAAATATTTTCCTAGAGTAATTGTATAAAGCATATGCCCAAGTAGAAGGTTTTTTAAATATTTCTCTAGATTAATTTTATAAAGCCTATGCGTATGTAGAATCTATTTAATACAAATTCAATAAGGACCTTATGACCCTTCGGCGTAAAGTGAATACAGTTTTATTTCTCTAAAAAGCTTTATAATCATACTGAAGCTTTATAATCTCACCTTTTTATTAACAAATTTAAATACTTCAAAAATTTACTTAATGTTATTGTTAGCCTTTTCTCTAGGCTGACAAATTGTCTCATGTTTGTATCTTATTTATTAGTAAACAGTGTTATGAGTTTCAATTACTCTTGAAAAACATTTATTGGCACGTTGTAGTATTTCCTAAAATCTCTCTGGATTTTTACATAAGCCTCCATTTGATGTATAAAACTGACTACACCTCAATCTTGTCTTATTGAGAGGATGGACCTAGCTTTTTCTTATTTATTAAAAGTTATTCCTCAAGGCTACGTAAATGCACAATATTTTTAAAATATTCATTGCCCTCGATAACATAAACACTTCATACAAATGCTTATAAACAAGTCAATAAAATACGTCCGTCTGATGAGTCAAACCGATTTCGTTCGAATGTGAATTATACGGCAGATTTAGAGCATAGTAAATTACATTTATCTGACCTCAGCCTGACTCATAGATATTCCATAATTACTTAAATATATACGTTCACTTTTGCCTGAGTTTACCTTTATATATTATGAACCAGTTTGTATAAAAATCATATTTAAATACGTGATATTGTTGATTTCGTTTGGTCTTAATTGTAGTTTCAGCTACAATTTAAATTATATCTGTGTAGTGCTTGCCATTTCTAACAGATATGTTAACTAATAAAAAGTCTCCACGCTTCATGGTTTTTTTTATCATTTAAGTATGGTTCTGATGTAATTGGTTTTAGGATTTCCGTAGCTAGTTCTTCGTCAGAAGTTTGCTTTACTTTGAAAACGATGCTATATCCGTTGTAACAAGTTTGCATAATTCCAATAGTAATCTCTTTTGAGGGCAACTTCCGCTTAAAGACTTTGTACTTGGTAAAAGGTTGTTCGTCATCAGAGCTGAAAAAATCAATTACTTGACTTCTGCTATATACGTTAATATTCAGATTCGGTTACTCAACTCTTCGTTTCTAACTTAGACACATTTCCGTTTTAATCAAAGCTGATTTACACCAGGCTCAGGTTCATTGGTATCCCCATTATTTTTTTTTCTTGTGTAAGCATAGCTTGGTCTCTAGAAGAATTCCTAACTTAATTTTTTTTTAAATTGTTATGGCAGTATTGGCTAAATGACTAATCAGAGCAAAAATTTCTGCTTGTTATTTCGGGATAAGAGCTTCTAATATTCTCTAAGACTAGATCAAGATGCGCTTATATAGAGGCGAGTGGATGATTTGTATTTGGTGACGTAATGCAGTACGATTAAACTTTTCTCTTGTTTTCACCTATTTAAATGTATGCTGCTGTATGTTTACTTTATATCGGGGCACACTAGAATGATGCGCTTGTATCTTTACATGATATTTACAATTACAATTTTTACTGGTATTTGCAACTACTTCACTTCTGTTTGTCGTAAGTCATCAATTTAAGTGAAGTGTTTGTATTGAATTCTCGTATTGTGTACGTATTTCTTCAACATTTAATTTTTTTATTAAATGCAGTAACTAAACCTTTCCCTAATTCTTTTCACCTTGTTTAACATCTTTAATTTTCTTTTGATTTCTTTTTGCCCACATTTTTCATTCGATTACTCTACGATTATTCTACTCTTTCCCATTTTCTTCATTGTAATATATCGGTGTCTCTGTCAACCGCAGGTTCAATTCTAAAATTGCAAATCTGATTGCAAGTTCCGTAAACACAGGTTTCACTTTCACTGTTGCAGTAATTAGATCATTTTTATATCTTCTTTATAAAATATATACTTATTTTCTTGCGCATTGTCCTTGGATCGGTTACTTATTGGATAAAATTAGTAGACTGTCTCATTCACACCTAAGTATGTTAAGTACTACCTGATTCAAAAGAAGTTTTTTTATTTTTGGTGGACACAAAAACTATAATGTTGACTTTTTACAATAAAAAACGAGAACCATAATTAATAATATAATTATAATGCGTCCCATTTTAAAATCGTACCGAAAAACATGTTAACCCCTCAAGTCTAAATATTTTATCTCGGTCGAATGTCAGAAATATGTCACACATTACACAAATCAAGTGTTTGTGAAAAGACAATTTTGAAAGTAAAAATAATTTTATGGATATCAAGGAATTCATTTGCAGTCAACGCCTTGAATAAAGAATATCTTCAAAAATAACCAACGGACAACTGTTAAGTATGCGCTTTTAAATATTATAATTATCATCTAATTTTCAAATTAAGATTGCAATATTCCTAAATATGTAGGCCCAAATTCATTTTGACAGAACCTGGACATTTTGAGAAACTACTTGATTATTACTAATAGATCGATTTGACAACAAATTTAATCTCTTTCTCATACGCTAATTGAGCCTCCGGTAATATTTATGCAAGTAAACAAACAAAACTTTATTCAAGACTCGGGTGTTATAGACTCGGGTGTATATATTACTTAAAATTATTATATAAAACAGGCGAATAATGCTTCAATAATAGAGTGAGGATAATTGATTATCAAAGAAAATAGTTATCACAATAATAAGACCGACACAAAATAATGTGGATACTTGAGAGAGTTAATGGCAAGTGTCAATATGATTGAGTTTATAAAACGGATTCGAAATAATTCAGAAACGTAATATAAAATTGACAATATTATGAAATGGTTTAACTCGTAATATACTAACGATTTATATAAAGAATATTTAAACAAAGAATCTCCTTCCGGAAGTAATTATGAAGCTGTATTTTAATTTCTGTTAAACCTGGGGCTGCGGCAATACTTACCAATAATTGGAGATGCTTATGTAATGATCATAAACACACGGACAGCAAACAATTTATGCGGGTTTTATATTAGACTTAGTTAAATACGAGATTAACCAAACGTCCCAAATTCTGGTTGCCGTCCCCGGACTCATCACACTCAGCGACTTACTTATGTAAAATTAACATAGTAATTGCCGCAGGGACTGCCCCATCTCTTAAAGGATAAAAAAGAGATTTTTAATTAATCACTAGGAGGTCGTTAAATCTGCGGAGCGAATCGTACGGGCAGAAGAAAAATGCTTCGAAATTACAAACAAGGAAAAATTACAGCAAAGGGTAATCCGTCTCTTTTGCGAGTCATGACCTTTAAATAACAAGAAAAAGCATATTATAGGCTATGGTAAATATGGAAAAGTATATTTTATTTATTATATATATTTTTAATATAAATGTTATCATATTTTTTTATTCTTATGAAAAAATGTAAAAATAGCGTAAGTTAACATTTATAAGATTGTATATACTTATTAGATGATTATATATAATAAGGAATATAATTTTGTAACATACAAATAATTTCTTTCTCAAAAATATCAATTAATAAAAATAACCATAAAAGGGAAAAACCAGCCCCAAAAATAAAATTTGTCTTTCTGTTCCTATATTTAAATACATAGAAGTAATATTACAATATATAACATAAAAAGGAAAAAAAAACATTATGTTCAAAAAATCGTATAAAAGACACCGATTACCACCTGTTCCTTAACTTATTTTTTTGAATTGCACATAAATGAATATTTATAGACACTCCATAGAATACACTACTTTTAAGTAGATTAATTATCACATTAGAATATTAATTTATGACCAAAATTACCTCGCTTCTGGAAAATATATTGTCCCTTGTTAAGCGAAAGAATATAGATATTTTATAAATAGTTCACAATGAAACTACATATCAATGTGAGTTTGGTAAACAAGTGCTGAATGCACAAGCTGGGATATTAGCAAAGGATTCTTTGCTAATATTCCAACTGAAGATGTTGTAATACAACGAAACCTAGGTCGTGGTAAAGAAATTAAAGAAAGTAGAAATAATACTACATCACCTTGTTTTTAATTGTGAATTCAATGTTAATTTTAAGCAGGGACATTATTAACAAATTGTTAGAAACTTTTATTTAAATTTATTGAATATTTTTCTTATATCCTATATGCAAAGTCCTAATTTAATTTTTTCCTATTTAAAGTTCACCTATATAAATAAGTAAACTGATAAACTGAAATAAGGTAAACTGATCACAAATCATTAAATGGAATTAAGAAGACTTATTAATTTCTTTGCTTATTTTTTGTTTAACGAAATTATTTACATATAGTATTTAACAAGAGTGGGAACTAAATACTACGTAAAGTTTTTTCAATAAAATATTAAGTGTGTATTGACCCCGTGTTAATAACTCCTGACAAAAAAGAAGGGGATTATCCAACCACACTGTATATTTGCTTTATTAAAAAATAATTCCATTACTTGTTTTGAAAATGATTCTTGTTTTTTAATACTTATACATAATTTCCTCAAGTGGCGTTATAAAACAGAAGTAAAATGGTGGGTATATGAATGTGATAGGCTAAGATGAGCAATTAACATTTTTAGCAGCGTAAAAGGGAATTAGGGTGCAACATCAGAAACCATGTACGTATAAAACTGACTTAATAATGACTTTCATTAAAAATTTTAAAAAAGCCAAAATCTAATATGCAATAAATAAAAGAAAATATTAACATTAAGTCACTTTATTAAAGTCAAAATTTGATAAAGGCTGTGCTGAAATTAATTTCACTACTATATTGAACTTTTATGTTAATGCAGATCTCGTGTATTGCAACTTACTTTTAAGTGTATTTATTAACTTGACAGAAATTTTATTAAGCTGGGCGGCCATTCAAAATCATTAAAATATTTCCCTCAATAAGTTATTTCCTGCACAAATAATTGTTATAATTGCCGTGATAGTATATGTAAGAAGATACGTGTAATCTTCTTTACAAACTGGGAATTACTCAATTTTTTCATTACCTTTCTTTGTAGGTATGCCCTCGGTAAAAGCTACTGTAAAAGCCTGAAGTATACTCTTATATAAACCGTATAATAAAAGAATTTTATATTTCTAAATGTTATTTGATAGAAAGCGCTTAAATATGGAACGCAATGAATATTAATTTTCTGACGGGTATTTTATCTAGCAGTTCTAGATTTTAGACCATTGACGTGAAATATACTTATTTAAAATTGGAAATTATAATATGTAGAGCAAAATATATCATTTATATTTACTTAAGTTGTTAGAAATATCAAGTGGTCATTATAACAATAAAATACATCAAATAAAAACAAAAATTGAAATATAATTTGTGGTTATAAATTTTACGCCTCCGTGTCCTTAAATTTTAATTATTATATTTTTTCTAAAATATTTTAATATAATCTTAAGGTTCACATAAGAACAACTTTGTAATAATTTTTAATAATTTTGATTTCAATATACGTAATGTTGATAAATTATTTGGGGCAATTATGTATAAAATCTATGCAACCTACAGCAGATTAGATTGTCTAAAACATACTACAACAGAAAACGCTTATCGAATTTAGAATTTTGGTAATATAAATAATGCGAGATTTGTTATTTTTCTTGACTTTGAATTACAGCCGGGTATAATTCATCCCATTTTGAGTAACATTTTTATAAACTTGCGAATAACGGATGACAGTATGATTTATCAGGATTATTCATATAAGTTTCGATAACTTATATCAATAATCTCTAAGAAGGAGTTGTATTTAAATAGCCGATATTGAGATGGCATATAAATATCTGTTTACTCCATAGATTATATATATCATCAAGATGAAAAGATGTTTGCAATTCAGGCATACGTATTTCATTAATCAAAAAAATTAACTTGGAAAAGTATGGAATTATTAGACGAGTAAAGAATTTTAAATAAATTAGTTATTTTTATAATAGTCCATTAATTATTTTACGAACTGACAGATATCATGCATAAATTATGCTAGATATTTGGACAATAAAAAATTCGTCCTATCGGGAATAGATTCTCGTCATTAATATTAGGGCAAATAATTTTTTAATTTAATTTTATTGAGTTAAGCGTGTTTTTTGTGCTGTGTAATACTTGCCATGGTTTAAAGTATCTTGCTCAGTTGTATTAAGAGACCTATTATAAACATTTTTTGTTACAATGATATCAATTTCACATAAATGAAACCATGAAATTTATGTGTTTTTCGATTGCCTGGAATACATTGAGCACAATTATTTTAGTTATGTACAACAGACAAAGAATTATAAAACTTAATTTCATAGAAGTTTTATTTCAACTGCAACCAGTGCCAACCAATACTACATATAACCAAATAATGCAAAGGCGGGTATGACTCATGATGAGTCGGTTATTGATTAAACTATTCAATTTTTTTTAGTATTTATGGCGAACACAAACGACAATCCGTTACAAAATTAAATTTTTCTTTTCAAGTTACATTCACATAATACTTTGCTATTTTTAATCGTTAACACGTTAATTTTTTCTACCAAGCAAATAATTTTCAAAGATGTGTGGCTATATGTCGGCACTATATATAAATAATAAAATGTAGTTAATAATAAATATAAACTATATAAATATACATTCACATTTTATCTTTAAAGGGGTACAATAAACAGCAATTTTCATGATTCATATAGCCATTTTTTTAAAAAGTCGTTCGTCGAAACTTGAAATCAGGTACAGTTACGAAGCAAATTAACTGACATGTATTTTAGTGGTTAAACTCGATTTTATTTACAGAGAAATTATAGAAAGAGAAAAACAAATCATTTAAAAAAATAATTTTTATTTTATGTGGAACATCAATCTAAGGGGCAAGTAAAGCGATTCAAAAATACACGTTTTTTTGAATCAATTTATAACTCTAGGAATATTGTTGAAAATATTCATACTAAATATGCTCCCGATTTCCAAAACTGTTTCATTCAAAGTTAGGAAAATAATAGCTTGAAATCGTAAAGTTTACCAAAGAACACTTTCGTTTCCAAAAATTGAATAAAGATAAAATTTTGAATATATTTGACGTTAATTTTGTATAAATTCATTATTCACAATTAAATGAAACTACGTGATGTAGTATTATTTCTACTTTCTTTAATTTCTTTACCACGACCTAGGTTTCGTTGTATTACATCTTTAGGTGGGATATTAGCAAAGATTAAATCTTGGAACATCCAACAGTATTTATATGTTTCAAACACAATAGCGGAAGCCACCCGGCTTCGGATGTGCGGGTTTTTCCACTGCTTATATTAGTTAGTTTATTGCAGGGGCGCGGTATAGGTTTTATTATATTTTCGAGAGTTATACGATATACCAGTATTTTAGTGAGGGTAATAAATTCAATTATTGTTATTATGTGAGGTTGTACAATGCAAATGTTCCGGTATGAAATAAAAGTAAATGGAAATTATTATCGGTAATATATTTATACAAAAGCAAGGGTATTTGAAAATAAAGACAAGTTAATACCACTAATTCTACATATATCCGGCTTTGTTTATTCATATATTTATTTATTCCCTTTAATTTTCTTTTTTTTTCTTTTTTTATTATATATACTTATATTTACATTTAAATGTTTATTTGGGCTGAAACCATTTCAAGAGTACTGTAGTATCAATGTTGTCTAATTATATTATATCTAGAAGATATTATGTATTGGTGATGATATTATATTTAGTTGTTCATTTAATATATTAACCTTGGTGTCTTTTTTATGTCCGTTTATTTCTAATGTTTCTAGGATATTAAGTTTATTACATTTTGTATTTATTTGTAATATATAGGGGGCATTATCAGTATGGGGGTGATGGATATTTTCAATGAGATGTTTAGCAAAGTGAGATGTGTCTGGTTTATTATTTCGCCAGCTGACAATGTGTTATTTATATCTTGTATTAAAATCTCTTCCTGTTTGACCTTTGTATACACTATTACAGTCGTTACATTTAAGTTTATAGATACCACTCTTTTTATGTTTATCTACTTTTTCTTTATTATTAATAAGGGTTTAAAGTACTATAAGCACATGTTGCATTATTTATATTTTTATTATTAGTTAAGAGTTTTCTTAATTTGAGTGATACATTACCTATGTATGGGATAGATTTATAGTAAATATTTTTATTATTTGGTACGACCGGGTATATTTTTTGTATTCGCATTTTCCTTAATTCATTATGGTGCAGTTTTGTGACAATTGATGGGTCATAATTATTATTTACTGCGATTTGTTTTATAGTTTTTTTTTCTTTACGTAACTTAGGTTTTTCTAGAGGGATGGTTAAAGCTCTATAAATCTTGGAATGGAAGGCTGCTAATTTATGGGACAAAGGGTGTTGAGATTGACCATTAATTATGGAGTCTGTAAATGTGTCTTTTCTAAATATATTAAATTTATGTTTATTATTTTTGCGTTCTATTGTTATATCTACAAAGTTTAGTTTATTATTAGATTCAACTTTTAAAGTGAATTTGATATTATTGTGTAGGGAGTTAGCAAAGTTAACAAAATGGTCTAACTGTCGCTGTGTACCTTTCCAGCAGATAAGGATATCATCTACGTATCTATAATAGTATAATATATTGGTCGCTAATTTACTGTTTAAGAGGCTGGTTTTTAGATTGTCCATAAATAACTGGGCTAAAAGGGGACTAAGGGGGGAGACAAAAAAATTTTTTTTCATCAAGTCTATGACTTGTTAAAAAAACATTTTATCGAAGAGGAAATAATTTTAGTCCATGCATAATTTAAAGAGGTCTCTAATTTCCGATGCTTCAATGGGGTTTAAGCTTTTCATTTCTAGGATATCTGACATGATATTTAGGCAATCTTTTGGTGGTATATTAGTAAATAAGTTTACTACGTCGAGTGATACTAATTTACAAGTATTGAAATAATACTACATCACGTAGCATCATTTAATTGTGAAAGATAAAATTAACAGTTTGGCAATATTCATAATATCAAATATAAAATCATAATATATACAATCATTAAAACACATTTTCAATGAATGTTATTTAAATTATCATGCGAAATTAAATGAAACTATTAAAAAACCAAATAAAAATATTTTCTAACCTGAAAAAGAATTACGGGTCTTTTTTCTTCTTATTTTATCAGTAATTGAATCATAAAAGGAAACAACTAGAAATATAATTAAATACACTCTCATTTTCTCAACATAAACAAGTTACGCCGTACACTCCAATTGAAAAAAAAATTTAAGTCACTTATCTTCTTATTGTATAATTAAAATAAAAATACTCAGAAACAAAAAAAACTCTCACGTACTGAACAAAATCATGGCAAAATTATTTTGATAAGCTGTAGTATTTAAAAGCTCGAGACCATGAGGTAAAATATACAATGAGACGAAAGTAAAAACTAAATTAATTTCATGAATTAGGTTGTGAACATCCTAACTATTTCTTTTCTAAGAAAAAGGATTTCTTGTGATTTTGCACATTTAAGTGTTTTTTATACTTTTTATACTAAAGAAAAATTAAAAATAGAAGCAATAAAGTGGAAAATCATTTAAAAGTCCTGAATGTTCTTGCTATTTATAAATTAATTATGCTATGATTGTAAGAGTACTCGTAGTAGTTCGGCTTCAAAATGCATAATCTCTCTTTAAAAGTATCCAGACTATCGTATAAACTTTATTCGACAACTTATTTTTCGTGTAATAATATACAGTGCAAAAATGATAACAAAAAACTCGTCTCATTATAAGAGGCATTCAAAATAAGTTAAGAGTTGATATTAATTTAACAATGAGTATCTCAAAATAAAATGTAGTGCGTCAATGCAACCAAGCTTTATTTGCAAAATTTCGTCGCGTAGATATCACTGGGCTTTGGTACGCGCTTATTATAAGTTCGTCGTTGGGACAGTGGAATAGTCACATGGTCGCAATCAGGAGGACTTGGTTTCAGGATTACCAACTCAAAACCCTTCTTTCGTTTTATTTACTCGACACTAAATAACTAATGCAACAATTAAATAAAATCAGATAAGAACGTGTTGATTTAAGCGCATGATATTATTTATACGTTATTACAAATCGAATGTTGACTATGGAAACTCGTAGCATTCATAATAGGAACAAAAACACGTTTGGTAATAATGAGATACTCGAAATATCAGATGGGTTAATAAAAGCAGAAAAAGATAAATATTATGAACGTGAATAAGTAATTAAACATTAAGGGCAAAATGTCAAGATAAATAATAAACTAAATATGTGGCTAGTAAAGGAATAAGAAAAATACGTTAGTGGACACGAAATAAAATGTAAAACTAAAACAAATTTAAAAATACAGCTATGCAAACGGAATGTTGTAACTTATATAAAATTGTGCGAAGAAATTCTCCAAAAGTATAATACCTTCCAAAAATATCGTCAGGATGCGGAAGCAATATAATAAAAAAAAATGTACATTCAATGTTAAAAATATGATACTCCAATCAGAAAATGCATTTCTATGTACAATTATAGACAATGATCTAGCTCTAGAAGTGCAAAGCCGCGTGCGTGCGTGCATGAATGCGTGTGTTCGTGCGTGCGCGTGGGCGTGCGGGTGCGCGTGGGCGTACGGGTGCGCGTAGGCGTGCGAGTGGGAGCACGCGTACGCGTGCGTGTGGGCGTGCGTGTGTGCGTGTGTGTATGTTTGTTTCAACAGGTACTAGCTGTAAACCGACCGTGTCCGTGATGCTTATAGCGTAACTGCACAAGCCGAGCTAGTCACCTTTTTTTGGATACAACTTCGAACAATTTAAAGTAAATTTTAAACCTTTAGCGTGTAATTGGATTTTTAATTTGCTGTTATAAGGAAATGTCTGTATGTACATACTATTTTATTCGCTGTATTGTCTATCCACAAATAAATGACTGTTATAATCAGTATTTTCCCTTTTAATAACGTATATCGCCTTAGCTCACTTTTATGTCTTTATCTTCGATCAAGAAAAATACAATATGTCACTATTAATGACAAATGTCGACTATTTAAGGTATTACCTTACGCATGGAAAATACGGAGAGAAAACTTATCTATTTAACTAATAGTTTTATTGGTAAAATTTTCCTAAAGTCACTTTAAAAATTCTAGTATCCATTTAAATATTTGGTCTATATTCCAAGACACGTCAATTTGAATTATGTTATAAAAAAAGGGTACATCCTCTCTATCCTTCATATAAGCCTTACATAGACAATCCTTGTTATCCGAATTTAGTCGCATTTTTCACAGTAATAAAATATTACATTTATCTACTTAAATGGAAAATCAGACACGAGACGAAGGTACGGGATGCATATTGTGCCCATACATTAATAATAAATCAATACAACAGAAGAAAGTATGTTTAAAAATTTACTCCTAAAACTTGTGACATCCCTCACGACAATGTGTTGCTGCTTCCTATTCAAAGGCTGATTTAAATGTCTTACCATGTAGTGCAAGAGAGTTTATTGTCTTTCAAATCGTTTCGTTATTAAATTATGTTATGAGTTTCATTTTCTTTAGACGATTTCTGGATTAAATCCTTTTTAAAATTAGATTAGATTTGTACTGTCCATTGATTGTATTTTTGAGTTTTCTATCTGTAATAAGTTTACTTGTTATCATATGTTTCGTTAATAATTTGTATTAATTTTTTACCCGCACTTTAAATGCCACCATTCTTGATACAAAATATTTAGAATAAATAATCAGCTTCACTACTATTTACATTATATTTACTCAACCTAAATATTATTCCTCTAGAACTTAAAGTAAAAAGACCTGATTACAATGAAAGTATGTTTAGGGTAATCTTCTTGGAGGTATGGTAAATTTTTGCATATTCATTTACGACAACTGGGGCCACATTATGGTTCTGGAATAAAGCAAATCTATTTCACAGTATCAAGTAAATTATTTTCAATGTTTAATAACAAAGATAGGATTTGATGATATAACAACAAGAGAAAAACGAAAAAAAATAATAAGTTAGACGCTGTGCGTTCTTTGTTTCATGAAACTCAATAAAAATATAAATAAAAACTTTAAAAAATATAATTCGCTTTCCAAAAGATATGAGGGGTTTGTTTAAAAAGGCAAGTATAAACATGCTTCAAATAGTGAAGAACATATATTAAAGACCAGTTGAATTGAACGTTTTCGCTTTCCAAAGGAACTTGATAATAATATCAAACAAGCCAAAGGGGAAGAAGAAAATTTTGTTATTGTCGAATATTGGTGAATAAAAAAGTTGATGAAATGAATAGTTTGCACAATATTGATAAAATAAACAAAAAGAGACATTTCTCAGCCTAAAATATTTACCTTATGTAATTCAGCAAATTATAGTGTCGATACTGCTGATGAAAGGAAATGTGCGCAAGTTTTACGAGACTTTGGATTTTGGTAATATTTTTTTTATTATAAACATTTCATATATAAATTCCTGTATAATTTTCAAAGCTAAGACTGAAATAATAGCTTTTAAAAGAGATTTGGCCAAGATTATGTATTTGATATTTACTAAGTTACTAACTTTACGGCAAATTATTTGAAGGAAAGTTACCGACAAAAGTAAATGTTTGCTTGAAGGAAATATTAAACATCTTAACTTCAGCATCAAATTCTTAAAATTAAAAAAAAACTAACTGACTTGATAAAAATATAAGTTACTTGATTCAAAGAAAAATTGGTCTATCAGATATAATATCGAATCGCATGGCAGTAATATTGAATGCAAAAAAAAACCGATAGGTGAGTTCGGGCCCGTACCGTAAATTTTTCGTGAAAACCTCGGCATAAAACTATGACAAGTGTTTCGTATTGACATGTATTTTAATTACTAATCTGTTCAATGCAATGGTTGCATAGAGTTGTATAAATATTAGAAAATGAATAATTTACAAATTTATCGCATGGTATCGTCTATTATTAGCATTACCAGTATTTTCTGTATTGCCTTCCAATGATGATTGGATATGATCCGGGGATGTTTGTGTTGCCGCTGAATGCTATATCTAATCGTTTGCATCGTTTTATCATTTTCCTTCTGATTCTGCCCTAGCTCTCGCATTTCTTCGTCTGTGGACTTTTTAGGTCCCTTCAATTCTTTTTAATGTGAGGATACCTCACTATTATTAGTCGAATTTTCTTTAATTCTGAGCCGACTTACTATTCTATTTTTTATATAAGTCCGGTATTTTTAAATATTTCGGCAAATGTTTTTATTGTCTCCGTTTAGACTCTGGTAGTGCTCCATATTGTCTTCACAATGATGCCCAAATTACCATACTAGCTAAACACCTTTTCCAACTTCGTTAATTTATGATACACACAACGCTAACTCTTGCAATAATCACTTGCATACAACTACACTAGTCCATTGAAGGCATAAGCAAATCGAATATCATACAACAAGTATGCAGAGATATGCTCTATCTGTTTAGAACTGAACCATTTTTAACACATTATTAGTCTCTTTGTTGTAACGATCCAAATTTGACGGTATTTTGTAACAAAAGAACGTTCAACCGGCTATCATTGTACTTAAAAAGTAGATGGACTTTTTTACGTCAAAATTTTATTATTTGGAAAATGATACACGTTTTTATTGTCTAGAAAACTAATACAAAATTATTATCCATTAATAATTTTGTTAAATGAAAATGGGTTCCAATAATATTAACCAAGTATTATTAAATAAAGTTTCGCTTTTCTAAAATATGACCATTTTTTTAAAAAAGACTAATTTTTTTCTAAATAGGACTTGTTTTATACCGGGTAATTACTCAAAAAATATATACCCTGTCTTTTATTATAAAGCGGTATTATTTCCCAACAATTAATGTTTGTCAACATTTCATATTTTGAAAATCTGAAGCTCGCGAGAATTGTGGTTTAAAAAATTACATAATTTTTTGAGGCATGGCCTTCGCCTGGTTAAAAAAGTATATGTGCAGTAACGAGTAGATATATTCTTTAAATTAAAATTATGTTTCTTTTGTAATGTTCCATAATCGACTTGAAATTATTTATTTCAACGTAAATGTTAACGCGAGATGTCACAGTTGCCAAATAGCCCTTAAATCGCAGTGTAAAATCATTGTGGATAAAATAATCCTGTAGCTTTGTGGTTGTTTATTTCTCTACTGACGACGTAAAAGTTGCAATTTGTACCTAAAGTAAATAAATATTATACAAGAACGTAATAATTTTTAGTCCAAATTATCTCTTTGAGAGAGGTAATTACGAAAAACTTGGCAACTTTTTTGCGAAGTTAAATATATTAATTACTGCCTAGTTTTGTAATAATTTTTGAAGTCTTTCGCAGAGAAGAAATACAAAACTTTTGTGCAGTTCGAGGCCACCGTTAAGGAGAGTTAATTTTAATTACTTCAACATAATTAATTTCGAAATACTTGAGATCCACCTTTCGGATACTTCGGAAAATAGATCGTTACGATAGTCATATCCAATAGCTAATAATTATTGCAATTCTTTTTTTAAGATTACAAAGGAAAAGTACTACAAGTTTATATACGTTAAAATTTAGTGTAGTTAGTTTTTCTTTCTGGAATATAAAATATCTTTCAAATCGTAACGCAGTTATCTCTAAAATCGTATTTCCAATCGCACTTTCATTCTTATTGTTCACAGAAACCAGGATATATTTTCGATTTCTTATTTCCCGCTGTTGTGGATTTTGTACCTTGGATGCCGCCGATCATTGAAATCTGGATGTAAGTAATCTTTATATATAAGAAATTTATCGTTTATTTAATTTCTACTGTCATTTTTATACTTAAGAAACAATAAACACAATCAGCTAATAAACTATATTAACCGACAGAGATGCCCGTTTGTTGATAAAATTTTTGTAATTAGTCTTATTTAGTATCGCGGTTGTATTTGCGGATGGCATATTATTCAAATCGGAAACTATACAGTATGCTTCTTACAAGAGTAGTACCATTGATTTCAGATGGCTGTTTACATACTTTGCTAAAAAAAAGAAGTAGCAAAAATTTTCGTCATACCCTCACATGTAACTACGCTCACATGTAGCTTTTCAGATATTTGATTGACATGTAAAGTATTGTAAATGCTGATTTTGTGTGAAATGCGTAAAAGCTAATTACTTTAATACATTGTGTTGCAGTTAATAATATCCAGTGTCAAATATTTTAGTAATATTATGAACTGACACATGAAGGAATAAACCTGTTCAAAATAATAGAAACCGTTACTTTTACCTCTGTATTTCTCAAAGCAAGATTTTTAATGAGCTGAACTGGATTTGAATCCCAGATGTAAATTCTTATTATTGATTAATTAATATCGTCGACGAACTGCATAAAATAAAAATTAATAATTTATATAATGTCAAAAACGCTTATGTCTTTACCAAATAATCGACGTAAAGTGACACAATTTACTGCCATTAAATTTCCACTTATTTGAGCACAAGCAAAATGTTTAAATTTTCAACATACTCATAGTCCTTTATAAAGCTAAACATCTCTATATAGTCCAACTCTCTTTCTCAATTACCTTGAGGCTAAAATGATTCATATTTTTAGTATGAAATATATAGATAAATAAGAATCTATTACATATTCATAAGGACGATTGGCATTAAAAGTATCTTTTATAATAAATTGTGTCATAAAGGACAATTATTTTTAGTTCTTACATTATACTTTTGTGCATTTTTGGAGTGTGCCGGCAAAATGTTTACCCTGTTATGTGGATGGAAGGATTTGATGGTAAATTCAAAACACTATCAGGAGATCTTCGAAGGCCCCTTTTATTTTATGATCTGGATCCATGTAGGAGTTCTGAGATAACCTGGGCAGAATGGGGGAATAGCGGGTTGACTGTAAAGCGTTGCGAATGCACAAAACTTGGAAAAATCGTTTCAGGTGCCACAACGGAATTGACATAAAGTCGGAGAATATTAATAACTATTTCATCGTCTCTTTATAATCTTAGTTCTTACATAGTAACGATATTGATAAAAGAATTACTTTATAAACAGAATGTGCTTATATTGAAATCATCTTTTTCGATGCGTATCAGTTTCAATGCTATATTCAGAAGACACGTTTTTTCTAATAAACGTTACATACAAGTTTAAAATAATTATACAATTTTATTAAAACATGGGACTGTTGAGCAACATTTAATTATTGTATATATTGACACAATTTCTCAATTTTTACTACTTCATCTCGATGTACCTAATATCTACCTATATATAGAAAATAAAAGATTTGTTCAATAAATCGTACTTCAAAATACAATACCTTTTCGTTTTTTTTTGTTGATCCAAATATCATCGGCATTTATAAAAACGGTAAGAGTAAAACTATCAAGTACGAGTAAAACTTGCAATACGAGAATTCCGTCACTTTTAGGCGCTTATGTGTTAAGACTAATATGTAATGCAACCAACTAAAGCTGGGAAAATTCCGAGAAAAGGAATAGGAAAACAGTAAATAAAAAAAAAGTTGCAATCTAAACAAAGGATTAGAATTATTGATTTAATTTTAGTCATTAGAGATTAGAGAAATTGGAAACGAAAGTGCATAAAAAAGATTTTAAAAAGGTGACAGTGAAAAGTAATAAGGTAAAAATAGATATTTTCAAGAAGGAATGTTGCCATCATGTTTACGAAAAAATATTAAATAACTAAAGAAAATTACACTAAAGCTCTAGTTGTTTTGATATGTTTGTTACCAAAGTTGGTAAATAACTAAGGTGGAAGAAAAACTACATATCTCAGATCTAAAAGCCATGTATACAAATTTAAATTAAAAAAAGAAGCAATAACGAAGAAAATAAGGATAACTATCAAATTGTCATTAAAATTACCCTTAAAAAGGGATTCCGTCTCCGGTCTCCGTACGTAACGGTCGTGTATTCCGCGCGAGCAAACCGAATCGAAAAGAGAAAATAGTAATTGAATTATAACATTCGAACCGAAAGTGTAAATAATTACTGCGTTTTCTTACATAAAACACAATAGCAACAATGAGTTGCAAAATAGCTATTGTAGCCGTTTTGTGATTGTGGAACTTCTTACAGTGAATATACAGCTGATAAAAATATTCGTTATTGTGGTACAGTGCTATACTCGTGTACTATATTTCTTGCTGTAAAGAAAACTCGGGAAAAGGATAAATATCGAACATTGTTGTGAATCTTAAATTTTTTTATCAGATTATAAATCCGTAGCATAAAAGTTAAAGAAAACTATACTAATTTTTGTAAGCGTGCTAATTACCATAATTACAAACGTTGTACAAAATCATGTAATGGCCAAGAAGTATTCTATCGTTAAAATCTATGAATAAATAAAGGCCAAGTTTTTATTTTAAAGATTACTTATTTTTTGACACAAAACATTTAAATATTTGTAACGCAATGATATCTAAAATAGAGTATAGATTTTATTTTAGTGCGGCTTAGTGACAATCGAAAATTAATGTAAAAGTGGGTATTTTAAAAATTGTAACAAGGTGTAAGTTCAATAATAACTCTGTTGCTGACATCGCTGTTATTTTAACTATATTCCGTGATGCTAGGCCAGCCGCTATTTTGCAACTTTGCATGTCGTTAGTGGCGCAGCGGATAGTGCACAGAGCCGCGGCAGAGGCGCATCGGGTTCGAAATCAGGACCCTCGTACATACCCTTTCCTGTCTTTTTTTCGTAAAGCATTAATATCTGACGTAAACACAACTGACATTGGTTGACATTAATGTCAGTGTTGCCAACAAAGAAACATATTTCTACCAAATACGTATTCGTTGCTATCTTGTACGTTACGTTTCGCTACACACAAAAAATTTACAAGATGGATGGACAATTTCAACTTTTGTTCGAAAACATGAAGATCAAGATGGAAGTCCGATCTAACACTATAATGGCAAAAATTGACGAGAAACTAGTTCCTTTAGTGGAGGAGAACAGAAATCTAAAGGCAAAGCAGAAAAATTAGAGAATGAGTTGGAGTACCTTAAAAGAGGACAGCGAAAAAATAATATTATTATATTTGGCTTAGAGGAGACAGAAACATCTAAACTAGACTTAATACAAAAATTAAACGAACATCTCAAACAAGATCTTGAAATAAAGTTAGAAAACTCAGAAGTCAACAAAATACATCGTTTAGGGCACAAAAAACTATAAGGTAATAAGTCGAGGCCGATCTTATGCTCGTTTGTAAACAATTGGAAGAAGACTAAAATGATTAAAAACAGGAAGAATTTAAAGAAAATTTACATTACCGAGGACTACTCAAAGGAAGTGCTGCAAAAGAGGAAACAGTTACAATCAGAGTTAGTAGAAGAGAGGAATAAGGGAAATATTGCCTACCTGAAATACGATAGACTTATAGTGAAACAGACCAGTAACCAACTAGGAAAAAGGATGAGAGAGACTTCTACTTCACTACTGACTGGCACTAGCCAGTCAAAAAAGCAAGAAACTCGTTATCCAGCGATATTCAAAAGGTCATCTGGCTTTGTAGATGCGTTCGACATGACGCGGGTTAGATCGAACTCTCTCACAAACTTAGCTGTCAATAAAGATCAATAAAGAACAATAGAAATTAAGCAACTGCAAACGGAATCTAAAACCAACCAAGGCAACTGATGACAAAACATAACAAACATCAAAACTCCCCCAAGCCGACTGGTCATCGTGGGGAAAAGAGACCACACCTTCCAACAAAAGAAGAAGACAAAGATAAACTGTACCTCAATCATAAGAAAGGTTGGAAGAGGCCTTTGCCGACTGGCAAACGGATCCACAGGAAATAAAGAAACAGGAAATATTAAATTAATAAGATAGGATTATTCTATATTATATTTTTTTTTATTTTAAGTTTGGTTATATAAAGAACTGTATAATAAATCCGAATAAAAGGGCTATATTATTATTATTATAACGAAGAAAAGAAAAAAACGCATAATTATTCTACAATATTTCTTATTATTCTATAATATTTTCTAATAATTTATTTGTCTTTTTTGGATTAAAATAATTGACTTTTCATTATCATACCATAATATCGAATGAGGAAACATTTCTTAACTTATAAAAACCAAAGTTTTAAAACTTTGTGGGTTTACAGTGATTGAAAAAAAAAAATTTTCGAAAGGGTAAAAACGAATATTGAAGATTTTATGGGATAATTTTGAAAGAATTAAAGTTAGAGGTATAGTCACTAATATTAAGTCTCTGAGATAGAAATAAAGAAACATCTAATTATATTTTTTTTAATCGATAACCATGAAAAATTATTATATAAAAGCAAATATTACAAAAAACTGTCAAAGACGCTTTTTTCTCGGGCAAAAACAGAACTAACAACTAGTTTATGTTTATACAAATAATTATTCTATGACAATGAGAACCACCTTCTTAAGAACAATATTACGTATAAGCCCTAACTGCGCAAGGTACACCAAAGCATATAAAACTAAGTACAACTTTATCAGGAACTATATATTTAAACTTAAAATAAGGCATACGAAAAACTTATGTGCAAAACATACAAAATCCTCATATCGGCCACATTTCAATATGCCTAACGTTTACAATAAAACTTTATGTTAACTCGATAATGGAGTATTCGTATCTGCTGATGAAATCTACTAATTTATTTAGTAGCTATAAAACCAACAGGAGTAGATTCTCTTATATAAAATGATCACTCAATGTACTAAGAATATTGATTTGTTTAATTATCAATCCAAATACGGTATAAAATATTACTTACTTCAATTGTAATCACGATTTATTATTGTTGGCTAACCAAATTTCCTTATTTGTTTTTCATGGGTCTTCTGAATTTTGACTATAAATTAATTTTGTTTTGACATATTGTAATAATATTTAGAAATGAAACATCAAGTCAACGTAACTGGATACATTTTTGGAAAATATATATATATACATTGATTTTCTAAAAAAGCACATCATATTATTTCCCCAGTAAATTATCATTGAATCTATTGTATTTTACGTCTAGTCTTCGAAAATTATATTTAAAAATGCTGCCAGTCATATTATATTGGTTTTCTTCAGCTTCCATACACAAAATATAACTCAGTGTAAATCAAACGTGTACGTGTCACTTACAATCTCAGACCTTTGAATAGGGTGAAGTACTAGAGGACCTTTACTTTGAATTATGGACCGAAAACGCTATTTCGCGTAATAGGAAAGCGCTCGAGTAAGATAAATTATGAAATGTTAAAAAGGGAAAGAGACTAGGGACATCAACGCTTTTCCCTGATTTATTTTTATGGAAATGGTGGTCATTGTATGCATGATCGCTTTCTACCTTTTAAGTCTTCTAGCTTCAACCATTCAAGTCTTTTTTGAGTTTATAAATTATGTTATAAATATCTATAATATAAGATATATTGCATATTATTTTGTCCAGTTTAGAAGTATAATTTTGATGACAAAATAATTAAAAATATTTTATTCCAAGATGATTGCGATTTCACTTTATCAGAATAAACCCCGCAAGCTACTTTATCAGAATTAATATCAAGATCAAAAACAATGACTAAATTACAGATTTATTATAAATTTGAATCAATACTAAATCAATGGTGATTTTTTCCAAACACTGTTTTTCAATTTATTGCATGACCTGCTTATATATGTGTTTGTGTAGATGCCTAACCTACACTTAGACCCGCGGGTGTATATTTTGTTATTAACTAGCGCGCTAACTTCAAGGTTTGACGATTAAAGTATAAAAGGTATGTGAAATAAGAAAGCACAAAAAGAATACGTTTAAATAAGTTGATTTAATACAAAAAACCGACTAAGTTCGATTTGTGGTCTAGGAATATTCCATACATACGTTATTTGAAGTTACATAAATTTGATATAATGAATGTAAGTTTTTTGTTTAATTTAAAGAATGCAAAGCGATAATATAAAATGTTAAAAAATAAACGTTTTGTAAAAGTAATTTTTTTTAACATATTTTAGTCTAATTTTTATTCTACTACCGCTGGACAAGAAAAAGTTTCTCGTACCAGATAACTGTGATGTGTAACTTACAAATTGCAGGAACCGTGTAACAATTGCTGGTCTAAAATTACTGGTTATAAGAAATTCTGATTAATTTCATGCGACGTTATTCTTCAGCCTAGAATTACAATAAAGTATTTTAATTTTTCTTTGAAATTGCTTTTAATGTAGAAATATTTATGAATAAAAATATTCAAAGTATATGGGTCAATTATGAAAGAAATTTAGTAAATTGCCGAGCACTAACTTTATTTCGACAGAAAGTGACAAAATAAATCGATTTGTTCACATAGAGGCAGGTTTATTATTACTCCCTGTGTTACTATGTAACTGAAAATGCATTTAAATAAAAAAAAACGTACTGAATTAAATAAATATTACACTAGTTATTACAGTAATATATCATAATTGAGTTACATAAACATTACACAAGTTATTATAATTATATATAATAAGAAATAAAATTATTGAAATTTTATTCGTCAGCACTACAATCCACTTTTAAAAAGTATCCATAGGCTCAAGTCGAGCTGAAATTAATTTCCAAAACCAGTCGTCTGAAAATTTCGCACGAAGTCAAGAGTAGACTCTTATATATCCTTGTCGGATATGAACCGCATTTAACGTTAATTTAGTACGGAAATAAGGACGAACAAGTGTGTCGCGTATTTAATTGCCTGGATGTGCACAAAATGTCGTGCGTTTATTTTTCTGTTACCTTGGGTTTTATTCGAAGGTACATTGGTAAAATTTTTCTTTGGGATTAAAAAATTGAAAGGATTGACAGGTTCCAAAATATGTATAGACATGGTTTATTAAGTTATTCAAAATTATTATTGTGCAACTAACTATGTTTCAACGTTTGATTTATTTCTTTTATTTATTTAAGTGGATCTTTAATCAATCAACCCTTCTTCACTTGATTATAAAACGTATAAAATCTTATCATTAGAAATAAATACGAAAAAAAAATACAACAGCAGGTCATCTTATAAGACAAATATTAATTTTTTTACATTTTTGGTTTCCAGCACATTTTTTTCATAAACCAATTACATAAAACATACATAGGCATGTAAATTAATCTTGATAAGCCGCAAAAAAAATAATCAATTGAAATTGTTGACAAAAAAGTTTAATAAACAAATGAAGTCATGGTTATAAAAAAAGGAAAATGGGAGAAAACCACATTTTTATAAATTGACAAAGTGGATTTGTTATAAAGGATGTATATGAAACATTAAATTCAACTTGAACCTGATCGTTTTTAAACTCATGCTAACGTATGGTGACAAGGGTAATTCTAATGACAATTTGATGGTTATCTTTATTATTGATATCATCGAACGTCTTATTTTTATCAGCGTGCTTTGAATGGATTATTTCTTCTTGAAAATTATGTTAAACACGACTAACTAAATAAACTTTTTGTAATAAAATTGAACTATTACTCAATTGTCTAAGAAAAAGTTTATTTATATTGAATATTATATACGATCGATATTAATAATACTCGATTGCAACGATGATTTATCAGTTTAAGTTCTGAGGTTAATTGCATTAGGCTTCTCTCTTAATTATCTTTCAGCAAAGTTGCGTAATTGCTTACGGTTGGTGAAATATATACATTTTTTGTAGACAGTTTTCTGCAGAAAGTTTAGAGGCAATGTGTCAAATGCCTATATATTTTCATATCGTCAAGTGGGCATTCAATGTGATATCAATATTTGTAAAATAAAGTATTGTTGAAGAATTACATGCACTAAAAATATATAATTGTTAATAACTGTATACATTTTAAGTTCTTTTTATCAATTAGTTAAAACGAAGAGTGTTTGGGTATTTCATTATACCACGTAGAAATCGAAACATGATCTTAAAAATTAAGAATGTTGAGTTGGTTAGTGCCATAATAAAAAAAAATATCCGAGTCCGTAATTATCCAAATTTGAACGCTTACTTTGTATGTATAGAATTTTTGCGTTTAATTAATACATGGTATAATTTCCATTTTATTGCAATAAGATGAGTTCGAGGAAAAAATCTTTATTTTTAAATTGTATCTCCGTTTTGCTTCTAAATCATTCTCCATTAAAAGTGATTTCACAGACCAGTTAATTGTAAATTATCATTTAAAATTTAAGTATAGTGCTACGTTTTGTAATAATTAATTTTGTTTCAATACTTACATGGGATTAGGCTACCCAGTTTAACTACTTCTTTTGAGTTCATTAGTTTTTTTAGTGCCATATTTATATTAATATTATTGCAATAATAGTATTTCCTGTTATGCACGGAAACACTTATGTGAACTTCAAATAATTAACATTTTGAACTAAAATAAAGAAGAAAAATAAATAATTGAGACGTAAAAAGTCACGTAGACTTACATTTACATTCTTGAAAGTATTGAATATACAATTCCATTATACGAGTGTTCGTAGTTTGATTTCTACACAAACAAATAAATTTACTAGAAACATTATAATATCTGATCCAAATTGAATGTATTATCTCACACAGTAGATTTATTTATTTAACATACAGTTACATTACAGTTGCTCAGTAACAGTTAAAGGATTTATTACATTGTAATAAATAACTATATTTCACTTATTCTAGACAAATCTCATAGACGCAACCACGATTAGACGCAGTAGGAGATAATCTCGAAAAAAAGGGGAGGATGCATTGGACCTATATTTCAATATTGTTTTATTGGTAAAGTAGAAAATCATGTAAATGGAACAATCGTAATGTTTCCATAAAATGTGACTTTCATCCTTTGTTATAAATTAGACAAAATTGCTGCAGTTTTCAAAAAAGTGTTATTCGTCGTCTCTTTGCCAGCCAGTGGTAAGTTATTGTGTTTAGGTCTGCGCAAGTATTCATAATAGTTGTCGTAGAAAAAAATATATAAATGCATCAGTGTTTTGTCGAATCATACCTACACCACAATCGTATCAAGAATTACTTTCGATATTGTACTGAGTGGTTTATGTGAACGGTGAATCATTTTCGAGCGTAGAAATTACATTAGAGAAAATGACTTTGGTTTGTTTAAATAACATGTAAATTATTGTAAAAAAATTGTAAACACAAAAAATTAAGATGAAAAATTTTCTAATAAATGACCCCGTTTTGTCCATCTTATTCAAATTAAGTTTTTACTGATCTTGTATTATTAAAAAGAAAACTTATAGCTTTGAACTAATTCCTTCTCAATTTTATGTTGGTATAAAAACATAAAAACCCTTGATGCAGTCACCTAGTTAGAATGGATTTGCACATACGCACGGAACAAGGTGTTGTATGCTTCGTTTTTCAGAGATCACGTGATGAAATTGAAGAACACTCCATTTGGTCCATATTAAGTATGAAAACATATTTGTACTTTAAAAACATTCAAAACATTGATATGACAAAGTCATTATCATAAACGAGTAAACAAAAAATTAAATTGGTGCCTGTTCCGCATTTGGATTTAGGTGTACTATGGGTATTTCAAAAAAGAAATATTTATGCGAGTGCAAGATCTTCTAAACAAGACAGTACATTATTTTTATCTATGTAAGAATTAAAAAAAATAAAAAGTGAAATAGTAAGTAACAAAGAATAAGAAAATAGCCCATTGAAGGAAAATTTTATTAGAAAATAAAAATTATAGTAACGAACTATTTCGTAAACGAATGAGTGTATCTTGGACTTTTTTAGATACCGGACTGCATTTGGTCTCATGTGGGCTTCAAATAAATGAACTACTTTCCAATTTGCTTCATAATAAAAGGTGTATATTAAATTAATTGAAGAAACGATCCGAATTTCTCCACACGTGTGTAAAAATTACGCAGCTTGATCACATAATATGTATACACATGTAACACCTTTAAAAATATTGCTGAGAGCTTTTTTTGACATCATATAAGTCTTATTTCCAGGAAAATATTATTTGTTATGTTTAAAATATTGGTCATCGTTAGTAAATAATTTAGTTATTTCAAAAAATTAACCTTTTAGAAAATAATAAATCCCTCTATTCAATAAGATACTGAAATAATTGAAGCAATGCATCGGAAATCCCCGGCATTATACAACTTAATTGCATAGTGATGATGTGTATGCGATATATATTATATATATCTATATATGCGATATATACTGATATATTTCCAATAACTTGTCCAGGATTTTATATTGACCTCATATAAGCTTAAGTTTGGAAGTATAATAAGGAAATATAATTTGTTTTATTTTTTAAAAGTAGTTAGTGATGTGATAGTAATATTATTTTTCTTTAAAAACTCGCCTATGGGAAATTGAAAACTATTTCTGTTTAAAATTTATATCAGATATTTTCATTGTTCTTCAAGTTAATAAAGTTTAAGATTTGTGCGTAGTTTTAAATATATCCTTTATCGCAATAATTATTTAAATTTTCACCTCCATCAAACTAAAGCCTTTGTTAGTTACACAAATTAAGTTGAATATATTATATATTACTATACAAAAACAAGTGAAAAGGCGATAACCTTTAAGTGGGATTATTTTCAGTTCATTTATAACAGGAAATAATATGATTTTAGTTCAAATGTCTTTCATTTCTAATAACTTTTATCTTGTTACTGGTACTTAGTTAAATTTTTAAATAACTCCTTTACATTTCAGCTTTTGCTTTAAAGGAAAAAGCAAAAAAGGCAGTTAAACAGAGAAAGTTCGTCATCACATAGGTTATTTATCCGGGTGTATAATAATGAGGTTTTTGGTACCAATTTAATTGAAGGGAGATCAAAAAATTATTCGATATTAAACGCTTTAAAATTTATGTGCAACTTTTTCGATGTTAAATTTATTGCAACTTAAGACTGGGTAAAAAGAAAAGATACGATAATATAACAATATAATACTCTGAAATAAATTTTACATTAATGCAATAACAAATCACTTTAATAATTCATTTCGAAAAATTAAAAAGGACACAAAAACCGTATTATTCAAAACAGGTTGTTTCGTACTTTTGAATTTAAGTGTGTAAAAATATATCAATTGGGTACATACGTACATAAATAAATATGATCTTAGTGACAAGAATATTAAAATAAATAAATATGTAAAAAACGAAAGCAAGTATTCGTCAAAAAGTTTTATTTTCATAACAAAATATTGGTTATAAATTCGGTAAAATATAAGCATAAAACGGGAGTCGAAATTAAGTCATCAATATTACATATTTTGGGGAAAATAACGTAATTTTTTGTAATTGTAAGTGAATTGTAAAATTTAATTCCTTTTATTTTTGTTTTATTTGTAACGTAATTCCATAAAATTAAATTTAAAATTTACATCACAATTCAATAAATCCACGACAAATGAAATAGTTGTTTAAATGAATTTTTTAATAAATATAGTTTTAAGTGGCATTTTAAATTACCAAAAACATAATAAGTACGGAGTTTTCTTTTAATTAAAAAAATAGAGGAACATTCATTTTTGATTACGTACACTTATATAAAATTGCTTATTAATTTACATCGATTTATTATCAAAGCAATGAAGAATGGTTTTTGGGGAGTATCTATCATGGGAGCTAAACTGTAGCTTTGAATCAATGACTACATTCTTAAATTTAGTATTTCCCACCAAAACACACCACCACTAGAGTAGGTGGTGTGTTTTGGCGAAAAAATAAAAAATCTTTTCATACCAATTTTTTTGGGCGTGAATAAAAATCTTTCCTTTTTATAACAATTAAAGTTTATAATGTCGAACAACCATAAAAATAAAATTTGCGCATATTTCCCGTTAGTTTGTGTTATATATATATACATAAGTATATATATATATATATATATATATATATATATATATATGTATATATATATATATATATATATATATATATATATATATATATAAGATAGAATAGAATATAGAATAAAACATAGTAAATATAAAAGTTTAGCAACAATAATGTATAACTCCTTGTATCTAAGTTCATTGACTAATTTCTGAACCTAAGGACAATGTCAAAACGTACTAATGTAGACTAGAATGCTGATTTCGACGTCACCATTTATAATTCGAACGATATCATTTGTAATTTTAATACGACATTCAAGTGAAATATGTGAACCTGTCTGCCAATAGACCACAACACTAGCTGCCGTACGAAGTGGGCGTTGAACTATCCTCCTTTAATCAACTTCCTAATGGGCTCCATACTCTTTAGTATAAAAGTTAACAATGGCACAAATTAGAGCCATTTACTCCAATATGTACTTAGTAAAGTTAATGAATGAAATTAGACTTTGACTATTTCTATGGCATTTCAGTAATATACCAGACGCTAATTATTTTCAGCATTTACCAAGTTAATAACGGTCTGTAATAATTTGAATATGGTGGAACGGTTAAAATCTGTGTATCGTGGAATATTACTTATCAGATATATAATGAATATCCTAACTATACCCTCATACTAAATTGTAAAAGAATTTTCAATGTCACAATTTATACTTCCATTGGTTTTACTAGTAACGAGAACCATAAATAATCTGAGTTATATTTTAATTTGAAACCGTTTTATTCCACATTTGATACACAGATATGGTATAAATACATATCTTGTGTATCGACTGGCCAAGTTTTAATGTTTCGAGTTCATAAAAAATATTCATTAACTGCATAATCTAAGCATATAATAACATTTTAGAATTGGTCTTTCTTTGTAGTGAAAAGGTTTACAGAAAAGTGATGTAATGGTATATAATGAAAGTAAATGTTATAACAAAAATACTATATTTGGAATTATTGTCTATATAAATGTTTATGTAAACACGCATGGCGTAAAAATTACTAACTCAATACAGGTGAAACCTTCAGAAAAACAGAAGAATTAACTTGTGGTAATATTTAGTATAAATTTTATCGGAATTGGTTTGCTCGATCAGAAGATATGTTAATTTAATCTCTTCAAAAATTTAATTTGAAAGAGATTTGAAAAAGATTTGCGAGAGCATACTTAATTCTCAGGTGAAACTGTATTCAATTTTAGAAAGTTTTCCTATTGTACTGACTGGGGGTGGATTGTATTATTTGAAGTTATATAGGGTAAATGTATGTCAAATAAAGCAAGCGTAAAACACATAAAGTCCAAATATTGTTGGGCTTTACGATTGATGATATGCTCTATTATTGATGAAACTTAAAATTACCTAAAATACACTGATTAAAATGTCTTGCGAATTTCGAACAAAAATAGGAAACGAAATTCTCAAAAATAGGATTAGAAATTTATTTCTTTGAATCTTAAACTTGGACAACTTTTTGTTTAAAACATTCAAAACTTTAATAGATACTTTACAGAGAATTTTAATAAATAATTATTGTAGTAAAAAATAAGGGACGCTGAAATATAAAATAAATGATACACCTATTTTGTTTTATTTCTTCATCTTTAGCAATTTGTTTGCTTAAAGCTGGTTCTAATCTTTCAATAAAAAATTTTCGTTACTAAACGTCTTCATCAACACAAATTTTAATTGTAATGTATCCATCTTGAAAGTTAAGTTTATAATTTCAATATATGTATGTATGAAATATAATTTTTGATCAATAGTGGATTTCAAAACTATAAATATATACTCAATATATGCAATTACTATCAGCATTTCTTAGTAAACTAGTCATTTGACATAAAATTGTATAAAATGTTAAATTACGAAATAACATTTGAAAGTAATTGTTTGTGCATAAATTCTTTTGACATAAAATAATGCAATTATATTATTGTTAAAAACCAAAATAAATACTGCTTTCACCAATTACAATATTCTAGAAGAAAACAAATTTATACCATCCATAAAATGACCCTTAAAAGTTACAAAAGGTTACTGCATGAATCCTTTTGTAAAATCGCAAGTAGAAAATTCCGCAAAAACGAGCTCTCCGATGAGAAAAATTCACTTTTCGAAATATAAAATGTTCAACAAAAACGGTCAGCAAGACTTTACGGGATCTCATTTGGATTAGGCCGTTACCATTATTTTAACATTTCCTTGGAATGAAAATAACATACGAAATTCGCTGACTATTTGTCTTATCATATCGAATTTGTTCTTTTTAGATGAAAAAGTCTATTTTCATAAACACTTAAATAAAATGGGCTGTGTTTAAGTTTTATGCACTTTAAAAAACGCACGATCATATTTATTGTCACTACATTATATTCAAGAAAATTAATCGCATTATACGCTATACGACGCGAACGGTGCGTTATATTTTAATGTACGGAATTGTACGAGAGATTTTACATGGCAACTCAAGGTGGCCGGAGAGCAAGTTCTATCTTAAATGGGAATACATGTTATTTGAAATACAGACAGCGCGGCATTCGCACCACGCGCCGAACTAGAGGGAACTTGTAGCACAAACTTTAAAATGAAATTACAACGTACATTTATTTCCTGTATAATTCAATTATATTTGAATAATTATAATTGAACTGTAATTGAATTTGAACAATTTTCGCTTATGATATAATTTAAAAAAATATAAAAATATTACTTTAAACATATCGTTTGGACATCAATAGGAAGAGGATTAAATTACGTCAGTAAGTATTTTTGATAATGTATGTTAGTCGTAATAATGTCTGTTTAGGTTTATATTGCGCACCCTCTGCTGTTTTAGTTTTTTTTCAAATAATGCGACCTATAGAACGAACTCTTCTACACCTGAACCTTTCGACATCTTTACTAATATTTAAAGGGAAATGAAACGATATCGATCAAATAGTGTCATCATATTTAAGAAGTTCACAATTAAACAACTCATAAATTTGAGTGCTTCGTACATATATTTATATGCCAAGCATATTTTTTGAAATTGTAATAAAGAAATATGAATTAAGGAATAGACTTTTTAAATTATTTACATCTCGTTAAAGCATCTTTTAATGTCACCCCTTCCTCTGAGATTCGTAATGTAGATGATAGAATGTATAAAAGGAAATGAAACGATATCGATCAAATAGTGTCATCATATTTAAGAAGTTCACAAATAAACAACTCATAAATTTGAGTGCTTTGTACATATATTTATATGCCAAGCATAATTTTTGAAATTGTAATAAAGAAATATGAATTAAGGAATAGAATTTTTAAATTATTGACATCTCGTTAAAGCATCTGTTAATGTCACCCCTTCCTCAGAGATTCGTAATGTAGCTGATAGAATGTATAAAAGCCGTGACTTAGTTTTCGTACTTACGGTGAAGTCAAAAGTTGAAAATTGTTTTTTTTTTAATATTTCCCTTGAATATCCTGGCTTCCATTTCCACTTTAACGTTGGGACACTGAAATTTATTAATTTATTTTTATTTAATTTTATATATTATTTAATTTGGTTACAAATGAAATTGTTGATGAATATATTTATAACAATAATTAAAAAAACCATTCCACTCTTGACATTAAAATGATATTTACAACTAGTGGCCTGCGATTTATTTCAATCGATGTCTGAACCTAACTTTAATTAGGAAATCTGATATAATTAAGAATCACGAACACTATATACGATATTGCAGTATATACATTTACTCTTTTTTTATAACTTCTAATGATTTATAATATTTCACTTCAAAAAACAAGATCATTTTCCGATGACGGAAGCCAAATAAATTGAGGTTCGTTTAAAATTTATTTGTAAATACTATATATATGAACACACACACACACACATATATACATACATATATATATATATATATATATATATATATATATATATAATTTGAATAATAAACTCAAGCCTTTATTTAAGTCGCCATTAGCCGTGGCGGAACCATAGAAACTTAATTATTTAATTATCATTGGCCTGTATCATACAAACTCGATCACGAAGGTTCGTTGTTGAGAAAATATATGGTGTCCCTTCAATTTCTATTGTCTAATCATAGCAAAATTTTCATTGAACCACCCCGGGGGTTATATTCATCGAAATAAAAAAATGTATCATCCAACGTGGTTGATAAATGCCGGAAACGTGAAATCATGGAAAACGTGAATGTCCACAAAAAAAGTAAAAAATTAGATAAGTATTTTCCAGTACAAACTTTCGTATGTACTGGAATATAATACTTATCTAATTTTTTACTTTTTTCATTTATTTCTTATCTTAAGACAAATGAAATGGGTTCATACTCAACACTCCTCATGATTCCCGGTTCATAATTTTATCCTGATTTTGCTGAAGAATAGATTTATACTGTATTTAGTCTTGTCAACATTCTAAATGCTTTATTTTTAGGTAATCATTAAACTTATATCATTCTAATTCGTTGGGGATACCTATGTTGTGCAAGATTGAGGAATTCATGGTGTATTTTTCGTGGTTAAATTCTAGTTAAATTTTTCTGAAACTAACTTCTGGATATATTCTTCCAAATAAGAAACCATTGTTTAAAAAGTTAAGTTATACTTACAGACTTTTGGTAAATTATATTTTAAATTGGAGTTAAAATTAAAAATGCATTATTTTGAGACACATAGTCTCAAAATAATGCATTTTATTGTTTCCAAATATTGGTTTCCAAAGGTGGAATTGAACTAACAAAGAAGGAATTGAGAAAGAATAAAAACTACTTACTGCAAGTAAAGTAAAAACTAATTAGAACTCATTAATATCAATTTAAATTAAAAGAAAGAAGCAATCAAAATCATAAGAATTAAATGCAAAACGTAACAAACTTTCTTAAAGTTAGTTTAAAGGGAAGAAAAGCAGTGGGCTAATGGGGTTTTAATATTATTACATAATTTAATAAAGTCCGTAATCAGGATAAAACAAGCTAAAGAAAAGGATTAAAGGTGATGAAATTTAAATTGTAAAAAAGTCGATATTTTTGTAAAAAGATTGTTTTTTTGTGCCTTTTCTTTCGAAATAAAACCACTAAAAGTGTGTAAATGGGGGTAGAGGGTTATATGAGAATTTGGAAAAAATTAAAGTTGAAGACATCAACAATATTTTTTATAAAAACTTTTAGATAGCATTAAAGAAACAATCTGTTAAGTTCTTTTCGGAAAATCGGTAATTATAAATTAAATTAAGTTGCTTTTTCTTCGAGAAAATACAAAAGTGGTTATTAGTTTATAATTAGTTTTTATCATAACCAAAAACTACTTCTAGAACTGAGCGTAAGAATTTATCACAAAAATACGTTAAAACACATGAAGTTAAAGATAACATTTTTGTCGGAAACACCTTATTGTATGTGTAAATACAAAAAGGTTAAAATGTGTTTTTATAGAATACAATTCAGAAAATGTCTACGGTTTTGAATAAATTAAGTGTAATATTAAATTCAGTAAATTGGTAATAAGCATGAGTAAATTATTTCAAATAATAGCCTCATTAGTTCAGTAAGGGCAATAAGGAAAATAACCCAAAATAAGTGTTGTGAACGAAAATCTACACTATTTCGTTCACAACACTTATTATGGAGTGAAAATTATATATATATATAATTATAAATATATAATTGATGTGGAAAAAAAAAATTTCCTCTAGGCAATATTTAAATGAAACTATCGATATATCTCACCTCATCACTCTCCATATACGTTGATATAATTTTTCACTTTGTATAGAAACTCAAAATAGTAGACGATACTTGTAACTTAAACAATCATTTCATGCTAACAATACTGATTGTGTCAATTATATATGTTAGTAGAAAATGAAAAAATGCTACTGTCTATATTACTTACAATGTCCACTTATGGTTAACTAAAAAAATTTTTGACGCATTTTTTACGACGTCTGAAATTATATAACATATATCGATATATAACAGTTCAAATTAAGTTAGATGTCCAATCTAGTCATATATATATATATATATATATATATATATATATATATATGTATATTTATATATCTATATATATATATATATATATATAACATAATATCCTATAATGTATGCAGATATATATGTACGAAATTGAGTAAAAACTACGTAATTTATTTTAGTTGAACTTTATCGAAGAAGTTCTTAGAGATTTTGGTTACATATAATTGTATTTCGACTTTAAACATTTTTATAAAGAAGCAAAGACAAAATAATATCAAAAAGTATGACAATCTTTCCATAGGAAACGTCAAGCAAATGCCAGGAAATAATTTTCGAGAAAATACATTCCGATTTCGGAAAAAGGGAAAGTAGATGAAAAACATTACCTTGTTTCTTAATTATTTATCCTAATAGTTATTGTATTTTCACGTCTATTCCTCAAAAGTAATATTAAAAAATGTTGTAAAATAATAAAATAAAATATATTTCCTTTAACTCTATTATGCGAAAAATATAACTCAGTACAATTCTAAAGTGGTATTAAATAATAAAAAAAATTTACTTTGAATTACAGAGAAAAAATGCTATTCTGCGTAATAGCTCGAATAAGATAAGTTATGAAGTATTAAAAAAAAAGAAGTATAGACTTTGAAAATGAGCGATATTATTGTCTTACGCATAATCGCTTTTTTAAAGGCTTCTATTTTTCCACTTAAGTTTATGAATTTAAAATTAATGTTATGAAGAACGAAAATATATATTCAATAATATTTTGTCACATGTAGAAAAACCTTCGTGATAACAATGATAATTTAAACATTTTAATTTCTAAATAATCTCCCTTTCACCGTCCATACAAGTTACTTCGTTAAAGTGAATATCATGACGAAAAATATAAACTAAATTATATATTTAGTTGTATTATAATTTTTACGAATAAATATTATAAATGCACATAAACTTTGTTATACCTTTGAATCAATAACGCGCTTCTTTTTATTTTAGTGTATATCATGTCCTGGCAATGAGTGTGTGTATTACTTAGTAATCTACTTATATAACTACGTATATCTTACATTATATTTAAACCCGCGGGTGTCTGCTTTTTTATCTGACCATTATTATTATATTTAAACCGGCAGATGTGTGCTTTCTTGTCCGATAAGCGCTAGTTTTGACGTCAGAAATAATTAGAGCTAGGATAATTTTTCAAACAATCGACTTTTAATATAGCTTTTTGAGAAAATGATCTTTCTTTAAAAGTACATATTTTTTAGATAATTAATACGATGTAGATTAGTCTTTAAAAAGCGGCATGCATATCCGTATATTGTACGTATTTACGTATGAGGAAACGCTAAAGGTCGCAATTCTAGAACGAGTTTAGAAGCCTATTGATTTTCACAATGATTTTTTGAATAGTTCTACTTTTCTAAAAACTTTTTCACAAAAATTCCATTTTTTCTTGTTTCGCCATTCTTTCTGGCCTCCACTTTGTGAGGATCATTTTGCCTCTGCTCACTGCTGACTAATTAAAACATTATTTAATTTGAAATTTTTTTTTGCAATTGTTCATTTTGTAATCAATACAAAACGCGATGTTTCGAATTTTGATTCTACCCATAATTTTAAATATTACATATTACTATAATTTTGCTTAGTTTTCTGGAGATAGATGTACCTACGGGCAAGATGAACAGTTGTGTTTGAAGTCAAACATATTAAAGAAACGGATGAATGGTATTCATTTCATACGAAGATTCCATACCTAGGCTGGAAAAATTTAAATAATAGGCAAGTTTTTTTTTAATTTAAGAATTTAAAGTGGTGACAATTTAACGAAGTTATTTTCGTTAACAGCGTTTCATGAAACTTGGTTTCTACTACAAAAAAAATTACTTTGAAATTACTGGTACCGGGTAAAGCTATAAATCTGTTTAAGCCATACATTGCGGAGACGAAGTAAATATTGCTGGTTTCTTGGTTCTGTAAAATTGCTAGTTACACAATTGTGGTGGCTACCTTATTATCAACACTAAAATTCTTAATTTGGATATTTAATTTCAAGTAATTTTATCTTTCAATCTAGCAATAGCAACAAATTGAAGAACTTTATGTGAAAGGATATTTTTCAGTCGAAATGTCAAACAAAAATTGAAATAAGTTAAGAAATGAATTATTTAAATTAACAACCACTCCTCTGGTTTTGACAGCATGTGATCAAAATGAATCGACTGATTCATTTGAAGGCGAATTTTTAAATTATTCCAATCGCTAGTATACATTCATTAAAAATCATAACAATAAAATATAATAACATGTACACTACTATAATTATATATATACTAGGTGCTTAAATCAAATTATAGTAAGAATATATTCGTCTAGGGCGGACGCGGAATCGAATTTAATTTCCGAAACAAACGGTGCAATGCTATATGAGGTCAGGCGTAGGTTGCGCGACAAGGCATATACATCCTTGTTGGACACTAACCGGATGTGATGTTAATTTACTGCGGAAGTAAGGGCGGATAAGTTAATCTAATCGCCTGGGGTGTTTCCCCAGTAGTGTATCTAATTGCTCGGGTTTGCACAAAACGTTGCCCGTTTATTTTTCTGCTTTGCTTTGCGTTTTGCGAACGTTATATTTGTTAAATCGTATTTTGGAATAAAAATGGGGTTGTTTAGACATGGCTCCTTCCATAAATAAAAAAATATTTAAGCGTACCTCACTACGTTTTAAAATGTGATTAATTTATTTTAATAATTAAAAAGAAGTCTTTACAGACAAATGTCATATCACTTTAGTAGAGAATGTCAGAAATCCAATCATGAAAAATAAACTTGTTACAGGTAATATAAAACAAGTCGATTTACATGAAAATTAATAAATTTGTAACATTTAGGTTGCTGTATTAGTTTATCTTAAAACTATTACACAGACCTTTTAAATAGTGTTTAATGATCCACATAATAAATAAATGAGTTAAGTTAGAATTTATTAGTATGCAGAGTTAGTATGCAGAGTTTACATTGTAAACAATGTTATTTATCAATTTACTGCAGATGATCGCCATCGTGGTGTATTGGGTTGATCACAGGTTTATGGCCTTTGATAGGGCGGTGCACAGTGTCTTATTCGCTTCCTGTGGGTGAAATAATATTCCACTAAGGGAAAAAGACCAGTGACGTACAGCAACACCACTGGTGTAAAAAGGAAAAGTATTGTCTACAATAATAATGCAATGGAAGAGGCCTTTGTTCAACAGTAAAGGAAGACATACTGTTGACTAATTAACTGCAGATGAGTAGGAATGCATAATTAGCATTGCTATCGGATATCTTCAAATAGAGACGTTTTACAGGATCAATGACTGGATATTGCGGATATATTATTTACTCCTAAAATCAGTTTTAAAAATTTAGACACAAACACACACACACACAAACAAACACACCCACATGCATGCACACACACACACACATACACACACACACACACATACACACATACACACACGACTTTAACTTATACACAACTTTAACATCCATATGGAAATAACAATACCAATGCAATATCAAGCGTAACCAAGCATTGGTTACGCTTGATATTGCATTGGTATGGTTATTTCCATTTCATTCTGTAACAGGAATCGCTTTGCAGAATGCTAAAATTTTGCAAGTATGTTTAAAATTAATGTATTGTGCCTGATATTCGTAATTATTATCTTATTTGAAAACCATTCAATAACACAAGAAATTTTAAATACTGAATTTGCATATCAGATTGGATATATAGACTGTTTATTTATTTTGACACCTGCTCAATCGACTCAGTTGCCAGATATAACTTAGGGAAATGAAACCTAATTTTTAGACGGCATACGTTTGTAGCCAATTGATATTTGTAAAATGCAGAATTGTCTGCATTCAAACCCTTTATTTTTTTAACATTCATATTAATATCATTACTATAACGTTGCTTTCGGGTACAAATTGATATGCTTTAATAATTCAATTCGGAGTATGAAGATGGCCATAACAACGGTGTTATCGCAAGTATATTGTTCTATAGCTAATAAAGTTTTGCAAAGAAACTTAAAATATAAAATATATTTAAAATTTTAACTTGTTCGATTAATGAAAAAAAATACCTCGGGAGACTGAGACAATCTCAATATATTTAATATTACGGATGAATTCAAAACCCTGACGTTAGGTGTGACGGTCTAGTGGGTAACTGGCCGACCAGGTTTATAACGCAACACCATAATATAGATTCACTTTACATCTAAGTGATTACATTCTCCTTCTAAACTTAAAATAAAAAAAAATATTTACCAAATAAGTAAATTGACAAGATGAGTAACTTTTATAATAGCGTAAATGACATATTTAATCGCATAAGTGTATTAAAATTATTAAAATTCGTACTTTTTAAAATTTGGTAAAACAAGCATTTGAATTATTTATTTTATTTCTCTTTCATACAAAAACATAATAAATTTATTACTTTTGATTGATTTTAAATGAAAAACTTCACGATTCAAACAGAAAAAAATAACCAGGTTTGGTGGCTTGTGGAAAATTTTCTCTGTTAAATTTCGTTTCCATTTTGCCTAAAGTTGAAAAAGAAAAGAAAAATTAATTAAAATTTTAATTAGTTCTTGCCACAAGCTAAGATTTTTTTGAAACGGGAGATATTTTAATCGAAGTAATAATTCTTTGTTAAAATGAAATAAATGTACTTTCATTACAAAGGTGGTGAATTTTTATTTGCTCTTGTAGAATAATTTTAATTTTGTATTCCTCCTTAAAAATTGTGTTTCATAATTATTTCTCTTTCTGACGGAAATGAAAATAACAGCAGTAATGTAAATTGGTAATTTAGAAACAGTTAGTCTGATTTTTCGTCTTTAGCAAGCAATTGTATTGTTGGAGTATTATAATATGGCTTATAATTTCAGTTTCTAATCATATCTTCCAGCAATTTTAATAAAAAGTAACATAAATATGTGACAGTAAATAGAAAATGTGACATAACCCTGGTGAGAGGCGGTCGGCTTTTAGTTGATAGTTATTGATACAAAAAATACTCGAATGGTAACTTTGTCTGCATACGAGTCAAGAGTTATTATGGTATTTTTCCCGCTGAGAACTTGTATTATTTAAATCTTTAGCGTATCTCTAAGGTATAGCGGTATTAATTGAATGTATCACTCTATATTTGAGGGAGCTAATGTTGACTCTTCGATGAGAAATATGACTCTGTTTTTCAATGTGGAATATGTGATCCAATGGTACAAAGATTAAAATTTTGCTTTTCTAAATTCAACATTATGTCAAAACTAGCTATTTTTCATGACCAACACGGTGAAACTGTTTGTTAACACTTCTTTTACATATAATTGCATTCCGTTAAATGTTTAATAAGAAGAATCCAATTTCTCGTTTTTTATTTTAAAAATCATGTTGAAATAAATTGTTTTCTCCCAAAAATTAGGTGGAACCTGATATTCCCACGGCTGACGTAATTAAACTAGCTATTAAACATGAAATTGTAATTGAGTGGAGGATAGCTTTAATAAATAATTTTTTTTTAATTCAAAATTATATTAAAATTAACAACTATAATTCACTTGGGATTCGAAATATTATCAAAGTCGATCCTTTTCCTACCTTTAAAAGTCGCAAATACCTTCGTAATATGTAATTCTTTATAAACCACGTTTCTTTTTAAAGATTTTATTTATACTTCTATTTCAATAAAATTGTTTACATTCGAAATACCTGGAGCGTTTATAAGATATCAGACGATAAGTTCAGGTATCAGACTATAAGTAGTCTTATGTGAACTGTTTCGTACTAAAAGTGTGTAAAGAAAATTAAGGAAATGTTTATAATCACACGATATCTTTAAAACACTTGCCGGGAGCTTTTTGTTGACATCGTATAAGACTTATCTGGTGAATAATATTATTTGGTATATTTTAAATATTTGCTAAGGTTGGTGAAAGTTTTGATAATTCAACTAACTTTGGAAAAGTCCCTTTACTTAGTAAAATAGTGAATTAATTAAAGAAATGTATCGGAAATTGCCGGCATTACACAAGCAATAACGTAATAATTGTACACATAGGATATCTTCTATGGGATATCTAAGATTTTATATTCGTTTCGTTAAAAATCTCGTGAGAAAAATAAAAACATTTTATATTTCTTTACATCCTTGCTTCTAATTAACTTTAATTTGTAATATATTTTCACAACACGCCTAGCGTCTAGGTAGATCAGTAATGTATTTCTCCCGGAACTGCGCTAGTTGCGACGCGAAGAATTACGAAATATTCGTTTTGAGGATTTGAAAGTTTTCTTACTAAGATATTTCACAATTAAATGAAACTACGTGATGTAGTATTATTTCTACTTTCCTTAAGTCCTTAAGTTATTCTTTACCACGACCTAGGTTTCATTGCATTACAACATCTTGCTAACAGCCCACCTGAAGATGTTATAATACAACCAAACCTAGGTCGTGGTAAAGAATTTAAAGAAAGTAGAAATAATACTACATCAGGTAGTTTCATTTAATTGTGAATAATGAATGTCTACAAAATTAACGCCAAATATATTCAACTAATATATTTCTTTAAATGTAGAAATTAATGAAAATTGGAAGACGCAATGTCCGGTGAATATGGAGAACGAGACGAGTTATCCCACCAAGTTCCATTCGTTTATAATGAGTTTCTTTGCCTATATGGGCCCTCGCGTTGTCATGCAGAAGATTCAAGGTGACGCGTCTTCGGCGTTTATCTCGTATTGCTTTCGCTAATTTATCAGGTTGATTAACGTGTATCTTAACACTGACTAGCTGCTTTGCCGGAGCATTTCAAAATATCACATACCTTTTGAGTTCCACCAGCAGTATAACAGATCATTCCGAGAATAAAGTTCAGGTTTCGGCTGTACTGGTGGCCCTGTACCGCGTGGTTGCCATACAGCGCAGTACATGTTATTCTTATAAAGAATGAAGATCCCATCTCCTGTTACGGGATTCTCGAGAAAGTTTTTTCAGTAGTCTATAAGTAGGAGGGATTAACAGAGAGTTACCCTATAGTATTTGTTAGTATCGGTAAGGCGGTGTGGAATACAACGAGCCGGTAGTTTCCTATATCCCAAAGTTTAAAGATGATGAACGATGTATGTATTTATGCAACTGACTACAGTTGCCAATTCGCGGGTAGCTGCTTTCTGATTCTTGTCAATAAAACGCCAAAATTCATTATCGTCAATGGTCGAGGGAAGTCCAGATCGCCGTTCATCTTTAAGGCTTGTATCTTCTGAAGAAAACCGATTACATCAAGTATAAGTAGTTACCTAAATTACTTATATAAAAACAATAGTATTTCCCTGAAAAGCTAGCACATGGGAAATCAGAAATATTTCCATACCAAATTTAGATCTTTCCAGTTAATGAAGTTAACGATTATTTGAGAATTGTGTTTGAATATTTATGCTTGTTTTTAAATTTACCGTTTCTGGTACCATTTTTCCCAATATTGTTCTCCAAAGAAAATTAAGCCATATAAGGTAAATATAATTTTTTTAAGTAGAATCTTAGTAATGGATATGAAAATTACTTTAGAAAATAATAAAATTATACTCACTTTGCAAGAAAAATAACATATTCCTAAAAAAGTTCCCAAAATAAAGAACTTCCTCAGTTAGAAATTAATATCAGTATAGTTTCCAAGTCAATGCAGTTTAATGAATATATATATATATATATACATATATATATATATATATATATATATATATATATATATATGTATATAAATTTTCAACACCCCAAAAGTATTATTTTGAGAAATTGTTTTGTAAGAGCAAATAAAAATATATCGACCTTTCTAGAGAAATTTTTCAGTAGATAAGTGTAAAGTAGATATGTGATAAGTAACATGAAACTTACTGTAATAATATCTAATTAACTTTAAAAAAATGTGAACTATTGTAATAAAACAATTGAAAAGTTATTAAAAAAAGTATGAAACTAGTTCTTTGAAATAAGTGCACTTTAGTAAGATTGAGATCTTAATCTTCTGGTTTTATTTAAAAGAAAACTTAGATTAAACCTATTTCGGATAATAATAGCTCCGCTCATGATTTAATTTATTAAAGAATGGAATTTAAAATAAATTTTCTATACAAATGAGGAAGTTTTTACAAGGAAACTGCATAAAATTAAATTGTATATATATGTAATGTGACAGCGTCATTTGTTCCCCAAATACGTGGGGAGTAAAATAATTGTCTAAACTGAATTTTTTTTATAAACAAAGTTGTAAGTAGCCCTTTCATGGGCAATAACATCAGCAAATAAGACCGTCGATGATGTTAATGGAGTAGGTGGTGTGTTTTGGCGGGTAATTCAAAGCATCACTTTTTGGACCAAATTTTCTCGCCAGTGACATTTCGTCCAAGCGAATTTTTCATTTCTTCTAACAATAAATAAATTAGACATTATACTGCCTCATGTAGTTATCGTAGAAAGAAAAAAAATTCGAATGTACGTCACAATAAAATTTGTGCATGTTTCTTATTAATTTAGGTAGCTTATAAAATTGGGAAAGAAATTTAAATGTTTTTTTCCCTGGAATGCTAGTAGACGTCGTAACGGATCTATGATTTTTACTTTATTATGTCAACTTCAAATTTATACATAGATTTAACTGATGAACGAAATATAATTGAAATTTTTGCCAATAAAATTATTTCGTGCATATATCACGCATTGTTAATGATGAAGTTATTAACAATCATTCGCGCTTAATGATGATGCTAATCGAAATAATTGTGCAAGAAAATAAGCGAAACTGAACCGTTCGCTTCATTTAATGAAGTTTACACCACAGTCGCACATTTAATTTCATCACAATATGAAATTAATATTAATTGAACTTTCTGCCTCCAGGTTGCCCTCATCTATTTACCAATTTGCATGTTTTTTGTCTTTTCTATCCTTTTGTGGGTCCATAAAATATCATCCATTTTTTATACATCTCCAATATTCGCTTTTTATGTTGTACAATATATTTACCCGTCTTGTAATCTGTTTACCAGTAATTTTAAATGTGTTTAACTTTGTTACTCTTCTCATTTGAAAACTGATTTCAATGTCATTTATTTTTACTTTTTCCCTAAAACAAATTTTAGTTTCGAATGAAAGATTTACGTCGTACTGTATTTATTCTATAGTATCTAGTTTAACAATTAAGATTAACGAAATTTAAAACTTTAAGACGGAGAACATAAAAAGGCCAGAGGCTACAAAATATAAATCGCTGAGTAGGTTCTATCAGTTCTTTTTAGATTTATGTTCGTAAGTATTTGATAATTAATTACTAGTAAGTAACAACTTTGAATAGGTTATATCGATTAAGAAACCTATTTAAAATTATTTTTTAAGAATAATATGACATTGTACATAATTAAGCATATTTAGCGTCGTTGACGTCAATATAAACATATATATATATATATATATATATATATATATATATATATATATATATATATATATATATTTATATATATATATATATATATATATATATATATATATATATATATATATACGTCACAATGACTACCTTTCTAAAGCCTACTTCTAAAGTCCCTCCATACTTAGGTAAATTAAAACTCTGTTTTCAAAAGTCTTCAATTACAATATGGATGCAATCGTTTGTACTTTTAATATAATAATAAAATTATAATTATGAACACATTTGCGATTAAACCACAATAGTCGCTATCGTGCGATGTGGGCGTTTAACTGTTTTCCTTCTTTAATCCACCTTCATGATCTTCAAATAAGTTTCTTTCTGTTTAGTAAAAACGTTTTTAATGCAACAATTATTTTAATTTTTTTTTAAATAATTGTTTTTTTAAATTAGCCAATTATTCTATAATACACTTAGTAATATCAGTAACTGAAATTAGAGTTTAGGCATTTTGTATCATTTTAATAATAAGTCGGACAGTATTTATGTTAAGAATTGACTTATCTGATAACCCATAAAAATTGTTATTAGATAGCTGACATAATATGTTTTGAACAAATAATGCTGATTAGTTAGATCATTATCATTGTATTCCTAAAATTTTATATTAAATGCTTATGAACAATCATCACGGAAATACTTATTTGTTTGCTTGCCATGAGAGCTATTAAGAGTCTAAGCTTAGTTCTGTTCAACATTAAAATGCAGATTCTGGAAAAAAGCATCTTAAATATGAATACAAATATTTCTTATTATCCGACAACTTTTGTTTTATTTGGTTAAAAATTTTGACAAACTGCATATTACGTATTAATGTTTATTAGTGATTTAGCTAAAAATGACTAACAAATCTTAATACGTAGTATACCGTATGTTTGTATAACAATTATTGTAATCATTTAATATATTTCTTATATATTTACATACTTTATTATCTATTACATTATCATTATATTCAAATCGAATATGCTTTATTCAATGAAAAGACGTTGTCCCTTTAGTACAGTTCTCAGGTGAATTTGTGTTTTATTTCAGAAAATTTGTTTATTTATTTCATAAATTTATAGGTAGTAGATTGTTCATTTTGTGTATATGCTGTTATGTTCTTTACTTTTTAAATTATCTCTGTGCGTCGTCGGTCGCTTGTGGTTGATCAAATAAATTGCCCCTTATGACCCTAATATTTTTTATTATTTTTTACTTATTTAATTTTAAATTTTAATTTTATTTCATTCAAAGATACGCTTGATTTTTTCTTTTCCTATTGGCAATATTTGAAACAATATTTCAACAATAAGGTTTGATTTAGACAAGAAAAACCATTTAAATCTAAATAAATTTTTATCGTCTATAAATTTGTTTATCACATATTTTTTTAATTTTATTTAATATAATTAAATGTTGAAAATATTAACCAAGTGCGTTAAAAAGATTATGCAAGGACGTTGATGACGAATGTATTAAATATAACAAACAGTGTAATACTAATTTTTTTAGAAAATTTAAAGCAGGAATGTATCTTATAAATATCACATTTTTAAGCATATATTTAATTTTATATGTCATGGATCTTTGAAGAAAACTTTCTCACGGGGCACATTTTAATCAAGGAATGTTGAATGTTTATAATTCTAAGCTCACAGTATATAGATGTGTATATTAATTTTGCCTAAATGAATACAAAACAGTCTGTTCTGTCCAGTGACTCATTAATATGCCCTGAGATCTTTCCACCTTTTATAGCCCCTTCAAATTCATTTAAATTTTTTGCTATTTCAACTGCTTATTTTGGTAAGAATAGGAGGGAAAAAAGTATAATTTATATTTATTGTCTGCTAAAACTAAGGCAAAACTTTTTGACGTAATCGAAAAGGTTTTTCTCTATGACAAAATTTACACCGAGACGACAAAATTTATGTAAATTTTATTAACCACATTTTCATCTACACAGAAAGAAAGACAGTTTCTTTTATATTGTGTATGTCTTAGAATAGGATAAATACCATATCATAAATATATATATATATATAAATAAAATTCTACGTCAAGCCTGGTATAGGATGCAGACCAATTATGACTACCCACAAAAAGATGTAAAAAAATTTTAACCCATTTCGTTTTTTGATATAAGAAAAATATTTAAAAATGTTTAAAATCGGCATCATGTCCAGTGTAAAATGTTTTTAACCACTGTCATCAAAAATTTGCAAATGTTAGTATTTTAATTTTAAACCTACATAAGATTGGTATTTCAGACAATCCTAAAGATAACATAATTTACTTTAGTTTTAACACGAAAAATTTTTTTTTTTTAAAAATTATTACAAGAATTTGTTTTTAGCTAACTTTGACATATTGTAAATAATTTACCGGCCCTAAAATGGCAAGTTATTGCCAAAAGTTCGCGCGACTAGTTCAAATTTTAAAATGGTACATCTTGCTTTAAAAAAAATTCTTGTATTTTTTGTAAACAAGAGCCAATTTCAAATCCATACAGGTAAAAGTACATGTACATAAAGTAGTACAGGTGCAATCTGTGACATTGCAAAATACGATATACACTCTTATTTTGACATTCCCGTGTTTTCTTCCATGGCAAGTACTGAAGTGCTTGCGTCAGTTTTTATTTCTTGTAAAACCTCATTGTAGTCCACTCTGAGTCTTCTTTAAAATATTTTATTCCAAAAGACCGTACGTTTACTGCCTCTAATAGGTAAATTCTTAGAATGAATATCACAACCAAGAACAAACACTAAATTATGGCTTTAGTCCTTAAAATTAATTAAAATAGATATTACAAATTCAGATGTATTTTATTATAATTTTAATCAATAATCAAGTATGAATTTTCCTTCACTTATATATTTTTCAGTTTATGGCTTGTCGTACAAACGTATGCGTGTATTCGCTTTATCTATTTGTATGGCTATATATACCTTACTCTGCGTCCAAATCCTCGGGTGTGTGCTTAATTAAGCGACCAGCGTCTTTTTATTGATGTAAGTAATTATAACTCGGGTAATTTTAAATTTAATCAACTTTTATAGCATATTTTTTGAAATTATTTATTGTGATCCAGATATGCCTTTCAAAAATGCAGTTAGTCTCCTTCCAATGGTCTGCACATATACACGTATATATCTAGGAGGCCACAAGTGGCAAAATTTAACGTTTTTAATTATTTATTCTTTCGATTGGATAATTTCATTATAAGAGCCTATTGATTTTTACAATGACTTGTGAAATAACTTAATTTAACACAAAAAATATTCTACAATAACTCCAGTTTCTTCCTTTTCGGTGACCATTCGGCCTTCGATTTTACGGATTTTCTGGACCCTTCTCATTTCCGCTGTCTTAGACTTTTATCATTAAATTTTTCTTTAATTTTTTTTCTTTATTATGTATCGAAAAAAACGTAGGATGTACATTGTTAATTTTATCAACAATATACAAAATGACGTACACACGAACTAAGTGGACGTTTGAAGTATATAATTAAGGAATAAATTATTTTCAAGACGTATATTTTCTTCTCGTTTGAAAAATGTAAATTGGCGGGATAATATAATGGAATATTAATAATATTACTAATAATACTTATTTTGATTTACTATATTTTATTCAAATTTGGGTTCTACTGCTATTGGAAAAAAAATTTTATATGAAATTTCTAGCTGTAAAAAGATTGTGACTGCAAGTATATGAAAATTGAATGGTGTAAGCTTAACATTTAATTTCAAAATCAACTGACTTGAACGTTGCGTATGAGATCAGGCATTTCTTTAAATAATATACGAGTAAATTGATCTTTAGTAAGTTGTTCGAAAAGTCATGTATATCCTTATCGGAGAGTAAACGAATGTGACGTTAATTTAGTGGGAAATTTGGGTGGACAAATTAATATAGTCGCCTGTGGTATTTGTCCCATTGCGTGGGCTTGTTTGAAACGATGTGAGTTTATCTGTTTGCTTTACTTTGCAATTTTTATAAAAGATTTCTTAGTTCATTTGTTAATCAGGGCAAACATCTTAATTGGTTGTGTAAATATGTTTAGATATGGATTCTCACTTTATTAAAAAAATATATATTTAGGTGTTACTAGATGTGTTCTAAGGTGTGATTTATTTCTTTAATAATATGAATTGATCTTCAATCGACCAACAATACACGAGTCGCATAATAAGTGATCGAGTAAAATTAGGGAAAGTGACAAATAAAATTTAATTAAGAAACGAAATCACATAGATAAAAAAAACAAGGAATAGGGGAAAACTATTTTTTTACAAGTTTACAATTTTGCATAGTTTTAACATTTGCACACAGAACCATAAATTCGATTCAATCGTGGTTTTTTTTTTAATAATATGTGGCAAACTAATATGAGGCAATGGTAATTGTCATGACAATTTCTAATAACTAGTGGTTTTAATTTAAATTGTTAAGATAATTTTTACTGTTGTATTTATCGTACTTCTAATAAGAGATATTTACATTTTATTTTTGAAATAAATATTTTCTCGTATAAGGCTCTTTTCTCTTAAAACTTGTTTACTATACAGGAAAAAATGTTTGCCAGTAATCGAATTTTATGCAGCAATTGAAAATCGGCAACTAAATCATAAAATTAAAAAAACAGAAAAAATTACGTTTTTCTCTTTTTTTCCATTTCATTATTTAGTTATCGATCCTTAATGGCTTCTTAAAATTATTTCACTGATCAAAATTTCATTATTTACTCCAAATCGAATTATTTACTTCAACTGTCCATATTACGGACGGGGATAATATGCGGAGTAGAAAATTGTGATATAGTAGCATATTAAGTGAAGGTCAGAATATGTTCTACACTGAATAAACTCAATATAACCGTACATTCAGCGATTTTGTTATTTTGTGTACGTTATTTTCATGCCATGGAAATCTTAAAAAAATTATAATGGCCTCATTCAAACGAGATCACTTAGAGCCCTGCAGGTTATTTCCGTAATTGAACAATCGACCTTTTACGATCCGTGGAAAATGGGAGATTTTCTTCTCGGAGACGCCATGTTTTGCGGAATTTTCAACTTGTTGTATTACATAAAGGTGCACAAAGTAATCTTTTATCGCCTTGTAAATTTATTTTATGGAGTGTTTAAATTAGTTTTCCCGGAATTCCACAGTTTGTGAAAATATTGTTAGTTTTGGTTTGGTTAACAAGAGCCAAGAGAATAAATTTTTTAATATTATTTCATATTACTTTAACATTTTATCCAGATATGATGTCAAAGGACTTAATTTACTAAATAAAAGTGATAATATTTACATACATTTCTGTTATTTCGTAGATTATTTAGTATTGATAATTTTTAAATATTAACATTTTTATGTAAAAAAAAAGTTGATTAGAAAAAGTAATTTTATATGTCCAACGGAATTTTTAAATTTGATTTTTATTATTATACGTTTCGATTGGACTGTTATGAAAATTTTTTACAATAGACTTAATTAAAATTCATATACAAAATAAGCTTATAACGAATGCAAACTACATGGAAAATTTTTATGTGCTGAGTGATACCGAAAACGATATCTGCATGCATTCACGTTACTTGCCCAATCACCTACCATTCTGCAACGCCCTCTGGTTACGTCCACTTTGCCAATAGATGACCAGGTGGAAAATTTCATGGCACGATTTAACATGTAAGTGGCGTCATCCCTTCATGCATATAAGTAATGATGTACACATACACATATATTAAACATTTTTATAATTACTAGGTGTCGGACAGCCAGGCACTTCTTTTTTGTTTCAACAATGCAAAGTAAATGACTTTTTAGAATATAAATTTTGCATACTTGCCAGTCGTATGAAAAAATTTCCGTGAAATTAAAATAATGTTACGTTTATTTGATCCTTTATTCTTTTAAAAACCATTCGAATTCACTTAGCTAATTTTAAGTGATACGTACACCGACAAACACACAAACCGGTAAACCGAACAAAATTTACTTCTATTATTTTGTTATTTTTACCTTGATAATCTTTCGTTAACCCAAATTTATACAGTCTAACATCAAATCTATAAAAGTAATAGACATTATTTTTAAATTTTTTTTTTAAAGTATAAGAAGAAAACTTTCATAATTTTGGAATAGTTTGCGATAAATTAATTACTATTTATAACGTTAACTGAAAATGCAAATATACCAGTGACATATGACAATAAATACATGTGAAACTGGTTCGAATTATACGAAGTGAAATTTATGTGGATGAAAATATTTGTACAATATTAAGACTAATATAATGACTAATAAACTGTCTCGAAGTTTACATCTATTTTTATAATTTTTAAGGGTCTGATTATAAGTTATTCATCTAATCGATATTTGCATAAAATTTTAAGAAATAGTGTCGAAGAGTTGATTTTCATAATGTTAACATTACGTATTTACTTTAACCTACAGTACTTCCTTTTTCTTCCAATGACATCAAGATATGCTGTGTCTGTTTTATCTGGATCCATATCATATAATATATAAAAATGATCGAGTGTCTTTCGGAAGATAATTTTATTTTAGCGAAATAAATAAATTCCCATAACAAATATTTACGTAAATACTAGAATGGTACTTTAACTTAATTCAAATAGTAATTTAACTTCGCAAATATTTTAAATCGCGGTAGGACTGTTTATGTTAATGAAGTATTCATGTCGTACATGTGTGTGTATGCATGTATGCGTGTGTGCATGTGTGCATGCGCGTGCGTGTACATGCGCGTGCGTGTACATGCGCGTGCATGTGTATGTGCACGTGCGTGCATGTGCGCGTGTGGGTGCGCGTGCGCGCGCGTTAAATTGGTAAAAAGTTTAAAAATGTTGAGAATTTTGTTATACTCTCTTTATTTTGATATGAGATACTTTATTCAAATACAAGTTTAAGATATGTTTCACATTTAAGGACACAAAAGAATATCACAAACTTGGGGATTTATTAGAAGTTATGTTACTCAAAATTGTATACAATACATTACATACAAAAAGTGTGTACAATACATTTTTAAAAACTTCGTAATGCTAACACAAACATATAAATAGAAATTATTTATACATATATATATATATATATATATATACATATACATATATATACATACATATAGATATATATATATATATATATATATATATATATATATATATATAAATACTTTAAAAGCAAATTACACGTGATATCCGCTAAAATAAGCCAAAATATATATGTTAAAAAATACCGTTGTTTTTTAAATATTATATAAAAAAATGCTGAGAATAGAGATAAGCCAAAACTTAAAAATCAGTAAGTACGTAAGTACGTGACTCAACGTGAGTCAATCTAAAATTGAGTATTAGGTACTAGGTATTTAATATGATTTATAATCCTAAAACTCTATTAGCAATGAATTGTTCGAGCAGTGCGATAGATTAATTAATTAGTAGATAACAATACCAAACAAGAGTGGAATGTTGGTGCTAACTGCTCGTGTCTCTGATCATTTGGGAAATCTCCATTCCAATTTTTTAAGACACTTTGTCAATTTTTTTTGTACTTGACCATGACAGTCTAATTAAAAATATCTAATCTTTGCTTTAGTTTGAATTCATAGATTGAAATAATTATTAGGTAGGCATAAGTAAAAAAAATATAAGTCATAAACCCTCATAATTTGATAAGGAGTTTATTTTAGTACATTGTAAAATGTCTTTGAAATTGTAATTTATGTAATGTTTGCTAGCCAGAAATAATCTACCTCCAATGAATTAAAAAACAATTCAAAATTATGTAATCTCGTTCTATCTCTAAAAAAAGTAATAGAATAATGGAATAAATAATTTCGAAATTATTTAGAAGACCTTATCCTGAAATATTTCCTTCCCTCGTCCGGTTCAGTCAACAAAGTTTATGGCATAGCGAGTTTCCTAGTAAGATCTGGTAATTTAAAATTATAATTTTTTCTTTTTTAACAGATGTTATATATATATATATATATATATATATATTCTTTTTTTAAAATTTTTTTTTTAATAGATAATCCGTCTCAAGATTATCAAATCTAAATAATACTTTTAACTCCAAGCAAAAATATTTTTTATTATTTTCCTTTCGACGTCCTGATTTGGTTTCCATATGCTTAAACAGCTAATTTTTCATTCGATATCCTGATTTTGTTTTCATTTACCAAAACTAGTAATATTAGCAGTTAGGCCTTATTCGTTAACCCTCTCGAAAATTTTCTTAGACTAAGAGATTCAAGTCAATATTAAATATAACTATTAACTATTTATTTTTTGTTCTATATTATAAGTTAGTTAATTTTTTCCTATATAATATTATATTATCTTATGAATGGTCTTATCAATGGCCCAAATGTATAGTAGGAGTTCACAAAAAAAACCTTTTTAGAATTGCCACTCTTAACTAAAATAAAAAAATTAACTTTTTAAAGTAAACAACTTGGCTAATTTACATAAACAAAAAAAATTATTTCTATTTCAAATCATACCTAACCCTATTCCAAAAATTAAAAGAATTATTTCGTCTAAAAAGCCTAGAACTGGTGTGATTTCGTATTATCACAGAATTGGCTTGTCCTTTACTATTTGTCTAGATCAAAATATTAGACGTTACCTCATTGTGAATTCCTTAATGGATTTCTACAATATTTGCATTCACTAAACTTAATAGAAGGAAACATAAAAAAATTATTCGTTCATTAATATTCAAGAACGCGCACATCGTGTACATATAAACACATAATAAATAAAACAATTCGGGCACTCAACTCGCATCTCATCCAGTCACTGTGATGTTACTTGTTTACGAAAACATGTCAAAAGAAAATCATGATGACGCATGAGAGGTTATAAAAAAGTGTTGTTTGACATCGCACACTCGATAGCAATTTTTCACATCTAAATATCTCGAAAGGTTTGTTATGCTCTCGTTTATTATGATACACGAGTGAATTTATCTTTATACAAACATATAAGGCCATTGTGTACTCGGCATTACTTGTAATAGAACCGTTATATAAGGTTATTTGGTTCAAACGTAATACTTGTATTAGGGACTTTTAAGTTACAGTAAATAGCATTTAATTTTGTTGAAGTACATTATTTTGTAATAAATTGTGCGAAAACAATACAATCAAAATTTGGCAATATATACGTAGAGAAAATAAATGAAAATTATTTTATTTTTGATATGATTTTTTAATGATATGGTTTCAAGTTCATTTGAATAGTATATGTTATGCAAATAGCGCAATTCAAATCTCTTGTGTATAAACACACACGCATATAAATGTGTGTGTGTGTGCGTGTATGTATGTATGTATGTGTCGTGTCGGTTTGGGTGTTTATCTGTCTGTTTATGTGTGGGTCTGTTGGTCCGTGTGTGTTTCTATTTGTGTGTGAGTGCGTATGTATGTGTTTTGCCTATGTCTATACTCGCTCATTGACTGTGTATATATTTATATACACAATTTACAGTAAACATGATATCGATTCTACTTACCGTTGCAATCAGCATATTATCGGATGGGCCGTCACTTTACTGTTAATATGCATGGAGATCAGTTTCATTCCTAGTGAGGCCCGAATTTAATGGTTTCTCTATGTTTTAGTAGGGTGAAGTCATACAAACTTTCATTACAACACAGTTAGCCCTTTTCATTGATTGTTTTGAAATGTGTTTGTTCATTCCATCAAAAGTTCGTTTCGGAAGAGTCGGAGTTACTGTTCTTACCTGTCTTCGATGAATATTTATATGTGTCATCATATCATCATCTTCGATGAATATTTATATTGTTCTTAAATTTGTCTTCCTCTTTAGCCTCGCCGTCTACCGTTATATCTGTTAACCGTCGAGTTTCGAGAACGGGTAACAGTCCAAGGCATATCCGACTCGTATTTGGATTCTAACAGGTTTAGCGGGGCACACTTATTTCTCTTTTTGACAGATATTGAAAAGATCACATTTCGGACTTTGCTGATTCCGTACCTTTACTTCGTTCTAGCCGACATTTGTACTCACGTGTGTTGATTGAATTTAATCGGTATGTGTCATTGACGGAATTCGCGGTTCCTACGATTGATTTTTTTTTACTTTATCAAACAATCTTTTTTTTAAATAATCCTTGGCCTCCGGTTTTTGAGAATTTGGCCCATTGACAGCAAACTTGTTGCCAGATCTGCTATATAAAGCACCTTTTTAGGATAATTGTATTGCAATGACTTTTGGTGTTATAGACGTCCAGAATTATTTGACCTGTGGCTTCGCTTTTAATGGTTTGTTGTTATTTTTATTGTCTCGATTGAAGGATCCTTTCCGGCTATTAAAATGCAGCGGCTGTTAATTTTCCCATGCAAAACATAATTAAGATTAGACATACGCATGGAAGCACTCGAGTGTATTTACCAGGTCTTAGGGTTGTTTAATGACGTTCTTTATCAAGTTAATAGCATAGCTTGCATAATCAAGGTTTAAACTTTGCTTTAATTTTTGCTTTCTTATCTTATATAATCAAGTTGATTGCAATTATAGCAAGGAGTCTCCTGAATTATTTTTACATTTCTTTATCGCAGGCAGTTATTATAATTTCTTGTAAAATCTTCGCTTTAAATGTATCAACGCTTTATTTCAAATCGTAATTATCTATTACTATAATCATTGGCTTTTTTAATGTGATATGTCTGTGAATAATATTGTTCGGAGCCTCATATTTTCTACCTTGAATCCAAAATTTCCAAATTTATGTGTTCTAATCATTATTTCGCTAACATAGTCTACGTTCACCAAGAATATCACATATAACGAATCGTCGAAAGTACGTATCATATTTATTCCGACCTCTTTTGCAGAATAAAGTCTGTTCTTGCTTCCAAGTTATCCTGCAAGTCGACAATCTCATTATTTCAATTCATGATAATTTTTTAATTTCAGCACAAATCCATGGTTATCCATGTTGGAAAAAAAGTCTTGATGGCGAATCTTCACGTGGAATAGTTTTCATGACTGGTTAACTTTCATTTAACAGTACCTTCTTCAGTTTCGTTTTTTCGTAGTTTGCCGATTACAATTTTGCAAGTTATACTGTTTTGACAGCTATCATAGTTTTTAATTTTTGAATTCATATCGAGATAGGATTCTGAACGCATAACCCATTGGAACAATTTTAGTTTGTGGACACACTTTGACAATTGAACTAAGGTTGAGTCAGTAGAAACACGTGGGTGACTCTTAAGATATTCCTATACCAGGAATCAGGACAATAACCAGCATAACTGTGGATATCCTCAAGTGGAAAAAGTAAAAGGGTGGAGGCCCGTTGACTGAGTCACGATTTTTATACCCTGTCATAGAGTATTAGGATTACACAGGAATAGACGATATTACCATATCGCAATATATCAACAAATAACTTAGGAATGCTTGACTCGATATTGTTCAGGAACTGAGCTTGTTTATTTAAACATGTAAAAACGAAATTGTGACGTGGAATGAAAAGCCATAAACAATTTTGTGAATTGAGTTAAAAAGTTGTTAATGGGATTAATAATATTGGGACGGATTACTATATTATATATAGGAACTTCGCTCTGCGGTAAATTCTATTATGAAAATCGTATGGTGAGAGAAAATTTTTTTGGGGTAAAATCCAATAAATAATTTGGGAAAGAGTAATATTCATTTCATGTTTTCTATTTTTTATTTCTAAATGAAAGCGAATATCTTTGAATTAAGATTTAATTTTTGTATTGATATAAACTGAAATATTATTAGCTGCTGAAACATTATTAACTATTTTCGGAAAGATAAATTTTAGTTTGAGAAATTACAAATACATTAACCGGCATTCCATATGGTGTTAAATTTAAAACTAACTAAACTAAACTTTTAATACAGAATAATAATAGATCTCGCAAATTAATTGCGCAATCAAAACGACACGTAAAATGGGTGCACTTACCATGCCACCAATCAGTCGTTATAAAATCCGTCACAGAACAGCTATCCGTCACAGAACTCTAAAGAGAATTTAATACGTGAGAAATTGTCGAAAATTAGTTCCGAAGCACAAAAGTTAAAAGTAATGGTGTAGTATTTCATGTATATTTACTAATAGTAATTTTGATAAGTTTAAACAAAAGTAATCGGCGAAAGCTTAATTCATTTTTAATTTTATTTTTGTAGATAGTGATATTTTTGTCAATTTTAGGAATGATTGCTAGTAAATCGATAAATGGTGATAATTGAATAAATAATTTTCACGTACGCCAATTACATTGTTTTGTCTTATATATTATTAAACAAAATTAATGAAAGAAGATCCATAGTTTAGTTAAAGAAGTAGCTATTGTTATTTCGAAAACCTATTAAGAATTTGGGTATATTTTTAAATTCAAGAAATATACGTCCCAGATGATTTTACAGATATTAACGCTAAATTATTTTAAGAATTAATTTTGGTAAAGTGAATGATTATGAGGGCAAAATTATATTATTTACATAATAGATTACAACATGTTACACGGTTCATCTCTGATTTTTTCTCGTATTCAAAGTAGATAGAACATACGAGCATATGGTTATTAGTTTAATTTAAAGAAGAAAATAGTTAACATATACTAAGAAGTGTTTTGTAGGAAACCAAAACTAATTAAATTCCTATCACCATAATATATAGATAATGTTTTACGCCATGGTTGTAATTCGATTGGTGAGATCGCTGGTTTCTTAAGGACACGCAGCCTAAACAACTTTTTCAATTACTACATATACAAGTTTTATGATATTTTTTTTAATCCAAACCTCACAGTCTTGAAAATATATTTAAAATTGATTATAATTAATATAATTAAGTTTCACATAGATAGGAATAAATCACTACTACGTGTTTGTTTCAATTTTTTTCAAATTATATTTAATATAAATCAGTAATTCTCTTATTATTATATATAAATTCATAAGTCAACGTCTTTATAATTTAGTTAAGAATAAAACAGCAATATCAATTATTTTTAAGAAAGATAAAATAATTCCTATTGGTAGAAAAACTCACAGAAGTTCAGTAGAAGATGAGTAGCAGACCTTTTATTTCTTTATGACTATTTTTTTTAGTTACGCACGTCAAGTAATCACTTCTACATTTCCTTATGATTGCGGAAAGCATATGCGCACAGGACAAAACCAAGGAATGGTTGTAAATTTAAAAGGAGGAAACTTTGATATCCGAGAAAATCCTCAGCCAAGCTACCTTCCTAAATTTATAAAAATTCAAAAGGCTCATTGAAATATATACCGGATTAAGTTCACTTTATCTGACAAAAATACTTTGAAACTCTCATAGAATTACTGTATGTTTTGGAGTAGAAATGTTAATATTCAATTTGACCAGCATACAACTAATAAACCAGTATGACGGATTTATTAGTAGTCAACCTAACATTTGGCACTCCTCATAATGTACAATATTTCTACGGAATAAGACTTAATCTAATACATTTACGTCATAATACACTCGTCACTTTGGTTTATTGAGTGTAATAGGATGTAAATTTTTTTTCATATTTTAATTCAGGCTATGAATTTCTTAATGGGAAAATACTAAATAATTTTAATCTGAGATAAGGCAACGAATAGAAATTAATGAAGATATAGGCAATACACATTGGACATGCACAAATATATTAATACAATACGCGTACATTTCATATAGAATATCACTTTGCTTTTACCCATCTTTACCTATGTATTACTCTACCTATAATTGCCTATGATAGCCTTTATCATTTCTAAGAACTTTTTGAAGTCGTATAGTCATTAGCATTTTTATTTAGAAATTTAATTTTTCATACTATATGTTTGACTATTTTAAAATAATTGTACTGCAGAGAAATATACTTGTACTAAGTTAATATAAGTATATTGATACAGTAAATATATACTTATATACTTACTAGCCATCAATGAAACGCATGAGGGTATATTTCAATATATCGTTGTATATTAGTGATATATTAACCTATTTCTCTTTTCTAAGCACTATCGGTAAATAGGTGGAAGTAAGGTTTTATTTTTATATTTTATTGATATTAATTGAAATCCTATCCCATAACATGGGACATAAAATTAGAATTGAAGTTAAAAAAGGAAATACCAAAACCAATTCCAACGTTAAAAATCAAGTATGCGACAATGGATATAATATCGGCTTTACCGTTTACCAATTTTTTGTTATATCAGGAACAGAACCTCTTTAGAATACCTATCAGGATTGATACAGATTTACAATGGCGTGAAAAAATCTTAAAAAAAGGAGTGAATATTTTAAACTCTAAACATACTTTTCCATTCAATTTAAGAATATCGAAATTAAAATTTTTGTGGTTTTATTAAAATTTGGATTAATATCTTTCTTTAGTCATTTTAGAACCTATTTATGTCATTCTATTAAATTATCAATTAGTATCGGTTTCCTTTACAGATTTAATGTGTTATGTTTACGTGTATCTATATAGGATAAATAAATAATCGCAATGTTCTAGATATTGACGCATCTAACACTATCATGGTGCATTCGGTATCCACTTTATTCACTAATTAGTTTGTCGAAAAACGATAATGGCACGAAGTTAGTGCCATTATCGTGTTTATTGCAAGTCGAAGCAAGTCTTGTGTTTTAAATATCATTAAAAGTCATCAAATATACTAATGTTATTCTTTGACATCTTTTTAATTTTTTCATAGTTTCGTAACACTTTGTGATGCAATGCTTTCATCAATTCCTTATTTTAGTCTTCATAATTAAAAATAGGTTATTTTTGGTTCAAAGTTAATAATTTGGGTTTTACAAAAAAATTATCATAAGTTAGCTTCTAGATTTGTTTGATATTGGTTTATTTTACCTAAGGGTTTATTCCAAATTTAATATCATAACATATTTTTTTCATTCTTCATGTAACATGTGAAACCAACATTTCGATAGTTTAACATGATAAATAAAATAATTTAGCATTCCATTCTAAATATGTTTAATGTTGATTGAATAATCTGAATAGAGTTTGGCAAGGATTATAATTTTGGTGGTACATAGACTGCACCTACGTGGTATCCATAATTGCTTTGGTCACATAATATATGCGATTTGTGAATTTCGTAACTTGGGGTACTTGGAACGAAAATGATGCTGACAATTTATGAGTTAGGGAGTTGGGAATAAGGCTTGACTTGGGTAGTAAGCTGGTGAATGCGTGACGAGAGCGTTACGAAAAGTATGATCGGGCAAGGCGAACGGAAGTTGAGAGGGAAATATAAGTTAGTGAAGACAGAAAGAGAGAGAGTTACGTTTTATATATTGCTGTAGGGACAAGAGAGAGAGGTGCGAGCACACATTTTCTTTCTCTCTTTCCCTCATAGGCAGTTATGTTTCGTATACCTAAGACACAGAGGAAGCATATTGTCTGTATCACTCTGTAGGAGCAAAAGAGAGCAGTGCGCGCTCACATTTTCTTTCTCTCTTCCTCTTGTTTGCGGGTTCGCTAGCGTTACGCGAACGGTGATACGGTGATTTTTTTGGTTATTTTGTAATTTCATTTCGTTCTTGAACAATTTCATAAATTATTATTTTGTTCAATACATTAAATATTCTAGGTTTAAAGTGAATAAAATTGTAAATTCATATTAAAGTTCATATTTTGTGAATTTGAAGTTTTGCTTCAGTCGTGTGGTCTAAAGCACACTCGTTTTTTTTTTAAATACCCTTTTTAAAACATTGTATTATCTGAAAACTTCTAATACGTTTTAGCCTTCTTAATTCAGGGGTGAATTCTAAATATTTAATAATTTCTACATTCCTATGTTTAAGTAGGTATCTGTCATGTATTTTAGCATATTTTGGGTAATTTATTTTATATTTAATTCCTTAAAGATTTCTAGGTTGTTTACATAATTTTTTGTTTTAAAAATCATGCGCAATGGTTGAATTTTACTTCCCTGGACTAAATCACGATCGGATTATTTAGCATATTCCGAAATCTAATACCATATATCCAAATCCGTGTAACGATTAAAAGGTAAATAAGTCGTTTATGTTATAGGTTAATCTGGGATTTATATTCAATCAACAAGTAGAACTGTCCATGTTTTAATATAATTTGCTCAGATTTTCTTTGGTGTGGTGTATTAATTCATGTTTGTTATTAAGTTGGAATTCAGCTTATTTGGCTGAATTATCTTGCGTGCCTTGATTTCCGTTTGTACTAAATTTCTATGGCTTTTGGACTGGTTGTAATTAATGCATTATACTCTATGAAGTCATGTCATAATTTTTTTCTCTAATAAAAATATCAACATTATATGGTAGGTACGGTAGAGTCCCAAGACAGTTCCCTGTTGTACCCATGCCCGGGTTGGATAGAATATACGTCCTTGTGTGACACTAAAAATCTTCTATTGGATAATTCTTAAACAATTTAAATTAGTTTGTTAGGTGCTGTTTACTGATTTCATGAATGGAATCTACGTGTTCTACTCTATTGAAAGCACTATGTGATAATACAATATTTGATTTCGTTACCTTTATTCAATAACATTTTTTAAGTACACTGTACTCCTAATTATTTTTAAAACCTTATATATATATATATATATATATATATATATATATATATATTAAAAATTATAACATGGCTTAAATTTTTTTTTCGGACGAAATTTCATTATCGTTTTTATTTGTTTCGATATTTTCTGGTTAATATAAATTTCCTTCATGAGCCAGTTTTTCTTGTATCCAACTTCAGTGGAATCGTCTTGTAATTCTACTTCAGCCATGAAATATTCAAGTGCTTCGAACAGACAACAGCTTATATTAAGCAATATTTGTTGTTATGGTAGAACAGTTTTAATATGCGTCCCGAGTGATATAATTTTATATTGTAATTTGTTTATAACTGCATTTTATTTATTGTTCTTTCTCGTCAGCATACTGTTGATATGAGACTACTATTTTTTACAAATTGCAAAGCCGTCTTATGCAAGCACGTATAAATTCAGTATTCCATGGCCAGAAGTATCAAGTTGAAATGGATAATATAGGCCTATATAAAACTAGGTCGGCAGCAAAAGATTGCTTTCGTGGCAATAAATATGCCATATGTATCGATTAACGTAACGTTTAATATCGATTAACGTTTAATATCCCATATGTATCGAATAACGTTTTCGAACGTATATACGTTAGCGTAAATAAATAAATACGGATCTATGGAGTTGTCCTAATTCTAGTATGTATTTCTATAAAATTAAAACACTTACGGTTTTTTAAATACTTTTTTCTATTCGGACACGAAATAAATGATAGAATAATTTTTAGCGCCGTACATATTTTTAAGATTACATATTTTAAGTAATAATAAATTAAAAAGCGATTGAGTTTAAGAATACAGAGACAGCATATTAAGCAAAGTTTCTAAAGCAGTGTTTGAATTTTTTTTGTAAAGGTTATCTATTAAAAATATCTTGGTGTGATTTTCCTTGTGGAATATTTTTTTGGGTAATAGACGAGTTTACATTTCTTACTGTCTGCAAATTTTATTCCATAAAATAAAGGATTATTTCACTACTTATTCGAACAGAGCTTTGCAGTCGTTGCATAAATTTATTTGAAACGAGCGTGTGTGTTTTTTTAAATTTTTTAAATATTCCTTGGAGCAGCGCGACTGGAAATTGAAATATCGCTTAATGCATGTAACAAAGGAGAGTATTGGAATTTAGCACGTTGTGAATTTATCTGTATTAATCAGGAGAGGTATTTTAGTATTCGCATTTTAATTTAACATTAAAAAAATAATGTAATACTATACCTGTTTTTTCATACATATATTCTTCGATACCTGTAATATCCCATGAATAATTTATAAATTTTATATATAAAGAGAATATTAAAATATAATTAAGTGGATCATCAGGTCATCAGGTCTTAACGATATTCTAAATAATGCTAACTGCTTTGGAATTCCGACATTTCATACATCGATATTACTACATGCATTCTGTAAAACTTCGTTTATGCAATTATTTTTTAATCCTATTTAACTCTTATATTGTTTTCTTCAATAAATTAAAAATCAGGTTGTTGTAAATCAATAAATTGAATATATATATATATATTTATAGACAGCCGAATTTTCACTCAGCTAACTATGTGAAATTCTGAAAGAACATAAAACGCTGTTGGCATTGGGAGCTTTAATATTCAAAATGGTAATTCAAAATATTTTGCACGTTGAAATGCGAGTGGAAAAGTTATTGACCTTGGAACATTTATAAAGATGTTAAATTTTTCAATTCATATTTGGCTCAGGTACTTTTTAACTGAAAAATAAGTTCATAGAGATTAAGTGTTGTTGTAGACGTTTAAACTTTTGAAACTGAATAATTTGTGCAACTCTTTGTTAAGTGAGAAAAATTCTTTTAAAAGTAATTTTCTTAATGAAAAATTAGAAAATTAGGTCTCTTTTAACTTTTATAGAGATAGGATATTGTTTCTAATCAATTTCGTGTATCTTTATAAAATACTCTTGTTTAATAAAAGATAAACGTAATGTATTTTTGATTAATACTAGAATAAAATTATTCTGTAAGTAAAAATAAAACTTAAGCATTCAGGTCAAAAGTTAAAAAATGGCAAGATAAATTCATTATTATTTTACCTTGCACGTATACTTTTACCTTGTTTTTTTGCGGAGAATTAACTAGTTACCATTGTTAAAAAGTGATAAATAAGTCACTAAATATTTAGACGTTTTACTATTAATAGTATAATTTTACCGCTACCAAAAAAATTTAAACCTATACGTCTATGACAAAGATTTATTTGTTTCCTTCCTTTACTTGCGTTTATTATTATTCTCTATAAAATTAGGCACGATATACAATTAAAATATTAAAGTCTTAGATATCCTTTTGTTATTTACTTCTTATATACGATAAAGCTAGCTGGAAGACATTGTCTCACTCACGCGCGAAATGAAGGCCAAAAAATCATATCATATGTGACCACCAATATACTGCTTATATTTTAACTGTGATGTGATACGATGAGTTTACGTAAACATTTAAAAATACGTAATATCGATGCAGTATTTTAGTATAAATATCGTTTATAATTAAAAAATAAAATATGAACACGCATCAGAAGCAGAAAAACTTGTCGTTTTTTAGACACATTACCTGAACATCAATGCGGCGACAAATTAATTCTTCGATGACACCTCTATAGTGTTTATTACTCATGTGCATCATCCAGGAATGTGAATTTTATTTATGTTCGTATTATTTAATGTATCAAATCAGTATTTATTTGTCATTTTGTAGTATCGTAAAGATGTCGTTTCAACTTTAATGATATGTCTTAGATGACTCTACCCGGCACATCCCGAAGCAGTTCAAAAATGGAATGTATCCACGTAGCACCAATTATTCGTCTATGGAAAAACTTTACAAGAGTAGATATGTGATGAAATAGAGGGCGATTTTAATGACGTTGATAATCAATAAGTTATTCCAGATTTAAAGTAAATAAGAAGTCTAGAATGAGCATGCACGAGGAAAGAGGATATCTCAAAAGCCAGTGGATCCCACCGCCAGGAAATCGAAAATTATTTCCAGTAAAAAGGGGCTCAAGTAGCCAACTAAAAATAGCTAGAACCTGTTGCTTTTTAGGAAAGAATTTGATCGGTGGAAATTAATGCTTTATTAGAAAAGAGTCGTCAAATCTGATATTTTTAGAAGACGATTTTTTAAATATCCTCCTGGAGCTTAGATTATGTGCACGTGGAATTATGTGTATAAAATTATGGTCCTTCAGTAGAGTTAAGTCTAATTCAGTCTAAGTTAAGTCTAATTAGTTATTCGTACAAACTTATCAACAAAATTTCAAAAACTGGCACTACGGGCGTAGATATTGTCAAAAAGGCTTATGTTATTTATTTGTCCATATTCATGAGTCAAAATTAAATAACTTATGTGCTGGAAAACTACCTCCGTCATATAAACTAGAAATGACCGATACGGTTATTTTTTATTAATCTTATGGTTACTGACATTCATAAAATTGTGTGCCTCAAAATTTATATGAAAGTTTAGTAATATGTCCTAATTAAATATAAAAATATTGTGATACTAGTTGACTTTAGCAAATTGTAACACGATAAGATTTACGTTTTGTGGGCTATTTAACATGGGAGGAAAATAAAAAAAAATACATCACTATGGAATATTTGATACATGTAATAATGCTTAAATTGGGAAATCCTCACAACGTCATAAAATATGAATATAATATGTGAATCTCATTCTATACAATGGAAAACCTCAAAATCGGGTGAAGCTCATTCAATAAATGTAATATATGAAGCACGTTTATATCAAACGTTGTCATGCTACGGTTTTCTGCTTCACTTATTATTACCACACGCAATAAACCACTCCAAGTAAATATAATATAATCATATTTTATACTGAATTCACACGCACACCCGTTCCCGTTTTTTCATATGCGGTGTAGCAGCACAGCACGACCGTTGCAAAAAGTAATAAATCATATCCTATGTGGTGCTGACACTCCACTCAGATGTCTAGTGTAAAGTTTCTTCTTTGTGAATTTTGAAAAAAATATTATGAAGTTACATTACACATAACAATAGATATATAATTGTAATAAATATCGCTTTCCACTTTAAAAACCACGTTCATTGACGAAACTTCGTTTACTGCACCGTTTCAAATTTAATTGCTGCGTTCGTTTCAAATTAAATTGTATACACTATTTAAGTTTATTGCATAAACTAATTAAGCTGACC